>JACSVZ010000004.1:1070637-2293137 GCA_014706295.1 Lycocorax pyrrhopterus obiensis
AGAGCTTGGAGGGCTGACTGGGGTGGTGTGGGACCTGCCCTGGGTGGTTGGAGCAGGGAGTCGGCTCTGGAAGTGCCCTTGGAGCATGGGGAGGGCACAGGGCTGTACCTGGCCTCCGCAGGGCCTGGAGCGATGTGGGGACAGCCCTGCTGCGCTTGCCAGCCTGGCACGGCTCGGGGTTGTCAGCCAGGCCCTGTGCCCAGGCTGATGCTGCAGGCCAGGAGACAGGTCCAGCGTCGGGCTGTTATGTCCTGCTGGGCTGCTGCTGTGCCTCCCTTGTGCCCCCACAGCCCCTGCCCAGCCCTTGGAGCCGCGCTCCCGCCTTGGCAGCCCCACAGCAGCACCAGGGCCCCGAGCTGGCCCTGGCTGGGACCCAGGCAGTTGGTGTTGGCAGGGCTGGGGACATTCCGAGGGGCACGTCCTGCTGCGGGCTCAGCCCTCGCGCTGCTCCCACAGGTGCAGCGGTTCCTGGAGGCGGCGGGGCAGGCGCCGGACCTTGCGGAGCGCTACTGCCGGCTGTACCAGCGCCTGCGCGGGGCCACGGAGGAGCTCTTTGGGCAGCAGGCCGCCTTCGTGCTGGCCCTGGGCCAGGGCTTTGCAGGGGCTTTGCTGCAGCTCTCCTTCCTGACTGCCCTCCATGTGAGTCGAGGGAGCGCGGCCCCGCTGCCGTGGCCCTGGGCAGGGGCTGGGAAGCTGCCCTGGCCCATGGCATTGGGGCGAGCTCGGGGTGGGTGGTGTCCTGTTCCCCCGAGCCACAGAGCCCTGCCCTGGCGCCCCGGATGGTGCCAGCTCAGGGGTGTGGTGCTCATCCCAGCGTGGGCTCGGCTGTGGCACACTCCTGCCCTGGGCTGGTGCCTGGGCACTCTCGGCCCCTGCCCGGGAGCGCCAGAGTTTCCCAGCTGCTCCCCGCAGGGACATTGCCC
This sequence comes from Lycocorax pyrrhopterus obiensis, assembly GCA_014706295.1. Taxonomy (NCBI): domain Eukaryota; kingdom Metazoa; phylum Chordata; class Aves; order Passeriformes; family Paradisaeidae; genus Lycocorax; species Lycocorax pyrrhopterus. The sequence goes on from JACSVZ010000004.1 coordinate 1,071,561, forward strand.
CAGCCCAGCCCTGTGGGCGCCTGGTGAGCCCTGTCTGCAGCCAGCCCTGTCCCTCGCAGGTGAGTGAGCAGTTTGCCCGCTACCTTGATGTGCAGATCCAGGAGCTGCGCAGGGCCGCAGGCAGCACGGGGCCTCTGGAGCGGCTGCAGCAGTTCCTGGAGCCCTTTGTCGTCTTCAGTGGCCTGGAGCTTGCCCACACCTTTGAGCACTTCTACAGGTGAGGCTGCTGTGTCTCCTGGAACCAGGGGCCTGGTGCAGCGTGGCCTGGTGTGCTGGGGGAGCTGGCCTGGCGTGGCAGTGGTGCTCCCCCTTTGCTTTTACGGGGTCACGGAGCGCGGAGGGCCCGTGGGTGCTGCCGGTGTGCAGAGGCACGTTCCCTGCTGGGGACAGGGAGGGGAGACGAGTGTGGCTGCCAGGCCCGTGTGCCGTGGGGCGAGGCCGGGCTCGGAGCTGTGGCTGTCTCCTGGCGGGTGGCTGATGGCCACAGGGCTCGGGCCCAGCCCTGACTGAAGCTGGTGGCCGTGGCAGGCACTACCTGGGGGACCGGCTCCTGACGCAAGGGCCGTCGTGGCTGGAAGGAGGCATCGTGGAGCAGATCGGGCTGTGCTTCCCCAGCCGCTTTCCCCAAGACATGCTGAGCAACTTGGCTGAGTCGGAGGAGCTCCAGCGGCAGTTCTGCCTCTTCCAGCTGCAGGAGCAGGATAAGCGGCTGCTGGAGCTGGACACCGGCCTGGATGAGGTGAGAGGGATGGTGGCGTGGGGAGGCCGGAGGCTGCCAGAGAATCCTGGATCCTGACCCGAGCCGCCCTTGTGCCCCCGTGCCCAGGTGCTGGGAACAGCCTCGGGGGCAGATGTGTCGGAGGTGAAGGTGCTGGCCCTGTCCCCGCGCTGCTGGCCTGTGTCCCCGCTCTGTTACATGGATAACCCTGGGAGGTTTTTCCCGGCGGTGCTGAGCTCCCCCCTGGCTGAGTTTGCTGACTTCTGCCGGCAGAGTGAGTGCTGCGGCCAGGAGTGTGCCCAGACCCCCCAGGGCAGCTCAGCCACAAGTGGTGGGCTGGGAGTGCCTGGCAGGGCTGGTCCCCGTCCCTGGCGCTGACACTGTCCCTGGCAGGCCAGAGCCAGCTGGGCTGGGAGTGCACGAAGCCCCGTCGGCTGCAGTGGACGTGGCTGGGCCACGCTGAGCTGCAGTTTGGAGACTGCGTTCTGCACGTGTCCACGCTGCAGATGTACATCCTGCTGTGCTTCAACAGCGCCCAGGTAGGAGCTGGGGCCACCGTGGGGCGAGGGAGGCAGTGGAGGCCGGAGCATGGCAGAGCCGTGTCCTCCGTTCTCTTCGGGTGGGGTCTCCATCAGTGTTTGGGACACAGGACCCCATTGTTAGGCTGGGCCTGTGGCCAGTGGGTCTTGGCCATTGCCCTCCCACCCCGTGCTGCAGGAGGTGGCTGTGGAGGCCCTGCTGCAGGCTACGGGGCTCCCTGCTGACCTGGTGCACCACGCGCTGACCCCGCTGACCCACGGCCAGGGCATCCTGGAGGGGAGCTGCACTCCGGGGGGTGAGTGTGGGGCTGGGGCACCTGGGGGAGGGGCTGGTCTGAGCCCCGAGGGGGTGCTGGGCTTAAGGGTGCAAGAGTTCGTAGGGCCAGCGAGGGGGCTGGGTCCATGTGTTGGTGCTGGGGGCACAGGTCTGTGTGAGGCTGGGACCTGAGGCCAGTGTGGGGCTGGGGGTGATGCTCGGGGCCATGCATGGGGCGTGGGTCAGCGTGGGTGGTTGGGTCTCGGGCCTGTGTGTGGGCTTGGGGCAGGGCCAGGGGCTGCGTGCGTGGCTGTGGCTTGGGGCCACACGTGGGGGACAGGGCTGGGGTGGCCAGCGGTGCAGGCAGCAGCGGGAGGCCCCGCTTGGCTCCCACGGCCACACGTGTGTCCCGGGGCTCCTTCAGGGCCCAGCCCGAGGCTTGGCTGAGCCTGGCTTGGGTGCTGGCTGCAGGTGCCCTGCGGCTGAACCAGGCAGCCCTGGCCCAGGCCTCCGGCCGCCAGCTGAGGCTGCTGCCCCAGCAGAGGTACCTGCGGACAGAGAGGGCCGAGGTGAGCGCCCTGGAAAGGAAGAGGAACGTCCTGTGCTGCCTCATCACCCGCATCCTCAAGGTGGAGAAGCAGCTGCACATCGACAACCTGGTGTTCAGGGTACGGGGTGGAGCAGAGGGGCCCAGGGGCTGCGTGGGGGCTGCAGCCACTGCAGTGGGGCTCCCTTGCTGCCGTAGGTGATCGATGCCTGTCAGAAGGGCGAGCTGGGGCCGGGGGTGCAGTTCCTGAGCTTCTGCTGCCACAGCGTGGATGTGCTGTCCTGCATCCTGCACCTGTTGAACCAGGGCTATCTCCGGCGCCAGGAGGGGAGGCCTCATGTCTTGGAATACATCTCTGCTGAATCCACAACACCTCTTGGTGGCCAAGCACAGATGACTTTCCAGTGCAGGCCAGCACAGGCATCTCCGGAGGAGGACGACAGAGACAGCCTGCATTGGTAGGGGTGCATGTCACCAGGTGTGGAGGGGTGTGCATCTCCACCCTGTGTGAACACAACACATTTCTCCATGTCAGGCTGAATCCTGGCACAGACAGGGCGGAAGAATATCTCATGGCAATGCTGCAAGTGCCAATGGGGCACACGCTCAGTCCAGAGGAGGCAAAGCTGCTCATGAACCAGACAGTACAGCAGGTCCAGGATACTCTGAGCATACCGGATGATGTTGCTCGGCACCTCCTCATGCACTGTAGGTGGAATGTGGATTTCCTGATCCAGTGCTATGTGGAGAACCGTGAGGCCCTGCTCATCTCCTCAGGGCTGCAAGTGCAGGATGTCCAGCCTCCCCCAAGCCCTGGAACCCACTGCCCAGTCTGTGTGAACCAGCTGTGTCCCACTGAGAAGCCACCAACCCTTTGCTGCATGCACTACTGCTGCAAGGTGAAGGTCCTGGGGTCTGTGGTTCCTGCTACTTGACAGGGAATTGTTGCTGTCTATTTGGAATGGCTGTTCTTTGTCTGATGGTGTTATCAGGGGGTTTTTCAGAGCTTATACATTCTCTTTTCTCAGCTCACTTTTTTGTTGTGATCCTTCACCCCCTGATTTGTCTGTTCCCACTTTTGTGGGTTTGGGTACTTACCCATGATTTGTGGGGTTTTGTGCACCCTCTGCTGGGTGGGAAGGGCTTCTAGGGTCCCTGTTTAGGTCTGATCTCTCCTCTCGTGCCCTGACAGCCCTGTTGGAGGGAATATCTCACGACTCGCATTGAGCAGAACATGGTTGTCAACTGCACCTGTCCCATATCCGAGTGCCGTGCTCAGCCCACCACAGCCTTCATCTACTCCATCGTGTCCTCCGAGGAGATTATAGCCAAGGTGAAGCAGGAGGGGTGCTTGCTGGGTGTCCAAGCTCTCTTTCATTTTGGTCAGCACTATCAGATAATTTTCTTGCTGCTTTTTCTCTTCCTGTTGCTTAGACTGGCATCATGATAGTGGAGGCCAACCAGATTTCATCTGTGTTCTCCGATTATGGTCAATACCAGCTGTTCAGGAAAGCATAACATCAGCAAAAGAGCACAGTGATATTTCCTCTAAATATGTTTCCAGCAAACATTTCAGGGACATCATTAGTTCAGGACTAGGTGAGAGCCATGGTAGCAGCTCATGACAAGTATCCTCTAGTGATGTGCTGGAAGCAATTAAATAATAATAAAAATAAAATAAAAATCTAGGCCAAATGAAAACATGAGCAATTTGATTTTACTGCTGCATCAGTGACCCCTATGTCCTTTCTCTTCCATCAGTCTGTGACTTTGAGCAGTTCAGGTTTTTGTGGGGATGGCAGTAATTACCACATCAGACATAATCTTCACTCCAAGTCTGTGTGAGTCTGCAGACATCTCTAAACCAGGCTTTCTGAGCTCTGCTTACCTTAGTCCTGGGTCATCAGGGGACAGCAGTAGCTGCTTGTTCTAAAGCAGAAGCTGCTTTTTTTCTGTTCTTTCAGTTTGTAGGGCTGAATGCCCTCCCCACCCGATGGCAGAGCTGTAGCTGTCACATGACAGACTCTTTGTTAATTGCTGGGCAGAACAGTCTCTTTTCCACTGCTCTGTTGTTTGACAGGTGTATTTTTGTCTTGTTTTTTACAGGCAGTGTTTGGAGAATTAGTGCGTACATCTGTACAATTAGTCCTTACTGCCTTTGCAATTCCCAGAGTCACACCTGTCTGAAAGCAGGATTTAATAGCCTGTTGCTGTGACTGTTTTATAAAAGGAAATAATTATTGCAGGTGGACATAAATAGCAGCTAATTTTAACAAGTTGCTCTGATGCTCTCACTGAAATGTTATGTTTTCCTTTTGATCAGTAAGTGGAATGGCTGGAGTGGTAATGTCTCATGCAGAGTCACACGTACAGTCATAGAATATTTTGGGTTGCAATAATCTGTGGAAGTCTCTGGTCCAACCCTGAGCTCAAAATAGCTAGATTATTGTATGAAGATCAAATCCTGGAATTATATTTAAACGTAAGAAAACTGGTTGTTGGGGTTGGTGGAGTTTTTTTTCAATAGTAAGGGTAATGAGATGTGGGACCAGTTTGGGCAGAGAGGTTTTTAGTCTCTGTGCTTGGGTATATTCAAAACCCAACTGGACGTGGTCCTGGGCAATCCTGCTTTAAGCTGGAGAGGTTGGACCAGCTTTTATTTCTAGAAATGCCTTCCAACCTCAGCAATTCTGTGAAATTAAACAGCTTCCAGATATGACGTGGCGGGGATAGAAAAATTTACACAAAGGGAATGAAAGGGTAAACTGAGTGTTGTTTTGTTGTGAGCAGTTGTTTGGTGAGATGCATAGTCCTGAGCACCAGACCCTGGCTGTAAGGCCTAACTGTGCAGCTCCTCTGGCTTAAATCTCCTTCCTGGCTTCTCATTACAGTATGAAAAAGCCCTCCTCAGACGCTATGTTGAGTGTTGCTCCAACCTGACTTGGTGCACCAACCCTCAGGGCTGTGATCAGATCCTCCTTAAGGATGGACTTGGTTATGGAGCAGCCTGTTCCAAGTGCTCCTGGATATCCTGCTTCAACTGCAGCTTCCCAGAGGTGAGGCCAAGCTGGATCACAGGCTGTACTGTCTTAGGTTTGGCAAACACACACCCTTGTGCTTTTGTGTGGTTGACTGACTCTCTCTCTCTCTCTTTCAGGCCCATTATCCTGCCAGCTGCAGCCACATGTCTCGGTGGGTGGATGATGATGGATACTATGAGGGAATGACAAGTGAAGCCCAAAGCAAACATCTGGCTAAGCTCATTTCAAAGCACTGCCCGAACTGCCAGGCTCAGATAGAGAAAAATGAGGGGTGCCTGCAGTGAGTATACGTTTTTGTTTGCTACTGTGTTTGTGACTGGGTGGCACACTCCCTGGCTGTGGTGTAGGGCAGCACTGGAAGGAACTGTCTGCAAGTGGCTGTTAGGACTGAGTGATTCCCGTTGTCCTTCTGCAGCATGACATGTGCAAAGTGTAATCACGGCTTCTGCTGGCGCTGCCTCAAGCCCTGGAGGCCAAATCACAAGGATTATTACAACTGCTCTGCTATGGTGAGTGGTTTGCTGTATCTCCTTGGTTCATGCTTGTGTTCAGAGGCCCCTATAGCCTCTCAGAGATGGTAAGGATCTCCACCTGGGCCCTTTACTCTGGACTTTTTGCATTTGCCAGTAATACTGGCATTTCCAGGTAGCCCTGGTACTTGAGGGAAATTGCCACGGGTTCCTGTACCTTTCCTTTCAGGTGAGTAAAGCAGCTTGGCAGGAGAAGCGTTTCCAGGATTACAACGAGAGATGCACCTTTCATCACCACGCAAGGGTAAGGCCTCCTGCTTCCTTTGCAGGTGCTGCCTCAGCCCAGGTGAGCGGGGCAGTTTCTGTTGTGTCAGTGTCTTCTCTGCTGAGAAGCAGGCTTCACATCCAGGTGGGGATGCCTGGTCATTTTGCCCTGGCTCTGACATTAAGGAGTAGTCCCTGGCTGCTTTCTTTTGTCAAGTCTGTTGTGGAAACTGAGCACCTGACTTGTGGTGTTGGGGGGCTCAGAGTGGTGCAGCAGTTGGAAGCAGTGGTGACTGAAGGCTGAGCTCTGCTCAGAGCTGAGATGCTGTGAAAGGTTGAAGTGATGGCACAGTAGAGAAGTCATAGTTGGATCCATTAAATGCTCTGCTGCTGCCTGCAGCTTCTGGGATGGCACTTCAGGATGCTTAGTAATTATTTGTGTGGAAGTTGCTGTTTTTTCAGTCCTGTAGAGCTTGACACTGACATTGACTGGTTTTTTTCTTCTCCTTTGGTTATTGCAGGAGTTTGCCATAAGTCTGAGGAACAGCATTTCTTCCATCAGAGAGATGCCAAAAATTAGGAACTTGACCTTTGTTCTTGATGCCTGCAAAGTGCTAGAGCAGGCACGGAAGGTAAGGCTGGATAATAGTCTTGCTGAGTTTTAGACTGAATTCTATTGGTGTGTTTCATGCCTTTCTTAAAGTGAGGAGACACCAACCTTATTCTTCTGCAAACAAGGGGAGACAGAGAAAGCTTGAGGGGAGGAATAGCATCAGGACAGGGGAAGAGCTCATGTCTGCCCTTCCCTGCTTTCAGTCTGATTTGAGCTTTTTGCAGTGTTCCTTACAGTCAGTTCATAGGATTTGGAGCTTAGCTCAAGTTGACACTATGGAATCAACACGAAGTCTGTATTTAGGGTTTTCATCCACTGGGTTTGGTCCATTCCTATTAGAAATGCCCCAGTGAAGGTAGTTACCTCTTGAAAGCTCTCCTGATGCTGTGTTACAGTTAGGAAGTTCCTCTTGATGCTCATGTTATGATTTTCTTTTCTTAACTTCATTTCATGAACCATAGGTATTTTGGAAGCACAGAGTTACCTACTGCATGTCCTAGTAGCCACATTAGAAAGGATTTGTAGTGCAGCCACTGGCTGTGTGCAGTAAGCCTGTGACACCTTAGGCCTGTAATGCCTGCTCTGTCCTGAAACATAGGCAGGAGGTGGGAATTGTCTTTGAAGGAGGTGGGAATTGTTTTTGCAGTACTGACTTTGCCTGTACACCTTGGTTTTGCAGGTAGGCTTGATTTTGAGAGAGGCATGTGAGACAAGGGTGCCTGACCCTGTTTTGTCTTCTCAGTGTGGTGGCCCCTGTGTTTTCTGGGGTACATATCACTGTTGCTTGTTGCTGCTGCTACTGAATTTTCTGGCCTATTTCTTTGAATGGAAACAGTGATCTTATTTCCTGCTGGGTGCCTACATGGCTTTAGGGGTCATTCATTCATAACTGGAGTTTGCCACTTGTTGAAATGCCTTTGTTGTGGGCTCTTGGTGCTGTTATACACCATGCCTGCTTCCCTCTGAGCTCCATTCTCATAGTTCACTGCCACTTTTGTTCAGCCTGGGCTGCCCAGCATTGCCTAGGTCCTGTGTGCTGGTGGGTTTGACTCTTTGCCTGCTGGTCAGTCGTTCTTGTGGTGGTTTGCAGGTGGGAACAATCAGTTATTTCAGACTTCAGTATAGAATAATTGCACATTCATTTCCAGTCCTGCCAGTGGCTCTAGTTTGCCTGGCACTGCTGTCACTTGGCATAAAAGGTCACTGGGCTATGGCCACAGACCAGAGGCTGCTGACAGTAGTGAGGTCTGGAAGGATTTGGTGCTGCTCCCTTCTTGCCCACTCTGAAGCAGAAGGAGGATGCTTAAGAACAAGATCTGTACTTTTCCAGGTGCTGGCCTACTCCTGTGTGTACAGCTACTATAACCAGGACACTGAGAGCATGGATATTGTGGAACAGCAGACTGAGAGCCTAGAGCTGCTCACTAACGCTCTGCAGATCCTTCTGGGTAAGTCCTGCAGCCTCTTTGAAGTAGTGACTAGCATTTCCAGCTGTATTCAAAGAGCAGCAGCTCTGTAGTGGGGCAATAGCATACATACCATCACCCAGCTGGCCTCTCACTTCTCCCAGTCCTTTTTTGCCTTCTTGGTGTAATTTCTGAGAAAGTTCACTGGAGCAGTTTGGCTGCCAGTGAAGATCGATGCAGTGAAGAGCAACATGTTCTGTTCTGAAAGAGGGATGTATGTGCACAGGAGATCTGAGTAGCTGTGGCTGGCTTCATAATCAGAGCCAAGGACTTGGTCTCTGCTCAAGAGTGTGGGATGCAGCATGACTTTGTTGGCCTTGAATTGCAGAGGAAACCCTGCTGCAGTACCAGGACTTGGCCACTTCTCTTCAGCTCCTGAAAGCAGAGCACTTCCGTGTGGGTTTGGAATTGGTGCGGCAGATCAAGGAGCGTCTCTTTGCAATTCTCTGGCACTCCACACAGGTGAAGGCCACATGCCTGTTTGTGGCTTGTCTTGCTCTGGTCTAATTTGATGGCGGGCAAACTAAAGGGCTTGATCAGCTGAGGGGATAGACTCGGGATTTTGTGTGCAGGGTTAAGGGTTTGCAGCACAAAATACACTCCAGACCACATACTGTTTCTCTCTTTTGGCTGTTCTTTCCTGCTAACAGGATTTCCATGTTGGGCTCCAGACGTCAGGAGATGCTGTTCAGAGAAAGCTGAAACTCGCAAATGTGCCTGCTTCAGCCCTTGCATGTACAGGGTGAGTTTGCTTAGCAGGGTACAGGGGAAGCTGAGTGAGTGCAGACAAAAAGCAGGTGAGCAGAGTTTTCTCCTGTGCTCACTGACATCAAAAGAGTGAATGACAGACACCAATTACTTGCATCCCGTTTTGTGGTTTGAGGTGGCAATTTAAGTGACAATAGGGGGTGTAGGGAAACCAGCAAAACCTCTGCTTGTGTGCAGCTGTGATCAAGGAAGCTCCACCACTGGCAGACTCAGTTATGGAAGTTGCTCTCCCTGGACTCTCTTGAGTTTCTTTGGATGGGGATGCTGAGACAATGACAGTAGGGTGTTGTGGGGCTGGGTGGCAGCTGATGCTCACAGCAGAGGCTCTGCTCTTATGCTCTCCTTCTCAACAGGCAAAAACGTACCATCCTGTGTGACTCCCCCAACACAGATGAAGGTGGCAAAGAGGTTGAAGATGAGGAGTATGATCCACAGTGGCAGGAAGACTATGATGATGATGACGACCTTGATGAAGACAACTTTATGATTGATAATGAGTCTGATTGTGATTCTTACTTTGATGATGATGATAGCTATGACTAGAAGTGTTCTGTCACCCAGCCCGCCAGCTTAGACCTCTGCCTCTGCTTTGTCTCAACCAGTTTGTGTTAATGTTTTTCCTCAAAGGCAGGGAGGAGCTCTCAGAGGGAACAAAGCATTTCCTCTGGGCGGCTCCTTGCTCAGTGACTCTTGAATATGCAGGAGCATTGCTCTGGGCAGCTGGTCTGTGTTACTGTGGCCACCTCTCTCAGAAGGACATCTCCTTGCTTTTTTCCCATGTCTCCAGTTCTGCCTATAGGTATTTAATTGAGTTAGAAAGTCACAGCCCACCTTCAGAGTGAGGACCACTTGCTGCCTGTTAAAGAGCTGCTCCTTGTCCTTGGTGTGCTCTCCCCAAGGGCTGGGCACAGGGGAGGGTGGCACGTGTCCCAGCATGGCACTGTCTGGCAGTGTCCAGTGTCCAGAAATGTTGTAAAGAGATGCATTTACACTCAAGCTAAAGCCTCCCAGCTGGAGCTCGTGGGATTCTCTCCAGCCACAGCTGGATGTGGTTCAGTTCCTCTGGTTGAGAGGGGCTGCATTTTTGCCCTTTGTTGGAGTTTTCTTCTCTATTATGCAGCAGGAAGGGCTACTATGAGTGACACAGGTTTGCAGGATTAAGTTTAAGTTTATAAATATATGCACACACATATATTTTATATATATATATATGCAGAGGTTGTTCAGATAATACTGTATCTTTGCAAAAAAAAAAGGAAAACCCTGAGGAACAAGGGTTGAAAAAAAGTTCTGTTTAAAAAAATAATCTGTTTTCTTCTAGCACAAGCCTTCTTGTTGTCTGTGGGGAACATGGGAGTGGAGGGAGAGCAGGATATCCTCAAGTGAGGAGGATTTGACCTGGATTTGCTTATCCCAGAAGTTATTTGTGAAATTAGTGTGGGTTTGGAATCCTCACCCAGACCACACAGTCTGCCTTGGAAAGTGGCTTTTCCTTCCTGGGCAGTTCAGGGAACAGTGAGAGGTATGGGGAGGGATGGGAAAGAGGGCAGGGGACCAGGCCATACAGGATGGTGGGGCTGGTGTTTCTGGGACCAGGTGCGAGACAGGATGCCTGTGTGTTGATGGAGGTGGTAATGTCTGGTGTCCAGCAAAAGGCAAATGGGGGACTGCTATCAGGGCTTGAGGGGTGAGTTGGATGTTTGTGGGATTGTTTTGGAGATACAGGGCTCTTAGGCCATCTGGGAGGGATGTGGGGTTCTTACGGGATGCTGGACAGGGAGCGACTTCCAGGACAGAGCACAAAAGAGGCCTGATTTTTCCACTTTCCTGCAGCCTAGTAGCTGTAGTAGCTCCTAGTCCTGCAGAGTCTGTCATGGTGGAAGTCCCAACCCTGCTCCCCGTATGTGGCAATGGGTTCCCTGTGACACCTCTCTGGGCCCTCTCCTCAGGGACACTTGGGGGAGAGATGTGATGAGGGTGCCCAGAGAGCCTTGTCTTCCCCAGTGTGACCAGTCCTTGCAGGAGCAACCTGAATTTCCCAGGTTGTTGGGGATGGAGCAGAACATCCTAGATGCCCAAGCTGCTTATGTGGAGACTCATGCCTGCAGTTCTTCATTCACTGTCTCCTGGATGCCTGCTTAAAACTCAAAGAGTCAGAAGGATTGTGAGTCTCTGCTCTCATGGAGTGTTGGTACTGAAAGTCAAGATCAAACCTTGCTCTTCTGCCCTGTGGGAGGTTTCTGGCCCCCCTGAGCTCGTAGGACACCTGTGTTGGGGTTTGACAGGACAGTTTGTACTGTCTCAGTCAAACTACCTACCTGACACCAGCCAAGGAGTCAGGGACAAGAAGGGCTTCTTCCGTTGTCATTCCTGTACCATGTGCTCTGGGAAGACCCTCCTTGAGCAGGGAGGTTGGACCAGGTGACCCACTGTGGTGCCTTCCAACAATATCCATTCTGTGATTCTGTACCATATGGGGTGTATCTGAGAGCAATGGAAGTGCTGGCAGATGCCACAAGGCCACTTTTCATCAGCCTTAAAAGTTCGTGTCAATCAAGGGGATGCTCCCAGTGACTGGAAAAAGGCAGATAATGTATCCATTGTCAAGAAGGACAATCCAGGAAACAAGAGGCCAGTCAGCCTCACCTCAGTCCTTGGGAAAGAGATGGAAATGCACATTGACTGCACCAAATTGCCAACTCCTCTGCTAAAACTATAAAATTGATAGTTCATCAAGAAAGTATAAAGAATTAATTCAGAAAGTTGTGGATTGCTCCAGGAGGAAGGGAAAATCAAATTCCATTAATTTGGGACCGAAAAGCAACACAGTGATTCCAGAAGCAGTCTGTGGTGAGACCCTAGTCTCTGAATGAAAGATTTCTTCTCCAAATTCCATCCTTTGGAGACACAGTGACTGGAGGAAGGATGAATTTTTGCACTAAACTAGGTTGCCATGTCAGGAACATAAGTGAAAGAAGCAGTAATATACAGTATTATATAACAATTAACATCATAGAATTTAATTCATTGCCTGTTATCACTGAAAATCAAATCCCCTTGAGGCACACACCAAACTTACCCATCTTCCCACACTACCAGCTTTGAAAAGGACAAGTTTAACAACAACTGGAATGCATTAACATTTCCCTCCATCCATCGGAGGCATTCCCAACAAGAAGATTATTAGTGCCTTACCATTTAGAGCGAACAATCCACCCCACGAGGTAATTTCTAGCTGAGAGCCTGTTGCTCACCTATTAATGGGCATTGCCCTGCAGGTCAGGAACTCAGGATCAAAGGGCATAATCAACAGCGTGTTCTGCTGCCTGCAGAAACGCAAAAGGGTTGGCAAGACTTTAACCAGCCACTCCGAAGAGATCACCGAAGTCGTCCTTCAGGGATCCCTGCTCACAGGACTTTGTTACATAATCCCAGGCACCAAAACACCCAGCACATGTCCAACCCCATGCTGATGAGACTCAGGATTGCCTGCCCAGTAGGCTCTGTAGTCCTTAGTCCCAGGATACTGCAAACATCAGGGACCATGGTCCCAAGGACACTGGTGAGGCACTTTTTGTAAGTCCTCACCTTCCCTTTGTAGTCTCTTTGTGTGTGGTTTTGCTTAAGAGTCTTTAGGTTTCGGTATAGCAAATAGTGCTAAGGAGAGGGTTAGGGTTATGGTCAGTGTCAGGGTTTTAGGTGAAGGGTTTGTATTACGGTTAGGCTTGAGTTTAAGGTTAGGGTTACAGTCATGAGGGATAAATTTAGAGTTAGCTTTGAGTTTAGGGTTAGGGTTACTGTTCATAGGGTTAGCATTAGATGGTAGCATTAATATTAGATTTACGGTCATTTTGGTTAGATTTAGGTTTAGGACGAGTGTTGGGCTTAAATTTAAGGTGAGGGGTTAGTTTTAAATATTTTTAGGGATAGAGATACAGTCATTAGGGTTAATGCTAGAGTTATGTTGAGGCTTGATTCTATTGACTGGGTCGCAGTTTCAATTGTTAGGGCTAATTTTTTCTTTGGTTTTTAGGGATATGATCATTCAGGTTTATGGTTTGTGTTGGGCAGGATTCTGGTTAGTGATAGGCATAGAATTATGGTTAGGGCTTTTCTTTGGAGCGGTGGAAGTGTGTTTGGTGGATAGTATGTGAGGAGAAGGTACCAGAAGAATCCTGGTAGTGAGAGTATGGCAATGACTGCGTCTGTTTGTGGTCATTTTGTGTTTAGTAAGTTTTTCAATAGTAAGTCATTTAGCCAGGAAGCCTGGTGGCAGGGGAAGTCCTGCTAGGAAGTCTAAGACTAATACTGAGGTTTTATTGAGCATGTGGGTGTTTTTGTTCTTTAGGCCATTATCACTGGTAGTTTTTGAGCTTCTTTTGGGTTGAGAGTAAGGACTTCTGTGGCAGTTATAAGGAAGTATAAGAAGAAAGTGAGTAGGGGGTGTTTGGCTACTATAGCCATAATAATTATTAGGCTATTCAGCCTAAGCAAGAATGCTCAAGGTTTTTCAAATCTGTATTTGATTTAGTCCAATTCAGTCTCCTATGGCTGCTGAGGCAAGGATTATGGTGATTAATAGTTTTGAGTACAGTGATTTAGGAAGAGAATGGTGACGGGTGGCAGTGAATTTAATTATTGTTGATAGCAGTGATTAGGAATTAAGTACTTCTGTGAATCAGAAATGGAAAGGGACTGGGACTAGTTAGACTGCAATTGCTGTTGTCAGTAGGGGCAGGACATCGGGTGGCTTAATTTGCTGATGTCACTCTGGTTCTGCTTCAAAAGACGACAAATGCTGAGGCGGCTGCTTGTACTAGGGAAGTATTTGATTACGGCTTCAGTGGCTCGTGGGTGGTGGGATTTGCAGATTTGGAGATGACTGGAATGATAGCGAGGGTGTTAATTCCTATTCTTGTTCAAGCCATGATTCACTGGATGCTCAAAATTGTAATGACTGCTCCTAGAAGTAAGGCTGGGGAGGAGATTCACTTTGCATGTTACAGCTCTCTGTTCACCTTACCATGGTGCTTCTTTATGTTCAGGCACATATCCTTCAGGAATGAGACAGGTCTGCACAGCAGATTGGGATGCTGGTGCCTGCTCTATCCTAGCTTGGTTTCACCTTCCAAATAGGCTCGGTACTGAACAGTGTGATTCCATTTGCTACTGCCTCTAGTAATCCAAATGGGTGTAAAATGTTTGGGCTTTTTTTGGATTGTATGTAATTTAGGATTTTTCATTCTTCTAATATTAAGAAGGCTAAAGCAATTAGAATTGGGTTATCATGGGAACAGAGATACCATATTTAAATATAGAGGGTCAGGTCAAGAGTAGGTATGCTGGGGAAAGAGGGGAGGTAGGGAGATGATTTGAACCTCTGGATAACAGGATTAAACCTTCTGCACTTGCTGAGCTCTGTTATGGGAGCAGGCTTTTTCCAGGACAGGGGATAGGAGGAACTTGGCAGTTTAATTTAGTTTATTACTCAGAGGAATGCTTGTACTCACATTTCTCATTCTTTTGTAAAAGGAAAAGTTCATTGAAGAGAGAAAATGACCTGGATTGCTCTGGTCTGAACCCAGCACACACAGGACTGTTGATCCTTGAAAATATAAATCCCTATGAGTAGGCATGTGCCTTTAGGATGTTGGGATCCAATGTCGAAGTTGTAAACTTCCTTGTCAAAATGGGCTCTGGGAGGACACTGAGCTGTTTTCCCTGGGTGGTTTGGTCAATTGCAGGGAAGAGGGAAGGATCAAGAATCTGGGCGGGGGTTGAGCCCAAATGGCATTTTGCCGCTTCTGATTTCCTCCCAGTTTTTGCAGCGGGGCGACAAGTGCGTCCCTGCAAACCGCTCCCCTCTCCAGGGCACACGCGGGCCCTGCTGGCAGCTCCGGCTTCTCGAAGGGGCTGCTGCAGTTGGCAACAGGAGCTGTTGAAATTTCGCCTTGCTTAACCCCTCAACCCAAAGGCCACCAAGTGGCTGAGGAAGGACACAACAAGATTACCCTGGAGGAAGGGGACCAAAAGCTTGGAAAAGGATGAAAGAAACGCTCCGATGACAACGACAACAAAAAGATCTATTTTGGACAGCAAATTAACACCCGCCGCCCTCCAGCCCTCCCAGATTTGCAGGCCAGCCGAGCGGTGCTGTTTCCATGGCTGACGTGCTGGCACCCTGCGGAGAGAAACCAGAAAGCCACGGTCAGTCGGACAGGGCTCCTGTCCCCCCTGTCCCACCAGGGCCTGTGCCCGGGCCAGGCTGCTGGCTGTGCCCAGAGCCCAAACCTCCCGAGCCCTTCTCCGTTTCTAGAGGAGAGCAGCGTGGCAGGCCACGTTCCGCCTCCTCCACTTAAGCACGGCACAGCAGCCTCCTCAGCAGCCGCAAGAGCGGGATGCTCGTGTGCCCGCTGCCGTCTGCGGGAAGCCCTTCTGCCAGCCGTGCTGTGAGGCCGGGTACCCACCTCTGGAGACCTGCTGCCAGGAGAGGAGCCGATCCCGCACGAGGTCCTCGTCCGTCTCGAAGGCGACGTCCCCGCAGACCGCGGCCCCCCGGGGTAGCGCCGGCACGGGACGCACTCCACAGACGCTGCCAGCGCTTCCCCATGCGGTCCGGGCAGCCGGTGCAATCTTCCTGGAAGAAACAAAGAACAATTGCATGAAAGTCAATTCAAAACAAGACCTGGAAGCAAGAAAAAGCATCCAGGGTTATCCCCGTATCACAGGCTTGGGGAGGGTCTGAGCACTCCACGCAAGCATTAAAGCTCTCCACGGCTGGGGAAAAACCCCGCCTTTCCCACCCGTAAGCCAACCCCTTCCTCAAGGGCCCGCAAAGCAGACCAGCTGGGGCGTGCCTTCGGAACCCGCCCCCCTCTGCTGCCCGCCATCCGTACGGATGGATGCTTTTCTCAGGCTGGCTCCCCCCGCCCCAGCCCGTGCCGGGCCGGGTGGCAGAAGCCGTCAGCAAGGCCGGGCGCCGGCTCCCCTTGCACAGCATCCCTCCCCCGTCCCGCCAAAAAGCAACTCGGCGGCCGGCGGAAAAATTAATATTCCCCAGCGCCGCCAAGCGGGGAAGCTCCGGCGCCTGGCCAGGCCGAGCCCTGCCACGCCTGGAACCACGAGCATCCCCCCACCCCTCCGCCGGCTGTGGACTCATCTTGATTTCGTCGGGGCGCAGAGCGCGTCCTCCAGGAAGGGGCCGCAACCAAAGCCGACCGGCTTTGCCCCGCCAGCGGCCGGCTCGAGGATGGTGTTCTCCGGCTCCAGGTCGTGCTCCAGAAGAACACCCCGGCGCTGCCTCGGCTTGCGGGGACATCACGATGCCATTGAGCTGCAGGGGGATGTTTCCCCTTTTCCGGTCTGTGGCGACTTCACCGCGCTGCCACGACTTCTCCAATAGGATGGGGAGCACTGAGCCGCTTCCTCCACGAGTCGCCGAGGACCAGCGGAAGCATCTCCTCGGCTGCGCTCTCTCCTCCGTGCCACGGCCGCAGGGAAACGCTCCGGCGTTTTCTTCGAGCGCCCCGAGACGCGTGCAGCTGGTGCTTGCTGGGCTCCTGGATCCTACTCTGCAGAGGGATGGATCTCTGCTGTCTCCTGGGCCAGGTGACGCTCCTGCAGCCAAGGATGCTCAAACAGGTCTTCCAAGGATGGCCTGTGCGCGGGGTCCATGGATAAGCACCAGCGGATGAGGTGCTGGCACTCTGGGGAGAGAAACCGCAAACCGCTGGTCAGCGGGACAAGGCTCCTGCCCACGCTCTCCCGCATTCCACGGTCTGGCCCAGGCCACACTAGGAGCGCTCGGAGCTGCAGCCCAAACCTTCCTGTCGATCCTCCCTTTCGGAGGAGAGCAGCCCAGAGGCACACGTGCCACCTCCTCCAGCTAACCCCAGGAGATCGACCTCCTCCCCAGCTGCAAGAGCAGGACGCCTGTGTGCCACCTGCCCTCTCCCAACCCCGTCCTTCCCCCGTGCCGTGCCGTGCCGTGCCGTGCCCTGAAGGCGCATCCCCACCTTGAGACACCCGGGCCGGGAAGAAGAGCTGGCCCCGGATGATGTCCTCATCCGTGTCAAAAGGAAGCTGCCCGCAGACCAGCTCATAGAGCAGGATGCCCAGGGACCAGATGGTGGCCGGCTGGCCATGGTAGCAGCCGAAGAGGATCCACTCCGGCGGGCTGTACTCCGGCGTGCCTATGGGACACGGGCGCAGCTCATCAGGCCCGTGCTGCTCCCTCCCAGCCAGCTCCCGTTCCACAACGGGCAGCCCCTGCCCCGCCGGAAAGCAACTTGGCTGCAGCCGGCTGCAGAAGGATTTCCCCTCGCTCCCTCCCTCCCTCTTCCCCCTCTGCCAGCAAAGGGGGGGAACCTCCGCTGCGCGGCCGGGCCCCGCCTTTGGGCTCACCTGACATTCGGGTGTAGAAGGTGTCCTGGAGGATGGTGCCGCACCCGAAGTCGATGAGCTTGGCCTCGCCGGTGGCCAGGTCGACGAGGACGTTCTCGGCCTTGATGTCGCGGTGCAGGACGCCGCGGCTGGTGCAGTGCCGCACGGCCTCCAGCACCTGGCGGAACAGCCCCCGCGCCACGGGCTCCGTCAGGAAGCCCCGCTCCTCCAGGAAGTACCAGAGGTCCTGACAGCGCTCCGGACGCTCCATGACCAGCGCGAAGCCGTCGGGCAGCTCGAACCAGTCCAGGAGCCGCACCACGCCGCGGGAGCCAGGGCGCGACACCATCCACAGCAGCGCCAGCTCCAGGGGCACGAGGGTGCCGTTGTGCTGCGGGGGGGGACCGCGATGCCGTCAGCGGGGCCGATGCCGCGCCGAGCCTTCGGCACCCCCGGCCCGGCCCCACCGCCGCTCGCCATTGCCCGGCCCGGGACGCTCGGCGGCCCCCGCTCACTCCACGCTCGCTCCCCTCGCAGCCTCCCGGCTCCCACCCTCCCGGGCCTCGCCCGAGCCCCGCCCGCCACGCCCCGCCGGCTTCTCCCGCTGGCCCCGCTCACTCACCAGCCGCGCCCACTCCGGGATGCGATCGCGGGACACTCGCTTGATGGCCACCTGCAAGTCAAGAAGAGCGGCGGGCTGAGCTCGCCGCCCGCCCCCCGCCGCCCCCCGCCGCCCTCGCCGCCCCCCTCCGACCCGGCCCCGCCTCTTACCGGGGCGCCGTCGGCGAGCCGGATCCCGGAGTAAACGCTGCCGCAGCCGCCGCTCCCCAGCAGCGGGCCCTCCCGGTAGAGCTGCTCCAGGGGAGGCTTCTCCGCCCGTGCGGGCGGCACCGCGCTCTCGGCATTCTGCCCTGGGCCCCCGGGCGCTGCTGCTTCCCGAGCCGCCCCGGCCTCCGGCGGCTCGGAGTCGGCGGCCGAGCTGACGAGCGGCGGAGCTCGGACCGGGGAAGCTGCCGGCGACGCTGCCGGCGACGGGGCGGGAGCCGGGCGGCAGCGGGGCGGCTCCGGGCGGAACCGCCGGAGGGGCCTCGTTCGCGGCCGGGGCCGGGGCCGGGGCCGGGCCAGGGCCCGCGCCAGGCGGAGCCAAAAGGCGGTGCTGCTCCGCCAGCACCAGAGCGAGCGGCACTTCCAGCGGCGCCACTGCCAGTACGGAGAGAGGCCGGCGGAGGCGGCACCGCGGCGGGCGGGGCAGGGGCGGGCAGGGGGCGGCCCCGCAGAGGGGCGGCCCGCGGGACGCGGCATGAGCCGGGCTGGGAGAGGCGGAGACAGGGACGGGACGGGACAGGAGTGGAGTGGAGTGAGTGGGAGAGGGAGAAGGGGACGGAGAGCGAGCGGAAATCCGAGCGGAAAACCGATCGAGAGAGGCGCTGCTGCTGCTGCTGCTGCCGCTGCTGCCGCTGAGCCGCCGGAGCGCGCGGCCGTTCCCTTCGTCCGTTCCCTCCGCGAGCCCAACGGAGGAGCCGGCGCGCGCCCCGCGCAAGGAAAGAAATAAACAAAGAAACAAACAAATTCCTATTAGAGAAATAAGCAAAGAAAGCATTGTAGAAATGAAGAAAAGTGTTGGCTTGTGGCTTTTTTCTTGCTTGGGTGAGACGAAGCATTTCATGGGGAAGAATTGCCTCTCCCGACAGTTGTGCGAGAGTGGGCAGGAGCGGAGCCTTTAATTTTCAAGTAGAAAAGGGAAATCGTGTCAGTAATGTCATCTCTTTTCATCCTCTGCTGAGACAGTTGCAGGCTGCCAAAAGATATCATCTCCATCCAACCTGGCCTTGAACACTGTCAGGGATGGGGCATCCACACCTTCTCTGGGCAACCTGTTTTGCCTCCTCCTCACCGTCTCAGTGAAGAGGTTTTTTGTCAATATATATTTTAAACCTACTCTTTGATTGTCTTTTTAATGGTAGTGCTACAGCATATGTAGTATCGTCTCTTCAGCTGAGGTCGAGAACGGAATTGAAGGGTACATGAGCTCCCTGAACTATTGTCCTCTTCCCATCCTTTATGCAGAGAGCCGGCAGAAAAAGAAGTGGTTGTAGCGAAAAAATGTGTTTTTCGTACAGTGATGTGCGCTGTTTCTTATGCACACGCAGAACCAAGAGTGTGCAGTGACAAGCAACTTTTAAATATCCTGCTCCATCAAGCGTCTGCTGTTGGATCTGCAACACTGGGAAAAACATGACAATGGTTTGCTGTAATCTCTCGGTCTGTGACTGCAAACGGATCGTGTCTTTCCCCATCCCTGTTGAGATGGCAGGCGAACAAACTGCCCCCAGGTACGATAGGAAAATTACTTGAAACATTTGGCTACAGCACCGGATGGTGTTCTGAGGAGAAAGATGGATGGTATATTGACATAATGGGAATATGACAACTACACACATCCCTCAAAAAAGGCAACTGGAGCACCAATCCAGCTTGGTATTTTCGGTTTTTTCTTCTAAATCTTTCCTCACTCCCATGATGGGGCACAAAATGTGTTTTTCATGATATTCCATAAAATTGTGTTTGCTTAGTTTTTAAATACAAAATGGTAGAAGAGATGTGGAAAAAAAATCTCCTCAAAAAATTCACTGATTAATATTTTCTAAAATATTAAAAATGTAAAAGCACTATCATAGTATTTTCTTCTAATATTGAGGATCTTCCCTGGTAGAAAACAGTTACGTACAGACAGTGCAATATGTTCTCTATCCACACACTGGGGAGGTTTTACACCCACTCCCCAAAACAGCTTTCACTTCACAAGAGACAGGAACTGTGTCTCTGATAAGGTTTTCTTGAGCTATGGTAAATGTAATTTAAGCAAACATTTTTATTACCTGTGGTAAGTAACTTTTTGTAAGGAAATTATCACTACTGTTGCTTTAGTCATGTATCATATTTTCACTAGAGCCTTGTTCACATTAAGTCAAATTAACACAACATTTATTTCCTGTGCATTCCCCCATAGGCTGTATCCCATGATTACATTAAATTGTTGTTTTTTCTTGACTTCTAATAGAAGCTTTTTGGGCAAATGCAATAGAATATAGCCAAGTCAAGTGTTAATAAATGTATTTTTACAGTTAACATTTATTTTATTTTTGGAGTCCCAGCATGGAGGAACAAAAAGAGGTAATGCATCTGCCTCGCGCACCTCACTGGACAGATGAGCAAAGCAGCTGCCATAAGGCAGAGCTGATCCAAAGAACAAACACACTCTCAGGCTGAGGGTGGAATCTGTCAGCTTTTGCACAAAGACACGAAGGGAGAAATGAAGAGATCTCCTTTCCTTGAAATTCCCAGGAAGGCTAAGAGAAGCACCACAAATGAGCTTCTAACACTCAGTGCACAAACACAGATAAAAAAGGATCTTCTGCAAACTTGCACCTGTACTTAAGAGGATAAATCAATGTAATTTTTTATCAGACACCACCATGAATTGGAAAAAACCCCAAACCACTGTTTAATTTAAGCAAAATCTTTATTTTAGTTCATAGGCCTGTTTGTATCAAAAGCAGTTACTTCGAAATCAAATTCACATAAAATTCAGCATGTAAGTAAGCTGAAGTTACCGTGGGTTAAGGTCCGTTGCTGAAAGACAAGGGCTCTGAATGACATTTCAACAACCTTGTGGGGCAACAGATAAAATTGGAACAGCATAGTGGGGTATGTAATCCCATTTTGTGTCTTAGTTTTCATGGGGTTTAATTAACCTGAGATTATCTTGAGGGTGGCTTTACATTCATCCTCAACTGTAATGGTAAACTGGTGAATATCACAAAGAGTACATATAATGAGAGGGTTTTTCTGTCTAATGGGAACACAGACAAGGCAAATCCAGGTAAAATGTTGCTTGTAACTTAAATGCACCAAATGAGCTCATAAAGCTCAGTGTTGAATTACTGATGTTTTGCAGCAGGAGTATTTTAAATGAAGATGTGTTTTTCCTAAAAGGTGGAATCTGTTGTCTTTCATGAGCTACTGTGGGTTGAAGAAAATAATTTTATGACCTCATTCTGGACCTCAAAGCCTGTCTCTAGATTAGTCCTATAGGAAATTCATGATAGACAAAAGCAAAGTGTTTTTCCTATGTGCATGGGTGATGAAGTATGCATATTTATTTTTTGCTACATTGCAATATTTATTTTTTATAGGAATGGTAAGAAGCATTATTTCCTATTAATAACAATATATGTAGCTTGATTTCCTACTTAAAAGGTGTGCTTGGCCTTGGCTTCTAGGATAATGAAAGTTACTTTGATGTCAAACTTTTCTAATATGCAAGAAATCATTGCTGTCTCTGTCACTGGTCAGAAGCTGTTATTTCTGTATGTTTTGAGAAGAGCTGTAAGGTGATTTGCCCTTCTGCTTGTAGATCAAATTGTTGTGCTGCAAATGCTGATCCAAGAAACATCTCTAGTTCTGGAAAGGCTGGCATGGAATCACAGTGGGGTTTAGGTGAGAAGGGACTGCTGGAGGTCTTTCATCGTGTTATCTGCTGGGAGTGAGGCTAACTCCAAAGCTGTGTCAGGTTGCTCAGGGCCTTGTCCAGTCAGTTTTGAGCACCCTGAGGGATGGAGGACCCTTAATCTTGCCCTTTCACGTGCTGGTTACATTCTGGCCAGCACAGCCTGGCATGTGACTGGCCTTCCTCATCACAAGGGTGCACTGCAGCACCATTGTCAAGAGAATTGACGGCTCCCAGGATGCAGAAACTCTGGGGAAATACATCAGAGACCCTGGCTCTGATGGATGCCAAGTGATTTGGGCTGTTACCAGATTCTTGGGAGGAGAAAAATGGGATGAAGAGGAATTAACATGGGGCTCCTTGGCATTTGTCTGTGTATATCTGAACATCTGTGCTAAGTGAAGTGCTCATAAGATAAGCTCTTCTGCATTTTGCTTGCCAAGATGTACTAAATGTTCAGAAGCAGCAATTAATTTGCAACCATGCAGTCCACTGTTAGGAGAGTCGTACTCTCATAGCACTGATAACAGGGACCCTGCAAGCTAAACCACGCTCTCATGCATTTTTCCCTTCCCAGGCTGCATTGGGTTGGTGGCTTTATAGTGCTGTTTGTGAGGATAAGTACAGGAGCATGAACCTGGCTGCATAACCCATGGAAGGGCTGGCAGGCAGTTTTGCAAGGTGAACAAGGGCATAGCTGTTGCTCATTTTTCAGACTGTCACAGGTAAAGACCTGCCCTTATTCTGCAGCATTGCCATTGCCTTCAGAAAGCTTTGGCTCTGTGGCTTTGGATATTCTGCTGGGAAGAAGCTGAAGATCGCTAAAGACATACAGCTCCTAATGGATATTGTCCAGGAAATGGAGAGATAAGTGTGACCTTTCACATGCTTGGGGTTTGATGTAAAAGTCATGATGGTTTGTGACATTCATCAGCTCCAGGTTTGCTTTATTCCAAACATTCTCCACCTCTGTAGTCTGATCCTGTGCAGGCTGGGAAAGTCCGAATCCTTTACTTGTCCCTTGGAGGTTGTTGTGGCTTGTCTTGCAAGCTGTGGAAGTGGCAGCTCAAGCGGACAAGGAATGAGTTTGTTGCATGGGCCGCACTCACAAATATTCTTTAGAAGGCATGGTAATGACAGAAAGGATAAAGAGGAAAGGATGACCTAGACAAGCTTAAAGCATGGCCAGGCAAATGAAGCAATAATCTTTCTTGGCTGAGGTCTACTTGTCTAAAATCACAGGCCTTCCTTGCAGATTCACCACCAGGCTTTCACCAGCCCCCTTTGGCAGGAAGGATCTCAGACTAGAAAATAATGGTGTGCATTTTCCTTTCTGTTACTGTATATTGGAATATCCAGCTCACCACCTGGTCTGCTTTTAGGTGTTTCATTTCAGCCCTCACTCTCTCATTTTGCCTCAGAGTTGAGCCAAGCTAATAAGTGGGCTGCTTCAAAGGGGCACTTCAAACCATCTGCTCCTTCATTTCATCCCTTGGCTGAAAAGAAGCCCTTTCTGAAGGATTGGTCTTCATCAAGTGTTGATCCCCCTCACCCAATGCAGGAATGTGGTGGCAGTATGGATTCAGACTTCCCCAGTAGGTGAGGCAGCTCCACAGAATGGCAGGGGAATCATGTCAGCTTGCACTGATCATCCTTCCCTTGGGCCATCCTTTTCTGGTCTTATTTGCTCTGTTGGGCCATCCTAAGCAAAATATTTCCTTGGAAAGGGGGAGGTGAGGACGGGAATTCATCACCATGAGAGCACCACCAGTAAAACTGTTCAATCCACTTGCCATGAACTGAGCCATGAACTTCTTTTCTTTCACCTCTTTCAAAGCCAACTGTAATGCTTCCTCATACACTAAGAAAAGTGGATTGCAAGCAATGGTCAATTTTCCCCTGTTTCCTGAGTTTGAAAGCCATTAAGGATCAGTGGAACAGGGAAAGGACAGACCTTTTAAAGTTTCCAAAGGGAAAAGCTAGCTTCAGAATTGCCTTTTCAACCTGAGAAGTTTTTTCTGCCCTGGGAAGTTTTTCCTTTGCAGACTCATGCAACACAAAGTGGTGTTTGAAGGTGATATTGCCTGTGATCCTTGGAAGAATACCAAGTGTGAAAAAAATGAATCCATATTCCTTGATAAACCAATGAAAATAACTCTTTAGGTTAGAAATGTTTGGGAGTTAGGTTAGGGCCCAGTTATCCCATTTAGGAAGTTATGAAGTTAGGGAATTTAAATTCCATTTGGACATGCAAGTTACTGAGTAGAGCCATGATGCTTGACATGTTTTATTATTTGCAGCTGGCATCTGAAGTGTCAGTGGTGTTGAGTTCTGCACAGACGGAACAGGATGAACACCTAATCTTCGTAATGTAAATCCTGATACACTTGAAAAGCAGTATGGCAGTGATCCAGAGGAACCTTGCTGACTGGAACAAATCCTGTGCCATTTGTTAGCTCACCTCACTTTCTTTGGATGTCCTGAAGTACTGCCTTTCTGTCTTTCATTTTTAGGAGAGGTGGAAGATGCCTAAAAGTCTTTCAAATCTCTTTATTGTAAAATAGAGTTATGAGGTAAGAGTCCCCAAATCCTTGTTTAGTCAAAGCCTTTTGGTATCGAGAGGAGTTTCTTTGGTAAAGAAAGACTTCACCAAAAGGTTTGTCAAGCATTGGAGCAGGCTGCCCAGGGAAGTGGTTGGGTCACCAACCCTGGAGTGCTTAAAAGTTGTGCAGATGTGGCACTTAAGAACGTGTTTTAGTGGTGGACTTGGCCATGTTAGGTTAATGGTTGGGCTGGATGGTCTTAATGGTTTTTTCCAACGTAAATGATTCTGTGATTCAAACTGCAAAACCAAATGTGGTAGTATTAAATGTAAATGGATTCTCACCTTCAGCAATATTTTTAGAAGCACATCTTGCCTGAAGATGTTTCCTGCTCTTTTTGAGAGCTGGATGTGTGTTTTCCCATGTGTCTTGCAGCATTACTTTAAAGCTTATTTCTGGTGCGTTTGAGATGTTGTTATTGAGATCTCCTGGAGTGGAAAATAAACTATTTTCTGTGTTATTTCTTTGCAGCATTTGCATGTGTCTACTGGGTATGCTTTAGCTTTTTCATGCAAAGAGAAGAGACTTACTTCTAGCAAAAAGAATGTTTTTTCTCACTTGGTAATGTCACTCCAAGGGCACAGTGTGGAAGACAGAAAAACTTGCCAAGTGGATGAACAACTAGGAACCATGTCTACCTGCAAAGAAACATGTGGAAAAATTCTACCAAAAAGAGAGAGCTCTTAGCAGTTCTTTCAGTCTATACAAAAGGTATTCATGGGGTAGGAGGGGGGCAGTCTAATTCAAGGCTTTTCCATTGCTGTTCATCTGACAGTGAAGTATTTTTATAGAAAATTACTGCAAATTGCTTTCGGATGCTATTTTGGACAAGCGTTTGCAACTTGGCAAGCTCAGATGGACTCGTGCATTGTGTTCCTCTGCTGTGATTAGGATGGAGATACAATTAGTAGTGTGTCTGGGGCTTGGGCTGTTTGGGGTTTTGTTGCTTTCTTTTGTTTGTTTTTTTCCTTGATTCTGGCAAGGTGCTTTGGGTGGGTAAGTGAAAAGACATTAATCTAAAGGCTAATTGTATTTCAGGAGACTAAAACTTCCTATTGTTGAGAAATACTTGTGGACCTCCCAAGTTGCATTCTGCAGTTGTCATCCCTCACTGCATTGCCTGATGCTGCAGGAGTTTTGCTCTCATGTCTGTCACTGCCTTTCCAGCAGTCACAGGCTCCTGGGAGATGTCCCCTCTGCCTTCTTTGCACCAGACTACCCAAGTCCAGCCCTCTCCCCTCAGAGGCACTGTGCTCCAGGTCCCTAACCATTTTTGTAGTCTCAGCTGGCTCCTCTCCTGTTTTGCCGCATCCCTCCCCAACTAGAGAACCCAACTGGAGATAAATCCTGGAGAGGCCTTGCCAACTCTGGATAGAGTGGGCAGAAATCACTCTTCTGGCTCTGCTAGACATGTGGCTGTTAGTGCAACCTGTTTATCTTATCTGTGATGGGAACATACTTCTGGCTAACCATCAGCCCCGAGTCCTTCTCAGCAGGGCTGTCAGGCAGAGGGAATCTTCCAGCCTGGCTGAATGCACAGAGTTGTGTCACCCCTTGTGCACAGCTCTGCTCCTCTCCTCCTTGGACACCACAAGGTGCCAGTTCTCAGGTTGACTGAGGCCTCTCTGGACAGATTTTCTGCCTTTTGTTAGGGTAGCCACCCTCCCAGTTCAGTGTCACCTGTGGCTATTTGTGCTCTTCACCCAAGGCAGAACCAAGATAAAACTTCTTGGGTTGTGTTGGACGTATAAACCCCCTGGAGGGAGCATTTCTGTCTTGATCTGTGTAGGACAAGACAACCACGTAAGCAGGTATGAGATGACTCCAACAGGACCTACCTGTTTGCTGAAAGACACTGGTCTGTGCTCAGTGGTAAAGCCAAGCACAGAAATCTAGGAAAGGCTGACCACAAAGCTCTGCTTAGTGCTGGTGCTGGTTTCTCCTACCGTTGCTTCCAGGCATCTTGATTGTTCCCAGATCAATTAATTGATCTGTTGGGTTTTAATCTGCTTTCTATGGTTATGCTTCCTAGCCTCATTTGGCAGTGACTTTTTCTGCTGTCATCTAATTGATGGTTATTGCATTAAGGCAATACTTTAGCGTTCCACCGCCCTTGCCTCTCACCTCCCCTTCTTTCTTCTCCCACCCCTTTGTCCTTCAACCAACCTTTCTCACACATCTCCCTTCTTTTTTTTCCCGGTCCTATGCTCGCAGTGATCTGTACCTGACCCCTTCCCTCTACCACTCCCTTTTGTGTTCACCTTGTACCATCCACCCTTACTGCAAAATTGACTTCTCTGTTGCATCAGCAGAGCCTGCTCCTTTCCTGACAGAGCTCATGCCCTTTGCAGGGCAGCCCAGGGGACCTTCCAGGGGCCTGTCCTATTCTTTCCCTGTGCCCAGTAGGTGTGAAACACTGCTCCAGCAATGAATGTGTGGCTGCTGTGCATCACAGGCAACGCTGGCTTTTGGGTGACGGAGGAGGATTGTAACCTTGGATGAATTCTGACAGATGCATCAACATAACACTGAAGTTTCCTCCCCTCGTGTTCAGTGCAATGCTTGGCATTTCTCAGCAGGCCAGGGCTGAGCCTCAAGGAGTGGAGGGTTTTGGCCGAGGTCCTGTTGTCAGCTTCACTTGAGGGTTTGCGAGCTCTGAGAGACATCCTGTCCTGGGTAAAGAAGAAAAGAGTGATGGAATCTCTAGCACTACTGTCTCAGTTTGAGACAATTTAGGGGGTGGAGACTCTGAAATAAGTTACCTCAGATTTTAACCTCTCTCCCTTCCACCAATAAGACAAGTGCAAAGAGATATAAATGAAAAAATAATAATTTACTAAAAAAAACCAAAGCAGTAACCACAAGATACAAAGGTAAATGGCTCAACTTCAACACACAAATGCGGAAAACATTTTTCCAGTTCATCCCCAGATAAGGAATGGCCACTGTTTCCACTCTGGGCCACATGGCAAACGAGTCTCTGGTTTAAAAACTCCCTGCTCCAGACAAACAAGTAACAGGGAACAGGGGGAAAATAAAACCTGGAAAAACTCTTTTTATCTGAAAGGAGTCAATGCTGCTGAGGCCTCACACTCTCCCATCTCCCTGCTTCTGAGGGAAGAGCCCCCGAACTTCCAGGGGCTTTATGCTGGAAACCACATCCTCCAGCTGTGACGTGGTGGTATTAAATACTCAACACTAAAGTTCCTCCCTCCCCATTCCTTTTTTCTTCTGACCATAACAACTGTTTGATTCCACCCACAGCATGGCAGGGGCAGGGTTTTCAGCTCAAAGGGCCTCACTTAGGACTGATGTTTATAGGGTCACAAGGTGATTGGTTTTAGTTCAGTAAATTTCCATCCTGGCCACAATCCAGGCTGGCAATTAATGGCATTTTCAGAAGTCCCCCAACAATGGTACCACTCCACTCAGGCTACAACCCCAGTAAGTATTATCCCAAGGCTGTAAGGGGACAACTGATTATCCCCCTCTCATTCCCTACCTTGGTCAGGCAACAGGAGTTCTTAGTACAGTCAGTGCAGCTCCACCTTTGCAATGCAAGTGCTCCTGGTGTGGTCCAAGGGACACTGCCCAACTCATTACACAAAGGCCAAAGCCTAATGGGAATTCTTGAGATCTTAGAGTGGCCTGGAGGAGCAGGAGAAGAAACACCACAGTCGGGAAGAGCAGACCTGCAACGTGATGGATGAAGATTTGCTCCCAAAAGAAGCTGATGGCTGCCAGAACACACCTGCAAAGAACAGCTCCAGCCATATGCAGGAATCCAGCCATGATCCTTCTTGAGTCTGTTTCTACCAAACCCAACAAACTAAGAGTGGGTGTTGCCACAGACAAGCAGGAGGAAGTGGAGGGACATCTAGAAACAGCCAGGAGAGCAGCTGGCCCGTGCCAGGCAGACCTGCAGTAGGAGTAATCCCAGACCTATGAGTGAGTACCTGGAAGTAGAAACTGCTGCTGCAGCAATGCTGCTGCAAACCAGCAGTGTTGTAGTTGTGCTATAAACTTCCCACTGTCATATGAACCATATAATCACACAGCTTCAGCCATATGACCTTCAGGATGTGGTTGCAGCATGGTTTTATGCAATGATACACTCCTTGTTCTCTATTTCCTTCTAGAGCTCAAATTTAAAGTAGTTTGGATGGAAAGAAATGCTCCAGTTTCCAAATTCTGGGGAGTTCCCGTGCAGACAGGTTCTGCCGTAATTATTTTTATCATGTGGCTTCTGCTGCCAGTTTCTGACATGGCTCGTGCTGGACCCTTCCCAGTGAAATCAGAATGTAGGTTTTTGAGCTGGTATCCTGGATCTACCAGCAGCAATGGTCAATTCACAAATGGCCAGCAGCCCTCATAAAACATTATCTATTACATGGGAGCCTGATTTCTTCCCTCCCCCTAGCCCCTTCCACAAGGATACAAAATACAAATGAGTATTTTCCCAGAAATATGAAAACATGGGGAAATGCTTACTACTGGGCTTCTGGGCAAAAATGATCAGTGTGTTTCGTCTCACACTATACTCATGCCCCTCTTGGTAAAGAAAAACCTTCCCAGAAAAAGATTGTGCTGCAGCAGGAGAAACAATGCTCTGACTAATGCAAAATTGTGTGCAGGAACTCTGCCTGCTGGGAACTGGCTATTGCTAACTTCCCTCAAGGAGCCCGTGCCGGCCACTGGCAGTGCTGGCTGAAACATGGAACTTGCAGCAGAGAGGGAAGGGGGCAGGGATCATGCTGGACCTCACACAGGCTTTATTTTTGCAAGAGGGGAAGAGGGGGTGTTAAAAAAAAAAAGGAGGAAAAAGTGATGCAGGGGTCTGGCTGGATTCCAGCTGCCACACGCTGCACCACCAGCTGGTATCCCCAAAGAGCCACCATCTGCCAGACGCCACAGAGACGTGCCCTACCTCACCCCTGCAGCCATTGCTGCCCTGGGGAACCATTTACCTAAAAAAAGCCATTTTTGCCTTCTGTGTTCTTTGCAGAACAAATGCCAGCATGAGCTGTCACTGCTGGCACCTTGCTCCTCACTGTGACACCATAGAGGTGGCTTCTCTAAAAGGCTTTTAAAAGGCTGTGTGGTTGCTTTACAAATAAAGCAGGTACACAGTGCAAAGGGTCTCATCCTGCAGGGTGCCCCTCCTGGAGCAAGGGTGCTGGGTGCTTTGGGAAGTGGAGCTGAGCTTGCTCAGCTGAATGGGAAGCAGCTAGCCAAAGGCATTTGGGAATAGACAGGAGTGGACATGAGATGCTGCAAGGAAATGGTACAGAGGAGGGGCTGTCTGAGGTCAGGAGGGGCTGGGGGTCAGACACTGCTCTGGGAACTGTTAAAACAGGAAGAGAGCATAGAAGAAGCCAAGCATTCCGACTGTTGGCATCATGCTGGAAAGATTTATTGTCTTTTTTTTTCTGTGAAGTACAATATAAAAGTCTCACGTTTGAGGAGAGGGGGAAAATGCCAGGCTGCACTGTTGCTTTTTTACAGTCTTAGAGCCATCCCCAAAAGTGTGAGGCTTAGCTCTTCCCTCTGGATATCAGGAGTGACTGCAACAGGGTTATACCAGTATGGGTGTCCCACATCTACATGCCTGCCTTCCTTCCTTCCTTCCTTCCTTCCTCCCTTCCTTCCTTCCTTCCTTCTCTACATTTATATCCTTTTTCCTACACTTCCTTTGGGGCACAACCAGCCTGCCCTGGGACTGACAAAAACCACTGCTCTTCCCCTGACCAAGGCAGCCCTCAGCATTCCAGAAAGAACTTGCCTGCCTCCATGTCTGATCCCACCTGGCTCAAACAGGCCCCTCTAAGGACACGTCTCTCACAGCAGCTCCAGTCCCATAAGCAAATGGGACAGGCAGGCCAGTGGCCACCTTCCCTCCACAGCTCCAGTAGATGCAGCGCCTTGCCCTTTAGTCTGGCATGGAAAGATGCCAGAGAGTTGGGAAGAGCTTTTCAGCTGTGACAAATTGCATTGGTGTCACCTGGCTGGAGCCAGGTGGAGTCTGCCAACGCGTGCTGGCAGAAGAACCAGAGCTCCCACTCGAAGCAGTGGCCAGGACCTAGGGCTGTAGAGCACAAAGCAGCATTTCAGATCAAAGCAGTGGCAGCAGGAGCAGCAGCAGCAGCAGCAGGATGGATGGATTGTGAACACAGCTGGAAACAACAAGGCATCCAGCCTTAGCAGGGTATTTTCTGTGGCTGTGGGGTGCCATGACACTGACTGCAGCTGGGGCTCGTGGTCCCTGAAGGCACCAAACCTCTTCAAGCAATTGGCATTGACTGAACTCTCACAGTAATGTCTATTTTATTGAATTCATTGACTTTCCTTCATGGTGTTGAAGAGGAGCCCAGCCTGCCTCTCTGCAGCATATGGCTTGATTATCCTACCACAGCCACATCCAAGGAATAGGAGGGAAAAGAAAGTGAGAGAAGTCTTCCCAAAGCGTGGGAAAGTAAATGATGCCTGATACTAATTTGATCTGACCTGCTTCTGAAGGCAGTGGAGGACACACCTCTCAGCTCCATCTGTCTCTCTTACTGAAGAGAAGGGACACAGACACTCCCAGAGAAACCTGTGGGTGTTTTTACAAGAGCAGAGGAAGAACAGGCAGTTGCCATGGATAGAAAGCAGGATTTAAGAGGGAAAATAATCCTGCTTTCTTCATTCAAAACCATTTCTACCAAAGCAGAACTTGGCAAGAACATAATATGGGAACAACTATAAGCCAGTTCCCCTCTAATGGGATAAAAATGAAGACTGAGAGGCAAGAGCAGAAGGGTGACAAGGTTATCGGCTTTCCCCAGCAGGATGTCTCTCAGCCTTTCTGGATGGAGCTCAAATTCCCTGGCATTTCCTTCTGTAACTCGGTCAGAGCTGCTGCTACTTCTGAACTTGTCACAGAGCCCAGTCTCCTTGGCCTGGCTCTCAGAGCATCTGTGGCAGCCCTGTCCAGATAATCTGTGCCTGTTCCGGTGCTTCCGCTGCAGAAAGCAGCGAAGTGTGCTGCAAAAACCTCAGTCATGCGCCAGGAAAAATTACTGACACCTGAATCTGAATCTGGCAGGTTTGAGACCATTTTGCTTGTGAGAGCAAAGGTCATAAAACAAAGCCAAGGACAGGAATGCACAGCCCAGGGTGGCTGGAAGGACAAACACACTGATAGACAATATGCAATTTCACAGGCATCACCTGCCAGAGCTCAAGCTCCTCTCGAGCTGCTCGGAGCTCCGTTTCTGCTCTGATAATCACACATGGAAATGAGGGCAATCCCAGCCCCCTGTCCCAACGCACCTTCTCACCAGAGAGGAAAGACCCCACACCAATATCTTTGGCGAGGCAGGCAGGGGCAGTGAGCAGATGGTTTATCCTTGTGTCCAATGTTCCCCCTCATCCCACTCTGTTTATTTCACCCATCAGTCACTGGCAGCAGAAGCGTGGTGGGAAAAGCTGTGCCTGGTTCACTGGCACAGAGCCCAAGAAGTGCCCTAGCACCCACTCACGGCACAACTTCAGGGGCTGCACATCTGGGGAGAAGGGTTCCCACAGCCGTCTGGTGCTCGTTCCCCATGCAGAGAGGGTCGGGAGCACAGACAGGGATGGAAGCGAACACCCCACATGCCTCCTCCGTGCTGGAAACCTGTGTGCAAGAGTGAAAATCTTCCAGTGGCAGCACTAGTGTGAGAGGAGAAGGGGCCCATGCTTTACCCCATGGGGGCATGCACAATGCTCCAAAAAGTCACAGAATAAGGGGAAGCCATCCCATGGACGAGAGGAAGATGTTTCCCAGCCAGAGTGCCCGAGATGGGTGTGCAAAGAGACTGTGCCAGCAGTGCAGGGGACTGGCATGTGCACAGATGTGGAGATATCCGTAACGTGTGGCTCCCATGTCCCGCTCGGGAAAGGAGGATACCTCCCAAGAGCCAGCAAGGGCCTCAGGATCTCCCGCAGGATCCAGCACGGGAGGATGTGGGCAACTGGATAATGCTGGGATTAGTGGTTTCCCACTTGTGCGCGCTGGGACAAGGAGCGCTGAGTTTCCACACACCCAGCTGCGGGCAAATGCCCTGTCCCAAGCTGGAGAGCCAGGGATGGATACCAGGGAACACGGAAGGCGGTCCCTGGTGCACGGAGACAGCACCGCGGTGCCCTCGGGCTCCGGTGCTGCAGTGGCCCCGGGCATGGGCGCTGGTGAATTTGCGAGTCCTCAGCTGCACCCGCGGGCTCCCGCGCCATGAGCTCGGCCGCGGGGAGGGCCGGCTGCACGGTCCGGCGCTGCCTTGGCGGGAGGGCGCGCTGGGTTGTTGGGGCCGGGCGTGGGCGGTCCCCGGGCCCGCGGTGCCGCTCCCCGCCGCGGGCGGGGCCGTGACGGGACCGGCTCCGCCACAGCCCGGGCCGGCCCCGCGCACGCGCAGGACGCGCCACCCCGGCGCGGGAGGCGGGCGCTGCCCCGCGCCTGCGCGGTGCGGCGGCGGGCGCCATGTTGGCGGGGCGGGCTGCGCGGTGGCGGTGAGCGCTCGGGTTCGTCGCGTTCGCTCCCCGTCTCCGCCCGGGGCCCGGGGGGTCGCGGCCGAGCGGGGCCTCCCCTGGCACCATGAGCGGCGGCGGAGGCGGGCGGGTGTGCGACCTGTCCCGGCGCAACCCCCAGGAGGACTTCGAGCTCATCCAGCGCATCGGTAGCGGCACCTACGGCGACGTTTACAAGGTGAGC
The DNA here is from genome assembly GCA_014706295.1 of Lycocorax pyrrhopterus obiensis. Lineage (NCBI taxonomy): Eukaryota > Metazoa > Chordata > Aves > Passeriformes > Paradisaeidae > Lycocorax > Lycocorax pyrrhopterus. The sequence continues at coordinate 1,104,466 of JACSVZ010000004.1, forward strand.
GCTGCACCGCGACCCGGCGGGGGTGTCGTCTGTGTGCCCCTTGCCACTGTCAAGCAGCCGGGTCCTCCAAAATCTGGGAGGGCTTCCGCCGCTCAGCGGCGGTCCCCGGCCCTCCCGAGGGCAGCGAGGCCGCCCCCCTCCGGCGGGGTCTGCGCCGCCGCACCGGCACGGCCCCGGTGAGCGCCGGGCCCTGCCGCCCCCGCCCCGGCCGCGTCCCCAGCGCGGCAGAGCCGTGCGAGGGGGCGACCCCCGGGGCCGGCGCGGGGCGGGCGGTGCGGGACCGGCCCCGTCCCGGCTTCCGGCGGCCGTGGAGCCGCCCCGGCGGTCGGCTCTGGCCGCTGCTGCTGTGTGCCGGCTCGGGCGGCTGTGTCACGGGTGGGGCTTGCGGGTCGGGTCTGTTCCAGAGCTGGCCGGGGGCTGTAGGGGTGTGGGGGGCTTGCTCACTCTGTTCCAGCCCGAATGTCATCATATTAGTCCCGGTTCCTGCTCCCGTCGCTGTCTTGTGTGGCAATGCCAGTGTATTGTGTTTGTGTCGGTGCGAAATGTGAGTCTGACCCTGTGGAGGGTAAACTGGTGTCGTTAGGATGAGTCTTTCAGGATTCCGACCTAACTTCAGCAAACGTAGGAGAATCAAAGCTAAAGCAAAAGCAGCTAAACATAATTTGGGTTGTCTTCTTGTTTTGTTTTGGTTTTTTTTTGAGGAGCTTTATGGTGCGCTTTGTCATTTTTCTCTGCTCTGCCAGTGTATGTTGTTATTTGTGTATCCAGTTGCCTGTTGGGATGTGGCAGCCTCTGCCTGGGCTAGGATGACAGTGGTTGGTACCTGCTCTTGTTTGGCCTTGGAGCAGAGGGGAGAGCTGAAGTTTGTCGTGTGCAGCCTGGCGGAAGCATTATTTGAACCGTGTGCTTTCCAAGCATCTTCTGGCCTGTTTTTGTCGTCACAGGTTGTGTGTGTGTGTGTTTAAGGAAACTTGTATTGGTAGGCAGGACTGTAGGGAAACGTGCAGAGCCATTGCACAGTTTGAGGTGCACAGAACTGGTGCTGATGCTGCCTTTCACTTTAAGTGAACGTGCCTAGAATGAAGTCTTGTTTGGGTTGGGCCGATTTTGGTTTAATCTCATCTCACTTAAATGTCATGGAAGTTTCAGGACCTAAATCCTCTTGTTACTGCACTCTTGGTGTGCTAACTCCCAGCTTTATTAATTGTTTAATTGAAAGGGAGTTTCGTGTTTTTTGCCCCACCTTGCCAGCTTTCTTTGAGTATTTGTGTGCTATGCTGACGTTTTACTTGTCCAAGTCTGCTTGCCTTATGCTTTGGGTTTTTGTTTTTCTGCAGACTGTTTTATGTTGTGTGCGTCTCTTTCTGCTGCGGTTGTTAACGGCCGTATTGACTCTGATACCTTATCAATTGGATTTTTTTTAGTGTTCTGTATGTGACTTTGATGGATGTGAGTTAACCAAGTCATCTGTCTTTATGGTTTCGTTTTAAGGACGTTACCTCCAACCCCAGAGTTTGGAATATTTACGTATGTAATACCACCGTGCATGTGAAACATGTTAAATTTAATTGGATTTGTGAAGGTTTCCTTGATGTTTATCATACTTAAATTGCAGTAACCTTCAGTTTGGTGCTCTGTGAGTGGCCAGTGTTTGGCACTGCTTGTGACTTTTTCTTGTTTGAGGCACAGAGTGGATTTGTTGATGCTTACAATGTGCCTGTACCAGCTGAGATAGAAGGTGATACAGCAGGACCAGGATACACTAGGCTGGTATTATAATTATTTATTCTAGATGAGAGCTAAGTGTTTTCTGATTAGATTGTGGAGCCTGTAGGGAAAATGAGAGGTGCTTTTCTCCTGTGTGGGTTATTGCCTGTTTCATTCTGAGGCAAGGTCTTGCCTGAGGTGTCTTCAAGGTGGAGCATAGAAGTACCCCAAAACCAGCAATGAAAGCCAGTTACTTCTAATGTGACAAAGAAGTAGTAATATAGTCTGGAGTGTCATCCACATGTGAGCTTACTAATGCCTTCTTATCTTATGTTTGTGAGTGGTTTCATAAAGCCCCTTTCTTTTGCCTTCACCTGTCACCTGTCGGTGAACTTTGCGGTTGGTGAAATAATTGTGTGGACTTGAAATCAGCCATGTGACAATGCTGCTCATCAGTGGTGGGATTTCAGCAGAGTGGTTCCAAGCACTTCACGTACTCGGGCAGCTTCAAGCTGTAATTTGTGGCTTTGCCCCCTTAGCAGAGAGAGCCACGTAAGAAAGCGTTTCTGCTGTTAGCAAGCAGGGATTATTGCCTAAATGAGCTGACAGTCTTGTTATGTTGAGTCTTGCTAAATGCTGACTTTCCGTAACCTGCTTTCCTGGCAAAGCATTGAGGAGCTGAATGCAGAGCAGAGTGACATCTACTGAGCTAGAACAGGGCATGGTTTAAATGTTTGTTTTGTTTTAAAAAAATACATATATATTAAAGAAAACAGAGGCAGAGTCTCTGTTCTGGAGTTTATTGAATTTGACATGAGAGCTGATGGTGTGGACTGCGCTATGGAGGTTGGAAGGGAAGGAGGATGTGGGTCAGATGGATACGATCTTGCTGCTTCTCTAGACTGGTATCTGGAAAGGGACGTGTCAGTGCACTGCCAGTACGGATTTTTGGCTCAAGCCAATATTTTACAATTGTCTGCACTCCCACCAAAGTTCAGCTTTCAAAAAGGCCTTGGAGCAAATCATAATGAATTCATCACAAGAAAGGTAACGGGTAGCTTGTTCATGCCATTAATTCTCTGTCAAATATTCACAGTCAACAATAATTTGTATATTCTAACTAGCACTAGTGCAAATTTGTTGTAAGAAATGAAGTGTTACCTGTTGCTTAGTTCTTCACATATTCCTTGTGTGGGTCATTTCTGTCTTTTGTGTTTTTATGTTTCACTGTGGCAAAGAATTTAATTGTATAGGGTGGTCAGCAAAGCATAAAAGAAGAATTAGGGTTTATTGGTTGTGAAACAGAGATGATGTCCTGTCCTGCTCAGTTTCAGGAAATATTCCTAAAGTTAGATGAGATAGTTGCTTAATTTTGTTTGCTCTGCATTTATCCTTCTCACATTTAGGAAGGCTTTTCTGTCTCTTGGTATGAAACTGCCATTCTAACAATCCCTAATCCCAAATACTCTGTAAATTGTGCCGTTCTTTCAAGGCTTGGGTTACAAGTGCTTTCACAGGGTTTTCTGACAGAGACTGTGTTGTTATATTTCCTGTTTGTCCCCATCCTTGTACCTTTGCTTTTGGTAGTAACTGCGCCGAGTTTGGAAGTATTTTCTGAGGTGATTGTCCGTCCATTACTTTTGTTTGTGTCATTAATTTATATCACAGCATATCTTTTAAAAAAAGAATAATTGCTTCAGTTTAATAAAGGTTGAACTTCATTTGTCATCTCACAGGTCGTTCGTCTAGTGCGGGTGAACCCTTCCAAAGATTTTCATCACCTTACTACAAGAAAGGCCCTTCTTTTACTTTCCCCTTTACTGAAATTCAAACAGTTGTGATAATTAGCGAGATTATTGTTCCTGCAGAAGTTGTCTATTATACTGTGTTTGCCTTATTTCAGTTATTTTTGGCATTTATGGCTTCAGCCAGATAACAAATGAAGGCACACAACTCGATGGGCTGCACTTTGCTTGAGGTCTCATTTTTCAAAAAAGGAAAGCCTGATTTTTGTTTTCCAGCCCTTCAGCAGGGAGGTTGGTTTTGGTGAAGGAATTCATGTATCCACCAGCTTAACTGCCTCATGCTGAAAACTTAAGGCTCTGTGGGTATCTCTGGAGAACACCTGGTGACTGTTACTGCTTTCTGCTGCCGTCCATATTTTGGGTGTCTGGCTGCTGAGAGAGCTTCTCTGTTTGTGGAAGAGAACGTGTCCAGGTCAGATGAACCTGAATTTTGATGAACTTCAATTTTGCAGTGTCCTCTTCTCTACATGCGTGCGCCCTTGCTCCTCCTTCTTGGGGTGATCCAGTGGGGCATCAGTTCTTCAGTTTGCTGCTTCTGAAATGTTGAAACTTTTAGTTGTGTTCTTTTTGATAGGCATTTTAGTCTTCCTTTCTTCCTGATTGACATTACAGCTTTTGAAGCTTCTTGACTTTGTTAGGAATAAATGTCTATGTTTTGACATCTCTCTATTCAGCTTTAATTGGTTTTTGAAGCTTGTCAGGTAGGCAGAGAGGGGGGTGGATGTTTTGCCAGTGTTTTTACTGTACTGAATAAGTGCTATAGGGCTTAGTTTCTGGGACTGTGGTTTCCTTAACCAGTAATCTGTGCCTTGCACAGAGGTTTTTGTTTAACATCAACTTTATCAAAGCATTGCTTTCTAAAATTGTCACTCTGTCGGGTTGCGATATCACACTTTCTACCAGAGTGTGGAAGCTAATTATTTTTAGCTGGGGGAGTCGTGAAGGTTTGAGAGGCTGAAGAGAAGGGCTCTAAGGGCTGGAAACAGAGGGCTGGGGAGTCACTTGGGTACGTTTTCCCGAAGAGTGGAGCTAATCAGGCTCAGGAAGCCTCTCTGTACACTGGGACCAGTTTTCCCATGGAGTGGTAACCTGTTTAGATATCATTTTGTTCAATAATTCACACAGGAAGTGGTCAAAACCAGAAACCCTTGTCTTAGACTTTTGCTTTTTTGGCTTTGTTGCAGCATTATATGCTTTATAGTATCAGTTTCCATTTGAAGGATAAACAAATCCTGGCAGTTTTTAGCTTTTATTTCTAGTTGGTGGCAGTTTGTTATATAAATTTTTTATCTGATATCCTGCTGTTGTTACACAGTACACTAGTAATTATTTCCTGTTTAATTAGATAGTGCTTCTTCAGCTTGACATAGCAGTTGGTGGAATTTTTGAAACTCCTCTTCAGATGGCAGTCTGGATCTCTGGAAGACTATCACTCTTTCAGCTGCTGATAGGATTAGCATCCTTCTATAGTTTTCAAGAGCAGACATTGTATAAATGCTGTATACATTTGGTAAAGTGTCTGCATGCAGATGCAGGCATTGTAGGCTAATCTTTGCCTCTCAAAAACCTGTATGTAATGCATTTCCGTTGACTTAGTGAAATCTGCATTTGAAGGAAGGGGTTGAAGGATCCTGCTCATGGAAAGGATGGATGCCGTAAACCTCAGGATTACAAAGGCTGGGAGTTAGAGCACTTATGAGTGTAAATGGTAACAAAAAATGAGCCTGAGTTTTCTTACATGAGCCTCTTCAAAATTTTAGTTGCGTTTTGTCAGCTGAAAAGTACTTGTTTGAAATCGTTCTTCACCCACCTTCTGCTTATTGATTTTCCAGTCTCAAAACCCCTAAGCAGCTGGCAATTTCAGTGGGATTTTCCTAAACAAAAGACAGTGTCCTCCACATTCTGAGGTGCTGTATGGTACATACACAAGCACCCCCAAATTAGGTTCAGTGCCAGCTCCAACAGGTGTTGAAAACCATACGGCGCTTCAGTCATTCTCAGTCTCTCATTCAAGTGAGCTTAGAGGAGGAATTGCTTCACAGCTGATGATTTGAAAGGGGTTTGAGATCTAGTAAAACCTGTAAGGGGTACCTCATTCTCATCCCTAGCCTTTACAGGGAACCCTTGTGTCACTACAATCAGAATAATCTTTTTATATACTTGGATTAGCAAAGACAGTTCATATTCCTACTGTTGATAACACCTTCAATGCTGATAACCCAAACAGAACAAGATGCAAAGTTATAACTTATTCAGATTCTCAACTTGGAGTCATGTTTTTTTAATCTATGCCCTTAAGCACAGGGTAGCCTGCTGTTGCTGAAGGTGTTGCTGCCCTGCATTAAATCAGATTTTCTTCCTCCATTCTGGCTTTCATAAACCCAGGAAGATACTGGTTCAGAGAATGACCCACTGACCAGAGTCCCATGACTGCTGGTGCTGAAGAAAGGAGGAAATGCCTCAGCTGAGGGTGAAAAAGGTTTGGGCTGCCCACAATTCAAACAATTCTTTTGAAAACATGACATTAAAGGTGAAATCCCTTGGCAGTGGGAGGGGGCTGAATCAGCCTCAAGTGGTTACGAGTGCAGGTTTGGGAAGGCTGCTGGCTGCTCTGACTCTGTTTCTTTGGTTGGCGTCATACATGTCGTGCTTCTGGTGTAGCTATTCATTTGTCTCTGTACTAGTGATGAGGGTTTTTTTGGCATCACCACCACGTAAGACTTTGTGATGAGTATCCTCATATGTTCTAACCAAATTTATTTTGAAACTGTCACTAGCTCATACCCACCTTCTATCTTTCTTTCCTTGCCACAGCGCTCTGCTGCGCATAGTGACCTATGGAGCCAGTAAGTGACACAAACTCCTGACAGCTGGACACAGTATTGTTAAAAATAAATAAAACAAAAAAATTATGAGCAGTATTTCTGAGGCATGTGAAATGTTTCCATCCTAGCTTGCACAGGATGTGTAACTTCAGGGTCTTCTCACTTATATCCTCTACAGTTATATCTTATTGATTATCTTATTAGTACAAGTTGCCCTAGACCAGATCTGTAAGTGTTAACAAGACTCCCTGATGATCATAGGTATTTAATTTTTCTTGTTTATCTTGGAGGTTAAAAAATGCTGATGTTTGATTCATGAACATTTTGCTTCTCTTTGTTTCTTGCTGTGAAGAGAATATGTTGGGAAAAGAAATAAGGAGTAAAAATCCTAGCTCATGCTTCATACTTTCCCATGTATTGTCTTTATTCTCTGGTACAGATGAAAGGAACTCATGTTTTTGCTGTTCTTAATGTCTGTGTGTCTTTTTTTCACCAGTGATGGATGGAGACATTGCTGCCATTGGTGGGGTGGATAAATAATGACTTACAGGGAAGGCTGCCAGAGAAAATTTATTTGTTAACTGTTTTTTCCACAGTCAGTAAGGTTTGGACTACTCCTTGACTTTGACAGGATTCCCACTGGTCTCGGAATCTATCCCTAATGCTCTGCATGCAAATTATTTGCAAATGCCGGTGCTCCCAGCATTGCAGCAGTGTTGCCACACCAAAGAATAGTGAGAGGTTTGAGATCAGCTGTACAAGGAGTGAGCTGGGTAGATCTCTAAACACAGGGGTACCCTCTGCATTTATTTCCAGACTTTATTGCTTCTTATTTTTTATAGTCTTAAGGCTATTTTCCCCTCCACTTTTGGTTCCACAGCAGGGTCCCAAGCTGCCATGTAGCAAACCTTACACTTATTTGGTAAGTCCATAAAAGGTGTGAGTTCCTGACTTCTTAAAGTGACTTAAATGAAGTAGTAGTGGGCATTGCATTCTGTGCTCCTGCAGGTACAAAGCCTGCCTTGGAGAGAGAAGAGGCTGTAGCTGGGCATCCTTCAGGAGCTGCTGCTGCTGCTTGAGTGCTGGGAAGCAGCTTTGCTGTGTTCTCCCCGGGGTTGGGTGCAGGGGCACAGAAATGCTCTGAAAGCCCTGGGCAAATGGCTTCTTGGTTTTCGAATAGAAATCAAATTGTACAGTTGTAGAAGAGAAATAATTTTTGTAGTAATTTATGTTGCTTCTTAATGGCTTTTAAAAAACGTAGCTTCCTTGGTTGCTCAGTAGAACTGAGGTCTTAGCAGGGCCTTTGCAGCCCTGTTGGTCAGAGCATGGTGCTAATGGAATCAAGGTTGTGGGTTTGATCCCTGTATGGGCCATTCTCTTAGGAGCTGGACGTGATGATCCTTGTGGATCCCTTCCAACTCAGAATATTCCGTGTGTGAAAATGCAGTGAAGCTCCAGAGTCATTGCTGCTGCAGTTGGCTGCTGTGTGTCTGAAGGGAATGTTTTGAGGGGAATGCTCCCTAACTCCTTTGTTTCTGGCTTGCTTTTTTGAACCCTTTGCAGCAAGGGGAGGATGTTGTTGTTGTTGTTGGAGAATAAGGTTCAAGGGGCCTGGCACATAGCGAAATGGGGAAGAAGTGTTGCATTGCTCTTGTGGGAACCCTGCAAGTGGTCCCACACGCTGCAGAGCACGGCCCTTGGTGTGCCCTGGGTCCCTTGTCTGCTGAGAGACCCACGTGTGTTACGCCTGCTTCTCAGTCTCTCAGTGCTTGGTTTATTTACAGATTTTAATATGGAAGCGCAGCGTGGTCGAGGACTTGCACAATTAAAGCGTGGTGTGGCATTGTAGTTTCCTGAGCAGGCTTAAAGCTTCAGCTCTCAGTACAAATCAACTGTTTAGTGTTCCCCAACAAGTGGTTCCACTGTGTTAAACCCTCGTGTACCTCAGCTGCTCTTTGACTGCATGCTGTCAGAGAACATCAAGTCAAAAATGCAGAGGTGGGTGCTGCGTTCTGCTCTCTAAATACTCCTTTTTTTTTGTTTTTTAATAGGCTCGAAATGTCAACACGGGTGAGCTTGCAGCAATTAAAGTAATAAAACTAGAACCAGGTAAGTGGTTTCTTAACTGAAGTAGGCCACAGAAATGAAATATTTTTGTGCTTAAGATAATTGTGCAAAATCAATCAAGTCCACTTCTTGAAAGAAGGGATAATTCTTGACTTTTAGTGTAGGAAAAAATACACTGTTCTAAAATAAATATCATGACAAGCAAGATGTAAGAGGAAAAATGTAACTGGAGAACAGTTAAGTGGAGGCTGATTAAAATTTCAGTGAGAGTTGTGGGTTTTTTTGTCTTAAATACAGTGTTCAACCCACATGATATAAAAACCTCTAAAACAAAAGAAATTAGGTGACAGCAAGGCAGAAAAGAACTCACCTGGTAAAAGAGTAGAGGAAGAAATAAAAAGAAGGGTGAAATAATAGCTGAGCATTAGTATCCGGGAATTGAGTACATTTCCTGAAAATCTTTTGGGGGCTCTGATTAGGATTTCACTGTCTACTAGATTTATGCTTGAACTGTGCTTCTGTGGTGATTTCACAAAACATATGTGCCCTGAAGATCAGTTCTCAGCCTGCAAAGTCTGTTCTATTAATAAGAGTAGGCCTGTTGAAGAGGACTAATCTGGGAAGTAAAACATCCAGACTTTTTGTTTAACTTCTGACTGTTGATGTTCCATTTCCAGATTTAATGTTGGGGGGAGGTGTGTGTGTAATATCTTAACTACCTGGTTTGACCCTTAAGGGAAAGAAGGTATTAGTTTTTTCCATTTCTTTTCCCTTACAATTCTGGAAGTAGTTAGAAATGAAATTTTTACAGTACACGCAAATTTAAAAGTTCAAGACAGGACAGTATGTTACTAGGTAGTTCAAAAAGTGTATGTTCATTGCACTTCTCTTTCTCACACTGAAAGTGTGATCTCAGATGCTCCTGTCTAGTTCTGCTTCTTTGTGTTTTTTTGTGTCAGTTCCCATTGCTGGAGTCCTTGGCTGTGCATGACGTGGATTATCAGTCCAGCTAAGCTGAGCATGAGAACTGTGCTGTGGGCAGAGCCTGGGGATGCCCTGCAGCTGGGGTAACTTGCCCCCATGCTGTGGTGGTGGGTGAACGATTGGCATCTTACACTTAAATATTTTTGGCAGCTTTTGGACACCTGAGTGGCGCTCAGAGAATAGGCTTCAGCTGTTTTGGAAGTTTTGCAGATTGGGGTAGAATGTGCAGACTGAGGGTTAACAATGTTTAGGGACGTGCTTTAAGGCTTTACGCTACTTTTATTTTGAATGCAGTGAAAATGCCGGTCACATACTGGAGGAATTGTGTCCTGTCCTGGAGGTCCATATGTGAAAATAATTTCTCTGTTCTTTAGTGTCTGCATGTTTAAAAGTCTAGCCAGGAGACAGGAAGCCATCAGCAACACGCTAAAGATAGATGTTAACTTGCAGCTTATGGTTTGAAATTTGCTGTCAGTTAAATGAAAAACATGGGAATATCGTATTTCTGGTTGTAAATAACTGAATGGATAGGTCATCAGTATGTTAATGTACTGGGAGAAACTTAAAACATTCCCAAAAGAAAAAATCTCAGTTGTGATTTCAGTTTCACACATGGTTTTCTCAGTGTCCACATCTGGTAAGAACCTTTAATAGAAAGACTGGGACAACCATGGTACCAAATGGTGAGATTCAGGTAAATGCCATGCCTGTATCAGTGTTTTCTGGATGTGAATTACTCACAGTCCATAAATTTACATTCTTGTGGAGTCTGCTGAAATGTTGCAGCAGCAGCCTACTAGTGACTGGTTTTGGGGTTTTTTTGCTTAGGAAGATGAGCTAATGAGTATGGGCATGTGGCCAAAAATAGCAAAGTTTTGGTGTGTTTTTAAGAACCCAGGCTATTGGCAGGGCTTATGCAGATGGACACATTAGGGTCTCAGGGAAAATAAGGACTTCAGAAAGAGCTATGGCCATTATTGTAAGAGCTATCAGCAGATATGAGGTCCATCTGTCCCAGAATGAAGCTGAAGAATATAGTTAGTTATAGCTAAGCCTTTGCTAATAAATAGCAGTTTACAGCTGATTTATGTCTGTGAAACTTGCAGATAATTAGTCTTAATTACTAAGAATGTTTATTTTATAAACATTTGCTGAAAGTTAAGATGTGAGTATAACCCAGGCCAATGAAAATACTCGTTCTGCTGCATTTCAGGAGAAGATTTTGCTGTTGTGCAGCAGGAAATCATTATGATGAAAGACTGTAAACATCCGAACATTGTTGCTTATTTTGGCAGCTATCTCAGGTACAGTTTGTTTCTTTTGCTCACTTAAAAATGTGTCCCTATCCCCTTATAAAGGACAAATCTATAAGGTGACATGGGCAAAATATAATTTACCAAGTATTATCCATTTGTGTATTTTTTTCATTCACCTTCAAATCTGTTCTATTTATTACAGTCTCTCTGTAAGTAATCTTTCTTCCAGCAAAATTGTTCAGTGACCACATAGTCATGTTTCCTTGCAAATGAGTTGATGCTGAAAAGCTTTGAATTTAATACATAGGTGGAAAATTAAGCAGAGGTATGACAAGTATGAAGCATCTGTTTATATAGTATCTTTTAAATCTGTTTCAGTAGAATGTCTGTTTTTCCAACATGTGAACTTCTGACCAGAATGTGAAGGTTTTGTGTTTGTTTCTGGAGGTGAGGTTATTTGCATTGTAGAAACATTGACAAATGTATTCAATTGTCTTACCAGCTACTTCTTTTAACCAGTTGTAGTGGGAACAGATTGCTTAGAATAACTAATAAAAAACTGTTTCTGATGCTTTTAAAAATTTTTGTGTGAAAACAGATAGTGCACAACTACGATTGTTGCACTCAACTTTCTTTAACATTTTTATATTGAAACACTGCCTCTTCTATATTCAGGCTGGAGGTGCTTTTTCTTTAAAGAAAAAGTTCCTCTCTTATCTCAGACTATCCAAGTATACCTTTGGAGACCCAGAATTAAATTTTGGCAAATATGCTGTATATTTCGTCACTCTCTTGCACTCTTACTTGGTTCTCTCCTCTTCTTTGGCAGAGTGCTTCTCTTTTGTCTAGGCAATCAAGTCACTGTCTTTGAGACCTTTTGTTGTGTGACCTTTTGTTTTCCAAGCATATTTCAATGCTAAGAACAATAAGAAAAATACCATTGTCCTATACTTGCTATTCACCAGCATATTGTTCCCCTAGGATTTCTTCTGTTTGTGTAGGGATTTTTCAGACAGTGACATTTCTGCGTTCCTGTTAGCCTGGGTGTTAAGTTGCAAACACTAAATGGTACTGTTGATCCTGTCTCTGTTTTGCTTGCTGCTGTGGCCATATGCTCTGCAGAAAGAGGTGACTGTGTATGCTGTTCCTGTTGGGTCTTACAGGGATCTTCACCTGTCTCAAAGTGCTTAGGCACAGTGATAAAAGGCTGCATAGAAAATAAGAAATGCAGTCATGTCTTCTGACCCTCTTATATTCTTTTTATGTTTTCTATAGGGCTTTTGCACACTGGGAAGTGAATGCCCAGTAAGCAAAAGTGAGAATTTACAACACTTATGTGCTTCATGTCTCTTACTTTGTGGGTGCTCTGCTGCTGTCCCAAGGCTGCTGGGAGGGTTCTGGCTTTTTCCCACTTCCACACTGCTGCTACTTTTGGCATCAAACAGGATGCAGCCACGTGGGCCCATGAGCCCAGTGCCCCCAAAAGTGTCCCTGTCTGAGTCCTGCATCATTGTGGGGAACAAAGAAAGGACTTGGAGAAGTCTCTTCAGTGCTTCTTTCTTACTTGGTTTTCTTGCCCAGGTTGTCACACTGCTTCTGTGTCTGGCTTTGGTCAGCTGTTTCGGTGGAAAGCTTTAATATTATTTTAAGCAAGGCTTTAATTGACCCCTTGAAATGTATGGAATTAACAGCCAGGGAGTTCTGTTGCATAAAACTCCTGTAATGCTTGGACAATACCTTTCCCACCTCTAGAGGAAGCAGCTGGGACATAGCTTTGAGGGCCATGTGGACTCTGGACATAAAAAGGGAGGACATCCAAGAAAGACAGTTCTCCTTGGAGCAGCAGCTATTCTAGCTGTCACCTGCTGGTGAAAATACTTGCAGTTTGCAGCTCAGGAGACAAGCTCAGCACTTCCACCATTGCCTTGCAAAAACACTGCCACAAATGTGTCTCAGCTGTTCTAACAGAGCCTTGTGAATGCAAGACGTGCAAGACCAGGTCATCAGGAAGCTGCAAAACAACCATCAGTCTTTCCTTTGGTTCTCCTGCGTTACTGTCTGCTCTAAGGTGGTCGTATGGGATTTTTTTTCCCGAGTATTTTGATGGCCAGGAATGACTAGGCAAGTCCCAGATTTTTTGCTCTCCACAGTGCCTTTTTGTGGCTACGTGTCTTACCAGTGAAAATTACTGAGTGAAAATAGAATTAATGGCCATGATAGAAGATACCTTTGAATCCTTCAGCCCACTGTCTATTCTTGGAAAGCACCTTTTGTGGAGGTACAGTGAATCGAACTAAATTGATTCCCTTAGCAAGGGAAGAGAACTAAATAACTTCCCTTCTGACCCTGCCACCAAAAATATCCATAGGTATTTCTGAAGGAAAAGACTTCATCTGAGCAGGCACTTACCCACAGCATGGGCTCTGCTCTGCGTAGCTTTGACTAAAGCGCTACAGTTTCACTTTATGTGCTGTCAAAGAAATTTGGTTGAGAGATCCCTGGGGCTTTTTGTTTTGTGTTTGTTTCTTGTTTGTGTTAACTCCTATGCTCTGAAAGAAGTGGAGAAGTAAAAATGAGGAAGAAATAAGAACCCACATTTGTTTTGTCTCTACTCTCAGAAAAATGTATTTCAACAAAAATCAGTGTCAATGTTTCACTAATACTGTTTTTATTGCTTCATTAGACTATTTTTGACTGTTTCATTAGTTACTATTTAGACAGTGAATTGTCACATAAAGATTAAATTATGCTCATTATTTGACGTGTACTTTTCATAATACAGAGCATGTTGTGTTGTGCTTTATAGTGTTTGAGTCCTCTGACTTATCTTTTACAAGTCCTCTGCAAATCTGACAGCTAATGAATGGTTTTGTTCACTCTTTAGACGAGACAAGTTATGGATTTGCATGGAGTTCTGTGGAGGTGGCTCTCTACAGGATATTTATCATGGTACGTCAAGACTTTATTCCTGAAAATCTAAGTACAGCTCATTTTCAAAAATCGAAATGATTGCAGTGTTTTGGAATTAGCGAGGAAGAATCCTAAATTTAGTATCCATAATAATTCATTGAATGTCAATTTTAGCTTATGATTTTACTTAATTGGTTTGGGTTTTGTCAACAAAGTTAGTGGGGGGTTTTTTTAGCAGTAGAAATTATTTCCATCCTTCAGGGGCTCATATACCCATCACTGCTTTTCAGAGGCTGTAAAATTAGATAGTATTACATTGTAAAAAGAAAAAATGGATGTCTTGATGTGCTGTCTTGCTTCATAGCCATTTTGTTTCTGAGCTTTTGAACTTTGTTTTAGTATAATCTATACCACTTCCTACAGCAACCTAGGTATGTGGATTGATTAGCATGGATGCTCTTGACCTTTGTAAATTTTTTGAATGTTTGTGTACCAGTAGTTCCATGAGGGTCTTTTTAATTTTTTTTTAGTTTGTTTTTAAGCTGGATGTGTGACATGTGAAAAGCAAAGGTGGTCTCTGTATTTGCTTTAGGCTTGGCTGCAGTGAGCAGTCAAAGAAACGAGGGCCGTCTGTGCATCTGTTGGATAAAGACAGGATCAGTCAATTGCTTGCTATTTTTCAACAGACAAAATCAGTTTTGAAGGACTTTATTGTCCTGGAATTAAGACTTGTTTAGGAAAGGAGTATGTTTTAAGTGAGTAATGACTTTGTGGTTCTCAACTGATGTTTTTCATTGAGGAAATCCATCTATATTCGAAATTGTGAAGACTTTACGTGTGAGGGTCTCTTGTGCGTAAGCAGCTTTTTGCGTTTACCTTGGGTGCAATTAAAAGAAGCACCAATTCACAAGCTGACACCATGTTCCTGGTGTAGTCATTTGAGTGTGGCCTTGGTGATCCTTTACCGCTTTGCTAATTTTGAGAAAAGCATCGTGTTTAATAGGCTCTGTTTTGTGGAACACCTGTAGGATAGGAAATGAACTCATGCCGTATAAATGGCTGAGCAGATGTCTACAGGAGTGGTTTCCCGTTGCAGCTGATTTTTGGCTTCTCTGCTGGTAGTTAGAATGGAAGGTTCTTTTCTGATCTTTATTATGTTCTAAAGAGTCTTATTCCAGTTGAGCTATAGGCCTCTGTAATCTTGAGTCATTTAAGTTAATCAGAATTAAATTTCTCAGAACAAAAATAGATGCCTAGATACGCCTACTGTGGGTGCCAATATGTTTAGTTTTATGTGGGTTTGGAGCTTTTTTTTTCAGAAAAGAGAAGCTGGAGGTAGACTTACTTTGAAGATATATGTTGCATGATACTAATACTGTAGAAGCTAAGCAGTTAGATTCTTTAATCGAGATTCATTCTTAACTCCCTAGTCCTTCAGTGTCCTTTGAGAAACTCCATCCAACTTCTCTTTGTTTTCTGTGCAAAACCTGAAAAACTTACAGTCAGGACTGCATTTCCTGGTCTTAAACCCCTTTAATTTCAGGATTAAAGTCCAGTGACTGGGACGAGCCACAGACCATTCCTTGCTTGCTGCTCACTGTTTGGTTTGCGTATTTGTTCAGAATTTAATTGTTTTCCTCTAAGAGACTTGAGTGAAGCTGGACCCTCAAGGGAGAGAAAGACTTCTCTTTCCCTGGGGAAACTGCTGAACCTGCTTACAGGGAGAGTTTGAGAAGGTGCTTGGTGTGGCAGGCCCAGGAGCAGCAGTGCTGACAGCTGATTTCAGAGAAAGGCTGAGAAGCTGGAGGGAGCAGCTTCTCAGGCAGTGGGAAGGATGGAAAGAGAGAGCACGTCACAAATGGGATAAAGAAGTGCCCAGGGCTCAAAGGGGACTGAGTGGAGTTGGCTGCAGCTCTGAGTCACTGAGTTGAAAGTCCAGCCCTCTAGAGAAGAACACAATGGGTTTGTTCAGGGAATAATGTTAGGCTTAAATCATTACTTGTGCTTCTTTTTCCTCTTAATTACTATGAGATTTAAATATAGAAGAATTAGTAGTTTCCATTCCAATGGGACTGGACATTTTTGACTTCAAAAAATGTTTGATGGTCTTTGGGATGCTCAGTCTGGGGTAAAGACTAAGCACATTTACTTAGAGACTCGTAGTGTAAGGTCCTATCTGTGTGAATGGAAGTAATTGAGGTGTGAATTTGGAATGGGCAGTATCTTACCTGATTTTGAGATTTTTTTTCTTTTTCTTTTCTATTTCAGTGACTGGACCACTATCAGAGCAGCAGATTGCCTATGTTAGCAGAGAAACACTACAGGTAGTGTGTCCTCAGGTTTTTGTGGTTGTCTTTTAATGCAAAGGTATTAAAAGCTAAAAATAAAAGCTGCAGATGACATGTGATGCCATGGAAGTGCGGTAATTGGATGACAGCATTTTTCTCAGACTTTTGAGGAGGTCCCATATTACAGCCTAGAAATTTGTATAATTGCATAACCTCAAATTACCCTGGATCATTTGAAGAAAACTCTTGTCATCTTTCTGCTGTTAATTTTACATTTGTTTTTAAAAGGGGGAAAACAGCATGTTTTCTTAATCCATGTTTATGGTATAAATTAGTTACTGCACATTTGAAGGAAAATCTAAACAGTCTAATAATTGATCTGTGCCAATAAGAAAAAAATTGCCTATGTGCTTGAGATGTTGAAGGTGAGGTCATTAGCCTCTCCTTGTGGATATGCTAGCTTTCATTTTTCTTTCATAAATTACAGGTTCAGTACACCTGTAAAGCTTAATAAGAAACTGCTTTTTTGTTGGATGTCTTGCTTCTGTGTGAGAGAGCAGTTCTTGACTTGTAGTGAATGCAAGCCTGTTGGATGCCATCAGTTGAGACCTGCTGCCTCTCTCAAACTCTCTTGCAAAATAGCTCTGTTCCAAGCCATCTCCCTTGGTTGCCGTCTCCCTATGCTATGCCAGAGGCTGCTGCCTTCTGACTTACAGGACATGGCTTTTTTTTTACTTACAGATCAGGCTTATGTGACATCTGGAAGGCTTAAGGGGTTTGAGTCTTTAAATTCTTTTGTTCTTAGAAAGTTGTAGGATGGTTTGGGTTAGAAGAGGCCTTTAAAGACCCCCCTGCAATGAGCAGGGACACCTTCAACTAGATGAGGTTGCTCAGAGCCCTGTCCAACCTGACCTTGAATGTTTCCAGGGATGGTGCATCCACCACCTCTGTCTGCAGCCTGTTCCAGTGGCTCACTAGCCTCATAAGATAAAAGAATAATGATAAAAGAATTGTTCTGTATATCTCGTCTGAATCTACCCTCCTCTACTTGAAAACCATTACCCCTTGTCCTGTCACAACAGACCCTGCTAGAAAGTTTGTCCCCATCTTTCTTATGGGACCTTTGCACATTTGGTGAGGATGCCCTCAATCCCACTGCCTATATAATTGATGGAGATATTAAAACAGTCTAGTGTGGAACCCTGAGGAACACTTGTCACTCTGGACATTGAGCTTGTTTACCACTGCTCCCTGGGTACAGTCATTGAGGCAATTCCTTATCCACCAGATAGTCCATCAGTCAAATCCGTAATCTCCTCAGATATGGAGGAGTGAGTAGTCTAGAATGGAATTTATGAAACCATTTATTTGTGTGGGAAGATATCTTGGTTAATATGTATAAACTCTGTGTGAGAGAAGAACTTGCTATTTTGTATGTATTTTCTAAATGATATTCATGGACCCATTTTTCTGTATTTTAAATTGTCTGTAAATACATGTTTTATAATACTCTGACTGAATATAATGCATGTAGTTTCAGATGTCTTGTTGCAGCTTATAATGCAACACCATTTTCCTGAGTAAGAAGTCTGAGAATATAGGCTGTTGTCCATCCATAGAAGTAATTTTTCCAACATTAATTTGGTCACCAGTGTCCATGAATCTGGAGTCTCACTTGGATGCTGAAGTTAACATTCAATCTCCATATTTAGAAGCCCGTTGAATCCTTCATTTTCAAAAAATACTTGCTGTCCATTTTGCTGGAATCAGTGAGATTTGATTCTGAAAATATGGGTCTTTTAAATATGACCTTTAAAGTGCCTGTCTCCAGGCATTCAGTTTTGAAAATGTGACTTCAGATTCTTCCAGGGCAGTGGAAAAAGCGTGTGAATTAATGGACTTTGTGTGCCAATAGCATCCAGAGATTTAAGGAGTGTCCGTAGGACTCTTCTGCCTAATGCCGGTTGTTGCAGTGGTCCAGTAGATGCTTTGATTAATAACACTTTAAATTTTGCAATCAATTTTGTGATGTCTTGCATGAACTGGCAAAAAAATTACCAGTCTTGCCATGGGTGTTTCCCATGAACATAGAGCCTTGTGGATGTTCGTGGTCACAGAGCAGGGAACACGTTTGTGCGTTGTTTTACCCTGGAAGAGAATTTTAGGGATAAGCTGGAGTGTCCAGAGTGCCGTGGTCTCCGATTTGTCATGCAGGAATTTGGTTCTATAGAATTCTTCCAGAATTCAAACTTAGTTTCTAACTTGTGTTGAGTCTTAAAATGTTTTGGTACTGTCACTGAGACCCATAAGGCCTAATGCTTTTAGAGAAATCCATGAAATAGGAGTTGAACTCTGGTGTGAGACCCAAGGCACTGCCTGCTAGCATGTTTCTAGGCTCGACTGAAATACATAATGATACAGGAGATAGCTCTACCAGTGGTCAGGTGATCTGACTGCTGAGTAGAAGACTCCTAGGCAATTTACCAGTAATTAGCTGGGTCTAAAAAGGTGACAGTTACCATGTCCAGAGGAAAACTTGTTTGGGGAATACTCTTCTTCCAACAGGTGTGGTGACTGGTATTACTTCCATCTATCCTGTGTTTTAGATATTAGATAAATATCTAAATATCGTTATGTAAAGATATTTAGGTATGCTACTTTATATAAAGATATTAGATATGCTGCTACATCTATTGAATCTGCAAATTAGCAGCAGGTTACACTGAAATATAAAAATGTTCTTCAGTCAGTGAGTCATTTAGATGATTGAATTGGATCCTAAATATATGTGGTAATTAAGTAAGAAATGTATGTCAAATGAAAAATGTTGGACTAAATTACTATTTAAATATTTTATGCAGGGACTATATTATCTTCACAGTAAAGGAAAAATGCACAGAGATATAAAGGTAAGTAAAAACAGAAGGGGTTTTTGGTGCTTTTAAAATAGGCTACATCACCTCCAGTGGTCTTTATTCTTACGTATCAATTTTCAGTATATTTCTGAATATGTAGGGATTTTTAATCTATCAGAATGAAATAAAAGTTTCTGCCCAAGGTAAAAAAATTCTTTCTTTAAAATACATGCAAGGAAATAGTTTGTTCTTTTCCTTGGAGCCACACATACTGTTTATGTGGACCAGTGCTGTAAAATGTAGCCATCAGCTGGTGTCCAGAGCAGTATGTGTTCAGATGGCTGTCAGGGTGTGTGCTCTGTGCAAAAGCAAGGTTTGCTCTTTCCGTAGCTTTTCCAGGGAGCTCAATATACCCTTCTTTTTGAACCAGCTAGTCAGCAGAGCTGTTGCTTTGGCTCCTTGCTTCTTGGTGAGCAGATTGCAGGGCAGCGGCTGCTGTTCTGTGCGGCTCTTGGAGACTACTTCTGTCCCCTCCCTCGCATGCTAAAAATAGAGAGGGTGCTGCAAATCAGGCTATTAGTACTGACTTACTTCAATCTCCATCTCAGCAAAGCTATACCGAAAGTGGCTTGTTCAGGCTCTTACACTCTGTTATAGTTTCCTTCTGGTGCTTCCTGTTGGCTTTTTGTTCCTGAAGTTTTACTACCTAGTCTTTCCAAAGCCCTTCCAAACCTGGCAAGCTTCCTCCTGGAAATCTGACAGTAAATCATCATATTCTTTTGCGTTGTTGCATGCTGCTGGTTTGGCTGGTTTTGGTTTCTTTTTTCCCCAGCAGCTTCAACTGTAGTTGCCTTCATGCAGCCTGATTCCAAGTTGTTCTCAATGGCTGCAGAAGAATATTTGGGTTTTGAGCGATCACAAAAGTAATTTCTGAATGAAAGATTACTTCAGGCACCAAAATTAAATGTTTTCCATGATACTTTATAGAATGCTTGTAAGGGTACAGTGCACAGATACTTTTTCTAAGCAGAACTGTGCTGATAACAAATGCTTACGGTGCTTACATTGAGAGGAATTTTTTTTTAAATAAAGCTGTTCTCATGAGTATGGAAAAGTACTATCTTCATCTGCAGATTGCCTGACTGCTGAATTGTGTTTGCTTCTCTCAATAGCTAGGTTACATGTTTAGAGTACCTGTCCTGTTAGCTTGAAAGGTGAACAAGGTCAAGAGCATGTAAGCGGAGCTGTTACACTGTTTGCCGAGCTCATTAACTGTACTTGTGCAACATGGGCCCAGTTACCTGTGTTTTATTGCAGGCCTGACTTTTCCTGCTCTGGGAAAAGCCATAATCTGTAAAAACACACGTTTTTGGAGGTTCATCTTTGCTGCCTTTCCATCTACCTGATGGGCAGTGCAGTGCTGATGTTTGGAGCTGCGTTTAGCCAGCTCTAACCTTCACTCAGATCAACCTGTACCTGGTTTCAGTCTTCAAACCGGGTTTGTTCTCAGTCCTTTTATCTTGTAATTTTGTAATACAGACACTCTGCTTTGGGTGAATTTTGATTATTGAGCTGAAGTGAGTGGTACACAGAGCCACACAAAAATGACCTCTCCAAATCCAGCACGAACAGAATCTCTGTTGCATAAGGACGGAAGTAGCTTTGCTAAATGCTTGATTATTTAGGCAGGTCCTTAGGCTATAATTATAAGCATGGCTCTCAAACAAGACAAAATGAGCTCCTACTTATGAAAAGAAAATAAAATTGTTTCCACGTTGACCTTTTGAGTTCCTGTTTCCTTTGAGTCATTGTAAATAGAAGAAAGTAAGAATTTATCAGCACAGGCAAATACTGTTTATTGAGAGGTTTTGTGTGCTATGCAAACTCTGTGGTACCATAGGCTAAATTAAAAATTAATGAAAAACACTGTATATCCAAGGAGTTTTTTTAATAACAGAATGGCAGCTTGCTAATTTCACAGACATTTCCTTGATAAGGCTGCAGGTTTATTGAACACAATCCCGGCTTTGTCTTTGGCCCCTAATTTGCTGTAAGATCTCACATATTTCCTTTTTTAATGTGGTTTTGGAGGAATTGGCATGTTTTAATTCAAGTAAACTTTTCTTTTTTAAAGGGAGCAAACATTCTTTTAACGGATAATGGACATGTAAAATTAGGTGAGTTAATACATCTTAGTGCTTAAAAATTAATATTTCTACATGCTCTAAGAAGCAGCATGCTCTGTTTTGTTTAATGAGGTGATGGCTCATGTAAGGAATTAGTGAATACCAGAATTCTTTTTATCTTGCTGGTAGTATCTAACTAAACCATCCAATTAGTATCTGAGGATAAGCTGGAGTAATTTTGGAACAGTGAGGTAAAAGACCTGATATTGTAAGGGAAAAGTAAAAGTCAAATCAGAGGGTTTTATAAATTTTTAATAAAATCTACCATCCAGAGTCCTTAAATGTGAAATGTACCTTGAAAGCTTATCTGAAAGAATCTCTTTGGTAACACAAAATGAGGTGTTTTATCATATTAAAGCACTGCATGTACCTGTTAGGTCTTCTGTGCCAGCCTGCTCTTCCTTGTGTGGATGAGGGACATTTGTGTGCATGTTTGGCAAGTGACTGAGGGGAGCTGACCAATGGTATCCGAGACACACCAAGTTTCTATTATTTCCTTTTGTTATTTATTTTTTGTTAAATATTTCCAGTATATATAAGAACCTCTTAACAGTGGGTAAACCAAACTTGTGTTCATTAACAATTAATTACATCAAATCACTTGTTAACTGTCATTTTGTTTTTGCCTTTTTTTTTTTTTTTTAATAGCTGATTTTGGAG
Source organism: Lycocorax pyrrhopterus obiensis (assembly GCA_014706295.1). Classification (NCBI taxonomy): domain Eukaryota; kingdom Metazoa; phylum Chordata; class Aves; order Passeriformes; family Paradisaeidae; genus Lycocorax; species Lycocorax pyrrhopterus. The sequence goes on from JACSVZ010000004.1 coordinate 1,126,009, forward strand.
TATCTGCACAGATAACAGCTACAATTGCCAAAAGGAAATCATTCATTGGCACCCCGTATTGGTAACTCTGTTTTTCTTGACCATTAATGTAATGGTAACACCTGTAGTACTGTTGAAAAATTGTGACAAAAGCATGCTCTGTCACTTCCTGGGTAGACTAACCACTAAAGGCTGTGTCAGACTTTCTGGTGATCATATCTGTGTTACTTATTCCAAATCATGAACTAACTGAGTGTCAGAGAAAAGGCTTTAATGCTCTGAAAAATGAAAAGGCTGGATAGTGCCATCACGGTTGACTAATTTATCTTAATTTAGTAAAACTTAAAAACTAGCAGCAATTTTGCTTGTTTTTAACTTTGATATTAAATATTTCTTTTATTCCTTGATTTTCCATTTTGTTGGTTTATGTTTCTTCCCCTGCAACCTAGATACAGCTTTTCTACAACTTTTCAGTTGATAAGTTTCATTTGTCTTCACAGATCCACAGACTTTTGCCACTTGTGAACTGTTGCTCTAAGCCATTTTTTCCCTTACTTACTTAAACTGATTGAATTCTGTGATACAGTTCTATCTGTACTGCATCTCTATTCTTCCCTCATTAAACTAGTGTGTATAATTTTTCTTATCCGAAGTTCTGCCTTTCATTTTATCCTTTTCCTCCTGGACGTGGTTTTTCCCTTTCACCTTGAAGTAAATGAGACACATTCTCCACTGTAGAATAGCACTTTTGTTGTAAATTTTACAGACAGATATTAAGATTCTGTAGTCTGACAGCATAGTAGGTGCAAGATAAAAATATATATAATGAAAAAACCTCTATGTTCAAGTAGTGACTTGAAATAGCCAAGGACAGTATTTTTAACATTCTTCTTCACAGCAGGGCTTCACTTCCCTTTCAGAATAACACAAACACCCATCAGTCATGGTTGTGTGATTGGTTTGTGTCTCTTTCCCAAGGTGTCTGGGTGACCTCAGTCCTTGCCTGTAACTTTCAAATTGCGCCAGGCTTCTCAAATAACCTTCAATAATAACTTCTAAAGCATTACATAGGTTAAATGCTGACAAAAAGCATCAGTTCTTTGCAAAGCTGCTGAGAGATTTGAGAACAGAAGTAAGGAAGCAAAATTTTTGAGATTGCAGAGAAGGAAATTTAATTGAAACAGGCCATGTGAAGGTTTTAGTGGTCATTAGATCTAGATGTGTCTCAGGGCAGGTGAACTGCAGTGCTATTAACCCTCCTGTTTAAATGTTTAACCCATGTTCCCTCTCTGCTATGGTAACTCCCTCCTTTTTGATTTAGAGTGATTGGGATTTTTAATGAACTCTGGCAGAAACGTATCTAAATATAGTTTAGTTATGCAGACTTGAAGTAAGTTCTACCACCAAACCTGCTGATGTTTTCAGATCTACAGATATGGATTGGAAGGGACCCACAAGGATCACTGAGTCCAACTCTTGGCCCTGCACAGGACATGCCCAAGTGTCACACCACGTGCCTGAGAGCATTGTCCAAACACTTTTTGAGCTCTGGCAGGCTTGGTGCTGTGACCACAGGATACCTGTATTTGAATAATGCATCAGCTGAGATGCTGCTTGCTGATTTGCTGGAGCACTCTCTAAGTGACTTCATCTGTGTTACATTTATTGAGTTATTTGGTGCTACTTTTCAGGTGATCTGGGCTGATAAAGCTCAAAGCTAAGAAATACGAACGTGTTGGCCACCTCGTAGGGCTACACAGGACGATCAAATTCATAATTTGCTTTGGCCGTTCAAAACACATGACAGTTCCAAGTGAATCATTTCCTTTAGGTATTTCTGTTTATGTGCCAGTTATGTTTGTTCATTTTTGCCACCTGAGAATGTGAAACCACTTTGTTGACTTAAAAGAGGTCACCTGACACGAGTGAAACAGACTTTACAAACAAGGAGCGCTCTATACAGAGGTGACAATGAGTTTCATGCTTTCAGGATGCAAGAAAGCTGACCTTTTATTACTTTTTCTCTTGTTAAGAATTCTTTTCTTCTAAGTCAGTGGATCACTTTGTAGGCAATATGTAAATTTGGATATTATGTGGATTTTATTGTAGTTGAATGATTATACTTCAGGCCCTTTGATTGTTGAGTTGTATTTAGTCTGAGACAGATTGATTTCATCCACTTACTCCTAAATGACCACTTTAGAAACTTCCTGTTAGTTACTAGATGATGACTGAGGGAAACTTCAGGTGCACATTGCATAATTTTTTACACACACACTTACGTGTGTGCATATCTGTGTATACTGTGACCTTATAGATTGAGAGCATTAAGGAAGAGAATACTAAACTCATATGTACAGAAGAATGTTTGATTTATGGTGAGAAGTTTACCTAAAATTGTCCTTTACCATTTAGGATGGCACCGGAAGTTGCTGCGGTAGAAAGGAAAGGTGGCTATAACCAGCTCTGTGATCTGTGGGCAGTGGGAATAACTGCGATAGAGCTTGCTGAACTTCAGCCTCCAATGTTTGACCTACATCCAATGAGGTTAGTAAGGGGTTTTAGCTTGGTGGGTAAATGCAGCTAATTACATAATCCATTTGAAGAGGTGGCTGTGTGCGCTTGTGGGTTTTGGGTGTCTTGCAAGGGCGCTGGGCTGTGAGTGTTCTGAGTGAACAGGACAGAAATTGTAAAAACTCTTTCTGGTGCATAAGTGTATAATGTCCTGGTTGAGTCTCTTAAACTGATTTGGCTTCTTCCTGCCTATTAAATAAAGTGTTTAATAATTTATCTCATGTATCTAGTGCAGCATAACCACAGAAATGCTGTTGTTCTTTTTTTTTCAGAGCACTTTTTCTAATGACAAAAAGCAACTTCCAGCCTCCTAAATTAAAGGACAAAATGAAATGGTAAGTACTTTTCTGTTTCAGTAGTTAATGAATGTACTTTACTGGGAAATTGATTTTAATGTTTAGCACTTCATTTTACAGGTCCAATAGTTTCCATCATTTTGTGAAAATGGCACTTACAAAAAATCCTAAAAAAAGACCTACAGCTGAAAAGTTGCTACAGGTATAAATTTATGTATGGGGTTTTTTTTTTTTTAAAGTTATAAAATTAAAATATGCTTAATGTGAGCATCTGGAATTTTAATCTCTGTGTTGCCCTCTGTCTTTCAGCATCCCTTTGTTACCCAGCCATTAAATCGAAGTCTTGCCATTGAACTCTTGGATAAAATGAATAATCCTGATCATTCCACTTACCATGATTTTGATGATGATGATCCTGAGGTAGGAATATGTTTTAATTATAGAATCAGATTAAGTTTTTTTTTGCCAGCAAAACTAAACGATTGTGATTTAGTGAGCCCCAGGATTTTTTTGTGATCTGGGAATAGTCTCAGGGGTTGCTTTTGCTTTTGGTTGTGCTGCTCTGTCACGCATACAGGCACTTACCAAAAATCATTGTATTTTTGAAAAGGAAAGCTTGAAGAGGAAGAGATTTAAATACTTCAAAATTTTGTTTATTGTTGTTTTTCAACAATTTTGAAACAGTAAATGTGGTCTGCCTCTCTAATCCTGAGTTCTGTCATGCATTCTGCTGTATGTTTCTTAATGGAGTTATGTTTCCATCTGCAAAGGAAGCATTCATAAAAATTATTTTATACCTGTGTAGGAGAGAATGATCCTGTAATGTTTTTGTCAAGTGGTTTGATGTGTGTTATTTGCAGGTGGTATTTTTCCATCTTAGAATACTCTGAGACTTGATTTCACTTCATTTTGTTGAAGAGTTTCTGGTTTTCTGCTCAAACAGCTGGGAAAAAGTAGCCTGCTTATGTAAGATGATAAACAGCACAGGACTGAAGTGTTTAATAAATAAGAGAAAACAGATATTCTGTTACTTCATCCTGTCTTCATACTTTACTGCATGTTAGCGAATACTTCCCCAGTGTTTACAGTTCCCTAACTGATGGCCTTTTTTTTGAAGAAAAAATGTAATCCTTTTAACACAAATGCCACTGATTCTTGAATCGCATTTTTTTTGGTGCTTTTTAATGGGTAAACTAGTCTAAAAATGCCTTCAAAGGAAAAGAAGCTTAAAAGAGACTAATTTTCGGATTTTACAAGTTAAATGAGCTTTTACCCCCTTGAACAGCAAAGACAAGTTGACTTGCACCAAGTCCATCTTAAAAGCTAGGGTAAAAAGTGTGGAAAGAAGCCAAAGTGAAATAGATAATTTTTTGTGTTATGGAATGCAGTGCTTACATATTTTCCAAAAGAGAGGGAAAGAGATGAAGGCATAAGGATGGAATAATAGTCAATACTTTTGGAAGCAAATGCACACAGTGGAGCACATTTAATAGATTTTTCTGATAAAAAAAATTTTAAGAAGTCAAATACAAGAAATCCCTTAATGTGATTGACTTTCAGGTCACTTAAGAGAAAGGTGTCTGATTCCTGATGGAGTCAGCACTGAGTAACTTGGATCTTCTCACCATGAGCTCTTTAGTGTCCTTTAGTTCTCTCTCTGCTCAGTGATGAATGAGAGCTCTGAGGCCCTCTAAGTGCTGTTTCTGTGGAAAGCAGAAAACCAAAGCTTTCATGAGCTGCTGTGAGAAGGAAGGTAGTGTGCTTCCCGTGAGTGAGCTGCTCAGCGCTGTGAGGCTTCCCTCCCAGGCTTGCCTGGGAAATTGTGCTGAAACCTTGTACCATTCCCCTGTGTCACTGGTGTGTCTTTTCAGCAGGACTCTTGACTTTCATTTTGGGCTACTCAGGTGGAGACTTTCTCTTCTTTTCTTGCATGAAGTCCCAGTCTGCATTTTATTGATAGTTACTGGTAGCTTATGAAATAGTGTTCACTCTTACATGTCCCTTGTGACTTAGCATTAAGAAGGCTCTTCTGTTGTCTGCTGTATGGCTTATCAGTTATCCCATAATGAAGTGTGGTATCAGGAGCAAAAACTATGCCTTGTCTGGGGTGAAGCAGAGCAAGTTTTGTATTTCAGATGAAGAATCTCACCACAGGCAGAGCAGTTGTTGGTATTGTGGTCTTTCCTATAATAAAATGAGTGGAATAAGAGGTGTATGTGCTTCTGTTATGCACCATTTAACTTGCTCCAAAACTTGCCTGCTTACAGAGGCAGCTGGAGATGTTAATTTAGGGATTGGCCAGTGCTGTACTTGTCACAATTGTCTGAATGCATCCAGCAAAAATCAAAAGAAGTGATAAAATGCGATACAACATGACACAGTACATAAACACCACTGAGAATCTAGAGCCTCAGACCTACTCCCGAGCTTGTCTAGAGCTATGGATTTTTTTGAGTGGTGGTGGTAATGTTTTGAGTTTTTTTGATGGGTTGTTTTTCTTTTTTGGAGGCTGGAGAGCTTTTTCGTCAGTGGTCTTTGAAGGCAAGTGTGCAGCCCACTGTGGTGACAGGTCTTCACTTGGCCTGTGCTGCTTTTAGGGGGATGCGATCTGTTACTGCTTGGATAGTCTGCAGAGCTGAGAAGTGGATCTGAATTTGCCACCACTCTGAAGAGTACCATACTACATCTTTAAATCATTCTAAACTCAAAGGTGAAGTGTTAATTGTGTGAAAACAAAAAACCATGATGGCATCACTTTGGTATAATCAGAAAGGTTCTCCTGTTCATGCAGTTGTTATTCATTTGGCAACAGTATCTGAAACTGACATTTCCAGTATTTTTCCCTACCCCAGCTCATGGAGGGCTTCACTTAATTTCCCATTCAGTCATGGACAGGATCTCTGGTTGGGACTCTGGACTTAGGAGATATTGACAATTGCCTGTTCTCCGCATTTCTGTGACAGTGATTCTCAGGAGGGATGTGGTATTAGCTGAAAAGGTTGCAAAGAGGAAAGTGCTCATGTTTTATGCGTAGCACGCTGCAAGTTTTGGGGATAGGATTGCTTTTGAGATCTGTGCCATGATGGAAATTGTGCCCAAATGGCTTTTGTGTCAGGAAGTTAACCTACATTCCTTTGTCCTTCTGCACAGCTCAGATGTCAGGTGTTTGTGTCAGCCTGTTGTCAGTGCAGGTATTTCAAGGTGACTTGAGGACTTTGTCCTCATGACTGAGAGATGAAGATTTGATCCTGAATGTAATTCTGTGGTCATGGAGAAGGTGATAGGAGGACAGGCTCTGTCTGTAGTGCAACACAGACATCTGTGTTAGGGTGCAAGTGCTGACACAGTATTGCTGCAAAGGTGAAAATACCTCCTACCCCTACTCCAGCTGGGCTCCTGGTGCTGGCATTACAGATGGAAACACATCATACACAACCAGGCAGTGTCTCTTTATAGAAGGTTATAAATGAGCAACCTTTCAGTACGCAGTATCAGATCAAACCTTGACGTGCTGTAGCAAACCATTTTCGAAGCCCAAAGAGTGCACAATAGACAAAATGGAACTGTGGAAGGGAAAGATTGACACAAGCTGTGAGAAACAAAAAAACCTGCTGGTGAGATATGTGGGAGAAAATACAGACCCACAATCTGTAAGTCTTTCCAGTTTCGAGGAAGAGCAAAGTGAACAAAAATGGGAGGTGAAACACCACGTATGTGTGTTGGATCCTAATAGGAAGCAAGAAAGTAGAGTGTGAGGAAAAGGGGAGAAGGGAAATCATGTTTTCAGGTAGTATTTGAGGAATAAATGGTTTCTGAGCTATTCATGACTCTGTGATAGTACAGCAACAACAATATTAGTAACAAAAGCATACAGAAGGGTGATGCACACGCAAAAATGCTCACCATGGACCCTGAGGCAGTGAACAAGGGTGGACAATGCCCCCACATTTCTAAGAGAACTTGCAGTGGTGCATGTAGAAAGAAGAGAGAAAATCCAACAGAGGGAAAAAAAGAATGCCTGGTCTTAAAGCACAGAACACTTCATCCTGTAGAGAAGTAAATGGAAATTCAGGGAAAAAATAGAAGTGAAATATAAACATGAAGGTGAATTTGTAGAAATTTTGCTATCTCTCTTGCCAGACAGCACAGGAGTACCAGGAATACTCCTTTCTATTCAGCTTTGAAAACCTCAGGCAGGTTTCTCATCTGCTTGAATAACGTAACTGATGACATTTTAGGAATCAGTTTAAATTAGAAGCTGGGAAAGTGATTTCGGTGTCTAATGGAATGAAATCTGCCAGTAAGTCAGATTTAGTCTTACTGCTTATTTAAAAAACTACCAGTAGCCTTAAACTGAATGGTGAAAAAAGGAAATGCTATATGAGCAAAGACAAATGCTGGCCAGCATTAGCTTTATTTGCTCAAATGCAGTGTTGTGAAACCCCTTGTATTGAAGGCACTCAACAGTTAAAATGTCTCCAAATAATTTTAACTTTAATATATAAAAAATTGCATGCAATCTTTACATTTAGCTTTCACTTGATTTCTTTTTTTTTTGTATTATGCTAAAGAAGCCTGCTAAGAACTGTTACACTATACAGGGTTTCAAGTGAGTATGTTTTGGTATTGAAATATTTTATTTTTCACTTCTAGCCTCTTGTTGTGCCTCACAGAATTCATTCAACGAGTAGAAATGGGAGAGAAGAAAAGACACGCTCCGAAATAAACTGTAAGCATGTGTAATGTGCCAGTATGATGTATTTAATAATTGATATTATTTCAGCTGGTATTTTGTGTATCTGACATACATAAAAACATTTTTAGTGATGTACATGAAAATAAAAACTTAGGCTCTTTCACTTAAAGATATAGGTCCTGTAAAATACTTGGATACACCCTTTGCCTACACTATAGCAAAGATCATTATTACTTCATCTTAATTGAACAAGACACAGCCTGAGCTCTTCTCAGAGCTGATTGATGTAGTTTCATGTGTTACTCCAGCAAGGATATTCAGACCAATGCCAGATTCAGCTGGGTAACAGAATGGCAAAGGATTATTTTTTCTTCCTTAATTCAGTAGCTTGGATTTGCTTTTGAATTGAAACAATCACATAGAGGTCAGGAAGGGAGGAGGTTGGTCACTGGCCATTAAAAGCAGACTCCATCCCCTTAGTTGTAGTAATTATTTTGCTTGAATTAAATCAGAGCAATACTTAGAGCTTTAGCTGTCTTTTCTTAAGGTAAAATTGAGAGTAGGAGTGTTCAAGAAGTTCTGCCAAAGAGTTGTTGTGGTTAATTCACTCCAGACATCATTCAGCACTCTTTAGTGCTAGTGAGTCTCCCAGAAGAACAGATCCAACAGTGAATTCACACCATGGGTAGTTTTTTCTAAAAATTACAGCTGTATTGCACCTCTAAAGATGACACTTCACTGCCCTATTTGCTCAGTGGTTTTTCTGTTCCTTCTAATGAGTAGGTGAGGCAGATGGTGATTGGGCTGCCTTTGTGATAAAGGAGTACTTTCTGTGCCCATTAGTTTCTAGCAGGCTCAAGTTTGGTATGTCCATGTGTCACAAGTTTCTGTCTGTGGGGATATGATAGACTCATTAAACTGAATTTTTCTTTTTTTGTTAGCCTTTGGAGCTAAGTCTTTGTCTAACTGCAGTCCAACTTCTTGTTTTTATTTTCTCCCCTTTAGTTGGCCAAGTAAAGTTTGATCCACCCTTGAGGAAAGAGACAGAGCCACATCATGAATTTGTGAGTAACAAGCAGCATGGGCTATGCACTACACATTATTCCCTACAAATATCTGTGGAGGAGGAGAAATCCAAGATGTGTAGCATGCTTCCTTGGGACTACTGAACTTGTTAGTGATTTTACTGACAAGTTGTAACAGTGGTTTTTTGGTGCCATTACACTCACTGTATGTAGCAAACCTCCGTACTTGTGGTTTCTGCCAGGTGTGCTGTATGTGCTAAGCAACAGCCCTTTGTGTTGCAGGTTTCCTCTATCCTTTATACCTCACTGCCCAGTATATCATTCCCTTTATTTACAGAGTTGGTTTTTTAATTGTAGAATTCCTGTATGTACTCAACTGTTTCTCTCCCTCGTTCTTGTATTGACAATGGAAATAATAAAATTGAGAGCTTGGGGGAGAGGTACAATGCATTTTTAAAGAATTTCCTCTCTGAAAAATCCTTCTGTGGCCCTGCATCACAGCTGAGCCATGCTGAGTCTGGCAGCTGATATTTTCTGTCAAGGAGTGTTGCCAATGATTTCTTCCTGTGGACCCATCAGTACCAGGGCTGTGAGAGCTCAAGCTGTGAGGGGAAAGGTGTCTGTGCTGTGTCACACACTATTGCAGTAGCTTCCTCTCTTCTCTGGAAACTGTTGCTTTCCACATTTGTGCACTTGGGCAGTTTCTTCACATTCCTGGACAAAAAGACACTCCTTTGCTTCCTCACTGCAGACTTGTGTGTTCTCTTTGTTTTTCTAAGGCAGGTGTTGAGGAGAAAAAGTTGGCTTAGTAAATAGGTGGGAGGGACACTGGCTTTGCTCTGAGTTGGTTTTTGGAAGGGTGTGTACTTAGGAATGTACTTCTGTGGTCTACAAACCACATGTGAGTCGGATTTCTGACACAGGCTTCCTTGTGGTGCTCTGTAGTTGTACTGAAATAATCCTTCCAAGTGCTTTGCCCTTTGGTAGTGGGTCAGCAGACTCTGGGTGTATGAGGTTGTATTTAATCTTGCTCGTCCTCAGAACTGGCTGGACAGGGAGCCTCAGTTTCTGGTGCCTGTTTGAGGTGGAGGAGAGCAGCTTACCAAATCACACATGGGATTTAGACAAGTATTTCAGATGTGTTACTTAGACTGTGACATAACTGCATAACAGCATCGTTTAGCAGCCCTGGTTATGTAAGTTTTTATTAAATATGATAATGAAGGCAGTGCTTCTACTCTAAACCCATCATTTAACTCAAAATTGTTTTTGAACTGATTCCAAGTTATCCTGTCTTTGCTTCCCTGTTGCATGGTCTGGATTGTAAAGAAACTACAATTGGAAGCATTATATTGTTGAATTTATCGTGCTTTTGTTCATTAAGAATTTTATTTCTACACACATAGAATCATAATTGCAAAAGGATGTTAGTGGAGAGCTGAAGTTTTAAAAATACTTTTCCCGTTTCTTTCTTTTTATTGGTTGCTGAATATACAAACCATAATGGATATTCTCCACCATGGGGCAGTGGTGCTTTTATTGCACCTTAGGAACTTGAGTTGCTAAACTGGAGAGAGATTTTTTTAAGGGGATTAAAGCACAGCTTTTGAGAGCACTTCTTTGACAGGTGTTGTTGGAAGGGAGGAATCCGAGCCTTTTCCTACACTGTGTGTTAGCAGTCAGGACCTTTGCACTTTGGAATCTCAGAAGCCCTTACTGCTTGGTGAAGGGACTTGAACCATCCAGGTTAATTCTACTGATAAGAAAATATATTAGTGTTGTCTGTTCTGGTCAGATGTTGTATATTTGAAACCTGTCCAAAGAACTTGCCTCATCTCCCTGTCCATAGGGAGCATCTATAACTGGATCTTTCTGAAGAGGAAAATTAACTGCTCTGCACCTTATGTCAGAAAGAAGCATGCAGACCTGATATGTTCTTCCCAGATAAAACAGATCTGTGATTTCAAAACTAATGATGTTGGGTCCAGAGACCAAATTAAAAGCATACAGGTATAGATTAGCTGTAGAACCAGTGGACATTTTAAATTGGCATGGCAGATTGCAAACAAGTGACCTATTCAAAGAATGGATGCTTTAGCAAAGAGCCTCAGCACAAACCAGTCTGTGGGAGAAATTTGTAACAATCTACCTGCTCTGGCAGAGAAGGTCTTCGAAATGGAAGTGGGAGCAAGAGATGCCTGTGTCTTCCTCCAGCAGGAGCAGTGGGGATCTGTTTTCATTAAACCAGTTCTGATGCTTTTGCTTCTGTCTCACCAAGTGTGCTTAAGCTTACACTCAGTTACTTCTGTGTGTGAGTGCACAAAGGACTGGACCCCTGCAGCGTGAGAAGTTATGGTCAGTGCTGTGCTGAGATGTTGAACTGGACTCTTGCTGGGACAGTTTGTCACACATTACCACAGCTCAGCTGATGAACAATAATTCATCATTTTGGTGTTTGGTAATGTGACCATTCCCTTAGCTGAGTTTTACCCCCATCCCGAGAACTGTCTTAACGTGGTTTTGAGTTTCAACTAACAGTATCTTTTTTTTTTTTTAGCAAGAAATTTACCTTTATGTGCACCTGGCTTTCAGTCACAATATAAATAACTCACTTTTCTTGATCTCTATCTAATGAACAGCCTGACAGTAGCGATTTTTTGGACAATTCAGAAGACATATACTACACTGCAAGATCTAACCTGGTATTTTTCAATCTTATGCCTTTCTTTGTCAGTGTTAGTTTTGTCCTTGTTTTCCTTTTTCAAAGCTCGTGTTTTGTCCTGTTGTTGTAGTAGTGGTGTTTTCATCTGTGTGGAAACCATTCAGTGTAACTGTTAGTCTGTATGTGTATTTCTGTAGTGTAGAAAGAAATTCTCAGTATGTGCAGTGTTTAACCTGTATTCATATTTACTTGAATCACTCTTGTAGAAGGGGATTAGTATTATGTATTCATTCTAATTTCTTTACTGCCATACTGTGCATAATTTGTTAGTTTTTTTGGAGGGTGATTGAAAATAGAAGAAACGTTTTCTTTGTATTTTTGTCTGGTAATTCCTTTAAATGATCCCATGCAAGATATAAAATTACGTAAGTGTAAGTCTCCGAATTCTCCCGATGGTAATTATGTTACAGAATGAATATACACTTAATAGAAATAACAGAAAGTGGGCTCATAACTGTTTTCAATGGTATTTGGCATCATTTAAAGTCTGATACGTTTTCCAAATTTTCTGTTGCTGCACTGCTAAAAAATTTGGTTGTTAGCATCACACTGTAGAAACTACTCTAGGAAGTGAATATTCTTATTTCTCTGCTCTTTGTGTAGTTAAATGAGTAATGCATCCAAGTCTTGGACAAACTGTTGGAAAAAAGGAAGAAACATTCTGTACTAAATAAAGAGCATTAATCTACTAATTTTCTTAGATTTGTGAGGTGTTTAATTTAGGTGCTCCGAGAGGAAGATGGGAAAACTGGGATGTTTGAGAATGTCTTGGGTTTTATGTGATAATTTTTGTTATTAGTTTTGTTTTTTGGTGGTTTTTTGTTTGTTTGTTATGCCATCTGTTGGCTTGGTGTGACTTGAATCTGCCAGAAACATAGTTAGTGAAAGCTTAGACTGTCTTTGCCTTTCTTGGAAGGAAATTTCTGTGTTGCTACCTTATAAGAATGTTTCACAAACTGTTTTGAGATCAGTAGCTTAGATTTTCCTACCTGGTGGCAACACCTCCATCCTGTGCAGTTCCTCTGGTTTTGAGAGTGTGGTTTTGGCTTTTCAGTTTGGTTTGCTTTTGGTTTTCTCTTTGCAGTTTGACACTTTTTAAATCTTTTTTTAAGATTACTCTCGGTGTTGTCACATACCTTGCTAGCCTGGTATATGTGGGTCTAAGAGCAGAATGAGAACATGTCCCACAACTGAACTGTCCTTTCCTATCCTTCTACCTCATGCTGTTCAGTACACTCTTCAAAAATTGTAACTCTTATAAAACTTACCAAGTACTGTTGTTGTTACTGTCGTGAGATGTTTCTAAAGTCACTCGACAGCACTTTTTCTTTCTCTGTTTCACTGCTTTCTTCACATCCTCCTGTGCTCATTGTGAATCAAAGTGGAGAGTTCTGACTTGGTGGTAATGCATCACCTGTTTGTGAGAATCTTCCAGTAAGATCTAACCCTTAGAGGAGATAATTACTAGTTGGTTCATTCTTCTGTAGAATGTGCTAATCAGAGATTCTCTCTGTGCCTCCTTACCCCACTCCTTCTCTCACAGTATTGGTTTCAGATGTGTTCATTGAGAAGTGATATGTGAATTTTTCAAATGTCATCAAGAGGAAAAGATAATACTTTTTCACAAGCATTATGGATCACCTGCTACTGTTGGGCTCTTTCCCTGCTATTGTACTGGTTTTATAAAATACCTCATAAGCAACAACTCCTTTGCAGAGCTGTGTGTCTCTAAAAAAAAAAATTATCATAAATTGAGGCATATTTTGGACCACATACAGTTGAGGTTGAAAGCAAATTTGGGGAGTGACAGTATTTTTACCTATCACCACGTATTTTGCACAGCTGGATTGATATATGGCAGTTTATGCAATCTTCATGCACATTACCTTTCAAACATTTAATGCCTATGATGTGGCTACCCATAAAAACCATTCCTCTCTTTTTCTTCTCCCCCTCCTTCCCCCTGTGCTCCTCTAAAACAGCTACCTGGATCTGCCAGAAGAATGGAGAAATTGAGTACAAGTCTTGTTTGCAGGGAAAATTCCCTGTCCAAACCCCAGTATCCCTTAATGCAAATTGCAATCAGAAAGGACAAGATAGCGCTTCTCTTTGATCTTCTACAAATATATGCCTTTGATTCATAGCTAAATAAGTAACAGACTATTTTGCTCTAGATACAGGCTCTTCTGTCTTTCAGGATAGATATTTTTTCTGCATTTAGACAACAAATTTCTCAGAAACTTTCTTGGGTACCTTCCATCCTTTGAGGTCTTTTTTTCACGTGCTACTTCCTGTCATTTAGAGTTCTTCATGTTCCTATTTTGTCTTCTTAGTCTTAAGTGCACATTAGACTTTGCGTAAGGTAGATCTTTTCACTGTCTTTCTGTATATTTTAAAAGCAGTTTTTTGTATCCTGGCTCAAATAAGTTGCAGAGCTGACCGTTGCATTTGCAGTGAGCTCAGGAAATGGTTTACATCAAAGTCACTTTTAAAAATATGTGCTCCTTTTTCTGGGACAATTTTTAACTTATGCTGTTGATTCTGAGTCACGAAAGCTTATTGTTGTTCTGACTCAAAATGTCACATTGAACCAAATGAAAGTATTTTCATTTAGGTTATCCTGGTCTACAATGAAATTCTGTGGCAAAACATTTTTCTTCCCATTCATAGTGAGCTGAAAAATTATTCTGGTTCATATATGGAGAACTGCGCTGCACACCTTGTTACGTGAGAAATACCATCAGAGAATTCCCCAAAAAAAGATGAAGTGGGAAGGAACTCCTGGTGATCTCTGGCTTACTTCTGGCCTAAAGCAGGGGCCTGGATTATAAGCTGGAATAATTTAACCTGGAGGATGTAACACACAGTGAAAAATGTTGAATTCTACTGTTAAAGTGACAGAGGAGTTGAACAAAACTTGGATTTGATATCTCAGGTTCCAGCCTGTAACTGTTTTCAGTTGTTACAAACGTAACATTCATTTTGGACTTCCTTCAGCAAAGAATTCAGTAAGAGGTTTGCCGGTCCCGTGCAGTCTGCACTCTTGTCATTGCCAGATGCATTTGTACATTTGGTCCTATTTAAATACTTTGGTCCTGGTCGGTTTTTGTTTTGTTTTGGCTTATAAATATACTCTGAGTTTAATGATTTGCAATAGTTTTTGGTAACAGTTACTTTTAGGAGTGTAATGTTTCTGCATTCTGTGATTTTTAATTATTTGTGGCAGAAAAGCTAAAATATTGGGAGGAGAAGACTGAACTAAAGAGATTGACATAGGTAACAGAGAACCTTGCCCAGGAGCATTTTTCTTTAAGTAATTTTTCTCCTCACTACACGTACATACATAGACTTTTTCTTTGCTGCAAGCCATGAAGACTCCTATCCTACTTAACTAACATAGCTCTAAAAGCGTATTGTAGCTCTCAGTGTTGGATTTCAGAGTGTCTTCATGCGTTTTTCAGTTTTAGGTAGTGAAATGGAGCGCGGTCCTTAGGATCAGAAGAAAATAAGTGGAAACGGGAGGAAATGTGCCAGTGGTTTTTGCTCTTTTGTTTTCCTCCCCTTTATGTTTTGGGTATTTTGTACCTTGGAAAAAGTAATTGAGAAAATGAGATGCTCAGTTTTCCTGCTAGGAGGCAAGGGGATGTTGATAGACAAAGTGCAGAGAGAACTGAAATACGAGGGAAGAGGGGAGCAGTGGTTGTGTAACAGTAATGCACAGTGAAACCTCAGTCAGCCACCAGGGAAGAAACATATTTAGCCTGTTTAAAATAAATGTACATACAACTTGCTATTTCTGATGTGTTAGGGTATCCAAAGAAATTAAAGAATACACTTTTTATTGAAATGAAGGCATTAAAATATAGAATGTGCCTTAGATAGTGTTAGGCTCTTTTAAAAATTAACTTCCTCTTTGATGAAGCAATGGGATAGGAATTGCTTTATCATTTTACTGAGAAAGAAATGTGTATGTTCCTTCTTACTTGATATGTTAGTAGTCCAAAGGTGATTTGTATTCTTTGAAATTCAGAGTTACTTCCCCAGCATTTTGTACATTTCAAGCCTTAATTTTGTCTTGTTAGATTTCAAGAACAGCAAACGTAGGAAGTAACTGAATTGCTGGTTTGCTGTATACATTGTTTTGTTTTTGAAGGCCTTAACACTGAAAAATAGATTTCCAGGGCAGTCCAGCCCTATAGAACAAATTAGGATGATAAGACTGTTAAAGGTACAGTAGCAGTTAATTTACAATGAAATTCTGCAGAAATTAAGGTGCAGAAGATATTGTAGATCTGATCATTCCTGGAAATGTTTTTCGTAGAGTGGCCTTACCATCAAATGTTTTGAGGAAATCTCTATACTGTTTTTTAGTCATTGATTACCTTACACATGTGATTTATCTGAGGGTATGATGTGGCTTTCTACATGGCAGCTTCCTTTAATGTTACCTAAGCTGTTAAGAAGAACTGGTAATTATTCCCTGTAGAACCTTTTTTCCGAAGCAGTCCCTGCCAGCAAAGAGCACTCTGCTCTTGTACACGGATGAGTTGTTTCAGGAATGAGCTGTTGGTAACCTGGGGCTGAATGCAGAATAATCTGGGGTTGCATCTTTGGTTCAATACCAAGACCATTGACCTCTTCTCATTGCTACTGGCTGTAGATCTCAAGATTCTATTGGAATATGTCTGTCTAGTCACTGATTCATTCTGTGTCAATGTTGTCTGATCTAAAAAGAATTTTAATTAACTAATCGGCATTGTATGTATGTTAAATGAAAATATTAATGTAGATCAATAAAGTTGATGGGTAAATTTGCATGATTTAGTAATTGGTGCTAATCTGTTCTTCCCAGTAGAAATCCATAACTCATAAGATTTCATACCTTTATATTTGGCTTTAAAAAAAATCTACTTCTCTTGGGTGTTCTGATGCAGTATAACAGCTCACTGGAGGCTTTGCTGGATACATACAGTATTTACCAATGTTTCTGTATCAAATAGGTAGCTAGAATAGATTTATTTAATATAAAATTATAATTTCTGTGTATATTTGAAATAGAAGGTAGAAAAAAATGTATTTCACTTTTTAAAACCTCTCTAGCCGTCAGTATTTATCAAGAGGTCAAAGGGAGCAATTTCCCTAGTAATGGAGTACATTACACTACCTTTGGAGTGAAAACCTGCAATATTTAAAGGGCTTAGGAAAATTATACATGTCCAATTAAAATCATAGTCAGATGTATGTTACACAACAGTAAACTGAATCAAAACAAAGTTTTTGTCCTTTAAAACATTTAAACATAAATAATTCTGGCAGATGTCATTTTTGATAAGGAAAATTCCAGTAATGCTTAAAAGGTCTGGTGACAGAGGAGAGCTCCTTTTGTTTTAGGTGGGTTTATTTATTTTCTCTTAATAATTTCCCTGTCGTTGCTGTACAGTGTATCTATAGCCATACATTGCACAGTGTGTAAATTCAAATGGACAGACATTTTGGGTCTGCCCAGCATAACGTCTTTGTTTCTCACTTTTAAGTAATGTGATTTTGCAACATTGAAGGCTTGTCTGTTCAAGGTGAAAATCTCAGGTTTCATTACACTGTTCTGGGGGTATTTTTCTCAACAGTTTCCCAGTCTTTGTTCTGGCATCCTCTTACAGAGACTCACACAACCTGTTTAACCTACTTGCTTGTGAGTCTGGTGACATCTTGTGTTTCCAGTCTTGTGATTTTCTGCAGTAGAGCCTGAATCCTCGAAGTATCTGTGCTTGCAGGTGGAAGTTTCTGAGATTGCATAGAAGTAATAGAAGTACTCAGAGCAAAGAAAGTTAAATCTGTTTCTTTGTGATGGGTTGTAGTACCCATGGGTGGTGAGGAATCAGATCGATAGAAGTGGATAGAGTTTGGTGGGTTTGGAGGATCATTTAATTCTAGAACAAAGATGTGTTATAAAGTTGATACAGAGGTTGAAAAGTCAGTCTCTCCGTGGTTCAGGAAATGCCAGCACCAGGCTTGCATTTGCGATTTTTATTCAGCCCTCTGATCTGTACATTCTTTTACATCAAGTAATTATCAGTTACGTAGTGTTTTTCCCACAATATTTCACTTGTTTTGGGAAAATATGTAAAGTCACTGGAGCAACCAAATGCTACTGACAGCTGTGGTAGACACACCCATGTGGAAACTGCTACTTAGCTTTACAGGGCAGACTAAAGGGTGCAGTAAACAACCTGAAACTCCTTGGCAAACAAAACCCAATATTTATGGCTTTGTATTAACGTGATTGCCCTTCAGCCTGGAACTGACGGCTGCAGTGGTTTCTGCTTCATCAGCTTGGAACAAGCAAGAATCTGGTGTGAGACTTTTCCTCTGATTTTTAAAAGTGCCATTTTGAAAGATCAGCCCCATCTGATCCAGGCTTATTCCTCTTAAAGCTTGGGTATCTGGGCCTCTTGCTGAAGGATGACGTGCTTTTGATACGGGTCCCAGCTGAAAGGGGACTGTTGAACAGAAGATGTTGGGAGACCTTTCAAGTGTTTCCTGGGAAGGAAGGGTGTAGCTCCATTTACCACTAATTTAGGTGATCAATAATTTGCTTCTCCTGGTGAATACACTCAGTGTTTTGGGAGAAGATTTGTGCTCAGATTTCTCCTGTTGTGATCCACCTGAAGAAAAAAAATAGACTGTAATTGTAGCAGTATTCTCCCAGCAGATGGAGATTTGATTGTGCTTTAGCGGGGTCCCTGTGTGCCATTAATGCATTAAATATTTATACCATTGTGGTGTTTATTTAAAAACAGTGTTGAAGGCCTATTGCCACATCTTTTGTGTAGCCTGCACTCCATGATTGCTGGAGTGTTTGACTTTGTTAATTCTGTTTTTTCATTTTTTTTTCAAAAGAACAGGTGTTCCTAAAGTATACACATATTGATATAACCAGAGGGATAAAAACACTTGATTGTCCTCTCTGCTTATGTTTTGAATGTGTCCATGTGCTAAAGGGATTTCAGACTCCCTGCCAGAACTACTCCCTGTCTGAAATGACTACTAAATATGCCAGTGAGGGGTAGCTGGGTTCTCTGTGGAGTCTGGTGGATTGCAAAGTCCTTAATACTTTTTTTTTCTTATTGTTGTATTATTTTTGTTGTTGTTTAGTTTCCTTTTCTGCAGCTGACTTTATTTGAGCAAAGGATCTCTGTGTGCAAAGAAGGAGCTAAGGTCAGAGTTGTAAAAGGAATCAGAGATGGAGCAAACTGGCAGCGAGGAGATTTTTGGTTGCAGTGGGCCTGAGAGTGGTGTTAGGGGTCAGGAAGGCCAGAGAAATCAGCTTCTTTGGTATCTCAGGCGTGGCAGAGGGGATAACAGCAGTGTGACACAGGGTGTTTGTTGGATGCTCACCTGCTCATCTTAAGAGATTCATTCTCTTCTGGTTTTAGGATCTACAGCTAGAATATGGTCATGGTCCTCCGTGTGGCTACTTTTTGGGTGCAAATAAGTGAGTAAGCAACTGCATTTTCTGTCTTTAATTCGTTCAAGACTGTTTTCATATAAAGACGCATTAGCTGAAACAGATGTAATAAAATAAGTCAAGCTTGTTTTTATCAGTTACAATTCCAAAATCACTTACTTATTTCTAAAATAATAGTGACTCCACTGATACAGAACAGCAGCACTTTTCAGTATTTGAGGCTGTGTTGATCATATTTTCTTTGTGGTGGTGTAAGCTTCCTTTTAAGAGCTGTTATCTTGGTCTACTTGTTTACAAAATATTCTGCATGATAAGTCCCACAGAGTGCGATTTTACCCCATCTGGGATCTACCAGTGCTTCTCTTTGACATTGCTTTGTGCCCTTCTTTATTTTGTAGGGCACTAGGAGCATGCAGTTATAGATGCTTTAAAAAATAAAACTTACCTTTCTTAGCAGGCCCTTTAACTTCTCTCATACCTTTAATCATCTTGATACATTAATCATACGAAATAATTTTCCGTGTAATTTTCCCTTTACACACAATTACTCAATTACATTTATGCATGCCCAGAATAAGGATGCCTAACTTTGATTTGCTAAATTAAATCATACTAAAAATGCAGAAAACCTGAGCATAGAGCATGATGTTTTTGCATAGTCTTTAATTGGGAAAAAAATCAATACTGATATCTTCTGAAATCCTGTTGTTTCTTAGTCTTGTGATTCTTCTCTGCTGTGTTTTCAGACAAAGACGTGAATATGAAGTTCAGAATGTTACAAAAATTAGCCAGGGAAGAATTAATTTATCCCCATGGTAGTTTCATACTTGTCAGTCTGATTCATTTTTTTTAATATTACGCTTTCCTTGTGGATTTCTTTTAAATTAGATCAAGCTGCCACAGTCCTTTTTTTACAGTAAGAGGAAAAAGGACCACTGCACTTAATAGCAATACATTAGTAAACACACATGAAAGGGTGTTGTGCAAACAATAAATTAAAAAAAATTGCAGCTATGTTCATTTTTATGTGCATGCTGGATGTATATTCTGAAAGGCAGCTGAAATAACATGCTTTGGATTATTTACTGATAGAATCATAGGTGCTTTTGTTCTGGCTTTTGATAATTGTTCTTGTGTACCCCAATTAAATTATGTTCTTATTCTTATTTAATTCTGAAGGAGTCTCTTAAAATCAGTTGAAGAAGAGCTACATCAGCGGTAATTCTATTTCTTTTTCCTCTCTTGTGTGTTTCAAAAGTAATTTGTGCATTGATTTTTTTTGTCTGTCACAACTAGTTCTTGTTTGTCCCTGTGCTTGCTGAGAGTCAGAGAGAGGCATAGTTGTCTAGATTGCAGCTGTACTTTAAAGCACAGTAATGATTTTGAAAAAGACAGTAAAATTCTGTAAAAGAGGTAGATTTTGAGGTCAAAATCTTTCACAACAGTCAAGGTAATTTTAATACAACTTGCTCAACCGTAGTACCTTGTTCATTTTCTTAGGGGACATGTGGCACATTTAGAAGATGATGATGATGCAGACGATGATTCTAAACAGTAAGTCCTTCTTGTAAAAATAAAATAAAATCAGATTCTTGAGTAGATGAGTATTTGAAAAGAAAAGGTTGAATCATATTCTATAACAGCTCAGGATACTTTTTGCTGTAGCATTTTTAAAGATAAGTATTTTTAATGTTGTTCCTAGATTACATCACTGTAAGTCTTCTCATTCTGCTGATTGTTATAAATTGGGGGGAGGGGAAAGTCTTGTTCCTTGTTTGATGCAGTTTTCTTTTTATTTTCTATTATGGAACAAAATCTTGGCATCATTATGTTGAGCCAGTAATTTGTCTGACCCCAGTCCTGGTGCCTTGAACTGATAACTATATATTAAAATAAAGCTCTTGAAAAGTAGGTAAAATATATACATTACAGGCTTCTCTAGATGTTTGAGTTTGTTCTGTGTTCTCAGCTAGGAGGATGCTTGTATGGATGCTTGGTTTTTGGAATAGAGGTGACTTCCTTTACTCAGAGAGAGCAAGGTTATGTGACTGCAATGTGTCAAATTAATGATGTTCATATTAAATCCCACTGGTGTAAGTATTCTCGGGCTTTATTTGATTGATGGATGAGAGCAGAAACAATTTAAAAAGCACAACCAGTATGTATAGGTTTACATTCCTAAATAAATGTGGTATGAAGACCAAAAAAAAAGATACCATTGAGACATAATTTTTGTTTACTTTCTGTTAATGGATAATTTGGAAAGCTGTTGCTTCATACAAGAAACCTTTAAAACATGTGCTATCTATTGCTGGCATCTCTGTCTTGCAGAGAACCAAACTATACTCTCTCTTCTTTTTTTGAGTTATTTTACTGCTTGGTTCCTCCATCCATACTAACATCTGGATTTTTTTTTTTGTGTACAGCTCTGTGTCCATTCATTTTTGTTTGATGTTTCTTTCCCCCCCACACATCTTGCTCTGTTTGCAGCTGGTACCATCATCTTCAGTAAAGTTCCAGGGCTTGGAACCTCTTGATCCTTGCTGCCTTGAAGTGCTAGCACTGATTTCTTTGTGCTTTGTCCAGTGCTTTGAGATCCTTGTTCCTTGCACAAGCTCCATCAGAACTTTCAAACAGCATTGACTTCAGCTGCTTATGTGTTTCTTTGTGTTTCTGTAGATTTTCTTTCTTAGGTTAGGCAAGAAAGAACCTGATTGCTTCTAGAGAGGTTCTGATTCATCTGACCCTGGGGACCTGTAGTCGCTGATAGTCTTCCAAAATCATCCTGGTATTTTTTGTTTCTTCCCATATTTCATCCTAAGTACTTTTGCCCTGCAGAGAGGGCCTGACAATGTGTAAGCACAGGAGTAAAAGCTTGAATCCCTCAGCCTTGGCTCAGACATACTCTTCACCTGTGCCTTTCTCTTGGTATCTGCTTGAGCCCAAAGCTCTGCTGCAGTTGCTGGTTCATCAGCTTGGTCTTGGATGTCTTTCTGTGGAGCCCACTGAAGATTCAAGTCTTTGGTTTGATTTCTGTTCTGTGAGGTGGAGCTGCAGTTGAGGAGCACATGTGGCATCAGTCACTTGTCCTTTCAGATCCAGAACAAAACCAGTGAAGCCAGGGTACACCTTCGAGTCCAGGCTGATGCCACTGCATGAAACTGGGTGATTTGTAGCAACAGAGAATCCACACGCTTCAGAGAACAATATAAAGTTATCGCTCTTCATTTAATAATTTTGATTGCTTTGATATTTCTTTTTCACTCATGTGCAGCAAGGCTGCTGATGCTTGAATTTCCTGATTATGGAAACTGGGAAAGCAGAAATTACTGGGGCACTGCCCTGCATGAATAGCAGGTGACAAACTGCACCTAAACCCTCTTGTTGAAACAAGGGCACACGGTCCTTTTTACAAACATCTATCACATATATGCCAGATTGTTGCCTTTTTCCTTTTTTTGGCTGCCCAGTAACATTGATTGTCTGAAATGCAGGAAGAATACAAAAGAAAATGGAAATTAAGCTTGAGCACTCATGACTGAGGACTTAAACTTGGTCCCATGTTACTAAGAGAAGATAATTTCTACCACCAAAGCAGCTGAAGTGCATCACACAGGGGAACTTATTCTCAAAAGTCCCATTCCAGCTTCTCTGAAATACAAACAACAAGATAAGATGCCAGGACAGAAATTCCTGAAGAGAATGAAGCCAAGCTGACAAGTTTTTGACCTGTAAACAAGCAGGCAGATATCTTACTACTTTGAAACATAATTTTAAATTAAGGAAAATATTGTGGAAGAATGTCAAGTTTACACAGCTGTATTCCTAATTTATTTAGTGGACATAATATTCTGTTCCTAAAAGATGAGGAAGCAGGACAGTGGAAGAAGTTTTAAAAACATGGAAAATTTCAGAGCTTAGTGTTTTTAAGTGCAGTGTATTTTTTAAACCACAGAACCAGGAGAGGAAGAATGCTCCTATGGCTTCAGCTATCTTGTTTTCTGATGATATCTTTTACTGTTGGGTCAAGCTGTTGAATTGTTCTTGAATGAAAAAGTTGTCTTTCCCAAGATTTCTGTGAAAAAAGAGACTCATCAACCAAAAACCAGCCAACCAACCTAAACACGAGGGTAGCTGTCCACTGCAGATGGATTTTACTTTCATCTGTAAGGCTGTTCTGAGTCATCAGTGTAAATTTTCCAAGGAATGGTATTCATTAGTTTTCTTGTAACTCCCCTTCAGCTCACTGACAACCCTTAACTTTCTCCTGTCAACAGAGCAAATATCAGGCTTCTTCTGTCTCTCCTTACTTTGTTCTGCACAAGTTTGTGCATCTTCAGCAAATCAGTTCATGGCACTGTCTGCTCTCTGGGGGGAACCTGTGATCCTTGTTTTCATATAGTATCTGAGGTGTAACAAAATATTTGATGCAGTTACTTGGCTATAATAGTGCTTTTGACAAGTTAATGGTGTTTTTTTCTATGGCATTTATAAAGCCCTGTATCTTCTTGAAGACTGCAGTTTGAGTTTTCTCTCTCTGTTTTGTTTCTTCTCTTTATAGTGCTACTATGAAACCTAAAGTGCCACCTCCTTTACCACCAAAGGTAGGTGAAGGGAATTTAGTTGCTCAGAAGAAAAATGCACTGTAAATAAACAAATAAATGCACAATATTTAAATTACTGTATTGGTAGCTCTTTACTTGTGAAAATTTCAGGATCCAAATGCTGCATGTGGGGTTTTTTCCTCATTGAGATGTGGCACGGATCCTTTGAACCTTTTTTCATTATGTTTATATTATTACTATGTCTCTTTCAGCCTAAATCCATCTTTATCCCCCAAGAAACTTTTTCTTCTGAAAACGAAAATCAAGGGACAATCAAGAGATGCCCAACATCAGAGAGTCCAGCAAAATCTACATCTCATGTTCCACCCAGACCACCACCTCCTCGGTTACCTCCACAGAAATCTAATCCTTTAGGTAATAAAAGTGACCCCAAGAAGTACACAAGTATTTCTTACATAATCTAATGAGATTTTATTTCTACATTCTCAACCTCTGCACACATTAAAAGATACTGAGGTAATTTTTCTATGGTGGGCAAGTAATAAAAAGTGCATGAAAGCCAAACTTCATGAAGAAAGCATGCTTTAACTCTTGAGAGGGTCAAATGTACTTTCTGTCAAAGTCACTGACACAATTCCTACTGATGCCATTGGTGACACAGTTGCTTTCCTAAGCATCAGGCTTATAATGTAGAGTATCAGGATTGTTTAAAAAAGTATGTTTGTAGGTTTCAGGTTCAGTGTGTCAGCTGTTGTTTACATTTGTCATGTCAAGAACAGAGTTCTGCTTTCAAAGTTTGCTTTTGTGTGTAATGAACTGGGTTGGGGAGTATAGGAGGTAATTGTGTTTGTTTACTGTCTGCTCAAACTGTTCATTTTATGCCTTTGTCAGTCTGATGCCTTGAGTGTTGTCTTGGACTGGCTTCTCTTAAGCAAGCTCAATGTCTGCCTCTTAATTGTTGCTTTGGTAGCTTTTCCTTGCTTCATGCTGAGTACTGCAGTTGATGGGTTAAAGATTTGACTCTAACAAGGCTGTTTGTAAGGAATCAGTAATTGAAGTGTTAGCTATTGACAAGTATTTCTTTAGGTCTGGTCCACACATTTTCCCTCATAACTGTGACTGCATCCCTTTCTGTGCTCCTGTTAGAGTTGTTACATTAGTTACCAAAAGTCACGGACTGAGATTGAATGTGGCTTGATGTATATGTGCACATGTAAGAACGTGCATACTTCAGAAATAAATTAGGGTGGTGTATACTATATTGTATATAGTATCTGTTCATACTTAATTGGAAATTCTGGCCTATTTGAAACAGTTTTTAGGTCTTTGAGGTGAAGGTAGAGGAACACATTTTTAAATATGAATCTTTCTAGGTAATGGAGTCACTTCTGTGCAATTAAATGGTGAAAGAGAGGAACTGCCACATCAGCAGAATGAAGCTAGAGACACTAACTTTTCAAGGAAAGAAAAGAAGGAAATACTGGTACGTATTTAAGCTTCTGGGTGTCCTTGTAAAATTGTCTTGACTATTCTACATGTGCAAGGAAAAGGAGCAGGCATACTCTTTAGTACAGAAATTATGCTGGATGGCATCTTGTTTATTTTGAACCAAAGCACAGTTTTCCTTGATTGTCTGGTTGTGATACAGCCTTAAGCTGAAGTTTGTCAGTGTTTAATTTGCTTAGAAACAAACATAGTCACAAATACTTAAAATTTACTTGTTCTTTCACACACCTAAGAGATGTAATGAGAGCCGTGTCGTGTGTTGTACTGAGCAATGACTGCTTAAGCAAATGGGGAAATGAGGGAATGGAATATGCTGTAGTTAGAATAGATTAAATGTAACGTGAGACTGCCCTCTTTGGGGTCTCCTTCCAAGGGTGAGGCTGGAAATGTGATTTTTTTTGTGAGAAGTGAAGAGGAAATAGACTAGAAACATGGTGTGAGTCTTTCTTTTGTTTTAGGGAAGTGCCAGTAATACTGGCAATACTTTGGAAAGTAGGATTACCTGGACAGCTTTGCACTTGTCATTTGAAATTGTGTGTTTGAAGTTTACCTGTAAGATATATTTGTTCCAAAGCATGTTTGTGCTAGGAGAAATTGATACTGATACAGGAAAGTGCACTGACTGGTAGCATTTAATGCTATAACACTGAACAGTTGAGCAATTGTTAAAATATTGCTTAAACTCTCTGCTACTGGATATGGCATTCTTACGGGCACCATTGTAATGTGAAAATGTTTCGTAAGACTGTGCAAACATTCAATGAGGAAGTATTAGGGAATCATAGCAGAGATTTTAATGAAAGAAAATGATGCTGGGTGTTTGTGGTTATGCTGTGTGGGGGGAGGGAATATACACGTTCGAGCATAGTGTGCATGTGAGTGTAAACATATGTTCAAATTTTATTTTCTAGAAACCAATTAGTAATGGCCTTCCTCCCACACCTAAAGTACATGTGAGTATTGCTGAGTCATACAAATGCTTGTTGGGAACAGGGTGAGAGAGCACATTTTTTGAATGTTTGTAGTACTTGTGTTTTTACTTAAAAAACCTAATACAACTTAGCAATGCTAAGCCAGTGGTATGACTCTTAACCTTTTGTTACTACTTGAATAAAAAAAAAATCCTATTGTGACTGTCACATTTTAATTTTTCGTATGTATATATTTTATTATTTTCACTTCCACAGATGGGTGCTTGCTTTTCAAAGGTTTTCAATGGCTGTCCATTAAAAATTCATTGTGCAACATCTTGGATAAATCCAGATACAAGAGGTACTATATAATGACTATTTTACCCATTTTGTCCTCTCCTTGAATTTCAAGAGTGCTTGGATGAGCAGGACTATTCCTTTTAAAACAGACATATATTCATATAAGCAGGAGTTGTTCTTTAATTATGCCACTGCTGTCCGAAGTTGGGTTGTTTTATTTATGAAGATATATCAGGTGAAGTTTTTCCCTTTGATTAAAAAGAAAAAATTGCATATCGAAGTTGAAAGACTCTTCTCAACATTTCAGTCCAAAAGATGACAATAGTAATTTATTTGTAAAAAAATCTGACTTTTGGAGGTCCTAGCTGAGATTGGTTTCTTTATCATTCACTTGTTTGTTGTTTTTTTTTTCCCTTAAGATCTTTCTGGTCTTACAGGATTCTGCAGGTGTTTATGTTTGCATAATTTTTAGTGCTTTAATATCTATGCTGATAAAAGGGATAATTGGTAATATTGTACTCATTTTGCCTGCTATTACACCTTTTGATTATAAGCTATATAGACATACTACTGAGCTAGTCAGCAGGAAGATACTTGGGTTTTTTTAGAAACTGGAATAATGGAAGTGTAAATCCTTAGCAGTTGACATCATCTCAGTAGGAGAGGTCTGCTTTGTTTGTATGGCTGTGTGCAATCCAGGGGTTTGATCATGTTCAAGAAGTGAGGCAACCACAAAGTACTGAGAAAATGTTCCAGTCAATACTGCTATAGAAGTACTCCCAAAGAAGGCAATTGATATTTCACATAATATATGGAAATGTCTGAGTAGGATATGCTGAAATTATTAATGTGATTTCCTGCTTGTGGTTGAATTGTTTTTTTAAAAATTTCAATTATTACTCAAGAAAAAAAAGACCGAGCTTTCCTAATGACTTCAAACAGCCCCATCCATAAATTAAAGGTTCCTTATCAGGATTAATTTTCTGTGCTTTCAAACACCATAGCTATTATAGCTTGATTTGTTTCCATGTGTGTAAACATTTTTGGTAAAGGTATACATACCTTCCTGAAATCAAGATTTCTACCTCTTTTTGATTGTGTTTGCAGATCAGTACTTGATATTTGGTGCAGAAGAAGGTATTTACACACTGAACCTCAATGAACTTCATGAAACATCAATGGAGCAGGTATGTTTCTGGTTTAAAAAAAAAATACATCACTTTTTTTAACCACACAGATGAATGTTTTATAATCCTTTAAAAATGTTTTTTACTATAGTTACATAGGCACTGGCTACACTGAGAATTATCTTAAATGCTGGCTATTGAGGATGCTTTTCAGTCATGATTAAGTGTTTTTAGGCTGAACCACGTTTATGTAGGAGATCTTCATCTATCAGTGTTTTGAACTTCATCATAGTGCATTATTCTGCAGTTAGATGGTTAGGTAAATAGTATGGAATTTCCCTGATGCATTTTGGATGAAAATTTCAATTTTCCTTAAAGCTTTGTTACAATACAGGATTTTTTGCAACAAGCATTGTGTTTCAGCTACAGAGAAAGCAAGGAGATCCTTTATTCACAAGAGTCCATTCTTGTGGTGTTAAAAGCAGCTTTGCTGATGAGACTCAGCTTACTGAATTCCACCTAAAGCTCTGTCTTTGCAAAGTCTTACAAAAAGTAATTTTTTTTGGAAGGGGTGCTGAGGAGGGGGAAAATGCCAGTTTCAGGCTTTTCTGTACTCTCCAGCTCTTCGGTTACTCTCTAAGAGACTTGTTTTCTTTCCTGCCTTCTCCCTGCCACGGGGAGCTGTGCACCTGCCATCGAGACGGAGGAATTTAAGGACAGCCTTCACACTGTAAGCTGGAGGCACTGGTGTTTGTTCATCCCCCAGGGTCCAGACATCGTAGAGATGTCTGCTTTGTTGAGAGGGAGGCCTAGCTAGCTTGAACTGAGTTCAGTGTAACCCATAATCACACTGGTGCTCAAGTTACCTGGTTTAAACTTAGTTCGGGTACCACTCTGCTCCTGCATTGCAATTGTAACACCTACCCTGAGAAATATCACTATTGCAATAATCCAGGTAGGCCAAGGGAAGGTTTGGGTTTTGTCTTTACTGGTTGTAGTTTGGTTTTGGTTTGTTTTTTAACTAGCAAGGACGGAGAAGGGCTGTAATGAAAATCATGTAGTGTGTTGCCTAGTGAGCTTTCAGGGAAATGTTTTAATGAGCACTTAGAGACAAGAAGAAATGCTTGCTAACACAGCCAGTCATGTGTGGAACAAGAGGAATGAGTGACAGGTCAATTAACCTGCTAATTTGAAGAATTGCTGTTCTTTAATCCTCAGATCCAAACCTGCTGGGTCACAATATGCTCATGTACCTACAGAAGGTCAATCAACCTTGCATGTTAAATTTTGGTACAAGCAGTGCGGTGGATTATTACCATAGGTGTTTCTTACAGTGTGTTTAGGTTATGAGAAGTCTTCAGGAATGGAAGTGCACCCTCTGTGCTAACCATTTATCGCATCATTATTTATGATAACAGTGAGTAGGGCATTAATAGCATTTCCAAGTTTTGTGTTTTATGTCATTGTTTACTCTCACTCTGATACAACTCAGTGTAAAAGCAAAAGTATTGTCCTTGATTATTTTTCTCTGTATTTCACTTCACTAGTGGACAAAGGAGACATAATATATGTTTCCAGGAGTTAGAATAGCTTCAAGGTTAATATTTTAATCTTTTTTTGGAGGAGTTGTTTTTTGTTTTCTTTTGTGTTTTTTTTTAAGAGCAAAACAGTTGTCCTCCTGAGTGATGTATCTAGGCCAATAGTCTATTTCCTAAAGTGGCAGTGGGAAATGTCGGTGAGCTTGGTCACTGTCCTCCTCAGACTTCACTACAGTCATTGAATTAGGGATGTTGGAGGATCCCTGCCTATTTTTTTGTCCATTTTTGGACCTGTTGATCCCGAGTGTGTCTAATCCCTTGTTTGTGTTGATACTTTCCACTTCCATGACTTCTTGTGCCAGTAACTTCCAGGAGTTAGGTGAAAGGGGGGGAAAAAAGTAGTTGCAGTTTGTTTGGGTTTTTTTAAGGGATGTCTTGTTACTTTCACCCCCATCTTTTTAGGAATTGCAGGATTGACAAAAAACCAGCTCTGCCTTAACCATTTGTTGCACTTGTTCATCACTTAAATGAAATGTGTAATCATGCAGGTGAAGGTGAAGAATCCCTTCAAAGTGCCAGTTTTAATTGTTTCGAGAGATTTGGACTATCACAGGCTTTAGAATGGCTATGGTTTGTTGACCATGGTTTTCTGAAGTTTATGTTGTTGAGCTTTTCTTCTTTGAAGGAGAAAATTTAGTGGTTTTTTAAATTTTTGGAAAAGGGTTGATTGATCTTTATAATGACATCTTGTGAAGTGTAATATACTTGAAGACATGAGTATAAAATGTGCTGATTGTCTAAATGTTAATGTATATATTAAATATAGTGTGTGTGCCTAAGATTTACTCTGAATTAACTCTGGAATCCAGGTAAACATTACTTGGCCTAAACCTACTTCTGCTGCAAAAAGCAAGTCAGTGTTAGTTTTGTCCTGTCATCTAAGCAGGTACTAATTGATGAATGTCTTGTGTATATCAAATTGAATGCTACTTCTTTGTTTTTCCTTCCATTTATCAGCTATTTCCTCGAAGATGTACCTGGTTATATGTCATGAACAATTGTTTGTTATCAATATCTGGTAAGTTACTGTGCTGTCTTTGAGTGGCAGTGCTGGTAAACACTTGGTTTCGTATTTGAAGTGTGGTTTGTTTTCTAATTGCCAGGTAAAGCTTCTCAGCTTTATTCCCATAATCTACCAGGACTCTTTGATTATGCAAGGCAAATGCAAAAGTTACCTGTTGCTATTCCAGCACATAAACTCCCTGACCGAATACTTCCCAGGTAAATACACATCATCGGATATGTCAGAATATCTTAACTCTGGGAGTTCAGGATATGCTTGTGAAGCTCTGGGAACACCAAATAATGGGGGGCTCTGTTCACAGATTGCAATGAATAACTCGTGTGCATTAATCAGAGGGTTGACCCCTGCATTTACACAGATCAAGATGTGAATATTCTCTCATTAGAGAGATGGATTTTGGTACACCTTACCTTGTGGTTGTCTCTTTTTTCTGAGCATAGCTCTTTTCAGGTATAGTCTAGTGTGGTAAATCCTGTTTGTACTTGATGCTAAACAAAATCTATGTCCATGCCTTTCCTGCAAAAGTTGACCCTGTTGTGGCTGGAACCAGGATACTGCCAAACAAGCCTTAGTAGCTTATTCAAATCCCAAGAGAAGAAGGTAGTAACACTAATCTAGTTTGCAGAAAAATCTTTGATTCTTGAAGTGCGTAGTGAGACGCTGATTCTTCTAATAGAATAGGATTTCTGTTAGGAAATTGTATTATAGAAAATTTGATTCTCTGCTACCTTTGGTTGTATTAAAAGCCTATTAACATGTAATTCTTGGGTTCAGGAAAGGCTTCTTGTTCAGTTATCTGCAAACATAATGGTACAACACTTGTCTGAAAATTGTCTTCTTCCTAGGGGGTAAATTCTAAATAACTCAGAGATAATTTGTGCTTTGAATTGTTGTCTTCTGTGTACCTGCACTATTGTTCTGCTCCTCTCTTCTAAATTTGACTTTGGTGGGTGACTTTGGCTTGAGGACTGAATCAGCAGCAGACTAATAACCATAATTACCATAAGGATCACACTAGGAAAACCATACTAGATTCTGCCTGGAATGGTACCTCACCTAAGTTGCAGAGGACTCAGAAAATTTCTTGTCCAGTCATGTCACTTCCCAAGAAAAATGCAGCACAACCTGAATGTGAGTGCCAAGCCAGTCATTCAAAGGCAGGAGAGATTAATTTAGATAATCTGATTTGCTGTTTTACCTCTTGTTGTAGGGTGTCAGGGTAGTAACATTTAGCCTGATGAAGGCAGAAGACAGACATTTGAAGTATGTAGGAGAACGTAATTTTTTTTTTCTACCAGACCATAAAGTGTATTCTTAAACAAGTTCCTGGATACTGTGATGACGAGTGCTACATGAAAAAAATGTTAAAAGCAGAGGTTTTGGTAGAGAAAAGGCGAAGCAAAATTGAATTGGAGCTAATTTGTGAGGTTTGTATATTCATTTGCAAAATGTTCTAACCTAAGTTTATGATACTTGGTAGGCAAACATTCAGTAGCAGAAAATATGTCTGTGGTAAGCCTTCTTTCCAGCTTCTTCCCCTGGAGTGTCCTTGAGCAGTTCCTTTCAAACCTTCCATGACTTGTTCCAATGAAAATTAGTGACCAGTACTCAGTTTTCATGCTGTTCAGTCCTTTTGCAGTATCAGTCACTTCTGAACAGCTCCATTTGAAAAGTTACACAACTGTTTTCCCAATTAATAGTGTTGAGTGCAGCATCTGTCTAGCAGGCTATTTATTCCCATCTTTTCTACAGCATCAAATTAGTATTTTTATTGTCAGGAATACTGTGGCCAGTCTCAGTAGTGCCTGTTGTGTTCTAATCTCTATAGAAAGTCTGATTCCTGTTACCAGAAAATAACATTTTGGCTTATCTGATACATTTTCAAATTATTGTTTCCATGATTTCGTGAGAATTACACAAACATGTATTTTTAGTTTTTTGGTGTGGCAGATATTTTTCTGTCAGTGACTGTCTAAAAAGCAAATCCACTCAATTGTTTTAGTTGATCAATAATTTTGTGTTTATCTTTTGTAGGAAGTTTGCGGTATCTACGAAAATTCCTGACACTAAATGGTGTCAAAAGTGTTGTGTTGGTAAGTAAGGGTCTGGAGAATAAGTGTGAAGAGGCAGCACGAGTGGTGGCAATATTAAGATTACTGAGTCAGGTTTAGGTGGTGAAGGGAGAAGAGACTTTTTTCATTATTATGAAGCTGTGCATTTGCAGACAGTGAGCTTGTTCAGGTTAGTCCTTGTGTTTAAGCAGTGAAAATTTTTCCATTTAGCTCTTTATATTTAAAGACAATTTACAAGAAATGCAGAGAAGCAGAATGATGTCAAAATTCAAACCAATCCTCAGGAAGAACCTAATCTCCATGGATGGAGGAACTTAGAGAAGTTGCTATCAAGATCAAGCCACCTCACTTCTTAGCAGAAGTTTCAGTTATCAATATTAGGTGATAAAAAGCAAAGGAGTATTTTTAATTCTTTGAGGACAATGTTGTCTCTGAAGCCTTTATAATGTGTTCAATAATGTGCCAGCCACAAAAGTCTCAAAGATGCACTGTGTTAAGACATGTTTTATAAGGGAGGCAGATAGATTTAAAAAAACCCCAAACCACTGTGAGTGTCAGTGAATGCTGCAGGGAACACCCACAGGGGTGACAGAGGTGAAGTGATGGGTCAGAGTACATAAAAACTCTGACTTTCTGACAGAAAAATTAATTTGCAAGTCTGTATGTTTCTAGGTTTCTGTTCATAAAACGAGAAGCCTTGTGGTGTGCTCTTCTGTGATTCTGTGATTCCTGTCCTGCCAGGCACAGAATTTAACAGGGGTGCTGTGGTACTTGACAGTATGAGGGGGAGTCTTCATATTCAGAGATAGCTCAGCCTCCTAAGCCTGGAGCCCTTTGTGCATGACAGGTGTAAGTGATAATTTGTGAACAGAGCAAGGGTGACTGTAAGAGTCTTACTTTTTGTGGCCTGAGCCTCCATTCCTGCTTTTGGCAGGCATATAAGTCTGCTTTTGGCCTCAGGGCAGCAGGAGTGCCACAGGAGGCAGAAAAAGACGAGAACTTCTGGTCTTCTTTCTGCACCTTAGAGGTGTTGGTGATTTTTTTTGTGGTTTCTGCTGCTGAGGTCAGCCTTACTCAGGGTCATGCCAAGCATTATTTGCTGCACTTTGCAGTCAGTCTGACTGATGCCGAGTGAGACCTTGGATTAATGAAGTGAAGCACTGATGTTTAAGGTGCAAAGGGATTGCTGATGAGTTTCTGTGGCAGTAAGGTAGTGTGAGCGTATTTCACTTACATGGATAGTTCTGGATTGTAGAAGCTTGTTATCTAAACTGTGTTGTTAATTGCCTGATGGCCCACAGTCACTTTACTGCACAGTAAAATGTGGTCTTTAGAGGTGTTTGTACAAAGGGCAAAATAACGCTTATTTGTCTTAAAGGATATGTTGGCAGTGCTTAAGGAATGAAATTTTGTCAGTATTGTAGAATTGAAGTGGTGAAACTTCAGATTTCACAGGGCCTGATTTTGCAACTATATTGTTCTCTGCCAGTTTTTAATTGAATTTTGATGGTGGAAGAACAGCACTTCCTACTCTTCTATTGTTCTTCAGTTTCAACTGGATTTCCTGATGATCTAGAAGTGTTCATCAGAAATACAGAGCTCCTGGATTTCAGACTTGCTGTGACAGTGCTTGGAAGGGCAGCTGAGCTGTTGTTCACTGCCTGCTGGGTAACTGTGTGTCATAGAAAAAGCCATTCTTTAACAGCTGCTTATGGTGATTTTGAGATAGCTTAGGCAAACAAACACAGTTAGATCCAAGACACTCCAAATGTGTGTGCAATCAGCTATTTTTTAAATATATAAAAGATTAGAGTGGGGGTGGTGGGTATTTTCCAGAAGTATATGGACTCATAGTTGGAAATAGTTTATAATTTGCATGTGCTTAGTACACTAATACTCTCTATCTTTTTTTGGCAGTGAGAAATCCCTACACGGGCCACAAGTACCTTTGTGGAGCACTACAGTCTAGCATTGTTTTGTTAGAATGGGTTGAACCAATGCAAAAATTTATGTTAATCAAGGTAAAATTACAGTTACTCTCATGTTCACTTCTCGTTATCTTGTAGTGACTTGTTAAGAATAAGCATTAGCCATTTCTTGATTTATTAAGCTTTTCTCTTGGTTTCTGTTATGTTATATTGAAAATAACTATTTAAATGTGTCATGTATTAACTGACTCAAAATAAATGTTCATGTTTTTGTGGTGCACTTCAGTTAGAGAACCAAGCCCTTCTCTCCATGAACATTGCCCTTCAGTTGCACAATAGAAAACTGAGGCTGGCAGGCTGAGACACGGGTTAACAGTGGTCTTGCTCCCGTACTAGAGAGAAGGTGACCATTTATTCTATGTTTTTTGATACTGAGGTGCCCAGAAATGCTTGTTATCTCCCCATCTGATGTCACCTGAAGAGACAGAGCCAGAGTAGGCTCATGTTTATAAGAAGGCAGCTGCTACAGCTCGATCAGCCTGGAAAAGAAGGCTAAGAGGCTCAGTAGCCAGGGAGAGCAGTGATGAGCACTCTTGTTGTCTGTGGGCAGCTGCAGAGGGTACACATGATAAAAGACATGCTATTTTATTTTAACTGAATTGGCGTGAGATGCTCCAAAGTTCTTAACTTGGGCCTTTTGTATTTATCAATTCCTGTTATCTGAAGAAGTAAACATAACGTTACAAAGTATGGCATAAAATTTACCATGCAGTTTGAATATCTAATAACAACTCAGACTACATTTATTTCCCTTCTAATATCTATTTTTGCTTATTCATCTAGCACATAGATTTTCCTGTACCTTGTCCACTGAGATTGTTTGAAATGCTGGTAGTTCCCGAGCAGGAATTCCCTTTAGTTTGTGTTGGTGTCAGTAGAGGAAGAGACTTCAACCAGGTGGTGAAGTTTGAGACTGTCAACCCAAATTCTACCTCTTCGTGGTTTACAGAAACAGGTTTGTGTGCTGTTGTCATTGCATTCAGAAATGTTCTTTGCTCTTCTGTTATAGCTGAAGCACTAAAAGGTAGGCTTCTCTGAGGAAGAAATTGGTTAAATCATTAAGGCTATGTGATAATTGTAAGTTCTCTGCTTGAAGGGGTATTTGGTTGAACCTGCTTGCACGTGCACTTTCTTTTGGATGTTTCTCCTTGTTGAACTGATTGGATTTCTTGAGGTTTTTGGTGTAGCAGAGGATGGAGTTACGGTTTCTTGTATTTCCATAAATTAGGCAGCACTTTATTACTCTCTGTGCTGTTTTGTGCTCTACCCTGGCACCATGACTTCTGTTTATTTAATAGGTTCTAGGAAAATTGTGTTTTGAGCAATTCCTTTCGACATCTCTGGAAGATGTAGTTTGGCTCTCCTGCAATGTGCCACTGTGGTTAGAAATGGTGTTACCAGCCTCCTGCTGAGATAGAGCATTCTTCTGGTGTTTATGGAAAGCAAAAAGGATTAGGACTACTGGTAGCAGGAAACCCGAGTACCTGCCCATCACCAGTGTGGGCACCATGAGTGAGGAGGCCACCATCTGAGCAACAGCAGAAATTCTCTCAAGGAAGTGTGCTAAGAATTACTTTTTAGAGTTGCAGGGTTGCCCCCTGAACCTCAGTGCAGTAGGGAGCCATTGCTAGTCACAGCTTGCAGGTTCAGAAGCAGTAAATAGATTTGTTTTGGCCAGGCATGGACCCCTTGTTGGTTCATGATGAATTTATACATAGCTCTGTGCTGGCATACACATGTGCATGAGTCCAGCTGAGTGTGTACTGTGGAATTCACTAAGAATAACAGTTTCCACCAGGAAGATACCCACTGACCTTCCTGCTGCTGGAAAGTGCATCACATTTTGACACAGTTTAAAGCATAGTTACAATACCCAAAGTGAGCAGTGGGTGGCCAGTTAACACACTTAACTACTTCAGACAATGCATTTTATTTTCACTCCTACCTGTAACTGTGTGACTTTGTAGTAGAGTCCATAAAAATAGCACTCTGAAGAGAAATGTCCTGTTGTCATTTCTCTCTCAGTATTGTCTGCATTGGTGCATAAATACAAGAGTACTAATCCCTTCTCTGTTCTTTTTTTTAATGTGTAAAATTTAGCATTGCATTGTGTCTTCCACACTTCGTTAATTTCCTTGAATTACTTGTGTGTTCTCATGTTGTGTCTGTGTTGTTTTCTCCTGTTTTTGTAGCTCCAATTTAAACCCTTTTGTTGTATCAGCTTATTCCTGTCCCCTGCTGGCAGGACAGCAATGATGCAATCAAACAGATTTTTATTTTTTATAATTTTAACCAGAAGCAGCTTTTTGTTTTAGGTAATGTGCTCTAATTTTTTATGTCTAATGGATTTACCGAGTTTTTCTTTTCTATATGAAAGATGCCTACAGAATCTGGCAGTAATGTTGAATTAGTAAGAGCTGCTTTGTATGTAATTTTAATGTTACCAAACAAATGGACCAAAGCTACACTTCTGAGTTGACATGTCCACTAATCCCTTGTGGGTCAAATCCCCATTTGCTGTGATGGAGACTGCTGCAGCTGTAACCCAGAAGAGAAGAAAATAACCCTTCTTTTGAGGGTTTGGAGAAGGAAATAAACCCCTATTTTTGGAACATCTGGGGATTGAACGTCTGCAAATAGCAGCAAGAATTAAGTAATAATATATAAGTCCCCATCAGGATTCAGAAATAAAGACAGAAGAAAAGTGCAATGAAACAGCATAGTGTGGACAGTCACACGGATCTGCCTTTTTGCAACAGCAGTGTTCAATTACACCAACAGAGAATAAATGGAGAACAGTGTGCATGTCAGTTTGCTTTTGTGACATGGCTCAGAAAAGGCTGGATTAAATCCATACTTCCATATTATAGCTTCAGTTTTTCTGTCACAGCCAACATGTTGGATAAGTGGACATGCCTCTCTAAGAGAAGGGAAATGTCACTGGCAATATGGTGATTTTAAGTAAATAAAATGCACTAATGCATCAAAATGTCTCAATCTCTAGAACTTCCATTTCAAATTTCATGCTAATTTATGTTATGAACTAACACTGTCATTTTTTTATAGACACTACAGAGACGAGTGTTGTCCATGTAACACAGCTGGAGAGAGATACCATTTTGGTGTGTTTGGATTGTAAGTTTAATACCAACTAAATATCTATGTATGCATGTACATGCATACTGTCTGTCTTCAAATAAAGTTCTATCCTGAAGATAATTCTTGGTTAACATATCCTTATTTATTGTCTAGGCTGCATAAAAATCGTGAATCTGCAAGGCAGGTTAAAATCCAGCCGCAAGCTGTCATCGGAGCTCACGTTTGACTTTCAGATCGAATCAATAGGTAAGTTGGGTTTCATTATTAGTGTTGAATATCCCTGTAGGTCAGAGAGCTGGGCAATCACCAACTGGGTGAAATTTAACAAGAGCAAATGGTGGATTCTGCATCTGGGATGAGGTAGTCCCAGTTATGCCTACAAACTGTGGGATGAGAGACTGGAGAGCAGCTTTGCAGAAAGAGATTTGGGAATTTGGCTTGATAGCAAGCTGAAGATGAGTCAACAGTGTGCACTGGCACCCAAAAAGTGGTGACCAGCAGTAAGGACATGGAAATTATGTGGAGTTGTGTATGGGAAAATTCAGGTTGGATATTAGGAAGATGCATTGTACTCAGAGGGCGATCGGTCACTAGACTGAGCTCCCCATAGAAGTGGTCACAGGACCAAGCCTGTCAGAGCTCAGGCAGCATCTGGACCATGCTCTTAGTGATCCTTATGGGTCCCTTCCAACTTGAGATGTTCTGTGATTGACTTGTGCAGTGTTACAATAAAGAATTAGGTATGCTACCTCTCTAGTCTTTGGCACTTGGAACACTGCCTCACTCATTTCATTTTGTGTGAGGAGACTCAGTGAAGGGTTCAGCGTGTGCTTTCCTAGGAGCAATTGGAATGGAGTAATAATCCTGGAGTCTTCCTTGGTTAAGCTAAATGTTTTGGGAGTATGATGGAGACTTTTAGCCTCTAAAGGAATACCTTAACACAGCCTGCATAAACTCTGTGAATCACCCATGCCTCAATCATTTTGTATGTGTGTT
Organism: Lycocorax pyrrhopterus obiensis; assembly: GCA_014706295.1. NCBI lineage: Eukaryota > Metazoa > Chordata > Aves > Passeriformes > Paradisaeidae > Lycocorax > Lycocorax pyrrhopterus. The sequence continues at coordinate 1,163,952 of JACSVZ010000004.1, forward strand.
TATGCAGTCCATTTTTATAAAGCAGCTCAAAGACTAAATTATGTGATGTGTCACAGGTTGCATAAATTTTGTTTCCTTGTGTAGAATCTGAATGAATTAGATTTGTGAAGCAGAAAGAATACATTATTTTGGCAGTTCTCCAGTGGTTACATACCTGGATTGCACCACTTTCTATTGAAAGAGGGTTAGGAGGGTGTGTGCACAGATGGAGGGTAGCACCAGAAGAGGAAGGACAGTGGGAACAAAAATAGTCAGGAGTTGGAGGGAGTTCATTTCTGAGGAGAAGCTTTAAAGTTTCAGGCCCCTCAAACATAACCTCCCAGAGGAGAGGACAAGAAAACGTTGCCACCGAAAATACTTTTATGGATCTTGATGCTTGGGAATGGGGGGAAGGGAGGATTCAATCTACTTGAAGCTTCTCACTCTGGGACCTCTGCATGTCCTGTAGTCCTCACCCTGCTTGTCACAAATGAGCTTCCAGTGGCCTGTTCTGTCCTGGCAGTGTCTCCAAAGACACTCCTGTAACTTTTCTGTTAAAATCCCATATGTATTTTCTGCAATTATTAAAAGGGTTTCCTGTTCAAAGAAAATTACACATTTAGGACTAGACATTTAGAACTTTTTCTGTTAGGTGGAAATATTTTTAAACCCTGCACATTAAACAAATAAATACATAAATGCAGCTACTTTTGAGGCAGGTTCAGTGATTCCTGGGAGATGTGATACAATGGAATATACATGTACAGATTTCAAAATTGCGGTCTTGTGCTTTTGGCCTTAAAAGCAAGAGTTGATGTTATGCCTCAAAACTGATTCCAGTGTTCTTTCTTACCAGTCTGTCTACAAGACAGTGTGTTAGCATTCTGGAAACACGGCATGCAAGGAAGGAGTTTTAGATCAAATGAGGTGAGTACTGCATTTTGCTTCACATTCTGGCTTCTAATGTAAGCCACGTGGAGGAGAAATGCACAATGCTGTTGTCTGAAAAACATTTCAGTAACTTCCTAGGTTAGACCTAGAAGCTGGAGTCTCATTCTAAGCTTGTTTCGTAAGCTATAAAGCATTAGTGGAGCTGAGAACCCCATCACATCCAACTAGCAAAGCAGAAACAAGAGACCGGGCCAGGATGCCATAGAAAATATCCAGGCCTAATTCTTGCTAATATTAATCTTCGCCTTAAATTGCTTTGAAGACCACTGTCAGTCCTTAGCCTCTCACACAGGGGTGCAAAAATTTGGGCTTTGCCAGTGGTTCCACTGCTGAGCTTTAGCTTTTTGTCATAGTGTCAAATGAGTTGCCTGATGTTTTTTAGTCTCTTCCATGTTCTTTTGGCTTACAAATACTTTGAAGAATTGCCCAGCTTTCACAAGAAATATTTTTCCATTTTCAGGAGAAAAATACCAGATTGGCCTAAACCTGGTTTGTTTGGGTTTTTTTTCTAAAATCTCCTTGTAGTCCCTTTTTTAGCCAGTTTGATGTGATTTTTAGATGGAGTTAAACCATTATAGCTACCTTCCCAAACAGTTTGGGTTTTTTTCTTGCTGCAAACCCTGTGTACCTTTTAGGGAAAATGCTGCACTTGGTTGGATTTTAATGAGTCTTTTAATTTGGTTATTCATGGATGTTTACGAACATCACCAGTTGTTCCATCAGTGTTTCATTGGCTGAGAAATTGAGCTCACTATGACTAATTGTATTTTGAGGTACACATAAGTCACACCGTGCCAAGCTCAGATATTCCACGTTGTTCCACCACTACATTGGCTTGCACAAAGCCCCAGTTTGACCCAGTTGACCCAGTCTGTGCTGACAGCGAGCCTGCTCTGTGTGAACCAAACACTGGAGTCAGACTGCTTCTTACTTGCAAGGGTGCAAATGTTTGTTGTGGCATTTGTGCATTGCTCTCCCCATTGTTACTGAGTGGCTCTGCTCCAGCTGGGAGAGGCCACGTCCCTGGGTGCTGCAGCCCAAGTGGATGCATTTTGTTATGTAAAGCATTAGGGTCACTGGCTTGCTTTGTTACTGTCAAGCCAAAGCCAGAACCTAAATGAAGAACTGAAAGCAGAACTGGGCTGTTGACAGAAAGCAAGCCACCTAAAACTTTGCTCTGTAGAACATGTCTAGGGTAAGCTTTTGGGCCTTTTAAAATTCCTTATGTCTCCTGGCTGTCCCACTGTTGCTGCAGCTGTTGAAAAAATAAACCTGTTTTCTTCTGTAATATAAAAAGCCTTCATTGACAGGCTCAGGTCTTCACCATATTTGTTACTTTTGGGGAATTTTATACTACGTAGTAGCTAGGAAGTTGTTGCAAAGCTGACTGACTTAACTTGCAGCATTTTTTTCTTTGAAGACATCATTAGTTCAGATTCCCTATTCTAATACAGTTGGCCTAGTTGGGGGTGACTTGAGCTGCTTGCAAAGTTATTTCCTTCCACAACTGTGACCTTCCACAGTAGTTTGATTGAGTGTGAAGAATGAAACAGGGAACTGTGAATTCTGACACAAGAAGCTCAAAATCTGGGCAAAGATTGTACAGCCTTAGCCTCACAGAAAGCAGAAATTATTTTTCTTAGAAAAGTGAAGAACTTCATTGCTGTGAATTAAAATTCTCTTGCAAGTTCTCTGCACCAGAAGTGAATTCACCAAGTCACCTAACATTACTAGGATCTGGGAAGGAGATAAGAATGTCTGCTTTCCCCAAGAATATGGAATTTGGCTGTGTAGAAGAGGAGCTTTGTAAACAGTGCTGCCTGTTCACAAAGGGACTAAATACCCTTTGGAGTATGCACTGCTCGACTTTGGCTGTGGTTGACTTTATTGATGAACATGATGGTTTTCTGGGTGCTTTGATATTCATGTGATCATAAAGATGAATCACACAAGTACAATTCACCAACAGAACACAAAGGTCTGTTGCACTTGTCTGAAATGTCAAAAGACTTAAGTTTTCTTTTTGCAGTGGACATAAGTACCACAAATTAGATTATGTTTCTCTGCTAAGGTTTTCAGAGTATGAACTTAGTGCATTCTTACTATAATTCAACATTTCAACAAAATGTGTTCTATGTGTGGTTTACCTGACCCATTTTTGGATATCCACTCTAGAGTGACACTGATTGCACCCGATCTTTCAATCACGGCTCTAAAGAGAATTGCATTGGTAACTCAAGTACCAAGCTGAGCCCTGCTGTTGTGCTTGCAGTTGCTACCAGAGGAATTCATGTAGTGTGGGAGGAATTACAGAAAACTTTTAGTTAAAAGTGACAGTTGCATTAAGTTCTCTATTGGATTTTAATTGGCAGCCAGTTGGTAATGTCAGTCACAGTCAATTCTTTTCTCTTGACTGATGTTAAAAACAAAATGAAAACACTTGTGCTCTTAACATGTAAATATTTATTTTTATTGTCTAGATCACACAAGAAATTTCTGATAATACAAGGATATTCAGGCTTCTGGGATCTGACAGGTAAGATGAGAAGTAAACATGACATACTAAAATAAAAGAATAATGTGTGTTCTCCTACCTTGTAAAAGTTCTTTTTGCATGTTTCTTGCAAATTCTTTTTTAGCTGTCTTAGACATTCCTTTGTGTACATGTCTACCTTCCAGTCCTTTGCTTTTACTTCTCTCTTTCTTAAATTAAAAAAAAAAAATCTTCTAAAAGTGTTTGTGGGCTTCCAGAAGTACTCAGCCATGCAAGAAGCTCTTCCTTGGCTGCAGTCACAATCTCCAGGAGTGTTTTCCTTTTTGTATTGTAATTCTTTTGTTTAACTTGGTGAAACCGTTACTTTCAGATGTTCTGCTGCAGTAGCTCATCAAGATCTGCTTCTGGAGATAAATGCAAAAAATACTTAAAAAATTTAAATACCTCACTTTCAACCCCAGAAAGGAAATCTACCAGTTGTTCTCCCAACATGACAGCTCAGGTCTTGTAAGAGCTCTTGATAACTCCCAGTGTAGCTGTTCTTTGGCGTCTGCTTTCAGGACACTAACACTCTGTCTGTGTGACCCACCAGATAGCAGCCTGCTGAAGTCAGTAACTGCTGGTTTAGGAGTGTCTCTGACTTCCTCAACTTTCTCTGCCCTGCTGTCGAACTTTGTACTTCTGTGAGAGCCACAGAAGCAGCAGCTGTTTTGTCTTTAGGGGAGTGCATGCTGACGTGACAGTTTCCCCAGTAATGAATTTGTAAGAACTGCACAGATAGGCTTTAACTTTTCTTTTGAGAATTGCCTCTGTCTTATGCTGCTTGCAGTAAATTCCTGTGGCATCTTAGAATGACATTGCAAAAAATTGCCTTGTAAAAATGTCCTCTTCCCCAAATATGGTCTCATCTATTTCTGGCTTGCTCTGATAGTTTCTCAAGTCTAAGACAATGTTTAAAGAGTTTGCACTGGAATAAACATTAATTCCAATTTCTTCATATACCCTTTTCCTTGCAGCTCTGTCCTGTTTTGTGCTTGAGCTGTGAAGCCTTTTTCCAGTAACACGAGTCCTTTCTTAGGCAGTTCAGAGGAGCTGATGTTCTGAGAAGCCAAAAACCTGATGTCAGTCTAATAAAAGCTTGTGTGTTGCTTCTCCTCATGAGCAGGGAGTTGCCTCATGGCATGAGGTGTCATCCCCTTTGTGGAGCACATTGAGCAGAGGTCAGGTTTTCTGAGCCATAGTTTTGCAGCAAAGCAGACTTTTCTGTTTGAATGCACAAGAGATGGATTTGAGTTTCCCACAATCTACCTTCACCTCAGGATGTTTGTGGAGGAGAAGTCAATCATGAACATCCTGGTCTGTTTAGCAGTTTTAGCAGTTCTTGCCAGATGAAAAAAAAAATCTTAAATAGTTTGTGAAACAAAATTGTGAGTGGTAATTTCTCTTCTTTGGAGCGAAAGGTCTGATCTAGGACATCCCTTATGGTCTTTGCAGTTGTAGGTCCAGCTAACCCAGTCTCTTGTCTCCAATGCTGGCCAAAAGTGGGTGGCAAGAAAAAGTAAGAGAAAAGACTCTTCCCATAGCAGTCCCTTCCTTGAGGGTTCTCTTGGCTTGCAAATTTTTTGTCTCTGTGACTTCTGGAGCTGAAGGAAGTTTCTGTGGATTAGGTTGCTTGGGCTCAGGGATTAACTAGAAATACCCACAGAAGAATCAGCTTTGTTCATCTGTCATTCCAATGGCAAAGGGCAGACTAACAACTTTCAGAACCAGAGCCTGATTAATGGGTTAGCTTTGCAAAGCTCCAGGAGAGCACAAGCCCAGTAGGGGAGTGATGGACCCTTTTCAGAAGCCCTCACTAAAAGGATGAAAGGCAACAGGGATACATTGCAGCAAGGGAAATTCCAGATGGATAAAAGAGGGGTAAACATGATAGTGAGGGTGGTTCAACACAGTAGCAGGAGCCCAGAGAGGCTGGGAGATCCTGGGAGACCTTGTCTGAGTAAAACCATGAGGTAGATTTGAGGTTGGCATTGGTTTGAGGGGCTTTTGGACTAAAGGGAAAGAGAAATGACAACCAGTCGGATGGATCCTAGGAAGGAATATTTAATTATGTCCAGGGTTGTTTTTAAATGAAGGAACACTTGACATTGTGGCTTTTTAAATTTCCATTTTAGGGTCGTGGTGCTGGAGAGCAGGCCGACGGACAACCCGACAGCCAACAGCAATTTGTATATCCTGGCAGGGCATGAGAACAGTTACTGAGAGCAGCACGTGGCAGGCAGCTCACTGTGAGGAGAACACTCCTGCTGCAGCAGCACTCGTGACTGGCTGGAATTGCACAAAAGCTGCAGTAACCCCACTTCAGTTACTTTATAATTTATTGTGGCATGAGAGGAAGACGAGAATTGTTTGTGGTATGGACACAGAAGCATTATAATACCACAGAAGTGCTTAATTTACTGTTATGTAATCTTTGTACATATGCAGTATTTTTCAGTGAAACTTCTTGCTGAAGCCCTACACTGACTTTCTGTAGATAGAAGTCCTCCCGTTAAGTACAAGTGTCTTACCTGTACAGATGTAAAAGTCACTGAGGATGCAAAAATTAAATCAGGATACTATTATAAGGACGTCTCATGTGTTTATTATAAAGTGGGATTCTAGCAACAAATATAGTACATTTAGCAACACTATTGTATTTTATTATATGTAATTTACTAATACAAATAAATATTAACTTTTAGAAATTGTAACCAAGGCTGTAATCAGATTACAATCTTGTTTTAATTTCGATACAACACACTGGTGTTCATGTTTGCACAATGTATTGAGATGTGATGTATTTAGTCACAAAGGTAAGCTGTGACTTTGTGGATATGACTTGGGCTTCAGAGTTCCTTTTTTTCGTTTATTTGAGTAGATTTCTTTGTGAAACCAACCAGTTAAACACCTGTATTTTTATATTTAATTAAAACTTTCCTTATGATTACTTCTCTATGCTTGAAAACAATACCTTATGGATGGGTGTCAGTCCCAGACTAGTGGTACCTGGCTGTAATTCTGCAATAGGTGTTTGAATTATTAGTGTATACAATGATAAAAAGTAGTTATTACTGTTTGTCTTACTAAATAGTTTCATATCACGATGAAAAGGAGCAACATTCCACATTGTGGAAATGGCTCAGAGATGTTGCCATTTTGACTTTTTTTTTGGCCTTATAACCATTTTCACACTTTTCTTCATTTTAGGATGTTAACACATGGCCAAAATTTAGTTACTACCTCATTGAAACAATACAATGGTTACTACGCATCACGGGAGCTTAGTTTTGATCAGAAGTATTTTTGATTGCTATTTTCCAATGGAGTGTGTAAATGCCAAGTTTTAAGCAAAATGCACACATTTGACTCCTTTTTTTGTATATGTTCTTTATATTTTATTGTGATAATATACACTAAAAACAAACTAAATTAAAAGTGATTTATGGCCTGCGCTATTGTTGTGATTGGTAATGCTTTGAAATATGTTCCCTAATGTATATAATGTAAAATAAATTTTTTTAACATGTTGTTGTACAATTAGATTATCACCTGCACTGATTTTCCACATAAGACTAAAATGGAACATACTGAGTTTTCAATTCTGCTATTAAATGGTTGTGCCAAACACAGAAGCTGGGCGTCTCTGAATGTATGAACAGAGGTTGCTGGAGCTCCACAAAGTTTGGGTTGGCATCAATACCCCTTTGGCCTTTGGGCACTGGATATGTGGATTTGAGCTAAGTCTTTCCAAATTCCACCTTGTGTGGTTTCTTCCCTCCATTTCCTGCTTTTCCACCTCTGTTGATTGCAAAACTGATTTATTCTTTTTTCAGCAGGTTTATTTTTCTGCCTGTGGGCCTCGAGCTCACTGCTTCTGCCAGCCCCATCCTGGCTGTTCCTCGTCCTGAGCCTCGGCTCACCCTGTGGGAGAGGTGGTGGCACGAGCCCCACTGCTGAGCAGCTGAATTCTCAGAAAAGTCAAGAAGTTGTGTGTGTTTCACAGCACCCTTGTGAAATCCCCAAGGGGGATTTCCATGCTGCCTCCTGTGGACTGTTCCTCAGTTGGACATGCAGAAAGTCGCTCAGTTTTAACAACGTGTGGTACAGCTGATGTGCAGTGAACATGCTTCCTCCTGGGGGGGTTCTGCAGCAGCTGGGGCCAAGTTTCTCAGGCCATTGCTGAATTATAGGCACCAGAAGCTAAGGGCTGTTAGTTTTTGCTCTGGTTGGGCATTTTTGGTATGAGCATGCGTGCCAGGATGCAGCTGGAAGGGATGAAAATAAAGAGGACAGGGTAGTGGCATGTGGGAAGAAGGGAGCATTGTGCTAGGGCAGGCTTGTTTCCAGTCTGTTGGTATAATCAGGACAGCTTTGCTTCTCCCATGCTGCTCTCCAGCCTCAAAGATAAGAAGTGAAGGGTTCCTGCTTTTTTGAGGAATTGTCCTGTTGCAGGATTTGGGGTTTGTGCCACAAAACTGCCTTTCCTTCATCTTGAGCTGCTTGACTACTCTGCTGACAGCTGAGCCCAGGAGCCTGGTAAATCAAAAGGTCTCCTTTGCTAGACCTGCAGTTGCCTTGAGCTAAAGTCCTCTTGAGCCATGCCTGGTAGGAGCCTATGACTGGGATCCTGGTGTAGGATTGGGATCAGTGTGTGGCTGACTGATGGGAGCACAGTGAGAGCCAGCAAACCCCATCACAGGCACCATGAGGTTACAGCAAGGCCTCCGCCGTGGGTGATTGACACAGCTCCTCCAACAACCTCCGTGGCTTCCCTTTTCCTCCTCCTAGTCCCTTCCACGCTGGCTCCTAGCGAGTGGTCCGAGCTGCTGGCAGGCAGGAGGGTTGATGTGACTGCAGTGGGGCACTCACCAGCCTGGCAACCAAGCCTCATCAGTGCAGGGGCTGAGCTTGGGCCTCAGCCCAAACTGAGCCTTTTCACAAGGGAACAAAGGAAGCAGTGGCATTGTGTGTGTTACCGAAGTGCTCCTGGAAGCTGGGATCACAGGGGAATGACGAACACTGCTTTTATCTTTTTCTTGCCCATCTCTCCATGCAGTGCTGCCTGCCGCTGTCAGAAGCTGGATCTGGTGACATGAAAAAGGGGGGCGGGATGGTTCAGATTCAAATTCTGCATCCCGCAGCCCTTAACTGAAAGCAAGGGCTGTGCAAGGTGAAGCACAGCTTGGCTGCCTGTAGCTTTGCCACGGGGAGCTTGCAGTGGGGCTGGGGGAGCCCAGCAATGATGTGAGCTCCAGTGGGGGTGGATGTGTCCCCCAGGCAGGGAATATTTCTTACACTCCACAGGGTTCAGCTTTAGCAATAGCCCTGCTGGGTTTTGAAGGATTGCGTGGGAAAATAGCTGGTAAAAATAGGGAATGTGCCCAAACCTCTTGCTTCCCTCCAAGGAATCACACCTGAAATATAGGAAGTAATGTTTCAGGCCTGTGTCATCTATGAGTGGTGTAGAAGAAGGCGTAGAAATTCGTCTGGGGAGGGAGACACAAAACGTGGTGCACTCCCAAGTCTTTACTGTGGACAGCAATGCTGGGTTTGCTGCCTGCTCAGCATCATCCTCTACAGCTGCATTACTGCTGCTGGAGGTCTTCTTCCGTCCTTGGGTGCAGATTTTCATAAAGTCATAGAATGGTTTGGGTTGGAAGGGACCTTAAAGACCATGTGGGACACCTTCCACTAGACCAAGTTGCTCAAAGCCCTGTCAGCCTGGGCTTGAACACTTCCATGGATAGGGCACCCATAATTTCTCTGGGCAACCTGTGCCAGGGCCTCACCACCCTCACAGTAAAGCTTTTTTTTCATAACATCTACTCTAAATCTCCCCTGTCTTAGTTCAAAGCTATTTCCCTCATTCTATCACTACATGCCCCTGTCAAAAGTCCCTCTCCAGCTCTCTTGCAGGCCCTCTGCAAGTACTGGAAAGCTGACAGAAGGTGTCCCCAAAGCCTTCTCTTCTCCAGGCTGAACAACCCCCATCTCCGTATTACGGAGAGGTGCTCCAGCCCTCTCACCATCTTCATGGCCCTCCTCTGGATTCGCTCCAACAGGTCCATGTTCTCCTTATGTTGGGGGCCCCAGAGCTGGATGCAGCACTGCAGGAGGGGTGTCCCCAGAGGAGAGGGGCAGAATCACTTCCCTTGACCTGCTGAACACACGGCTCCTGATGCAGCCCAGGATGCAGTTGTCCTTCTGGGCTGCAGGTGCACATTGCTGGGTCACATCCAGCTTTTCATCCACCAGCACCCCCATGATCTCCTCAGGGCTGTTTTCAGTCTATTTTCTGACCACGGCTGTCAGGCACCATTTGCCCTTACTGAAGCCATGTTGGCTGTCACCAATCACCTCCTTATTTCTCTTGTGCCTTACCAGAGTTTCCAGAAGGACTTGCTCCATGATCTTGCCAGACACAGAGATAAGACTGACCATCCTGTAGTACCCTGGATCTGTCTTTTTTCCCTTTTTGAAATGGGGGTTATGTTTCCCTTTTTACTGTTGGTGGAAGTTGCGCCAGAACGCCACAACTTCCCAAGTATGATGGACAGTGGCTTGGCCACTTCATCCACCAGTTCCTTCAGGACTTGTGGATACATCTTGTCAGGTGCAATGGACTTGTGCACCTTCAGGTGCTTTAGATGGCTTTGAACCCGATCTTCTCCAGCAGGTGTTTCTTCAGTCTCCCAGGCCCTGCCTTTGCCCTCTGCAACTCGGGCAGTGTGGCTGGAGCACTTCCTGGTGGAGAAGGGGGCAAAAAAGTCACTGAGTACCTCAGCCTTTGCCATGGCTTGGGTAATCGGGTTGCCCCTTTCCTTCCAGAGAGGGTCTTCATTTTTCCTAGTGTTCCTTTTATCACCAACACACCCACAGAAACTTTTCTTGTCCGTGATGTCCCTGGCCACGTTTAATTCTCTCAGGGCTTTAGCTCCTCTAACCTGATCCCTGGCTGCTTGGACAACCTCTCTGCATTCCTGCCAGGCTACAGCCCCTGTTCCCACCCTCCGTAGGCTTCCTTTTAGTGTCTGAGCCTGTCCAGGAGCTCCTTGTGCATCTACACAAGGCCTCCTGGCATTTTTGCCCAACTTCTTGTCTCAGCCAGATCCATCTCCATGTGACTCGTCAGATCCACCTCCGCGTGTCCCGGACAGACCCATCTCCGTGTGTCCCAGCAGACCCATCTCCATGTGTCCCGGAGAGATCCATCTCCCTTTGTCCCAGCCAGACCCATTTCTGTGCATCCCAGTCAGACCCATCTCCTTGTGTCCCGGACGGATCTATCTCCCTCTGTGTCCCAGGAGACCCATCTCCATGAGTCCCAGCCAGACCCAATTCTGTGTGTCCCAGCAGACCCATCTCCGTGTATCCCGGACAGATCCATCTCCCCGTGTGTCCCAGGCAGATCCATCTCCCCGTGTGTCCCAGCAGACCCATCCCCGTGTGTCCCAGACGGATCCATCTCTCCGTGTGTCCCAGGCAGATCCATCCCCGTGTGTCCCACCAGATCCATCTCCCCGTGTGTCCCAGCAGATCCATCCCCGTGTGTCCCAGGCATATCCATCCCCATGTGTCCCACGCAGACCCATCCCCGTGTGTCCCACCAGATCCATCTCCCCGTGTGTCCCAGCAGATCCATCCCCGTGTGTCCCAGGCAGATCCATCCCCGTGTCTCCCACCAGATCCATCCCCGTGTGTCCCACCAGATCCATCTCCCCGTGTGTCCCAGCATATCCATCCCCGTGTGTCCCAGGCAGATCCATCCCCGTGTGTCCCACCAGATCCATCTCCTCCTCTGTCCCACATCCCGGGTCACCGGCGGCCCCAGGCAGCGCCCGTTCGCCCTCCCGCCGCCAGGGGGCGCGCGCGGCCGGCCCGCCCCCGGCGTCACTTCCGCCAGGAAGGCCGCCACCACGCGTGGCGGGGCGCAGGCGCGGGGGGCGCGGGGCGCCGCCGCTCCGCGCATGCGCCGCGGCCGCCGACGGAGCGGGCGAGGACGGGACCGGGGAGGCGGCGGCGCTCGCGCTCCGACCCCGCCCCTCGCGGCCCGCGCGACCCCCGTCCCGCCGCGCGCCCCCCCCGCCGCCCCCGCGGCCACCCCCGCGAGCCGGGGCGGGGAATGCGGCAGCCGCCGCCCCCCCCCGCCGCTGCGGGCCTGCCGCCCCCGCCGGCGGCGGGGGAGCGCCGGGGCTCCCGCTGAGCGCCGCCGGCCCTCCCGCGCGGCTCCCGGCCCGCCCGGCCCGCCCCGGCGGCACCATGCAGGCGCAGCCGCTGCTCTACGAGTTCTTCAGCGAGGAGAACGCGCCCAAGTGGCGGGGGCTGCTGGTGCCCGCCCTCAAGAAGGTGAGGGGCGGCCGGGGGCCCGCGCCCCGGAGGCCCGGCCGCGGGATCGGGCGGGCCGCGGGGCCGCCCGGGGCTCCCCGCGCTCCGGAAGCGGCTGCGGGGTGCCGGGGGTCGGTCGGCGCCGTCCCGCAGGGCAGGCGGCTGCTGCTGTGCGTGCCCCGGCGCGGAGGGGCCCGGCAGCCGCGCCGGCGCGATGCTCTGACAGACGGAGCCGTGTAGATAAAAACCGTGCGATGGACACGCGAGTCCTGTCCCCCCCCTCGGCCCGGAGGGAAGCAAGTGGTGCCGCTGCGGGTTTCTGCTGGTCTTCCTTGGTGACACGCCTAGGAATAGGGGGGGATTGTTATGAGCAGCTCCTGAGAGAATTTTGGTTAATTAGTGTTCGTGTCTAATGGCTTTTAGTTAACCTTCTCTTAGTTTAAATACCTTTTTGCTGAGAAGGCTTAATCAGGACAAACTAGCAAGTCTTGCTCCCTCAGGATGGTGAGGCTTGTGCCTGTGGCGGGGAAAGAATTTATTCGGAAGAGAGGAAAAAATAGTGAGGGCTCCTCTTCCACTTTTGCAGCCTGAGCCCAGAAAGTAGAAGGCATAAGAAACAAGTTTTCTGACACTGTTACTTGAACTGGCTTCAGATTGCAGAACTTCACGCGGTTTAGTCGTGCACAGCAACACTTTCTGAGTTACTGTCTAGTTACAGTGATTAACTGCAGCGTCTGCGTGAAAGGCTCCTTCCTAGGGCTGGTTGAGAGGTCTCAGGTGCTGCAGTTGTACACATGCAGTATTTCTTCCTAATTTCCTCTTGTGATGTATTGCCTCTCTTCTCTGGGCATGCTCTTTGAGGTCTCCAGCACTGTGTGGTTTTGTCCGGTTCTTGGAAGTCTCTTTGCTTGTGTCATCCATAGCACGTGCTGTTAATGTCTTATCCCTGGATAGTTGCTTCCTGGAAGCTTCAGCACTAACCACACGAGTTGCTTGTGGTGCTTGTAAGCACTTGGACACCCATCCACCTGAAGCCTGCTTGGAAACTGGAGCTACCCAAGGTCCCAGCCACAGAGAGCTTGTTCCTTTCGAGAGTGGTTTATTCCATGATGGAATAAATTGTCAGATTTGGAAGGAGTCTCAGTGCTGACGACTGGAGTACACAGAGTGAGGATTCAAAGCAAGCAAACCTTAAAACTTTGGAATAACTTGTGACATCTGAAGCGCCAGATTTCTTCCCAGTAGACAAGCTATTTGTGAAGTCACCCTGCGTTAAAGATGCTTCCTGAAGGAGTTGGATGAATACTGCAGTGGGAAAAGGAATTCTGGAATCTGAGATCAACAGAGAAGGCCAACGAGGACGAGCTACCAAGGATGACGAACTGGCCCTGCAAGGTATGGTTGTCTTGGTTTTGTTGTCCTCTGCTCTGTTTCTCATGGTGGGTAGAGGGGTGACAGGAGTCAAGGGCAGTTAGTTCTGAAGGCTTCACACTGAAACTTGTAACTGTCTGGCAGGTGTCGACTCTTTTGACCTCAGCTTTTCATGAGATCACCACCTGTTTCCTACCTTCTCTTGGGCTGTTGCTGCTTACTACTGCTGTTTCTGTAAAGATGGAAATAAAGAATCTGTCCAAATTGTCACCAGCTTTACTGAAGAGCCAAATACTTGAGTTACAGGAAAACGAAATGGCAGATGAAATTGTTAAATTATTGTCTTATTGGCTTCTTCATTAATGGAGAAACCATATAATGTATTTTCCTAACTTAATAGAGGTACAGATAGTTTTGGGTAGGGTGTTTTGCCCTGATAAAGGCCCCTAAAGTAATGAACCTGTCACGGGTGGTGGGTTAACCCGTGAACAGCACAGTGCACTTGCCTTGATAATCGTCTGTCATGGTTCACAAGGCAGGTGCAGCACTGCAGTCAGTGACCCCTTGGGTAGCTCACCAAGACCTGAGCTGTACCCACAGGCCAGCACGTGGGACTGGTAAAGTGGAGAGGGTGGCATTGTATCCCGGTGGGGGTCAAAGGGCAGGACTGTCCTGGAGGGAAACTGGTGCCTTGTGACTTTGCTGAATTGCCAGAGCATTGCTGTCTCAGTAGGAGTCAGATTTTTGGAAGCTCACGTACATCCTATTGTTGCTAGAGGAGAACCTTTCCTTCACTTCTCCCTTAGCTGACCAGATGCTGACACTCAGGTAGTGACAGCAGCTGAGTGCAACCTGAAACCAGGTAGATGTAGAGGCAGAATTGTGATGATTTCCTGCACAGCTGGAAATTAGACTTAATAGTGGAGACCTGTGTTGGATTAATAGGTCTGATGAGGAGAGTGGCATTTAAGTTAACGTTGTAGAAGCACATATACCAGGATGGAGTGTTTGCAGCTCTTGGGGAAAGCTGCCACACGTGGACTGAATCATTAAAATGCCATTGCCCTTTTGTAACTGTGAGCTGGCTTCTAATGCAGAGCTCAAACTGCAGCCTCGGGATCGCTTTCTTAAAAAATAGGTGTTGTTGAATCATTGCGAATAGTTTTCTTTTTCCAGTGAATTATTTTGATTCTTTTTTTTATCACGCAGCAATCCCAAGAATATAGAGTAAGAATAAATCTCTTCCTACATTAGGCAATTCTTAGGAGGCCATGCATTGTGTTTCATTAGACTTGAACCTTAGCAGTAGAGCTGTGTTTGCAAAAAGCAACTCTTGTACCACTGAGATCATAATGTAATCCCTTTTCTTCTGATTCTTCTTCAGATGTTGTCAAGATAGGCTCCAGTGCACTCAATTAGGAAGAAAATGATGTCAACTGAGATTCTTCTCTGCCTGGTCACGGTTATTTTGAAGCTGCAAAAGAGGAGTGTTGCAGAGATCTTTGTTTGCTGGCTAAAGGCCCTAATCATGGTGATGAGGTACAAGAAAAGGAAGAAAGAATAACAACAGATGTCTGAAATTGTAGTTGCAAGGATGGACAGAAGGTGAGATGCTGGGGCTGAAGGATTCAAGACATGTGAAACACCAGAGATCTTGAGTACCTGGAGACGGAGATACACAGCTTTTAATGCACCTTGGAAAACAGACGGGACACCTGCCAAGTGATGCCACTTCCAGCACTGGTGTTCCTCTGCTAGTGAATTTCTACACTTTATTCTGGTCATAACCTTTTGGATAGTTTTCCTTGAACGTCATTCCTTATGGCTTCATCTCGTTGGTATAACTTGTTCTTGGAGTCAGAATTTCTCTGCCACATGTATGATGCACTTGTTCCCTGATCTGTTGGTTTTTGCAGTAGGAAGGAAGCATGTCATCCTTACTGATGGATACCTTGAGCCATTTGATGATGGAGAAAAAAGAATGTTCTGCTGTTTGCATACCTCAGGTTGTTTTGAATCAGTTGAGCAATTAACCAGGGGTACTGCTGGAATTTGTTGTGGTCAGAATGATTGGACTGGTGTGGCTTGGCAACTGAAGGGATTTGCTTCATCAGTTAAGGAAACTGTTCCAGACAGCGTGCTTCCAGGGACTCCATGTGTCGTCTAGTCAGTCATCCAGACCTTTCGTGGAGCAAAAGACGTGGGAAAAGCTGCTTCAGTGACTACAGAGTTCTCAGGAAGCTGTTGCTGACAGAGATATTTCTACCTGATTTTTAATTACCTGGCGCTTCCAATTGGTGGCAAACCAGTTGCCACCTGCCACTTGGAATGTCACTTCTTGCTCTTAGCATTGCTTCACACAAGATGTAGAGCTTTCTTAATTTCTGATCACTTTGGGTCCTCAGTTCCTCTGGTGGCTGTGGAGGATAAAGCTAAGAACCTCCTACGGTTCAAGTCTTCACTGCATGGTTTTTTTTCACCTGCTCAGTGGAGCAGTGTAATACTGCTGCCATTCTGAGACATCAGCAGAATGTTACCAAAAATCCGAGTCCTGCATCCTTGGTGAATTGTTGCTGAAGTGTGCATCCAAGACGTTTGTATTGGATTCAATTTACTGTATTTTTAATTGATCAAGGTAACAAAACATGGTCAGGGTTACCAAATATCAGCAGAGATGTACAAGAACAGAAGAAAAAGCTTTTTAAGGAGTGCTGACTCTGTAAGAACGCTCATCCGTGCAAGGTGTAACATAAAGTACTTTGTCCTGGAGTGTTTAGTGATAAGCTTGTCAGTGTTTTTTTAGTTATTGAGGGAAAATAAAAGATATGTTGTGTAAAAATAAGAGTTACAGGATTAGTGAAGACTTTGGAAGATGCTGAATTGAAGAAAATTCTCGCCAGAATGATCTCCTCTGTTGCCAAATAATTTCTACTAATAATCCATTGAATAAACTGCAAAGGTTTAGAAAATTTTCGGTTTAGAAAACTACTTACAGTCAGTCAAGTTTTATCCTCTCTGATAATGCCTTGGAGGCTTGATAAGGCTTGGCCTGTCGTTTCATTACAAAACTCCTTCTGTGATCAATATGATGTGGTAAATAGGATGCTTTTTTCCCTTTAGACCCTTTTTTACAAGCCCTTCAGCTGCCACCAGGGCAGACTGGCAGCGTAGCCCGTGCTCAGCTGTGAAGCACAGTTGTTCTTTAGCAGGAGCTGGTTTTTGGTTCATACTGTGACTTCTTGCCAGAATCCCAGTACAGGGGTAGTCTATCTGTAACTCGCAGTTGATGCTTCATTTTTATTTCAGTTTGTTACATAGCTTTAGAATTGTTTCCTTTAGATTTCCTTTAGATTCATTTCCTTTTGTTATGCTGTTTTCTGGAGCTGCTGGAGCTTCTGCTGCTCCTGATGGGCTCAGGTCAGGTATTGTTCTCTCCTAAGCAGCAGGATTTGTCTGGTGTGTTCTGTACTTAACAGAACAACTGTGAATCTGATTGTGTTGATTGTTAATGGTGCTTTAGGAGAATAAAGCTGGTGTTTGTGAAGTTGCTTTAAGAAGTCTCTGGAGCCAGGTTTTTTCATCCTGAATTGAAATTTTTCAGCTTGTAAGCAACCTGTAAGGCTTTTTCTCATGGCCGATGAGGAAGAGGTAACTGAAAACTGTTGCTGAGGATGTGAGGTTTAGTATCAATCAGATTGTTAAATTCACTGTGTGTTCCTTTCTTATCTATTATCAAACACCTCTTTCTAATGCAGAACAAGCTGCTGAGTGTCAGTCTAGACTGGGGTTGGGGTCATCTTGTGACCGGCCTAGGAGTTGTGCTGGACCTGCTGGAGACCAAGGCTCTGTGTAACCTGAAGCTGTTTGATCTGCAGTCCTTAAAATGAAACGTTTCTCAGGGTTTGGTCTAAGTTCCTACTGCTTCCCATGAGGCTTGTGGGAATGTTTATATTCTAATTTATTATGTAGAGTTTGGGAAAAAAATGGTTTGAGAAGACTTTATATAAAATAAGCTGCTATGGGTTATAAAGTAAGATCAGCTGTATTTATCTTTGTATTATACATTAAGCACTTTCTTCTTTGTTGTTGGTGTCATTGACTTTTTCTGCCAGTTTAGATTAATGGCTGCCTAATTTTTAAGCTCTTGCTGTTCCGGATAGAAATTCTTTGCTTTTGTGCATTTTAAGGGAAGAGGACAAAAAAGGCGGGGGGGGGAGAAAAAGCCAAGTGTTCATATTGTAGGATTTTCTTTAAGTGTTACAAGTCTTTTTTTTTTTAAGCAGGCACTGTTTGTCTCTGCTCGTGTTCTTAAGCAGATCCTGAAAAGCTGTTCAAGAAATGCTGGCTCTGGTTATCTTTAAATAAAGAAAAACCCTGGTCATTTCTCTTTTGAGAATTAGCAAAGATTGAGAAGATTGGATAGTCAAAAAAGTGAATACGTGAGTTGAGTGGAAACAGCCATGGTGGCAGAGATTTGTAGCTGATGTAGATTGTATTTGCCCATTAGAACTGGTTGGGGTATTTTGAAGAATTGAAGCTTCTTTTAAAAGTTTTTAGGCTGCCTTTTTAGTAATTTATCATAAGATAAGACATTTTATTGTGTGTGTAGGAGGGAAGGGAATGATTCTGTCATTATTTAAGGGAGAGGTTAAATGTTTAGATAAGAATCTGATCTAAACATCACAACACTTCAGAAGCTGTTAGTCTGTTTTTATGATGTGTATTCCTAAGTAGGATTGAAGGATCTGGTGGGATTCAAGCCATACTCCCCTTTTTCAAGGGTGATAAGGCAGGGTGGCCCACATTTTTTAATTTAAAATCTGAGATGACTTTATGAGAAAGATGGAAAGCCCCTGGTAATTTGATCTTCTCTTTTTTTTTTGAAACTGATCATGTGATGGTTTATGCTAACAGATGTTCCCATTTCTTGTCTTCTCTTACTAAATCTTGTATCTTACCCAGCCTTGCATCATGTCTTAGATAATGGACTTGGTACTTGAACTGAGTACCCTCAAATGACACTCTGTCATTCTCAGTCTGAGCCTTTGGGTGCTACAGAAGTGCAGATACTGAAATTACACATTTCTGTGATAATTGTGCACCCAGCTGTGCTGTACTTTTCCTTGTTAGTCTGGTTGTTTTCTTTTGTTCACTTGTATGACTTTGAACCCTAACTGATACTAAGTGTCACGTAGCAATGAAGGTTATTTACCATCTACCTAATAGAGATAAGCTGTGCTGGCAAGCCAATGGCAACTCATGATGTTTTCTTCTGCCAAGGTGGATGTTCTGTTAAAGTGGAGCTCGGCAGTGGCCTTTGAGAAGGATGGCGTCACTGCCCTGAACAGAAATGCTTAGGGAAAATGTCTGAAACTTTTATCTCCTGAACTTGGAGTAGGTTATCATTGTTGACTCTATTTTGGCTGACTGTGGGTAATATTTCAGGTTATGGCCTGATGTGGTATTTTTGTTTGTTTGTTCTTACTCCTATAGGCTCTGTGTTACAGGCCAAAGGAGTTGTAATGAGGTTGTTGAAGTCTGGTCTGTTTTCTAAGTAAAGGAGAAAATAGAGCTGCTCTTCATCACTCCATTTCATCATGCTCTGTGTTTTTACTGTTGAATTGACTTGGTAATTTAGCAGTTCTTGAAATACATAGTGCTGAAGTATGATATAGGGAGACTGTAATACAAATTTGTTCAGTTCTACTTTTAAAAAACTAAACATTAAAGGCAGCATCTTCCAGACGGCTCAGATCAGTTCTGCTCTTTAAGAGAACACTTTGACAAGTCTGTAATTTCTGGTGTTCAGGTGTTCCAAGGTGGTACAGTATTTCAGATGTCAGTGTTTGAATTGTAAATAATGTTTGGGACTGCCTGGCATGCTGTTATTCGTGTAGCTCTACAAACACACTCTGTAGCTGTGCGTAGTGAAGTTCTTAGGAAAAGTGAAACTGTTGGCATAATCAAAATATTTGTGTTAGCTAGTCAAATGGAGAGTAGTTCTTCTGTTCTATTTTTGCCAGACTGCTTTTAAGTTTAAAAAGCAGTGACTTCTGGAGGTGTTTTTTAAGACCTGCTGAATAAGGGTGTGCAATCTGCAAGAAGCCAAACGCGTGATCCAGCGTATTTGAATCTCAACAGCAGTTTAGTGAGCACCAGGACTATGCCCAGACATGAAGCTTTCAGACTAATGAGTGCCTTAGCAGGCAGGTGGATTTCTGTTTGAGGCTGTTGTGTGTTTGAACTTCATAACATTCAGTTCTTGCTATAACTGCAAACAGGAATTAAGACTGAGGTGTGAAATTAAATAATTATGGCAGCATTATTTGCATATAGACATGGGTTTAACATTTGGATGAGGCAGGTTGTTGGGGTTTGCTTCAGAGTTGTTAGGCTCTCGTGTTAGTGATTGGGAGAACTGAAGGCATTTTGAGTTGTGTGCAGGGGAACAGTAAAATGATGAAATTGGGGCTTGACAGATGCATTGCGAAAGTCAGCGGTCCGCTTGCTCTGGCATAATATTTGCCATCGGTGTAGGACTGAGATTAAACTGTTTAAGTTGTGAAGCACTGAGCTTTGTGTACCTGAAATTTAGGATGGTTAAAACTGTGCTATTTTGTGAACCACAGAAGTGCAAAGGAAAAGTATACTTGAGGTTTCAGAAGTTAAGTGACTGTCTGGAAAAAAAAATGGGAGGAGCAAGGGGGATTGTTCCTTGTTGAATTTGCACCAGTAAGAAATTAGACACACTTATGACATACAAGTAAACATATGGGGACCGAATTTTCAAAACCTCTCAGCTGCCACTTAATGCCAGGACAACACTGGGGCCTTTTTTGAAGTGGTTTTTTACTATAGAGGCTGACGTATTTTAAAAAAAACACGATGGAAACAAACTTCTAAGCCAATCTTATGAGTGCTAACTGAGAATGGATGAAATAATTTGAAACAATAAATGCTGCTGAAATTGTTGTTTCTGTAGTGTGCTCTGCGAAAAACGTTCTGTATTTCATTATTATAGATTGTGATGAACAATGACTTTTCGAAGGGGAAAAATCCCCCACTGCTGAAACCTCTTGTAAAAACAGTGGTTTAAGAGCTAGTGGAGAGATAAGTATATTCAAGGGCTTTAAAGGTTTTCATAATTGCACTACTAAGCACAGTTATTAATTAAACATTTTCTTGACATTAAACATAATTTATAGTGATTTGAGTACCCAAAGCATTTGAGATTTATATTTCTCTCAGGTGTGAGTGTTTCACTCGGGTTTGTCTGATGTGCCTTAAGAAAGCTACATTTTGGACTGGATTTTTCTGGGCTGTTTGGCTTGGGTTTTGTCATTTTTTTTTTTTGCGAGTAAAGCATGTGGTTTGGGGAAGAACGAAACTCAAAGCTTGAATTCTTCTCCTTCCTATAGGTTCAGGTGCAAGTCCATCCTAAACTTTCCTCTACTGAAGATGCATTGCAGTATGTGGAGGAGTTGATTCTTCAGTTGTTAAATATGTTGTGTCAAGCTCAACCAAGAAGTTTTCTGGATGTAGAGGTATAGAGAACACTTACTACAAATCTTATTACAGATAATTTGAACTATTACATGAAAGCTACTATATTAATCATTTCACAATGCAAAAAGGAAAGCCGTGATTAATGTATCTTTATGTAGCAGAGCCTTGTGCATGAAGCTGACTGAGTTCCCTAATAGCTCATTCTCCTGTCAGTTGGATTTGTTGTTCAGTGCACACTAAAAGTATCTGTGAGCTGTATTACTTTTTAATAGATGGTGAGTGTAAATTTTGTATATAAAACTGACTGGTTCCTTTCAAAAGACCTTTTTCCCCCCCACTGATACTGTATGCAAACTACAGCTGCTTAGTCTGAGGCTCTGTGCTGCTTTCTCAGCATGGTGATTTAGGCTGATATACTCCCTGCTGTCCCAGAAATTAAAACAAAAATAGTTCAGTCACTTTTCCAGAATGAGTTTGGGAGCACTTCTTTCCTCCTTACAGAGACCTGGTCTCTTACCATTGCCTTTTCAAAGATCTACAAGCTCTGCTGCTCAGCAGAGCAGCTTAATGTTTAAGAGAGGTTGAGCTGAAGAGTTTTTCCATCTGAGGAACAAATAAGTGAAGCTGTATCACTTGAGCTTGTAGGACCATGAATACCTTGGTAGCACTTTGTGCTTAACCATGATTTAAAGACTTTGGTGCCAAGCTACAGACTCTGTGCTGAGTGCCTGTTGGTTTCCAGTGCCTGTGCCAAGTGACTTCCTCACATTCGGAAGAAAGTGGACTAATGGCAAATAAAACTTCACTAACAAAAAACCCTTAAAAATGTGGCTGTCTTAGAGCTCAAGATTCATGAATTTCATCCTTCCCCTTCCCTTCTGAACAGTGACATGTCCAGTGGTGTTCCATTGTCCCCTTTAATGGCTGACCTGTTTTGCAACATCATTCTGGTCTGGCAGCTCAAGAGACAAGAGTTTTGGGGAAGGTTGTTTAATGCTATTTTAAACAACACTGACAAAAAACTTGACAAAAAGTGTTGCATTATGAGTTTTGTGGCTCTGAAGACAGAAGAAATGCAAGAAATAGAGATGATCAAGCAACTACCATTTACCTCCTTGGTGTTCATGCAGAATGATGCTGTCTTTAATTATATGGTTGACACATTCATATTTCCCCTGGGACACCTTCATTGTTCAGTCAACAGACTGGACCCTGTTAGGGGTGTGAATTGTTGTTAGTGGATCAGACTTTTTTTTGTAGGACCTCTGCTTTCCTTTTGCCAAGGTGTTATGAGGGGGGAAAAAAAAAGAGCCTGCACTTTGAAAAGTTGGGTATTACCTTTATAGAATAGTCTTCTGTCACTTTTTTTTTTGTTAGAAAGTTTCTGTTTGTGTACTTTTTCCTGTACCAGCTCTTTGTAAGTGGTCATTAATTTCATCTTCCTCATTTCATGGTTACTCAAACAGGAGCCATATTTACGTAAGTGAGCACTTGCAACTGAAACAGTCAGTGTGAGCTGTGGTCTGAAAAAATAAAGTATGAAGTAATGTGAGAAAATGAATTTCTGGCATCTGTGAATACCAGGGCTACAAAAAAATGGTGAAGCTTTTGAACCTCCAGAGACCTGTGTGTGAGTTCCAGCAGGAGAGTTGTTCAATGCATGGGAGTGTGCAGGTGTCCTCAGGCACTCTGACTGCTGGAAGGAGTAAACAAACGAGGGCATATCTGATCCAGCTGTAGACTGAAACTGATTTAGAATATGTGGGTGCTGTTGGACAATTTCTTCTCCTGTTATGTTCATTGTCATCATCAGAGCAGTTTGCATGGGTACAGGCTGGACCATGTGCTGATGAGTAAAGGTAAAATAGGAAGCCTGTTACCATTTCATTCGGTGACCATCCTGTACAGGGAATAAAGTGCTAGAAGAAAATGTAGTCAGGTATTTAAACACTGAATTACCAGGCATATGCACAAGGGAAGCAAACTGTGCCTTCGATGGCAGCCTTAATTCTGGCATTTCTTTAAATTTTGGGCATTGGGTAATTCTCTGATAATGATACTCTGAAACATCCTTATGAATGCAGTGAGCAGCATGTACCAAAATGATAATATTTTCACATTTTGTATACACTGTTATAGTTGAAATACAAACATTAGCAACCATTTCTTTGTTAAATAATAGAAAGCAATTTGATAACAGAGTTACATTGCTGAGATCATTCAGATGGTGCATTTACCCCTTGGTCATGTTTTTTTGTCTTAAGGATCGTGTTCAAAAAAGTTTCCCCCATCCTATTGATAAGTGGGCAATAGCTGATGCCCAGTCTGCTATTGAGAAGAGGAAACGAAGGAATCCGTTGTCTCTTCCAGTAGAAAAAATCCATCCCTTGTTAAAGGTAAGCAGTGATGGAATCTTGCTTTTAGAATGCAGTTAGAGGTCAACCCCTTTGTTTCGTGTAATTTCTCTGTGCTGCCTGAACTGTGAACTAGAAGAATTAAGAATATCTGTGTTTGTTACGTAGTTCTAAGTGTTGCAGTCAATGGAATATATTTATTTTTCAGTTAAAAAATCAGTCAATTCTCTTTTGGACAAACAAGGCCAAGAACCCTTTGTGTAAGTTTGATTGTTCATGTTTCATTTTGCACGACTAAGAAAACACTCAAGAAACTTGTGGAAATAGCCCTAAATATTTAAGTGAGGTTTTTGGGACAGTTAGTTGGCTCTTGGCACTTCCACAGTTAATACAGCAGCATCTCCAATGGCACTGCTTCTTCTCTAGGCCTACACACTCCTGTGTTTCTATTCCTAAAATAGGCTGTGGATATGTGGTGGATCTTTGTTGAGTAGGGCCTTAAGCTTACTTACTGGTTTGAGTTGTAATCTACAGTGTCTGGTTCATCAACTGAGTAACAGTGGAGTGCTTTTTTTTTTTTTTTCTTCTTTTTTTTTTCCTTTTCAGGAAGTTCTAGGCTACAAAATTGACCACCAAGTGTCTGTTTACATAGTAGCAGTATTAGAATACATTTCTGCGGACATCTTAAAACTGGTTGGGAATTATGTGCGCAATATAAGACATTATGAGATTACAAAACAAGATATTAAAGTAGCAATGTGTGCTGATAAGGTAAGCCCAACTCTGGTTTGTCATGTTAACGAACAGCTAAAGCTGTACTTAAATTTTGAGAGGACAATGTTTTTTCTTAGTGTGTATATGGAATGTTGTACCTTCTAAGAAGAAATTAGTGTCATAAAATATGGTTCCAGTAATGGAACAAACCTGCCAGAAAGCTAATTGAGCTTACAAAGCTCTTGCTTGTACTTATTAGTACTTAAGTCTCTCTTCCTCTTGATTGCACCTGCCTAGTGTCAGCAACATGTGAATACTCTAAAAATTACTGTGAAGCACCACTAACTTGAGACTGTATTGCATGTAAAAAGTAGTGTTTCAATGGGTCAAACAAAACACCCATCTCCTTAGCATCTCAGCCCAGTCTTCCTTAGTAGTAAGACATGAGCCTGGTGAGTTACAGCCTGGAGTCTCCTAGCAGTGTGCTAGAACTATATCTGTGGAGGAAAGTTGGAAATCGGGGGGTTTCCTTGAAGACTTGGATTATTCCGTGTAATTTCCTACACTAGTGACGCTGTAATGTCCCATTCCCCAGAATTAGTTAGGATTCTCATTTTAACCTGAGTTCCGTGTACAGTCACTGACTCTGAAACATGAATCACCTTCTGTTCTTAGAGCTTCCGAAGTCAGGCTTAATGCAAAATGTCCTGCATTGCTCTGCTTTTAGAGAGTCATTGTAATGACTTCTGGCTCACATACCACATTTGGAAGAAGTATTCAGTGATGCACTTTTGTTGAGAACTTTAAATTATTGATTGCTTGTGTTTGGTAAATCTTGCTTGGGGATGAATTGGGACCTCTGGTAGTCAAAGTGTTCAGAGTTCCTCTTGTCTATGTAATGTGAGGGCTTTCTGAAGCTGGTGCCCTTCCTCAAGGGTTCATTTTAACAAGAGAGCTCAGTAGTTAAGGACAGAAACTGGGCCATGTACGGTCTGTGGACAGGCCAGTGTTCATTGCAGTTAGATCACAGGGTTCTGAGCATGATCATGTGTGACTTCCTGATAAAGCTAAAGCTGAAAAGCCAAAATGCACACACTTTTTGATTTCAGATAGTATAGTGTCTTCAGAAACTTAGTGCACTGCTGATTCAGAGCAACAGAACACAGCTAAATGCTAATTGTTTTTGTGTACTTCACCTTTTAAAATTGTAATTGATTTTAGGACCACGTTCTTGGAGAGATGCCTGGCTTGGTCTAAGTGACTGGGAGTCTTCAGAAATTGCCACTGCAAATAATGACTTGCAAATTCATACAATGGATATTGCTTTTGTAGTGCTCAGCTGATTGCAGAATGAAAATACATAAATCTTACTGCTGCTAAGTCGGATTTCATGGGAATAATAGGTTTTCTTTATTGATAACTCACCGGTCAATCTTGAAGAGGGGTTCTCACTTTGTGGATTTCCCTCTCTTTGCTGTCTAGGTATTAATGGATATGTTCCATCAAGATGTAGAAGATTTAAGTGCACTAACTTTATCTGATGAAGAACCCTCCACCTCAGGGGAGCAAACCTATTATGATCTAGTGAAGTCATTCATGGCAGAAGTTCGACAATATATAAGGGAACTGAATCTCATTATCAGAGTTTTTAGAGAGCCATATGCCTCCAACTCCAAGCTGTTTTCATCTCATGTAAGTATTGTACAAACCACAAACACAAAAAGCTCCTACTATAATATCTGTAAATATAGATGGATACTTCTGGAACTTAATTATTGCTGAGTTTCATGTATCAGTAGTAGAGAAAGCACTTTTCTTGAGTTCTGAAATGGAAATAGTAAAAGAGCAGTGGCAGGTTTTGTAGGACTGTGGAAGAAACCTTCCCATTTACTTATGTTCATTTACAGGCCTGTAATTTTAAGATCTGTCACTGTTCTTTGCCATGTTTGAATAATGTACATTTTATATATTTATATATATTCATTATTTTAAAAAGACATTTTATGATCTTACATAAATCACAGAAAAAGTACATTATAAAATGATTGTAAAATCTTGTTGTATTTAAGGAAGTTCTTGACTTTCACATCATAACAGAGTAGCTTTGCACGTTTGACTTTTGTCTTGTTTCGTTGCTCTTTGCAGGATGTGGAAAATATATTTAGTCGTATATCAGACATCCATGAACTTAGTGTGAAGTTACTGGGTCATATAGAGGACACTGTTGAAATGACAGATGAAGGTAGTCCTCACCCACTCGTAGGCAGCTGTTTTGAAGATATGGCAGAGGTAAGAGGATGGGGTTGGGGGTTTGTTTGGGGTTTTTTTGCTATTCGTATATATTTTAATACTTGCAATTAGATCTCTGTTCCAGCTGCCTTTGTTCAGTTTGAGATCTCTTCTTCCAACCCCACTGTGATGAAGGGACTGTCCATTTTTGAGCGTGCTCTTTTCTGTTTAGTCTCTAAATCTCAGCTTTTAGAGTGGCTGTTTAAAGTTTAGAGAGCAGAGGTGAAAAAAACTCAACAGCACTGACGAGGAGGTTCCTGTAAAACTAGAAGCTGGTCAACCTCTCCTCAGTCCCTGAGAAGATTAGCAAATCTTTCTGGACTTCACATCCAGCCATGTGAAGGACCGGAAGGTGGTTGGCAGAAGCCAGCACAGATTTCCAAAGAATAAACTGTACCTGACCAACTTGACTGCTTTCAGAGAGATGGCTGTGTCCGTGGACAAAGGGAAGAGCAGTTCATATCTCTTATCTGAACTAAGCAAGGCCTTCAGCACAGTCTGTCGTCGTGTGGGTACAGCCAGCTTGGTGAGATGTAGCCTTGCTGGTTGAATTGTAGAACATGGGCAGTTGGCTGAACTGTCAGGCTTTTGGAGGACTGTTGTCAGCAGTACAAAGGCCACCTGGAGGCCAATGGTTAGCAGGGTTCCTCGGGGTTTGATACTGTTTAATGTCTGTATCGGTGGTGTGGAAGGAGGTCTGCTTCATCTAGTAGGTAGGTGCTGCCACATTGTGGGGAGACACACAGGAGGACAGAGCTACTTCTCGTGGGACCTGACAGGCTGGAGAAATGGACCTATGGGAACCTCCTAGAGCTGAGTAAAGGCAAACCTGGAATTCTGCACCTGGGAGCAAACAACCCCCCATGTACTGTCTCAGCTGCCCAGCTGAGGAGCAGCGCTGCTTGCCAGGGCTGGGAGATCCTTGGGAATCGGATGTGAAGGCTGTCTGCCTCCTGGGTTATATTACGGGATGTGTGGCTGGCAGTTCTGTGTAGAACTTGAGACCAGATCTGGTGTACTGTGTCCAGTTTTGGGCTTTCTGGTACAAGATAGGCTTGTAGTGAAGGATGCCATGATGATTAAGGAGTTGAGGCCCATGATACACAAAAAGGGTTGAAACTGCTGGGTTTGTTGATTCCTGAGAAGGCTGAAGTAGGAGATCTTGTTGCTGTCTTTAGTTACCTGAAGGGAAGGTGTGAGGATGGCCGAGGCAGACTCTTTCCAGTTGAGAACTGTGAGATGAGTGGGAGAACAAGAGGATTGTAAAGAGGTTAATCCTGATTAGATGGGGGGGGGGGGGGGAGGATTTGCAATGAGAACAATTGAACATTGGGATAGGCTGCCCAGAGAGAGGTTTTGGTGCCTCTGTTCTTGGAATTAGAACTCAACAGGATGAGACCCTGAGCATCCTCAGCCAGCTTGGATGATGGATCTGTCTTTGGCCCTGAGGTAGGCACTGCTTTGAACAAAGAGTTGGACCAGAGTTCCAGAGATCTCTTTTAGACTGATTGAATCCATGAATCTGTGCATGTAGAGATACTGATTCTTCTCTATAGGTGTTTTGGAAGAAGTATGCAGAAAAGTCTCTCCTGTGTAGGATATATATTTTCTTTTGAGAAATGTGGAAGTTTAGCTGTTAAATCAGTTTTGTAAACTGATGGCATGCCTGCCCATGGAAGGGGAGTTGGAACTAGAGAAGATCTTTGAGGTCCCTTCCAACCCAAGCCATTCTATGATTCTGTGATTGTAAAATTATTCTGTATCTCTTTTTAGGAACTAGCATTTGATCCATATGAATCATATGCACAAGATATTTTGCGACCTGGGTTTCATGATCATTTTCTAAGTCAATTATCAAAGCCAGGAGCAGCATTTTATTTACAGGTAACTTGCCTTTAAATAAGATATACTGTTGATACTGCTGTTTTAATTACATTGTATTGTTGCTTCAGTACATGTATTGTTTTAAGACTGAAACTTATTTTGTTTCTAGTCTATAGGTGAAGGCTTTAAAGAAGCTGTTCAGTATGTTCTACCCCGGCTGCTCCTTGCCCCTGTTTACCACTGTCTTCATTATTTTGAACTGCTAAAAGTAAGAATATTGTGTCAATCTGATGTGTTTGGTTTTGGTTTGGGTTTTTTCATGGTTCTCAGTGTTAGGTATCAGAGCTTTGTGTGCTCAGTTAGGTGTAAAATCGTTTACTAGAATGTGAGTAATAAAACTGCTATGTTAAAAGAAAAGCAGGCTATGTGCTCTGCAGGTGCATGCTATAATTCATTGAATATCAGCTGATAATGATTTCTGTTGAGTAATCTGTCAATCTGGAAAGCAATAGAGATCTATACACTCATATTTTTGGTATGGTTGTTTCAGCAGTGCTAGGAGATGATGGCACATGGCTGTGTTGTAGAAAATGTCCAAGCCTTTCTCAAGCTGTTACTTCATAAATTTGAAATCACAGCAAGATTCCCCTTCAGACTTCATTTTATTTCAATAAAAGCTTCCGTGTTCTTGCAGTGCACATCCCATGAGGTTGTAAAGGTGGAATCTTTCCTTCAAAGGGAAGGCTTGGTTAATATTTATACTTGGGCTATTTGTGATTGGACCTTGCATTGATAGGGCAACAGTAACATACACATATAAACATAATAGCTGCAGAATGTTTTTCTGGGGCACTTATCAGTATTGAATAATGATCTTTAAGGAGTGTAAAGCATTTTGAGGAAAACTTTCCAGTAGAATCTTCTTTTGGGCTTAATGGAAATTTATAAGGCAGTGTTCCAAACAACTACTTACAGAAATTTGGATCAGAAGTGAAAAAAAAAAACCAAAAACCAAAGCAATTTTTAAGAAATCTGTGTGTGTTTCCTTGAATGTTTGGTTGGTTGTCTTTAGATAAGCCAGTAGCTCATCTTTGAGCCTAAGTGTCTACAGTTTTATCTCCGTTTTTACTGACTTAGATTTACATGTACACCTTTGGCACGTAGCTTGTCTTATATAACATGCTTTTTGAAAAATTTTGGGATGTGTGTTTGATCTCTTTGTCTCATGGGTTTGGTCTGACTTCAGACATCTTTAAAATATTAAGCATTTCCTTTCATGACAGTCCATTGGAGGGGAGGTTTGACACAGCTTGTTTGCATTTTGTGCAATAAAGACCTGCACAGGCATAAGGTTTCTCTGCTCATGCTGTTATCACACAGTCTCAAAATGCGGTACTGAAGGCTTTGCATACTTCCATGTGAACGTGGCACTGTGTTACCTAATGGACAAAGCATGAAGGATTAATATTGTCTGACACCCAGGCATCCTGCCTTGCTTCTTGCCACTGGCAATTTTAGGGGGAAAAGGAGAGCATGTGTGCCTATGGAATGGGGAGCAGCTTGTGTTCACCTTTTCTAGGGCAAGCTGGAGTCTAAACTGAGCCCCCCTCCAGAAGTTTATCAGTCTTTTTGCAACTCATGACCTCTGTTTTATGAAAAATTCTTCTTTTCACGTTCATGCTCTACACACACACACACAGATCCCCTCTACCCTGTGTCAGTCTGGTATTGTTGGGCTGGATTTTATTCTGCATGTGATAATAACCTCCCAGGTTTTCTTCCCACCGTGTTGCTCGTGTCACATTTTAGTTGGACACCTGTGTCTGTCAGCACACACATATTATGTACACAAAATAGGCAGTGATGGATAATAGGTGCACATGAAGAGGGATATTATCTCTCGTGGCAGCATCTTCAGCTGTCAATGAGTACGTCAGTGTGCACTCAGCAAATGAATCCCTGCCTCAAGCAGTCTTTGCCAGCAGTAACATTTTCTTCCTTGTATCTGGAGTCTTTGAACAGATTCCAGCTTGTATTTTATCTGCCACAGAAGGATATTGGTGCAATTATTTAGCCATATCGTCCTGACAATTCCACTGATACGAGGTTGTATTGAATTCTCTTGGATGGTAAGAGGCCTGATTTAGTGATTGCAGGCATGTCTATGAATAATCCAGTTAAAAATGCTGTGAAAATTGATCTCTTGTTATGAAGAGACAAAATGTTGGCAAAGTGGCATGTGGAAAAACATTTGATTTCTCTTGAATATAGATATACTTAAGGATAGAGAGGTTAGCATGTATCTTTGAGCTGTGTTGTATAATGTTGCATATTTTGAAGTAATCTATTTAAAATGCATTTCAGTTACCTTCTAACTATGCAGACTACAAAAAAAAAGTAAGTTTCTATTCACTAAAGGCTATCATATTTAGAAACTAAAGCCCTCCTGAAGTTGGACAAGGCACAAGGAATGCACAAATGCATATTCTATTTTTAGCTGAAGCTTCTTGCTGTTAGATTTTTGAGTAATAAGCATAGGACTAAGAGCTGTGTTTTCCTTCAACCAACCTGAAAGTCTCCAAACTTTTATATAGTAACTATTTAAAATAGCAGCCTTGTGTGAAACTGCACTTTCCTGCAGATGTTCAGATAATAAATGAACTTTTCTAAATCATAGAATCATAACTATGACCTTTATTAGTTGAAGAAAGATGTTTTCAAGACCTTTGAATTGAATTGGGCACTGTTTCAAATGCTGTATATTTTTATGCATGTATGATACTCTTTCACTGGGTAAATAGATGACTTTAAAATTCTTTTTTTTCCAAGTAGAAATGCTCCAGAGCATGTATAAACTTTGCTTAGATAAAACAGTACATTCTGGGAAACAGGAGAACTTGATAGGGTTTTTGTTTGGTTGCGATTTTTTTAAGCCAAGCACAGATTTGAGTCCCATGACTTATGAATGGTAACCTATCATCTCTTTGCTGATATATTTTAATTGGAATCCGATCTATAATGTTCTAAAAATCTCAGGATGCTTTCATTTCACAGCAGCATATATTAAGTTCTATTTCTTTTTTTTCAAATGTTGTTCTTAGATGATAAGTAACTTTTCAGGCTTTACTGACTGGCAATTCAGCTCAAGTAGAAATACTCCTCAGTTAAACCTATTTGTCTTCCTCTTTCACCATGCTAATGGTAAAAATAATAATTCTGGTTTGGCAGGGCCTTTCAAGATGATAACCTCTCCTTTTCCCAACCTGATGGTGTTATATTTGTTATGTGTTGCTGAGGAAGGCACAAAGCAGTAAAATGTTAGTTTAGGACTAGAGTATCTTGATCTCGATCCCCTACATTTCTTGCTGTGTGTTGTATTGGGCAGCACATCCCAAACTATTCTGGGCTTTGACTTCACTTTGATTCTCAGCCTTGTTTCACCCAGGGTGGTGTTCCAGACTGTAACAAGTTGAGTGAATTTGATTTGCAATCCCATCTGCAAGTGGTGTAACCCAGCCCAGGGTGGAGAATCCAAGTCTTAATTGGTTGAACTTTGTCAGTCTGCAGAGCTTTTATACAGTATCTGCAATTATAGATCATTGTCTCACAATACTGTCTGGACTGCTTATCTTTAGTATGAGCACTGTGATTAACAGGTTCTGTTGCTTTAGTCAATTCTCAAAGTATCCTTTAATTACTGCTAAAACCAGTAAATCAC
The DNA here is from genome assembly GCA_014706295.1 of Lycocorax pyrrhopterus obiensis. Lineage (NCBI taxonomy): Eukaryota > Metazoa > Chordata > Aves > Passeriformes > Paradisaeidae > Lycocorax > Lycocorax pyrrhopterus. Next base: position 1,195,519 of record JACSVZ010000004.1, read on the forward strand.
GGATTTGAACTAGCTGTGAATTATTTTAAGGAAGTATTCACTTAATGTCAGCAAAAGATTTTACCTTCTGAAATCACTTTTTCTTCAGTGCTTCTTTCCGAAGACAGTAACTTGTATGCACAATACAGTTTGAAATAAAATAAAAAGCAGAAGTATTACTGTCTTACATATCTTTGTATATGTAACTGCAGATGTGGATGACTTCTTATATCCACTGGAGATAATGTGCAGTTCTAGGTCTTTGTGACAGATGAAGGTCTGTCTGTTGAAGGAAATGTACCTTGATCAAACTGTTGATAGTGTGTGATAAGGACTACAAAGTGTATTTGGGTGTTTCTTAGGAGAAAAAGCTGGAGTGATGTAAAATTTGGTCTGAAGTCTAAGAAGTTTCCTAGAATATGACAGTAGGTGAAAAATTTAAGAAACTTCATTTTGTTAAGCTAGGAAGACTTGCATTGCAACTGGAATGTTGTAAATGTTCAGAAGTTGTGTTGTGGTAGAAGCTGGAGTTGATACAGCCAGGTTAAATGAGGTTCTCTATTTATTTCTTGCTCGTGGGGTTTCATTGACAGTATTTCTGTTTCTTTTCTCCTTCAAGTGCTAGTGGGTTTATGCCTTTAGTCAGCTGTGTGTTCATCAGCCAAAAAGAAGAAGTTGATAGGGGAAAATAAAACTTTGTCACACATTTGTGTGTGTGTGTATCTGCACTTTCCCAGAAACTTGGTTATTGTTAATTGAACTAATTGGTCCTTAATTTTCCTTCTAGCTGTGGCACTCTTTGATGTATTTCCTGTGTGTTTGTGTCAGATAAATCTGTGCACATGGGTATCACTTAGTTTGTCAGTGATTTATGTCGTCTGCTGTGGAGTTGTAGTGGGGCTGCATGTTTTGCTTTATAGGGTTTTTTTCCTTATACACAGGATGTATGTGGGCTTTTGAGAAGCAAATGTCTCTTTCCAGGAAATTTTCTAGTAATTTCTAATAATCTCCTTTCCATTCTAAATAGGTACCTCTGAGAATATTTTTTTCTATTATCCCTCTAAAATTGCTTTTCTGCAAAAGCTGGATGAAAACTAACAGAAGTGGGCATAAAATATTCCTTGTGACCCTTTGCCTTACCGTCCTCAGTGACACTTGAGCTGTGTCAATCAATCTGCAGCTGGACCTGTAACAACAAATGCTGTACTTTGATCCCTTGAGGCAGGAGTAGGATGTCACAGGGCCAGACTTCTTTGGGAAGTCAAATGAAGCACATCCTGAACTCCAGACTTAGACTTCACTTACATGTTTAGCTGTAGGGTTCCAAAGTCCTGTTTCCCAATCAATTTTCTAGAAACACCCACATGGCAAACACTCCGTAGTCCTGTGGGAGTTAGGAGAGCTGTACTGTAACTGATCTGTTCCCACTTTTCAGTGGCTGCTGTTAATGATGGTAGAGAGCTCTTCAGCTTCCATGGCCAGCAGCTTGTGCTGAGCACCCAAGGCCAAGCTGTCGTGAAAATGGATGGGTGTTACAGGAACTTGCACAAATTTTGATCCTTTTTCCCCCCCACTAAATAAAAGTTTTGACACATTCCATCGAGGATTGAATGTTAAGAAGCTTGTTTTAGCTGGGATTTCCAACTCCTGGTTTTTGTGACTGTGGCAGTCATGATGTAGTCTCTGATACACCTGTATTGCTGCACAGTCTTTTAAAAACAATAGGTTATTTCCCTGTCCTCTTGTCCTGCCACCTTCTGTACAAAAGGCAGATCCTTGGAGAGAGGTAGTGCTATGGCTGAGACTTCCATATGCTTGATTTCTTCAGTGGAAATACTTCTGGATGTGGAGCTGTGGATTTAGTCCCACTGCCAGCTTTCTGTGTTTCTCTTGTAACAGTGGAGGTTTATGTTTTCTCTCAATACTTTGGGATACTCAATGGAAACTGATGGAAATACGAAGGAAATAACAAACACAAGTGGAACAACAAACTCCATTCATGGTTTCTTCTTGTCACTGTTTCATTTCACTTCATTTCACTTTTTTTTTTTAACTTAGTCACCAGGATTCTTCTTAAAATCAATAGGGTTCTACCCCTGCTTCCCAGAATGATCTCTGAAATTGTGAATTCATCTTATGTAGTGCTCGAACATTCATACGTTTCTGTTCAAAAATTCATACATTTCTATCCAAACATGGAGGTGTCATCCAGTTTTACTTACAGCTTTGCAAAATTTTCTGGCAAAGATCAGACTTGAATTGTGTCAAAGCAGAAAAAGTGGATTTTAACCCACTTTGGAATTACAAAAGAGAAAGGGAAGATGTTTTCAAATTGCATTGTCTTTACTTTGATGGAAAGTTTGGGGGAAGACAGTGGAAGACCTCAATTACAAGTGTGGAAGCACATAGGTAAATATTCTGTGATATTTCAAATACTGATCTAACTAAATGTTATGAACTAAATTATGAGTTTTAAATTTCTAATGTATTCTGCAGGTCTGCTAATAGTGATGAGACAAACCAAAGTGACAGTAAGAAAGAAGAGAGTTTCAGAGCATGAAGGCTCTGGAAGGATCTGTGTGAACTTGTACATTTGTTGCAGAAAGGTAATGATGCTGCTGTGGAGGAGACATCAGCATATGCAAAAAACCCAAACCCCACATTTCTGAAAAATGCAGAGCAAATGGGTTTTCTGTAGTTGGAGAAGTCAAGGCCTCCTATAGGCAAAGTAGCTATTCCCAGTAATGGAATGTAAAATGCATAAATGGCTGCTAGTAGCCTACAGAAAGTCTGAATGTTTAGGAAATAGTTTTGTGAGAACGTCAGAGAAGGCATTTGGAAAAAAGGCTTTGCTTTTCTATCCCTTCCTTGGTGAAGGAGATGCTGAGTGTGTGAGTTAACATTAATCACACACATGAATCCCTTCCCAGCTGCAGAAACTGAGAGCAAAATTGCAGAAACTGAGAGCGAAATTGTACCTCTTCCTGCTGAGCACACAGCAGGTGATAAACTTAGCAGGGTGCAGTAACTCTTGAGCAAACCTAATCTGGAATATGGTTTCCTGACAGGCTATACCCCTTTATGGGAGTGCTAATGGCAAATTGACCAAATGAGAAACCTGTTACAGTAGACTTTGAATTGTTGAATTGGTGAAACATCAGCTGACAGACTTGTGTAGTGTATATGTATCTGCATGGGTCTTCCTGACTTTTCCTCATTGTCCATCCTGATTTGCAAAATGGCACTTCAGAGTAGCGTAACTGAATTCTGAAACAGAATTTTTTAAATTTCTCTCTCTCACACACACACTCCTTCCCAAATAAGAACATTCACATTGAGCAATCAAAGTAGCAGTTCCTTAAATTCACATGTTCCTTTAGCCCAAATGTTTTTACATTTTTGGGCTCAGATGACATTTGATGTAGTTGAACTTTCAACATATGTTTAGGATGTATTTTAAGGCACATAGTAAAGAGGTGAAAGAACAGGGAATCTTGTACTAAAAGTTGAAATGCTTCTTGTTTTCCTCTGTTTTAATGCTTTACTTGTCCAGTCTGCTTCCCGATGGGTTGATCGTATTTTATATTGTGAGTTAAACTTAATGTGAAATAAAAGATGAGGGCTTTTTATCTTCTGTGTCTTTTAAAATGTACTACATTCATTCTAAGAGAATGCTGAAGGCTTTTTGTCACTAATTGTCTGATATCTGGGATTTGATATTTGACATGTGCAATTTTATGTAACGTATTAAAATTAAACTGAGAAGTCATAGTTAAACTTTGAGTGGAGAAAAGGTTTTTATCATTGCTTCAGTAATACATTAAGTTCTGTTCCACTGTCAGTGCAACTAATGATCTTGCTGTAATGTAGATCTAAATAAACAGATAACTGTATGAATATTTTTACTGCACTGTGCTCAAGATTGTCTGAGTTTATATGAAAACAAAATGGCTTTTCAAATTTCAGTGCATTGAAGCTGTGTATGTATGTTCAGGAATATGGCATGTGGAATTTCCTTCAAGGTTCGAGTGCGAGGTACTTTTCAGTTTGCTAACATTTTCCAGAAGTGCATAGTGTTCCCTGCAGTTGTCCCCATTTACTGTCCCAAATGATTTCCTGATGCTTTTTAAAAATTAAAGTTTCTAGATTTGAGAACACTTTCTTTTGTCCCCAGCATACTGCTGCTTTGGGCTGAGTTTTTTATTATTTGTAGGAATTACAAAAAGTTGGAGAGTGCTCTCAGGTGTCTCTATGCTACTGAGCCACCTTCCAGGATTGTTTTATGGCAAAGTGCCAGCAGATCTGCCTGCCTTTGTCAGAGAAGAAACCCTGTTGGTTTTTCTTCTTGATTACAAAATACCTCTGTCTTCTGTGTATTGAAGCTGTGGTCTTGATTCCCAGAGGAACTGGGGAACTTGCAGTTTACAAATTTCAGTGGTTAGACTCAGAATAATCTTCTGGGAAGACAGAAGTCTAGGTTGTGATGCAGACACTGAAGTACAAGACTTTATATTTGTCGTGACACCTGCGGGTATGATTGTATCTGCGTGTTCTCATATGTGTTCTCCATCATATTTCCAGAGAGATGCTTCTCTGACAGTGTAAGAGGTCGACTACCACAGTCTAACTGTGCACTGCATGAGAAGGATTTCTTTTCTATCTCTTTGGAATTTATAAGTGTCTAATCCTTGTGTTATGCAACAGGTAGAATAAAATACTTTGTCTTCCACTTCTTGGTATCTCTTCAGAACTTGTGGCCTAAAATGTAGAGTACTTTCTTTTTTTTAGAGACTTGCCTAGCAGTCTGTTTTCCAAGTTTGTTTTCCTTGAATGAACAGGGGTCCTGTGCCTGTAGTATTGTGAATCACTTGAACTATAAGCCAATATTTTCTCATAAGATTGTTAAAACCCACAATATCTATAATATTACTGATAATCAGAAGTCTGCACTTCCTTCACATAGTATTGTAGTATTCTTTATAGTATGTAGTGTGCTTTCTGTAAAAAAAATCAAAAGCAAATAAACAACCCCAAACCAAACGAAAACCCCACCACCACTTACTTAGCATCTCCTTGGTTTGTTCATTAGGGGGCACTGCACAGCTGTAGAAGAATGAGTGGGATTCGCAGAGAAACTTTCTGGGTGCTTTCCAGTGGTGTCATTTTACTTTCCACCTTTTCCAAACACTGTCCAGGGCAGTGTAAGATGAAATCATTGTTGTAATTTACACTGAGTTCTGACTAAGTCTGATTTTGGTAATTGTACAGTACTATGCTGGAATATAAAATTCCTGTGTCCAGAGAAGTGTCTTCATAGTAGTTCAGAGTTCTGCCTGATTTGCCCTTTGTGTTGGTGTTACACAGAAGAAGACACACGTTTCTGCACAGCACTTTCTGAATGTTAAACCTGGAGCATAATTACACTCACTGGATTTTGATTTTTTTTTTCTATTTGCCACTGGAAATAGGGTTACTCCCAATGGATCCTGATGGGAAAGTATTTATCACTTTCTCTATATGCAGATATGTATTTTGCTTTGGGACATGGGCTGCTCTGTGATGAAAACCCACGTTTTTGCAACTGGAGAGAGGTTTCTGTAAAAAGTAACATAAGAGCAGAATGCTTTGCAGTAATGAATGTTAATCTGTACTAGTCTGTTTCTGAAGAGAATGTACAGAATATTGTAGGACCTGATAAGGCTTATTTTCAAGGCTAAAACAATCTCTTCCACTGTTGGAGATTAGCAACCCAGAAATTATAGGAAATCCAGCCAGACTATTTTGATGGAAGTTTGCAAAAAGGCAGCACACAAGGCAAAGAGCCTTCTCTGAATGCTTGTGCAGGAAAGATGCAAAATCTTAGAGGTGGTTTTTCAAAGCGTTCTTTCAAGACTTCTGCCAGTGGTGCTGTACCTGCCTCATTGGTCTGAAATCCTCTCTGAACCCAGATCTGCAAAACCAAAGCAAAGGGGAGATGATACCTCTACTAAATCTAGAGAGTAGAGGAATATGAAGAGGGTAGTCTGTTCTTTCTTGGAATGATGTCATCTCCCCAAGAACTTTTGGGAAGTAATGCTTGGTGTGGTGCATTCTTAAACCTATTTCAGTGGTTGTTACATGAGTAGGCTCTCATGCCTGATGCTGCTTAGATTGAGAGTGTGACACATGATGCTACATGAACCAAAGCTGCCTAGAAAAAACTTTGTGGTCATCCTTATGGCTGAAAACACAAATAAAGTAGTCTTTGGCATTGACAGCTATTGCACTGAATGATTAACTCAGGTTAGGGAAAAAATTAATGCTGTTCTCTGACCCATTCAAATATCAAACATGTCTATGTTGTACTCGGTTGGGTTTTGGAGGACAATATTTATATTTCACACTGGAATCAAACAGCACAATTGTACTTTTTCCAAGGGTGTCTCATTCTGCTTCGTGCCGGCCTTTGCTTCGTTTCTACCACCAAAACAAATCCTTCAATTGTGTGGAGCTAATTCTTGGTGTGTAATAGTGTAAAATGCTTGTCTGTTAATAGTTCTGCATAAGTTATTTCAGTTTTACGTCTAAGCCACAGCTGTAGTCACCTATTTTTTCACTCATGTGAAACATTTTAATACTTAAATGAATATTTGAGATTAAAATCTTCAATTTAAGCAGTCTTAAACATGGCAGATCTTGTTTTATAAAATGTACCTGTCATAACAATAATTACGCACAAAACATTACTGTTAACCCTTCTTGTCCAGTTTTAGTTTAGTTTTTAGATTCAAGAATCCCTGTGCCTCTGGGGAGCTTGATCTGTGTTGGCTCTGCAGTTGTGCTGGAGATTGGCTGAGATAATCTCCAAGGTCCCCTTCAACCTGATTTCTTAGTTAAACTGTTATTAGTGAGATGAGAGCCCTTGTAATCTTCTGTTTATAAATGTGATGAAGGAGTTTTGCTTAGCTTTGGGTCCAGCTTGCCTGTTCCAGGGTGTTTATATGTGTTACATGCAGACTGATGTGATCTTGTCCTGTAGTATGGTGTGTATGGAGATCTTTCTTGCTTGTTCTTTTTAAGATTTAACACCTGAAATGGGTTCCTTTAAGGAGCTGTAAGGTAAATCAAACCAGTTTGAGATAAATACTGCGTGTCTGAGTGTGTTTGTATCTGGGGGGCCTTAGTGACTGTGCTATATTTTACTGAGATTAAGCTCTTCACAGAGAGTTGTCTCTCTCACCTGTGTCAGTAACACACCTGGTCATTACCATTAACTTTTATAACAAGCAGGAACATGGAAAATCAGCAGATGGTTAGATTTCTTCTTCCTGGGTCAAACTTTTCTGGATTTGCACGTACCAAAAAGCTTGTAACACTTCCTGTCTTTTGACTTTCAATGTTCACAGCAATTGGAAGAAAAAAGTGAGGATGAAGAGGATAAGGAGTGCTTGAAGCAAGCAATAACTGCCCTGCTAAATCTTCAAAGCAGTATGGAACGGATATGCTCCAAAAGCCTTGCAAAACGAAGGCTTAGGTAAACGTTTCCGGTTTTTCTGCTCTCTGCTCTTAATGCTTTGCTATAAATCCAGGGCTCCCGGTTTCCTCTTTTAGTAAACAATGAACAAAATAGTTTGTGACAAGCCTGCTTTTTCAGAGGAAGTGACATCAAAGCCAAGATAATTTGTTATTGTTTTAAAAGAGTTCTAATTTCTATGTGTCCTTGCAAACTGGTAGTTGAGACGTTCTGAGAATTCACTGGTAAGTAGAAAGTTACGGCATTTGCGGGTTAATTGTGCTCAGATAATAAATATCCACCTAAAAATATTGTAAAAGTGCCTTTCTGTGTGGTTAGAAGGGAATGTTCTTGAATTTGAAACTACTCTTAAAATTGTTCCAGTATTTTCTTTGCCAGATGAGTTTTGTGCTGCCAAGGGTAATCTTTAGGCTTGAACATGAATGCATTTAACAGCTTATTTTTTTCTGAATATACTTGTTTCAAATTAATGCAGTCTAAAATTGTTCTGTTGGTTATGGAAGTGAGTGGCTTGTTGGTCTAAGAAGCACTAACAGCTTGCCTGGCTCTGGTTGCTTGTGTTTAGGTAAACCATCTATTGCTGAAGATAAGTAGAAAATTTATCAGATGAGATACTTATTCAAGCCTTTGCAATGGTGCTGATATTGAGTGATGAAATTGCATTCTCAGTGGAATCCTCACTTCTCAGAATGATGATCTGGTGTTTTTGTGTTAGTGGTGGTTGTGTTTTTTAAATACATGTGTACTAATAGGCTGCCTTTCTCCCATCCTCCACTGAAGTGAATCCGCATGCCGGTTCTATACTCAGCAGATGAAGGGGAAGCAGCTAGCAATTAAGAAAATGAATGAAATCCAGAAAAATATTGATGGTTGGGAGGGTAAAGACATTGGACAGTGCTGTAACGAGTTCATCATGGAAGGAACACTCACACGTGTGGGAGCAAAGCACGAGAGACACATATTCCTGTTTGATGGCTTGATGATTTGCTGTAAGTCAAATCATGGCCAGCCAAGACTTCCTGGTGCTAGCAATGCAGAATATCGACTCAAGGAGAAGTTCTTCATGCGAAAGGTACAAATCAATGATAAAGATGACACTAATGAGTATAGACATGCTTTTGAAATCATCTTAAAAGATGAGAACAGTGTTATTTTTGCTGCTAAATCAGCTGAAGAGAAAAACAACTGGATGGCAGCATTGATATCTTTGCAATATAGAAGCACGCTGGAAAGGATGTTGGATGTAACAATGTTGCAGGAAGAAAAAGAGGAGCAGATGAGATTTCCAAATCCTGAGCTTTATAGATTTGCAGAACCCGACTCTGAAGAGAATATTGTGTTTGAAGAAAACATGCAGCCCAAATCTGGAATCCCCATCATCAAGGCAGGAACAGTTGTGAAGCTCATCGAGAGGCTGACTTACCACATGTATGCAGGTGAGGCACTTGGTTTGTGCAGCCAAAACTCAAGGTAGCCACTCGTTCATGCTTCTCTTCCTGTGTTAAATACATGCAGCAAAATACATGGAGTGAGTAAAAAGTGAATATGCTTGGCAGTGCTCATGGGATATTACATGTGCATAAGGCTGTTCTCATGCAAGGAATGGGGGTGGGGGCCTGCAGCAATTGAGCTCTAGACAATACTTTTTCCTTTGTGCCCCAGGCTGCAAGAACTGCCTTCCCTCCAGACTTCTGAAGCTGGGTGACACAGGAAGGGCCAGCATTGTGGGAGAGAATTATGGGCCCAGTGTTTTCAGTTAAGGGTTGTACTTTATCAGCTATTACCCATGTCCATGGTGGCTTGTCGTGGAAAGACCAATATCAGCTTGATAGGTGCAGTCACTCCCATACTTTGGCCTCAGAACTTTGCCTTAATCAGAACTTCAGTGAGGATTTGATTTAAGGACTTTTGACTTAGGGTTTCTGTTTATGTTGAAGACACATTAAAGACATTTACGTTATCCAGGCTGACCTCAGTGTGTGGGGTTCTTGACAGCAGCCCAGGATTTTCATAAACTGTGCTGCAAAGCATGGGCTTGTGTTTGGGATTTGGATTTTTTTTTCTGATTCTGTCTGTATGTCAGTTATTCTGAAACTTCATGCGTCTTGGTATTAGTGCTTTTCGTATTCAGCAGTTTCTTTTGTTTCTTCCTTTTTACTCTTTACACTCTTAAATGTTGTAGATTGTTCTGCAGCTCAGTCCTAGATACCCTGCACAGATCAGGAATATTTGTTTGAAAGAAGTGAGGAGTAAGCAGAATATAATTTCTGTAGTTTAGTGCTCTGCTTACTTTTTTAAATACTTGTAGTTACATCTCTTTGCTCCATTACTTTTCTTGCTCTTCTTTTAATTTCCTTGAATTTTCCTAACATTTACTAGAAAGCCAAATGCAATATTGTGCTGGCAGTTTTTACCTGAGCAGTTTTGTACCTGTCTTCATTTTCTTGTAACTTTATAAACTTCTAGCTATTGGCTTTGAATTTTATAGGCATGATTTATGACATAATTTTATGGTCTTGAAAGTTAAAATCAAACAACTCAGCCTTAGAGAAAGGAAGACACCTTTCTATTATTATTTTTAAATCTAGCATTGTCTTTGCCAAAGAATTAGCAAAAACTGTTGTATGAGAAAACTGTGAATGTGGGTACCATGAGATGGCCTGAAAGACTTTCACCAAAAGGATAAAAATAGTTGTCTTATAATGTATTTAGCCTGTCTTTGTAGCCTTAAAGATCTTTAGTGGACCTAATGCTGTGTTGCTACATTGTGCATAATTTCTCAACACTCTTATCTTCTATACCTTCTGTTTTATAATTGGTTATCCGTGAGGAAAAACATCATTGTTCTCACCATTCTGTGCAGTCTTTTCCAGGGCAGCAAAGCAGTAAGAGATAGAGCAACTCAACCAAAAATGCTCTGTTGTACAGGAAACATGGTCCATTTGTGATGTAAATCATTCAGGGTTTTGTTGCTTCTTGTGAGATGCAGTGAGTAGGGCAGCAACTCTCCAGAGTAACAGGTTAGCTTTTCTCACACACGTATCAGCTGAGTTCAAGGCTTCTTTGGAGACCTGGGAAGATGAGTGCTGTGGTGGTATGTAACCAAACAGCTACAGACTGTAGAAATGCTTTTCTTGCCCCACACAGGATGGTGTATGTGTGATGGTGATCTTAAAAGTCTTTATTGGCTTTATATTCATATGCCAGAACAGCAAGCCTTTACTTTTCTGAGGCAATTGTTCTGAAATTCAGTGTGACTGGTTATGGCAGCCTTTGATCTGGCAGTCTAAAGACAGTACTTACTATAGCTGTGACTTTTCTCTAGGTTTTTGTCTTTGTAGGTCAAGTGGTGTAAGGAATAATTACGGATACACTTGCAGAGGTCATGTGAATTTGTTGCAGTTTAGTTAGTTGCTGTAGTCAAATCAGGTCTCAACTTCTTTGTCATATGTGAAGATCCACACAGTGCATCTCATTTGTAGGTACAGGTGTTGGACCTTTTATTTTCCATCCCTCACCCCCCTGACAATGCACAAACCATTTTATCAGCCAAAATGTCTTTGCTGTGGAACAGGGACAGCTTTAAAGAAACAATGCTGCTGGGGGTGGAAGGCATCCAACCACTGCAACAGCTCAGACAGGGAGACGGCCCTCGTGGCCACATGCTCACAGGGTGAGACTGTCCAAACTATCCTGTGGTGGAGCAGCAAAATAGGGAGAAATCTCCTGTGCAAAAGCAGCTTTCCATGTATTTTTGCATGAGAGAAATTGCCCTGCAATTAGAAGTTCAGGTTCTGACCCTATTTGCATATTCTGGTGGGTTTTCCTCATTTTAATGTGTTTCTGCATTCTTTATCTCCTCTCGCCCAATTCTTGTTTTAGAGCAGCTGGGTTAGGTGGTACCAAGATTTTAAAGTCATGGCATTTTTTTTTATCTATAGGGCAGCACTCTTCTATTTTTAAAGCTTTGATATGTTAAGAGTGCTTGTGCGTCATCATAGTGTCCGTTTCCTTTCTTAAGGAATTCAAGGGTGATTATTTATAAATCCTCGTAGAACAGTTATTGTTCTTTTTTAGCTTTCAAATTGGCTGCATTGAAGAGAGAATTATCACATGAGCAGACATCCTGGCTAGCTAGTGTTGTCTGTATTTTTTTAACACTTACTCATATATTGTACACTGTTTTGAGTCACAGTCGTTGCTAGTAAGATAACAAAGTTAGATTTGATTTTCTGATCTACTTCATTTGAAATTCAGTATGTATTGTGGATTTATATGCTGACCCTACCTGTAAAAATAACAATAGCTATGACTCAAGCTTGCAGTGATCTAAAAATGTTAATTGCTGTGGAAGCTTTCTTTTTCATGTCGACAGAATCTCTTATTAGGAGTAGATGCTGTGTACAGATTGCAGACTGTGAGAGCATGAGTTACTGTGCTTCTTTAGCACAGCAGAAATGGTGTATTTTCATGATGAAGGTGATGTGAACAGGTATGACCTTCTTTGTGCAAAAAGTATTGGAGTTCTGCCTTCGAAAATAATTTTGGACTGTACAATTTCAAGGACTGGTGGGAGAGAGATTATGATTAGAAAAATGGAGTAATGAAGGACATGGGAGAACCAGAATAGCCAATTGTGTAAGAAATGAGAATTATCATGCAACAGAATTACAAGGAAATGCTGTGTTACACGGCACAGTTAAGGTGTGCAACACATCACAGTAAACTGTTGCCCAAATGAACAACTCAGGGGGATCTAAGAAAGGTAGAATGTTCCTTCTAATGGACAAGATGATGGTGAAGAGTTAAGGAGAATTTTAAAGCAGCTCTTAAAAATCCGTATTCCAGGAAACAAATCCAACAGAGCATTAAGTGAAATAATGCAGCCTTTTTATCCTATGTATCCTTACAGCCTATAGGAATTCTTTCTTCAAGTGAGCTCCTCTTCAGCCACTCTTTGTTAGGACAATTATCAACTGGGGTTTGGTTTTAAAATCTGGATGTGGGTTTAATATGCAAAGCTGTTGCAATCTGTTATTTAATTCTGTTCAGTGATAACAGTGTTAACCTTGTTTCTGGTCAGCTCTGTGCAGTGCCAGTGAGCTGTCACTGCATTTCCTCATATTTGAAAACAAATGGGTTTGCTTTTGTAATTATGGGAGACACTTTGGTTTTCTGTTTGGAATACTTGATTGTTTTTAAAACACAATTTCGTATTTTAAATGAATTGATATGTAATTAATTAAAATGAAAGCAGTTGTTTTTCTTGAAGTGAAATAAATATGACCTCAAACATAGCTGTCAGATGAAAAAATACCTAGGCTGCCTAACCACGACTGGTTATCAATTGTGCCAGTTTAGGGGAAACATTCTCCCCTGGAAGAGGCCATGTCTACCCAATGCAAAGTTACTGGATGTGTTTTTTGAGTTCTTGTGTCCTGATCACTGTCAAAACCAAAGTTGTTTACTCATAAATAAAATTATGTATGCATTAATTTCAAAGTCATTGGAAAAGAATCCTGTCTTTTAACAACTGAAGGGGGGGAAAAAAGTTGCTGTGAACCTCCAACAGAATGAAAATTGTTTTTAAGTTCTGCTTTGTATTGCTGTTTTAGGAGGTTTTGAATTGTTACCAAAGCCATTTCGAGTTGCATCATCTTCTGTAAATTTATAGGGTGACATCCTTAATTTTAAAGGATAATTGAAGTTATTGTAAAGGGGAAAAAAAAAATCAGGTAATTGCTGACATAAGTGTAAAATTATTCTTTGTCTTAGATCCCAACTTTGTTCGGACTTTTCTCACAACATATAGATCCTTCTGTAGACCTCAAGAGTTGCTGAGTTTGCTAATAGAAAGGTATGCCACTGTTAAAAATACGTTCTTATGAAGTGCATTTTATTTCTTTCTACGTGGAGCGTGTAAGATTCTGGCTTTCCAGTTGGTTTTGATTCACTTCAGACACCTTTTAAAAAGTTGTCCAGTTCAAGGATTGCCAGTAAAATGTACAAGTTTATATCCAGAAATTTGTGCCCAAGACTGGTGTAATAGAGGCCTAGTGCTTACACCCATCTTCTGTGCTAGATTTGAAATTCCAGAGCCTGAGCCAACGGAAGCTGACCGTATTGCCATGGAGAACGGAGACCAACCCCTTAGTGCAGAGCTGAAAAGATTTAGGAAAGAGTACATCCAACCTGTGCAGCTACGGTGAGTGTTGCACCACTGTGAGCCACTCTGAATTCCTCCTGAAGTGCCACCTTCTGGCTGCACTGGCTCTTCGTGGTTCCAGTGGCCTTTCTTGCAGCTGCCTTGATAGGGAAGATAGACTGAGGTGTAGAGTGTTCATTTGTTCTTTGCTTTTGCAGAGTATTAAATGTGTGCCGACACTGGGTAGAGCACCACTTCTATGACTTTGAAAGAGATGCTGATCTTCTGAAACGTTTGGAGGAGTTCATTGGAACAGTAAGAGGTATTTACAGTTTCCTAAGTGCTGATATTTATCCTAAAGCATCCCTTTTCAGAGATATGGAATGTGATCAATTCTGCTTTCAGGAAAATCAGGACTGACTGCTTATTAAATACTTCATAAAGAGCATGAAATAAACTTTCATTAAGCCCACACACACACTATTATTAAAAAATCTGGCTCCTTTTCAGAATAGTGGTTGTTATTTACATAAATTATGGGTTTTCTTATAAAGGGACTGAAATAATGCAAAATAATAAGAACTGAGTAATGATCAGGACAGAATAATTGCTTTGATTGTCATTTTAAACTTTACACAGGGGTAATTTTTGTAAAAGTTTGATGATGGAAACCATTATTTCTTTGAAACAAGAGTTTCCAGCTACTTCACAGTGCATGTTGGAACTGTAGGACACCTTGCAGTTGTGATTGTACAGACTTTTCCTGTTTCCTTTTAAATAAAACCAAGACAGACACGGGAGCAGTTTGTAGGAAAATACTGTGTCAGAGAAGTATTTAATGGTTATTTAGCCATTACAAAGAGGAGAGAATGAGCCAGCTAGTTCAGTGGGTGTTACTGGTAGGTTTTCAATGGACTTGTGCATGAAATTCTTATGGCACAGAGCTAAGAAGCCATTTGGCCTTTCAATTTTATTCTCAGCTTTGCTGGTAAATGCAGTACAGGAAGAAGCTCCCCCCTGTTTGTTATTTTGACTTTCTAGGTTATCTGAGGTAATCACATGCTCTTGCCCAAACTATTAAGTTCAAGATGTTTGCAGAAGTGCATTTTGGGCAAAAGAGGGTTTGTTCCCAAAAACTCACTGTAAACTCAGAAAAGAAAGAAAAGCACCTGAATCAGAGCTGGAGCCTAATTTGGGTGTTCTGATTTGTGCTTGGGCAAAATTGCACTTGTCATTGGCTGTTGAGGAATTCTTTCTATCTTTGAATACTTCTACACTTGTGTGAGAACTCCAATCCTAAAGAATATATGATTCCTTTAATTTAGTAGGTTTTGAGGTTAAATCCAAAGATTTCTGAATTATACTGATGTCTTAGGAAAAACAGTATTAACGAAATAGTCATTTTCTCTGTGTGCCAGGCAAAGCCATGAAGAAGTGGGTTGAATCCATCACAAAGATAATCAACAGGAAAAAGCAGGCACAAGCCATTGGGCCGAGCCACAACATCACTTTTGAGAGTCCCCCTCCAGCAATTGAGTGGCACATAAGCAAACCAGGCCACACAGAGACTTTTGACTTGCTCACTTTGCATCCCATAGAAATCGCTCGGCAGCTCACTTTACTGGAGTCGGATTTTTACAGGTAACTTTCCTCCACTGAGAAACACGTGGCACAAATCAAAATATTCTCCATGCCTGAAATTGTTTCTTGGGGCCTCTGATGTGAAGCCCCACAGAAATCAAGGGGCTTTACCAGTGGTGTGTATTAATTACTATTTCTGCAGAAAAAGCCCTCTTAAGTACAACATTTGTTTTATCCTCCCCAAGTTAATGTGCAGTATGTGTGACCATTGCATACTGTTAATTGTATTGTGCTCCAGCTTTCTCTTGATATTTTCTGAGTAGATCAAACTTGGAGAAGTATGAACAATTATTAAGTCAGTTTTCTTCACATCCTGGTTTGTGAAGCAAATTAAGGACTGTGTCAGATCTCATCAGCTGTCTGTAAGAAATTGTTCAGGCATTGGAAGCTCACATTTTGTTATGGTGAATGAGATGGTTTCTTTTTCATTTAGATGAACAGAGGTGGTTAAGAATTACATGGATTAAGAAATATCTACAGTCTAAAAAAGCAGCATAGAAATATCAGTCATTTAGTCATGAGGGGAGCCTAACACTATAAAAGTGATACCTTAAGAATTTATTTCTAAATATGAATTCCAAATTCAGTGAAAATCAAGAGGATTTGGAAAAATAATATCTTCTTTACTGCTTTTAATTACATTTTTTGATAATGCATCTACTTCTCTAGAGCTGTGCAGCCATCTGAGCTAGTTGGAAGTGTGTGGACGAAGGAAGATAAAGAAATTAATTCTCCCAACCTTCTCAAAATGATAAGGCATACGACTAACCTCACTTTGTGGTTTGAAAAGTAAGTGACTTTCCTGAATCTGCACCTACTCCATATGTGGACACTTACAGTCCATTCACAAATATACTGTGAAAAATTCTGTTCTGGGAGAATTCCTGTTTTGGTATTTAGATGCTAAAACCAGTCCCTGTGAGAATTTTAACATAATGGTCTTGAGCTTTTTATTCTTAGAATATTTTCGAATCTCTAAGACATTTTCAGAACTATCTCAAGTAACTTGATAAAATCGTATCTGTTTGTGTTGCAACATAATATCTGATTTTTGGAAACCCTATCAGCCCTTTAATACAAACCCCAACGTTCTTGTGTATTTAGATGCATTGTAGAAACAGAAAACCTAGAGGAAAGAGTAATTGTAGTGAGCCGGATAATTGAGATCCTGCAAGTTTTTCAAGAGCTAAACAACTTTAATGGTGTCCTTGAGATTGTCAGCGCTATGAACTCCGCAGCAGTTTATAGGTTGGATCACACATTTGAGGTACAGTGAAATGTTTTCCACTTTGGCTATGACAGTGTCATGCAGGGGGCCTTGGCTACGCTGAAAGCCTGTCTTGGCAGTAAGCATGTGCTTCCAAGGAGCAAGGAAAGTAAATCCCCCCCAGGAAATGAATCAATCAGGGTGTAAGAGAGAGGGTTTTTTCCTTGGTTTCAGAAGAAAGAAATCTGTCCCCACTTAAGAAAGGCACCTCAGGATGGTGGGGCACTGTCCTCGTGGTCCCTGATTCAAATACCTGTGGGAGACCATTACTGTCAGTATTGTTGCTGCGCCATGCCTTTACCTTCTCTTTCCAACCAACCTGTTTAATCTCTCTTTTAAGCAAATTCCAAGTCGCCAGAAGAAGATCTTAGAAGAAGCTTATGAGCTGAGTGAGGACCATTATAAGAAATATTTGGCAAAACTCAGGTCCATTAATCCTCCTTGTGTGCCTTTTTTTGGTGAGTACGTTTGGTTTGGATGAGCTGTGTCCCACGTTAACATTTGGAAAGTATTGAGCTAAGGTACTAAACAGAGTATGAGCAATAGAGAGAAAAGTCAATTTTAACGGGACAGGTGGGTTGGAATTTCAGGTGCCCAGGCACAAATATGTGAAAAAAACCCCTAAAGTGACTATTCATGGGAGATGTTGTTATTTGCAGTAAAAATAAGTACATCTGCAATATCCTTTTTCCATATTTGCTGATTTTTACTGAGTGTGGTTTGCACTGTTACCAGCAGAAATACTCTCAGTAGAAGGTGGTCACGTTAGAAATATCATTGCCATTGACTGGTAGAGAAAGAAGGATCCCCTTCCTCATCATGAGTTCCAAGAAATAAAGCTAGTCTCTCTTCTATTAAAAAGTCGTATTTCTGTAAAAATAGAGTTTGGGAAGAAAGCCTCCTCTTTATCATCAGTCTGAACAGTTCTTCTTTGAAGTAGATTGCTGACATTTAGCAAATTGTGATGTTGAGCACATGTCATTCCTGTTCTTAAGCAAGCCATTTAAATGTTTGCTGCAGATCAGTTCCAAGTCTGGACATTGCACTTGTCCAACATAGGCTTCGGGCCAAAACTGAAAGAAAATAGTGTTGATGGCTTTTTTGGCCTTTTACAGATTGGGGAAAGATATACTCCAGAGCTCTGCAAAGAAAGATAAGATCAACTAAGAAACCTTCTGTCCTGCTTCAGAGATGAGTAGAGGTTAGCAGGATCACATGTGAATAGCTTCAGTTATTTCTGTCAAGTCATAATGACAATTCCAGATACATGATCTGTGGAGTGGAGAGCACTTTTTGCTTTCTAATCTTCAAATGATTTGATACAATTATGAAGTCAGGATAAAACCTGAAAATAACTTTTGGAGTTTAGCTGGGGTGTCTAATAGAATAGAGGAGTTAAGAGAAAGCACTCCTGTTCAGTGTCCTCTTTTAGTGTTCAGTTGTGTGAGCTTCCTTAACCATAGTAAGATGCACAGGCTTTGGGACTTTGATGCAAAAAGACAGCTTTCTGGAAAAGGCATGTTAAAATATGTAAATTGTTGCCCTTATTGGAAAGTGAGGTGCAATTCTCTTATTGACCGTAACAGAGAAGTTTTCTAAATAATTACAGTGCACAAATTAAATTCTTTAAGAATTCCTTGTATTCCAGTTGTGACTTCCTCCTTGTTTTGTACTCTGTGTTGAGAACCTCTTCTGTGTGCCCTTTAGGGATTTACTTAACCAACATTTTGAAAACAGAAGAAGGCAATCCTGAATTTCTCAAGCGACATGGGAAAGACCTTATAAACTTCAGCAAGAGAAGGAAGGTAGCTGAGATAACAGGGGAGATACAGCAGTACCAGAACCAGCCATATTGTTTAAGAGTGGAATTTGACATCAGGGTGAGTGACATGATTTCCTTCTGTGGTGATTCTGGCAGCTGACAGACCGTAAGGACAGACTGAATTCACATAGATTCAGTCTGACTGAATCGGAGATGAGCAGAAGATCTGTCATAAAACCTCTCTCGGGTCTCACTGTAAGAAAGGGCAGAAAGCTCAATGCTTGCAGTTTCTTGGGTTTGTTTCGTATTTTTCTCAGCTGTTGGGACATTGATCTTATTGATCAGTGTTAAACAGGAACTGAAACTGGGAGATTCTCATTGTCCTTCACTCAGTTGCAGTTATTTGTCCAGTGAGCCCAGTTGTGTTTTCCTCCTCTGTTACACTGCCTTTATGTTTCCAGGTTTATCTGATAGCACTGTGTTTACATCATGTGTTGATGGTGGTGATACTCACGTTTTTCTTTATCCTGGTGTTTGGTTTCCTTGGTCTGAGGTGTTGTCTAAGCAGCATCCTCTCTGCTTGCTTTCCTTTCTTCCTTTTTTCTTTTTTCTTACCATCTTTTGAGCTATATACTTCCAGAGAGTCATAGGACAGGTTATCCAAAGA
The DNA here is from genome assembly GCA_014706295.1 of Lycocorax pyrrhopterus obiensis. NCBI lineage: Eukaryota > Metazoa > Chordata > Aves > Passeriformes > Paradisaeidae > Lycocorax > Lycocorax pyrrhopterus. Next base: position 1,214,493 of record JACSVZ010000004.1, read on the forward strand.
AATTGTGCAAGGTTTTTTTTTATTTGTTCTCCTCAGGCTTTGACAGAATGCGTTGTGGGAGCAGTCTTCCCTGCATCAGTGTAAAGATGGATTGTTTGCAGCTTCTTCTGGAAGTGTTGAGCAAACCTGGTCTGATTTTGCACTGCAGAAAGCATTTAGGGTACTCGCACAGTTGGTTTTCAGGCCAAGCATAGCAGTAGCAGTGTCCAGAAAAGGGCTGGTGACAAACAGACTTAATAACTTAAAAGTCTGTCATTACCTCTGACTCCAGCATTTTCTCTGTTCTCTTGAACAGCTGGGATCATTTGTGCTGTAGAAACAAGCAGTATTAAGAAGCATTTTAGCTGACCAGTTGTCTGCGTTTTTGTATTGCAGAGATTTTTTGAAAACCTGAATCCAATGGGAAACAGTGTGGAGACAGAATTTACAGATTATCTGTTCAACAAGTCACTGGAGATAGAGCCACGGAATGTCAAGCCTCCTCCAAGATTTGTTAGTATTCAATTTGTGTACTTTTTTTTTCAAAAAGTGCTTACATTTGTCTTTTGTAGATGGCAAAAGTCGTTTTAGATCTCTGACTCATAAATACAAAGCTACATTTAAGTGATCCCATGGCCTTTTGATTTTGGTTGATATTTTCTGTCGTTTCAGCCCAAGAAGTACAGCTACCCCCTCAAGTCCCCGGGTGTTCGTCCCTCTAATCCAAGGCCAGGTACCATGAGGCATCCCACACCCCTGCAGCAGGAGCCAAGGAAAATCAGCTACAGCCGCATCCCAGAGAGCGAGACGGAAGCCACAGCATCTGCCCCAAACTCCCCCCGCACCCCTCTGACCCCTCCCCCTGCTTCTGCCACTTCCAGCACCACAGACGCCTGCAGCGTGTTCGACTCGGATCCCTCCAGTCCTTTCCATACAAGTACGTGCTCAGAGACAGCCTGCCAAGCATGTGCCAGTCACATTTTGTGGTGTTAGGCAGGGGAAATCAGGTTTAGCCTTCTAAAGTGACTGTAAAAATAATTGCTTTTGTCTCCTTGCAGCAGCAAACATTTTCAGTATTTCTTGCTCCCTTTTTCTTTAAAAAGTTTTTATTATAAAGGAGAAACTGAACGGAATTAGGTGTGTTACATAAGGACTGTTACAAGTCTTTGGAGGAACTGTCAAATCTGAAGGCAGAGGTAATCTCTAGGGCCCATACGTGTCCCAAAAAAACTTGTGGGATTTGCTGCCATATATATTTATGTGTGAATGTATTCGGTGAGTATCTGATGGTGAACAGTGAGAATAAAAAATGAATCTTTTGTGGGTGCCTTATTCTGCTGCCTGCAATTCAGAACTGATTTCAGTGTACATGGATGGTTTTCCTGAAGAACTCAAAATCGGTGTTTCCTTGCTTTAAATCCATTAGGACCTGTCCACACCTCTTTTTCTTCTGTCTTTCCCAACATACAAGGGAGCTCATCTTTTATGGTGTGCTCTCAGTAATTAATAATGGATATAGGCTCCTTTCACATATGAGGGCTTGCAGAGGTTACTCCTGCGTTCAGCTGGTTGCCACAAGGAGGTGGAGTGATTTGCTAGAAGCAGAAGTTCCTTAGCAGAGCAGTGCCATTGCAGAGTGTTCAAGCCAGGTCTTTGGAAAGCCTTTGCAAAGGATTTCTGTGTTGTTGGGTCCATCGACTGCAGGTTCAGGATATTGTTTTAGTGCTGTTGTGACATAAGAACAAGTTTGTGATGTGGTTTTGGTCTCGAGGATTACTTAAGAATGTTCAGGAACTGATAGCCACAGAGATCTCTGCAGCTCAGAAAAGCAGTTTCTCTGGCAGCTGCAAGTTAGAGGCTTGTTTCATTGTCTTTATTTACCACCTCCTTGATTCATGATGCTTTTTATGAGCAATTGCTTTATTATTTATGGCACCTCTATTGGCAGCAATATTGAGCCAAAAGTTCATCATTATCAACATTTTTTTTAATGTCCACTAGGATCTGCTTCTGTGTCATCCATAAACTTTACCAAAACTTCAGATGATGCTCCTGTCCCTCCTCCTGTTCCTCCACGAAGAAGACCAGAATCTGCCCCAGCCGAATCCTCCCCATCAAAAGTAAGTAAGGAGAAAAAAGGTCATTTGTTTTTCTGGGAGAAGAGGGGCAGGGCATGATAGAAAAGTAACTCTTAAAGACAGTACATTTATTTTTTGAAGAATTGTATGAGAAAGAGTAAGCAGCCATGTGTTTGCAGCCTTCACAGCTCTGCCTCGCTATGTCTTAATCTCAAACAAATGAAAACAGATGGGACCTAAATTTAGGGTTAGAAATGTCTCATCTACTGATGTGCTATGCTCAGGCCCTTGCATTGCTTGTGAGAACTTGAGGCTTCAGGCAGATCTTTCCATCTGGGATAATTGTTCCAGAGTGTCATTTTAGGATATACGAATGGGAGTAAAGAACTGATGGACAGTAATGATGCAAAGTGCTGTACACAAGTCAGTCCTCTGGAAAGTTTCACCAGAATATTTGACCCTGATGCTGTGGTGCTCAAGGGCTTCCTTCCCCCTCTTGCTTACCCATCCTGTCTGCCTGCCTCCTTAAGCCATTGCTACATTTTCCTTTTGCATTTGTCTGGCAACTGGGATCTGATCTAGCCTTTGTTGCAGACAGTGTCAAATTTCACCTGATTTCAGTGGAAGCTCATTTGTGACTTCAGATTTGAAAATCCCGCTCAAAATTACTTCAGAGCCGATATGTCCTTGAAGAGAGCTTCTAAGTTAATAATAATTGCTCTTCAGCAATTATTTTCAGACTATAGGCAACTGTTTTGTCAGTCCGCAGAATTTAACACATCACCAACATGTATTTGAAATCCTTCCAAAATATGTACGTGATAGGGTGTTAGAGACCAGTTATCCTGTCGCTATGGTCTGCATCTTGGGAGCTGTTCACTTCCATAATTCTGACTACTTAACTCCATCTTCTGAGCATAGTTTATTTTTACCCTGTTCAGCATCATCGGCCTCTCCCTTTTCCTCGTTTTCTCAAACAAATATCTGGTGTGTTTACCCACTCCAAGTGCTTGTTACTGAGGAGGTGGTTGGAGATAGCCAAACCTCCCTAGCAAGCAGACCTGGAACCAGCATGGAAATTGTTACTTTGACCATTCTTTGCCTTGCCCTTGTCCCTCTCTGTGCATCTTCATTCCTTCCATCCTTGGCTGTTCACTCATGTGTTGGTGCACCCCTGCTAAGAGCAATCTGCAGTGCAGGAGGGGGCTTCTGCTTCACAGCAGGGTCCTGTGCTTTGCTGCCACTCTGGAATTTTACTGAATGAAATGTTTGTGTACCTCAGATTACTTCTGCACACCTGGACAACCCACCAGCAATCCCTCCTAGGCAACCAACCTCTAAAGTGTATTCTCCAAGGTACTCGGTGCCTGATCGGACCTGCATCTCTGACTCCTGTGTTACCACTGCAAACCCTCCCGAGTTACCGCCACGGGAACCTGTGCGAACTCCAGATGTTTTCTCTAGCTCACCACTACACCTCCAGCCTCCACCCCTGGGGAGAAAAAGCGAACTTGGTAACACCTTTTTCCCAAACAGCCCCTCTCCGTTCACGCCCCCGCCCCCCCAGACACCTTCTCCACATGTAGCACGGAGGCATCTGCCATCGCCGCCTTTGATACCGCAGGATGTGGACCTCCCTTCTGTTGCTGGACCACCCGTTCCTCCACGACAAAGCACTTCTCAACATATCCCAAAGCTTCCTCCAAAAACTTACAAAAGGGAGCACACACACCCATCGATGCATCGGGATGGGCCGCCCTTGCTGGAGAATGCCCCCTCCTCCTGAACTGTCCCTCGCGCTGGGAGTCGCATTTTCCTGGTGCTATGTCTGTTGCTGGCAATGGATGCACTGAACCTGGTGGTGTCAAGGAGTTGGGATGTGTATGCCAAACACTAAGAACTCTCCAATGCATTGGAAATGTAGTGTACAGAAATGGAATTGCAAAAACAGACTTTCTAGTGGAAAACCCGGTTAACTTGCTATTCTTGTTTTAGTATGCAGGACATTGTTCTAAAGTAATTGGACAGCTGATTGTACCAGAAAACAGTCTGGAGAGACTTCTTTGGCCAATGAGCAGAGACTGTGTTTGTGTAATGATCGATAATGTCCAGTACAGGAAGGAAAAACAGTCTTGTATCCATCAGTTCCATACAGTGGCACAGTTTTTGGAATGAAAACATTATGCACTTTTTTTAAATCTCAAACAGGGAACTTTATATCCTTCTTAATTTTCCTTTGCTTTACTTACTCCCTGCTTTAAAATACCTTCCTAAAATTATGAGAAGGACTGTGAGGAAGATCTGTGGTACCTAACCGAGCTAGAATTAAGGCAAAGCACTGTATTGCGGTCCTGTTTACAAGTTGTTACAATGAGTAGTAGGGGGTACCTAGGCTTCACCAAAGAGGTACTTTATTATTATTTTCTGAAATACTGTGGTGCCAGTTCAAAAATAAATTTTTGCCAGGAAGCATAATGTCTAATTATTGCTTTCTTTAGATAGAGCTGATGAAAGTCTTACATCATTAAGGTGACAGCGAATTTTTTTTTAAAAAAAGCAGCACTATCATCTGAAGCAAATATACTACATTTAGAAGACTGTTAATCTCTGCTAGGTTATGTCATGTTCTTTTTAAGGTTTACTGATAATCCATTTCATGGCTAGTAGCTATTCTTTTTCAGTCATGCCATGAAAACAGTCACTTGTCAACTTCCATAGCTATTGTCATGTTTTACTAACAATAGATTAATCAGCATACATAGAATTGCCTTGCAGTTGCATAAATCGTGTGTATATAGTGAATGTTGCATAAATATACTTGCAGATTGTTTTTAATTTAATTGAAATAAAGATAAAGATATGTTTGGCTGACATACGTTAAATTATTACATGGAGAAACGTTCAACTTAGTTTTTCAGTTAAGCACTGAAGGGGATAAAAGCCCATCTTGTGGTACATATTTTTCCCACTTCAATGTATGTATTTTAGTAATAAGAGACTAAAGAGGTGTTTTTGGCATGTTGCAAAATAATAATTCCGTAATATTTGAGAAGCTGGGTTACTCCCAAAGTGAGTTATTATACCTTATGAAATGTTTCACACATCCTGTATGACACGTTAGAAAAAATCAAACTTGATTAATCTTTACAGTGGCTTTCTCTGTCCAAAATACACATGACGAAACAGGTATGTTGTACGTATTCTGACATGGTTTATCCATAACCCTGCGTGCTGCTCTTCAGCTCCAGACCAGACTGGGACAGTAATGGTGGATGACAGTGGTTGAAGAAAAGGAGCTCCGTAATCTCCTCTGCAGTAGGTATATGAAGCATCAAGTGTCTCATCTTCAGTTCATATGGCTCATGGGGCAAGTAAAATTCCCTCACATTTCCTCTTTGGAAGAAGAACACATTTCAGCGTCTTGGAAAGCTGTGTCTCCTAAAGATGATGTCAGTTGAATGATGGCAGAAATCACCTTTTTTAATGCTTTCAGCAATGCCATTGGTCAGGGCCCTGTGATCCTTTAGTGTGGTCATTACATTTTGGAAAGCATTTCATCAACAGGAATGGCAGTTTTCACCACAGTCAAATCTTGAAATTGTCAGTTGCTTTCCTTCTTTGATGTCTTTAACAATGTTGTTTTGAAACATTTTTTCTGGCAAAAGAAAAACGAAGTGAAGATCTCAAAACCTTGGCTTCAGAGGAGAACGTTATATGGGAGCTTTGTAAAAACTCAAGCCACAGGAGGTGTAGTTTAGGTTATGGGTTCCTTGGATAAAAACACCATGATGAACATACTGTCGGCAGTGTTACCTAAATTATTAGCTCCTCAGTGGGTTACCAGGGAAGCTCCATAAAATGAGACTTTCTAATCTATATTTCTTCTTCAGCACCCTCTTGTCTGTGCTGTTGTGCAGTCAAGGCAGAGCAGGCAGGAGGAATCACCCTGTGGCCAGGTTGCTCAGTCAGGAGAGACCTCCCATGGCTCCTGCTAATCAGCAGATTTCTGAAATGTCAGTAGGTCTCTGCTTTCCTTTGTGAAATGGGGAATGCTGTTGCCTGTTTGTGGTTGAGGATAAAAGTGCTTTCCTGGTGAGATGCTTGGACAACAGGGGACAATGGTCACCGTGCAAGTACTTGAAGTAAACGTTCTTTGGAGCCCATGGGTCAGTCACAGTGCACCAGTCATGGTGTTAACTCAGCTGCAAACAGGAGGGACTGGGTGAGAATCAAACCTGTAGCTTTTAGGAGTTGAATACTGCTAAGCCACTGGTTTGTGTCAGGACAACTTTGTGTTAATAATTTCTGATCTGGAATGGCTTCTTCTTTGGATCATGTTTGCATTAGTGACAATACTTCTGAATCATTTTAATGATGCTCTCTGTCTCCTTGGTAAGATGACCCTGATTGGTCTGGTGTGGCCTGGGGTGATGATGTGACCTGGACAATGAAATATGCTTGTGTGGAGGCCCGGAGAGTTGCTGTATTAGTGTAGAGAGCTGATGTATGGCTAAAGTCAGCCTAAACCGCTGCAAACTGTGTAGGCAGGGTTATGTAGCAGAATTTCATAGGTTTATAAGAAGGAGCCTTTTTAGGCAGGGCCTCTTGCAATAGGACAGAGAGTAATGGCTTTAAACTAAAGGAGGGTAGATTTAGACAAGGTATAAGGAAGTTTTTTACAGTGAGTGTGGTGAACCACTGGAACAGGTTGCCCAGAGGTGAAAGATGCCCCATCCCTGGTAACATTCAAGGTCAGGCTGGAAGAACTCTGAGCAACCAGCTCTAGGTGAAGATGTCCCTGCTCACTGCAGGAGGTGGGACTAGATGGCCTTTAAAGGTTCCTTTCCATCCCAGACTGTTCCATGATTCTGTGGTGATTTTGAGGGTGCTGAGCATTTGCTTCTGTTCAGCTGCTGTGTGGGAAGTCGCTGTTGTGCTGCCTGGTGACCCCAAGGTGACACGTTACTGTCATGGCATTCAACAGCGCCTGCAACATTTGTCTGTAACAAACTTGTCTGCTAATGGAGAACATTACCCTTCTTCAGGGTTGATACCATGGAAGCATTGGAGTGCTCCATCCTCAAGAAGCCAGTTCCAGTGTGGACTAACCTGTTTCTCTAATATGCCTCTCTTAAATCAGGGAAGGAGAGGTTTGTCTCAGTAAGAGCATGCTAATACACTGGATTTAGATCCTTCAAGTTTTAGTGTGATGTTGTGGGATATTTAATTATTTTTGTTTTGTGTGTATTTTAAATTAGATTTTTCCCAGTGATATCACTGGAGGTGCTGCTGTTGAATGTAGTAGATCATTGGGCTTCATGGAAAAGATTGTTGAATTGTCATTTCTAAACCCAGACAATGCACAGGTGAAGTCTTTCTTTGGGAGAGAAACCTGTGGCCCAATATTGGTGTAAAAACAAAAGTGTTCTTAACTTACTTTGTAAATTCCATTCCTTATTTTCCATTAAAAAAACAAACCACCCTTAAATGCATTTTTCTGTCCACTGAGAGCAAATTTACCTTTTGTGTTCAGCGGAAAATAGTGCATTATGAGGGAAACAAAGTAAAGAGTAAGTTTTGTTGGTTTTTTTTTTTTTTTCGCTTTCTAGCCAGCAAATGTGAAATCCTGTACTGGGTGGCTGAGAAGTTGAAAGGGAAAAATCAAATCAAATCAGATCAAATCCCTTTTGCCAGATGCATGACGAGTTAGCTGCCAAATGGCAGAACATCTGCAATATTTTTTAAAAGGAGGTAAACAAAGGTAGGTGATCAAGGGCACATGTTGTTGGAATTGCTTTGAACAAGTTTGTTGAATCTATTTTGGAATAAGCCTTTTTTGTTTTGAGTCTAGGATGGCTGACTGAAACAGGGAGTGTAGCCATGGAGAGGTGTGGTCTAGAAGAGTCTAAGGAGATGAAGATCTGTCCCAGTGAGCTACACCAACAACAGGATCTTGACCAGAAGCCTGGAGAGTGACTCAGCTGAGTTCCGAATAAGAGTCTTAGAACCTTGTGTAGGGACCAGTCTCCTTGCGTGGCTGGACTTGTAGGGATACAGGATTGTGTAAGTAATGTTGCCTCAGAAAGGGACCAGAGAAACACCTGTTTCTTCTTTTAATGGATGCAGCCTTCTGGCTGATTCAGTGCAAGAGGCAACAGCGTTATTTAAAGGCAACATTTATTTGGCACAGGAAGAAAAATAATCCAGAGCACACATGTACACTAAAGATGGATGTGAAATGGATCCTGCAACAGGTTGTGTGTGTGTGGTGCTGAGCATCATTCATTCATATTATTTACATTTGCAGATTCTGAGCAGGTACAAGGACATCTCAAGTGATAAGTATAGGCCTGAAAGTAAGAACTCAGGATCGGAAAGAAATAACCATCAGTTCTGCCTGTGCCTTAAATCACTAAAATAGAAGCTGAAATCCACATGCATTTTACAAGCAAGGGTCTGCCACTTTGGAAGGATTTCCTCACCCAGGAGGTGTTAGCAGGTAGGTTTTTTTTCCTTTGTCCTGTTTCTGTCCTGGCATCTGCCTGGCAAATATGAAAAGCAGGTTTGTTCTAAGGAGGATAAAAGTGTCATTACATACATGAGACCAAAACCACAAGCATCAGAGCCCTTGGCAGCATTAGTGCATTACAGTGGACACTTGTCCATAATGATACAACTCTGGTTCCATGGACAAACAAATAGTTCTGTCTGTGGCTGATTCCCGTGCAGAACAAACAGGTTTTGCTGATGCTTCAGTTACAAGGATCTGACTCTTCCTACATAATTTCTATCCTGGCCCTGCACAATCTGACTAAAAGCTGCCAAGTCCTAGGAATTGTCTTTGTGATTCAGTGGCTGGTCAGCATGGAGCAGTCCTGACTGGAATGGGCCAGGGAATTTTTAATTTTATGAGGATGTGAGGGAAAGGGAAGGAGATGGAAGGGGTTTGGTTTTTTTGCCATTAAAAGCCTTACATTAAAAAAAAATCTTCCCAGAGTAGTTTCCAAAAGCTCGGGGAGGAAAGTATGATACTTCTTTCCTTTTTGTAAGGAGAAGAAGTGAATTTTTGTTTCATTAAAATCTATGAGAGAGGCACCAGCTAAAACATTTTAATCTGTGGTGTTTCGCTTGGTCACATTCCTGAAATGTTGGGAAAACCTTGATTGCAGTAAAGAAGGGGTTTTGTCTGTCTGGATAGCTCTTTTCACACACACCCTTCTGCCTCCAGCAGAGGAGGAAAAGCAGGTGGTAGATGCAGGTCAGTCAACACTGGAGAACTCTGGGCCCTGCATCTGCAGTGAGATTGACCACTGCATCCAAGGACACCTGCTCTGGGCCTCCCCTGTCCTGCTGCCATGGCCAGGAGAGCCATGGAGCATGGTGGGTGCTCTTCTCTTGGCCCCAAATTCAGCCACCCTTGCGCTGATGCAGGGAGTTCCAAGCCCCCAGTCTTACAGTGTTTCCCCCAAGGCATTGCTGTTGGCCCCATGGAGACAGTTCACAACTTCTTAAGGGGAAGCTGTCCTTTAGACAGACCAGTGTCCCAGGCTTGTCAAAACGAGGTGATAAAACCAGAGTTGCTCTTGAAACTGCCCTCAGAACGTCCCAGCTTCAGGTAACACCAGAGCTCACCAGTACTGCACTGGTCACACCACTGTGCCAGTGGTGCTCTTGCTGCTGGTGTGTGACATGGGTGTCACAGCAGAGCTTCTTGCAGTCTTCTGCAGAGTTTAGAGTTACTGAGGGTTTGTCATGTCCAGATGTGAGGAGGGTGGCCTGTTTGTGGCCTCGTTGATCTGTCCTTGCACAAGAAGGAGGGCTATGACTTTGAACATGGTGCACCGTCAACTTTCCTGCGCTAGTGCTTCAATTTTTAGCTGGAAGAACCATTCCAAAGCTGCACTTGATGGGGCTTGTGAGGGTGTCAGGCCGAAGAGTTAGCAACCTGTATTCCAGGTGCGTTACAGACCAGGAGCCAGGACACTGTTGGGCACTACCAGTGTCTGCACTGATCCACACTGGGGATAAGGTGGAGAAGAGTCTGTCTCTTGTGGCAGGCCCTGGGCCCAGCCTGCATCACCTGCCTGGAGACACAGGCGATTCTGAGAGCAGAAGCAGTGATTCCTACAGCAGGAGGCAATTCAGGAAATAGCATTCACATAAAAGGTGAAATAGGATTTTGGGGAGTGATGGAAGTCCAAAAGAAAGGATGTTGCTGATTAAGCAGTGCAATGCTCAGGTGCTTCAGCTGATGCTTCTTAGACCTTCTCAAACCACCTGGGTAATGCGAGCTGGCCTCCTGGTAGACATCTTTGATGGTGGTTTTTTTGGAAAGTAGAGGAAAGAAAGGAATTTTAGACTTCTGGCCAGGATGCCAGGGCTGCAGAGGTAACCCTTCTGTTGTGGGTGAGCCCAAATAAGACCTGCCTTGAGTTTGGAAGAGCAAAGATGTATGGCAAATCAAGCAGTTTTAGGGGATGAGGGGGAGGAGAAGATAGTGGGATTTGGCCAAAGCTTTCCAAAACTGAGGGAAGTTCAGTCAGGTAGGGATGAAAGCTAGCAAGTTCCTGTGCTTATTGGACCTGCTGGTTGAGCTCCACTGCAACCCAAAGCCTGGCCCTGCCCTGTGCTAGAAAGAGCAGGATGCATTTGTAAGGCAGTTGTGAGAGACTCCTCTCCCCCACCCTCCACCCTCTGTGTTAGTCAGGGGGATCCCGGGGCCTTGCTGTCTGTCTCCACCCTCGGGGACCTGGGGAAGCACTGCTGTGCTTTGGCTGTGGCCTGCCTTTCTTGGGGCTGCTTATTTCTTTTTGAAGAGCTTGCGGAAGGAGCTCCGGAACCCCCCCTTGGGCTCGTGCCGCGGGTTGTGGTCGCTGAAGGATGTTTGCTCATTGTCATCCTTCTGGCAGAACCTGGTGTTGTCTTCTGCATGGAGCTCCTAAAAGGGAAAAGACAATTTAACCAGCATTTGCAACCTCACATTCTTGTTCCCTTCTCTCTCTTTCTATTTCTCTCTCTGTGCTAGGAGGGACCTGGTGGGTGAGGAGGTGCTGACAAGGCTGGGAAACAACACTGGTGCCTCTGCAGAGAGCTTGTTGCTGGCTCTAAGGCTGAGGCAGTGACAGAGGAGTAGGAGGATTAGTATTGTTAGAGGGAACTGGAGCGTTTCTTGCTAAACTTTTTGTTTAGGGGAAGCTCACTAGCTTCTTTTGCCACTGAGGGAGCAAGCCAGCTTGGGCAGTTGGAAGAACTTCCCACCCTCTCCTTTCTCCCCTAGGGCAGGGAGGCATCAGGCTTCTTGAGCTGTGATAAGGTGTGAAAGACTCTTCTGCTGGCTCTGCTGCTGCATGGCTTCATATCTGTGGGGCAGAAGGATTCATTAGCACACACACCTTGTAGTAAATGTGCCACTAAAAGATCTTTCCCTCTTTCAGGAGAGTGCCAAGCTCCTCTCAGGAAGACTCTGGACAAGACCCTTTTCTCAATTCTGCCCACCACTGCCATGGTGATTTCCTTTGCTCCGTGGGGGAGAACATGTCCTGCAGTTCTGGACAAGCTCCACATCTGCACCCTGCTGTGGGCCATTGCTCTGTGCAGGTGAGTGCCAAAGAGCTCACAGGCCCCTTTCTCTGGGGTGGCTGTGTCCCCATGACTCTTCTCTCTCTGCCTCATCTCCCCTGTTCAGCCATCCACCACCTCCTTTACTCACTAGGCCTTTTTTTTCTTTTCTTTTGAAGTTTCCTTGCTGCCTTTTTAGTCAGGCTGTCAGAACCTACCTCCCATCATCATCTGCATCTACAGCCTCCTATCTAAGCATCTCACAGCACCCTTGGCCTCTACCTCCTTGGCTGTGACAGCCCAAAGCTGACTGCAAACTACAGAAACATTGCTCCTACAGGACCTGGTGCCCCTGAAGGGTTAGAGTGCTGTTTGCCATGTCCCATCTGAGAGACACAGTTGCTGGGCTCTGTCTGTTCTCAGACTTTGGCATGGGTCTGTACAATCCAGGCAACAAATACAGGTGAAACAAAACCTATGGACCAGATCCTTGCTGGTGTAAATGGGCTGAGCTTGGCCAAGTCATGCTGGTTTATACTGCCATGACTTACCCAGCACTCCTCAGAGCAGGTGGAAAGGCACCTGTTCAGCTGGGTGCCAACCACAGCACTAATTTTGAACAGCTTTGTGTAAACTTTGTGAGCTGCTCAGAACATTAACCTGGGGGGGAAGCTCAGTGACAGGTGGAGACACACAAGAGGCTACCTTGTCTCAAAGGTGTTCTAGATCAGCCAGCTGTGCACCTCAACCCCGTGCTTGTCCCTGGGGAAGATGTGTGTGAAAAGGAGCTGTCTTGTCCCTCCCTTGGGCATGTACATGCAGCTGAGGACTTGGAATGTGTGGGCTTGAAAGCTGTTTTGGCGTGTTCTACTCTAACTGTATCTCAGATCTTTCTCCTGCTGCTGCTGCACCACCACGTGCCTTTTTTTTTTTCCTCCTCCTATTTAAGCCTCCTTACTTCCAAAAAGCTCGGTTTTTCACCCGCTCCTCTCTGTGGGGGGAAGTAGCTCCTTTGGGAGCTTCGAGCTGAGGCTGAGATCAAGTGAGGCTGAACATTCCTGTCCTGCTTCTGCTGCAGACGGCTCCCACTGCTGCTCCGTGTGCTGTAGAGTCTGGTGCTCACGCCCTCCGCGCTCCGCGGCAGCTCCTTCAGGGACCTGCTCAGCTGCTTCCCTTTGCTGTGGAACATCTCACGCTTGTAGGTGCTGCTGCTCACGGGAGTGCAGCTCTTAGGCAGTGGCTGCAAGGCATGGTCTGTCCTCTCCGGTTCTGAGGTGAAGTTCACAGGCCTCAGGAAGCAAATATCCAAGCTGGACTCGGAAGAGGCCGGGGAGCAGTTCTCAAAGAGAGCGAGGTTTTGGAAGGTGTCATCTTCGTAGGGGCCTGGCATGGTGAAAACCTCCCCAGGGTAGTCGAACTCTTCGTAGCTTGGTGCAAAGTTCCTCGCATCCTGCAGCAGCTCCACAGAGGTTCTGATGGCTCTCTCAGTGTTCCCCACCGCGTCGGCCGGTGGCGCTTCGTACTCCATTTCAGGGATGGATTGCAAGGGGGCTGTCAAGGCCTTGAGTTCCTGCTCTGTCAGCTGAGAGGAGGCAAGGATGTTCTCTGGCCTCTCGTGTTTTCTGCTTTCCATCTCCCAGTCAGGGGGCTTTACAGCCTGGATGTTCTCCATCACGGTTGGCTGGGGTTTCTTCATCTGCGGCATCAAATGCCTTAAAAGTAAACAAAACAAAACAACAGACGGAAGTGGAATACTAAAGGATGACAGAGACAGCATGACAAGCCCCACCCCCCTTCAATCCCCCAGCCCTACTGTGTTAATTTTATGGCCAAAAGGTATTCTCCTGCCTTGGAGAACAGTAACAGAGGTGTCATAGAACTTGCCTGGCTGGTTAGGGGAACCAAACTTGGAAAGACAGAACTGCTTATCCAGTAGCTTTGGCTGACTTGTGTACTCTACAGCATGAAATGAATAGAAACTGAGATGAGAAGCCAACTGCTCCATCTCTCTCCTGTTCATCTGCATTTTGGATTTTAACTTTCCTTCTTTCTCTCTCTGTAATGTAGGAGCTGTGCCTCACTTTCCTGTGGTTTGGTTGTCTTTTCAAGTGGACAAGGTTTCTCTCTTGGTTAGGGTGACTTTGTCCCCAAAATGTGTCAGGAGTGCTTGGAGGGCTCCTGCCCTCCTTGTGTTTCAGCTGAGTCTTCAGTTCAGGGTGGTTGTGGGAGTGGTGCCAGCTGAGGCTACCAAGGTGTGGGCCTGGAGCATCCTGTCTGTGAGAGGAGGCAGATTGTCTTGGGCAGTCTGGGGAGAAGGAGGCTAAGGACTGATCTGCAACACTGCTAATAGAGGGGGACTGGGAATGACGAAGCCAAACTCTTGTTAGTATCAAATGAGATAAAAAAGCACAATAGCCACAAATTGCTGGCATAAGAATAAAGGTAAATCTAGCGTGCTTCTCTGATCATCATCTCATTTAGCACCTGTCAGGCTGGAAATGGCCAAGGGGGAACCATACGAGGAGTGGCTGTGGGCACTTGGTCTGTTCAGCCTGGAGGAGACTGAGACCCCATCGCAGTCTGCAGCTTCCTCACGAGGTAAAAGCAGAGGGGCAGGCTCTGATCTCTTCTCTCTGGTGACCAGAGACAGGACCCACGGGAATGGCCTGGAGTTGTGTCAGGGAAGGCTGAGTTTGGATATTAGGAAAAGGTCTTCACCCAGAGGGTGGTTGGGCTCTGGAACAGGCTCCCCAGGGCAGTGGTCACAGCACCAAGCCTGACAGAGTCCAAGAAGTGTTTGTACGATGCTCTCAGGCACATGCTGTGACTCTTGAGGATGGTCCTGTGCAGGGCCAGGAGTTGGACTCAATGATTCTTGTGGGTCCCTTCCAACTCAGTATATTTTGCGATTCTGTGAAGATTGCAAGGTGCTACCAGTAGCCCTGCCTGTCTTGAATTAGTCTTGTGTGTTTTTGAACCCATTTTGTACTTGTGTCTTGTGATAGTGAATCCCATCACTCAATTATGTGCTGTGTGGAAAAGTATTTTTTTTTCCCTACTCTGAGACCTCGGTCCTGTTTCCCAGCTCTTGTAATGCTGACAGTGAATAATGCAGAGTGTTCTTGTGCACACCACTGTCAGGCCTAAACAAATTCATGTCCTCCCTAACATACCGTTAAGGCAGCCCTGGGTAGAGCTCTGAAACATTTCCTGCTGGTAAACCACATGGTAGGGGATAGCAGGATGGAGCCAGCCCTTCATCTCTCTATCCATATACAGGGAGTGGTTTTGGAAATGACAGCCTGTAGCTGCCTGGTGTCACTGGCATGGTGTGGGTGAGGAGAGAGTATTCAGCCTACTTTGAAAGCTGCCCATGAGGACAACAGGCTTACGGGGTGGTTGTGCCAGAGGAAGGTGCTGCTGGGAATGACTGTATGGCCTCTTCAGTGTGGATCCCACTGTCCCGCATTGATGCTGCACTGGGTGTTGGAGAAACCTCTTGGCTTGTACACTGGGAGGTGAGACCTTTGTACAGCTTCACCAGGGATGACCTGAGGGAGGAGAAATCCATCGTCGGGCTAAGAAATAAGGCAGGGAATGAGCACGAGCGTGTAGAATCACAGAAAACAGGACTGGGAGGGACCTTAATATTCCCGTTCACCTCTGGCCACCCCAAGGAAGAGCCTGTTCCACCTAGTCTGTTCCAGTCAGGAGGGCATCCTGCTTTCTATGGTGTTCTTAATGCCTCTCCCCATAGCAGTCCCTCCCCAGCAGTCTGCTCCAGCTCTTTACCACCCTCCATACTTGGAAGCTTCCCTTGAAATTTGATCTTGTCCTACCTACACCCCAGGTAAGTCATCACAAGGAGCAAAGGCAACCAGATTCTGATTTTAGTAAAAAGCCTTGATTTGAAGGAATTGTTCTGAACTGCAACTTGAGAATGTACATTCAGGGTAATTTCTGTCATAGTTAATCACAAACAGGTTATGGGAGACTTTTGTTTCTCCCACATCCTCCTCCAGTAAAATAAGGTAAGACCATTCTTTTGGAGTCTCAGCCCATAAGGGAAACAGTCCTCACCCTCCCCAGGGCCTGGAGCTGCCAGAGCTAAATCCCTGTGTGTTTTCCCACTAGGGAGTGACTTTGCCACCAGCTTAAAGAATCAAGCCACATGAAACATGCGGCTGCTATGTTTAGAAGGATTTAGAAGTGATCTTTCTTTCACTCTCAGAGTTAGGCAGAAGGACCCACCCCAAATCTGACCTCAGTTGAAGGGCAAATGCCAATAGTGGTTCTTCTCCAGCATTCAGATGCAAAGGGCGTTGTTTTATTTGAACAGAGCGATATGCCTGTTGATCTTGCCTGGACCTAAACCCCCTGTTTGCCAGGCTTCCCCCACACCTCCCTTCCCTGGTGACAGAGAGAATGAGCTGATGTTGTGCTTACTTCTTCAGCTTTTTCCTCTTCTGTATCAGCAGGTCTTCATTGCATTGGAAGAGGAGGCTATAGTGTGAGATGAAAACCCGGAGGCGCTGCACACACACCAGCAGCAGGTAATAGTCAGGGTGCTCTTGCTCCGTGAACTTCAGGACATTCTGAGGCACAGAGGAGAACAGGCTGTTTGGAGGCTGTCCTGACCCTTTCTGGGGAGAAGGCACTATTGGAACCATGGATTAGGGCTCTGGAGTGCTCATGGCCCTGCCCTGGGGGAGCTTTTCTAGGCAGCATGAGTTTCTGAGGGACTTGGATGAGGCCTGCCTCCCACTAGTCCAGTGCAAATGCACAAGGAACCACTGTAAATGTAATCATGGGATGTGTGGGTGATGCACTGGTTGAGTTTAGCTTTGGATGAACAAAGCAATGGTTTGATTTTATAGGGCTTGCTTTCTGTGTATTTGCCTTGTCTGAAATGTTTCAGTACAATTCAGATAAGCCTTCTGTGAACCAGAACTCTTTTTATCAGCCATCTCTCTGTAGGACAGGTTGTTGGGCCCTAGGAGCCCTCTCAGATGTGTCACATCTCTGGCCTCCTGTTATCCCAGAGCAGCAGGCAGCAGAGCCTTTGGCTTCCCAGGGGACAAAAGCTGTTTCTGTCAGGTCAAATGGGGAAACTGGCAAATATAAGCAAGCCTCATGTGAAAAAGAGGAAACTTAAGCTATTGTTAGCTGGCTTTCCCTTTCAAAGTTTTTGTTTTTTTCTTCAAAGAACCCACTGGGTTTGCCAGAAGCCCAAATACCAGCTCTGAGTTAAAAGTCACCTGATGTGATAAGAGTTCAACAAGCCAGTTTCCATCCTGGGGCCCTACCTGTAGATGAATAAGGTATTCAGGGATTCGTTGGACTATATGAAAGAACAGAATGTAGAGGTCAGACTTGATTTCTTCTTCCACCTGAAATAGAGAAAGCGACTTAAGAGTCTTTTCCACCCATAAAACATGTCTGCTTCCAGATAGTTCTGTGCTTTAATGAGTAGTTATGCTGTAAGGAGTTACAACAGTTCACAGGGCCACACCAGGCATTTAGGTTGGGGATTATCTACTAGGGACACTCAGCCTAATTAAGTAGGGGTGTGTGTTGAAAGTGCACTAGTTAAGTTTCAGTGACACCCCAAGAAGACGCTGTTGTTCAGAATGAAGTTCTTAGTGTAGGCTCAGATGAACTGAAAAAAATGAGATTGACTTCTAAATTAAAATATCTTGGAAGCAAGCAAATGTGGTTTAGTTACTGCACTTTAAACTACCTTTATATTTAACTTTCCTAGTTTAAACCAAGAATAAAGGGTGTGAGACCAAATGCCTGAAGCTGCAAGTGAAGACTCTTTTCTCTATAAAGGACTTACAGCCTCACTCGATCTCTGTTTGGATGAGTCCTCCATTTTCCAGGAGACAGTGCCAGGAAAAAGTCTGGATAGCATGTGCATAGGCAAGCTTTTGGGAGGTTTAATCTGAGACATTGTTTCGTGGCCCAGCAGAAAAACAGCTTTGGTTTCAGACAGTGAGGAAGGTGTTAAAGCTGCCTTTTGTAGGTGCCTGTCAGCCACGGCAACCTCCAGGAAACTGGCATTTGGCAACAGAACAAGTGGATTGGCAGGAGAGTCCTATCATGGGCAGGCATAACAGGAAGAGATCCAGGCTTGCATGTTGCCATTACGTGCCTGGGAAGCAGGCAGGAAGTTTACCTCCTTCAGGATCACCACGTGGATCAGAGAGATGCATTCTGGCAGGTCCCTCAGGTAAGCAACGTAGTAGTCCAGAAAATTATTCTTACAAAAGGGAAAGAGAAAAGAACCAACAAACTTAACAGAGATTTTTGGTCACGGAGCCAGCCAAACTGCTGATTCCCCACCATCACTGCTGGGAGGTCACCAGTGCAGCAGAGCTGCTGTGTGACTCCTTCTGGGCTCGGAACTTCTCAGGAAAGTCTGTTTTATAGAATGTGTTCTGCTGTTGAGCACAGAGTGTAAAGCTTTACAGCAGGTGGGGAGGGGTAGAGAGGCTGGGCAGCAAGAAGCTTTTCTTGTGTAAGACTCTTAAAATTTATAAAGTGTCAGATGAGTTTTTACACATCCTTGCTGCTCACCAGGGCAACAGAAGTGGGTGCAACACACCATGTGTGATAAGAGGCCTGCCCACCTGCTTATCAGAACTGTGAACAAGGTGTATTGGGGCAGGGGAGCATCAGAAACTCTCTTTTCACACCCTCACTGGAAATACAGCCATTCAAGCTGTCAAGGCTCACGTGTGGCTCCTGCAAGCAGGTCTAGGTCTCAAGTACTGGTTATAGAGCTGTGCCATGAGGCTGCCTGCCCACAGATGGGTCTGGCTTGTGGAATCCCTGAACAACAAAGGGGCTGCCGTGGCCCAGGAAGGCAGTGCTCCAAGGGGGCTTGCTGCAAGGCCTTACCCTTCAGGCCACAGCTGCACAGCACAGCCCCTCTCTTGCAAGGTGTTTTGGCCCACCTGTGCCTCAACAAAACATCATGAATCATGACAGAAGATTCTGAAGAGGTCTTTAACATACCTCATCATTTGTCAGCTTCAGGAAGATGTCTCCTAGGATCCCTTGTCGTGGCCAGCTCAGGACTCGCTCCTGGAGAGCGTGCAGTAAATCCACGTGCTGCTGGACCAGGAACCGCAAAGAGTTGGGGAAAAAACTGAAGGGAGACCAAATCAGACTGATTATACAGAGCAAAACCTCATCCCTAACAAGTGAATACTGCTAAGTGATCATTCCTGTGTGGTCAGCACAGCCTTGCACATGTAGTATTAACTCCTGTGGTTGGAGCCCTGGCTGCATCGGGGGGTCCTGTTTTGGCTGCTGTGTTCATGCAAGTACCCTCTCCAGCTGGCTATTAATAAAGAGTTTTGAAGGCTTCTTAGGCTGGCTTTGCAATGCATTGAGTAGCTGACCAGAATTAGCAGCACTAAAAAGCCCCAGGCAATGCTGCTGTGGCTGATGATGCAGGACCATGGTCCTGAGCCATCCCATTGAGAGCTTGGAGGAGAGCTGGTCAAAATGTGCTGCTGCCTTTCTGCCACTTCATGTTGATTTCACCCAGAATCAGAATGAAGATGGTGGACAAGATGCAAGGGACAGGCAGGAAGGTCTTTAATGACTGCAAAAACCTCCCGGTGCCTCCAGTTTTCAACTAGAAATTAACTAAGTGTTCAAAGATCTCTGTGTGGATGAAGGAAAAGTGTGTGAGAGGATAATGCAGAAATAATATTGACTGAAGAAAACTCCCCAAAAGACAGAGAGCAAATACCTTCTCTCTTTGGTGCTTCTTTTCACATCTGGCCCTTGCAGTGTGGCCTTGATCTTCAGGATTAGGGACAGGTTGATGACATACTTCCTTTCTGACTCCAGCAGCTCCAAAGCGATGTTCTGCCTTTTAGCTTCCAGAAGATAATGGTTAAGTTTAAAAATAAGAAAATACTGACCTTAGGGACAGCTGCATGTTAGACTGGCGAACTGACATCGAACCATGAAAGGAGAAACTTGTTTAAAAATGATATCAATGTCTCGTCTTTTTGTGTCTTCTTTCCCTAAAATGTAAAATCCCATCCTGATGCTAGAGCGTGCCCCAGACATGACTAGAGCCACAGTTTGCTAAGAAAGCTCTAAAGCAAATGTGTTTTTCCCTATGAATACCAAATTTTTCTAAGAATAACAGAACAAGCAGTCAATTGCAAAACAACTCATATCAGGGTTTTCCATCCTGAAGAATCCCTGCAGAATAAGAAGTTGTATTTTTCACCCACTTAAGCAACTACACTGCTGCAATCCCATCAGTACTCTGAACCTGACAGGTCTTGGAAAGGAGAAGGGCTGTCCTGGGTATAGAGTGGTTCTGTCAGTCACACAGCCCAACAAATATAAATGCCAGAGGTCTGGGAGTGTGAGGCCCTGAGGGATCCCCCCTAGCAGGAGAAACTGGTCTGTGTGTCTCCCTCCATGGATGCTGATCACCAACCAGCTCACAGCAGGCATGGATACAGCTTTGAGCCTCTCTAGCCAGAGTTTTCTACTCCTTACCAGCCAAAGAGGGTTCACATATTATGTTGTCTGCTGAGCTGTATCTGCTTTGGCCCATGTCTTTCCCTCTCTCCGGTTGCTCTTTGGAAATGTACTCATCTCCCCAGTCCTTGGTGTCCTTGGGCTGCTTCCATACTGTTGATGGCAAATGCATTTTTGACTGCCCCTCTGTTGCCAGGGGAGGCTTGAGGCTGTCATCTGTCTCTATGCCTGCTCCTGCAATGACAAACAGGTCTATGGACTCTGACATCTCAGCTGACAGACTGTGCTGCAGCAGGCAGTTAAGCTGTGCTTCCATCCATTTGAAGCACTGGAACGTGAATTTGGAGAATTATTTGTGCTTCACAAGGGCTGTAGCCTTGTAGAGTTAATTTACAAAGGAAGTGCAGTTGGTGAGCTCTTCAGCAGAACAAGGTTTGCACTCTTCCAGCATTTATTTTCAGGCCAAATAAGATCCAAAACTAGACATATGTTAGAGAAGAAGAAAGACCACCTCTTCCCAAGTGGGAAAAATGGTCCTCTCACTATTCTTTGTCACATCAGGAAGCCTCAATTCTTCCTTTCTGCAAAAGCACTTAGAATCTGAGAAAGCAACAGCAGAAAGGCTTTCTCTGCCAAATCCTTGGCATTGACCATCAAGGACACTTCAGGGACACAGGTTTGCCCTCACATCTCAACTGAAGTATGAAAATGGAGGTACATGGCAGTGTGAAAGACATCCCTGTGAAATGCCTTCCCTGAAAGCATTTCTTCAGTGCAGTAAAGCAAGCACTCTCTTTGAATCATTGTCCTGCTGTCTTTTCATGTTTGATATTTTCTTACCTGGGCCTGCTATGACTTTCACACCTCCTTCTCCCATGGGCATGATCCTGGTGTCAGACACTGTTGAAGAAAAAAGGGAACTTTAACAAGAGAAGACAACTGTAGAGCAGGCTGCTTCCTGCCAAGCCCTGTCAGTAGGGTTAAATCCTCCAGTCTTTCACAGTTTTGCTATGAAATCTGATCTCTGCCTCTGCTGACATTTAAAATGAATATATTTTTATTATCTTCCTATCTGAACAGCAAGACAGTGATAGACCAGCTTAGACCCCCCAAACTTAGTTATAGAATGAAAGGCTCTGGTCCATCACCTTTTCTTTGATTCCAGCTTTCAAGTGTTTGGCAGCTGACAGTGTTTTCCTCACCAAGGTGTGATCCTCCTTCCTGTGCCCCGCTCCCTCACACAGAAACAAACCCAGGATTTTTATCAAGAGCCCCCATTTGGTTCTGTATCTGTGCCACTGGCACTACAAGAACAAAGATCCAGCCTGCATCGCTCTCCTTGGAGGGGGCAAGAACTGGCTGTTGAGACAGTGTTTGCAAAGCAAATACTTCCTGAACCCAGGTTACCCTAGTGAGCTTTTTCTGATTTTTTTTCCTGAGGAAGGCACTGCATTTGCCTGTTCTGTTTCCTACCTTTTTCATAAGTCACATTGTGTAAAAGACTCGTAAAATCTTCATTAATCAGCACAGGTTCTGGGAGGTTGATGGATCGAAATGGGCTGCCCTGGAGAGGTGTTGGCACTGTCTGTGACCCGTGATCATCCTTCTGTGCTCTTCTGTACAAACACAAAGAACGAGCTGGTTGGAAAGTCTGAATGCTACAGGTGAAGCTCCTACACTACATTTGTGGCCAACACTGTCAGAAATAGGACAATCTAGCAGAGACTTTGATGGAATTGGCAGTTCATGAACAATGTTCTGGAAATAACTTCCACTGGCTATAGGAGAAGGTTATTTCAGATCTATTCTTTTGCAGAGCATATTTCATCTAATTAAATAGCTTAATTAGCTGAGGGGCTAGCCTAGATTTGCAAAGTGTTGGCATCAAGGCAGCTGTATAGATTCATGAGCAAAACTCTGTTTTCAGAAGGAGGCTAATTAGGACCAAGCTGGACAACCATCTGCTTCATCACAGCATCAGTGTAGCCCAGCAGTGTGCAAACATTCTCTGACTCTGCTCAGAGGAGAACAGGCTGGTGACAGGAAAGCAGAGCATGACTGCACCATCAGGAGCCCACTGAGTCCTGTAAGGTTGGAAGGGGAAATTGCAGTGCTGTTGTCTGAATGGTGGAGGCTTCTGACTTTCAACAGTGTTACTGCCCCAACATGCTTTTAGAGGGTCTGTGTGTTCAACCAGGCCCTGGTTTCCCAGGGAGCTGTTGGGGGCTGTGTTGCTGTTGGGATCACGGTGAGGTGTAAGCATTTTTCTTCTGCCTTTGCTCTGTGGGGTGTGTGTCTAAAAGCCTGGGGTGAACTGAAGCATTTCTGGTCATAATCAGGGTTGATGCACATGTCCAGCCAGGAAAACAATTAAGAAATTATGCTATACAGAAATGAACAAAATGGACACCACTGCTAATTAGCATTTTCAGCACCTTGGAGTTTGGGCCCTTACTTAGCTTTCATTTTCCGTGATTCCCGGCGCTTCTCTTGCTGCAGCTGCTCAATTTTCTGTTGCATTTCCTCCTGCTTGGCACTGATTTCTTCAATCATTGACTTTGCATCGCTGAGCTCCTCCTGAGAAACAGGCAAAAGCACAGCATTCCCAGGGTGCCCATCAGCCTTTCATGGCACAGCTCTGAATGCTGGCTGGTGTGCACTAAAGGTGCTTCAGGGTGCTCTGGGGAGTGGCTCTGTGATCAGACACTCTTCCTTTGCAAGTCCAGGATGTGTCACACGTGCCATGCACAACATGGCACACCATGGTGATCCTTAATTCTACAGGCAACTCACCCAAGCCAGCGTGGTGCCACATGCTCAAGGCAGTGGTGGGAGATGAGACTCAAGGCTTCATCCACCACCAGCTGAAAGCACTGGGAGGACTCCTGCCCTTAATGGCATTTGGAGGTGTACCTTAGGGAGCACATTTCCCTCTGCAGTTTTCCAGCATGTGTATTCACGTGTTGCACTTGGTTCAGATCCCAGTGTGAGCACTCACATGCATAAGCTTTTGCCAATCAGGCCTTGGATCTGCTCTTTTAGCCTGGTTTCCTAAGGAAATGAGGCCCTCCATATCCTCCCTGTCCATCCTCCCTCAGGCACTTTCAGCCAAGCCTTACTCAGATGTAGGGCTCTGATGCATGAAGTTCCTGCAGGTTTCATAAACGTGAGCAGCAGGGTTGAGGAGAAACACTCAAGAGTTTCATGTAAACCAAAGGATTTTCCCCAAGCAAGGAGGTGGCTTCACTGGGAGCTCAGGATTTGAATAGCTAATGTGGGCATGAGGCAGAGCAGCCTTTGCCCCTTCTGTTGCTTGCATAATTCTTTGTATCTGCATTTTAAATCCCTTCTCCCCTATGACAATGTCCTGGATAACCCTGTGTCTGGTTGCTCTGAGACCTCTTCCATATGCCCTCACCCTTTTTGTTGTCTCCCTTGCTCGTCTGGCACCAGGGGCTCCTTTTGCCTGGTGCCATCTGTCTCCTTGTCACAGGGTTAGTAATGGGCTTTTCCAGTAAGCAGCCCTCTTTAACTTCACAAGGTACTATTGACTCAGCGAAACCCCATGGGGAAAGTTTGCAATAAAAACAATAAAAGAGTTCCTCTGCCTGCCTCGTCACAGGCAGTCATCCAGTTTCTGCATGGAGACGCTGGCTGGTCTAAAGTGTGCATCAAGCCTTCTTGCCAGGCTGTCTCTCTAGCCCTTTGTCTTTATCCTCTTGGGCCAGATCAAACCAGGCAGCACTTCCTCCCAGCCATGTGGAAAGGTGACTTCAAAAGGCTTTAGGGTTTTGTGTTAATTTGCTGCTCCCCAGTGGCTCTGGTTCCTGCAGGAAATGCAGGAGACCTGACCCAGGACAGGTGCGGGACAGTGGCCCAGCAGTAGCCCCTGAACAGGCCATAAACCCATGGCATGTGCAGCCCAGAGCAAGGGCTGCTTGTGCCCAGGTAACTCCCAGCACTGCCTCATGGCCAGTCAAGAAGGCTCAATAGGCCAGAGTATGGGTTACTTTTGGGTTGGAGTAGTCAGGGGAGACCCAAAGCCAAAGGAAGTACCCCAGGTGTATCCAAAACAATTGCCTGTTCATTTTCTTTGCAAACAGGAAGTATTGATGGAGGCAGGGGAATGCTTCCCTCTGCCACACAAGCTCACATGGAATGTATGCAGCCTCCCCACAGGTCACACTCCTACCTTGAACGTGTTGAGGGAATTCTTCATCTCAGCCACCTTCTCTTCCATGGCACAGCGGCAGCTCTTGACCTTCTCTTCCAGGGCGTACTCTCCATGCTGGATCCGTGACAGCTCCTGCATTGCTTCTGTGAAACCCGCCTTCAGCTCAGAGGCTAATGCCTGCAACTACAGCAACCACAAACACAGTGGGTTCAGTCCCTCCTCCCAGGCTCAGGTGTTTGTGTCCCCGAGGGTCACTCAGCTGGCACATAGGCTGCATGTAACCCATCCTGTAAGGTGCTGTCCTCTTTCTCCTCCTCCTTTCATGGCTGGGAAACATGGGGAGAGGTTTGGCCCCTGCTGCAGCCTCAGTACAGAGTAGGGGGTGTTTGTCTTGGGCAATCAATGTGCCCCTTTTTTAGACTTTTTTAAAAACTTTTTTGAGTTTTTCCAGGCTCCCTGGCAGTTTGCAGCCTGTCAGCCTGTAGTAGGAGGACAGCCTGAAACATGCCAAGAAGGTTTGCAATAACAGCAGCCAGATTATTAATCTCCAAAGCAGCTGAACAATCAGGAACGTGTCCGGTTTTGAGCAAGTCCTCCTCCCACCTGTGCTCGTGGGGCTGGCACTTTCCCCACACAGGTCTAACCCCTCACTCTCTAAGGGTTGTGGAGAAGCTCTGTCCTTTGTCATGGGCCCTTTCCATGGAAGGAGGCAGCTCTAACTTGTGCTGGAGAGGGAACAGGAAGTTTTCCCGTGGCATACAGTGATGCTGTGCCCAGTCTTTCCATTTTCTGTCCCTAGAGGCCCTGGTGCTGCTGGAAGAGCTCACCACCTAAGCTGGAGACAGCCAGTGATAGCCAGGTGAAGCAGGAGATGGACTGGGGCAAGCCAGGCTGGCAGAGCAAGCAGACAAGGCAGGTGTGGAGGTGGGCAGTGAGGGGGGATCAGCAGCTGGCAGAGGGCTAAGCAGGGAATACCCTTTTGGGAGCAGCTCGGGCTGGTGACCCTGAACTCTGCCCCCAGCGCTGTGAGCGAGGCGCTTGTCTTGCCTGCACAAAGCCCACAGCGAGGTCGCGGCCCAAGGCGCTTCAGCACAGAGGTTTTTACCTTTACAACAGAAATTCGGCCTAACATCTGGTTATAAACTGAGTCCAAAACGGGAGCACTGGTGGTAAGCGGAGAGCCACCCCGGGAACTCAGGCGCTTGAGTCCTGCAAATGGAGCAGAGATGGCTTCCGATACCTCGGGGCAATGGCATGCACCAGCCTCCTCTGGTCGAGACTGGCAGTGTCTTTACATGTCTGCCTGCCATCCCCACTCCTACCCCAGCGCTCACCCCACAGCCCCCACTCTGATCTGGCTGGACACACATTTCCAGAGTGCCTGGGTAGGAGGAGTGGGACTGACAGGAACCACAGGCACTGGGACAGGGCAGATGGGAGCAGGAGGCTGAGGACATCTTCCCTCATCAGGATGACAACCGTGAGTCCCCAAGCCAGATGGAGCTCCAGACCCCTTGGCTCAACCCTTTCCCCCACCCTTCCTGGCCACAATGTCACCCTGTGACCTGTGAGTGTAGCCTGAAGGGTTAGAGGGGCTGCTTAGGGCAGACAATGACCACACTGCTTCTGATAGCTCAGCCCAGATGGTCGTGGCATCATCAGACATCCTAACATATGTGCCTGGAGAAGGGAGGGGGAGGGAGGGTTATAAAGTACTGCGACTGTGCAAAGTGTTAATATTCCCGTCCCTGCTCACAGGTGCTTGACACACTTCCCCCCTGAGCTGACATGGCCAAGGTCTGTCTGCCAGGCTGCATCAGGGCTGGGCATCACACACTGCCCTCCAGGTGAAAAGGGTTGATTCATCAGATCTGTCCCTTCCAACTGGAATGTGCTATTCCACTCTATCCTATGCTATCCATTTTAGAGATCTGCTTCAGGATGGACATATCACAGCCCCAGGTCTTGCTAGCAGTGGAGCAGTCCTGGAGCTGGCCCTGGAGATAACAATGTCTGGGGAGAATACGCCCAAAATCTGCCCACAAGCATGGCCATCTCCTCCTTGGATGCTTCTAGAAAGGGGATAAACTACACAGATCCTTTGAAGGGTATAGGGATGGGAATCATTGCTGATCTTGAGGTTTCAGAGTAAGAACTTGCAAGGCATCAGCAAAAATGGACCATTGCAGAGACTTTGGTGTCCATGTGCACTGAAATGCTCTGTGAAAGCAGAGTTCAGCCAACAAAAAGAAAGATTTGGATTAGAGGCTGGACAAAATATCCTCTGCATCTAAGAGCAGACAGTGTTATTTTGGGATTTGCTGTTGGCCAATCTCTGCTT
Source organism: Lycocorax pyrrhopterus obiensis (assembly GCA_014706295.1). Taxonomy (NCBI): domain Eukaryota; kingdom Metazoa; phylum Chordata; class Aves; order Passeriformes; family Paradisaeidae; genus Lycocorax; species Lycocorax pyrrhopterus. The sequence goes on from JACSVZ010000004.1 coordinate 1,241,140, forward strand.
TTGGAGTGACAGTGCTAGCTTAGTTTCTTTGTGTGTCCATCTCAGTGCTCCAGAGCCCGGCCTGAGTCTGTCCTGCCCCATATATCCTTCCTCAGCCCCATGCAGCTTGCAGTGGCTATTTCAGACACTGAAATGCATCCTTGTGTTGCTGCTTGATGGATGAATGCAGCCAGAAACACCAACCAGCCACAGGGCTCGGATGATTGAACAAGAAGTGCTGAAACCCTGAGCAGGTAAGGGTTAGCATAGAAAGGAAATACATTCTTGTTGCATTGGATGCAGGGTTGATCCAAAATCAAGTGAAGTGGTACTGGAACAGCATGTCATCTTTAAACTCTTGCCAAGCACAGTGCAGCTATGGATTTTAGTTTGAGCTCATTTCTAAAAGCAAGCTTTAGAAAACCATCCTTTAAATCCCATAAGCTGTTAAATCAGATGGAAGCTATTGAAGTATCAGGCCCTGCCCATGTCTTGCCCAAGTGAGAGGGCTCTGTCTGCACAGGGATGGCCTATGCCTACAGGACCAGAGAGGTACTTCACAGGTTTGTGACCCTCTGGAAAGTCAAGACAACTCTGTGTTTCTAAAGTTTCTAAGTGCAACACATACCAAAAAAGACAGATTTTATAATACAGCAATAGTTAAACTGTAATGTGTTGCCCTGGCTCACTTATTCATGGGAGTAAAGATGTACTTTAACACTTAAGTTGTGGAATTTAAGAAAGAACAACTTAAACTGAGCTAATGCCTAGAGGATAAATGAATCTGCACAGTCATAGGGAGTCCTTAGAACCTGCCCAAGAACTATTCAAAAAAACCATTTAGGTATCTAAATAATTTAGTACTAGATGCAGATTTCAGTGCCTGTCTGCCTTTGGAGTGTGGCCCTCAAACCCAACAAAACAAAGCAGTGAGGCATCCAGTGCCATGTGTCTGTGGTAGGGTATGTCTTTCTTGGGCCCCATGACTCCCATTTCACCTGCTGCCCTGATGTTTTTCAGTTCTGTGTGGAAAAACCATGCAAGGTTTTTCAGCTCTGTGTGGAAAAACCATGCACAAGGGATGCACAGGACCTGATGCTGCTTCCCAGACCAGAGGCAGCAAAACTGCAGTCTCCCCCCTCTCTCGGTGGGTGCCAGCAATTTGAGACATTTGTAAAAGATAACAACCGTCCTTGCAGCCTAAAACTTTGTTCAGGCTTTGAGGCAGCCCAGGGAAGATGGTTGTGACCAGCAGATGGAGATGGTTTATGGAAGGAAGGAGTGGGATGGAAAGAGGGCAGCAGAGCCTTGGTGAGCTTGGTCACTGCCCTGGCTGCCACTAAAAGGATGAGAGGGAGCCCTTGCTTCTCTGAGGAGCTGTCCCCACAGGTTTCCCCCAGCACTGGCCAGGCTGTCCAGACCTCTGTCTCCACAGGGATGGTTATTTGCATCTGCCACCCTCGGCAGCTGCCTAAGTCCTTTTACTAGAACAGGACCTGCTGTCTGGGACCTTGAGCTGAAGCCTGTCAAGACCAGTAGAAAACAGGCTCATGATAAAGGAATACTGCACAGAACAATTCTGCTATTATAAATACATCCTTGAAAAGAATAAAACCTTCTGTGGCCATGAAGTACTGTCTGTGTTACTTCCCCCAGCTTATCCACTGTCCATTACTTTGCACACATTTTGGGGCTGGTCTGAAGAAGTAAATAGACATTGTGTCTCTCAAAAGACGGCTGCCTGAGGACGCTGCTTGAAACCAATCTGGCACAAAGTCCAGCGTTTGCCACAAGCCCTGGATCTGATTTTTCTGAGTTGCATGATGCATGCTTTTACCAGGAAACAACTAATTTTTAGAACAGTTACTAACTCCTGCAGCATTTCTACAGCCAAGCATTAGGAAGGCTTGCAGTGCCTCATAGCAGGAAAGCAGCAGAGCTGCAGTGATTTACAGAGGTAAAGAACCTGGCCCTAGGAGTATATCCAGCATATATATTCCTAGGCAAGGATGGTAGGAATACAGTCAGAGCAGTCGAGTAAGTACAGAAGAGAAGGATGAAGGTACTTAAAGGGGGCTGCAAGTACTTATCAGCCCTTGTTCCACATCTGTGCAGTCCCTTTTGGTAACTGCATTGTCCATAGTGCCTTTGCTGAAGCAGAAGGGAAGAGCCAGCTGGTGACTGACATTTAAGGATTCATTAAGGTACCCACGTGTCAGCTGGAAAGCAACATGTGTGCATGGTGTTTCCAGCACACGGTGCCACATGCATGTTGGATCCACTGTGCTGGGCCCTTCAGCAACCCAGCCACAGCTCCTGCTTGGAGCTGTCTGCATGGAAAAAGAGGATGAGACGAGAGAAGTGCTTGGTAGTTCATGGAAAGCAGTGCCTTCTCCACTTGCCATGGTGCACTTGCAAGCCATTACGGACATTAGTTTTGCAATGGTGACAAGGGAGGTCTCAAATAGTCTGGATTTCCACTTCAGGGGTATGTTTCCTCTTTCAGATTACAGTTCCATATTGAACCAGACCAGGGATTAAACTGCTTAAAACTCTGTCGCATTTCCTGCAGACTGGAAACGCGTAGGAAACATCACTGTGGAAAGGCTGAAACTGCATCTTACAGGATGGATACTCCCTGGGCTGCGGTAACAGACAACCTTACAGCATCTGTGGTGTGCTGCAAAAATGTCAGCCCAAAGACAGGCTGCAGAGCTCAGGAGGAACTGATCACCAGGGTTTCCAAGCTTCTGGCTGGGAGGCCAGACAAAGACATGCAGAAAGACTCAACACTCTGGCTGGTCTGGATTATCAGGCAAGAGCACCTCATGGTCTGAGGCGCTGGGAGGCTGCCAGGATAACCCAAAGCCCCACAGAAGACTTGGGCCCCTGCTGCATAAGACACCCCTGCCCCATGTCAGTCAACAGATCCTTGCTCCTGGGACAGTTCATCAGGTTTGCTGAGAGCTCATCAAAGCTCAGTCATGAAATCTCCCTCCAGCCCAGTGAATTGACATTCTTTAATTGGTGCTAATGATGTCAGTTGCTTAATTAGCTGAGCTCACAAATCACCTGTCTAAATATAACTGGTTGTGAGCAGAGAAATTTTACTGAAAGGTCTTTTAAGACGAGGCCCAAGTTGTGTGATATTTATTCATGCAGTGTGCACATTTTGGTTGCCATGTTCCTTGTAAATGCCTACATTTTTCCTTCAACTTAATTTAGCTTTTTAACTACTGTTTATATATTAGTAACTCTTTAAACTCTTGGAGTTATTTAGGGCATTTTGCTCATCTTTACCTGGGAAATCTGTGTTGCAGGGGTACTCACGGGCACACTTTCAGTCCCTCCTGTGGGAATAAAGAACTTCAGTCAATTAAAATGACTTATAATGGCTGCTATAAATAACTGGAGCAGAGGGTTTGAAGTCCCTCTTGAGGAACAAATCAGTTTTAAAGGACTCAAGTCTCACTTTAGGAGGTCCGAACACTGTATCGTTTGTAAAATAAACTGCAATTATAAAATAGGAATGACTCACCTAAATTCAGATGTTAAATTCACCTTATTTGCTGTCCTGTGTCTGGCCAGAGTTGATCCATGCAAGGAAGTGAGAAAGCCTGTATGTGCAATTAGGACTAAATTGCTCCCTGTGAAGTTTAGTTCTGTGTACCAGCCTTAGGTAACAGGTTTTTTTTTGTCCTAAAGCATTACTGATCTGTTTCTTTACTGAAACAGTCAATTTTATCCTCTACTATATCTGGACATATTTCTATTATCTCCACAAAAGGCAAAATATCTTATCTGTATATTTTAAGTTATATTTTGTCACAATGCAGTCCAAGCAGTAATCATGACTTTTCTAACCCCACAAAATTCCACCTTTTCATTGGTTTCGTCATTCCTGGGGGTTTGTGGTATGGTGATCCCACTTGATCTTGTACAACTTAACATTTCTGAAACAGACTTAGCTCATGGAGGAGATGATATCTATTTTGCAGAAGTATTTTGGACACTGCAGAGACATTATCTCTAGGCATTAATCCTAGAATCATGGAATCTTTGAGGGAATTGCAGTCCAATGGCCATCGTGTTATTCCCTCCATCAGGCTCCCTGGCTGGACCTCACTCCCAGAAAACACCATGCTGTGTTCCACCATGCAGTCGAGGAACAGAGAAAACTCTGTTCCTTGACTGGATTGCCTCCCCTTGGGAATGCCACTTCATGAGATGGGTTTTCTCTTGCCTCCAAGGATTTGCCTCACTCATCTCTGCTGTTAAGTCACAGACAATACCAGTAACCCCGTGCCCAACTCCAGGGGAAGCCAAGCTCCTTCTTTCCATGCTGAATGCAGATGCTTGGTGCCTTTCCAACCCGGGCCTTTAAGACCACAGAATTTCAGTCCTGCAGAGGCTGGAAAAGCATGCAGGGAGGACTCTGCACAGTCAGACAGTGGGAAGTTGAAGCCTGGAAGTCAGAGCTATACAAGGCATAGCTCCATTCTGATTACTTTACCCCTGACGGGGAATGTGGGTTACCAGCAAGGACACCTGTGAAATGGCCCTGTTCTGGTCTCTAGGATTTGTCCTGATTCAGAGGAACTTGAGCAAATTCCCCGATGACTTGCAGAAGGGAGACGCAGAGAGGCTGTGTGCTCCTCTCTGCCCATGTGCCACTTCCTGCCTGTGCTAGTGGCTCTCTCAGCTGTGGGGTTGGGTAGCTGGGTCAGACACTGACCCTCTGAGGAATATCCTCTCATGCTTCCTCCTAGGGAAAACAAGAAGCAGCAGGCTGATTGGGAGAAGTAACTATGACTCCAAACTGCCAGCTGTTTGGGGTCAGAACTCATCAGCCAGCCTGCACCAAGTCCCACATTTCAACTTTTAAATTACAGGTTGTTTTCATCTTCAGCTTCGGCCCTTCTGGGTCTTTTGTTCCAGATTTTCCCTGCAACCACATGAATTAGAAACCGACCATTGGCCTGAAGCTTTCTCATGATGCCTGGAGCCGAGGCTTGAGAAGACAGCCTGTGCGTACAGTGACCCTTCTGAATCATGGAAACTGAGGCCCATGCCTGTCCTCTTGGGCTCTTGCTGTGGGATAGTAAGGACTGACCCAAAAAGAGCAAGAGGACATGTTTCTGAATTAATAGTACAACACAAACCCAGTGCTGGCAGGACAAGGAGATGCTGTTTTTACAACATGGGTGGGTGTATTAAATGCCGAGCTGTGTGAAGGACTGGAGGTGTCAGGCAGAAGCATATCAGAGCAAGGAAGAGCCTCCTCACATTTTCTTTGGGTGTCTTTCAATCTGATGTATAACACAGAGGGCCTGACCCATGCCCTGCAGAAGTCTGTAGGGATCTTTCATGTGGCTTTGATTGCAGATCAGTCTGTAATGTCCTTGGATACACTCAAAGTGAGAAACTGCTCCTGAGCAAGACCAGAACTGGGGAGAGGATCACTGCTACTGTGACTTTACCTCCCACCTTTGCCATGAGCACTCTCTGAATGTACCCAGTCAAAACCCAGATCATTTCTATAAAGTCGCTGCAAAGAGCTGAAGCAGAGGAGGCTCCTCACAGTCTCACTGTGGGAAACAAGGGAGTTCGTGGTAATCTCCCAATTTCTGCAGTGAACATCTACAGCCTATGAGGGCATACCAATTAATTGGAAAAAATCCCTGAGTTAATTTCCTTTTCAGCCTGCTGTAGTGTAAGGGCCTAGGTACACAGACCTAATTTCATTAAATTAGAATAATCATAATAATAATAGAGAAATTAACTTTTCCGTTAACTATGCCATGAACAGTGGCACCACCAAGCATCTTTTAAGAGGGAAAGAGGTAGTCCAGTCTCTCTCCTGAGCTGACAGCTGTGGACACTCCTACAGCTTCTCTCCCTGCTCATAGTTTCAAGAGTTCCTCACCATATGGACACAGTGCCTCTGAGGTGGCAAGGCAGAGCACAGTGCAAGTGGTTTGGGGTGGAAAGCAAGTACCACGTTCCTCTGAAAGAAGTTAGTAACCACTAAACCCCTGGATTTGAGTTTTGCAGACTTTCTAGAAGTGCATCCAGCCGTAGCAAGGATTGATTGCATGCAAGCAATGTGGCCTGGATACATCTTGGTATGATTGGGACTGGTGCAGATATCTGGGTTGTGGCACTGACATGAACAAGAACCCCTCACTACAAAGCACATGAGGGAGAGAAGCAGATCCTCATCACAGCACCCTCATGTAAAACACAGCTTTGGACAGTTAGGAGTCTCTCTACATCCTAAGGCAGAAGTGGGGCACGAGGCAAGAAAAGGACTGACTTCCCACAGTGGACATCACATATGTCACAGGAGCATTTTCCAGAGAGGAGAGGGAGGTGGTTCTAAAATAAGAGACAAAAACGTCAACCCCCAGATATTTCTAAGAAACTGAAAGTACTGAACATTTGCCCTCAGCTGCCATGGCTGAGAGGTGCTCCCAGGGGGCTGGCTGCTGGCCAGCAGACAGGTCCTATGAGAGCACGTTTCTCCCTTGCTGTCTTTCATACTAGCAAGAAGTGAAATAAGAGGATGCTTTACCTTCGTGTTTGTTTGAGTCCATGGCTGCTATGGGGTGTGCGTCCTCGCAGGGACTCCTGTCCTCACTCTGGAGGGTTCTGGCTGGTCACTGGGAACATCCCATGGCTTAGAGCTGCCCACATGTGAGCCCTGGGGTGGGTCAGCTGATCTGAACCCTGAGTGCAGAAAGATGCAGAAAGGGTTTATTGAGCAGAGCTGCTCGAAGTTCAGACAACAGAGAAAGGAGGAGAGATTTGAGAGAGAATGAAGCATCCTAAAGATCTGTTTGGCTTCACAGTGCCTCCACAGAGTGGATGCTGGTACAAACACTTCCCTCCCAGCCCATGGCCATTTGTGCTTCCATGGACAGGTGACTAAAAGGTTCTATGTAATCCCACAGAGACTGTTTTCTCAGCAAGATACTTCCTGTATGACCTGAATCTAAATATGCTGTAGTTTGAACAGCACATGAACATTTTGCATGGGCGTTCTGCATTGAAGAGCCAGCTTTTTGCTATGCAACCAGTCACCCAAAATGTGCTTCAGACCTGTGTTTGGGCCACAGTGATACTGCCTTCAGCATGCTGCCAGCACTTTAGGAGGCACTTGTACTGCTGTGCCTGCTTTCTCTGCCCATTGCCTCCCTGACTGGGAGACACAGGAGTGCTGCAAGGCACCTCGATGTGCGGAGGTGTGGCCTCTCTGGGAACCAGGGACAACAGGGCATGATGCTGTGCCCATCCTGAGGTGAAGCACCTCATCACTCACCTGGTATTGGGATTAGGACCTTGATGCCTGATTAATGACATGGGCAGAGACACAGAAAAATGGATTGTACCAGCTCACACTTCTCTTATCAGCATGGGCCCTGCCCCACATCCACACTTCCCCTTCCCAGGTTTTGCTTCAAGTCTGCTTTTGTCCAGCCTTACTAGGAAACCAGATGGGGTTTAGGACTCTAGAATAACCTCCTACCTCCATTCCTGTTGGACATAGCTATGCCAAAGGCTGATGTGAGTCATCCTTAACTTTGCTAACGGGATTGGAGTGGCCAGCGTAATTATGGCAGAGAGCTCTGCTGGCACAGCTCTGCAAAGAGGGCTCTGGTGGTTCAGAGAAGTCTGGGGTGATGTTTTCAGGGAAGTAGGCACAGAGAAAAGCACATAGCATTGAACAGATGGGAGAGGTGCAAAATATGTAAGAGCCCTGGGTGGCTGCTGGAAATCAGAGCAGAAGCAGGTGCTTCTGGTGCAGTCAACAGTGTAGCTTTGGGCCCCACACATTAAACCTGAGAGCTTTTGAGTGTGGAATTCCCAGGGTAGGAGGGTGGTGGCACGATCAGTGCCACAGAATACCCAGCTGGCCTCTTGCTGAGGGTATGGCGTGGACTGAAAGGCTTCCAGCACAGTGCTGGAGGGACTTGGGGTTAAGCATCTTTTTTAGACTGAGGGTTAATGAAAAGAGAAACGTATTTGTAAGAGAGCTGTTTATAAGATCACTTGCTAAGAAGATCCACTGACTTCTCAGGACAGAGGATTCCTTGGTGAGGCATGTGGAAAACGTGAGCAAAGGCGAGGGGACCTTTGAAGTGGGCTTTGTACAAATAGGCTGGGAAAGCTTCCAGGTGAATGCCTGGTTACAGTGAGATAAATCTTAGAGTTTGTTACATCTGTTTTTGATCAGCTGATAGTGTAACAGTTATTTTTTTGTTCTGAAGACTCTTAGAGTCATTACAGAGTTTAGATGGGCAGGGACCTCTGGAGTTATCTGACTCAAAGCAGCGCTAACCCCAAAGTTAGACCAGGTTGCTCAGGGCCACATCTAGTCAAGGACTAAGTATGTCCCAGGCTAGAGAATTCTCAACCTTTCTGCGCCTGCATCCCGGGGCTCTACTGCTCCTGTGAGGAAGAGGTTTTTCCTTATGGCCAATCAAGGTTTCTATTGTTGGAGTTTGTGCCCATGGCCATTTATCCTTTCATTGTATCTGTGAGAAAAGCCTGGCTGTCAGGACTACAATCCCTATTAAGTAGTTGAGGTGGCTATAGAAGTCTCCCAGCCTTCCTTTCCCCAAGCTGGACAAACCCAACTCACTCAGCCTCTCCCTCTATGCTCTGTGCTCCAGCCCTCTTCAGCAGAAAAAATCAAAAAGTTATTTCTTTTTCTGTTACTAGGTATTCCAGAGAATGACAAGAATGTTAGGTGTTTTTAAAGTAGCTAAATCTCCTCTCTAGAAGTTTTGAGGAAAAGGTGCTTAACTGTGTGTCTCTGAGCAAAACAGACTTATAAATTCAACTTCAGTAGCAAAGCTGTTAAAACTTTGCTGCCAATTTAAATTAGTCAGCACCATAGAAAATTCCTGAGGCTTTTGTTATCGGGCTGTTGAACTAGGACTAGTGTGCTTAACAGAGAACTGGTTTTAAAATTCAGAATTGCTTCTGCAATGCTGGCAGAAGACGAACAAATAGGAAAGACAAAACAGATATGAAAGAAACATGAACTTCCTCTGTTTTCCCTGAAAACAATGAAAACAGCTTTTAGCTGGAAATTTATTTATTTATTTATTTTTAGCATATTTTTGCCTATTCTATTAAGGACATGTTTAAGCACAGTCTGTGTCCTCTGCAGAGCTCAGGAGTGAGTCTTTGAAACTGGGACACCGGGGATGCCGCCATCCCCTCCTGCTCCAGGCAACCCAAGAGTTTTACTATCTGACTGCACTGCAAAGTAGGTTAACCTTGGTTAAGTGGGTCCAGAAAATCTTACCTGTTTTACCAGAGTAACTGTCTTTGTGTGTCCTCTATCTGCAGCCTGCAATTTCCTGAGTTACCCCTTGGTTCTCTGTCACATTAAATAATTGCATTAACATTGGCTACTTTGCAGCATTTAGGGCTCACTGCTGTACTCGAAGAATATGTAACATTGCCTCTCTCTCCTTGGTTCTTCTGAATTGCTGAATATAAGGAGCAAAACTGATCAGTCCTTCCTCATCACTGGAACAGAACATGAACCTTGCCCTGGTTTGGAGTGAAGGTTTGTCCTCTGTTCCCCCTGACTGCGGGTGGGGAAGCTGTTAACACTGTCCTCACCAGGGACCAGGATTTTGGTCAGCCTGAGCTGGCTGAACAGTGTCTGGCTTGTGCCTAAAGGGTGCAAAAATGGGTTGGAAAATAGAATAGGTACTTGGCCCTAAGACCCTGGATGTGGGCTGCTTGGTCAAATCCTGCCTCTGCTGGCAGTTTAGGACAAGTCCTAAACTCACAAGAGAGTCCAGGTGAGCAGGAGCCCTTGTATGGTTCTAGTTCAACTTCCTGTTCAAATCAAGATTAATGTCAAACTAGATCAACTTCCTCAGGACTCTGTCCAGCTCAAGTCTGGATATCTCCCACACTGGAGTCTTCACAGCCACTCTGGGCCCTCCAGTACCCTGAAGAAGAATACTTTTCCTTACATCCAGTCGGGGTTTCCCTTAGCTGTGGGCAGTACCCACTGCCTTTGATGCCCGAAGTGGCCACCTAAAAACAGAGCCTAAACAGGAATAAGAGAATAAAGGTAGGTATTTATTTGAAGGGCTTTCAAAGGTACACCCTGGGGAGTCCAGAGGCTATTCCCAAGATGGACCCTGAGTCACGAGTTCTTCACACTTTCATAAATTTGGTTCATTTGCATATCAGGGTTAATTCTCCAATTAAAACTTCAGTTAATGATGTAACTACCCCAAGTTTGCCCTCCTCTTAGTTTACACATTTTGGGCCTAGGACAATCTGGGTGTCTTTGGAGAGCAAGCTTGGAGAGGTTTGTTATGTCTAACCAGCATGAGAGAACAGCAGCTAACAGGCCACAAGAAACTTCAGAGTTATACACTAGGCAGTACAGGATTTGAAAAATATAAAAAAGTTAAAACCTAAGGCATCACCTTTCACTGTGCACCTGTGGGAAGATTCTGGACTCCATCTTCTTTACAGCCCCCTTGAGGCAGTTAAAAGCTGGAGAGGATTTCCCCCTTCATGTTTTTGTCTCAGTCCTGAGCAAGTCCCACACCCTGTATGCACATACATGAATCCATGTGCACATCAGCAGCAAGTGCAAGCCCTCCGTGAAGTTCCTTTCGTAAACCACTACCAGGCCTCCACCTGTGGCAAATCCAAGGTTTGCCAGACATGCCAGCCCACCACAGGGTAGTTCTCTCATCAACAAGGAGATCTTATTGTTCCTCTGCAAGCTCCCCACCTGACAGGCTCAGTGCCCAGTCACGTGGAGCCATTCCAGGCTGTCTTGGCCTACTTTCAACCCATGACCCTCCTGCTTTAGGGACAAGGAATGGCAAAGACATGTTTGTTTCTTCAGAGCTGAGCACTAAAACTCATTTACACTCCTGCAGCTCTCATCTAGTCAGAACAATACCTCCAGAGCAAAGCCCAGAGAATAATTTGAAGGTTTTAAAGCCACCAGATTCCTCCATCATGGCAAAAGGATGTATTTTCCGTTTTTGTTTCTACCTCCCCTCCAGCAGCCAAATCTGCTGAGCCTAAGAACCAAAGCCACCTCTGCTGTTAGTGATTGCCACGCTGCTGGCCACTGGTGACCAGCAAAGAATCCTGCCCTCGGGCGTTACACGAGCAGCTGGCACTGCAGCCCCTCCCACCCAGCACAGCAGCTGAGCTGTTAACAGAGCCTGGGCCAGCACCCACTTCCCATGAGACCCCCAAGGGAGAAGGGATGGATGGATGGATGGATGGATGGATGGATGGATGGATGGATGGATGGGGAGGTTGCAGTGAACTGTGCCACTGAGGCAGCACAGGAGTGGGGTTCCTGCACAAAGCCATGCATGGTGCAGAGTGGGGAGGCAGGTCCAGCAGCCTGCACTGCATCTGTGTGACCACGCTCCCCCTTCCAGTGGTCCCCCCACATGGAATGGCACAACTGGGGGAGAGAATCAGCTGTGCAGAGGATCACAGATCAAAAAGACTGAGGGACTACGCCAAGCTTCAGCATGCAAATAGGCAGGGTTCAGTAAAGCATTTACAGCCTAGCCTTGGTGCACAGCAGTTACTATTTGTCTGGCCTCTTGTCCCACTCTGCTTCTGAAATCATGACATGGGTAACAGTGCAGGGGAATCCATGTGCACTTTTGCTGCTTCAGTTGTTAAGCATCCACAGTTTTCCTAAATAAATGCTCGGGATCTTCCTGGTGACTGTCTCAATCCTGCTGGCTGAGATTGCTGGCTGTTTTAAATATCCCACTTGGAGAACAACCCCCAGTCCTCTAAAGAGAACAAAAAATCAGTTATTTACTCTCATCATTCTCGTACTTTGTCTCCAGCTAACTCTAATGCAGTTGTCATCCAAATAAATCAATTCAGCATGATACTTCAATTTAGTTCTTAAATGGTGAGAGCAAAAAAAGGTCCTTTTAAACTGATATTTTAGAGATCTCACTATAAATGCAGCCTAACAAGATTGTCCAGCACCCTAAGAAGTTAGATGTCCATTCAGAGTCTTAGAAGAAATCAGCTGAAAATAACTGTGGGCACTGAAGATGCAAAACACTTCAAATATAATTTTAAGTGCTGCAAACACAATATTAATTAGTTATGGCTCTAGCTTTTTCCAATAATATGAAAAATGGCATAATTAACCCCACTCTTCATCCTAAGCCAAGTACATTTTAAACTTACCCCAGGCTGGTTGAAGATCCTTCAGCACTGGCGGTTGCTAGAGTTGGGAATTAGCTATGCAAGAAAGGAGAGGGAGAGAGAGAGAGAGAGAGGGAGAGGAGAGCAATGGTGGCTTGACATTTCCCAGGATGGGACCGTCACATGCTAATCACTGATTTGAAACGCAAGCATAACAAAAGCCTTCTAATTATATAATCTTCGGGTCACATCCTCGCGTGCCCATGTGAAAACCAGGACTGTGCACTTGGAAGAAGGCGATGCAGACTTTCTGACTTTTTAATTAGCATTGCACAGGGCTGGGGAGGGAGGGCGAGGAGCCCTGGGAAGTGACGGCAGCGGGGGCCATGTGGGGCCATGTGCTGGTGTGGCCGTGCTGCTTTGCCAGGCTCGGAGGATCTCAAGTACCTCCTGCGGCACCCAAAAAAGACAACCTCCAGTTGGGGACAGGGAAATGAGACCAGCTCCTCCTTACCTGCTGACACTCTAGCTGTCCTAGGGATGCCAGGGCTAAGAAGGGCAAGGTTGCCAAAGTAGCCAGGGCAGGGAAGCAGCAACCACCAGTGCTTGAGTATTTTCTGTTTCTTGTTAGATGATGAAAAATATTCTTCTGAGTAAAAATAAATAAGGGCTTGGAGTGTGGGAAGCAGCAGCCCTCCACACCTGCTCCATTTCTTCCCTAAGGAGGATCAGCCCTTCACTAGAAGGCTTTTTTTCTCCAAAGAGCATCAAGGAAGCATGTGGAGAATGCAAGTAACTCAAGGCCAGGGCTGTCAGGGCAGTGCTTGGGCCAGTCCACTGAGTTACTCTGAAGCATAAAAACAGGGACACATAAAGGAGAAGGCACAGTAACAAAAGGCAGACTAATTTCTCCCTGAAAGACAAAGATCTGCTTCAAAGATACCCTCCAGGCAGAAAACCTGAAATGTGAAACTGCACAGCCTAAATCAGTATAATTGCTGTGCAACACAGATAAATGTGAAGCCCTAGCAAAGGAGCTGAAAGGACAGGCTCCTAAATTAGCAGAAGCTCTTTGGAAGATGCTGCTACCTCTGAAGTCAAGGACTAGGGACAGAGGACACAGTATTTTTTTTTTTTTTTGAGTTGGCTATTTCAGAAGCAAAACACAAGAAAATTGAACAAAATTGACTGTTCCCCTCAAGCGCAAACTCGGGTGTCCTTTTGCAGTCCCCCTCTAGAAAATGAGAATAGTGGACAAGTATTTTCACTTCAAGACAAGAAAGCATCTGCGAGGCAAAACCCCATGAGATCATGCAATGCATTTCTTCTGCTGCAGAGAGCCACTTCTCCCAGAGCTGACTCTCCATCTCCTGTGGCAGGCTGTTCCCAGAGGTGGGTCTGTGGAGCATGTAAGCCCTGCTGGAGCAGGCGCCTTTGGGTGGCACGGAGTGTGAGCTGACAGCAGTCCTATGAACCACTCTTGCCATTGTGGAGGTGCTGGGGAGCTGGCACAGGGCAGAGTAGACCCAAATGGACCATCAAGGTGGTGGCCGTGGCTACCATCTGCAGAAGGACCCTGAGGAAACACCCCTGTGGCTGGTGTTGTCTGTTTGGGTTGGGAACTGTGTTAGTTCTTATACAGCCAAACCAGTGTGTAAGGTGTTTTTTTTTTCTTTTATGGTAGTTTTTTGCTTTAAACTCCAACCTGGTACAGGTTGCCTGGAGGGGTTGTGCAGTCTCCATCCATGGAGTCAAGACCAGCCAAGATGTGCTGCAGGGCAGCTGTCATGGGTGACCCTGTGTGTGCAGGGATCTGCAGAGGGGCCTCCCCACCTCAGTGACGCAGCTTTGGGGTCTCTTGTCACTTATGTCACCCTCACTCCGAAGCTGGCATAGCCTTCCTCCCTTTTAATCACACACACTCAGTTTTGACTGACACCCAGTAGTGAAGGTTGGGGAAGACCTCCAAGATCACTGAGTTCAGCCATTAACCCAACACTGCCAGGCCCACAACAACCCATGTCCCCAAGTGCCACATATCAGGGTTTTTTTAACACTTCCAAGGATGGTGATTCCCTGGGCTGCCTGTCCCAATGCCTGGCCACTCTTCCCACGTTTCCTAATATCCAAGCTAAACTTTCCCTGGCACAACTTGAGGCCGTTTCCTCTCGTCCTGTCACTTGTAACCTGGGAGAAGAGGCTGACTCCCACCTGGCTACTCCTGTCGAGGAGTTGTAGAGAGTGATAAAGTCCCCCCTGTGCCTCCTTTTCTCCAGGCCGAGCCCCCCCAGCTCCGTCAGTAACTTGTGGGTTGGCGTAGCAAGCACCTACAAGATTTTCAACCATCGTCATTGTCTTTACTTGGGAACACGAGCGATACTGTAAAAACCAGCACGCCTGCTGAGAAACAGACACCCGGTGTCACTGTTACAGCCACACACACAGACATTCAAACGCACAGCGGCTCACAGCGCCACGTAACTCTGAGCGCGGGGCGCTGCGTGAGGGGACCGGGGCGGGGCGGCGGGAGCGGGGCGGGCCGAGGTGCCGTGGCCCGGAAGGGAAACGCCGCGGATCCGGGTCGGGGAGTCCGGGAGGTACCGGGCAGAGAGGTGGGAGCGCTGGGGGAAAGGGGTGGTGGAGCCCCCGGAGGGCGTCACGGTTCCGCGGAGAGGAGGGGGCTGCGCGGGGGCTCTGCGAGGGGCGCTGAGGGGAGGTGGGCGGGCAGGGGATGGGGTCCGGGGACCGCAGGGCAGGGAGAGGATTGAGGGTCCCAGACACCCGTGGAAGGTGTGCGGGGAAGGTGCCGTGGGGAAGTGCGGAAGAAGCCGGAGGAGCTGCTCCGTGCCCGGGGCTCTGTGCTCTTAACTGAGAGGAAGGAGATACAACTCTGTGGGACAGCGGCCTCGGGGGCGCCTGCCATGCTCGCCCTCCTCCCTCCCTCAGTTCTGCCAGACTGCCCCGAGCGGGGTCAGCTTGGCTGTGAGCTCCTGTCCAGCTCCGGTGGAGCTCCAGTGGGGAGAGCGGACACAAAAAGGGGAATTTCTTTCCGAGCCCTTGTTTGGGCTGTTACTTGTGCACGGCCACATCAGTTCCTGTGCTGGCTGTGGAGCTGTGAGCTTATTCCCTGTGAGACGTCCAGGGAATAAGCTGTGGACTGCCCACAGCTGCTCACCTGTCCCTGCAATAGCTTCCCGTTAGCAGGAGGTGCAGTAGGAAGATGTGTTAATGTTGGGCCGTTCTGTTCCCTGGCAGCTGCTCACTCCTAATGGGCTCCTGTCAGCGCTGGGAAAGATCCTGCTGTGAGAAGGAGAGGTGGCCTTCTGTTTCCCAACACAAGTCCAGTCAGTCACTCCCCTCACCAGGCTCCACAGAGTGCTCAGCAGCCTGGGCAGCTCCCTGCGGAAGAGAGCTTAATGTGGATGCCATGATGATTTTTTGCCTTTTATATACCTTTTATATAGATTTTATGTATCCTCAGTGCTCTTAGCATGCATACTTGTAATTCCTTAAGTCCGATAACTTAGCATAGTTCTAATATTCTGTTAAGCCAGGAGACCAAACATCCCAGAGGCCTCTCAGTTGGGGCTGGAAAGCCCTACGCTATCCTGAGAAACCACGGTGCTCTCTAGAACACATCCTGTAAACTAAGATTAGGCCCATCCAGGGGGGAATTCCTCGGGATGGGGGGATATCACGCTATTCATTCAAGCCTCTCGTTGGCGAATCTTTGATAGATATGCTAATTTGCAAGGTCTATAAATCGTACACGCGATCTATCGTGTGGGTGCATTTCGGCGCATTCCACCTTGGCAAAGTGGTGCACCATAAGGATCCTTGTTAAATACTGAGGTAAAAACCCTTTTTCCCTTAACCGTGTCTGGCTCTTAATTTTTAATACCAGGAAAAGGCATCAACGTAAGATAATGTGACAAAGCATTGTAGCTTTAGCTCCTCTTCCACCTTTTACTCTCAGCCCTGCAAGCTGCTGAGTTAAAAAGCGACAGGGCAGAGGCTGCTCTCTTCTGTGAAATTTCCCGTGAAGGTTTGTCCTGTGGTGTTCCATGTTCAAGAAAATTCCATCAGCGTGGCAGAACTGGGGCTCCCAGGTTAGGCAGCACTGCTGGTAGGCTCATGCTTTTGCTAGAGTTTTGTCAAGCTTGCAGCTTTTGGTTCAGGAATATTACTTTTATTTTCTCAAGCCACAGAACTTACTAAACAATGTTCTAGAAGGATATTCTCTGTTCCAGGTGCACACAGGTGCACCGATATGCAGATAATCAACAGTGCTTTGAGAGGGTGTCTTCTCTTGTCACATAGAAAAACAAATTATGTGTGCTCAGACATACACAACTAAGGGCCATTTTTTCTCCTTCTTCAGCAGGAGAACATGAGTTGGTTAGGGAGGAAAAGAGGAAAGCCCAACAGAGGAGGAGGAAGAGGGAGAGGAGGCAGTGGAAGACGAGGAGGCAGCAGTGGCCATTCAAACAAGCCTCAACTTGGTGGAAATAGGAAATGTTCAACCAAAATTTGGGACGATGGAGATGATTTTTGTCTCTTTGAGGAACCAAGGCTAGAATCCAGGTATTTCTGTTAATTTGGGGGGGGATTGGCATAGAGATGTTTGGGATACTCTGGGGCATTTGGGATACTCTTTTGGATGTTGGCATTTGTTGGATTGTAGACATTTGGGTCTGGTTTTTGGACATGTTTGAATACCGAGAAGAGTGAAAGGGTGATGAAGGTGTTTCAGTATGAAGCAGTTTTTACATATCTTTTTTGGTTAATGTTTTATAAATTTTATACCGAGGAAAGTGTTTTATTTTTTTAAAGATTAGAACCTCTGATTTTCTTCTTTGATCATAAAGCAATTTCAGGACACTTTTGGTCAGAACACACTAATAAACGCAGGATATTAATTTTCATGTATTACAAAACAGAAGCTGGGCCATGGAAAATGAGCAGTTTAGAATTAGTTTAGTATCCTGTGTGTGTTCTGCCCCATGTAGCTTAGAAATATGTGGTTGTATTGTGGTCTGAGGACAGCTTTACCTAGCAAAGTGTTTAGTAAATAGTTTTGGATTTGATGTAGGATACAATACATATATACCTAGTGTGTGCAGATAAAGACACACAAATCCTGGTCACATAAGAGTGAATCCAGCTGAATAATCCGTAGTTGATGGATTTCTCTTATTTTGATTTTCCTGTTTTGAATTACAAGTTTGGGCCCTAACATCCCAATTCAATCAAGATCATTTGATCCAGGCAAATAACTCATGATTATATCCTATTTTAATTTTTAGATCAAGTGCCCCTGCCAGAAGAGGAGGGCAAGGGAAACAGAGACCTGAAGCAAGAATGCCTCTGCAGACCATACACATGACGTCAGAGAATCAGAGAAGAGTGAAAGAACTTCTTCAAGAGCTGCAAGGGCAGGAGCTGGCTCCTGAATCAGAGTTAGTTCAAGTGGGGGCACTACTCCAGCTCTTCTAGATGAGCATGCTTTAGCAGGCGTACTGTTATAAATGAGAACAATATTTTTTCCCTTAACTTTTAATTATATCTCAAATCCTATGGTTTTGACTCCGCTTTGTTCTTCTACAATATTAACTCTAGGAAAGGGATAGCCAAATCTTCCATTTAAATGGAGGATTTAAAATGCAGAAGGCAGAGTTTTATGCCTACTCAACAGTTTAATTTTGTTTCATTTTAACTTGATAACTCTTTTTATCAGTGTAGCTGGAGAAGATGATGACGAGCCTGATTACCTCGATGATGAACAGTGCTGGTCAACAGAACAGGAATCTTCTGATGTAATGCCAAGGTTGTCTGCTGAGCCAGCTGAGCACAGAATTGTAGACAGTGAAGTGTCTTCATTTGCTGTGCACAAACTCTCCAGGTGATGCTTTTTAGTGAATAATTTGTATCCTGAAGAGTTAGATCACTGGTCTCCATACTCTGTAAGCCCTCAGGGCCTGGACTTCCTCTTGACCCTGGACAGGTTTTGTGTTCAGAGCTGATGAATTGTTATCTCCTACAAATTTAATCCTCAACTAGGTGAATTTAAAATAATGATTTTATGAAAATAAATCTCTCCAGTCTTTTCCAGTGAGGTTTTCCATTCTTTCTCTTACACAGTGAAACAGATATTAGGAAAGCTCAGGTAGCATTGCTGCTATATGTATGTTTCTCCCAAGTAGGTAATGTTTCAAAACTTGTAAGTGTTCTTCATCCATTTTGCTCAGACATGAGTATTTATTAAATATTTTTGCTTTGTTTGGGAGCATTTTATATGTGACAGCTTTTTCTGAAGAGTTTAATTTCTGTAGTTGAATGGGGAAATCTAACCCTGTAACTATTGTGTGCTACATTCTGAGGTGTGAGGCAGTGCCATACCCACTCCCTTACTGTGAGCCTAATCAAGCAGATCCGTGGTTATTTTGCTTCATATGAGCCTCTCACTCACTTGTTGCCCTGTTTCTCTGTTTTGGTGCAGGTATGGTTTTGACTGTGAGCGTTGTAGGGCGGTGCTGAGATCCTGCAATGGTAATATTGGGGCATCACTGGAGTATTTGCTGTTGCAGTGCTTCTCTGAAAGGTATGGAGAAAAGATGCAGGTTTCTGCAGCAGCTGCTGAAGCCAGTCAAGAGGAATGTTTAGAGCAGAGACAAGAAGAAGCTTTTGCCCTCCGGTCAATTTATGGAGAAAAATTTGTAGAAAGGATTAAAAATCGTGTTTGGACTTTTAGTTTGGAATTGGACTACCTAGCACACAGGCTCAGCAAATCTAAACAAAAAGGTACAAGGGACACAGCAAAACAGACTTCAATGGAAATATGTAAATTTTATCTCCAAGGAGGCTGCAGGTTTGCTTCAAAATGCAGATTTAGACATGAATTCCCTCCAGACCATCCGCTAAACGCATCCAAGAACTCTGTAGATGATGCTCATCTCAGACATAGTGATGGTCCCATATATGAACTTGAAGTAAGATTTCCTGACGAAAACAAGTATCCTCTTCAGGCACCTCTTGTGGCATTTTACTCCACTGACGAGAATCTGCCTCTTGCTTGTCGTCTGCACATTGCTGAATTCCTCTTTGGAAAGGCCTTGGCAGCTGCAGAGTCTCATGAGCCGGTGGTGTACACCTTGGTGACTTGCTTGGAAGATGAACACGAGGTCAGTGAGTTACTGGGCAATACTCAGCACAAGTTCAGTGTTCCTCCTGTGTCCCCGCCGACAGCACCTCCTGTAAAGCCACAGACAGAGAGTGCACCTGCTTCAAATCAACAACCTGAAGGTACACCAAATCTCCTTGATGGTTTCTGGGCTAAGAACAGTCAGAAAGACTTAAAAGAAAAAAAAGAGAGAGACAAGACAGAGCCCCCAGTTCAGCCATCTGTTCCAAATCTATTTCTGGAGATTAAAGTCATGTGGTGAGCCCGATCCATGATCTGTCTGTGCCTCAGGAAGTTCCTTCTCTAATCAAGCTGCAGCAGAGAGGTTTTGTGGTGGCCAGAACTGAGTTCAAGGAGCACAGAGTTTGGTTTGGCAGAGTGAGTGATGCCCATTGCCACACAATCCATGGAAAGCATTGAGGGATGTGAGCTCACCAAAATGGACCAGAGAAGTGTGCTTGGAAGGGAGCAGGGAGGGTTGTTTGCAAGCTCTGCTGCATCTGCTACTCATCAATTCAGAAACCTCTTTTTTTAGATTACTTAAAATTACCAACAGCTCCTCAAAATTAACTTACAAAGGTGGATTTAAGGCTAAGCAAATGTGGCAAGTGGTTATAGGATGTTGTTCAAGGTATCATCCCTTTTTATTTATGCTGGTGCAGACAGGTTGATTTCACAGGGGGAGAGTTGAGGCTGTGTCACTTGTGGCAGGGTGACTTTTGATCTCTCAGTTCCAAAACTACTTTTACCTAAGGCAAGCTTTTTTCAAGACAGTTTTCAAGAACAACTGCATTGAGCTGTAGAGCACATAAATAGTGTCAAACTGTGTTTTTGCTACAGTAAGACAAAGTATTCCATTTTTTAACACCTCTGCAGAAAGACAGCTTTGTTCCAGAAACTGAGATTCCAAATAATTTTCTTTAGTTATAAAATATTCCTTATGCTATAAAATACCATATTTAGATGAAAGTAGCCTTAAAACTTTCAAGGGCTGGCTGGCGGTCTGAGCAAATCCTGCTTCAGTTGACAGGCAGAGGCACCAAAGTACCTGGTCCAGTTTCAGCTTTGGTTTAAAAGTACTTGGCAGTGACTTAACACTTAATTAATTAAAACTACACTAACATTTAAGCTGGTGCTACCATCAGAGTTCTGTGCTGCATAGAAGTGGTCGTGTGGTGAATTGGAGAGGTGAGCTGAGGCACATGGAAAACGTTCAGGAAGGCAAACCACGTAACCATCCTGGCTCACTGTGTGGCCACCCAGACCATGGTGCAGGGGTAGGGACGAGTGGGATGGGGCTGGAGAAGTTGTGGTTGGTTTGGTGAGGTGAGGGCAGGTTTGCTGGTAGTGTTGAACTAAATGCATGTCAGAAACAGTCCTGCAGACCCTCAGGCTCAGTCTAACAAGGTTCTTTGTTGGGATTGCTGCTGGAACGTGTCTCTCTTTCCTGCATTGCCCGTTCCTTAGTAATAACAGTACTTAACTGTACACTCTCTGTCTCAAGCCTCAACAGTGTCAGAGCCTCAGGAAGACGAGGTGGTGGCAGAAGAGGAGGAGGAGGAAGAGGAACCTGAACAAGTTGTTGTGGAGAATGAGAGTTATGTGAACTTGAAGAAGAAGCTTTCCAAAAAGTATGATGTGCAGGCAAAGTCTCTGTATAACGAAAATGTTAAAATCTGCGCGCAGTTTCGGCAGAGAAAGGTACAATGTGCACAACGTAGTATTTTTTTTCTTGCTTACTTTAGAGAAATAAGTATTTAAGAGACAAGCTGTTGTTTCAGATGGTTCTATTCCATCCCAGTGGTGGTCTTACTGCTGTGCTGTCTGTTTCTGTGCATCAGTCTTCCAGGCACTTCCAGTCCATGCTGTATGAAAGACAGAAGCTCCCTGCATGGCAAGAGAGAGAAAACATTCTGGATTTGCTTGAGAGTCACCAGGTTCTTGTTGTGAGTGGCATGACAGGGTAAGAGTGTGTACGTACAGACTTTATGTATCGAAGTATGCACAGATGAAATATGATCCATGTTCTGGAGAGGTTGGGGTGGTGGCTCATCTGTGACCAGTGTGACCAGTGACAGCAGTCCTAGGTGAACTTTATGTGAAGGATCACACTAATGAAACAAATTTCCAGTGGAATGCTGTCAGTTTATGTGGGTGGAAGGTATTGGATTTGTGGGGATTTTAATTAATTCCTGATTCTGTTGTGCAGATGTGGGAAAACCACTCAGATTCCTCAGTTTATCTTGGATGCTTCATTGCAAGGATCTCCAAGCAGAGTTGCAAACATCATCTGCACTCAGCCTCGCAGGATCTCTGCCATTTCTGTGGCTGAACGTGTAGCCAAGGAAAGAACAGAAAGGATTGGACTCACTGTTGGATATCAGATCCGTCTGGAAAGTGTAAAGGTACATATGCATTGCTTGCTGGTTTTCATTTACTCCTGTTAAAATGTGCTTAGTGCTTCTCTAGTGTACAGAATTGCTGCCCTATACCTGCCATGCAGGGAGATAAGCAAGTGTGTATAGTCTATATTTTATAAAATATTATGAACCATGTTCTATATTTTATTTCATCTCAAGTTGCACAGTTCACTTTGCAGAATGGGAGTGCAGTGCTGTGTCGTGTGGGTTTGCTTTCTGTTGAGCGAGGTGAAGGGGTTTGAGAGTGTGAGTAATCCTGCTGTCCTTTGGAAGGCTACTGGCTGCTTTTCTGCCTGTTGCCATTCCCATGTGTCTCCCAAGTGGAGACTGAAGGGTACAGCTACAGTCAGACAGAAATGGGGGCTTGGATCCAAAGCTGTGTTGGAAGTGAAGTTTCCTCTGTGTTGCAGCTGATTGCTTTTTCCAAGTATGCTAAAAAAGAGACTCACCAAATCTTTCTGGGAAGAGAGATCTGAGTTGTTTGTCAGAAAACAATATCCACAGGAAAAGCAGTACAGATTTTTTGATGTTTAGCAATGCCCCTTGGTAAGAAGCAGGTGTCCTCAGTTTCAGACAAGAAATTAAAATCCAACAGCCCACCTCCAGCAGGACTTGCTTGTTCTCTCTCTGTCAGACCTGGCACTGAGCTGAAACCAAATGCTTTGCAGCAGCACATGCTCTCTTTGCACTGTGTTAATTTGCCCAGAGTCAACTGAATGCTTTGTCTTGCCCTTCAAGTCCTCAGCTACCAGGCTCTTGTACTGCACCACTGGTGTGCTGCTGAGAAGGCTGGAAGGAGATCTGACTTTGCAGGGAGTCACTCATGTTATTGTTGATGAAGTTCACGAAAGAACAGAAGAAAGGTAAATAATCTCTTACCCTGTAAGCGAAATGAAGAAACGTAGTCAGAAGGAAAAAGGTGGCTAAGGTGCAAGTAACTGATCCTGTGGCAGTAATATGGGATGGTGGAAGGAGTCTGGGTTTAGGTTCTTGTCTTTGGGCAGTAGGAAACTGTGTTGCAGCAGCTTGTGAGGAAGCACATCTCTCCTGAATTGCTGTGCCTCCAACGTGCCCTCATGTTGCAGTGGTGTTGCAAAGAGGTTTTGGATGGGGCTGGAGCGTTAAGTAACTTTTGAACCAGAGCTATTTGTTTCTTACACTTCCCTTGTTTCAGCTTTTATCAAATACCACAATTCTTCACATGCCTTCTGGGGAATTTTTTCTCCTGGTGCAGGCTTCAGCAGAGCAAGGGACAAGTGCTCACGTTTCCTTCCAGTCTGTAGATTTTACTGGTTCTAGACAGTCTCATCCTACCCTGCTCTAGCCTCCTGCAGTTTCACCCCACTTACCTCCTGATGACAGACAAAAGATAATGTCTGCCAGTATCCCTGTAAATTAAGTGGCGAGCGTCCTTTGTTCTATTTTCCTTGTCAAACACTGCAGTGCAGTGGGTTTCCAGGAGGCTTTGTCTGTTACCCATTATTCTGCAGCTCAGGTGGTATTTTAGCCTCTTAAAAGGGCTTGTGTCTCTCAAGGATTCCTCTTCCTTCTCATTTAAAATCACTTCAGGCCAGTCTTCTAGTCATGCCACAAAAGCTGAAAATGTATAGGGAAAAATACAGTGAGCAGGGAAGAGTGGGTAAGTTGGAGTAACTCTTCCAGTGAAGAAGAGGAGGAAATAGGACTCATCTTTAAGGAGGAAAAAGGACTGTTACTTTAATTTCTTATCTAATGTTCTTGCATTGTCATTAATATAAGTGATTTGTAAAACTTTTTGTTGTTTAAATGGTTTTGCTAAGTAATCCTGACACTCCAGTAAGGGACAACCAGAAAAGAGTCAGATTTGCAGATTGCCTTCCACTAGGCCATTCTGAGAAGCTCACGCTTCTGTGATGGTGGTGCTGTGTTATTGGAGGACACCAGGAGGGTGGACAGAATGGGGAAAAAAACAGAGAGAGACTCTGAAAGTTAACACTGAAGACATTCAAATGTTCTTTTGCTTGTTTTCTTCAGTGACTTCCTGCTGCTGGTTTTGAAGGATATAATGGTTCAGAGGCCAGACCTGCGCATTATACTGATGAGTGCCACCCTGAATGCAGAGCTTTTCTCTCAGTACTTCCACTCCTGTCCAATCATTAACATACCAGGTGAAAACCATTCATTTTTATTATCATTCATTTTTTTTGAGAATTGTTTTCAGTATTTCTTCTTGCAAAGTGTTTCTCAATTCAAGATGAGGATGTATACAAGAAATAAGATTCTGAGGACTTAGAGGAAGAGACTAATGAGATTTAGGAGAGAAAGGACTTGGAAACATTGACATTTTTGTACTGTCTGTATACCAGCAGAATTTTCCTCCTCAGAAGACAAGGATTATATGGTGTGCATGACATGGTTCCCTGGGTTAGTTTCACCACAGCTGAAGGCTCTCCTGTATCCTTGTGAGAAAAGGATCAGTGAGAGGATCCAGCTGGATGTGTACACGTTTAGCCAAATGTGCCTTTTAAATCCCTGAGTTATGCCATGGAGCAGGAGAGGAACATGGATGTGTTCCCATGAGTGTATCAGCCCTTCTCTGCCTGTGTGAGTGCATTGTGTGTGTTACCATAGAATCCTAGATTGGTTTGGGATGGAAGGGACCTTAAAGGTCATCTAGTTTCACCCCTTGCCATGGGGTGAAACTAGACCAGGTTTCTCAAAGCCCCATCCAACCTGGCCTTGAACACTCCATGCTTGGAAGACACCCACTGTTTGTCCTAGTCAGAAATTGTGTTGAAGAGTGCAGCATAGATGAGAGCTGTGAAGCCAGTGTATGTCATAATAACCTGTATAAAATTACAATAATCGTTGGTCTTTTTCCTCTTTTCTCCATGCTATTGTGGCATGTGTAGATAGATTTATTCTCATGTTCCCTTTCAGGTAGAACATTTCCCGTGGACCAGTTTTTTCTGGAAGATGTGATTGCAATGACAAGGTGTGAAATTTATATATTCTCAGATGTATTTGGGTGGTGAGGTTGAAGTTGCACTTTCGACCTTGAGACTGCAGTAGTTCTGTGCATGTATTTAAAAAGTTAATCCTCTCAGATCTCCCCCATCACCTGCACTCTTGGAGCTCTATTTAAAGCACCTTGACCTTCATATTGTCTATGGTTTATACAAAGTTCCTCTCAGACTTACAAAAAGATATTTTTGATAGCCTGTCTCTGTAGTTAATTATTAGAAGGAGACTGTTAGGCTTCTTTCCACACCACCAAATGTTCTTCTGCTGTCCAGGTATGTTTTAGAGGGCAGCAGTCCCTACAGGCGGAAGGTGAAGCAGGAACAGAATGGGAGACACAAAAGAACTGCATTTGAAGAAGTAGAGGAGGACCTGAGACGTGCTGGCCTTCTGGAAACCACTGACACTGTGGTCAGAGATTCAGACCCAGACCAGAAATTAACTCTGAAGCAGCTCCTTACACGATATAAAGGTGAGCTCCTTCTTAAATTCCATAAATTGGCACACAGAGAACATTAGCACGTACTACTGTAAGCTGAATGCTAGTCTGTAATTCAGAGTTTTGCACTTGTGAAGTTCTAGATGAGAAACTTCCTGCCAGTTTAAAAAAAATAAAAGAGAACCCATTGTTCTGTTAAACTACAGCAAACATCTTGGCTGAAACCAGTTCTTAGCATCTGAAAATGGACAATTTTCAGCTGCTGTCTCTTTCCATCCCTTTTCAGAGGCCTTGTTCGTTCCACTTTCCTCTCTTCTTGCTGAAGCAGCTTTGCTTGAGGCACAGCATGGATCTGCCCTCTTCAGGTGTAAGCCAGGTGCTCTTCAAACTAAGCTGTGACTGGTTGTGCAGCCACACTGGTTCCATGCATCCACAGATGTTTTTTACAAGACATGGATTTACTGTGTGTTTTATTTCTTTTTTCCCAGGGGTTAGCAAGGCAGTGTTGAAAACAATGTCTGTCATGGACTTGGACAAAGTTAATCTGGAATTAATTGAAGCCTTGCTGGAATGGATAGTTGCTGGCAGACATTCATACCCCCCAGGTAATTTCATTGTCCTTGGGAGATAAATGAAAGAAGATTCTTGGAAGCTTCTTAGACAGCCCAAAGCTAATGATTTGCATGCAGAGTTTCTGACTATGTTTGAAAAAACAAACTTCTGGTTGAGTTACAAAGCTTGTGATATACATTGGAAGGAGAAGGTGAGAAAATTGTCTACTTTGGAAAGTCCTTTGTGAAGGACTGTTACAGCCTGTGTGCTTTTTTTTGGTACAGTACTTGCACATTAATAAAATATTGTGCTGTCCTTTCTGTTGAGTGATGTTTTAATTTTTTTTTATCTACATATGTAGGTGCTGTGTTGATATTTTTGCCTGGCCTAGCAGAAATCAAGATGCTTTATGAACAGCTTCAGTCTAATGCTCTTTTTAATAACAGGCACAGCAAGAGGTAAGGCAGAAAAGCTCTCAAAGTGTCAGTCTTTATCCATAAATAGTCATTTCCTGCACAAAGCCTGCCTTTATCCAGGGATAAATAAGGTTTATTAAATGTGTGAGCTGACTCCAGTCGGGTTAATTCCTTTTCTACTTTCTTTTTGTCTCGGTCCTTTTGTTTTTCCTCCTCAGCTCAGGAAGGTCAGTTGCTGAAGTTCTCAGAGACCTTAGTGAGCAGTGCTTTCTTTCCATTTTGTGCTCTGCATGATCCAGGCTGCTGAAATCTCAGCCCTTGATTTGTATCAGAATGTTTGCTGAGTTACATTCAGCCGTGGTTGCATTTGGCCTTGGATTGTTACACAGAGAAGTAGCACTCTGGACAGTGTCCAGTGAGGCACAAGTGTGTGCAGGCAGATTGTTCCCAAGAGGGAATAGGCTGGAGATGCCCTGAGCATGCTGTCCTATTGTCCTTGCAGGTGTGTGGTTTATCCACTTCATTCCTCACTGTCCAGTGAAGAACAGCAGTCCGTGTTCCTCAGGCCTCCTGCGGGAGTTACCAAAATCATCATCTCTACCAACATTGCAGAGACATCTGTCACCATCGATGACGTGGTCTATGTGATTGACTCTGGAAAAATGAAAGAGAAAAGGTACTGGCATTCTTTCTTCTGGGTTTTGTAGGCTGAGGAGCTGTTCTATGCCTTGAGCTTTCCAAAGAGCTGGGAAAAACTGGAAGGAAACTTGGTTTGTAGAAAGCTGCTACAAGGTGGAGAACAAGTCTAAACTCAGATCCAAGTGCAGAGGTGGGAATTGTATCCATACAGAAGTTGGCAGCGTCTGCCTGCTCGGCCTCCAGCCTGTTCTCTGTGCACTCATGAATACTCACTTTTTACAAGGGCAGGTGGTAGGACAAGGGGTAAAATGACTTCAGACTGAAAGAGGGTAGGTTTAGATTGGATTTTAAGAAATTCTTTATTGTGATGAGGCACTGGCACGGGTTGCCCAGAGAAGCTGTGGCTGCCCCATCCCTGGGAGGGTTCAAGGCCAGGTTGGACAGGGCTCTGAGCAACCTGCTCTGGTGGAAACTGTCCCTGCATGTGGCAGGGGGAAGTTGGAACTGGATGATCTTTACGGTCCCTTCCAACCCAAACCATCCTGTGGCTCTGTGAATACAAGCCTGTCTCTTGCTCTCCTGTAGATACGACCCAAGCAAAGGAATGGAAAGTCTGGAGGACACCTTTGTGTCCAAGGCCAATGCTCTGCAAAGGAAAGGGCGGGCAGGACGTGTGGCCTCGGGTGTCTGCTTCCATCTCTTCAGCAGCCACCACTACAACCATCAGCTTGTAAAACAACAGCTGCCAGAAATACAGAGAGTGCCCTTGGAGCAGCTGTGTCTAAGGTGAGCTGTTGTGTTTCTTGAAGAAGCCCGTGTGCAGGATGTCCTTCCTCTGCTGCAGGGAGCCCCTGCCACAGCCTGCATCAAGCACCATCATCATGCAAACGTTAAAGCAAGAGGCCTTCCTATCCCTGCTGCACACTGTGCACCCCCTTTGTACTGAAAGGAAACAGAGCAGTAAAGTAAAAACTTTATTTCAAACCTTAGTGTGCTAAATACAAGTCTGTTCTTACAGACTCACTGTTCCACATTGCTCCCTGACTTCAACTTTGCGTTACAAGCCCTCTTCTAGGGAGTGTGCTCTTCAAAGCATGTTTTCTGTTGGGTTTTTTCTTTCTGTTTCTACAAAAGCTTGCTTTTTTAATCATATGTATGGAACTAAGCTGCTTTTTTTCTTTCTTTGTTTTTTCTTTTTAACTTTCCCTCCCCCCCCCTTAAGAATTAAGATCCTGGAGATGTTTTCTGAGCAGAGTCTTCACTCTGTCTTATCACGACTGATCGAGCCCCCTAGGACTGAGTCTTTGCAGGCATCAAAGGTGCGACTGCAGGACCTGGGAGCGTTAACTCCGGATGAAAAGCTCACCCCCCTGGGATACCACTTGGCTTCGCTGCCTGTGGATGTCAGGATTGGCAAACTCATGCTGTTTGGCACCATCTTCCGCTGCCTGGATCCTGCACTGACCATAGCAGCCAGCCTGGCCTTTAAGTCACCTTTTGTAAGTACTCTTAACCCAAGGGCTGTGTTTTTGTGCAGCAGCAAAATGCTGTTGAGACTTGCAGCACGCTACACTTGAGTATTTTAATTCTTTTTAGCCTACATTGTTTATGTGTTAATGCAGGCCAGTTATAAGCAGAAGTTCAAAACCATGTGGCAGCAGCAAGAATGGTGTTTATGTACAGTAGAAACAGTGGGTATTATTTTCGATTTTTAGCTAAGAAGTGCAGACATTTTGTCTGAATTTGGTGTGAAAATTAGTGGTAATATAAATTGTGAAACCGCGACAGTGATGGAGCTGACACGTCTGAGCTGTGAATGCAGAGGTCAGTTTGGATCTCAGTTTGTGTCTTCGCTGTCACTTTGGCTTTTTAAATCAGGTGCTTTTTTGAATGCCTCATATTTTCTGTTGTCCATAGGGGAAAATTCAGATTCTGAGCTGTGAGCTGCTGTGAAAATGCCAAAGAGAATGTGCCATGTAGCTCTAGAGTGGCTTGTCCAAGTGGTGAGGGGAAGAACACACTAACTTGTTACTGCCTGTCTAGGTGTCACCATGGGATAAAAGGGAAGAAGCAAACAAAAAGAAGCTGGAGTTTGCCGTAGGAAACAGTGACTACCTGGCTCTTCTCCAGGCCTATAAGGTGAGTTAAAACTCAGTAGCCTCTCTCAGGGTTTTGTGATGTGTTTGAAATTCAAGTGGAAATGTTTTATTAAAGGCTTCCTCCCATCCTCTCAATCAGGGATGGCGTTTAAGTATCAAAGAGGGCTCTCAGGCAAGCTACAACTACTGCAGGGAGAACTTTCTGTCAGGAAGAGTTCTCCAGGTAAGTCAGTGTTTGTGGCCTGGCACAGGGTCTGGCAGTCCCAGTGACAGAAATGAGCCACTGGGGCAGACTGTTCCCACTGGGCGTGGCAGCCATCACAGCCCTCTGTCTGTTTGTAGGAAATTGCCAGTCTGAAGAGGCAGTTTGCAGAGCTGCTGTCTGATATTGGCTTTGTGAAGGAGGGATTGAGAGCCAGGGATATTGAGAAGAAGTGGTCCCAAGGAGGCGATGGTGTGTTGGATGCCACAGGAGAGGAGGTAATTCACAGCATTTCATCAGTGCTTCAAAATGCTGCTGCAGTTTTTCATGTGGGCAGTCTTCAGAAAGACTGGGGCCAAAGATCTGGGGCTACGTGGTGATCAGGGTGATCAGGGTTTGGTAGTTGTAGGATCTTCCTGTGCATTGGATGACTTGTGCTTGCTTTCTCTCAGGTGCAAGCCACTTTGTAGCCAGATGTCAAAGAACAATTCAGCTGGGCACTAACTGCACCAGGACAGTGGTGGCCAGTTTGCTCCGTTCATAGTGGGGGGAAACACAGCCCAGGTCCAGCCAGAGGCCTCAGGAGCAGTGATTTGTCCTCCTCTATAAAGCACAGGAGTGCAGCTATAAAAGTGAACCAGTTTCAGGAATTCAGTCATTCCTGGAGCAGGGCTTTACCTTTACACACTGAACTGTAGGATCCCTAATGGTGCCCTATTGATTTCACAGGCAAATTCGAATGCAGAGAACATCAAGCTGATCTCAGCTATGTTGTGTGCTGCACTGTATCCCAATGTTGTCCAGGTAAAAGAATGCTCTTTCATTTTTCCTTCTTCTGTCTAGCATATCCACACAGCCTGCTTTCATTTGGGCTCAGTGTGGCAGCCTTGAGCCTGGCTTAGGTTGCCAAAGTTTGCTGCTTATTGTGTCAGAGACTGGAGCAGAACCTGCAGTCTGTATTGCTTGAGACTGCTGCTGTTCCTACAGGCTGATGGCAGTGTCACACACAAGCCAGCAGCAAATGTTAAGAAGCCACTTAAATTTACACCTTTTTAGAAGGCTGAGGTTACAAAGGAAGTCAGGGTTAGACGGCACCTGGAGTGCAATACCTGTCTCCAGTGACTTGACATGTTACTACTACAGAATTTCTGTTTGTGAAAAATTTAAAACATGACGTTAAAAGGTTTTCTGGTGCAGCGGATTTTTATAACCTTTTTTCTTACCATACAGGTGAAAAAGCCAGAGGGTAAATACCAGAAGACCAGTACAGGAGCAGTCAAAATGCAACCAAAAGCAGAAGAGCTGAAGTTTGTTACTAAAAATGATGGTTATGTTCATATTCATCCTTCGTCTGTGAATTACCAGGTCAGGATTCTTTTTTCTGCAAAGCATGCTCTTTTTTTATAAAAGAAATCACCTTTGCTTGAGTATTTAAAATTACAGTGAGGATCCCTATTGATGTTTACAATAAAAAATCTTAATGATTGAACAGTCCTGTGTTAGGATTGTAAATAGTGCATTCCTGAGTTAGGAGTGTCCTCTTGGGCACAGACTTAAACTCCAGCCTCCAGAGTGGAACTAGCGGCTTCAGTAACCCCCACATTTGTGTTTTCTTAAGCTACACCTGCAAAGTAAAGTTTCAGTTGCAATGCTCCCCTGGTTTCTCCTCAGTAGTCATGATTTGTTGACAGATACTTTAGGGACATACCCTGGTTTGTTTCCTTATTTGTGTCAGCACTGGAGAATTAGCTGATTTCTCACATGCAAAGCAGGAAGGAGCAAGGGATAACTGGCAAAGTTGTTGGCAGCTCTTGTGGGTCAGAGCGGGTCTGTTAGTGACGCAGGTGCACTTGAGGCACATTTGCTGCTCTTTGCAGCTGTAGAAGAGGCAGAGGAGGCCTGTGGGGCAGAGACAGGAAGAGCTGTGTCTCTCTGACGAGGCTGTTGTGTCCCTGTCCCAGACCAGGCACTTTGAGAGCCCGTACCTGGTGTACCACGAGAAGATCAAGACGAGCCGCGTGTTCATCCGGGACTGCAGCATGGTGTCCGTGTACCCACTGGTGCTGTTCGGGGGCGGCCAGGTGCACATACAGCTGCTCAAGGGGGACTTTGTCATCTCCCTG
Organism: Lycocorax pyrrhopterus obiensis; assembly: GCA_014706295.1. Lineage (NCBI taxonomy): Eukaryota > Metazoa > Chordata > Aves > Passeriformes > Paradisaeidae > Lycocorax > Lycocorax pyrrhopterus. Next base: position 1,272,378 of record JACSVZ010000004.1, read on the forward strand.
GATGACGGCTGGATACGGTTTGTGGCTGCCTCCCACCAGGTGAGGAAAAGGAGGGACTGGCCTGGGAGAGCTGCAGAGCTGCGCTGGAGATGAGCCTTACCCTTCCCTCTGTGTTTTACCACGTGTGTTAGGTGGCCGAGCTGGTGAAAGAGCTGCGCTGTGAGCTGGACCAGCTGCTGCAGGATAAAATCAAGAATCCCAGCATGGATTTGTGCATGTGCCCCCGTGGCTCTCGGATCATCGGGATGATTGTCAAGCTCGTGACCACGCAGTGACATCAGAACAGCTTTCTGTAGAGAATCACCCATCGCCACTGCCTGAGAACAGACCAAGTAACATCAGTGTCTCGATGTATTTATTGGTCCAAAACGTGGCATTGACCTCTGAAAGAACAAGCTGGCAACTGTACAGTTGACAGTTCTGGGGTTTTTTTTCTTTTGTTTTCTCGCTTGTTGAAATTAAGGTGGTTTACAGTAGACTCTGGGAAATGAGAAAATGGCAAATCTTCCAGAAGGCATAGAAACCTCCAAGTGTTTTTTCATGGGACTATACCCTGGCAGTCATGTTTTCTAGTCACACAAACACCTGCTAGCCAGCTGTTTCTTGTCACAACAGTTATGTCTGGAGGCAGCATGTGACATAGGGAGCTGCTCCCAAATTGGTTTAAACTCACTTCTACATTTTTGACCAAGACTTTATTGAGGCAGACAGTTATGGCTGACCAGGGATCCTCTGTTTACAGTTCAACCCAAAGCCCTTATACAGGTGAGCACCTTTTGATTTGTGTCAAGAGGTTCTGAAATTCAGACACAGTCCTGTGGTGAGGAGACTGTACTGAATCAGTCAGAGTGTGCAGTTGGATCAGTGCAGGTTGCTCTGGTGACAGGGTAGAACTCCAGGACAGCGTAGGCATTTTCCTGGAAAGAGGCTGTTCCAGCCCTTCCTGCACTGGGAAGAAGTGAAACAGCTAAGATGGGACTGCTGCAGTGCATTAAGATGAATTCTTGGGCAGATGCCATTGCTAATTGTTAACCTGTTCTGGTATGGGGTAGTTCTGTTCCAGCTGTGCAGGGTGGCAGCAAAGTCCCACTTTTGGAAGCTTTTAGCCCAACTCCTGCTCTGGGGACTGGGCTGCTCTAGTGTGTGGTAAAATGCTGTAGTAATAATGAACTATTATTTCCTCCCTTTGGCCTTGCTTAATTGCAGTGCTGAGCACTGCTGCAGCCAAGATGCTTAAATATCAAGTGCCTTAAGTGACAGGACTGGGCTGTCACCTTTCATAGTAAAACCAGAGTGAACACTGCCTCTGCCACCAGTCTGATGCACAACCTTCAGCCTGAGGAATGACGAGTGGAGGGAGGGACATTGTTTGGGGAACACTTTGATTTTTTAAAAAAATACACATGAATGGTTGTAGTTTCACACCAACACCTCCTCCTGTGAGGAAGATGACAGGAGTACCAACATCCCCAGGCAGAGAAAGGCCACTGCAGCTCTGCTGGGATGGATTAGCTCCAGCTGGCTCCGAAGCACCACAGGGCCACTTCCTCCTCCATTCCACCTCCACGACCTGGGAGGGGGAAGGATGGGATGTGAGAAAATTCACAGGCTGAGATACAGCCAGTTTAAGAAAACAAAAGCAAAAGCCACACACACAGGCACAGCAAAGTGAGGAATTCATCCCCCACTTCCTGTGGGCAGGCAGGTGTTCAACCATGCCAGGCTGGAAAGCAGAGCGCTATCCTTCCTAAGGCTGACTTGGGAAGACAAGCCCTCTCACTGTCCATTCCCCACCCCTTCCCCCAGCTGTAGATGCTGACATAATGTCCTTTGCTCCCTTGGGATCAGCTTTCCCAGCTGTGATCCCTCTCAGCTCCTCTCAGGGGGTCGGGTGAGCAGCAGGAAAGCCTTGAGTCTGAGCACTGGCTCAGCAATAATGAAAACAGCCCCAATTACCAAATTTCCAGCACCCAGCCTTCTCTTGGCTATGATGAAGAAGAACTGTGTCCCAGCCAAAGCCAGCACAACTGCAGAAGGCTGAAGGCTTTGAAGTCAACATTACCTGGCACTCCACTTCCCTTGCTACTCTGATAACAGCCATTATCAGCTGTAAAGATAAATCAAATTGGCAAATATCCTGCACTATTTTATTAAATCTCTCAGTAACCCATCCATGGGAGATGAGGAGAGTCTGGTGTTGCAACCGCAGATCAGGACAGCAGCAAGGCCCTTCCTTGGGCACACTTCACTGCCAGGATGGAACCAGGCAGACAGGGTCAGACAGGAGGAACTTGAGCTCTCACTTCCCCACAGATCCTGCCACTTGAACATGACCTGCAGGTTATGCTTAGGACCTGTCATCTCCACAAAACCCCTCAAATTTCCTAGAAATAGCATGCAAATATATTATCTTTTGCACGAGAACTGCAACCCTATCTGAGTATCACAAACTGGTAGTACTTGGACAACCAAGATCTAAAACAAGGTTTCCAAAAATATTTACTTTAATAGCTTACATTCCAGAAGTATTTCAAATACCTTCAAGGTGAGAAGTTGCCTGATCCTTTAATGGTCATGACAGGCCAGCATTCACACATTGTTTTTTGCAATCTGTTAATGTTTTGTAGACATTTCTGTAAGTTAAATCACTGGGCAGATGAGCACCCCCAGAGGGGTTTTCTGCCTCCCCAAGCTTTAAGGGGAGTGCACAAGGTAAGGATCACCACAACATTCCAGCTTGAACAGCAGGAATGACACCTGGCACTGGTAACTCTTCCCTCTAACTGGTGCTCTGCGGGGATGGAAGAAGGCACACACATGCCTGTCCCAGCCTGCCTGCTGCTTTTCACACCCCAGGGGCACACAGCCTGCTTCCTCATCCCAAATATGAACAGCAGGGTTACCACAATTTATTTCTTAGTTAGAAATGCAGTTTATTTCAATGCACCAATAATAATAAAAAAAAAAAAGCCCAACATTTTCAGATCACAGAACATGAACACAACAGAAGAGTTTTGTATTAGTCTGCTAATACGACTTTTAGGAGATAGAAATACATGCCAATTGCTAGTCAATAGAAACAGCCTTCTAGGACTAAGCCCTTGCATCACAAAATCCCTTATAATGTAAACAAAATAATTTTTTTACTAAACTTCTTAAATTTGAACCCATTCTTTTAGAACTTTCATTCCTTCAAGGGCTTCCTGATGGTGAGTGACTGAAAGAGAAAAAAAAAACCAACAAACTGTTAAGAACAACAACTACAGCAAAATCGACAGAAACTGTATGCTCTCCCAGGCTTCCTCTGGAGTTCCACCCCCATTTTCATTTACAGTTCTCAAATAATGAAAGAAGTGTTGTATTTTACACTTTAACTTAAAAACTGCTTTAAGCTTGAAAGCTGAAGACTACTTAAGAGAGCTGAGATAGCAAGCCTGTTCAGAAATCTCAATTCCAGCACACACTTCTCTGGTAACATAGAAAAACTTCTTACTTCATGGAGCACAGCACAGCTTGGCAGCTGTGCAACTCCTGCGCCTCCAGGAGTCACCAGCAGGAATTTAATCCTACAACACTTTCATGGCTTGCTCCACACCTTACATTACTCACTTGTTCCCTAGATTCTGAATTCCTCAGGAACACTTCATTAAATTAGGTTTCCTCAGGAGTTATCATCATGACATTCTGACTACCAGCAGAAGGAAACACCCGTAAACAATGCATCTTCTCACAGTTCACAGACTGAGGCAAGTAAAAAACCTGAGCTTTTAGCCTTGCCCAAGCTAACTTCTCTAGGAACTACTCCAGCTCTAGTGCTGTTTAACCATAGGACAGACTCCAGTTTTAAAGACATTCCTACCTTCTCTTTGGAGATGGTGATCTGGACTTTGAGCGGCTGTTTAAAAACAAACAAACAAACCAATGAGTGGGGTTGGTACACTTGGCTACTCTCAGAAACCACTTCTGACCATTTAACACCAGAACAGTTTGATGTTGTTAAATGCATTGACACTGCTGGTAGCAAGTGTCCCCAGTTACTTTAAGCAAGAAGCTGCAGGTGAGAAGGAAAAATGCTGGAAGCCTGAGCCCTCAGGAAAAGAGCAACACACAGCTTCAAAGCTGCTGTAAATCACAGCAACCCTGCAAAGCAGGAGCAGTGAATCAAGCAGAGTTAGGGAGAGGGAGAACTACAGACATTTGAGAAGAAAGGTAGGAGAAAATATGCCCCAAATCCTGTCAAAAATATTTTTTGTGATAATGAGTGAGAAACATCTGTATGCAAAATCCTGGAAAAATTGCCTACTGTCCCACAAAAAAATCAACTGTGAAAAAAAACCCCATAAAATAATGTATGAAAAATGTTTTTGAAATCAGCTATGAAAAGTAAAAAAAACAACCCTGCAACAGAAAACCTTCTTCCACATGCAACTGAAATGCTGGTCCAGAGATCTTGAATCATGAGGGAAAAAACCAAAGAACCCCACAAAAAACCCCCACCAACCAAAACAAAAACCAACTGAGTGGTACTTGTATTTGAACGCTCACCTTTTAGCAGGTAAGCCAGATTTAGATCTACCATGAGACTCAGACCTACAACAGGAGAAAAATAAAGCTCAGCAAAGCAGCCAGTGGGCATGCAAACACGTCGAGAGTTAGCTACACCAGCAACAGCAAATTCACCCCACGCAGCAGCACCAACCACAGAGGGAAGGCTCTGGTGCTGCAGGCTTTCCCTGGGACGTTTCAAGGGAATCCTTTAGCTCTTATTGCAGAGACCCCACTCATCAGAAGACACGAGTGCAAGCACAGAAGCTCCCCACCAAAGCTCAGCTGCCAGTTCCACAAGACACCAGACCACACTCCCACACTTTCTTCCTACCTGCAAGTATCCCTTCTATAAAGGGAAGAATAGTTTCAAGTGTCATCTCAGAATTTTAACAGCATATTAAGAGCCTGGAATCAGCCACAAGTAAGCATGTGTGCTGAAGAGCTGGTGCATTCTTCAGCTCAAGTTCCCAGTGCTGATTTTATTCAAGCATAATACAGATGTTGTACCAATATCTGGCTACTAATGAGTAAGCTATTCCCAGTTTATCTCAGGAATTAAAATCTACTTAAACAGTAAGACTTTCCTCCCACATTAATTAATGTTACTTTATCAACTCAAATATTTGCTGTTACTTAAAAAATATTTGTCTTCTTGGAGTGTCAGAATTCAGGCTATCACTCAATATCAGAATGCTCAGTTCAATAGCCTTGGCCAAAAAAGTGAGATACTTTCACTCTGTTTCTGCTCAGAACTGTTTCTGGAGGGTAATCAAGATTCACCTTTACTGGGCCTAGTAACTCACGGAAATACTACATGGACACTGTTGGCACATGTTAAACAAAATGTTATGTGCCACTGCTTTGAAACCTTCCTGGTCACTATCCTGAGCCACTGTCTGTCCCATTTCCCCCCTGTAACACATAACTTTTTGCTGGATCACAGTTACAGAGGATGGGGTTGCTCACAACCACCCAGAACTGGTACTCAGTAGCATGGCTAAGTAACAGTAAGGCAGCACTCAAGACCATCCTCAATTTACTACACACCTAAGAATTAACTTGTTTTTAAAAATTCTCTCCACAGACCCTTAATTGTACATCACTACTTTTGTCTGTGAAAAGGCATAAATTATTAAGTGCAAATATTGCTCTGCTGGACAGTCTTCTAACTCCTTCCAGACAAATTCCCCCAGGAAAACAAACAAACAAAAAAAAAAGAAACAACACACCACCACAACCAAACACCACACCAAAACTACTCCTGGTTTGAATTAAAAAGAGTGTCTCACCTGCTTCGAGGCCATACAACAGACCGGGACCTGGAGCGTGATCTGGACCTGGATCTGGGAAAAAGCAATGAAAGCTCTACTATCACATTCTTCATACAGGTGAGATAGAGATCAGTTATTGTAAATGTCTCAGAAGACTGAGAATTTTGTCAGGCAGTTGGTTTTGCAGAAGTAACTTTTATTATTAGAAGGCTGGAGCACCTTTGGCCAGTGCTGCCATCCACGTAAAATGAATCCCACTGTCTTACTTGACTAAGCAATTACACCTTGTACACTGAAGCTGAATTTGGAAACCTTAACCACAGAGCAAGGCTCTAACTTTGGTACAACATTAGAAAGAAAAACTAAAATCTTACAAACAGCAGTTCCAAAATTATATGCTTAAATTTTTAACAAAGTATTCAGAGTAGCTCTTAAGCATGTAATACCACAGAGGTTCCCACTAGCATAGGGACTGCAAAACAAGCTTACTGTTGACATTATAGATGCTATATATCCATACTTGATATTTCAACTCCAAGTCACGTGCCCTTCAGCAATGCTGTGGGTTTAACAGCAACCACGTACCTTGACCTTCTTAGAGAACCAGAGCGGGACCTGCGGGGTGAGAATGATCTGTATCTACGAGGAGAGATCGACCTGGACCTGCGGTAGGAAGCTGACCTGGATCTGCAACACAAAGTGAAAACCAACCCAATCACTGCAAGGTACTTTTCACAATAACTACAGAAAACGAAGGAGGGGCCCCCAGAGGGAGGAGTAAGAATAAAAACACAGAAGGCAGAGCCCTACCTCCTACCACGGCTGCGACTGCGTGACCGGGAATACCTTCTTCCTCGGGACCTCGAGCGGGATCTAGACCGGGACCTGGGTTTAGGTTAGAGAAAACAGGTATCAGCAGACAGCTGCAGCAACCAGTGCATGTGAGGCCCTGCTGAAGTCAAAACTTCTTTAAGACAACTAAAAAGAGAATTTAATAAAACAAAGAAAAGAAAAACCAAAAACCAAATCAAAACAACAAAAACACACCACTAGCATCTGTCAGTTGGAAAAATGTCTGGGCCTACTTGTCTTGAGCATTTTTACTACCTAGAAAAATGTTAAAAGCTGAATTACATTGCAGAATTACATTAGAATAGAAAACACTGTAATGCGTATTTAAAATAAACCTTGCAAGTTTGCAGGTCGACCCTCTTTGGCCCAAGGTCTAGCAGATCTAGACGATCTAGAAGTATCTATAGGCGAGCGCTGCATCTAGGTAGGTGTTCTCTTCAATCTAACGACGATCAAACTGACAGCCCAATGAGCCAGGGTGAGGCTTGATTGACGCAAGAAGATTTTTCTAGGTGGGAATGTGGTCAATCTGGTGTTCCTCTTTCTAAACCGGAGGGGGGCCCCAATTGAAAGCCAAATTTACTGTTACGGCGGTCACCGTCTCAAATTTTCTGCCCTTAAAGAATAAGGTGAAGCTACGTGTAGATGGCTCGAGGGGATCTGGCCTCTTATGCTGATCACCTCAAGGTCTAGGAGGATCTTAAGTGTCGGATTTGCAAGGCGCCTCAGCATGAAATCTTAAGGCTCGTGACATTCTGAATCAAGGCGACTGACTCAAACGAAGAAACCTGAAAGGTTTTGACCAGGTTGATTATTAAGATATTAACATTTTATATGTATTAGCAAAAAAAAAAAATTGTGATATACACCTGTTGACTTATGACATTAAGAGTTAAAACTGGTGTAACATTCTGTTCTTTGCTAACAAGAACTACACAAAAGCGAGCTGGCGAAGCAACGCGGCCGCCCCGGCCCCGCACGTACCTGCTCCTCCTTCGCCGGCTATAGCGGTGACAGTCATAGGCATAGTGGCCTTTCTCACCACACTCGTAGCATCTGTCGTTGGGGTCGAAGGGGCGCCGGGCAGGGGGCCGGTCGTAGCGGGAGCGGCGCGGCATCCCTGTGGATACTTCCACTCTGACTCTGGAGCCGCATATTATCCTGCGAGACACAGGAGGTATTAGCCAAAGGAATATTTTTCTCTGATGCGCTCAAGCAACGAACACGAGAATTCCGTAATTGGTGTGGGGTAGGGAGATCGGGGACTGCGGCCCTCAAAGAAATTCCAGGCATGCACGTACTTCCCATCGAGGCCAAGCACAGCATCTTCCGCGTCCCGGGGGTCTTCGAACTCCACGAAGGCGAACCCCGGCGGGTTCCTGGCGATCCATACGGTTCTCAGCGGTCCGTAGTAGCTGAAGGCTCTCTCCAGCTCGCCTTTGCCGGCGCCCGTGCCCAGGTTCCCCACGTACACCTTGGTCTCTGGGGGGACACGCGGCCGCCATGTCAGTGCCGCGCGCGGCGCCGGGCACGCGGCCACCCCTCCCCCGCCCCGCCGCCATCTTTGACACCGCGTCCATCTTAGGGCGCTCCCGCCGGGCCGCGCCCGCCCTCCGCAGACCCCGGCGGGCGCCCCCAGCGTCCCCCTCCCCGCCGCCGCCGTCCCTCGCAGCGGCCGCCTGAGGGAACGGCCACCTTCCCCCGCCGCCACAGCGGCACCAACGCCGCCGTTCCCTGCACCTTCCCTTCGCCCCGCTGCCCGCAGCAGAAGCCCCCACGCGACTCCCGGCGCCCCGGGCTCCCCGCCGTGCCCACCGTATCGCCCGTATCGCGACATCCTCCCGACGACAGCGCGAGCCCCGCCAGGCGCGACCCTTATATAGAGGAGCAGCCGCTGCGCCTGCGCGCCGCGCGGGGGGCGGGGCGGGGCGGGCCCGGCCCGCGCCTCGGCGCGCGCGGCTCTCGCGAGAGGCGGTTCCCGCGCGGTGAGCGGGCGGGAGGCGGCCATGGCGGCCCAGAGGTGGCCAGCGGGGACGTGAGCCACGGGCCGCCCCCGAGCTCCTCCTGGGCACAGGCTCGCCCCCACCAGCCCCCAGTGAGAGCTCCTGTCCGGCTCTGAGGGAGCAGATGAGTAGGGAGCCACTCGTCGCATTTTGCGCCCCTCATGCGTGACCCACCACGGCTTCTACCTGTGCTGAGGGTGCAGGAGCTGACACCATGGTCCTTATTCCACGGCCAGGAGTGGTGCCTTCCTTGGAACAAGGCATTCCCAAACTGCTCCAAATCTCGGGTGCTGGCTCACACCTCGGGTCCATCCCAGCCAGCCTTGTGTGAAAAATGAGTGGATGATAAATATTGGCTTTTGTATATAATAGGATAACATTTACAAGTAATAATGTACTAAGCAGAAATAATGTTAAGGTAAAATATAGTAGAAACGAGGTTAGAGTGAATTGTAACTTCGAAATGTAATAAACTGAGAAACGTAGTAATGAATACATAGTGATAAATGTTCTTTAAGTTGACAAACCACAGAGCCCGGGATCAAGACATCTTAAAGAAACAAAGAAAATAAACTGCATACATCCCAGGAAGTCTGTTATCTCACTAAAAGCTCACACCTCCCAAAGAAACTGTCGAATAAACTGAGTTACAACTGAGAAAGGGATTCCTGCCTTCAATCCTTCAAGATCCAGAGGAGCGGAGAGGCGTCTTGCTGGCGGGAGAGGGATGCGAAGAGGTTGGGAAGCAGAAGTGAAGTGTAAATTATCTTCTAAGCTTAATGAATATGAACAGTTTGAGAGGATACTTAAGCTCACAGAAAAGTGAATAAGATTGCACCTCTGGCTGATTGCTAAGCGCCCAGCGCTGTATTTGCCTTTGTTCTACTAATAATGTTCAATACTTTGTTGCTAAAATTCTTAGCTCGTTAATTCATTTACTTCACTTGGGAGTTCAGGCAGTGGTTTATCCCCTCATATCTGACACGCAGCTGGAGCCGTTGTGTCCTGGCACCTCCCAACCTTTCCAGGGAGACACACACAGGAATGGATGTGCAGTAGACATTTTTTAAGAAAAAAATCAACACAAACCTGACAGATTCAAAGTAATTTTAGATAAGCCCCAGCAGGAACAAGGAGAGCCTTTTATGAACAAGGGTTAGGCAGACTTTCCAGCTGCATTTGAGGACACCAATGTGGGTATCTCCTAATAAGGCAGAACAAATACACTGAGATAAATGAGGGCTCTAAACGTTCCTCACTGCATTAATAATCTCGGGAATAATCACATAATGATTCCTGCATCATTTGTTGGCATAAACTAGAAAAAGCATTAAGAAACACAAATTTAGTGAATTGCAACAAATTTTCCTTCTACGGAACACTGGTTTCCCAAGCACTGCTGCTCTAAAACAACAAATACAGATAAGCAATGGTTTTAAAACCTGCTATTTGCCTGCTAACTTCCCCTAATAATTTTACAAACTTGGACATACATTGTAATTCATATTCTAAACCAGGAGAACAGTTATGGGGAAAACAAACAACAACCAACCAGCCATGAAAACAACAAAACAAAACAGCTTTCTGAACATTTTTTTTAAATTTGGTTTGGGAAGTCCAGGTGTCATAATTCTCCTTCTAAAAAAAAAAAAAGAAAGAAAAAAATAATCTGGTAAGCAGTTCAAACAAATGTGCCTTCAGCACTAGGTAATTAAACTAGTTTTAAAGGTAGAGGAAAACAGTTTAAATTTGTCATATATCATCTTTCACAATACTGTTACAAAAATTCTAAACTGACAAGTTAAACTGATAAATCAGTTTAATAAATCAGCATTATCCAACAGCTTTCTTCTAATAAAAACAGTGCATAAAAAATGCTTGTGCTTTGAGTTTATACTTCTTGTTTTATCCCTTCCTTTACATATGAAAAAACCAAGACAAAAAGTACCCAAACGCAGCATTTCTGCAAATGGTGACTGCTGATGCCCAGTAGAGTTCCTGAAGCGGGACGGTTCCTAGAGACAGCCGCTCCCATCAGCAGGACCTCGGTGCTGTTTGTCGAGGAAGCCCTGCACCAAGCCCTGCACGCGGGACAGGACGATCTCGTTGGAGCTGCTGCACTGCTCGGCGCCGTACGGGGGGTCGATGGTCAGCACCCCCGCCACGCTCAGCGTCCTGCCCAGCTCCCCCTGCTCGCCCACGGGGATGTGGTTTGTCTCCAGCCAAGTCTTCAAGGCGTTCTTCCTCTTCTCCAGCTCCTCCGGGCTGTAAGCTTGGCTTTCCTCAGGCGCAGAGATGCGAGCAAGGCGCTGCTCCATTTCACTGTCCCCCTCCTGCAGTATTTTGACCTCTTGGACGGCGTGGCCCATGACGAATGATATGTCCACCTTTTCATTCTCTGGGAATGTTGCGAGGACAATGCTGTCAAGGAAAGGAGATTTTGTAAGAGAAGCAGCCTCCGAGGTTTTGGAGGTAAGAGCTCATTAGCACCAGCCTAACCCAGCTATTAAGGCAATATCCAGTACCCAGCATTTTCCTTTGAAAAGCATGCTGCTATACCCTTAAAATACTAAAAACGTGGGGCTCTGCAGGCAATTGCTGGTCTTGAGTTTGAAACTTCTCTAGGCTCTATCAAGCAGAACATTAATGTATACTTTGCTTCAAAACAATACAGTCAAGTCTGGGAATCTAAATATTTTTGTGCAGCTTTCCCAACACTGCTGAAGAACCTAAAACATTTCAACATTCAGAAACAGTGATACCTTTATACATACAGCACTTTGAATGCTGAAGGCAGCTAACACCACCACAACCTTTTAATTAAAAAATATTCATATTTATTCATCTTTGCTAAAAAATAGGTTTTTTAATTATCGTTGTCAGTTTGTGAAATGAAAACACAACAGGAACACACTACAGAAGGCTCAGCTTACACTGTAGAAGCCTGGTCTTTTCCCAAGGGCACTTGCATCCCAGAAGTTCTAAAATGCAGGTAGGAAGGCAGCTTGTTATATTTCTAGGATGTCTCCCTCATATATCAAAAAAGAGCATCGGAAACCATTTTCTTCCTCCCGTGGGAAGCAAAATTCCAGAACTTGATGCCAGCACTTCAGGAGCCTATTATTACCAGCATTAGTGGAAGTAATGACTTTTTGGGATGTGTCCAGTGAGATCTGCCTTGATTTCAGCCTGGACCCTCCAGAATCACTCACAGCTGCATGCACCTTTCTTACCAAAATGATAAGAAAATTCAGGAGATTACTGGAGCTACTCCAGAGCTGAAGCAACAACCCATTCTTCTGAAACACGTCAGAAGCTGAATGTTTTCATTTCCAGCCTCCATCCTGTGTTCATGTGGGACAAGCTCACAACCAATAAGGTATCAAAGAACTCTGGCAGCAAGGAGACAAATTTCTGCCCATTCCCTGGCGCATTCTGCCTTTCAAACCGTGTTTTCAAGTTACTCACTTGAGATACCAGAGATGTGTGGTACCACTTTCTGCCCAGTGCCCCTGATTTTCCCTGCTTGCTCTCCAAAGAAGCCTCTACACCTTCACGGGTGTCTGGCTGGAGTGGAAAGCCAGGCATCAATGCAAGAACTCTGGACAGAGGGTAAGGATTTCAACACCTAAAGCATTGAAAACACTCCTGCATTCCTGCTCTTCGTAAAGCAGGGTTTGGTATATTGTTAAAAGCAATCCTTGACACATGGATTGTTGAGAGGTAATAGTATAGTTTAACATGTAAGTTTTAAATAAGAGTAATTCACTAGGAATTACAATACTGTGTGATTTAATATGCTGTTCCCTTAGCTTTACGTGCTTAGCATGAGTAGCTGGATTTGCTGAAGCCTTAGGCCACAAGCTGTGAACTTCCACCTTGAACACATGCATTCAGCTGGTAATAGAGTTGATTTTCTTAGCAATTTTCCTAGAAGCTGGCACAGTGCTGAGTTTTGAATTTACTGTGAGAATAATGTTCATAGCACACTGATATTTTGGTTGTTGCTAAGCAGTGCTTACTCTAAATCAAGGACTTTTTAGTTTCCCATGCTCAGCTAGTGATGAGGTGCACAGGAAGTACAAACTAGAAGATAAGGAGGCTGCAGCCATCAGCAGAAGCTGCAGCTTGACACGATAACATGCCATTTTTACTCCAAATAAGTTTGCTTCAGCCTTGGGATCTTTCCTCCTCCTAAAAATCTTGCTTTCTATTAGTTTTACAGAAATAAAAGCTTCAGTACTTACCTGGCAGAAACTGGGTCAACTGTTAAAACCCATCCTTCAAATTCAAGTTTCTCAACTGCAACAACTTTCACCAATTTGTTTACATATGTTTCCCAGTCTAGAGGGCTTTTTCTCTGCCAGTCATTCATACTTCCTACATCCAGGACCTAAAAAACAACCAGAGCAATCAGCAGATGCAGTCAATCTTTTTGCTTTCCTCTTCATGTCAGAACTGGGTTTGCCTCCAGGTAAAGATTTGTCTGAAGCAAGACTTGCCTTTTCTTTTAGAAGCAGACATTCACACAAGTGGTTTGCATAGAGCTGTAGTTCTGTAATTCCCCAGACAGTTCTATTGTTTTTAAAGGCACACAGCAAAGCCTCGAACCCCACTGTTCTGGTAACCTCATGCTTTCCCGTTGCATCCAACACTCCATCTATTACTCTGCCTTCTTACAGAACCTTGGAGGTAAAAGTTCACCGCCTTTGTTTTGTGCACTGGCGCGTCACTGGTGCCCGAGCCCTTCCACTGCCGGTGGATAATCGTTGTCCACCCGGCTCCCGGCTCTCTCCTCACCCCGTGGATAAGCGTTGTCCACCCGGCTCCCGGCTCTCTCCTCACCCCCTACGGTGGAGCACCAGCAAGTGCGGTTCCACTCTTTTTTCCCCCCGTCCGGCATTGCCATCCCAGCATTGCTCCGCGAGCGGGGCCCAGCGCGGTGGGTGCAGCGCGGATCGGGGAGCACAAAGGGCTGGAGGGCGCTTTGTTCCCCGCAGGCTCCCCGGGAATGCCTTCCCGGCAGGGAGAGCCTGCACAGCCCAGCTGGGCGGCGGCAGGAGCCCCGGGCCCCCCGGTCCCCAGCCCGCTTTCCCGCTCACCGGCCCCGGTTCCCGTTCCCGTTCCCGCCGAGGGCCCCTGGGAGCTGCCCCCGGGCGGCACCGCCGCTTCCTGGCGCCGCCGCCGAGCGCCGTCCCGCGGCACGGGCTGCGCACCGAATGCTCCGGGCACGGAGCTCTGCAGCTGCGGGGGTGCACAGAAATGGCACAGGGGTTTGCACGTATCAGGCCGGGTTGTAAAACAAGGAGCCGGGGCGTGTGGCACTTCAATCCCGCTGCCTTCTGCCCCTCTGGAGCTGGATTTGCTCCTGGGATGCTCCTGCTGGCGCAGTGAGATTGCAGCTCCGACGTGCCAAGCCGTGCCTCGTCCGTGTGCATCAGCAGGGATAGATGCACGCTCTGTGCATCTGCTACATAAAAATATTTTTGCTCCCTGTTCGTTGGGTGGCTTTTAACAAGAATTTCCTGTGCCGCCCGTGAAGGTGAGAAACTTGGTTCCAACACCCACCGCACCCCACCACTGCTCTATTTCAGCAGCACTCATGGAAAGCTTCCTATGGATGAACCAAACAAGCTGCTAGTCATTAATTCAGTGATTTGTCAGTAATTTGTGGAAGCGAGCATGCAATGGTTTTGTGTTAACAGAAAAAATATAAAGGGTATGAAATGAGATAGTCCTATTTTGCAGGCTTAAAGAGGCGATTTCCTTTTTGGAGTCTCAACTCAGGTTCTACAGTACTACAGGAATCATGTATGAATGGCCTGTGCCGCTCTTTTCAGCTGCTGCTTTCTTTCAGTCACAGTTCGTTTATCAGAAAGCAGGGAGAGCAAATCTAATTGTTTTCACTCCAAGAACAAGCACTGGCCTGCGCTCCAGAGGCGGCTTCGCATCAGCTGATGGAGATACCACCTCCAATACTGGATGCGTCCAAGGATAGCTCCCACCCAGGAGATGCCAGGACAGAAAGGCCTTGCAGGCTTTACTTCCACTAGGCAGATGGTCACCTGCAGCAGCAGGGCTAGGAGTTCGCTTTCTCAGGGAAACGTACTCCCATTCCCACTCACGCCTCCAACTCCTATTCAGGCCCCAATTCCCTTTCAGGAAGGGCCGCCCCCCCCCGCCCCGCGCGCATGCGCTCCTCCGCGCGGCGCGGGGGAGGCGGGGGAGCAGGGCAGGGGGCAGGCGCGTGCGGCGGCGCGTGCGCGCGGGCGGCGGAGCCGTCGGGATGTCGCGTTACGGCCGCTATGGAGGCGGTGAGAGCCCCGGGGGGCCGCGGGCGGCGGGCGGCTGCGCGGGGTGGGAGCCGAGGCGGGTCTGGGAGAGAGGCGATTACCGCGGGGAGCTGGGCGGCCGGCGGGCACCGGTGGGGAAGGGGAGAAGGCGATGCGGCCGCCGCCGCCGTTGTCGCCGCCGCCATTTTGCGTCAGCGGCCGTGGGGGAGGGGGCGCGGCCGGGCGCGCGGCGCTCGCGGTGAAGGCGGGAAGGGGCCGCGCGGACAAGATGGCGGCGGCCGGGGGAGGGCGGGGCGCGGGCTGAGCCCGAGCCCGCTCCCGGCCCCGCGCTGACACCCCGAACGCTCCCGCAGAGACCAAGGTGTACGTGGGGAATCTGGGCACGGGCGCCGGCAAAGGCGAGCTGGAGAGAGCCTTCAGCTACTACGGACCGCTGAGAACCGTATGGATCGCCAGGAACCCGCCGGGGTTCGCCTTCGTGGAGTTCGAAGACCCCCGGGACGCGGAAGATGCTGTCCGTGGACTTGACGGGAAGTACGTGTCCGTTTCGCGTGCTTACCGAGGCTACTGAGAGAATCGGGGTTTTCTCTCTCGGTCTTGTGCTTTTGTAGTTCTGTCATAGACTGTAAGGTTTAACACAGAGCCTTCGTGGACTCGCTGCAGGGTGATCTGCGGCTCCAGAGTCAGAGTGGAAGTATCCACAGGGATGCCGCGCCGCTCCCGCTACGACCGGCCCCCTGCCCGGCGCCCCTTCGACCCCAACGACAGGTGCTACGAGTGTGGTGAGAAAGGCCACTATGCCTATGACTGTCACCGCTATAGCCGGCGAAGGAGGAGCAGGTACGTGCGGGGCCGGGGCGGCCGCGTTGCTTCGCCAGCTCGCTTTTGTGTAGTTCTTGTTAGCAAAGAACAGAATGTTACACCAGTTTTCTTTAAACGTTAACGCTAGAATAAATGTATAGGTATATATTACAATTTGTTGCTATTTCTATCAAATGTTAATATCTTAATAATCAACCTGGTCAAAACCTTTCAGGTTTCTTCGTTTGAGTCAGTCGCCTTGATTCAGAATGTCACGAGCCTTAAGATTTCATGCTGAGGCGCCTTGCAAATCCGACACTTAAGATCCTCCTAGACCTTGAGGTGATCAGCATAAGAGGCCAGATCCCCTCGAGCCATCTACACGTAGCTTCACCTTATTCTTTAAGGGCAGAAAATTTGAGACGGTGACCGCCGTAACAGTAAATTTGGCTTTCAATTGGGGCCCCCCTCCGGTTTAGAAAGAGGAACACCAGATTGACCACATTCCCACCTAGAAAAATCTTCTTGCGTCAATCAAGCCTCACCCTGGCTCATTGGGCTGTCAGTTTGATCGTCGTTAGATTGAAGAGAACACCTACCTAGATGCAGCGCTCGCCTATAGATACTTCTAGATCGTCTAGATCTGCTAGACCTTGGGCCAAAGAGGGTCGACCTGCAAACTTGCAAGGTTTATTTTAAATACGCATTACAGTGTTTTCTATTCTAATGTAATTCTGCAATGTAATTCAGCTTTTAACATTTTTCTAGGTAGTAAAAATGCTCAAGACAAGTAGGCCCAGACATTTTTCCAACTGACAGATGCTAGTTCTTTAGTTGTCTTAAAGAAGTTTTGACTTCAGCAGGGCCTCACATGCACTGGTTGCTGCAGCTGTCTGCTGATACCTGTTTTCTCTAACCTAAACCCAGGTCCCGGTCTAGATCCCGCTCGAGGTCCCGAGGAAGAAGGTATTCCCGGTCACGCAGTCGCAGCCGTGGTAGGAGGTGCGTTTGAGTTTGTCTTTTATTCCTGTTGCCTTCTTGTGCTCAGAAAAAGCTGCACTTGAACAACTTCTGAATTGCTTTCTTTGCAGGTCCAGGTCAGCTTCCTACCGCAGGTCCAGGTCCGTGTCTCCTCGTAGGTCTAGGTCCGTGTCTCCTCGCCGGTCCCGGTCGGGTTCCTTGAAGAGATCAAGGTAATTAGTACTAATTTTTAAAAGGCTGTGTGCTTTATTTTTGTTGGTGTTTTCTTGTTTTAATTAGGAGATTACAAAAGGTACTGATTAGCAGATTTCAAAAAGTGCTGACCGCTAGAAGTCAGCATGCTTTAAAAGGTTTCTGATAGTCCCAGTTAAATTCACAGGCATGCTAATGAGTTTTGAGACCTTACTTTGAGACAGTGGCATCTGCCACAATTAATTTTTTTGTCTGAAATGTCTTAATCATCATGTAGGTCTATGATCATGTAGGTTTTAAGTTCAACGTGTAGACATTAATTTATATAGTGCTGTAATTGTTATCACTTCTGCTTGAGTTGACTTCCTTTTAATTTATTTCTTAATTTTAGGTCTAGGTCAAGATCCAGATCTAGATCCAGATCTGTTACATGGCCCCGAAGCAGGTATGTGACTCTAGATAGCTGGCAAAAGTTGCTTCAAAGTCTGTTTAGACTCTCTAACAACTGTTAGCGTTTTTTCCCTGAAGAAGGTGTGTTTTCCCTCCAGTAACTTAGGGGTCTGTAGTTTCAAAAAGCAGTGCAGAAGCTTGTTCTTCCTCTTTACTCTTTTGCACACCACTAACATCCAGGTCCCCATAGCCATCACAAATACTGGGTTGATCAGGTTGCATTAACAGCTGACAAATGTAGAATTAATCTCAAAAGTTTCTCTTTCTTTGTGTAGCACACACAAGATAGTGGATTCTTCCCGTTATTTTTCGGAGGAAGCGGGGTGCCCTTCCAGTAGTGTGTTAATGCTTTATTGTCTGCAGCCAGGCAAGTCTTGAAGGGCTTGCTGGTGCCCTGAGTGTTACCGCTGCAATTCCAGCTCTGTTGAATATCAGTGTCAATCTGCAGGAGCTGATTTTAATTTGAAATAAACGCCTGTCAGAATTATTTTGTACCAATAAATGTGTCACAAGAGTAACAAGCAAATTTTAAGGGAGCACAGGATGCCATTTGTTCTCTTAAACTTTATTTGATAGTAAGTAAGTGCGGCCTGTGCTTCATGGAGCCTTGTCCTGGCAGCAGAGCTGACTGGATGCCCTCGACAAGAACAAGAGTAAATGGAAATTCTGCTCTGGATATGGAATTGCTCATGGCCCAGCCTATCCCTGTGCCTGCTGTGCTGTTTCAGTGGCTGCTCTTTGAAACAGCTAACAGTCAACCATGGAGAAACACAGAAAATACAGGATAGCTTTAGCTAAAGGGAGCAAGCGGAAAAGCCCACAGCTGAAGGTGGCACTTTCTGAGGATGGAACAGCAAACAATGATGTGAGTTTTAAGGGAAAGGAGAGATAAAGACCAGATGGCTTAATTAAGAGCAGAAACTCACACAAATAGTCCAGAAACTGGTAAAGAGAGAAGGAGGTTCCCCAAGGCAGTAGAGCAGTGCCTTTCACTGACTGGGTACACCTGTGGCTAAACCATGTTGAATCTTAGTACTGGTTGTTCCAACATGACTTAATCATGGCTTATCACTGTTCACTGTCGGTGATGAGCAGGGAACAGACTCTCAAAGACAAAAACATCTTGATTTTACCACCATTGTTTTCTCTTTTTGGTACCAGCCTGTTTTTCTGCAGGGTAACGGATACTTGTAGTGACATTTCTAGACTATTGAGTGACACTTCTCCATTGTAAGTAGGGATTAAAGTGACTGAGGCATAGGAAGTTACAGATATACAGCTAGACAGAAGTGGCAAAATAATTGTGCTTAAGCAATTGAAAGATTATTTCCTTGCAGAAGAGTCCAAGGAATGCATTGCACTCAGAGACAGGCTCTGGGTTCATGAGGAAGACAGACTAAATGAGTACTACATGACGTTTGCTGGTTTGACAGTGTCACACCACACATATGGAAGTTGCTGTGGAAAGCCTTGGATGTGGAATGTAGAACACTTCCTTTGGGGACCTAAAAATTTCAGTGAGGCTTTCAGGCAGTATTAGTGTTCTTATGGTGCAGCAGTCTCAAAGATTTTTTTCATAAGGATTAAGTTCAAACATTAAAAAAAACCTTGAAGGAAGTGGGTATGTAAGATGAACTTGACAGAGAAGATACTGGTAGGAGTGAGCTGTCTGCAACTGGAGTGGCAGATGTTGCTCAAGCCTAATAAAACCTGCAAGTTTAGAGCATGGCTTTTTATTAGCTCTGTGGAAATACTGGTCAGGATTTGGGTTGTTCCTGTGTTCCTGCCACCCGCATCAGCAAACAGTGGTCATCAGCCAGGGACCAAAGTACAGAGCAGCATGTGCAGCATCCATGGAAAAGATTTCTTCTAAAACTTAACAGGCAAAGCACTGGAAACTTGGAGGATTCTGTGTATTCAGCGTGACAGCTCTCATGCACTGAATGTGAATCCTGCTGTCCCAAACGTGGGAACCTGCATGCTCTCAGTTTCCCTGCTCAGCTGTGTTTATTCTTGTTGCAGGTCTAGGTCTCATGGCAGATCCAAGTCTGGCTCGCCGGCTAAGAGGTGAGCACGCACAGATCGAGCCTGCAGTAGTATCTCAAATTTAGGTTTGCTTGAGTAACAGAGCCTGGTCCTTTAGAAAAATAGGCCCCAAACATGGGTCTCCAGCTAATCTCTTTGATATGACAGAAATTACGACATTCCCTCTGCAGCTCTTTGGAATGTGTTCCTTACCTGTCTCTTTGTTTTCATTAACTCTCTGTAGTTTCCAACATAGTACTAATTTTTTGTGCCTTTATGCTCAGTTCTGTTAAATTTTTCCATCCATCAGAGAAAGAGCTTGAGCTTTGTCAGTGCTTTTCATAAAACAGCAGCAATTTGGTGATGTTGCTTTTCTCAAAGCCTCACCTCAGTACCACCCCTTGTTTGTCTCCTGAAGAAAGTTGCTTAAAATGCATCTCCACACTAAATGAATGGAGAATCCCTGTCGGAGTAAAAGCTGATCCGAAAACTTTACCATTGGAAAGACCTTCTGGCTCAATTCCATTGCTTTCTGATAGGCTTTTTTTTGTTTTGAATATGAAAGTTGCATTTGACATCTAAGCTGCATTGATGATGTTCTGTTTTGACAGCCGGTCAAAGTCCCGGTCACCATCTCCAAAGAGAAGGTACGTTGGTCTCCCTACTAATAGCATAGACTCCATAGAGCTGGCATTTTAGTATCTGCACTGGTCTCTGCTGAGGAGTTTGACTGCTGCTTGTAGGAAAATACTGGAAAGGTATTTTGCTGAGATCTCTTTAACAGCAATAATGTTGTGGTTGTGGCTTTCTATATGGTAATATGTATATGTGGCAATAAATCCTCAGGGTTATGTAGCAGTGTCTTGTCTTTGTCTGCTCCCCTCTTCCTTTTGGTTCACGCTGATGAGCTTAAAGCATAGAATAAATGTAGGAAATTAGCTTTCAGTCTCATGAAGAAGCTACATTGACACTGGGAAAGGTAGAGTGGAGTAACCTGGCACAGCAGTCAGGAATGGAAAACCAAGCCTGTTACGTTCACTGCTGTTAGATGATTTTTTTCTTTCCCAGTAAGTCAGTAAATAGCTTTCTCTCTGTGTGTATGCACAAAGAGTAACGTGTAGAATATGTGTAGTGACAGAATCAGCAGCATTTTTTCCCTAATTAGAATTCTTTAATAGTTAATTTTTACAACTTTAGTGTCAAACAATCACAAGGGCATGAATCAATGCTCATAAATGCTGAGTGATCACCATGACAGGTTTTGAACAAGCTCTGTATCAGAACAATGAAGAAGTATCTTGCCTCTTTGGAGGTCACTATCAATAATACCCTTTAGATGGCCTTACAGTGATCTCATTTTAAAAATAACAGGAAAGAAAAAAGTATTATCTCTAGATCATCAACCCGTTAACTTTGGCCAACAGTGATTGGTTATTTTATTAAAAAGCAGTGCTTAAAGGGAGCCAGAGTCCGGGTATCCTCCCGTTGCTTTTTCCTCTGTCTGGGATTCCCAAACAACTACTGAAATGTTAATTGTGGATTCTTTCCCTTTCAGCCGTTCACCATCAGGAAGCCCTCAACGAAGTGCAAGTCCTGAAAGAATGGATTAAAGTTATGAAGTTAATCTTTTAGGAAGAAAGTTATTTTGCTTACATTATTATAAGGGATTTTGTGGTGTCTTTGTAAATGTAAGAATGTAGATAGAAGAGTATATCAACTAAAATTTGGCATGATCTGGGTCTTCTGAGTTAGTCACACCAATAGACTAGCACAGGTCTCTTTTTATTGTATGAATTAACTTCCTGTGATATGAAAATGTGGGACTTTTTTATTGGCACATTGAAATAAAATGTGTATTTTTAACTAAAACTTCTCTGTAGTAACCCTGCTGCTTCTGTTAACGTTTGGGTAATTTTAGCTGTGTGCCATGTAACGTGGATGAAAAATGTCTAAAATGGGAATCACTAATCCCAGCTGGTGTCTTCTCAAGGTAGTCACTTTTCACGTTTACTGTTGAATGGTCTTTGGTGAAAGGATCAGTTCCTGCTTTCCTTGAAATGGAATTTAAAATCCATCTCTGCCTGCAGATGGATACAAATTTGCATATGCCCTTTTCGATCCTTGATATTTAGTGGGCATTCATTTTTCTGCCTGATCTGCTTATTCTGCAAAGCTCATTCTCTGGTGATTGACTGTTGATACCAGATGCCCCAAAAATCTAAGGATAAACTTTCCTCCAAAACACATCTTTTAAGCAAATAAGATCTGCAGAAACTTCTAAAGGTAATAGAAATCATTAATGACTTGACAATTGCTACTTTCACTTGTTGCATTTTTTAGTTCCTTAGGCTGTTGATGTAAAGAAAACTTTTATTTAAAATGTCTCAAGGTGGGTTTTCCTTTTTTTGAGGGAAGATCCTTAAAGTGAAAGATTCTCAGCTGACCTCAGGAGTTCTGACCTGCTTCACAGAAACCGATATGGTTGTAAAGCAGCCCATATCCTGGAGATGGCTTTGTTGAATGATGCCAATTTCTTACAGCAAATATACAACCTGCAGGATTCATTATTTGTGTATAGGTGTGTCAGACTCTGTTTGTCCTCGTTCTGTATGAAAGAATTGCATGATAAGGCACTTCGACACAGATCACAGCAAGGGACTGGCAAGTGTTGGACTGTGAACAAGCGAACTGGTAGGCAGGGGGGAGAAAGCATATTTTCTTTTTGCAGGGATTGGCTATCTAGCAGAAATAAAGGCCAGGTTCAGCAGTAAATAAGCACTGAAATGGAAACTCGGGCCTGTTTGGGCTTCAAATTAAATCTACCATGGCAGTTTGCTTCCACTGTGTAAACCACAGCAGAACAGCTCAAATAAACAAAGTTACAAGATCAACTTCGGTTACACCTGTGGTGACCCATGGTTTTCAAGAAACACGGTTCCTGTTAACAATGACTGCACGGAGCTTTTCCAGTGGATGAGTCAACAGTCCAGATCCTGAAGGTGCTGTTCTGCTGCAGCATCTTCTGGCCTTTATGCCTGGTCCTCACTGCTGTGTGCTTGCTGTTCCTGGATCCTTGCTGGGGCTCACCATGGCCATTGGTGTTCCAGGTGGATTCTGGCCACACTCAACCAAATCCCACCGCTGCCACAGTGGGAGAGCAGGGCTGACACAAATGTTACCCTGCAGTGATTTAGCCCAAATGCCTGAAGCCTGTGATACGTGTTTGGAATATTTTACTGGTTGTGCATTGTGTACCTGGTGAGAGGCACATGTACGCCACTGCTCTGGAATTTCATCACCTTTTCTTTTCTGTACCCTCAAGGCAAACCTGCTCCACAATAAACCTGCAGACTGACACGACAGCTCTACTGGTACCTGTTTTTCAGTACCCAGAGACACTGGAAGACTGAGCAGAAGACCCCGGGGTTTCTCTAGGGGGGCTGGGGTTCCTCTAAACCCAGAGGTAGCAGTGAGAACCTGAGCAAGGAGCAGGGCTGTGCTGATAGGGATAGCCACTCTGAAGGGCAACCAGCATTTGTAAGGTGCAGAGGGGGAGCAGTGGCAAAGCTGGCATTCTGTGCAGCTGTGCTGTCCAAAATTGAGGGTGGCTGTGCTACCTCCCTCAGCTCGTCATCGCCCTTGGAGACTATGCAGCTGCAGCTCTCGCCTGAGTTTGAGAGGATTTCACCACAAATTCCATACAGTGTTTGTGAGCAGTTGGAAAAGATTCCCTGACACAGGGGTGTGTTGTGTGAGTGGTGCTGCTGTGACCCTGTGCCTCTGGGCAGGGTGTGCACACCCCATACAGGCTGGCTGGGGGTGGGGGGCAAGGGGACGTGTATCTGGGGTCTCCAGTGTGGTGGGCAAACCCCACTCTTACGGGGAAAGTGGGGTTCCCCTGGTTTGCAGCCTGGTGTTCCCTGTTGGTGGGCTTTGTTCTCCAAGGGATCCAGCCCTCACAGACTATGACCACTGCTGTGCATGGCAGGAGAGTAGCGGGGTGCTTCTTCTGGTGTCAGGGTGGCAGAACTGACTGTGACAGGTCTGCCACATTTGCAAGCCCAATGGCCAGGCACTTCCACTGGGGGCAAGGACACTCCTGCATCTCTGCAGCTGGGGAAGCCTGGTGAAGTGCTGCAGGCCATGGGAGCAGCAGCATGGCAGGAGAAGGTGGGACTCAGGCTTGCCAGGCACAAGGACCGTCTACCTCTTTCCCTGGGAAGTGGGCTATCAGCTCCCTAATAGAATGGTGGTGTCAGCCCCTGGCTTGTGCCAGGTTTTCTGAAGCCTCAGAAACATGGAGGTTTTCATCAGACAGTTGCCTGGTACAGGGTTTTGGAGATTTCATGTGGAAATACAGCGTTAGGATGATGGGTTTTCTCCTGCAGTTGTATATTCAGGACTAAATGGGTGTGCCCACTTCACTTCAGCAACCAAAGCAGAGCATAGGATTTCAATCAGAGGATCCAGGGCAGCCAACTGGGATAATCCCAGCACACTGTCCTCCACAAAGCTATAAGCACTGCACACCATTTAGAGAGCACTGATAGAAATAGCAGATGTTGTAACAACCAACCACAACTGCATCAGCCTTCCCACATGCTCCACGTGAATATTACCAGATAATCCCCTGGTGTAGTTGGAGCTGTGACACGCTGTGCCCCTAAACAAGGTGCTTTCAGTGCATTTTTACTGTGAAACAAACCCCAGTGCCCAGGGTGAGAGGCTGGACAGAGCATGAGAGCTTTGCACAGACCAGACAGCAGCAGAGATGGTGACAGGAGTTAAAGCCAGCAGAAACCACAGGTGAAAACCACAGAGGAGAAAAAAAGGCTCCCAGATCAGATGCATCACCCAGGGTAGTTGAAAAGCTCTGTTTGGCACCTGGCAAGATTTCTGGCTCAGCTGCTGGAGGCACTTACCCCTCTCAGAGGTGGGAGTCAGCAGCCCTTCTCCTCAAGCAGTGTTGAACACGAGCCACGTGGTGTGGTTGTATTCCTCACCCGGATGGAGCAGGACATTGGGGAAGTGAGGCTGGGGAGAGGCAGCAGCACATCGGTGACTGTGAGCGCATTCCGTGGGAGCAGAAAGCATGGCTGCATCCATTTGGTCTTCCCAAGGCACATTCCTGCAGCTCCCCCCAGCCACTTTCAGCAGCAGTGTGTAACCACCCACCACCTGCCTGAGGGCTGAGTGGGTGAGTCCTACTGCTGGCTGAATTCAGGCCATGAGGAATAACTCAAACTTAAGAGGATGTGGCAAGGCCCCAGTGGGGTCATCTGCTCTAGACCCCACACCTTTGGGAAGCTGGGCTGCACAGGGCCAGTCCCTGCTGCACTGACTGATCCCTGTCTAAAGCCACTGTGACCTGTGCCTGCCTCACTTCTGGTGTCTACAGTGTCCCCTTGACAAGCAGACTCTGTTTCTACATTTAATACCCCAGAGACATGGAGGGTGGTGGGGGTACGGTCCCCTGCCACAGGACCCAAGTAGCCCCTGGGAGGGGAATGGACAGCTCACCTTGTTAACGGCATCGGGCCAGCTCTGGGTTTCCAGGCAGAAAGCCGAGTGCTTGGGGTACGTGGCAGCACCTTTGCCCTTCAGGGAGCCATCCAGGTTGTTCCCAGTGTAAAACTGGATGCCAGGCTGGGTGGTGTGAACCTCCATGGTTCTGCCGGTGGGTGGGTGGAAAACCCTGCAGAAATGCCAGTGAAGGATGACACGGGACTGGCTGAATGGACACGCCGTGGCTCCAGGACTGGGGACTCCTGCCAAAGTCCCACCCTACCTGGCTACAAGGCGTCGATCCTGCCCCTGATGCAAGCAGAAGTTGTGGTCGAAGCCATCCAGGTGAAACTTCTGCAAGTGCTTGCCCAGCTCCACAGGCTGCCGGAGATCGAATCCAGTGCCCTGCACAGCAGCCACCTCCCCTAAGCAAGGAGAACAGCAGGCTCAGCCACTCACCACACGCCAGCAAACCCTACCTTGTCCCCCAGCACGGCTGGCAGCCCCTGGGGACACCGCTCTTCTTAGCAGGGACAAAGCACAGACAAGGATCAAGAAAACGCACAAAGTCTGTATATGTACAAACCCAGCCTTTTCTCTCTTGTCCTTGTTAAGACCTGCTGTGGAAATACAGTATCCTGTGATGAAGCAGCAAGAACAACCCTAGAACATACTAAACACAGTGCAAAACACAGTCACCCCAACCCAAAGGTGAGGGGTTTTGCAGGGGGGGGCAGAAAAACACCTTGAAAGAAAAATGAAACCGTTCCAGTTCAAGCACTTATATAAAATACAGCAGGCATTGCACACAGGGGCTCTGTCTTTAGTAATTGCACAAATCTTATCTTCACCTCAGGACTAAGACTACCCACACAAGAAGGAACTGCAAAAGCTGGGGGTAGCAAGCTGGCCACAACTGAGATGTGAAACAGGTCCATGGTGAAAGCAGCAGGGAGAAGTGGGGCACTGGGTTGGGTATGGCTTTAGGCTCTTTCCCTGCTTGTGCACAAGCATGGACACACCAAGCTGAGCAGAAGCCACCTGGACAAAGGAATCCACTCCTTCAGGTGCCACAGGGAGCTTGTCTCCTGGATGGACCCACACTGCAGCCTCATATCCCATATGCCTCTGGTCCCATTTCCTGCTGCTCCTGCCTGCTCCATGGGGCTGGTGATGAACTGGGTTACCAGCACCTGGCTCTGTCCACCCTGTTCAGGTGCAGTGGGACTGTGCCCAAAGGTGAGGGCCCCGCTGTGCCTGGGGTCCCCTGGGTGTTGGTGTGCCCTTGCCAGGCAGTGCTGCTCCCCCCAAACCCACAAACATTGCTCAGAAAGACCACTTCCACCTCGTGCCACAAGCGCTGCACCACCCACCAGTAGGGATTTTGGTGTCGTCCACAGGCAGGTAGGAATCTGCTTCAATGGAGATCTCGTGGTCATAGACATCGCGGGAGCCCTGCAGGAGGATGGGAAATGCTGGGATTCCTGTTGCAGGCACTGTTCAAGCAGCCCTAAGCACAGTTGTGAAGTGATTGTCCACAGTGGTGCCCCAGCTGATCTGGGAGTGCCTGGAGCACCTCCTGGCCCTCATTCCACCTTGACCTTGGGCACAGGACAAAGGTACTGGCACAGGCAAAAACCTGCATAGGCCCTAGGAGCTGTAAATCCCAGAGGGATGAGACCTTCAGTCTGTACTTGTACCTCACCAAGCACTACCACCCTGCACACTGACTAGCCAAAACATGCTGGGTACTGAGCAGCAGGGAAAAGGGGAAGGAAGCAAGCGAGGGGAAATGCAGCCCATCCTCCAGTCTCATCTGCATCGCTTCGGGAGTGTGCTCCTTCTCCTCTTCCACAGCCTCAGGAATGCTGGCAGGGAACCTGCTGGGCTGGAAGGGGAGCAGGCTCAAAGCCGAGCCTTCAGGTCACTATCTAATCTGAGCAGCAATTTAGTGCCCAAAGGTCTCCTGTTCCTCTGGAACACGCCTGAGCTGCATGCTGCAGGTGCTGGTGTTACTGCACCTCTGGGAGTACCAGCAGAGGGTACACCACCAATGGCACAGCCATTACCAGGGCAGCAGCCTGGGCACAGCTCCTGCTCAGAGGGGCTGGGTTGTCTCTCACTAACACTTTTAAGGGCCTTTGTCTCACATCCAAGTATGACTGCACTGTATTATCCTACTGCTCTGCCCAGCAACACTTTATTTCTCGGATCCTTTTCCTCCAAGCCCAGTTATAAACAGTGTGAGACTAAAACACAGCTGCAATTCACAGTCCGTGTGGTTGACAGGACCCTGTATGGGTGTGTGGAAGCCCTCTGCATCCTGCTGCTGCAACCTTGCTACTCTGCAATCCTGGCCAGCTCACATTCCCTTTCCATGATATTTCTTCTGCCCATTGGTATTTTGGTGCTGCCACCCCGATCTCAACTGCATCACCCTCTCAGAAATGCCAACAGAATACAGCTAAGAAATGCCAGGCCACCACTAGGGCATGCCAGCTCTGCACCTCCTCTGTAATCTTTCCAGGAGACCAGGAGAGACCGAAACTCCCCAGTTACACACAAAAGGAGAGCCAACATTCTCAACTGGATGTCTCTGTTCAAGAAGCACTGAGACAACACATCCTCAGCTGAGGTCCATGTGAATCAGTCCTGTTCCTGCATGCAGCCCATGATGCACAGAGACAACCCTAATCACTGTGCCCCCAAAACCATGATGTGTCCCCAGACCAGCATGTTGGTGCCAATGATCATCCCATGGGTTCCCAGGCTTTCCTCCCCTGCACAGTGTCTCCACAGGGTCCATCTCCCCCACACTTACCTGCCCTGCCAGGTTGAAGTATGAGTGGTTTGTCAGGCTGATGGGGGTTGTCTTGCTGGTCTGGGCCTGGTAGTTGATGGCCAGCTCCCTGCCACTAAGGGTGTAGGTCACCCAGACTTTCAGGTCACCAGGGTAGCCTTCCTCGCCATCGGGGCTGAGCCGGAAGAAGCGGACGCCATTTGCGAGCACCTGGGGGCTCCAGAGAACCTGCAAGGAGCGTGGCATTAGTAGGACAGGAATGGGAACGTGGTGCCCTTCCCTCCTGCCCCAGGCTGGGCTAAAAACAGGGACTGAAGGCACTGAAGGGATGTTGCACTGAAACAAAGGCTTTTTCAATCACCTTTCCAAAGAAAACACAAGCACCAGCCTGCTCTCGGTCAGCCAGGACCACCAGCAGGGAACCAGCTTTCCACTGAGCAGCCAAACAAACGAGACAATTTGGCAGTCTGATGGGGGGGGGGCTGTTCCAGCCTGTGTTACTCCATGCCTGAGAGTCCACACGTTTGATTTTCGCCCTGCAGCTGGGCTTATCCCCCTTTCCATGGATCTTCTGATGTGCAACACCACTTCAACAAGCTGCCACCCTTCCCTCCGCTCACCAGGCACTGGCTTCTCGGACAGTGTAAGAACACACTGGGAGCTCCTGTCCAGGGGCTGGGGTTGGGTTAAATGGTACCAGATGTGTTGTCAGACACATGCAGAGAGCTGGGACCTCTCCGATTGTTGTCCCTGCCAGAGACCAGCACCAGTGCTCTGCTTGGAGCCAAACATGCTGGCAAGGGAAGCAAGCCAGCACGCTGTACCACAGCTGCCCAGACAGCCTGTTTGGCCCTGGCCACGGGCCTCACGCTGAGAGGATGGATGTGCAACAAGAGGCTCTCTGGAGTTCTACATTTCCCTAAGGAATAGTTATGGTCTGATCAAAGTGGACAGATTTAGGGACAGGGGCCGGATAACGCTGTTGAGTTGATCCCTCTCATGTCCTACACAGAGATCACCAACATGGGGCATGGTCAAAAGCCAGCATTTTCACCAAACACAGAACCTGAGGGTGCTAAATATACCTGGCTGCAGAGCAGGCCCTCCTGCACAGTGTGCAGTTTGACTGCAGCTCCCACGGCTGTACGGATGCTGCGGTTTTTAAAATAAGAGTTTCTATTTAAGTTCTTTGAAGACAAAGCTATTAAAGTCCAGGAAGCATACAGGTATCACTATATTTTTCTAAGATAAGAGAGTTATTTTCTAAAGTCCCCCAGCAGTGTGGTCACATACTGCTGCCCTGTAAGTGCAGCTGCAAGCTGCTCTTATCGGGCCACGCACTGACCACAGCACTGATGTCTGCAAGATCAGAAAAAACTCAGAAGATGACCAAGATAATCACAGCCAAATGCCAGTGTGTGTTTTTTGTCTTAGGGCCGACCAGTTAGGGCTCACTGTCTCTGAACAGTGATTGTTTCCTGGGTGAAGGGGGTCTTGGGCAGATGTTCAAGTGTGCCCTGTGGGCCAGAGGACACAAAGCTCTGGCTGGGAGATGTCACTGCCTTGTCCCCAGGCTGGTGAGCCTTCAGCAAGTAAGGTGAAGAAGCAGAAGAAGAGACCACATCCCCTGCCTGCAGAAGACAGCCTGGAAGCCCTGGTTGCAAAAAAATGCATGTTTTCAGCTCCAGATGACAGGGGTCAGGGTGTATAAAGAAACTTTAAACCAACCAAATTGTCTTCTTTAGGGGTACAACAGCCAAGCCATCCCCAGTACTCCTTTTTTTCTAAGGCTGCTGAGGAGCATTTCACCCCAACCTGACGCCAGTTCACACTGTGATTTTTTTTCCAGGCACCCTGGCTTTTGTCCCATCAGCCTGGATTCCTTTCACAAAAAAAACCCCATTAACCCCATGAAAGCAGCTGCACCAGCACACTCATGTTCTTTGGGGGAAAAGGTGGATCAGCTACTTGCTAGTTACAAATGCACTCGATACAACAAAGCCCAAGGCTTCAGGAAAGCAGAGACTTTCTGCAGTCGAGCAGGGTTATCAGCAAGGCTTTCAAGAGGAGATCCCCCGCTGCTCTTACCACCTGTACCACAAATATCTGGCTCAAGCAGCAGCTCTTGGGAGGAGATAGAAAAGGTTGAGTGCCCTGGGGCCAGGGAAAGGTTGTTTCGTCTCAGGAGGTCATAGGGGAGGGCTGGGAAGGAGAGACAGTGATCCTGGATCCTGGGGCGTTTTGCAGGCCCGATCTAATCCCTCACTGCTGTGAGTCAGAGTGAGAGCCTGAGGGATTCTGTCACAGGATGAAAGTGGCACCAAAGGAGGCAATGCAATGACTGAACCTGCAGCACCTCCCTGCTCTCCCCTTACTTGGGAGTGCTGTCACAAGCAAGCAACACTGATAAGTTTCTGCAAACTCACGTCCTTCTGACTCTGGGAGGAGCTATGGGCAGGTAACAGCCTTGAAACTGCAGGTGGAAATGAGTCTGAACTGTTCCCCAGGAAACTTTCTTTGGGCACTGGCACAACTCCATGGTGCACTCCAGGGTGGTGCAGCTGGTGCCTGGGGAGCCTCCATTGCTCCTGAGGTTGGGTCCCAATCCAGGCTCTGCAGAAGCAGCACCTTGCCAGGAACAACCCTGTCAGAACTGGGCTCATGAGGCTCAGGGCTGCAGTTACACAGGGGAAGCACAGCAACCGTCTGCTTGGCATCCAAGGATGACGTGAGCCCTGCAAACTCACGCAAAGACAAGCCAACCCAGCAGTTCGCAGGATCTGCCTCACTTCCCCCTGTTCCTGCACTCACAGCACTTTCTGAGCTGATTCAACTCAGTAACCACCAGAAAATGCTACAGGGTTCAGGGTTGTAAACATCACACCTTCTTGCCACAACCCCACAGGCTGTATGCTGGCAGGACACTGGGATTTTCACCTTGTCAAATCCCTTGGCTCCTCCGTGCAGGCTGTTGGGCCCGTTGTTGAGGAACAGCTGATACTCCTTCCCGTCCAGAGTGAACCTCCCGTTCGCAATCCTGTTGGCAACACGGCCTATGACAGCACCGAAGAACGGGTGCTTCCTCGTGTAACCTGGCCGGAGAAACAGCACACAGTTAAACAGAACCATTGGAACAGGATGGGTGATCTCCAGGAGTGCTTATGGACTCAGAGGTGTCTCTCTCTGCTTCCCTCCAGGACTAAATACGTTACTGCAGTCCCCGGGTTTCACAGGACACACAGCTCATTAGTCATGCGCATCCCTGATTAAAACAGCCCGATGGGATCTTGTATTCTTTGCAGATTGGCAGAAAAGGCCTCTGTCACTGCCAGTCAAGGAGTGACTGAGAGCTGCCCCAACAGAGTGGTGCACTGGCACCAGCATCCCTGTTCCACACCCACCACAGAGCCCAGGAGAGGCAGCAGGAACTGTATCTCTTCAGCCCATGATTTGGGGGGATGGGGGGGTCTTACAGGTAGGTCACGCAGTGTGGCAATAAACCAGTAAGTGCTGGTTAAATTGCCTGATTGTGGGTTTTTAAATTTTTTTTCAAAGAAACATAGTAAGACCCACCTTCTAAAGTGTCAAATCCTAGGACAACATCTGAAAACTGCCCATCCCTGTCTTTTGTCTCCAGAGTGGTGATGATGCACCCAAAAGACAGGATCTCCACTCTCACGCTGTCCGACTGCAAGACGAACTTCTCCACCTCTCCGCCTCCCTCCTCCGGGGGCATCCGCCCGAACGCCTCTCTCCGCACAGTTGTCATCGCTCCCAAAAACCCGGCCACCGGCACCTCCGGCGGGAGCCGCAGTCCTGCCCGGGAAGGACGCTCAGCAGGAAGAAGCAATGGCGGCGGGAGCGGAGCAACTCCCAGCTCCAAAGGGCAGCCAGGACAACCTTCGGCCGCCTCCCGCGCGGGGCGGAGCCGCGCCGTGCCCGGCGGAGCGGAGCGCTGGGCATCCCGGGGCTGTCACCGAGGGGCAGCAGCCTCCAGGAGGTGGCCGGGGGCAGCGGGAAGGATGCCGGGGGCAGCGGGAAGGATGCCGAGGGGAGGGAGCGAGGCTGCGGGCGCTGCCGGGCCGGGCAGCGCAGACGCCTGCTCGCAAGTTCGGGGGCCGAAGCATCGCCGCCAGCAGCTCCTCTCCCCCAATTCCATCACACCGACACGACTTTCACGGCCCGTGCAAAGCGTGGCATGACAGAATGCTGTTTTCTCCCCCTGTGCCCTCCCTTAGCCCCTCCACAAGAGGCACAAGGCAGCACCCGGTGATGGTGCTGTAAATCAGGCTCTGGGCATTTGCTGGCCCAGGGTGTTGTTATTATCAAAGCTGTGGCTCTGACTCCATTAAAAATAATCATCTTTTGAAATATCGACTTTTGCCTGTCTTTGCAGGCATTTTCAGCCTGCAGGGAAAACCCTGGCAACATTCAAGTAATGTGTGTGCACAGCTTTGACCTTTCTTGGCAAGGCTCAAGTGCAAGGCAAGAGCACCTCACTACAATTGGATATGGTTGTATTTCTTTGAGGGCCCATCTTCAAAATTTGTTCAGAGAACCAATAACTCCCGCCAAAAAACCGCGATCAGTGAACCAGTAGTTGCTAAATATTAGTTTCCAACACAGCCATCATCTTTTGACAAGACCAACTACAGATTCCAAGCCAACACAGAAACAAAATCTCCCACCCGGGGCTTAGCAGAGATGGTTTGGAAACCTGCACTTCTTTGTTAGTGATGGCTGTTCCTGTGTTTCCTTCTGCACCTTCACAACCCAAAACAACATTTGAAAGCAAACATACCTTTTTTCTGCTCATCAGTATCACCTTCCGTATGAGACAGTATAGGGAGCTGCCCAAACTCCCTGATGGATGGATGAGAGATCAGTCTCATTTATAATGGACTCATGGAGTGTTTCCACGTGCAGAGCATTCCCAGAAGCTCGCTCCTTAGCACCTCGGCTCCCTCAACACCTCTCTCTTAATGTGCTTCTCCAGGCACAGGAAGCATTTCTGCTCTGCAGAGACAGGATTTCATTAAGCTGTCGGGTTTTTAACACAAGAGGAGCTGCCGTTTTGATTTACTTCTCTGATCCACACCAGAGAAGGTCCAGATCCAGCTCTTTGTCTGATGTAACAGTCATGAACACTGATTTTCTCAGCTCTCTTCACAGATGCAAGACCACTCGAGCCCCAGTGGCCATCTAAGGCTGTGTGGTTGCAAAAGCAATACCAGAGACAAATCTGTTCATGAACCAGCCACATGATTTTCAAGCTGCCAGATAAACTAGAAAAGAAAGCAGCTTGCACAAGCCCGAATCCTGCAGGAAACAGTAAGGAGCAATGGCAGCTTCAGGATCTGAGCAAGGAATTCCAAGAGTTCTGCTTCATGACCTTAAGGATTTCTCATGGCTCACCTTTGCATGCATCCTGCCCCTCTGCCTCTGGTGAATGGGGAAGGTGGACAAGGGGGAGGGGCAGGATACAAGCAAGCCGTGTTCAACATCTCACCACACTGGATTTTCTTTTTAGTCATTCCTGTTTTTAAGAAAGTGGGGTTTTGGGTCCGTGTTCACTGTGGCACTGAGTTTTGCTTACACTGATGGTCAAATGCAAGCTCCTTTCATTTTCTCTTCCTTCCTTCCAGAAGAAAACTGCAGTACTGGGCCTGAACACACCTGGCATTGGCAGCAGGGCACCTCCACAGCCAGGGAGTGCTCAGAAGAGCTCGCTATTCATCTCTGAGACTTTGGTTTCACTTCTGTGCCTTGCAGCACTGCACGAGCAGCTGGGCAGTGCACCAGCTCTCTACTCCTTATCTGCCCTCTCTCTCACTGAAAATGCAGCAGCCTTTTCCAAGCCAAAATGCAAAATGTTTGCGAGGAGCAAGGATTTATCTGCTCTATCACAGCCAGTGACCCTGAAGGTATAGAAGAAGTGAGACACAAAACCAGGTTATGTGCCTGGTCCCACTGGTCCCAGCTCCTCTACACCAGGCAAGATATTTCTGTTTACTAGCAAAGACAAACTGGGAAGTAAGCCTGTGAGTGGTCTTGCCTTTCCCCCACCACAGAGCTGGTAAAAAGGCACACTGGGAAAAAGAACTGGTTTTGGTTGGTTGGTTGGTTGGTTGGTTTTTTAGATTTTTTTTGTTGGTTTGTCTTTCTGTTTTGGGGGGTTTTTTGGTTTGTTTTTTTTTTTTGTTTTTTTTGAGAGGGAGCTACTTAACACACAGTCAAGTCCTATCACAAAATAAAGTTTTTATGAGAAAAATTACAGAGGACAATTTATTTCCCTGGGATCAGAAGTTTCGAAATTCCAGATGCCTGCAGGGCAGCTACCATTCTGCAAGACAGAAGCGAAGCATTGGATTTTATACATGCTTGTGCTATTTTTGTAGGAATAGTTTATTTTTTCAATATATTTATCAAAATACTTTGCTTCTTCTTCAGGTGTTTAATCCAAAATAAAGGATCTTTTCTTAAAAGGCTACAATCAACCAAAACTCTGTCTCTGTGAGAAGATCTTTTTTCATTTGGTCATAAGGCATTTCTACAATAAATTACATCACTACATTTCCTTCCTTAATTTTGTCTTTATGTCAAATCCAGCTGTGATTTTCAGTTTATTCTGGACACAGAGCAAGACTTGAGGACTCAACTGATTAAGAAAATAATTTTAAAGGGCAGTTCAGGTTTCTTAAGAGACATGTTGTGCTCACTTACAGGATCCAACTCTGTTCTGAGTTACCCAGATCCATAACCTCAATTTTCATCAGAGCTGCCTTCTGGAGAAGGAGCAGGAGAGTGATGTTAGTGCTGCTTACCATCCTTAAGACAGGTGACATGTCTGTGTGCGTCCTGTGGGGAAACTTTGGACTATACTCCTGGGCCAGGTTGCTTGGACCAGATCTCTTGTTTTGGGGAACCCAGGGTGTTTGTCTCGGCACCACGAAGTGGTGCAGCTTTGCAGGCAGAGGCCAGGAGCTGTTAAGCTGTTGTCACACCAGTGGCATTTTGATTTGAACGTGACAGAGGCACTCCAGACGCTGTAATACTTAAGCAATGGCCAATGATTACAGTTTGCTGTTGCTCAAGAGGCTTCCTTGTTCAGTAACAGCAGCAGTGATGGGCCCAGCACTGCGGCTGGAGATGTGGTCTGTGGGGGCTGGTTGCTGCACAGACACAGAAAAGAGCACAGACATCGCTTCTTACACCCTCCAGCACTACAAGGCTGTAATTAAATCTCGTTTTCCAACACACTCTGTGTAAGCCTGAGGGGACGAGCTGGCACGTGAAGCCTGCAGGGAGTTGGAATCGGTGCGCAGAACAAAAGAGGAGACGTTCCCCCACCATTTTATTGTCTGTTTATTGAATGTATCTTCAGCTCTGCTGGGAACTTCCCGGCACATAGGCTTAAAATGGAGCCTCTGCTTTTTTTTGCTTCATCTCTTCAGGGGCAAATATACTGAGCCATTGATTAGGTTATTTTGGGATCGTGGCACGGCACAATTGCTTGCTGTTATTCTGGCAGTCATTTCTCAGAAGCCTGTTACGCACATTTTATAGAGCTCTTGAAAACACAGAGCTGCCCGAGAACATTTTACACGGCACGTTTCTGATGTGCCTTTGTGTGCAAGTTGTTTGTGTCTCGGCAGCAGCCAAAGAGCCATTCGGATATGTTGGTTGCTATAGTAATTACTTTTCTTGGGAACTAAAATAATAGCTTACAGCTCCTGCAGCTCGCTGCCGTGTAGGCTGCCTTGAACCAGAGACACTTCCATTTTGTTTCGGAGGGGGCTGGGGACTTTCAAGTATGCTGAGAGACAGACTTTCCTTCCTATGCTTGTGCAGCTAATTTTGAATTTAACCTTTGCAGAGGATGTGCCACAGGTCTGAAGGCTCAAAAATAAAAGTAGCTTATGAAACAATAGGACAGCTCTGCAGCTGCGGTTTCTGATGGGGTGAAGATTTGGATTTGCTTTCCATTTACTGTTACCGAAAGCTGGTAGGAGAGAGACTGAGGCTCATGCTGAGACTGATTTTCAGTGCTAATGATGCTACAAAACACGGTTGGGGGGCTCAGAGGAGTTTCAAAAATGCCTAAGCAAGCCAAGCAGGAACGTGACAAGGATGGCAGCTCTGCATCGTTCAACATTTTTCTCCCTGGTGAGGTAACTACTGTATGGACCTGCATCTCTGGAGAGGGCAAGGGGGTCTCACTGTGGACAAAGCAGCCTTTCAGAGCAACCCAACAGCTGGCAGATGCCACCTCCCCCCTTCCATCTGCAGGCACAGAACATTTCTGGGTGACATTTTAAACTGCAGCTCTGGACTTCTTCTTGAAAGGACACTGTGCAGAAGCATTTCCCAGCAGTAGGACCAGCCCCCTGCACATGGCTCTGGGAAGGTCTCTAAGTTGCTTTGGGCTCCTGGACTGACAAACCAGGGATTTCTGTGCAGCTTGCAGCCAGGTGGGCTGGCACAGCATGGCACTTCTGGATCTGCCAAGGAAGCAGAAGAGAGGCAGGGACAAGTGGCACAAGAAGTGATAAGCCCGATTACCCTCCTGCATCATGAAGCAGCTGCAGGTTGACTGCAGCTCAGACTCTTGACTCACAGGGGTTGACCTACATAAGGGTCCCAGCACCACCAACAAGTGCCAGTTTGGTTTTGCAGTCAGAGGCCGGCAAAAGGGGAGGAGGATATAAAAAACGGGTTAGAGAAGGGGGCAGGAGGAGCTAGGATGAAAGCAGAGAGAAAACAAATAGGGAAAGCATTTTACCTCTCAGTGCTGTCCTAGAAAATTTGTTCTCAGATGTGCACATGGCTGCACTGGCAACTGGCAGGGAGATGCCAAAGGGAGATTAGAGCATCATCTGCTAAAGGCTGCGAAGGCAACACAGTTCCTGTTTGAGCAAGAGCTACACAGAGATGCAGGGAGGGGAGTGTTTGGGGAAACCACAGGGCAAAACTGGGCCTTCATGTGTGAGGGGGATGTGCTTGGCTTGCAGGCAGCAGGTGATAAGAACTTATTTCCCATGTGTAGATGTGCCGATCTACCCTCCCACCCCCTCCCGAATTTAGGCATAGCATACACACACACAGGTTTTGTGCCTGCACAGCTCTGCAGCTGAAGTACAGTGCTGTACCAACAGAGCTCAAGCAGCAGGGAGTTACATGAGCACCCTCGTTCTCCGCAGGCAATGCTGGATAAAGGACCCTTTGCCATGCCCACCTCTTTCTTCTGTTTGAGGTTTGAATTTAACAATACTAAAGCTGGGTTTCCTACGGCCTTTTTATAAACCTCTCAGGCTGTTTTCTGCTTTTGTATCGGAAATTTTAGCTTCATTTTTAGTCCTGGTGGATTGTGGCATGCCAAGAACTTAAAACTGTCCCTGAAGCACACCAGGATAAACAATATTTAAGATGCAAAACCCTAAATGCAGAGGGGGGAAAAAAGACTATTTATCTGGCAGGATGCTTTAAGAAACAAAAAAGTAACTCAAAGGTGTGTGAAGATAAAATTTCACAATCAGTCCAGTGTATTACTTGATTCTGTAGATTATTGTCTGTCTTTGAAACATACCACCTGTATTCACAGTGGCCAACACCTGCACTTTTAGCAGGGTAACAAAATTAATTTCTTTACCCAGAATGGATCAGGTGTTGGAGACCATCTTGGCTCTCCTTAAACAGGAAATCCGCAGCTGTTGTGGGGACTTTAAATCATAATTGAAAACATGATCCAACTATGAGATACAGACTCAAGTTACCACAAGGCGAACAAAATAATTCAGACTGATTTAACCACAAAAATATGACTCCTGATTTTTAAGCCATGGCTTAGGGGAGGAACAGGACAGGGCTAATTCATGACTTTTGATTTCTACTGGCCTAGGGAACAATTAATGAGAATATTTCTGGACCACTAGATTTTTCTTTGAGTTAATTTGGGAGTCAGTTTTGTTATTAATTATTTGATATTTGACATTTGCAATGAGCTGCTAGTGACTTAGAACTTGTACTTTAGGAAGCCTTGTTATACTAAGAGCAAAAGCTGCAGCTACGTTAAAAAATTGGGGAGGCTGCAAAAACTTTTCTCTGCTGGAGAAACAGTTTGTGCTAGACAAGTATTCTTGTTGGCATAATAATGATTTCTTCTCAGCAGCAACTCTTCTCCAGCAAAGACATCATAAGATGAAAAAAAAAACCCTCAAAAGTTTGCTCTCCCGTATATCATTAAAATGACTTATCTTACATCACCATATGGCAGGTAGCCTGTCTAAATGTGTGGCAACAGCTGGACAATGCATGAATGCTCCTGGAGTGTGAAAAGCTGAAGTGTCACCCAAGTCAGTGTGTCAATGGCACCTTAGGGACATGCTTCATCAAGTGCAACTTCCTAGCCAAGTCACTGGAGCTCTGAAGTGACAGCAAAGATGCTCCACAGACCTTATTTGTATAAGCAGCATTCCCTCAGGCAGGGAGGTTGTGCTGGCTGAATAAGTAGTCCTGCAGCTGCTCAGGTGGTGAATTGTATTGCAACTGCACAAGAGAAAGCTGAGTGCACAGAGATACCTACCATGAATTCACTGAGCCCGATCCTCCACTCCCACCACAGCGCT
Source organism: Lycocorax pyrrhopterus obiensis (assembly GCA_014706295.1). Lineage (NCBI taxonomy): Eukaryota > Metazoa > Chordata > Aves > Passeriformes > Paradisaeidae > Lycocorax > Lycocorax pyrrhopterus. Next base: position 1,310,724 of record JACSVZ010000004.1, read on the forward strand.
GTCAGCTGTGGCTGCCAGCAACAGCCACGTCATTGTCACAGGTTTAGACACTGTCAGGGCAAAGCACAAGTGAAATAATTTAATTTAATTTAATTTAATTTAATTTAATTTTATTTTATTTTATTTTATTTTATTTTATTTTATCTTATTTTTCCTCCCTGTGAAGCAATACTTGGTGAACTCGCCCCCTTTGTTAACAGTCAAAATCCTTGTACTTAGTGTCAGGCTTGGGGAGTCCAGGAAGGTGGCAAAAGTAATGCCACAGGGAAATCACAGGGGATTTACATCAAGGTTATTGCAGCTAACTGGGTGGAATGGTACAAAATGCTTTGTTTGGCTTTAGCCAGCAGAACCTTCTTTGAAATAGGCAAAAATAAGCAGAGACAACATTTTAGTGATAATCAATAGAACCAATCCTCATGTACCACATCCAGCACAAGGACATCAGTAAGCAGAACTGCTTTGGTCTTACAATGTATTCATGCTGTGCAATGTGCATTAAATCACTCTGGGAACCCAAGCAAAGACAAGTGTGTGCTCTGGGGTGGTGCATCTCCAGCCAGCACAAAAGTGGGGAAACCTCTGTACTGCACCCAGCCTCACCCTGTAGACATCCTTGCTTACCAGTCAAATCAAAATCCAGCACCAGTTTGCATTCCTGCCACAGCAAGCAAAGTAGTCCAGTGCTGCTGCTTCATCTTGAATGGAAAGAGACAAAGGAGATCAAGATTAGAAATAGAATACAAAACTTGTAGGAAAGCACCTGGCTCTCAGAAATTCTCTTGCTTTGACACTGAGCTTTATGCTTCAGTTAAATTTTCACCATCAAAGAGCAAAATTCAAACCACCAGACATCAATTAAATTACTATCTTAGTCAATTGCATCCTTTCTGGTAGCTCTGGTAGCTCTTCACAGGTGCTTACCAAATGGTGATTCTGAGAAGCAACCCCTGCTTCACTAATTGAGCATGGATAATTTTTAGGAACTGTTGCCTAATATAAGTACAGAATTGTGACCCCTTCCTGCTTTGGGGATGCAACACTCAGGAACGAAAAAAAATGCTTCAAAATCTCTTTAAAATGGAGCAGCTATTTTAGGATAGGGAGGACAGTCTGGGTGTCTGGATACAACTGTCCCCACAGATGGCAGTTCAGGGTGTAAGCAAAGGTCACAGCTGGCTGAGGGCATGGTTTGTGTCCATGGGACAGGAAAGCTTTTGGCTTCCTCAGCAAGACAAGCTGCCCCAGGATTATTTTGTGTGAGCAGTCCTGAGAGCATTACACTGACAGGTACCCAGGGCCTCTTACCCTTGCACGCCACGTTGGTCAGTCCTCTTTTCTCTCTGCACACCCCAGTGTCCTGCTCACTCCTCATGGTTCTGTGTCCACATTTCCTGAGCCAGGCAGGACAAGGAAGCTGTCTGGGCTTCTTTCAGAGCACTTGGCCTTGCACAGGGCACAGGCAATGTGTGTAGCACATCCATATGTCACTGGAGACATCCATTTCTTCCAAATATGCTGACAATTCAGCAGCCTGCCAGCAAAAGGAAGACATTTCGGAACTGCATTAATTTTATTCAACAGCTCCAAAGAAGCAAAGCCATCCCTGGAGGGGGATGTGGAAGTGCTGTTACAGTGTCTTGAGCAACAAATGGTGTCTAGTGTTTATGCAGAGGAAACTGGTATGAACCAGAGAGAGGAAGTAGTGACTAGACTGTCTGGTTACACTGTCCATCCAAGCAGGAATGCTGGTAACCAAACAAACCATAAAGGCAAAAAAATAACCACCACCCCCCACCGAGGGGCCCCATACCTGGGTAAAAGCTCTGACACTGGGACTTTAATCTTTCCTGTGGCTGCAGTAGTGCAAACAAGTGTAGTAGCTCTTGTCTGCTGCTGTATCTCTGCTGTATTCAAATCAGAAGAATCCCACAGGATAACCTATCAGGTTGCCTTTTTATCCTTTTAACAGAGGGTAATCACACACCCTGTATATAACAAAGAAAAAGAACAAAGCATGCAAAGTCAAAAATACACATAATGGAAAATGCCAAGATGAAAGTTGCAAATGCAGACTGATTTTGTCCCCTCGTGCCTCACTTGTTGTGATAAGGACTTTTATTTTACAGCCATTGATTCATTTTCTCATAGGGCCTCAGCCTCACTTGGTGTACTTAGCAGGCTGTGCCCAGGTAGCAAAGAGGTGCTCAGGCTTTGCTTTGCTCCCACTCAGCCAGGGAGCCCAGGCCGTGCCCGGAGCAGCTCCTCAGCTCTTCCCCTGGTAAAGCTGCCTTGTTTTCTTCAGAGTATTTTTCACTGCCTCAGGGAAGTGTGGCACTGCCATGTGAGGTGAGCAGCTGCTGTACTCTGCTGCAGGGGCAGAAGAGTGATATGTAGACAGTTTTTGGCCAAATATGTTCTGGCTGTACACTTTTTAGGGACCATTTGGAATGCTTAAGACCTGATTTCAAAGATAAAGCAATTTTATTTGGCACTCAGTTCTGTTTTTGGGATTTTATGGATCGTGTACTTGGGCCGACTGCAATTGGGTTTCCCCTGGCATGGGAGCATTTAAAAATAATCTTTTTCAGTTGCAGTCAGAGGAAATAATTTTTTTTTCAGAAGTACTCACTAGACAAGTTTACTTAGAGAACTAAACATAGAGTCATTTGGAGTCTGATGCAGAGTAGCAAGGAGCAAGGAGTAGTAAGTGCTGTCCAGCCTAGAGGAGAACATGGACAAATCGAAAAGAAAATAATAAAAAATAAAAACTGAGAAGAAATTTCTAGTTCAGTTCATCCAGGTATGCTGGTGTTTTCACCATCCCTCTGCAACCGAGGTAGTGTTAGCTTCCAACAGGAGGGTGATCAGAGCACTACTTTCTTAAAGTACTAAGAATAAATTTCAAACAAGGAACAAAAATCTTGCAAGTGTAATGCTTTAGCATTGTAAAACACATTCCTTGCCACAAAGAACTAATAATGTAATTTAAATTACAGTAAAGGATGTGAGAAAGACAAGGGACAAAAGGAAGAGGAGACAAAATTGTCCTAGTAACAACATGTTCTTCCAAACTATGAGCATAATGATGTGATTTAAATTTCTACCAGATTTGGGGAATTTTTTTCATGTCATTGTTCTCCTCTTTATGCAATTAAGTGGTTGTACTCGACTGCGTGGTGGTAAGCAAATAACACTAATTGCTATTCTTGTTGGAGAGTAGTGGACTGAAACCATGACTTCTATTTATCAGCTCCAGGTAATAAAAATTGTATGAAAAGAACTATTTCAGGCAGTTTTAGCATCTTTCTTCTTTCTCTCTTTTTATACAAAAGAAGCAGGTCTGACAAGCAACATGACAGTGAAATCCTTCTGCTGAGTCAGACGCTCAGTTTCAAACTTACATAATTGGGGTGTATTTCCATATTCCTTCCCTCCTTTCCTATGCACGAGGCACAGACAGAGGGAATGTCTGTTCCAAGGCTGCTCACAGTAGCTGAGTGTGGAAGCCTCAATGTTGCAACTTAAATATTTAAAATATCTTAACATCTCCACAGCAGGATAATTAAATACTGCACTAAGTCAGCAAAGCAGGGTCTGCTGCCCAGTGACACTGGAGCCCATGTGCTGCAGAGAAGCAGGCTGAAACTCTTCTGTTTCAGGGAACACTGAGTAAATAAAGATTTGGTCAAACAGTATGTCATTTCCTCATTTTCAGAAAAGTAGTTCTGAAAACATGCAGGAAAGAAAATTTAATCATTAAAGACAATCTGATTATTGCAGCATTCCAATGCCATTTTCTGACTCTGGTACGTTCTGTGATTTCTCAGTCTGTTATTTTTTGCAGTGTTATGGTGGAAATGTCTGCTAAAATCCCACAGCCCTATCACACAAAACTAATTTACTCGAAACGTCATCTGGCACGTAAGCCACATTTATGTCCATAGCAGAAATTTCAGTGGTGCGTTTGGAAAGAAGTGCCAAGAAAAGAAAGCTTCGTGTTCACAGATGGCATGTTCCTCATTGACTGTTTCAACCACAAGAGATGCATGCACAGCTTCAGCCCTGTGGGCTGTGTGCTCTCAGTGTTGCAAGGGTTTTTTAGTTAAAAATAAAAATAGGTACAAGTATAAGAAATGCTGAAAGGAAAACACGAGCTGAGAAACAAAGAGCAAAGAGAAAACAAGAAGGTGAGAAACACAGCAAGTTAAGTTAAATCAGATGTATGTGCTTGCAGACGAGACGATGAGATGAGCTGAGAGATGCAAATTCAAATCATACCAGGCAGAATGGGAAACCGAACCTCCTCCAGCTTCTTGGAGGAGTGCCTTTACTACTGTGTTTCAGGATAACAGAAAATGAGTAAACAGCACACCATTTGCTTTCCTTTCCAGCTTACAAAGCTTACAAGTACCATTTCAGATTGAACAAGGTTTTATCTGATACAAGCGCGGGGGGTTGAGTTTTTCCCCCCACACTCAGCAAAGGAAGAAGAAAATAATATTTATTTTGGCTGTCTTCTGAATTATTTCCTTCTCTCTTATTTGGCTGTTCAACTGCAAAAGCAATCCTACACCCATTCTCCATTGATGTGCTTCCAGCAGGGTTCCACTCCACATCCCTCTGGGTTTGGCAGCCACAGAATCTAATTCAGCCAGAAAGTCCATCGAGCCACTTATAACATTGGAAGTCTTCTCACTGTGCTTCCAGCCATCAGGAAGCCTTCTTCTGGATGAACTGGCAAGGCACAGACTGGTTAGGTGGTTTGCAAGATGGGGAGAAAATTGGCCAACTGGCTGCACTCAGAGGGTCGTGATCGATGTTTTTGACTCAGGGTGGCAGCCTGTCACAAGTGGGGTCTCCCTGAGATTGGCACTGGGCTCCATACTGTCCATCTTCACAAGGATTTGAGTGATGGATTTGAAAGCACCTTCACCCAGGTTGCTGATACCACTAAAATGGGTGGTGAGGACAACCTGCCCTGTGATGAAAGACCGAAGGAGTTACATCTCTGCCTGGAGGAGAGAAGGCTTGGAGGCAGAGGGCTAATCTCAATATGCCAGAGTGCTACAAAGAGTATGGAGGCTCTCCTCACAAAGGACAGCATGGAGAAGACAAGGCACAACAGGAATTTTCTTATGGTGAGAACAACCAATGACTGAAACACAGGGATGTGGTGGTAGAGCCCCTGTCACGGGAGGTTTTCAAGCTGCCACTGAACAGGGTGCTCGATAATCTCATCTAGGCTCCCTCCCACAAAAGTTGGACCAATGATCTTTCCAGCTCCCTTCCAGCCTGTGCTGTTCGATGGCTCTGTGATTCTATGCAGACAGGCATGGGCTCCTATAGCCATCTTCAGTAACATCGCCCTGAAGAAGGAACCTGAGCAGCCCCACCATTTGCCGGCAAGCAGACCGGCATGCGATACAGTGCCAGCCGTCCAGGCAGGTCTCCAGCTCATGGAGCTCGCAAGCACCACACTAAGGGCGCTGCTGTTTCTCACCCGGTGGACACCGTACGCCATCGGCCCACGTGAACCGGCATCGACTCCTTGCTAGGGAGCGAGGGCCAGGTGTGGGTGGTGAGGAGCAGTCGCACGGCTCACCGAGGCCTCTGTGACCTTGGTAACTCACGGCCGCCGTGGCCCTCGCAGCCGGGACACACCGGCCGCGCCGCTCCTGGCGGCCCGCAGCGCCGGGGTCCGCGAGCCCCGCCGTCCCATCAGCCGGTGGCTCCGGGAAGGAGACAAAGGCGGCCGGGACGGCCGAAGGCGGTGACAGGCAAGAAAAAGGCTCCGGGGCCGGGGGCGCAGGGCGGGCGCTGGGGGACCCTCAATGCATCTCCCGCCGCGCCCGCCGCCTCCCCCCGATCGAGCCCTCAGGCACCGCGGCGGGGAGGCGGGGCCGAGGCGGCCCCACAGCGCGGTGATGGGCGCGCTCCCTGTCCAATCGAACCGCGCTCTTGCCTGATGGACGTGCCCACCAACCAATCGCCGCGGCGCACCCTGGCCCTCCTCGGCTCGGAGCCAATCGCGGCGCCGGCGGCGGGCGGGGAGGCGGGGCCGGGTGCCGGCGCGGGGCGGGCCGTGTGCGGGGGCCGGGGCGCAGAGCATCGCTCGGGCTCGGTGCCGCCGCCGGCTCCGTTCCCGCTCCCGCGTCGTCTCCCCCGCTGGCCGCCCCTTCCCTCCCGCGGACATGTCGTCGCCGTCCTCCGGAGAGCGGTACGAAGAGGAGGAGGAGGAGGAAGAGGAGGACGGCGCCTACGAGAGCCAGGCCAAGCGGCTGAAGCCCAGCGCCGCTGCCGAGGAAGGCGAGATCGAGTACAGCGGCGCGGAGGAGAGCGAGGGCCGGCGGGACAAGCCCCCCGCGTCGCGCGGCGGCGGCAGCGGCTTCTCGGGCGGGGTGAGGGACGCGGGGCCGGCGGGCGGGGGGCGGCTCCCCTCAGGCTGCCAGCGGGGGGAGGGGGCCCGTCCCGCCCCGCCCCTCCCGCGGGCGAGGCCGCGACCGCCCCCGGCGCTGCTCCCCGGGCGGGGGGGGCCGTGCTCGGGGAGGGGCGGGGGGCTTCCCACGGCAGCGAGGCCTTCCCGGGGTCGGGGCCCGCTGCCCGCTTCCCAGGCATGGAGGCGCTTCCGGCGGGGTGGGAATGGCGGGGGCTCCGGGCCGGGTCCTTTGCTGCGCTCCGCGCTCCCCGCCGCAGGCGTGCGCTTGTTGCTCACCGCCCTCGGGCATGGGCTGAGCCTGCAGCCTGAGGGAGGGAGGGATGGGTGTGAGGGACGTGGGTTTGGGAGCTCACGGATTGCCGCTGTTCCGCGGGCAGCTGGTCGCCTTTCGGGGTATCGCCATTGCAAGTTTCGTGCCGGCCCTGTTGCTGAGCGTAACTATAGAAACGCCGAGCGGGGGGGTGGCGGCGGGGGCTGAAACCGCGGCCGAGGGTTTCTTTCATCCTCCGTTCCACCTTTGTGTCTGGCACCATACGGCGATAAGGCTGATCTTAAGCCGTTGCCTCCTTTTGAAATTAATTTCTAATTCTACTTTCTCTCTCCCTCACGAACACTGCTATGAGCACGATGGTTCACTTTTTTTTTTTTTTGCTACATACGTTTTCCTCATGAATATGCATCTGAGTATCAAGGTAGTCCTTGACCCATAAATTTGAGCTAACGAGACTTTCCTGTCTACTGTTTCACTCCTTATCTAACTAATTGTCCATCAGATTATAGCCATTTTTCTCCTTGATGGCTCTTTCTGTTTCTTACTTGAACAAGCCAAATCAAGAAAACATTGATTTAATGTCAAAGCTTGAAATTTGGAATACCCGTTTTGTGATTTGTTAAAATGAACTTGCTTATCACTGGGATAAGTCAATGAGGGAGCATTTGCTGTTACCATTTCTCCGTCAGTTAAATCTATTGATAGAGAAGGTGCCTGCTAAATTTATTGCCGTGGTTTAACCCTCTCCTGCAACCAAGCACTGCACAGTCACCCGCTGACTCCTGCCTGGGCTGATGGGGGAGGGAATCAAAAGAGTACAAGTGAGGAAAATCCTGCCCTCCCTTGTTCTTCCCCCACTTTATATGCTGAGCATGATTTCATAGGGTCTGGGATATCCCTTAGGTCAGTTGGGGTCACTGTCTCGGCTGTGCTCACATGTGGGGCCGCAGAAAAAGCAGAGAAAGCCTTGATTCTTGCTCAGGCTTGCTGAAAAACTCTGTATTGTCAACACTGTTTCGAGCATGTATCCAAAATATAGCCCACACTACTGTGGAGAAAATTAACTTTCCCCCAGCCCAAACCAGCACATTATTACAAAAGTTCCCTGATTAACTGTAACAAAATACGTTTCCGGAGAGAACTGTTTTAACTCTCAAGTTTCTTGTGACAGAGCAACATCTCTCTTGCAGTCAAGACTTAGTAATGTGCTCTATCTTAAAGGCCAGTGCTGAAGGAAATCCTTATACTTGCTTACGTTACCTGGAAAGTTTGTCATGTAGGAGAACTGGACACCATGCAGTGAGTGTTTCAAGTAGGAACAAGATTCTGCTTTTGCCTTTCCTCTTTTCTGCAGTATTTTTATAAAATCAACTAGTTCTTGTATTTCTCTTTTTCCTTCTTTCGGGGTTCTGGCTCAGAGTGTCTTCATGATGTATCAGTGTCTCAGTTTATCCAAGTTTACCCTTCGTGGTAATGAGAGCATGGGGTACATAACTTCACCTTTTGGATCTCAAGAATGGCATGTGCTGAGTCTTGTGAGTAAAGAAACTGAAACAAATGTGTAGCAAGTCGAGAACAGGAGGGGTTTTAGGTAGCTGGTTGTGTCAGTTGCGGTGTAATTGACAATTTATTGCCAAAACTGTGTTCACAGATTCACTACTGGAGAGGCAGAAGTTGTCTTGATGCTGGAGATCAAACTGGTTTCTTAAGAATAAGGTGTAACATCAAGTGGATATATGAAAAATGAATGCCTGAGTGCTTTTGGTAGTAATTTTATGTGAAGCTTTTAATAGCAAAATGCCAGCATCTATTAAGTAGAGTTAGTTAATGTGAATTTTCATGTGTTTTTTTCTCTAACAGATACAAAAATGTGCAGGAAACGTACTTATTCTGTGACGTATCTTATTCATTTCTCTGCAGGGAAATGTTCTCAGCTTATAAAAGTTGTATGTGGTTCAGACATACAAGATGAAGGTAGGCTGAGAGGAGGGAAGGTGTGTAAGTGTCCTGGATTGCTCAGAAGAGAGCAGAAAAAGAATAAGTAGGAGGAACTACAGCGAATGGGGAATTAGGAGGAGAAATGGAAAATGATGATGAAATGATGAGAAATGGGTGATCAGGGTAAAGAGTGATAGGAGTTTGGTAGCTTCATGATTTGTTGGGGTGTTTTTTTGTTTGTTTGTTTGTTTGGGGTTTTTGTTTGTTTTGTTTGTTTCTTTTGGTTTTGTTTTATTTATTTTCCCCTCAGATATGCCCTGGAATATCAGTGAACTGTACACTCATATGGATTATATGCTCTTGTATAAAAGCTCTTTTGTGCTAGGACTCCTGTGGCAAGTTGGTGGGGTCACCCTTCTGGGCTGTATTTATTATTGTGGCAGTTTCCTGTTCTGGGACTGTTGCATTTGACTGAAGAAGCCCTTCATGCCTCTCTTTTGTTTTGTTTTGGTTGGTGTCTTTTGTTGTTGTGGGGTTTGTTTTGATTTGATTTTTTTGCAATGGGTGCCTCGAAATTTCTATGTGAGGTCCAGAGGAAATCCAACATTTATTTTGCTCTTTGTTTTCCTCTGTTTCCCACTTGTGTGGACACTTCTCGTAAGCCAGGGGTGTACTCTCTTCTTCATGGCTCATCTCCAGGCTGAGGAGCGTGGAGAGCCAGGAACAGACCAGGATATTGACCAGGGAAAGAGCAGGATGTGTTCCTGCAGAGGTATTCAGTGGGAGAGTGTGTGATTTGGAAGAATGACCTTTGCAGAAGCAGTGTTGAGTGGTGGTGAAGCCCTGTCAGAGGAATCAGAATTGCAGTGTAGCAGAGGGTGAGGACACTGGGATAATGTGGGCCAAGAGCTGTGTTTAAGGGAATTTAGAGGGCCTTTCAGCTCCATCCCCTCTCCCTCCCTTAAATATCAGTTTTATTGATTAATGTCGTATTTATACAACCTGTAGCATCCACTTCCCTCACTGTCTCTGACATACTTATTCCTAAGCATTCTTGTGAAGTGAGGAAGATCTATTATCCCTCTTCTTACTGCTGGGGAAGTGAGATGTGGTGTCTAAATACACAAACAGAACTGTCGACTGCTGCAAGGTAAAACAGGGATGTGATCTTGCAGCTTCTTAGGCTGCTCTGTTGAAACTTCCTGGGTGCTAAATGGAAAGCAGCTCTCCTTGCAACTCAAGTTGCTTCATGTCTGACACAGGCAGTGTGGTAACAGCAGCTCAATGAAATGAGTTCAGATCTTGGCCTATTTTGCAGTGGTTTGTCCATTTCTTAAATTAAGTCCATCTTAGAAGCTGGTTTTGAGTAAGTGTAAATCATCTTCCGCCCTTTGTCCTCCTTCAAAAAAAAGTAACCATTACCTTCAGGCTGGTTCTTCTTTCCGTATCTCAGGTGGAATCTCCTAATGATGTGTTGTGTAGGGGTTTTTTTGTTTGGTTTTGGGGGTTTTTTGTTTTGGTTTTTTTTTTTTTTAAAGGATATTCAGATTGTGATGAGCAGAGAGGAAAATGGAATAGACTATTTCAGTTGGAAGGGACTTGGAACAATATGGTCCAAATACTTGACCACTTCAGGTTAAATTCAGGATTAGCAGAAGGGGTCAGAGTGCAGGTATTCTTTCTGTAGCAGCTGAAATCATTGAAAGGACACAGTGGTAGAGATGCATTAAACAGAGAGAAATGATACCCAAACTCCTCATCCAAAACAAAACTAAATTGCCAGGTAACTTTCCAGAGTATGGGATGTGATTAATCTTAACCTCCTTGTTCTCTGTAGCCCTGCCCCCCAGTCCCCCAAACCAACCAACAACAATAAAAAAAAGCACAAATCCAGGATATGCAAAACGGATACATTCTTCCACTGCTATGGAACCTTAACTTTGTCTTGTTTGCTTGGTTCTTCTGAGACACTTACCCCCACCCACCACCAGTTCCCTTGTATCTATAAAACAAAATTCAGACTAGTTAAGAGGGATGCAGAGAGAGGAAAAAGTTGAGAGTGAACAAGATAATCTGAACTGTGAGAAACTAAATAAGAGTACATTTAGGTACTTGGCAGAGGGAAGATGAAGATGTGCCATCCTTTTGCAGTAAAGGATGAAAGAGATGGGGGAGACAAGTAGTGAAAAGACAAAGAAGCAGATGCTTAAAAAAGGTAGTACAAATTAATAGGACTAATATGAGTATACTGACTGGAAAGTCTCTGGAGAAAGGATAAAGGATGCATTTTTGTGCAACCAGTTGGTGATAAAATTCTGATCTGGAGTTGGTGAGCAAGAGAGACATCGTCCTACAGCCCACGATGACCTTCTTCCTTTTTGGAATGGCAGACTGTAATTAGCTGGCAAGAAACCATTGATATGTTTCAAATGTTGTCTAGAGGTATGTAGGTCACCAAAAATGGATGTTAAAATGCTACAGCCATTCTTTGAAGCTGCTTCTGTTGCAGTCTTAGGTATGCAAAGTCACTTGTTTGTACTTCATCTGCTTGGATATGTCAGTGCCTCAGCTTTGTTTCAGGGTAAGCATTTTTATGCTCCTAGTTTCTTTCTTGAGGGAAACCTTTTCTGTCCTTGTTACTGGTCTTGAGCACTTCCTTGAGAAAGGAAGTCAGTTCCATTATCTATTTAAATAACTGCATTTTCTGTCCAGCCTAATGATTCTTCAAGAAATCATTATTGAGCTTTCAAACCCCCTTAAGATACATATATATATATTAATGGTACAGCCATAACATTGGCTACTCTGTTCTCCTGGCTTTGGTGGAGTGCAAGCTTGGTGTTGGAGTTTTGCATGGGGCTTTTGTGCTCTTGTGGGAGTTGAGTTACTGAAAGACTCCTTTGTAGGCAGAGAAATACTGGTGGTTGTTAGTCCGTGTGTGAGCAGATGCTTTGATGTAACCTTTGTCTGTGTGCCAACTGTAGCACACGTAGCTTTCAAGATACAGTGGCTGTGAGATCTTGGTCAAAATCCTGTATTGTTCATCTCTGGGGAGAAATTCCAGCAGCAGTTGGATGAGCTGTGAATGTTCTGACCTTAGCTGTACACTTTACACTCTGCAGATGCGTTTGATTTTTCATGTGGTCTGGTGGTTTTATTTCTCCTAGAGGAAATCAAGGGTCATTCTAGATTTGTTTGATACTGCAGCTTTGTAGCTGCAAAACTTGTTTGACAATAATAATATGTGTCTGCCCTTTGTGAAGACTTTTTTTGCACCCAAAAATATACCTGTGGCACGTGTTCCCATCTTTCACCAACCCATGTGCTCTCTGAATGTTAGTTTGAGGCTTCCTGGCTCAGGACTGATTTGTGCTTGGTTCTTGTGCTGCTGTTCACTGCTGCTGGCTAGAAACTATTTGGAGTAAAGCAGAGACCCTCTGATTTGGCCACCTCAGTGGTTTTATGTGTATAAAAGAGGTTCTGAAATTCTCTGTAGGTAAGTCCTTAAGTTCATGACAGGTGACTGAGATTTCACTAGCTTGTGTTTGGGGTTTTTTGGGGGATGTGTGGGTTGTTTTTCTGTTGTTTGCTTTGGGGGAATTTTTTGGGTTTTTTATTCCATGCTTCTCGAGCTCCTGCACAGGTTACTGTAATGGCAGTTTTTGATTCTTTCTAAATCTCTTGCTAAACCTTGCTAGAAGAAGGCATTCTGTATGATGTTATGGGAGAAGGAAATTTGGATTGGAAAGCCAAATGTTGCTTTAATGACAAAAGAAAGCAAAATTTGCTTTTGTTGATGTTCTAAGAATAATTCCAGTTGCAGAAGTGCAGACACCTGTATACGTTCATGTAACTCATGTATAATGGATTTGAAGATGCAAGTGTAATAGTGTTAATTTTTGAGAGAATTTGCAGTCTTAGTAAGATTAGTATCTACTAGTACCTGCTAGTAGATAAAAATACAAAGGGATATGCATAACAAAGAAACATGAACTGAAACTAAAACAGAAGTTTGAGCTGGGAAGTGGAGGAAGAGTGAAATACTCTTCTGAGTATCCATTCTCTGAAAAGCTTGACATAATTTATGGAGATATTAGTTCAAAAAGGTAGTGAGTGGCAAGGACTAAGTTGCTAGTAACTGTACTCCTTGTGGTGAGTCTGCTTCAGTGAGCAAATCATTGCTTTTATTTACCATCTGATTACACAGAAATGTTATTAGATGGGATTTCTCGAGTGTATTAAAGAAACCTAAAAGGAAATGCATCCCCCTGGCACTAACTGGGATCTTAATATAGTAGCAAGTATGCAAGGCAATGAATAATTGATGTAATCGTTTTTGATTGTTCTGTAGACTGTAAATAAAGTAAAGGTGCCTGTTATCTCAACATTTTAGAGCAATAGGCTTTGCAGGAAAAGTGGTAGTTATTGTTAGTTTTCTCTTGAAGATTTCCTCAGGTGCTTCTTTCAGCTTTGAAAAGTGTGTATGTGGGTTAAGAACATATAAGCTGAAAATAAAATCTCTCTGTAGTTCTGTTCCTTCTGCAATTGCCTAAGCATTTGCAGTTCAAAGTATTAACCTTTCATGACTACTTTGATCACTGCTCCTGCCATAGACCTGAGCTGACTGATTCAGAATACAAGGTAACTTATGCAAATATCACCAGTGGTGTTTTCCCAGCATTGCCGCAGTTCTTATTCAAAGAAATGTGTTGCCACTTTAAATGCTTTTGTACATCAAACAAATAAAATGTAAGCTAAGCTTAAAATATTACACAGCAGATTGTTCTGACATCTGAGGAAGCCTGAAGTGCTGGCTTTTGATTGAAACAGAATGGTCAAATCCTTGATTTAAAGAAAAAAATACGTAATTGTTTAGTGAGAACTGTATATGGAACACAGGAGTTAAACACACAAGACTCAGTTTGTAGTTATCTGGAATGTGTTTTTTCCTGGAATCTAGTTCAAATGGACAGAGAAGAGAGGAATGTCTAACAGTAGTAGCAGTCATTGTGGTTACTTAATTACTGGAGCTCAATGCACCTTTGTGCTACAAATGAGAATCACTCTCAAGTTCCAGAAGATGCTGTGCTGCTGTTTATGAAAAAGTGAAAAATCAACAAGACTTGATCTGTTCCATGGAACACATTGATGTAGTCACTAAATTTGAGTACATCAACTTCACACTGCTGTTACAAATATGAAATTTGGGTGCTGGATATTTGCAGTATATTTTAGTGTGCCCTTTATTATCTCTAATCTTATTTTTTATCATCTCTCATTATTAGCTTACGTGTTTTGTTTTTTTTTTTACCCTCTGTGTCCTAGAATATATAAGGTAAATTTCAGCCTTACTTCAGGGTTTTCATGGAAAGATGAGCTGATTCCAACCCAATTTCTTCAGCTGCACAGAACTGAGACTGTCTGAAAGTAGCTCTGAAAAATATTCGTGGTGGGAATTCTGTGTGCTAATGTTCAATGTCTGAATCCATTAGTAGTAGTCAGCCTTGGGGTGAAAAGAGCCCCATATGTACAGAAATTGTGAGTTTTTAAAAACATGTGTGTTCAGAATTAGAAGGGAGGTTGGGTTTATTTCAACCATAATCCAGAGCTGGCATTTTCTTGCATTGTGGAGCACAGCTCTACATGCATTGGAAAAATACTCAATTTTCATTCAGTTCATGGATGGCCCTCATTTGTTCTTGCTTTTTCATTCTCCCAGCCCGTCTCAAAAAAATACCACCATCAACAAGCAGAGTGTCAGAAATATTTTAGCTGTCGGACATGTCCTAATTTTTTTTTTTATGCTCTTAATGAATAGGGTGTGTGTAAGACCTCCTGCAATTCAACCCGTGTTAAATGGGCTGCTTTTTTTTAATACAAGAAAAATCTTGTATGTGCAAACAGATTAATTAAATCTGAAAAGCTTTTTGTTTTAAGTAGACTTCAGCAACTGAACTTGGCAATCTGTTTGGAAAGAAAAGTTAAATTATTTGACACAAGCTTAGATTGTGCTTTTAGATGGCTGCTTCTGGACCCAATGTAGTGTCTACCAAATATTTAATTTTAGTTAACGATAGCAGTATGCCTTGCTCTGTGTTGAATTTTAAAATGTCATTTTGTTGCTAGGATGCCGGGGGAAGTCATCACAAAGTGTCTGTTTCTCCTGTCGTCCATGTCCGAGGGCTGTGTGAATCAGTGGTGGAAGCAGATCTCGTGGAAGCCCTGGAGAAGTTTGGAACCATATGGTATGTCTTTGTTAAGAATTGTTTGGAAAAAAACATGTCATAAATGAGCATCATGGGACCTGGGAGTTGTTTTGAGTGAGCAGGAAAATTTAGTATGATGTTTCCCTCCCCAGCTATGTCATGATGATGCCGTTCAAGCGCCAGGCTCTGGTGGAGTTTGAGAACGTGGAAAGTGCAAAGAAATGTGTGACATTTGCAGCAGATGAACCTGTGTACATTGCTGGGCAGCAGGCCTTCTTCAACTACTCCACAAGCAAGAGGATCACTCGGCCAGGGAACACTGATGACCCGTCCGGTGGGAATAAAGTTCTCCTGTTGTCAATTCAGAATCCTCTCTACCCAATCACAGTGGTATGTTTCGTCTTCTTTTATCTTTTTTTTGTATCTTCACATAGGTAACATGCACGTTCTTAAATAAAGGTTTTTCAAGATGATTCAGTCTTGTACAGATATTTTGCAACACATTTGGAGACTTCAGAAGTGAGGACTTTGAAATGTTTAAGTTGCTGCATGCTTCTGGAATATTTCCAAATGTGTTGCCACAACATCAAGATTGTTATTGAGCCTTTAGGCTCTCAGTGGTATATGTTTAAAGAGCAAGTAATTTTTCCAGTAAGGAAGGGTTATTTTATTGCAGTCCTTCTTAAGTATCTCCTTTGTGGAAAGGTGAAACCTTTATCTTCTGATGATCAACTCCAGTTTGATGGAATCTTCCTCACTTTTATTTGGGCCAATATATTTTCCTTTTCAGTATTTCAAGTTGTACCATTTATAAAGTTGCATCCTAATTTATTGCCATTAATGGCACACATACGTGGTTTTTTAAGATACAGGGTGGTTTTTTGTTGTTATTTAAGAATTTATGTTTTATCATGCATTAAATGCTTGCATTTTTCATAGGAGATTTTATAGTAGACGTTGAATTGCACAGAAATATTTCAGGAAAAAATTTAAAATTGTGTACTGTGATACAAGTATGAATCACTTATTCTTAGGGATGTAGGATGGTATGGATCAATTGAAGTGTTTGGGGTGTGTGGAACCAAGTAAGTTAATGCAAGCATTAAGTTTTGTTCAATGTGCTGTACATTATGAGAGCAAATTGACTGCAACTTAGTATTCCTGCAACTACCTCAAGTAGTCAGTTCCACCTCGTGCTTTCTGCTTCACTGTCTTGTGAGTATCGATAGTTTTTTGTCTGTTGATTCATCGGTGGGTGATGAATTTTCTTTCTTCCGACAATTTTCTTTATAGAAAAGCATGCCAAGGTATGAGTTGCTTTTTAGTGTTTAAAAACAAGCTTGCTCTGAGCTGTGTGAACAAATCCACTGACTGAGTTAAAGTATTCTTTGCATGTGACTGTAATACAAATTTTGGGAACTCTGTTTCATTCATGCATTTTAAATTTGACTTGTGTGAGCCACTGAGTTGAAGGTGGATGCTTGAAGAAAACTGGGAGCAGAAGCTTGGTTCTGGGCTAGGAGAGTTCCATGGGAATTCTGAGGATGAAGCCTCTGGCACAGTAGCTCCTTTTTAAAAACAAACAATCCCCCCCAACCTCTTCCTTCCCACTGCCCCCAGCTGTTTCTTTAGCATATACAAATGAGTGCTAGAAGCAGGCAGATTTCCAGCATTACTGGCAAGCATCAGAGCTCACTGAAGGCAGCGTAGTCACAGCAACTGGGGAGAGCAGCTGTGCCCATAACAGCTAAAAATGTGATGAGAAAAATACAGATTTTGCACTTGGCCAGTGGGTTAAAAAAACCAATTAATTTAAGAATGCCTCAGGCAAAGTCTGCATTATTAAAGAGACCCACCCCCAACAAAAGAAAACAAAAATCGACCAAACAACCCTCCTCCTCCTCCTCCTCAAAAAAAAAAAAAAGGATACAAAGCCCAACACTACTTCTTCCTCTTCAACACTCTTCTTAAATTTGAACTACAGTTAGAAAAAACAGATGAAAAATTGCAACCAGTTTTAAGTGGCAAGTCTGAATAACTGCAATAAACTGTTGTATAGTTTTTAAGAGCTTTACTTTAAAAACAAGATAGAGTTTTTGGAGAGAAATTGGTCTGTTCTAGGGCATCTTGTGGCAGAAGCAAAACTGTTCTAAAATTTTGCTGCAGCTTATTTCCTCCATTACAATTGTGACCAGCTTCTCTCTCTCACGGAACTATTTTTTTTTTTTGAGGGATGTGACAGCAAAGGGCAAGAAGGGCAAATTAACTGTGTTTAATTCCTAGCTGCTTTTCACCCTGATATGATAGGGGGTGTCGGTGTTTTGAAAAAGTTTTGATTAAGATGTCACCTACAGGTCTTTGAAGTTCAGTTTCCTAGTTTCCTTACCTGTGGGCAGAACTTTGTCAGAGATTTGTCTGTTCAAAGAGACTTTCCCAAAGTGACTTGTGCTGCTGCAGTCATTGCTGTCTGTCCAGCCATACCTCTGCTGGTGCCTCTTAGTTCTCACTTCTACGTGCATGAGGAAGGTGTGGTGTGCCTTGGCGATTGAAATGTCTTAAACTTAACTACCAACATATTCTGACGTTAAGTAGCTGCGCCTCCTTTTTTTATGATATTCTAGTATGTGTATAATGCTAGTGCTTAATTCTTTTATAAGTAACCCACAAGTGTCTTGTGAACCACTTGATTGATTTGGTAATATAAAGTAGCTGAATTATAAAACATAATTAAAAAATCCAGCTGTGTGTGTGACTGCTGGCTAATGACGCTGATGGTGTTTTGAGTAGAGCTTACGTTTTGGAAGACAATTTTTTGGTTTTAATTAAGTGTCTGTGAAGAAATTTTTGAGGGACAAATTGTGAAAGAAAATTGTATGCCTGAAAATTAATGTCACCTGGAGCTGGAAGGTTTCTAGGAATCTTTTCTCCCAAACAGGAGAGAGGGAGGGCAGCCTTTTGTGCTGCCTAGGACGCTGTAAATGATCTCACAGGTCTTATTTTTTATGGGTTCAGGCTGTTGGCCTGTGTTTGTTTTAATTTTAAGAAATCCACACTCCCCCTATTCTTTTGCCTCCCAATTGCTCCTCTACTCTGCAAAACCTAATAATAAATATTATACCTACTTCCTTTGCCCCTTCTCCCTTTTGTCCCCCGAATAAACCTGAGGATGTACGCCAAGATCTTGGAATGATCATTTTGGAGGTATTTGGTTTAGATAAAAAGAAAGGAAGGAGCATAGCACCCACTTGCAAGGTGGGTTGATTCAGGTGAAAACAGTCATAATTCTCTTTTTTTATGAGCTATCTAAGTTTACATCTTGAACTATCCCCAGTTACTCTCTGAAAATGAAACTCAGCTGCTGTAGTCTTAGGAAACTAATTTTGTTATAACTACAATGTCACTGTCTCTGCTGTGGTAGAACTTCTGCAGGGCAATGCTCCAAAGGTAGCAGAGCTTGAGACATGGATGTAGTTACTGGGTTTTAACACAGTTGAAGATACTTGTGAAACCAATATTTGCCCGAGTACCTCTTATAGAAGTATTTTCCTGTTTTTCAGATTTGATTGCCATATTGCTATATTGATCCATAAAAATGCCAATCATGAATGTATAAATCGTAGAGGGAAAATAAGAAACGGAAAGTTAACAAGCCTTTTCCTTGCTCTTTGGCATTTAAATGCCACTGCAAGAAAATGTTGTGTGGACCAAAAGTGATTGGAATTTAACATCTGACTAAAAATTTTTTTTTCTTCTTCCTTAGGATGTTTTGTACACTGTGTGCAACCCTGTTGGAAAAGTTCAGCGCATTGTTATATTCAAGAGAAACGGAATACAAGCCATGGTTGAATATCCTTTTTGAGTGTGGGGGTTTTTTTTGGTTTTTTGTTTTTTTTGCTGTAGGTTCCTGACTTCAAATGGGTTTAACATGAGAATGTCAGAAAAATACCGTGTGGTTTTGAGACCAAATTATTTCTTAATTTCTAAGACATGGCAACTTCTAATTTTTGTTTGTCTGTTAGACAAAGTAGTACTTACACATTTCGTCTTTGTAGGAAAATGGCATTGTAAACAGTGGTGTTGATAACCATGTTTATAGTCCCTCAGGCTAATAATTGCAGATATGATTATAGAATAGATTTGACAACCCCTTATATACACCCTTATACACAAAAGTTTCGTGGCTTCTGCCTGTGTTGATACCCAAGAAATGGGTAAGGGATTGCAGGGGTGCAGTTTGTCTTCTTCAGACTCTTCTGAAATAGTCCCAGTATGTACTGCTTGTCTTACTGTTTTGCCTTTATAAAGCAAAGGCCAGCTTAGGCATCCTTGACCTTGATCCTTAGGCATCATGTGTGGAGGAAAGTCCCTGCTCTATTATCTTACTGTTTACTCTATTTGCAGCATTAAGTTGTTCTTGGGTTGAATGTTCAGAATAATTGTGTGTCGCTGTGGCTTGCAAAGTCCAAAGTCTGATATGATTAGGCCTTCATTTATGAAACTGATAGCCCTCTTCCTAAAGCTTGATTACCATCCATTTTTTAACTGTTATCTGGACAAAATTTGCCAAAATCTCGGGCATTATTTTGTGATTTCAGATGCTACCAATGTGGCAGGCTTTATTAGTGGGTCACTTCTGTAAAATATGACTTAACCAGTGGCTGCACTGATGACTTACCAGGCAAAGAGAGCTACTCTAAATTCTATTAAATCAAACTAATTGCTGTTTATCTATGTAGAAAACTTTAATTGTGTGTCCTAACAGACAATAATTTGACTTACTGTATGTGTTGTCGTAAATGGAATTGTCAGGATCAGATGACTCGTACAAGTTGAGGGTTATTCTTCATCTTGTGAAAGATTAGGGAAGTGGTGGGGAGGATCCTGCACCACTCAGAAACGACCATCCTTATGTCCTTTGAATTAAATTCTGTAACATGCCTTTTATTGAAAATAAAAACAACAGCAATTGAAAGAAAACTCACAGATGTGAGTGAAGTAATGCAGCAGCAAGGTAAACAGTTGGGGGTGGGGAGGAAAGTGAGCTTCAAGACAAGCCTTATCTGAAAAGTTTAAAAATTTACTCAAATTTAAATGCTAATTGAAGCACCCATTACTTCTGCAGTTCTGGCAATGGTCAGTTTCTTACAGGTCTGGAAAGCTTAACTTTTTCTAGTTTTTAAATTCCACAGTGAACCTGCATCACCTTGGAAGAAGCCAGGCTGCAGGAATGTGGTAAAACCAAGGCACATTCTGTTGTTTCGGACTCTTTCCAAAATGTCAGTAAATGATATCAAGACATGGTGCAAAAGGTCTGTTCTGCTGCGAAGTTCTGCTTTCTGACACCAAATATTATTGAGTATGTGTGAGATCATGGGTTGTGATGTGCCAAGGCTAAGGTACATTCTTCTGCTAACCACAGAACTAATCTTGGAGTTTGTAGAGCATATGAAATAACTTAGGTGTTGGAGCCTGGTACATGCATCTGCCTGTTGTATTTTTTTTTGAGGCAAGATGATTATTTGTTCACTCGAAGTCTCTCTTTTAGTTATGTGGGGGTTTTTTTTTTGGCTAATGAGCTAAAACGGGTGTACAGTTAGTTCTTTTTGCTGTAAAGTAACCACTGTGACAAGTCTGTATAGAGTTCTTGTAGTGTATACAATAGTGAAATATCTGCAGGCTACCAAAGTAAAGCCATATCAGATAAAAGGGACATGAATGAGACACCTGGGGAAAAAGATCCTTAACGTGATGTGTATGTTTGAATCAGTGTTTTGTGCCCAGAAGGCGAAGGCTGCACTCAATGGAGCAGATATCTATGCAGGATGCTGCACACTAAAAATTGAATATGCAAGGGTAATGCTTGGACCTTCTCTTTTAATTTTACTCGAAAAAAAAATATTTATAGTCAAGACTTAACCTCTTTCACTTTTACTTTATTTGAACAGCCAACTCGACTTAATGTCATTAGGAACGACAACGATAGTTGGGACTACACTAAGCCATATCTGGGCCGCCGAGGTAGGTTCTGATCCATTCTCCCTGTAGCTGTTTGACTGTACTAATGCCAGCCCTTCACACGTGGTCAGGCTGTGTGGCAACAGTCCTTCCAAAGCAGGCCAGTGCTGCTGGAGGCTGTGTCACCGCAGGAAATTAACCCTGAGCCCTAGTGCCCCCTACTGCCGTGTGCTTGAGCCACTTAGTGCAACAAGGAGCCCACACCTCCAAGCACCTTCGCAGTTCTCAAGGACTTGCATTTCTCCAAGCAGCTCTCTCTCTTTGGAGGAGAGGAAACCTGGCACAGACTATTCCTTATAAACTACAAACTTGCACACTGCTTCTCCTTCGAAAGGACTCTTTTCCCCTATGTTGGACAAGGCATTAAGAAGGATAGAGGACTTCAGCAGGCTGACTCTACACTTCATCATGCACCACATCGGCATCAGCAAAAAAAAAAACCAAAACCCAAACAAACAAAAAAACCCTCTGAAAAACCTCAGACTTGCAGTTCACCTTGTCTGCATACTGCATGCACCACCACCACAAGTTTTTAAAGGAGGACATTTTCAGTACTTCAGATTTGTGTGGGATGAATTACATGATAGACTGTACCCATTCTGTTCAAGTTTGTATGTATGCTGGTCTTATTTCCCTTAAAATTACCACTGAAAAATCGAGAACTCCAAAATTAAGAACCTCTTGTTGATATCATTGACGTTGTAATCCTTTTATTACTTGCTGTGTGTGAGAGTTGCATTCAGACGTAACAGTGTAAATATTGTTTAGTAGTAGGGAAAACCAATCCTTATATGTAGATAGTTGGAACTGAGCAGTACAATACCAATAAGTCCCCTCAGCTATACTTAAGTAATAAAATAGGGAGATTCATAATTGGTACAGGCATACTGTCTCTTAAGTACTCAGCTGTAAAAATTCTCAGAGCTTAATTCATGTCAGTGGAAACTATGATTATATATGTACAGTCAAACTGCTGTCTAGCCTAACTCCTGTAAAGTGTTTCTTTAAAAATAATCAAAAATCTGTAACTATTGAGTGCAGTGTTCAGTAACCTGTGTACAATAATGTGTTCAATGTAAAGTTAGAAAAGTGAAGACAATGTGACCAAGATAGAGTATCTACTTATCAGAGGCTACATGAGAACCAGGGCTTTGGCTGTCTCGAGAGATTTGCACTTTCAGAGTAATTCTGCAGAGACACTGGGCTTGTGAAACTGTTGTACAACTAAAAACTTAGGGCTTGCCTTTTCAGAATGAAGTTCTTGTAAAAAGTTAACAAGGGAGCTACAGTACTGGTTGCAGCTTGTAGGTTATGACTGTTTGTATTGGGATTCAAATTTTTTCTCAAATTCTTGAGTCAAAGAAAATGGATTCTTGAGGAAACTCAAGGACAAGAAAAAAATCCAAAGGTTTGAATTTGAAAAATTGAAAGGATTAATTTGACCCTTGTGTCTTTTGATCATTGCAGTGTTTGGAGGCTGACTTGTAACACTGTGCATGTAATTACATTATGTAATTGGTCTGCAGATAGGTATGTCTGTATGAACTAAAACTTCCCCAAACTTGAGCAAACAGTGGAAAATGAAAAACTTAGGACAGGTGTGGCTTGCTCTTTTCAAGAACTCTACTCTTCTGTTTTTCTTTTGTTACGGTCTCTATCCTCTATACATAAGCACCCTACTACACATAAGAGGAAAAAAAATTAGACTTCTGTTATATAGATATATTTATATATCATTAAATACTGTATGTAGCATGATTTTTCATTTACTGTGATCCACATCCATTTATCTGGACAATGGGAATATAAATGAATGAACAGTGAAAGGTACTCAAGAAAACAGGCATCTAGAGCAGTTTTGCCCATAAAGTAATCCAGGAGTTGAGGTTTTCTTAGAAAGAGTTTATGCATTTGTCCTTCAACTTACTCTTGCAACAGCATTATTTGGGTTTTGAACATAGTGTGACCTGAGCCGTAAGGATCTCACTGCAGCAAAGATCTTATCCCAAAGGAATTTCATTCCAAGGACAAACATGCCAGTAAATCTTTCAGGATTTCACACCTGCCCCTCAAATGTTAGGAAGGAAATGCATTTTACTAACGATTTTTTTTAAGAACTGTTTTTAGTTCTTTGTGGTAACAAATTACAGACTTGCCTATAGTCTTTCTCCACTAAAGTAAACTTCCTAACAAGTGCCTGCTGCTATGAACCCACATTGCATTAGATTGAATGAAAAAAACCCACCTGACTTAGTATTTTACCTGCCTTTAGCCAGCAGTTTCAAACTGTAGTTTGGAGCATTTCTTTTGGTAGTAATACCAGCTTGCTCAGTGACTCAAGGACCTGATTTAAAAACAAAACTAAAAATCAAGAAACCCAAGCTTAAACAAGATTATAAAGAACCTTTTCTTTCAGAATTATTTTTAACACAGGTCAGTTCTCGTGTTTCAATGCTCGTTTACCCAAGTGTTTATACTGGCACAATCCAGGGACTTTGTTCAAGGAAGGAACAAGCACAGGACAAGGAGAGAGCAAGGACTGCACCACCACCACGAGGAGGAGATATTTGTCAAACTTTTCTCACAGAATTCTTTATTTGAAGAATGTGATTCTTGACTATATTTTACTGTGTGCAGTTTCAAAGCATTTAGTTCCACAGTCTGGACTTACAAAACTGATTTTTCTGAAAGATGATTACTGCATACAGTTTAAATGCTCAAAATACTTGATAAGAGTGCTCATTTGGTTTCTAGAGCCAAGAACCAGAACTGTTACCCTGAAAAGGGAGTGGAAAAGTAAACTTGACAACAGTAATCTTTCTTCTATATATTTGAAAGTGTTCAGGACTGCTCTCTCCAGATTTTATTGCCAAAGTAAATATCTGACTTGGAACCTGTCCTCAAAATCCTGAGCAGAAAGGGCCACATGTGTTTTCATCTCCCACTGTTGTGTAATCAAAGAGTTCCTGGCTTTTGGGGAAAATACCTCCAACTGCATTGGGCTGGAGTTAGGATTTTCAGCAGTCATACTTAAATTTCCTGGGAGTTGTTGTAAACTGATAAATGCCTTGCCCCATCTTTTCAATGTGGCTTTTTTTTTTAAATTGTAAGAAAAGAATTGTTGCTTACCACAAAGAAATCTGGGAGTTTAGATTTTTTTGTTGTGCAGCATGGATCAGATTGGAAAATACAGCTTTGGCTGTGAGGCATTGCTTCCCTCCATTAATGTAGACCCCTTGCTTAACTTTATATCCTAGAGAACTGGGTTTTCTTAAAGGATTGACTGTTGTTTAAGTGCATTACTCAGTGCTACTTTCCCTCAGTTGAACTGTTATGTGCTGCTGATAATGCCACAATGTACAATCCTTTCAGCACGCCCATAAATCAGTAGGTGTTCTGTAAATATATATGTACACATATGTAATGCTCTCTGTTTACTGATTATGAAACCATGTAATACAGGTTGTTGTTGGCTTATGCTGAAACTTCTTGAAAGAAGCCCACTTTGAAAATGTGTTGCTGTTGAAGCTAATATTATGATTCAGGTACTGTCTTTCAAAAGTACTGCATTTCAAATTTGTTTTAAGAGACACATGGGTAAATCCTGCTGTATGGTGTTTTCTATACTAATGTGTGGTGTCTGTTTAGGAGAACTATTGAGTATCTCCATAAACTTTAAATGTCTGCATCTCCTCATTGGCCACTGCCCCCAATCAACTTAAGTGCAATTTGTTATACAGATGGCAGTCTTTTAATTTTGGTGTCCCAGGGCTACAGCTTGTGTTTTTAGACATAGAGTGAATGAGAAATCGTTTATAAAATTAACAAGGACTCAAATTACTTTTTCACTTCTTAACTAGAAGCTTTGTGTCTTAACTGGAGAAATCAAGTGCCTGGTTGTGCATACTAAACTGGTTTCTTTCCCTTCCCACGTTAGACAGAGGGAAGGGCCGGCAGAGACAAGCTATTTTGGGAGAGCACCCATCATCCTTTAGACATGATGGCTATGGTAAGTAACATGGGATGACAGCTGGTTATGATTTCTTACGTGCTACGTGGAATTCTAAATATTTGATCGATGCTTGGCTGTGGATCCCTTCAGCATGAGCAGTTCACCTGCAGTGCTCTCAGTCTGCCTTCTGAAGCACCGTTGGTTCAGTGAAATCCATGTGCACTCATTGCCTCACCTCTTCTTATCATGGAGAGCATTCAGCCCTGCAGGTTTATTCCTTGGAACAATGTTTCCTTTCAGTTGCCATCACCCTGGCAATCGGTAGAAAATGATATCTGGATTGGAAAAGCAGTTTTCTTCTAAAAAACAGCAACATAGCTTGATCAATGGTTTGGTACAACAGAGAGCTCTGATGTTTTTTCATGCAAAGCTATGAATTGTTGGCATTGGCACTTCTAATTTAGCTGATTCAGAAAAGGTATGGCTATGTGACTGTAGAGGAATAATGTTTAGGAATTAGTGCTATAAAGTACTGCATTTGTTACCAGTGCTCTCTGTAAATGAAGACCTGCTGTCACTTTCATGTGCTGAGTGAAGACCTCAGAGTGGAGAAACAAATACCCCCATTCACATGTGACTTTTCTAGTTATTTACTCTCTCAGCTGTCAGGTGCAATGTGATTTGTCTTGTCTCTTTCTTTGCAAAGGTATTTATGATATTTTACAGTGTAGGTTGACATCCTACCTACTCCTTCCAAAAGTTCTTCAAATCTCCAGAATTTCTAATCAAGTTCCACCTTGATTCAGTGATGTTCTCTTTTCATTCCTCTGATACATCCTTCTACCTTAAGTAATGTGTCCATCTCCTCCTATACCACTGTCTCCCTGTCATTACTACTTTTTGCTGGGAAAAAAAAGACAAAAGGTTCATTTTATACTTGGCTTATGTGAATTTCACATTATTTTTGTCTCAGAAAACCAGGGATCCTCCCCTTGGTCTGTAATACTTACATTTTCTATGAACAGAGGTATTGCTTATTAGTACTGTCTCATCACTAAAAGAAAAAAAAAGAAGTTGTCTATTTGAGTGAAACTTGTCACTTTATCTATAGGGGAAAATAGGACCACTTCCTTTTGCATTAGTGTCGGGGTTTAAGTATTCCTGTTTCTTCCAAATGAGCATTTTGTACAAAGGCAGGCTTCTGATTTAATCTCATGTCTCTGGGATAAAGAGCTGTGTCATCCCCTGACCTCTGGCTCACTCCTTTTGGTTTGTTTTCCCTACTTTGTAATACTCTTTCTTGGTGTCATGTAGCTCTGTAAGTAGATGGGAGTATTTCTGAAGGTTGATTTTAGTTATTTCCTCTGATACGTTTATGTTCAAATATTTTGCACAGTGCAGGGAAGATAATGATTTTTGTAATTACTGGAATATCTTTTTTCAGCAACTGCTGTAACCTTCTACCCCTCCTTTAAATATGCATTATGTACATGGGCTTTGATGCATAATTAAGCAGTGAAAATAATTTCAAACAATATAAAAATATGGACTTTCATCTCCTTAGGCTCCCACGGTCCTTTGTTGCCCTTGCCAAGCCGGTACCGAATGGGATCTCGGGACACTCCAGAGCTTGTTGCTTATCCATTGCCCCAGGCATCCTCCTCTTACATGCATGGTGGAAATCCTTCTGGGTCAGTTGTCATGGTTAGTGGGTTGCATCAGCTCAAGATGAACTGTTCAAGGGTATTCAACCTGTTCTGCTTGTATGGAAACATTGAGAAGGTAAGGCATAATTTATTAGAAACCTGGAAACTACTATAGTCCTTTAAAATGCTTTGGAAAAAGCCTGTCTGAGATGGTCTAAAAATATATCCTAATATTTTATAAAACTGTTGGTTGGGCTCTTTGTTGCAATGTCTTTTTTTTTTACCTTATATATCTTAGGTGAAATTTATGAAGACTATTCCGGGCACAGCACTGGTTGAAATGGGTGATGAATACGCTGTAGAAAGAGCGGTCACACATCTCAATAATGTCAAGTTATTTGGAAAGAGACTCAATGTCTGGTAAATATGTTTTATCAGATTAATAGTCCACCAGTGGGCAGATGGAATGAGGTTTCAAAGGGACAATATCACATTACTCTGTTATCATTGTTGGAGTTAAGATTTCCAATTTGCAACTGTTTATTTTGGCTTTCAGCTGAAGGAGGGTGGATTTAGGTTAGATATCAGGAAGAAATTCTTTACTGTGAGGGTGGTGAGGCACTGGCACAGGTTGCCCAGGAGAAGCTGAGGATGCCCCATCCCTGGAAGTGTTCAAGGCCAGGTTGGATGGGGATTTGAGCAACCTGCTCTAGTGGAAGCTGTTCCTGTCCATGGCAGGGGGTGGAAGGAGATCATCTTTAAGGTCTCTTTCAACCCCAACCACTCTAAGATTTATTACTATTTATGATTTTATTTATTTACATTCATAAAGCATATTGTCCTTACATGGACTGGCCACTAATAAACTGTATTCCCTAGTGTGTCTTGCCCATCCTTTCTGCATTTTTTAAAAGAAGGTGTCAAATCCAACCCATCTTGTTCTTACTGTATTTATTTCAAATTCTTAGAAAGAAACATCAGCTCTTTTCTAGTTAGATAATAATCTGCAAAGTATGACAGCCTTAATTATTTAAGAAACTTTATCCTTAAATTCCAGTGTTTCCAAGCAGCACTCAGTAGTTCCAAGCCAGATATTTGAACTGGAGGATGGCACGAGTAGTTACAAGGATTTTGCCATGAGTAAGAACAATCGCTTCACCAGTGCTGGCCAAGCATCCAAGAACATCATCCAACCACCCTCCTGTGTGCTGCATTATTACAATGTTCCCCTGTGTGTGACTGAGGAAACATTTGTAAAGGTAGGCCCTTGGAATGGCTGGGCTCTGTCCTGGCTTTTCATGGTGCTGCTTTTAAAAACAAGTAACTGGGGTGGTTACAGCACAGCCACTGGAAGAGACCTGGGTTTTAAAATACATTTGTAGCCCCTCTGGCTACGTTCACAGTTCTGGAGTTACTGTCTCAATTTTATTTATTTATTTATTTGTTTATTTATTTATTTATTTATTAATGTGAGAAACAAAATCTTGAAAATAAAGTTGAGGAGCTTAATGTGGGGTTTTTTTGAGGAAAGGGAAAAGACACAAGGCCAAATACATGAAGGATAGGACTACAATTCATAAAGGATTTACTGACTCCCTGATATGGTTGCTCTAATGACTGCTAGGATGTGTTGGAATGGAGACAAGCATGCACCTGGGACACTTGGCACAGTTGTATCCTAAATGAACTCTAGATGCTTAAAACATGCAATACTGGGCCTCTTTAAGGGGAGGCAGTGGTAAGATTGCTGACAGTTCAGTGAGTTCTTTTTCAATTCAGTAAAATATATTTTTCCAACTCTGTCTGAAAGTGAACTCTGGTTCCCAAGTGGTACCCTTGTATGTACTTCAGAGCTACTGTATTGGAGTAGGAATGTCAAAAAGTAGAACTTGTCATTATTTAAATACGTTTTTGGAGATAGTAGTGATATCACAGATGCAGGAGCCTTGTTTTACATACTACAGAATGGTATTCTAAAGAGTTACCAGTCTAAACATATTTTTAAAATAATTTGCCATAAATTCTTGCGAACTCTCTTAAAAAGTCAGAATCTTCCTTTTTGTCTGTCTCTTCCAGGAACCTGGGGTTTTTGCTAATTTGTTTATGTGCATTTTTGCTGGAGTTTTACCTCTTATTTTATTTTTGTGACAGTTATGTGAGGATCATGAAGTTCTCAGCTTTATTAAATACAAAGTGTTTGACCCAAAACGTAAGTAAAATTTGACCGGTTTGGGAAGTTATTGATTCCAGTTTTGATCTGAGTATGCATTGTCAGGAGACGTTACTGATCCCCTCCTTCCCGTTTTTATTTGTCATTTTGACAGCTTCTGCCAAAACGCTGTCTGGTCTGCTGGAATGGGAATGTAAGACAGATGCAGTGGAAGCTCTCACTGTACTTAATCACTACCAGATAAGAGTCCCAAGTAAGTAAATTTTCCTAATCTTACTGCTGAAATTTTTTCTTCTGTGGAGAAGGACTTGAGGGTTCTGGTGGCCACGAAAATGATCAGAGGGCTGGAGCACCTCTCCTGTGAGGAAAGGCTGAGAGAGCTGGGGTTCTTCAGCCTGGAGAAGAGAAAGCTCCAGGATGACCTTATGGTGGCCTTCCAGTACTTTAAACTGGGCCTATAAAAAGAGGGAGAGTGACTTTAGACAAGGGCAAATAGTGGTAGAACAAGGAGTGAGGGTTTTAAACTAAGAGAGATTTAGGTTTTAGATGTTAGGAAGATGTTCTTGACTGTGAGGGTTGTGAGACACTGGAACAGGTTGCCCAGAGAAGCTGTGGGTGCCCATCCCTGGAAGTGTTCAAGGCCAGGCTGGATGGGGCTCTGAGCAACTGGTCTAATGTGTGGCATCCCTGCCCATGCCAGGAGGTTGGAACTGGATGATCCAACAAGATGATCCCTTCCAACCAAACCCTTCTATGATTCTTTCACAATAAATATAAAGAAATCTGCCATGTCTTGAACTGAGGATTCTTTAAGGTACTCAGCTCATTGCTCTCAATTTACTGCTCCTGTAGTGTGTTCCTTGTGAAACCAGAAATTGTGAAGCCAAGCTGAATTTAGCTCCAAAGTAGCAAGAATAGAGTGGGGTGAGTTCACCTGCTAAACAAGTACACAATAGGCCAGATCTGCACTGAACAATGAAGACAGTTTACTGGATTAAATGGAATTTTTCCAGGTGGAAAAATGGAATTAAATTCCCAGACATAATTTTGAATCCAGCCCAGTTGGATTCAATTCCCAGTTAAAATAATATTATTTTAAACTACTTCCTCCTAACTGTTATGAGTTTGTCTCCGTCTGAAGTGTTAACAGTTTAAATCTTTTCTAATCTCCCACACCTTTGGCCCACCTTGTTAATAATGGACCTGAGAGGCAGGATATTTTTGAAGATAGTATTGATATCACACTGTTCACAATTTCAGTTTTATCTCAGTTTGGAGAGGTGGTAACAGCAGAAAAGCTTTCTCTTTCAATGTGAAAAAGGCAAACCCCAGTGGAGGTGTGAGTGTGAAATACACAGAATTTGCCAGGTTATGGAAGGTGGATCAGCAGGAGAGCTGTGCCCACGGTGTGTTCTGTGTTGTCTCCTCACAGATGGCTCCAACCCTTACACCTTGAAGCTTTGCTTCTCTACTTCATCCCATTTATAGAGAAGAGGACAGCATGTTAAGAGCTACGTTCACCTGGATTTGCAAGTTAAAAACTACACTTCGTTCACAAAGCTCTAAAGTGGTTGTTCTAATGTTGCCTTGTTTCAACTTAATTCTAATATCTTTTATCTTGTTTTATAATAAATGGATGTTCCTTCATAAATACAAACCAGATTTTTTTTATTTTTGCCTCTGAGAAGTACATGTTGTAAGCTTACTACAAAGTTTGTATTTTGTTAGTGTAGTATCTTCAAATGTCTAAAGAAGCACCAGTAGTATAAACGAGATTGTTTCTTTTCAAAAAATGAAATATATTTGCATTTTCAAAATGTTAAAGATTAGCAAGTATTTTTCCATTTGTAGTTTTAATTGGCAGATAGAACTATTACAGCAGAATTTTAAATGTAGAACTTGTTTTTCAGTATGTTAAGTAGTGAAGTATGTTGCAATACTAAAAAGAAGCTTGTATTTATAAAATGCTTTGATGGGGTTAATGTTGCACATACTGAACTTTTAGTAGTATAGACTTGATTTATAGTTCAGACAGAGCTAACGTAGAAAATTATTAAGTATGTACACGTGTATGGTATGAATTCATACTTATTTAAAGTGGTTTTGTTTTTTTTTTTTTAAAACCCCTATTTTCCATTTGCATTAGCATGATGCCATCTATAGCTAGTCCCACCGTAGGGGCCTTTTAAAAATTAAAATTGCAAGCCTGTATCAATGTGTTCATCCTCATTTTCCATAACTTAAACTTAAATCTTTGGTGTTTAACATATCCTTTTGACTCTTTTTTTTAAAGCAGTGGTTATGACATACTAAATGGTAAAAGTTGGGGGGGGGGGTGACAACATGAATTGCAATAGAAACCAAGGTGGTAAAAATAGTTAAAACAAAAAGAAAGCTCCCACCATATCATTTCATACCTGGACAGTTAATTCAAATGTTTTCTTTTGTCTGATTTATCTTAAACATCTATTATGACCATGAAAGAATTCATTGGGTGAATAGTTTTGGCTTGTCTCTAGTTTAAGATGAGATATTCTCAGTGGGATTCAGGTAAAGTAACTGATGATGTGATGTGAAATTAGTGAGGTGAGAAATCTTTCACTTTGGAGAAGATGATTTGTTCTGTCCCAGTACAAATTTGAAACCTGTCTTCTGGAACTGGAGTTGCCTTACTTGGGCTAAGCGCCCAGAAATGGGAATCCAAGCAGGGAAGTCTGGGAGCTGTTGTCCCAGGCTCTGTGTGTGTTCCCCTTTCTGAATTTGCAGCGGAGTGTTGAGGGCTTCTTTCAGTTCTATTCTTGGTCATTGGAGAGAAGTTACTTTATCAGCTATTTTATGCTTTATCCTGTAAGTTCTTTGTTCTGTCTTTGTGGATTTTGTCTATACCTATCCTTTAAACAAGATGATTTGTGCAGAGTGCTTGTCCTTGAGAGGTTATGTTGTAGGACATTTATGGCTGTGGGCATTGCACATCTTTCAATACAGACTGGATTTTCCCCATTCTTAATTTCAAGGCAAATATTCCTTATCGTACCAGGCAAAATGTGACAGATGTCCTTCAGGTTTTCTCATCAACAATGATTCATTTTTGCCCTGCCTACCTCCATTTTGTTCATGCTTCAGGTAATGAGTGGTTCAGGTATTCACATCAGGCATTTAATATGTCTGAACTGGGAACTAAAAACCAGCTGCTCTTTGGCAGCTCTTTCAGCACAGGGTTTGGAGTGATCCCAGCCTCCTGTCTGTGAGGTGGCAAAGAGACTTGCATTTTAGGGGCACTGCTGAGACTCAGCCTCAGTGCTCTTTCCCCAGAAATTGCTTCCAGACAGCTCCAGCGCAGAAGTCTATGTGCCACATCTTGCTGCTAGTGAAATGCTCTGTGCTGCTTAATGTTTTAACTGTAAAAGATCTCTCCCAAACTCTCATTTCTCTTTTATCAACTTGAATGTTCTGTGGAAAACTGTTTCTTCTGTCATAATTTCCATTGCTGGTTGTATTAATGTAGTTCCAGAAGTTGTTTGTAGTTGAGCATTAAAAATAAGTCTGTTTTCAATTTGCAATGTGGGATGAGTGACCCTTAAAACATTCAGGTTTGATTAAAAAAAGAAAAAGAAATGCACTTTAATGTTTTGGTGTCCTCAGTGGATCACAGCATTCAGTGCCTAAGATGTTCAGGTGAAAGGCATCTTTCCTGTGTCTTCCCAGATCAAATGGAGCATGGTTCTGAGTATATCGTAGAGGACTTGATAGCAACTGCAAGGCCCATATGCAAAATGAGTAGCCTGTGCCATGTGGGGCAGAGAAGAGAGGAGGCTGAAGAATTGTGCAAGCTTCTTTCTCCACAAAATAATGATCTTATTCATGTATTCATGAGAACAGGAAAGATTCCTTGTTGGTGTTTTGCTGTTAAAAGAAAATGTCTTCTCTTGGGCCTACAAGGATGGGTGCTTGTCCTCAGGAAGGAATGAGGTTGGTCTTCTTCCACACACGAGGTCTGTGTTCACCTTTAATCTTACTCTTTAGAGCAGAGCCCAAACAGTGGGGCAGGTGGGAAGTTAGTTGCTCCAGAGAGAGTGAAGTTTGTCTCTCATTTGGCAGTGGTATTACCATACTTGTTAGATTAAAATTAAACCTTCGAGGTCTCGTAATGCTGGTTTTTTTCCTGTCTCTTTTGCATAAGTCATACAAGTAAAACACTGAACATTGCTATGCACATTCCCTGCTTGTAAGCAGCTGTCATTCACAATGTAATATCTTCATGTCTGTCCCACTGTTTGTTTTGTTGGGTTTTGTTTGTTGGTGATGTTTTGTTTGTTTTTCCAATTGATCACTTTTCATTGGAAGTAAAGATGTCCTGAGGTGGACATATGTTCCTCTTCTGTCATGATACGCTAATTCTTGTTTATATTTATTTTTCCTTACATGCAAGAAGTGTGAAGAGCTGTTTTTTGACTTTCTATACCACCACAGCAAGACAGAATGTATTGCTAGGGTGATGAACGAGAAGATTTAAAAGAAACCCTGGAGGACGTGTTTGGGTGTCCTGGTTTGTGAAAGGAATGATACAACTGAATGTGGTGTCACTAAGTCTGTCTTTTAGCAAGGCATAATGTTTGGGGCAAGCTGGCTTGTTACTGGCTGAAACCCTTTTGTTGTAATTAAATGCAACTTGCTCCTTTTCCTGCTGTGTGTTTTCTTGTGAACAGCTCTTGAACTTGTTTGAATGTGCTGGTGGCTTAGCAGGAGACATTCAGTCTCTTCTGTTAAATAATGCATTGAGGTCTGGGAACATGCACACTCTTGCTCAATTATTTTTTCATCTCAGGGATGTGTTTAAACATACTTGGGATTTTTTTGTGGGTCCTTTTTTTGAAAATACCTTGCATTCCAACATCTGTAGCTACCAGCGGGTTTTTTAGCCATTCCAGGGTTTCATGTCTGCTTTATGTCTATTTTTATGTCTAACCAGTCAGAGATAAGTGTGCTGCATGACTGATTTGTTGTGAAATTCAAGTATCAGTTGCACCATTAATATTGGCACTTGTGGGGAGGGGTGAGCAGATGTGCTCACTCCTATGATAATGTGATGTTTCTAGGGTGCCATTTGGGTTCCTGAGAACCACAGTCAGATAAAAATAACCTGAAACAAGTAGCTGTTCAGGGTTTTTGGGATGATGAGGCCCCCAAGTTCTACTGCTAAAGCATCTGATTTGATAAAGGGTCAATCCATTTCTAGACAGCTGCATTCTTAAGTTAAAAGAGCAAAATATTTGTGTTCTGTTTAGTCTCCTGATGCATAATAGTCTTTCTCTGTTAAAAATAGAGGATTTCTTTCTCCAAGGACTGTAATTCCCACGGGATGTGGAGGAACCTAATGCAGCCAGATTACTTGTGCTGTGCTTTGACCGTGGCTCTCTGAAGGAAGTAACCTCAGTCCCTTTTCTTGTGTTCAGAAAGGTTTATCTGTCCTGTGCCAAGCCTTCCTGTCCTGGCCTTTCCCAGCCAGCTCCCTGGGCTGGAGCCATACATTAATTCAGATGGGCTCCCTGCTCTTCCTCTTCACTGTTGCAGCTGCTGAAGCGTGGTCTTAATTTCTGGCACAATTTATTTAACTTTTCCTTCTCTGGTGTTCGTAGAGCAGCTGCAGCCTGAGTGGGTCTTCATGCAGGGGAATGAGTCCTTCAGGAATGTGCCAGGGAGCCAGCAGCTATGGCAAGATAATTAGCCCTCTTTTCCAAAGCATCTGGGATCCAGGAAAACAAATTAATCCTGGCAGGGACAGTATAGCAGTATTGAGAATTAAACACTGGAATGGGATTGTGGGATTGGGGATGGCTGAGGTTGGCAGTTGGAGCACAATGCAGGGTGTAATTACTCAATTTCATATAAGCCATTATCTGTTTATTTTCTCTTGCCATCTTTTCTTTCCATTTGTGGTTTCATCTTTCTTCAAGCTACTAAAAAAATTAAATTGTTTGTGCTCCATTCAAAATTCAAGTGGGTAGTAGTCAAATAAGCCTCCAGAAGCTATTAGAGTGCTTCTTACTGAAAATCCTAGATTTTCTCTCTTAGGCTGTTAATACAATAGACTTTGGATATTTCAGGAAGCACAGTTTGTATTTAGGTGATGCTTTTTCTATCAGCAAAGTGCAAACTTCTGGCCATTTTAAACTGAATGGCTTGGATGCAGGGATTTGCATGTAATATAGATTATGCTTCTATTTTCTCTTCTGTTAACCACAGCACTGTAACTGCTAAATCAGATTAAATCACCGGGCTTTAGATAAGCATCCTGTCAAAAGGCTTCAGAAGTGTCTAAGAAATAGCCTGGTTGGACAGTGACCTGGTAATCTTTTTTGGAAGTTGCTGCATGGCTTCTGATTGAACCACAGTAACCTAAAACTTCAGTAGCTGAAGGTGGGAATCCCACTTACTGAACTTTTAGTTCTCTCATCTTCTTGGGGTGCACTTTAAATCCAAAACAAACTCCTGAGTTATGAGGATAGAGCTCAAACTGGAATATTTTAGTTACACTTAAATGTTCCCCTTGCCCAAGATTTCTGTGGCGTTTTTCCATCTTTTTATTGCTGTATGGGCAAAGACTTGTCTGTGCCTTTCTAAGGATCCTTTTTGTGCCCCTAACTCTTCCTTTTTGTGTCCTTTTAACATGAAGCAATGAGAGCTAACCAGAGGATTCCAGATTAGGACTGAGCTATTGACTTATTTCAAAGTAACATGTTCTCCAGTATTGCTTTTTTCAGCTACAGCTTTCATGTAATAATAATATTAATAATAATAAAAGCAACCCTACCTGAAGTAGTCTGAAGGACAGGTTTCTCTCATGAAGAGAAATAAGGTGATAACACTTCACCAGGTCTTCAAGCATATAGACCCCAAGTTCACAGCTGAGTGCAACCCTGCTCTTCTTGCTTTCTTCACCATAGGTAATAACACATCATTTGTGTTTGAGTGCTGCTTCAATCTGCCCCTGCCATTACCTCCAGTGCTCCCACCTTTGCTGACCCTGGCATTGCAAAAAAAAAAAAAAAAAAGAAAAGAAATTGAGGTTTTCGTTTTTATCTCCCAAAGCTTCCAAACAAAGCTTGTTCTTCTGTCTTCTGCACATGTTGAAAATTCCCAAGAAATAGGACAGGGATATTCAAGGATGCAAGGACAGCAGAAGCTAATCTTACTCTTTGAAACTGGTAGCTCCTGGTCTGTGCCTGCCAGCACAGCCTCCATTTTATGTTATTGCTGAAAGCAGACTCCGCTTTCCAGGAACTCTGCTGTGTAGGCCTTTCCGGAGAGCATCCGGCCAAGGACAAGCCTCCTTTCACGGGGAGGACAGAGCGGTTCCGAAGCCGGGATGGCACAGGTTCATCTGCGGGATGTGTGTGGGGTGAGGCTCTGTGCTCCAAGGGGAGCCTCTCCTGTGGCGTGCTGCCACCCCAACAGCCTTGGCAGGAGACCGTCCTGCACTAAGCTGCTCATTGCTGAATGTTTGAGAGGGGCCCGTCTTTAAACTGCTTAAGCAGCAGTCACTTTCCATGTGAAGCTGCTCTTAAGCCATTTTGCAAGCACTTAAGCTGCTCCTATCTTTTAGTCCTCTTGAGGTGCTGATATTCCCCATTTCCCCAGTCACTGCCTGTACCTTGCATTAGCCTGGTTCCTATTGAAGACTCTGTAGATCAGTATTCCGAAGCGTCGCTCACTTGTGCCTGCTTTGAGTTGTGTGTGTGGTTTGAGCGTAGGCCTGCCAGCTGTGAGGTTGGCTTCTGAGCCAAGGAGGGTGGGATTCTGCCCTGACACAAAAGAGCCCTAAAGACAAGTTGCCCAGTGCTCCAGGTTTCACTGGGGGCTCAGACACTTGTCCATACTTGTCCTGCAGCTTGCTGAGGAGTCTGTTTAACTTTAGCAAAACACCCGATACCTCTGAGTCAGCCTTGTACCCAGGGCTGTGCAGCACAGAGGCCGAGCTGATAACAACTGCGTTCTGCTTTGTGTCCTTTCCAAGCGCAGACCAAGTTCCCCTGCTGAGATCTGAGGAAGGGGTGGGTGGAGAGGCTGAGCTGTGTTCACCTGGGAGATACCGTTCTTATCTGCTCTGTGAACGGGGAGCTGAGCAAAGGAGCAGGGGGAACATGAGCACACCTTTGGCTCTTGGCTGTGGCAGCAGCACAGAACAGACACCAATGTCTGTGCTGCTGGCCTGTAAAGCAGAGAAGCTTTCAGAGCCAGGCTGGTTGAGTTCACACACAGGTGTCTGGTAGATTGGCACAAAGTGGATTTTATTTACGCAGTTTAGATAGCTTTGGGCTTGGTACAAGGTAGCTCTGTGGCACCTGGCTTGCACGTGATGAATACATGAGGCCCAGGATCTTTGAGTTCCCTGTTTTCTTGCCAGTTCCTCCTGGTTTCCTAATGAAATGGAGCAGCTTGCCCCTGCAGCGTGCCCATGCAGCTTGCTTGACCTTGGGGACTGTGTTGGTCCCCACAGGTACACAGCCAAGTGCCTGTCCTTGTCCTCCCACAAGTCCACTGGGGAATGTCACTGGACTGGCTGTGCATTGTGTGGAGCTGACATGGAATAACCTGCCCGTGCCTGGGTTTTGCCTGGGGGGCTTTGTAACGCCAGGGGGTACCAGTTTCTGCCAGGAATCTGGTGAGAGTGAGGAGATGAGCACAGTGAAGTATAAGGCAGCTATTGCCACAAAGACATTAATCAACTGCTTTTCTGCAGACCTTTCACAACAGACTTCTGCCTCTCCTCCCTCTCCTGGTTCCTTTCAGGGCCTATAGTTCTGCCTATGAATAAATTATACAATATTTTAGAAAAGAGTGAAAAAATGGCCTTAGATGATGTGTAGTCCCAAATTCCCTTTATGCCAGGCACAGCCCAGGTGATAAAATCCTGGGTTGCCCTGTTTATCTGAAATACAGAAGGCTGCCATGGAGGAAAGGGCAGGGTCCTTCAGGACCAAGTACCTGCAGCTCTGCTGTTGTCAGGTTTCTGTAGCATTTTACCCGACTTGCATCTCTGGACCGGACACCTGATCATCTGAAATGCTTCCTGGCATCCACTCAACTTACTTTTCTGTCAGTTGAAGCAGGAAACTTATTATCTCAAAGTAGCAGGCATAGATGATGTTGTTGTTGTTGTTGTTATTATGATGATGATGATAATTATTATTTCTTCCATGTTTGCAGCTGTCACCTTCCCTCCCTCCCTGTGATGGGCTGAGTTAGCAAGGAGGAAGTTCCCCTGTGGGCCTGTCCTGGCTAACAGCAATGCTGGGCCACTATTCCCCAGGGCTGTGTGTCCTCCAGGGAGAAAATCAGGCACAACTGTAGTTTTGGAGCTTGTAACCAGGAGAATCAGGACACAGAGGCCACTACTTTTGTGTTTCTGTTCATATCCAGGCTTTGGGTTTGTCTAGTGCTTCACAGGGAACAGGGGCTAGAGAACAGGGGCAGTGGGTCCTGCTGTTTCCTCCCCTGGATCCGGGCTGGGGGCTCTGGGGCAGAGCTGGCAGGGAGCAGGGCAGAGCCTGCCCTGCTGGCAGGGGACAGCAGGTGGCAGCAAAAAATCCAGGTCCCTTGGCTCCGAGTTCAGCGCCGGGGACTGCGTGTGTTGGCTTCTGCTGAACTGGGGACAGTGAAATCTTAGATAAACTCTCTGAAGTAGATCTTACATGGCTTTTGGTTTGTGCTGGAGGGCTCTTTGAGGTCCTGGGATGCTGTCCTGCAGCATCGGC
This sequence comes from Lycocorax pyrrhopterus obiensis, assembly GCA_014706295.1. NCBI lineage: Eukaryota > Metazoa > Chordata > Aves > Passeriformes > Paradisaeidae > Lycocorax > Lycocorax pyrrhopterus. Next base: position 1,349,116 of record JACSVZ010000004.1, read on the forward strand.
ACTGGATCACCCTCAAGGACCTGCCAAGATGTGTGGAATGACTCCCAGGTGCTTGAGTTTGGGCTCCCATTCACCAGAATGGCCACTCCAGAATTTGCTGAGCCACGTGTGAGTGAGGAGAGAGACTGTGCAGGGCACAACCAAGGGCAGCAAGCACATATGTGGCTGAGCACAGCTGTGCTTTGCAGAGAGCAGCGTGTAAGGTTGCTTCTGCAGAAACCCATCCTTGACTTTGGAATCTCCTCTGGGTTACCCAGAGGCATCCAAGCTGGAAAACTCAATGTCTGAATCTCTCCTGCAGTCTTACCAGCTCTGGGGTGTGAGCTAAGACATCTCTGCAACCCTTTTCCTAAGAGCAGCATTGCGAAAGAGCCCCACTGGATAATCCAGAAACCTGGGTTTGATTCCACTTGTGTAAGCAATTTATCGGGCAAGAGGTGATATTTCATCCCTCCTCCTTGAGGGAGCTGGTGTGCTTCTGAACATGTGCAAATGCCTTTGATACTTCAATAATAATGGATAGATGGCAGCCTGGCTTAGGAAGAACAGATCTTGCAAGACAAGTGTGATTGCTTCCACTGGGGATAGAATGGAAAAGGATCCAACAGCCAAAGATGTCAGCAATGCTACTCCTGAGGAGTAGTAATTAAATAAATGCAATGAGGCAGTGAAAGGCATGAAAAAGTGACTGCCACAGCAGCATAGGTGGAGCTCAGAGGGTCCCCCGTGGGGTGAGACATCTGCGTCAAAGGGCTCACAAAAGAGACGCAGGGAGCCTGCACGTTTACCTGGAGAGGGTGGGACTGGGTCCCATTCCCTTTCCTCCTGATTTTCCTCCGGGCTCTGCTTGTCCCACTTCTCATGGTGGGGGCACCCGGGAAACACTGGCAGAGGTGGGGCTGTGTCTGTCTCCCTGGCTCCTGGTGCCATTCCTGAGCCATGCCCTGCGGGCTCTGTCTGGAGCTCACCCCCACGCAGGGAGCAGCAAGCCCTGCCTGCCTGATGAGCTCTCTGGTGGCTTTTTTCAAGGAGGAGCCTGTTTTCGGATGGTCACGAGGTACAGACACCCCCTCTCACCACGGACAAAGCAGGAGATGAGAGCTGGGTTGGAAGGATGCTGAGACCGTAGGATGTGTCTGTGGGGGGTGCTTCAGGGACTTCACTGCCACATTGGCAAAACAAGTGGGAGGTTCAAAAGGGAGACTGAGGTGGGAGGGAGAGGCTGTGGGCACATTTTTCCATAAGGATGAGTTGCAGAAGGAAGACACAGGTGAAGGGGAAGCACTAACACTGGTGGAGGCTGCACTGGGCCAAAGCAGGAGCTGGGCAAAGTCTTGGTCCTGCAGCTGTGTGCTGTCAAGCTCTGGCTGTTCTCTGGACTCCCTAGTGTTACCTTCACTCCTGGGAGAGAATGGGGGCAGCTTCAAACTTGGAGACAGTCCACTTCTACCCAGAACAAAGCAGTTGTTTTGATACCATGTCAACCATGCTGGTTATTTTGGGAATTTTCCACCTTCTTCTTGTTTTCTGTCCTCATTCCACATAAGAAAAATCGGCTTTTGATGGGGTTTCGGAACAGGAATGTTGCAACAGTTGTACAGCAGCTGCATAGCAGTGCCTGTTGGAAAGCCACTCCTTTGCCCTGCCTTCTTGGCTTCAGCTGGGCTTGTTCCTGCCATGCTTTCCTTCTGGATTTGCTCCTTTTGGGTTTTCCTTTTGTTTATGCTCCCTTCTTTCAGGCTGGGGCACGTGTTTCCAAGGGTCAGCCTAGAGCCAGAGGTCACGGTCTTTGGTGTTCAAACTTAGCCATGGATTTTATAACACTTGTGGGGAGAAGAACCAGCTGTGGTTTGGCATTTTTGGCAGCCCCCTGTCTCCAGACTCTGGGTCACTTGCTGTGCTGTCCCTGCTGGGGACAGGAGAGGAGAAGACTGAAAATGCAGGGCAGCTGCTGGCATTCTCACTCCCACAGCTGTGTCAGGCAGTGAACACCATGGTTCTTGTCCTGCTGGCCTGGGGGAGACCTGGGGGCTGGGATCTTGGCCAATTCCATGTCAGGACACCTCTGCTCCTTGTGCCATGGGGAACACCCCTGCCCTGCAGCGTGGCCGGATGTCCTTGGGCGTGAAAGCGCTGCTGGATCTGTCTGATCAGATGGCAAAAGCCACTGTGAGCCCCTGCCCTTTGAGCAGGGTAGAAACTCCAACTCCCAGACAGCTGGAGAAGCAGCCTGGTAAACACAGCCACGTGAGTGTGTGATAAGGGAGCACTTGCCCCCGGACACACTCCTTGGGCACAGCCTTTGCCCAGAGTTGTTCCCCACCCTGCCTTATGGTGAGTGAGCTGTGGTCCTTCACCCCCAGCCTCCTGCGCTGCCTCCCGGGCGGGTTTGCTGCCAGCTCTGCTTTCCTACTGAGGCAAAGTGCAAAGGCACCTCTTGCATCACTCCAGGGGGGTGAGGGCCAGGCAGGGCTGTCCCTGCCAGCAGCAGCACTGCAGGCACTGGGCATGCACAGGAGGCTTTAAAGATCCAAGGACCTGCTCCCATCCAGTTCCCCATTGCCTGTAAATGAAGTAGGATAGCTTTGAAAAATCAAAATGTTCCTAGCAAATGGAAGCTGCTTCGTCCGGCTGAGATTTGTCTCCTCCAAGGGGAGGACAATTTGCCTTTGAGACAGCCAAAATGTTTTCTGCATGAAAGGCCTGGCTCACCTCTCAGTGGAAGCAATGGCATCTTGTGTCACCTGTTTGTAAGGCAGCTTTGAAGTTACCTGTTTATGTAACCTATTAAAAATACATCAATGTGCCCTCTTATTCTTTTCTTCCCTGCCAAGGCCTTGGTCAGACATGGTTTCAGGTGAGCTGTGAGAGTTGGTTGCTGCTGAAGGGTGCAGAGGGGTCAGACATGGCGACAGTTTCCAGACTCAGTGTGGGTTCTGCAGGAACATCCCTGGGCCTTGCTGCACACCCTCTCCCAGTGTTGGCACACACAGACCTCAGGCACAGCACCCTGTTCTTCAGAGAGCATCACATCCCTCTAGCCCCCTCGTTAATGGTTAGACCCACATTGCAGCAGCTGCCTCCCTGGCCCAGCTGTGGAAAGAGTCACAGATTTTAAATATTGGATTTTCTGATCTTGCCCTTTGGACTTATTTTGCTGTGGCTGTTGGTAAACTGTGTGCTCCTAAGCTCAGGCTGCTGTGAAATCCTCTCTGGACTGCCGCACCCCTGAGCAGGTACATCTTGGTGAGTTGTACAGGAGCAGTGCCTGATAGAAGTTGGCACATATGGCTCAAGGCAGGAGCCTGATTTCGGCTTAGTTTGGTATAGAATTGCCTCCCAAAGAAAGTGCTGGTGAGAAGGGGCCTGTGGAGGTCTCAGATTCAGCCAACCTTTGGAGCAGGACTGTTGCCAAATCTGGGTCAGAGCAGCTAAGGCTGGAAAACGTGAAAGGGTGGAAACCCCTCCACTCTGGGTCCATGTCCCAGGGCTGCACCACCCTTCTGGGGAAGGAGCTTTTCCTAACACCCTGTCTGAACCAGCCAGGCAGCCTTACCTGCTGGAAAGACTTTGGCTTCATCTCCCTCTAAGTCACTGTAGACTTCTTCTAAATCACCCCAACCTCCTCTCCTTCACATCTAACCAAGCCAGCTGTCTCCACCTCTCCCTGTAGGCAATGTTCCCTGACCTTAACCTGCCTGGTGGCCCTGCTAGTCCTCTCCAGCTTCCAGCAGATCCATGCTCATTCTGGAGGGGCTGTTCACACCCACCAAGTCCTGCTGAAAGGGAATGCTTAGAGCCAGGACATGCTGCAGTCAAGCTCAGAAACAAGCTCCTTGTTGTGTCTGCTCCAATAAGGCTTCAGGAGAAGCTTTTGATGTATTTCTGAATGAGATGAGCCTGAGCCAGCTGGCACGTGCCCAGCATCGATAAGCAAGGCCTGCCCATGCCCATCTCCTCACAACACTGCAGCATCCTCCTGACCACTGAGGGCTACAGGCCACTGCCTTGAACTGTCTCCTCAGCCCCATGGAAGAGCAACACAGTTTGGGAACACCAGCAGCACGAGGCTGGTATGTCCTGAGGTCTGGACTATTCAGAGCAGCAGACACCTCTCCACTGCCTCCTGGGCACTGTCCACCCCTTCTGGAGTTGGTCCAAGGAGTTCAGCTGCTCCCAGATTCCAGAGGCAGTATGGCTGGAACACAGAGGAGCTGTTGGAGCTGTCTTGCCCTGCTCAAGGCCAGCTCATCCATGTTCACCTTGCTGGCACAGCTCACTCTGAATGGAGGGGCGAGTGCAATCCACTTAGATGGATTGCAGGGAGCAGAGGGACTTTGCAGGGTCATCTTGGGCACTTCAGCAGGATCTGGACTCCAAACCTGAGCCTTTGTGGAACATTAGACTCCTTCCTCTTTTCCCTTCTGTGGGACTGAGATGTGCTGGGCAGCCCATTCCTGCCCAGAGCTACCTGGTCCCCACTGGTCACTCATCTCTGAAGGATGGTGTCAGATGCCTAAGGCTGCTCCTCTGAGGTCTGAAAGATTAGACTGAAAGTTTTATGGGTGGGAGATGTCCCAGGGCTGAGGTCAGAGACAGAAATGTAATGTCTGTCCTGCTCTGTTATACAATCCGCTGTCAAATAATCACTCGGGGTCACTGCGCCTGCCAGGCCACTGCAGCTGGCAGTGGGGCTGCTGGAAAAACAGGATCACTGTCCACCGGACAAGAAGGAGAAGAAGGAAAAGCAGTAACACACTTCTGGGCAGTCCCATGTTCAGACCCTTCCCAGCCTTGGGGCTCCCAGCCTTGCAAGGAATTTTCAATGACAGAGGCACTCTAAAGGACACAGCCTGTTTGTAGGATGGTCGCAGGGGGGATGTGGCTTTGGCCACGGTGAGGAAAGGCTGGTGTTTGTCTGTGGGATGCTGCGGCTTGAAGTGTGCGAGCAGGGAACTGTGCCTGTCACAGAGACACTGGGTCTCCGCTGGATCGGGGCAAGGACGAGACCCAGCATCCATCCAGCACAGCTCTGTGTCCCCCAGCCCATGACTGCTCTCTGCATTTCCTAAACCTGCAGTGGAGCCAAGTCTGGGGCAGAGCTGTGGCCTGCCGTGAGCTGCTGACCAGCACGTAGGGGTTGGGCCAGTGCCACAGCCGGGCTATGTTGCCCACTGTGGACTGACACCCATTTAACAGTGCTGTGTTAATGATTTCAAAGGTGCTGCAGAAGAAAGTAGCTGAACTGGGCACTTGGAGGACATCAGGGAACCTGTGGGAATGGCTACTGATGACCTGTGTTGGCTGCAAGTAAGCAGTCACTCGAGGGAGCTGGATGATTTTCCCTAGGACATACAGGCCAAGTCCAGGAAAAGAAACCACGCCAGCAGGGAAAGCTCACAAAGCAAAGCTGGGAAGCGGCCACACTGCACTCAGAGCTTGAGAACACCCTGAGATTCCTGTCCTCAAGCACGCATTTACAGCTAGCTAGCCTACTTCTGCTGGGTAATTTCTTCCTAATAAGGGGTTTTGGCAGGTGGCTGCGCTCCCCTGAGGGTGAGGGAGAGCAGCTCAGTACAAGCAACAAAGTGGTGTGGGGCAGGGCGAGTTCCTTTTGATTTAACTCAGAGGGTGGCTGTGAAATAGAAATGCTGGGGGATGACTGGATGGCACTGAGGAAGCTTGAGGCATCCCTTACTTGGATTTGCCGCCTGTGACTGGGGAGGCATTCGGGCTTAATGCAGCTGTTTTGTTAATTTAATCCCGCTTGATTTTCCTTTACACTTTCCCAAATGTTTTAAGCTATTCTTTGTTGTGCTCACCCACTTTTTAATCTGAGGTCAAATGATTGGATCTTAATCCCTGGATCTCAAATGAATTTGCCTTTTGGTTTCCAGCCCTCTGCTACAGCCAGGCTTGCTGTCTCCCTCTCCTTCTCTCATTATTTCTCTGTTTCTTGCAAGTTAACATTACTTGAGAATAACAAAACAGGTGATACCCCCTGACTGATACTTCCAAACAGTTTTACATTTTTCCTTGTGATGAGTCCCTGGAGCCTTTTTTGCCCAACTACCTAAATGTGATCATAGCCAGTGCAATACTGTGCTTTTTGTGGCTGGCTAGGTGCACAGACAGCTGCCCTGGCGTGATCATACAGGACAGCACCTAAATCCATTGTACAATCTTCCTGGAGGAGAGGGGGCGGGACAGACTCTGAATCTGATTCACAAATCCAAAGATGACAGGATGCTGATCTCAGCCCCACCCTCTGGGTTTTGCTAAAACTTGGTTTCTCATTTCATTGCAATTGTCCTGTGCTGCAAGTTCCTGGCTCAAATGTATGCAAAAATTCTTGGAGGAAGACTAAATACAATTTTTCAACAGCATATTCTAGATTTTATTGAGAAGAGATGAAATCTAATTAAATTCACAAGTTAATCCAGCCAGATTAAATGGCACATTCCACTTTGTGTCCTTAGCTTGGCCCAGGGGCCAGACTGAACCTACAAACACAGACCACAGAGAACTGGTCTTGCCCTTTGTGTCTAGACTCAGGCCCAGACTTTGCTTCAGTACCTGAGACTGGATCCAGACAGTTTCATTGGGGTGTTGAGGATCACAATCCAGATCCAGGCCTGATTGGAAGCACAGGAGTGATCCCAGCCCTGAAGGGTGCTGCTGCCCCAGGTACCCTCTCATAAGCCCATGGTGCTGGTGGGGGAAGTTCAGGTCCCCACCTCATCCGGGTTTCCTGGGTGCTGCCATCACTGGGTCTCATGCCAGCTCCTGCTGGCAGCTACCCTGTCTTTGAGGTACCAAGTCCTTCTTGGCAAGGCAGCCTGTGTTAGTCCAAAGCTTCTCCTGAGCTGGGTACAGTGAGCTGTGACCCTGTGGCTAAACAACATCCAAACCCATCCTACCCTGAGAGAGCCATGGGCTAATGCAGCCTCATCCGAGGGTGTGTGCGTGACCCTGTGTTGGAGGGATTTGCCTTCCGGAAAAGGACAACGAGAGCTGCAGGTCAGATTCTGCTGTGGGAATCCAGCAGAATTCTCTTAAGCACAACTCATCTCTATGAAGCTAGTCTGGACTTGCATGGAAAACAAGCATGTGAAACCCTGGGAATAAACCACCTACTTCCTCATGAGGACCTGTAAGCCTCACCCAGCAAGCCAGTCATGTAGCTGCAAAGGATGCAAATAAACTCTGTTGTGTAATTAGCACCCTTTGGATGCCAGGGCAATCAACCCCACATGCAACCAGGAGCCAGGCCTGCCTGCACAGGGCTCAATTCCAAACACCCTCCCCAGGTTTAAAGCTGTGCTGCTTCCCTCAAATCAGGATCACATGGTGATGCTTTGCTCCATATGGGAGGAGCTGGCTTGTGATGTGAGAGATCAGTTACGCTGCAAGGGCAAATATCCTCTTCTAAAAGCCACAGCCAGTGCTGATAGGAGTGTTGGCTAGTAAATACCTGCAGCACACTAAGATAAACCAGTCTGATTTTATTACATTAAAGAATGAAATGTCTATGCAGCATTCTTCCTAGTGAGACTCCGAACTGTCACTGAGGTCTCTGTGACGATGGAGTACTTTCCATCCCAAATTGTCCCTGGTAGCCTGATTTTTGCATGCTGCACCATGCAGACAAAGCACTGGTAGTACAGGCTGAACCACAGTCACCGATCATACGGGGACTCTTCCTCCCCTGAGCCCTGCTGTTTGTACCAGAAAAACAGACACAGCTCTTGGAGGGAGCTGTGTGGCTTCAGGGGCTGGTGTGATTATCTCTGCAAGACATTTGATGTGTGTCACTGTGACAGCTGGAGCAATTCTTCTTTTTCTAGGACAAGAGGTTTGGAAGATAGAGTCTGGGGGTGTGGGAAAGCTCTTTCTCTGTGGTGGTCTTGATGGCCTCAAGAGTCATTTGGAAATGACACCAGGAGGATCCAAACCCGAGAGGTGCTTCTTGTTTTTAGAGATGCAGAGTGGGCAGTAGGTGGGTAAGCAGAGCTGGCCTCCAGATGAGGCTGGAAGCAACGTGCTGGCTGTAGACAGGGGCATCTCTGCAGTGGGGCAGCCCTGAGGTTTGCAGGCATACTGGCACTCCAAGCAGCGCTGCAGCCTTCACAGGAGTCAGTAACTAACCCAGACTTTAAAAGCAGCCTCGTCTTGTGCTGTTGCATAAGAGTGAGATGGAAATCACACCGTGTTTATACAGACTGAAATGGTAGGACTCCGCTTGAGCAAGCACTTGCAATGAAAGCTTCAGCTGGCTATGGAGCTTTGCTTCTGGGAGCAGAAGAAAACCACTTAGCCATTTAATCCTTTGAAGACTTCAATCACCCTGATAAGATGTAGACAGGGCAGGACAAGGGAGATGGCTTCCATGTGCCCCTGCAAGACTGTCGCCTCCCCGGGCAGGCTGCATCCCACCACCCCAGAGAGCCCCCGTAACATGTACCACACAGGCCAGCATGGCTCCTGAGCCTGCCCACTGCCCTTTCCCCGGCTGTGACACAGTCCCTCGATTTAAACCCTTAATCCTGGGAAGATTGTGCAATAACTCCTTCAGGCTGAGAACGGATTACGCCCGTTTCAAAGGTATTTGGCACTCTGGCTGCACCGGGAGAGCCCAATCAACCGGCCCAACCTCTCCTGCAAGTGCACCTGCAGGCAATTCTTGCAGCTGGTGCCTAGCAACTTGCTCTGAGCTGCTCTCATGGCTAAAATTCAATGTTATTTCAGTGTTCCTCCCCAGAGGAGCAGCTCCTGGGTCAATATCAGGGAAGAATGAGACATCTCCCACTCAGTTTGCTATAAATTAGTGGTATGGGAGGGGCTGCTTTCTCTCTCTCGAGCACGTGTCCTGCAGCCAGCTAAAAAGGCATCTCCTCTCAGCATGTGGGACTGCTTCAGGTTCAGGAGATTTAGTAAAATGTTTTTTTCCCCTCCTTCCCAACTTGTTTTCTGCTCCCAAATGCCTCTGCTTTCTTGGAGTTCTCTGCAGAAGAGCCAGGCTTGGATTCATGCCGTGTCTCACCTTGGTTTTGCTTGTGTGAGCCCCAGGTTATGCAAACACACGCAGGTAGCTACAAGCTCGGGGCTGTGCTGAGCACTCTCTAATGACGCACAGCAACTTTTAGATCGCCTGTGTGACAAATGAAGGCAGCCCTGAACATGAGAGAGATGCCCTTGGGAAATGGCGAGCACCAGAAAAAAATGCATAGGAAACCAAGACTGCCTGTTTACGGGGCTGAGATCTTTGCCGAGGTGCTGAGGCTAACATCAACCAGCCTGGGCAGGACCGAGCAGCGTGTTCCTGCATGTGGGCAGGGCACAGGAGCGGGTGCTGGGAAGAGGCAGCCAACGGGAGGATCCAGCTGCAGAGTGGGCAGGGGCTCGGGGAGCAGCACATCCTCCAGCGCCAGCTGGCACTGAGCAGAGGGAGGAGCGCTCCAGCTGGAAGACGTGGGAAGCTGTGAGTAGATGAAGTCCATGAGTAGTAGGGCTGTGGTACTGCAGACTGGGTGTTTTTTAGAAAAAAGCAAGACGAGGTGCCTTGAAGGGCTTTTCTAAACTCTGGGAGGGCACGTGTTTGCCTCTGGGAGCAAGCCCAAGATCCAGACGGATTTCCCAGGGGAAGTCTGTTAGGACATCTCGGACTTGCCTTAGTGACACAGCTCCCTTGGTAGTGTCTGGTGGGAGGGCAGCTGACCACTGCCTGCCCTGGCTGTTCCCAGTGCTAGAGCTGGTTCACCACTGCAGAGCTGACCTCTCCTTGCCTCCCCAGTCTTATTCCTTGGGAAGCCCTGGGTGGTCCTAGCAACTGCAGCCAGAGGATTGGAGGTGCCTTATTGCTGTGGACAGGGTGGGTTTCAGAAGAGCCACCTTTATCTCACAGCTGTCTGTCCTCAGCTCCTGACTGCCTGCAGCACTGCACAGTCTGGAAGGAGGAGTGGGAATCACCTGGTCACTAGTTTGGACTTGACAGCCTGAAGCAGATGAGGAAAGAGGTTGTTAAACGCAGAAGCACCAATGGAGATGTCTCCAGCTCATCCCAGGACCCTCAGCCCTCCAAGGTGGGACATGGCTCTGTTCCCCAGCCCAGGAGTGGTGCTCAGCGTGCTTCAGGTAGGTGTTTGGCTTAAGGATTTGTCATCATACAGATCATCTTAAACAAATCCAACTGCATTGCACAGGTTAGCTGATGGGGATAGAGAAACACTTTATACAGAAAGGCATAAAGAACCCAAGTCTGATTCAGCCTTTCCTAGTGTCCAGTGGGTGCCTCTGCCTGCATGAGTCAGGAACTGGCCAGTCCCCTGCCATGCTGTGACACCTGAAGACCAGGAGACATTGTGGTGGCTCTGTTTCCCTTCCAGCCGCAGGAAGGGACAGCTCTCCAAGCAGCGTGGCTGAGCAGCCTCTGGCTCATTGCATGGGTGACAGTGGTGCTGTTGACTGGCCCAGAGTGGGTTTGGGACAAGCTTGGGACAGCAGAGTTTTTAGAGCAGCACGGCCAAATCCAGGAGAAGATGCTGCCTGTAGTACAAAACTGTGACTTTGGTGGCTGAGGGGACTACTGGCCCAGCCTGCACTTGCGGGTCAGACATGTCCTTCTGCTCCAGCAATCCCTTCCCACCACAGCCTGCCTGTGGTTTGCACAGTTGTTCCCAAGCTCCTTCCAGGCCAAATCCACAGCCAGTTTAAGCAGTTTCAATCCTAGCTCCTTTCCTAGCGTGGCTCAGATGAATGTGGCTGGGATTGTGGTGGAGATGGGGACCTTTGCAACCAGGAGAAGACATGTTCATAGCAAAGCCTTCAGCTCAGAAAATGTCTCCTTCCTTCCTGCAAACATAAGGGGACAGAATTAAGGCTGAGCTTTCTGACCTCCAAGTTCTTGACTTCTGCTCTCACGTTACAGCAGCAGCAAATCCTGTTGCATGAGGCAGAAATCTATCTGTCTGAACATGCACTATTTACTCTTCTCTGCATAAACTGTTCCAGACTTGACCAGGAACAAGGCTGGTTACTGACAACAGAATTAGGAAACGTCTTTAATATTGTGGCGTTTTTCCCCCTGTTTTTTTTAGATTTCATATTGAGCTGCTGAATCTTAAATTTGCCAGCTAACAGTGTTTCTAGCTTTCAATGTGTTTTACTACAAGCTATTTCCCTTTGTCCGATTGCCTGAAATATGTCTGAAATGCAACTGCATACAGAGTGTGCTCTGCCTTCTTCCTGCTGGAAAGAAAATTTTCCTTGACTTGGTATGAGGTTAGAAGGACAAGCAATGGCACACTCATTTTCACCAAATAAGCAGAGGCTATTAAAACTGCAAAAGGCCAATGGAAACATTTTTGGGTTTTTTCCTAGCATTCATATGAATGCTTTTGTACAAAGGGGTTGAATCCTGCTTCCATTTATGCTGATGTAAATTTAGAATAATAAAGTTCTTTTACAGAACTGCGTATTTTATTAATCCAAGTGTCATAACTAGAACTGAATATATGATAATAGTTTGATCGTTGTATCCTTCTGCAGTTCTCACTTGCTGCGATTACAGCATCTTTTAGAGATTTTAATCTCTTTTTCATGTGTTGTAGATGTTCAACTTTCTGACACAAAGGCTGCCAGTGCAAGCACAACAGGAGGTGTCATGAACCCCTATGTTAGAAAACCCCTTAGGTGCTACGTCGATAGTAAAGGGTGGAAAGCAATGTTTGGAAAGCAGTTTTAGGTGCTTCCATGATAGTTAGTTGGTTTTTACTTCGAAAATCTCTTCTAAGCTTTCCCTCCACCTCTGTTTCGGCAGAAGCAAACTCTGTTGGCTTTTAAGATTGCTGTCACTCACAAGCTGCCTCTCCAGGACCAACTAAGTTAGCACACCTAAAGACTGAGAAAAATGGACTGAGAGAGCATTGCCACTGTGAGGTGGGGTTTTGCAAACCTGTTGCTCACTTCACATGATGATTTATTGGACATTGTGTTCTTCTAACAAGTGACAAGGTCATACTGACCAATTTGTTTGTGAAGGTTTACACAACCTTTAGCAATAGGAAACCCCACAGACTTAAAAACTTCATGCAGTAAGGGCAGCTCGCTTTCACAGCTGGCCTTTTAAAAGGATGAAGCAAGGTCAGTTCGGGTTGAGAGGAACAAGACTCTTGCAAACCCCGGAAACAGCAGGAATGTTTGGTTCCTTAGAAACTTGTATGGCTTGTTCTGATTGAGAGCTGTCCTCCTGCGTGTTTCCAGCCCGAGTGCAGCAGCACTGCTACAGTGAGGAGTGAGGAGCTGGAGTTACGGCTGGAAATGCAGAGCGGTCCGGTTGCTCTCCTGGCTGTCCCCAGGGCCCAGCAAAGGTGGAAACGGGACGCGAGGGCCCAGCAGGGTGAGGGTGGACAGCAGCACACGGGTGACGGTCCGGCTGCGTGCTCTACATGAGCGAGCCGCGCCGGCTGCTGCGGCCGAGGGCGTGAGGGATCCCCGAGGGATGAGGAGGTGTTTCGTGTGGCCTGGGGGCCTCCTCTCCCTGTGCCCCGCTGGAGCCCCTCTGCTCCATGTCAGCGTGACGCGGGGTGCGGGACCGTGAGGGAGGCACCCACCCCACACCTCAGCCCGGGGGCCGGGCCGGGCCGGGCCGGGCAGCTGGGTGCATGTCTGGGTCTGGGTGTGTGTGTGTGTCTGTCTGTCTGTACGTGTGTATGTGCATCTCTCTCTCCCCGGCGCCGCGCTGCCCTCACGCCGCCCGGCCCCTCAGCGCCGCCCGCCTCCCGCTGCTGCCCTCGGGGGCTCGGGCCCCGCCCCTCGCGAGGCCGCGAGGCCCCGCCCCGCGCGCCGCCGGCGGGCGATAAAGGTCTCGCGGCGGAGCTCTGACGTCACGGGGAGTTAATTTTAAACCCGGACAAGATGGCGGCGAGGGACGCGGCGCGGCGCGCGGGCCCGGCCCGCCACCGGCCCGCCCCGGCAGGTAACGCGGCCCGGGGGCGGCGGCGGCACCGGCACCGGGGGTGGCGGCGGGGCGGTGCCCGCGGGGTCGGCCCGGAGCGCGGGGCTGGGCTGCCCGGCGGCTCCGTGCGGCGCCGTGCGGCGCCGGGGGAAAGGCCCCCGTGTCTCCCCCCTCCTCAAAATGGCGTGGGCGACCGCCCGCCCCCGAGGGGCGTCGGGGAAACCGCGGCGACGGCCGGTGCGCCCGGCCCGCGGTGGCTCCCCGGCGGAGTGACCCCGCTTTCCCCGCTCTGCGGCCGGGGCCTCCCCCGCTGCAGTCGGCGGCCCGTGCCGGAGCGGGGGCGGCCCGGGGGCCACTGTCGGTGACCTTATTCCCCGCTGCGGTGCGGCCGGGCCTCGCCGTGTGCGCCTCACCCCCGTGAGGAGCGGGAGGCTGGCGTTGCACAGTGCCGGGACCGGAGCCAGATAGCCCGGAGGGCGCCGACTTTTCCCGGGGCCGAGTCGGCTTGCGGAGGGAGCAGCCCCGGGCAGCTCGGGGAAGGAGGTGACTGATCCATGTCGGCCCGTCCCCCACATGGAGCTGGTGCGCTCCGCTGTCAGCGCTGCTCTTGCCTGTAATCTGTCCCCTGGTGGGGATGGGACATGGCTTTGGCTCGGTGTTCAGCCTCGGGTGTGCTGGAGTCTGCGCAGTGTGTTTTTTAAAGTGTGGTTATTCCTCAAGAACGGCTTAAAAGCTGAGTGCTCGTAGCAGTCTCTCTGCCGTACGCTTGGCGAGGGGGCACCTGGGACTTGCGAGGGTTGTACTGACTCGAACGCTGAGTTGGATCATGTGAGGTTTTTAGCACTGCACTGGAACACTGAACTATTTTAACATCTTTGTTGTGCAACTCTCACTTAATTTGGAAGCAGAACGATTGGACTGGGCACAATTAAACAAAACCTAGCAGATGCCATGTGCCACGATTGGTTTCAATTGCTTGATTTGCAAGCCAGCTAGAGATAGGGAAATCTAGCTGCACTATAAACTGGGAGATATGGAGTGACAACTCAGCTGGTTTGATTTACAGGGAGGAAAAGGCAGTGCTTCTGTGCATCAGGAAAAGTTTGAATGTGTTTAGCAGCACTGCAATTTGAATAATTTAAAAGAGCCCAGAGGTTGAAACTGAGGATATGATACTGCTTTACTGCTCAAGGACTGGTTTCTCTCCCTCCCAGCACTGCTCAGTTTTCTTTGATTTCAGTTTTCTGTGTTTTTGCCACTGTGTCGTTTAGTAATCTCAAAGCATTAGATTATTGCATAGTTTTCTCAAGGTCATAAAAGTGCCAGCTCACCTGTAATAAATGGCCTTTAATTAGCTGTGTCATCATTAGCAGTGGAAACATGCACATGTCACTATTAGTTGCTTATGGACTTTAGTCATGGAACAGCTTAGGTGATTGGGTCTGCACATACAGCTATGGATGGTCTGTGCCTGCCTGCAGACAGGCTTTCTGTACAGTGAAATGAAGCAGAGTGATAGGTTGGAATAGTTACAAGAGCAGCAGTGTAACAGGAGAGGCTTGTAACTCCTGTACCATTACTGAGTGTTGCTTAACAGCTGTTACGTTCTAGCTTACCCTAAAATCAATAATCGTGTTACAGCACCTCCTCAAATAATAGCAATAGCTCTTTGCTTTTTTGGCTGGAATTATTTTGGAAGCAGGGAGTGGAGTTGAGGAAGGCTGTATTCTTTCCTTTTCATGTTCACTTGCCTGCAACTTAAAAACATTTCTGAAATAGTTCTAGCACAGAACAGTTTTACTTAAATTGTTGTAAAAGCATTGTTTTAAACATGACAGTCTGTCCTGGTTTAGGAGGCCAGGCAGCTCTTGATTGTGTTGGATGGACAGGAGTGCTTGAGCCACGTCTTGCAAGAGTCCTGATACTTCTTAGGTACCTTGTGTCAACTGCAGTCCCTGTGGTTTGCTTAAATATCAGTGATTAATATTTGCTTACTGACTGTACTAATAAAGTAGCACTGACTGGAGTGAGGTGCTGTGATAGATGAGGGATTGTTTTCTCTTCCTGCCCTAATAATAATAGGGACACTACCTCATGCTGGCCAGCCTGGATAGGAGCAGGTCTGTCGGGGGGAGAAGGGCTGGGGATTTTCCTCCAGTGTAATAGATGAGCACTTATCTCCTGGTGGCAGTGTCACACCCTCCCCAACTCTGAGTTTACCCAGCTTCCAAAACAGATGTCATAAGCCGATGGAAATGCAGGTATGAATTCCATGTCCTTGTTGGTTTGGTGTTGAATCACAGTGGTGTTGGTCTCCAGCGCCAGCACGATCGCAGGCTTCACTTCAGCACTATAATAAAAGCAGTTTTAGCTTTGTGCCTGTTGTTAGTAGATTGTTGTGTGTCTTATCACAGTCCATGGAAGTTTCAAGGACATTCATAAGGAAAACTACCAAATTTCACTCAAATGTCACCTTATGTAAGTCAGGTTTGAAGTTACTTCTGTTCTTGTATTGTGGTTATGAACAGACCCCATCCCTGGGATGATTTTTGATATTCATGGCAGTCTTTGAATGAGAAGTTTTAAACTTTAAAATCAGGCTGAGTTGTTGCCTTGTTTTTTAATTTACTTAATTTCTTTTTCTGCTGTTGCTGCATGCTGTGCCTCCAATGTGATCTGCGAGCTGCCTGAGTGCATTTTTTCAGCTTTTTGCTAAAGGCTGCATTTACTTCTTAAACTTATTATACCAGTTGTTAGTATTTCCGGTTTTGTCTTTAACCTCTACTATCTAAGGTGAACAAGGCATAAAAAAATATTTTCTAAGTTTCTGCATAGGTAGATGTGCTGTATTTGTCATTGGTCAACAACTGAAAAAATTCAGAAATACTTACATATCGTGGTTCTTTAGACTTTACTCTTGCTGAAGCATGACTGCGTTTCTTTTTTTAAAACATTTTCAGCAACCTGAACTTCCTGAGATGTCCTGGAGGAAAGAGAGAAGTAGCTTTCCTTGTTTTTGGAAGGTTGTTCTTGATACAATACAAAGAATTATTATCTCATCCTGTAGCTGATTTTAAGGTCGTGGTGCTGTGTAAGGAGTTGATTTATGTGAATACATTTCTGGGGTTGGGATTTGTGTCTGAAAGACCAGAACAAGCAAACGAGCAAGTTCGAGATATGTGAAAACACGGCTCAGATTGATATCTGCTGTTTCAGTTAACTGCAAAGGAATGACTGATAAGAAATAAGTGATGTCTTTTAGGATAAGGATTATAATCAAGGCGTTTCTAGGAGCAAATTAATACATAATAGGAACTTGTGTTCTGAGAGCATTGGTAACTAACTTGCCTGACCTTTAGCTTCTGTTTATTTCTGAAATAATATATTCTGTGTAGTGTTCATTTCCAGGGAAGCAAGATTTCATGTGTTTGCCAAGCTTTTTGAAACACTTTGAATATAAAAGTTTTAAGAACTTTCAAAGTTCCTTCCTTCAACTCCCCAAGTTGGAGGAAGGCATTTAAACTTGGAATTTGAACCACTGCTCACTTAATCCTGGAAGTAAATTTGAGGAGTTTAGGTATTTGTCTTTCCCCCCACACTGCTATTTCTAATTTGACTGACTGTATCTCCTAAGACTTGAAGGGAACGCCCATTGTTTTCTGTGGGCGTACAGATGAGTTACTGGGAGATGTTCTAGGGTGTAAGTTAATGCTACCTGTTGGTGTTCAGCTGGAGCTCTTGCTCTGCAGCAAAGCAAGGAGCTCACTTGTGTCCCCCTTTGTGTTTGGGAGGGAGCCCGCATCCCTGTTCTGGTGCCAGAATTGTCTCCACAGGATGTGTAAGCATGTGAACAACCCCCTAAAGTTATCTGTTCAGTTTGGAATCTGTCACTGAGAATTCTGGCTGCTCCACAAGGATGTCACTCCCTGAAGTAACACGACTGGTTTATATCTCATTTTAGCGTGAGAATAGTAGACTTTTATGCTAAATGTGATCTTTGAAGCTAAATAAGCATCTCCTTTCATTAACTAAACAGGAAAAAAAAAGAAAAACTATGCTAATTTTATTATGCTTAGTAGCTGGCTTCTCTTTAAGGTTGGAAGAACTTAAAGTAGAATGTTTGCCACCAAGGATGGCACTACTGAGCATTCAAGGCAGTCCAGAAGAAGTTACCTGAGTAAATGCAGGTAAGCTGGATATTGGAATTCCTGTTTGATGCCCATTTGATGAACTTACGAGCAGGACTAATAGGATATCAAGTATAAGCTGAAAGAGAAGTCCATTTGGGCCTTTGCAGAAATGATTTATGAAAGACCAGCTTCTTTTAAAAGAATGGCCCTGCTCTTAACTATCATGGAGGAATAGGTAGGAGAACTGGCAAAACTCTAAGACTGCATAAAGTGTTTTTTGGGGAAGGATTTTCTGTTCACAACTTGGTTACTTGGCCTCCATTTATACCCTGTATGAGAGATATTCTGGTATGCTTTACTAGGAGGGGACATGTCTCATGCAGTTTGGTTTTTTTCCTTGTTCTAAATGTATTTTCAGCTTTATTTTCAGTGCAGATGATGAGCAAAGGGTGATTGCATTTTCAGCGCTGTGTATTGGTGATTTTTGTGTGGCAAGGTGGGGTTTGCTACTGCAGGTCATGGTCGGTTTCTCTTAAAGGACTGGAATAGAAGCCAAAATGTTGAAGACTTGAACTGATAAGCTGTTGTACAGATTGTAGACATGGATTGTAAAATGCAATTTCCAGTGAGTTGATATTTGAGAGTAGAACTTAATTTGCTCTTACGCAGTTGTTGCTCCAGTGACATCAGAATCAGATTCCAGTCTGTAGTTAGTGTCAAATTATAATGCATTTATTTTCCCACCATCACCTCAGAGATAAGTGTGTTGAATTTACAAGTTCTTATTGGTCTCAGTAAAATATTTGGAATGTCTTTTTGAGCAATGTATTGGATAATGGTTCCAGGATAACAAGGTTGCTTTTTTTTTACTTGGATTGAAAATTACAGAAACTTGTCGGCGAACATGTGTCAACTGCTTGTACTGACGTGTTAGGACTGCTTTCCCTATGTTGTGCATACTTGGAAAAGTTGTTCTCACCTCTTATCTCCTCCAGCAGGGTGGTACTGCTGAGTGGAAGAATAAGTGCAGTTATTTTAGCTGTCTCTTTAAACGAAGTCCTGTGATACTACTGCCTGCAAACTTGCTGTCTTGTTCCCCTCCCTTCCTTGACCTCTTCTGCATGAAAGAAAGGGTCTTCTGGCTTTTACTTGTAGGTGTTCATTTACCTTGGTTTGTGTGGTGTGATGTACTTGGAACTGTAAACTTTTGTGTAATAAAAAGTTCAATCTGTCTGTCAATCCTTTGCCTAATACGGAAATCATCACAGCCCTGATTTCAGGGGAGGAAGAGTCACTTGAAGTATGTGAACTCCTAGGCATGGAGACAGAAGCTTGGCCTCCTTTAGTGTATTGCTTAGACATAAAATAATAGTGAAAATGACTGCTGTAGAAAATGAGGTTAAGGTTCTTGATATAATCAAATCATTTTCTTGAAGCAAGAAGTCATCTTGCTTTTAAGAGAATTAAGTTTCTTAAATACTTTGTAATCCTGAACTCAGGAACTGTTTTTGTCAAGATTTTTAACATTGCCTCTTAAAGCTGCCCTCAAAGCAGTTAGCACTTATCTTTCAGGGAGCAAAGTCTTAAGCTTGTCATTAGGATAGGAAGGAGATGCAGTTCAGATTTCTTAAAAGGAAATAATTCTAGCTGCTGGTATGTCAGACTTGTTAGCAAATAAATTGTTTGGAAAAGTGCAGTAAGTAATGATTTTGAGCGTTAGGACACAGAACTGGAGTATTTTCTAAAGCTAATAGTACTTTAGAAATGAACAACTACTGAAGGCCTACATGTGGTGTGCTGAGATTTAAAAGGCAAAAAACCTTTCTAAATAAAATACTGTTGGTACAAACATTAAGAAATGCAGCTTCTGCTTTTAGACTTTTGTAATTAATTAAATTAATTAATAAAATTAATAAATTAATTTTTTTAAAATAGAAAAATGAACATATCTACTGTGAGCATTTAGCTAGTGGATGTGATTAAATGCTTGTAGAACCTTCAGATGCTACGAGAAATCCTGCTTGTTTGAGAAGACCCTCGAAACACATTTTGGTGCTTTTGAAGAGGCTGGAAGTTGGCTTGTGAAAGACTGAATATTATTCTTACAGTCTTGTTCTAAGTACTTTGAGTTGCAGACATATCACTGTGTCATTAATCAAATATCAAACTGAGCTGTTCTTTAGTCTAATCTCTTGTTGATTTATTTCTGTGGCGCATTAGGACTAGATTAAGCTTTTGTGAGCTTTGAAGAGGATCACACTTCTGTCTTTCTCTGTTTCAGTTCATCTTCTAATCCTAGACTTGTAGGGGGTAACCATGCTATCCAGCATGAAGATCCCTACATAGACTTCTCTCCCCAGTGTTTACTCTCTATACTGTAAGGAAAGATTTCATGGATCCACCAAATGAGGACATTAAATATGATTACAGAGACTACTCTATTGGTTGGAGGGGAGTGCTAAAACATACAGACTTTGTAGAGTTGTCTTTCCCTCTTCTTCTCCACCCAAGTGAAAGTTGTGTATTAAACCATTGTGGTCTCAACATATGGTCCTGCAGAAAGGCAGTTAGATTGTCCAGATGTATATAGACAAGTTTGAGAACCTGATGTAAAGAGAAGTAGTAAGCAGCCCCCCCATGTTTGTTCTTGTCAGGATGATAAGTGTGGTTTGCCTCAAATCTGGGTTTGCTGGCTTCTTTCCTTTCAATTCTGTACCTCTAGGCTTGACTGGCCAGCAGCCATCAAGGTACACATGACAATGGCATTTCTTGTCCCAGGAAAATGTGTTTAAAAATCAAAAATGCTCCAGTTGTTGAGACTTGTTTTGTAGCAGTGGCTGATGTTTCTGTGGTAAGAGGACTTGTGAATGATGTTAAAAATCCTTAGGTGAGTGGGTAAGTCTTGAGCCCTTTGAGCATAGGAAGGTGCTTGTATGGAACTGAGCTGCTGAAGTGTGTGTTATAATGTCCTTGGGACAACTTTAGTGATTTTGAAATCAGCGTTTTTCTAGCCTACTCTGTAGTAGGTACAGCGCTTAGCAGGTGCAGTGTATTCAGCAGGTGTGTTCAAGGGAATACTCCTCTAGTGCAGGAAGGACTGTGCCAGGCTTGAGGTCTTCCCACCAGTTACCCATCCTGGCCTGTAATACTGACAAACTGAAACCTGTGGTAACCTCCGTTTGTAAGGGAAGGAAACCTCGTTCTTAAGTGAAGGTTAACAAATGTGTTGTCTACCCCAGCCTAAATCTGGACTTTCAGATAGAGACAAATCTTTGGCAACACACAGACAGATCCAGTTACAGCCCAGTTGTCTACCCATCTTTGCAGTGTTACCACATATCACTAAGTCAGTTCCTACATGAATATGCTTCTTAACTGTACTTGTGAGTTTTGGGATTCTGGAGAAATTTTTCAGCTGAACTAGTTTGTAGTCAGAGAGCTGAACTTTTCTTTTGGCACCAGTGCCCAGTGAAGCAGTTTGTGCCTCCCCCTCAGCGGTGCTGGTGCAGCTGTTTCAGAGGCTGTAGAGTGCACAGAACATCACTTGGTGTTCAAGATAAGTTGGTGCTGGACCTGGGACAGCAGTGCCAGCACAGAGAGCAGCAGCCCTGGACTGTTCAACAGTGCAGCTGAGCTGTGCCCTGCAGAGGAGACTGCGTTGCTCTGCTGTTTGTGTGTCTTCAGTTCTAGTGCTCGTTGGATTCCTATTTGAGGTGATACAGTTTGTGGGAAACTGCTTGTATTGGATTGCTTTTTCTGCTCGTTTGGCTTCTTTAGCTGACTTGACTCTAAGCAGCATTGGATACGTGGCAAAATTAGCAGGAAAGGCAGTGTGGTGCTGCATGGTGCTGGAAATGGGAAAGAGTGGGAGAGCCCCTGTGAGTGGGTGGTTAAGACTCAGCTGTGCTATTGAAACAGGCTTGAAGAGGCAACGGGGAGAGAGGAGGAGGCAGTTACTGGCACTGTCCTGTTGGCAGAGTTAATGTACTTTGAGCTGTTGCCTTAACAAGGGATTTGTGTGTAGCAGCAGCAATGATGCCTGGCAGAGACTCAGGAGTTGTGGCAGTAGGTGTGGGGCTTTGAAGTGTATGGACTTGGGTACTGTATCAGTTATTATGGGTTAATTGCAGGAAAGGGATATGGCAGCCCAGGCCTGTTTCTCTATGTGGTTAGCAGCAGGGATCCTGATAAAAACTATTTTTGTTGTAGCTGTGTGAGAAAAATCTCTTCCTCCAGTGGACATAAAGTGAACACATGCAAAATGTGATTTGTTTTTTTTTTCTTTTGTTTTGTTTCAATTCTCTTGAACTGTGCCTTGTGTGCAACTTTTTTCCTGTTTTGATTCACATTGTTGATCTGCGTGTTAATTGTGTTGACACATGGTGTGTTTCCCATGTTACGCTTTCATCTTGTGGGTGTCAGTGACCCTACCAGGTTAAGAACAATTAAGAAGGGAGAAGGAGAAGAAACTGAAATACTCCATGGAGTTGTCTGCAGGTAGTTACTGTATCAATTTTGCAAACTGTGTGATCTAGAGAAGAAGTTTTTTAAAGAAACCTACACTCTCTCTCTACTGCCCTTTATTCTTTGAAATGAAATGTAGAATTCTGGAGTTCACTGCTGGAAAAACTGGCTGGAAGGTTCTCTTAGCTGCAGGAACTGAAAGAGAGATGGGAAGCTGAGTGTGAACTGAGCTTGGGCTAAAAGATCACTTTTGGTTGGAAGCTTCATCTGATTGTTAAGGTTGGAAAAGACCTCTAAGATCAGAGTCCAACTGTTAGCCTGGTGCTGCCATGTTCACCACTAACAGCATGTCCCCAAGTGCCACATCCACTTGTTTTTTGAATGCTTCCGGGTATGCTGATTCCACCACTTCCTGGGCCAGCCTGTTCCAATGCCTGACCACCCTTTTCCATGAAGAAGTGTTTCCTAATATCCAACCTAAACCTTCCCTGGCACCATTTGAGGCCATTTCTCATCTTGTCACTTGTTACTGGGGAGAAGAGACCACCCCCCACCTCACTACAGCCTCCTTTCAGGCAGTTGTCGAGAGTGCTAAGGTCACCCGGAGCCTCCTTTTCTCCAGACTAAACTCCCCCAGCACCCTCAGCTGCTCCTCAGAAGAGTTGTGCTGCAGACCCTTCACCAGCACCTCAGTGTCTTTCTTGCAGTGAGGGGCTCAAAGCTGAACCCAGTACTTGAGGTGTGGCCTCACCGGTGCTAAGTACAGGAGGCTGATCACCACCCTCATCCTGCTGGCCACACTATTGCTGCCATTCAGTTTGCTGCAAGCAAAAAAGTTGAAGCCTCTTTGGCTTACTGTGTTTCCTTAAACATATTGGTGTTTCTGACTGACAGCTTGTTTGTCCTGGAAATGAGTATGAAAGCTGACCCTTTGGCATACCTTCCTGTATAGCCAAAGGGAGCTCTCGCTTTGCTTTCTGCTGAACTCCTCCGTGGCCGTGGTGCAGATGCATCTCTGTAACTAAACCACTTCTGACTGGCCATCTAAAGACCAAACATGAGGTAATTGCAGTTGGCATCTCTCACTTTATTCTTTTCTCCCTATTCTCACTCAAAATAACAATTTAGGTTAGCTGCTCACTGTTTAAGTTACTGGCTGCTGCATGAGGGTACATACAAAGTACATAAAACGTGGTTACGGCCTAAACCAATTAGAAAATACTGATTTCTTGAGTGAGCAACAACCTTAAATAAAATCACTCTGAAATACAAGCAGAAGTCTGCCTGGTTTAAATGTGTGTGGCCTGCAAGGATCCAGTTAGCTTTTGGTGTTCATGAGGAACTGTCACTTGCCATTTCCAGAGTTCATGGTGAGCTAGGGCATTGTCAGATCTGGAGTGCTCTCATTCCCATCCTCAAGAACCTGCGTGATGGGTAAGAAAGGGGAGAAAAGGTGAGCAAGAGGCCTTTTAGTGCTTTCATCTGCCTTTAGTGTTTTAATACAGCTTTCTTTGAGGGGACTGGAAAAGTACTGGTGTATCTTACTGTGGGTAGAGATCCTGTTAGGTCTTTCAGTGAGTGTGCTATTAATAGCTGTGATTTTCGGGCAGAGGGGAAGAAGGATGAGAAGCACGCTTTGCCACTATCCCTACCCTGCACGATTTTTTCTTGTAGCTATGGAGAAACATCTTTCTTACCAAGTTCACAGTGTGCTTTCTAAAAAGCAGTCCTTTTATATAATTTCTTTTTAACTTACTGGGTTTGTACTGCTTCTGTCTTAGTCTCTGCTTATTGGCATTCTCTTACTTGTATTTGTTGAGAAGAGCTGAATTTGAGGGTTGACCTTTTTGCTACGCATTTTCATTATATGAAGTTTCCCTCTCATTTTTTTGTCTCCGTAAATGGGGAACGCAAAATGCCAGCGCATCAGTATTTTGTGTAGGGGAGAGCTGTCTGCTCCTGCATGCATGCAGACCTTCAGCAGAGAAGCAATTTAAGGCACTTAGGAGTAGACAAGCCTATTGTTTGATTAGTTGTGGTGCTTCTGAGGTATCTAGGTCATCAGAATATCTTCTTTTTCCCCTTCCCTGGCAGAATTGTAGCTCCAGGTGCTTCTTGCTTCAGCTCACAGTTTATGTAACAGTTCTAGATGTGTGCCTGTAACATCCCGTTACCCTGAAGGAACAGAGAGAGTTAAATGCGTCTTCCCCCTGTACCCTGCCCCTACTCCTCTGTCAGTCTTACTGGATGTCCAAACAAATCTTTGGAACTTAGCTCATCAGTCCTATTTATAGCTGAAATATTCGAAATATTTAATTATTTCTGGCCTTAAAATGAGCTACTTGGCACTATTTACTAGTCAGCAATAAGAAAGCAGTGATGCATTAAGGTCTGTGGCAGCCCCATAGCTTTGATGTGAGTTTATTGCATGGAGTAGGACTACTGGAAAAAGGGGAGGACAATTTTGTGACTTAAATCTAGTGATTTTTTTTTTTTTTTTTTTTGCAGAAGATGTGTCCAAATAAGGTTTGAAGGTTAGCATATTTTCTTTCTGTGCTCTGGAACTCACTTCACACATGCCTACACTTTCCTTCGTTCACTACACCAAAACAAGAAACGTTTAAACAGTTTGTCTCCTTTCTCTCCAAGGAAAATTTCCTACGTGAAGCACTGAGAGAATGCCTTACATTTAAATGCAGTGCAGCAGTTTCCTCATGATAAATTATTTTAAGCTTTTGATTCAAGCCGTGAACTCCCTCAGGGTGTGGAGGTTGAACAAAATTTCAAGCGAGATGGCTTGATCTTAGTGTAGCTCACTTCAGTTTGCTTTTCACCGTTCAGGTGATGGTGGGGAGCCTGGCAAGCATCTGTATTGTAATGTGAGCAGGGGATTTGAACTGCTGTTGTATGGAGGCAAGTGTGTGGTGCTGTAGAGCACCAGAAAAAAGAGTTCAGGGATGGTGAAAGCTGAAGTATCTAGGGGTACTGGAAGTCTCAATTTGAAGTTGACTTCTAGCGAAGTGCAAACAAGATATTAAGACTACCAGCTAGAAGATGTACAGCTTTATACTCTTTAAAGTCCTTGTGGTAGAGCAAATGGAAGTACAGATGAGGGACAGCTACACTAATGAAAGTGACTTCAAACTAAAAAGCAAATGGAATTTAAGTTTATTTTAATGTTGTTCTGCATTTGTGGGCGGTTGGTTGTGTTCAGCTCACTGTCCACAGAAGCAGTTACTAATTGTGATTCAGTGCTTGTTGATCAAAAGTCTGTACTGTTTCTAAAACCAGCTGAATTTAATAATTGGTATGTGCCTTTTCTTTTTCTTGAAAGAATGTGGAAAATGTGTTTAAAGATCTCAAGGTGTATTTAGGTTGAAACTTAAAGGGAACTGTGTTAGTACTCTCTGTTAGTTAATGTGCTTAAAGGGAAGAACTTGCATTTAAAGCAGGCTGTCTCTTATTTTCATGGCATGCGGGTGTCTGATTGTTTTCACTCCTGTGTTCTTACACTGCAGGACAAGTAGGTCATCAGCTGCTGGCTGTGTACTTAGGGGAACCAGGAATTAGCTTTTCATTTTACCTCATGCTTTAAGAAATGGCTTATTTAGTTGGGTTTGATCAGTTGAAATACTGTCTGCATACACAAGAAGCTACTGTTCTCAAAATCTGGCTTAGTATTTCAACAAATGGTGCTTGTTCTGGATACTTAGCTGGTGAGAATAAATAGCAGGCCTGCTGTAGTTGTTACTGAGTGGAGTGTGGAGTTTATAGGGAAACTGAGTGGTAGTATCTTCTCTTGGCTGTATTTGCTCCCATTCAAATCTGTCTGCTTCTGTGTCTTGCTGTACAGTGTTGCTTCTCTTGTGTCTCCCAGCCTGTTTGACCTGGGTTAGGAAGTGATTGTGTCAGTCAGAACCGTGCATTAGCCCACAGGTTCTAATGGAATAATTCAAGTTGGAAGAAGCCAAAATGATGTAGGGAGTGATTGGTGAACAGCCACAGTAATAGGTGTGAATGGATGGCAGACTTCAGGGGCAAGTCCAGTTGATGATCTTTTTGCATTGTCTCCAGACAGAGCAGCAGATGTGACCTTAGTCTGGAGTCTGTTATTTCAGTACTACAGAAACTTCAAAGGTCAGATGAACATCTTGAAAAAAGAAAAATATAGCTGTGACTTTCTGGGCCTGCAGCACTGTGCTACAAGTTCTAGTGCCATATGGTTTGACAGATGAGAACTCTTCTGTATGTACTAAAATCCTGAGGTTCACATCTTCTGTGCACATGGGGAATTTCCAACAGTGTAGTGATCAACCTCATGAGGGAGTTGGATGAATCTACCAGCCTGTCTTTAATACTGTGGCAGGAGGCAGCGTTGCCTCTCTGCTGTGTATGCAGAACATGGAACATTCTGCTAAAACAACCACTCCCTGTGTGAATCTATTGGGATGGATGTGCTGGGTTGGTAACTCCATTACGGGGGTGGAACTGGGCTTAGCAAAGTGTTAAAGTGCACTCTAAAAACCAAACAAAACCCTCAAACCAACAAAAGTCTGTTGTTTTGGTTGCCTCTGTAGGAGTACCAAAATGTATTGTCATGGAGACCTGTATAGGGATGCTGCCATGAGCTTTGCAAGTCCAAAGTACTGTCCAGTTGGCTAGGAAGACTTCAGTGTAGAAATGGTCATTCTGTGAATGCTACCTCTTCTAAAGTTAGTACTCGTCTCTTATATTTGACTTGCTGGGACTGGACTATTGCAAGAACCTAGAGCAGTCTGTGGGCTTTAGAACAAATCAGCTTAAATTCTGAGTTTTAAGTAGTACACTGTGACCATGCTGGGGCAGGCGAGGAGTGGGGGACAACCAAGGGACAGGGCTTTGAGTTCTGAATTGCATAAACCTCTGGCCTGAGTTGACCTGACAGTGCTGTCAGCATGTTTATTTTATGAACTACTTTGAGAACTTTTGCAGTGCTTTTGCAGAAAACTGGACTGTGAAAGGGGGTGCTTCTTGTCCTGACCTTTGTTTCCAGAGGCTGCACTGAAAGTAATTCTTGGAAGTGGAATGTGATCTTTCTGCCCATGATACTGAAGCCTTCTAGAAAGGCTTCCTGAGTACTTCAGTGCTGCCTGAGATGGTGACTAGCCAGAGTGGCAGGATGAGCAGCCAGAAGGCAGGGTAAAGGATCAAAAAAGGGTGTGACATCTGCCTAGGACACCAACATATGCTGGTTATGCTGCTGGGATGAGCTGTAGCACTTGTTCTATGGTTCACGTGCTTGACTTGTGCAATGTCTGTCCTGGTAACTGCTAACTAGTTCAAAATCTTGAAAGGAGGGGTGTTCTCTGCCACTCGAGCATGAAGTTATCAAACCATCTCTTCTGGATGGATCAAGTTGCTTTCACAGCTGTCAGCACTGTAGTTCTCCACCCTCTAAAGTGCTTGATTGATGGCCGTGATGGTCTTTTCTGTAGGTAGGTTGGGAACTTTCAGATACATTAGGCTGGCTGGTCAAAAAAAAAAAAAAAAGCCAACAAACCAACTTGACCCAAACCAAGCAAACAAACCCAACTTGATGCTCTGTACTTGATTTCCCAATTCCTGCTGGCAGTGAAATCTAGTAGGAGTTGAGTAGGGTCTAGGATGAATCTTCTCTCCTATTCTGTCTGAGCTAATGAGCTTCAGTGGTGCAGAGTGCTGTTAACAAGATGTGAGCTTTTGATGGGCATATTGTGTGTAAACTCTTGGTAGTACTATCTCCTTGTGATAGGGAGAATCTACTTGTTTGTAAATAACTAATGATAAAGGACCATTCCACTTGTTTGTTTGGAAATCTCCTTGGCCTGAAGAGGCTTTGGGTGGCTGTGCTCTGCACTGGCAAAAGGATGCTGCTACAGCTTGAGGCCTTTGAGCTCTGACAAGTTTTAATGATTTCCAGGTAGGACAGGATGGTTAATGTCAGGCTCCAAGTGAATGAAGAGAAGTTGCAGGTGTGGCTTCAAACCATTTTTCAGTCTGCCTTAGTTTACAAACCTAACCCCTTACTGCAGCTGAAGTGGAGTGTGCATTTCAATAAAAGAATATGAGGCTGTTGGAAGTAACCAAGTTACACTTGTTGCTAGGGTCATACCTTGAAGCAGTGGCTTTGAAACATTGTGTGAATGTGTTTGCTAAAACACAGGCGCCTCTTCGTGGGGCTATCTGACTTTAATGCTTTTATCAATAGAATTATTCCCTTTATGTTTCTAGACTGTGGTGCTGGAGGCTTTTTTTTGACTGTCAAAATCTTCATCCCTTTGTACCTGGGCTATCCTCCCAAATTTTCTGACCTACCAAGGATCCTTCCTATATGGGGCAAAGCCTGTTTAGAAACTGTTTCAGAAAAGAGGGCCTGTTTAATATCTGGGAATACAAAAGCTTTAGGCCAAAGGTGAGAGACTTTCCTCTGAAGTGGTGAGCAATATTGTGTCAACGTAGTTTGTATAGCTTGGTGTCTTGTTGACAGATTTTCTATTAAAAGTTACTCCTTCCAGTTTTCAGGCCTCCTGGTATCATCAGTTTTTTGGCCTGCTTGGTTAATCACTTTGAGTTAGGGCGATGCTGGGGACTGTTTTGCACACTCACTTGGATAATGCTGGAGTTTAGTTCTAGCTGCTTAGGATTTAAGCACTCAAGTGTACTTCTTGTTCAAACCAAGTACCATGCCAGCTTAATATATTCAAACCAAATTTTTTTAAGATTTAGTGCCATTGGCCTTTGAGACAGCACAAGATTTGATGCTTGGAAATGGAAACATCCTCTGTCATTTTGCAATTAAATGAAGTGCTGTCAGAGCTGGGTAAGGAGACAGTTGCTGGAGAAACTTCAGGGTCACCATGTTACCAGTTTTTCAAATTCATGGTAATAACTTCAGGATCTCACTACATCCACAGAACTGAGTGCTTTGGAGCCCTGTTCATAAGTCTTTTGCTGAGAATGGTATCTTGCAAAGTCTGTGAGGAATGACTTGGCAGGTCCTGTGAGCATTGGCAGGTTCTCTGCTATGAATGAATGAAACTGTGTGTTCCATGGTGCCTCATGGATGCATCCTGCAGGAGAACACTTCCTGTGGGCTGCTGCTACAGGAAACGTCTCTGCGAGCAATACATCAAAGGACTGCGGGTGGCTGCTGCCTTGTCTTGGAAATGCAGGCATGACTAGGAGGACAGTGTACTGAAAATCATATGTGATAATCCCAGATAAGTCACTGGTAGGAAGGTGCCTTGATCAGGTTTGTGCACGTAGGGTTGCAATAGAATACGGCAAAATGCAAATTTGGAGTGGGAGGCAATTCTGTAAGCACAAAGCAGCTTTCCAGATGCTTGCCAGGAAAAGTAGAATCAGGAATGGTAGAGTTGATTTCTGCTGTGGGACAAACTTCAGTGTTGTGGTGCCTGAACAAGAGAGGAGACTTCATCTTGGATAGGTTAGTTTGATTTTCTTTTAGGCCTCTAGTGCAATTAACTCTTGAAATCTAGAAGTCAGGAAAATAGGATATTGGTACTATTATATATAGTGTGTGTCTGAAGGGCTGTGTTACCTTGTCATTCATTAGTAACTTTAATCTGAGTTATAGTTTTTTCAGCTACTGTTTTATCCTGAAAGGGTATTGATTCTTAAATTGTGTATAAAATAGTCAACTGTTTTTAAAGAGTGGATACTTACTGTTACTAATTCTTGCTTGCATTGTAGGAAGAATATGAAGCCAGAAACTACTTCAGTGATTTTTTTTGTTTTCTTATTCCAGAAGTGTTAGGGCATGCACATGCTGAGGATTTTGTCCTCTTGCAGACAGGGAATAGCTGCTCTAAAGTCTGTACTGTATTGAGACTTGAAACAGTGTTGGAATTAGAGAGGAGCTTATTCATCTGATGTCTGTTATCCTGGGCTTCCATACTAGATCTGTGGTCTTGTACCTGTTGGCAAGCAAAACTGACAGAAAACACTCATTTCCCCTGAGCCCCTTAGAACAGTACAAGTGTTGTGATACAAAAATGCCCTTTTTTGGTCCTCTTTGGAGCTTGTTTTAAACTGCTCATTTTTTCCAGATAAAAGGCCCTTGACTTTTTTTTTTTTTTTTAGTAGCAGTTACACTTAAGATGCCTTTAAAAGGGGGTTTGAAGCTGAAAATCAGGGTTGGAGCTTTTTTTTGTGGTTCCTTAATACATAGAGAATATCTGAAAGTGAGAAGATCTGAAATACAGGCTAGACAGAAAGCTGATGAAAGTGGACAGGGAACTACTGTTGATCTCTTTGCATTCCCAAGAACATCACCCTTGCTGCTGGAAATGTAAGCCCAGCTCAAGGCTTCACTTAAAAAAAAGTGTTTCTTGCCCTAAGCTCTGACTTACCAATGTGTTCTCACATGTCAATTTGCAGGTAAGCTTTATGAAGAAGAAGAGGATGACGCCCTGCCAGACTCAGATGCCCTGCCGGACTCAGATGACGAGGTGGAACTGGATAAGCCGCGCCCCATACAGATTGTCCTTGCTCATGAAGATGACCATAACTTTGAGTTAGATGAAGCAGCATTGGAAAAAATCTTGCTTCAGGAACATATTAAAGATCTTAACATAGTAGTTGTGTCTGTAGCGGGAGCTTTCCGCAAAGGAAAATCTTTTCTGCTGGACTTCATGCTTAGATACATGTATAACAGGGTGAGTGATTTGGAGTTCTCCTGCAGGAGAAACGTACTTTGGTATTTTAGTCATTTCCCTTTGTGTTTGTTAACTTGAGCATAAGTATAGCGGGTCAAAATTTTCATATATACTGGGGAGGGGAAGTCAGCTGCTCTGTTTCTACACTGTGAAGAAAGGTATTTAAGTGACAGTTTTTCAATGTACCTTTTCTTGCAGTTATCAGGGGAATTTCTTGGTGTCCCAGTGTAAGTGGACACAAGAAGAACTTGAATGAGGGAGTATGATGGCCTTCTAGTTGAGCTTTGGGGAAGGGCTTTTCCAGGTGGTGACTTGGAGGAACGTTGCTTTGACTTTATCTCCTGAAATCATATTATAGTGCTCACTTGCCCATTGTTGCAAAAATAAAAGTCTTACCAGATAGCTGTTGGAGGGCTAAATCTGCTTAAATATGATGTATGGCAAAAAGGAGAAAGTTTCCTGTTTGCTGTTTGGGATGCATTTCTGAATGCAGTCCAGGAACTCTTAAAATCCTTTTAAGTTATAGATTGATTAATTCCTGATCCAAAATTTAACTACTTCTTTTAGTTTGTAGCTTTTGGCTAGCATTGTCTTGTGATGTTAATACTTTGAACCCTTGACTTGTATGGAGAAGGTGGAGTAGGGTCTTCTGTGAACCATACACATCTGCCTGCCACAGGTTGTGGGGTGTTTCTTTTAGTCTGCATTGTGAATAGTGACAAGTCAGTGTTTTGTTGCTTTTTGAAGCTCTTAGAAACCCAGAACTGATTCCTTTTTTGGTCACTGTTCTTTGGAGGTAATTTGTGCTAGCTGGCTTGAGGGAAAATCAAAATGAACCCTGCAGTTACAGGAAATATGGGAGTACTGCAGAAAAGCTGCTGATAGTTGGCAAATGAAGACTTCCTTCTCTCAATCCCAGTAGTGTCTGCTATTGACTTCTTCTCCCTCATTTGCCAAGAGCTCTGGAAGAAAGACCCTGAGGACAGGGTAGGAGGAACACAGAGTAGCAAGCTGGTACTCCTAACTTCTTGAGACTCTTAACCTAGGGAGGAAAAACATTTTATTTGATACAGATACTCTGTGGGTGGCCTCTGTGTGTGTGTAAGCTCTCTCTAGTGTCCTATCTGTGTTCATAATTACACAAACAACAAAACCCCCACCAATCCCTTCAAACAGAGAAAAATACAAACTCCTAAGTACAGTGATATGAGCAAGATGCTGGGCTGGGTAGAGGTAGTACAAGTTCCTTTTGAAAACAGAAGGGCTGGGCTTTAAACAAATACTCCTAATTTTCAGACTGTGAAATAAAACAAATGTTCATAAAACAAAACAGATTGAAATGCTGTGTCAGCCTTGGGTATCAGGCCTCTCTGTTTCCTTTATTGTGCAGTCACTTTTCTCAGTTTTCTATAAATGTCCTTCAAAATAGTGTTTGTTTCTCTTAAGATGAAAGCAAGCTTGGCCATCTACTCTAACAGCTGTTTCTTACCAACAGCGGAGAGGTCTTGCTCTCCATGTGCTGCTTCTGGCCAGGCATTTCCATTCTGAAGCTGTAATGCTTGCAGACCCTTAGATGAGCTGATCCAAGTCACTGATGCATCAGAAGACACTGCACTTTGCTGGATTTTTTTTCTGCCAGCTCAGTGACGTAAATTGGCTTAGGGAAGGAGTTTGACAAGCATCAGAACTGCTGCAAACTGATTGATGGGAGCTGGGGGTGATGGAGGATAAATGCTACGCCTCCTCTTTGGAGCACTCTTGAGTTGTATGAAGTCAGATGATATCCTCTGCTTATCCAAATTTAGTACAGGAGGAGAGATCTTGGTATGGTTTTATAGTACTTAGTCTGAGCCCTCCATCTTTAGTCAGGCTCAATTGCAAGTCTATTTTCTGTGAACTAAATTTTGCACAGAATCCTAAAGCAACTGCATTCAGTTCATGTGCCAATCAAGCAATTTTAGGATGTCCTTTTATGGGGACATTAACATGTGAAAAACAATGAAAAACTTGCCAAAAAACTTCAGAATCTCATTTTCTTGTTTTAAACTGAGGGCAGGAGGTCACGTGAAAAATTGCCATTGTACAAATCTCACTGGTGCCAGCTGAAGTCACAGGTAAGATTTTGGCATGGCAGAGGTTGATCACTGACTTCAGGGAGGTGGACATCTTGTGTCAAGCACTGATCCTTAGTGTTGTGATTGCTCTTTTGAAATGGAACAGCAGCAGTTGTGTACTCAGCAAGCTGCTGCAAGGATCCTGTGGTCTTAAGCCTTACTAAGAGTTGGATGGAGCAACACCTGTAAGTGTAGATTTAAAAGTTTATTTTTTTACGGGGGTGTCACCTTCTTATCCTGAATTAATCTTCAAGGCATACTGTGTATTAATGCACTAGGAAAATGAAGCTGCATGGGGCTTTTCCTTAGTGTGAAGTAAATGTACAGAAATTACCCTTTAGGAGGCTGAGATAAAATTGTAGAGCAACTTCTAGCTTGATTTCATGTAGGAGCCTTTTTTTCCTCCTCCCATCTCCTGAATATCTTTCAAGCCAACTTGATGGATGGAGACTTAAAATACAGAACTTTAGCAAATGAAAGATGTAGGTAACAAGCTAGGAGTGCTTTAAACTGATGCAGAGGTCAGTCAGAGGCAGGCTTAAGTACATCGTCCATAAAATGAAGCAACTTCTGGTGAAGTTGTGCCTGTTAAAACACCAGAGTCTCCTGTGATTCAAATCACGTGTGAAATCAAATGAGGTCATATCTAGTGCTCATTGAGGGACTTGTCAAACTGTTCGTGTAGTTGTGGTCTGATTTGTTACAAACAGGAATAATGTCTGGACCAAAACGGGATAAAGTATTCTTGTATAAAAGAAAAATGGAACATACTGAATAACAGTAGAGATTCCTTTTGAAAAGTAAAAAGCTGCAGTCCATTGACATGTACATGTGAAATATGATTCAGCATTGCCAAACTGTATCCTGGAGTGTAGTGCAGCACAAAGCAAGCTCGGAGCTTTCATTTGTAGAGTGGTCTGTGGAAGCATAAGCATCTTCTGGGATAAAAAAACTACAGGGAAAAGCAGGGTCTGCTTAATGTCTCTGGTGTATGTGCCTGTCAAAATAAACAAAAGGCAAAAAAAACTCAATCAACCAAACCCACACAACCTACCTGTAGAACTCTTCACTTGCATACCTGTATTCATTTTCTGAGTTTTTATCTGCTCATCTCACCTTTGTCTGATCAAGTAGCAGAGTTGAGTGATGCACTGTTAGCATTTGGGAGAATGCTGGTGTAGAATTGCTGGATTGCCTGCATCCTGCTAGGCATGAGGAAGGTGTGCAAGTTTTTTTCCCATCCCCCTTTAGAAATAAGCAGTTTCACTTAGTTGTTTCAAGTATTTTTATTCTATACAGTCCCTGAGTACTCATGCTGTGTTCTGAAATGTGAAGAAATGTCTTGAGCTGTTATCTGAAAACTGCCAGTGTGGAGTCAGCAAGGTAGAGCTCAGAGCTAGTGAGTTGAAAAATCCTTTGACCTTCTCAGTGGACTCTTTCCTGGCTGGTAATCTACTCTGGATAGTTCAAGGTGAATTCATTAAATATCTCTTATGCCAGCTTGCTGTGTTCTAGCTGTGAAAGAAAGGTTTATATACACTGAAATCCTACATGAAAGAAGTGGCAGGCAGACAACGGTTTAGCTGATGACGGAGCTACCGAAAAAACCTGCTACAGTGAAACTTCCTTGGGATGCCTGCTCATCCTCCTTACTTGCCCAGTACATGAACTACATTTCTGGGTTAGATGTGCTCATATAATGGCTGGATTCTTGTGTGTGACCTGCTGCTCTGTGTTGCCTGTCCTTGAAGACCTCACTACAATTCCATCAGCCAGGAATGTTAGCTGCCAACTGTACTCGACTGTCGGATAGCTTCTCACAAATTGGGCAATGTCCCAGCAAAACTTTAATATGGGTGGGTTGATTGACATATATCAAACTCTTAACCTGTTCTCTCTAACTGGCAGGTATAGATTCTAAATCTTCTGGTCCTTGCCTATTCTCTGTGGCTTCTGCGAGGTGGCATTGGAAGTCTTGTACTGGCTTCTGTTAGTGCAGGGACTCAAATGCTTAGCTAGCTGTTAGTGAGGGGGAAGGGAGAGGATTAAGTTAAGATCAGGTGTTTGTCCCTTGCAAAGGTTTAGGTGTTCCTTAGTTAAAATATGTGCTGTTGTGTTTGAGCTAAGTTTTCTCAACTGTGAGAAAAGAGCCTGAGTGCTGAGTGGAACTGGTGGACAAAACTGTGCTGTTTCTCAATAGCTCTGAGTGCTTGAGACTCAAAAACTGTGCACATTTACTCTTCTGTGACTGAAAAGCTGTGCAGCCGCTGAAATGCAGTGGTGTTGCTTTGTGGATGATCTTGAAACACAGCAGAGTAGCATTGTGTTTTAATATTTTGTGTAGTGTTGTCAGCTGGCTCTGAAGAAAATGTAATAACAGTGTGGAAGTCTGCTAAAACATAGCATGTTAAAAAAAAAGACATCTCCTCCTTGGTTTTACCTAAGTTTTTCCTTTTGTTTTGTAGACTTCTCCTTGTTGGATAGGTGGAAACACTGAGCCATTGACCGGGTTTACATGGAGAGGTGGATGTGAACGGGAAACGACTGGCATTCAGATTTGGAGTGAAGTGTTTGTAATTGATAAACCTAATGGAACAAAGGTGAGTGCTTGACTTACCTTGATTTACTCAAGGTCTCTCTTGGAGGTGGTGTGGGTTTTTTAATTTGGTTTGGTTTTGTGGTGGTGGGTTTTTTGCTGAGGTTTTTTTTTTTTAACAAAAGAAGAGAGGCTGTGGATGCCTCATCCTGAGAGGTGTTCCCAGTCAGGTTCAATGGGAGTCTGAGCAACCTGGTCTAGTGGAAAGTGTCCCTGACTATGGGAACAAGATGATCTTCAGAGGTCCCTTTCAGCCTAATCAGTTTTTATGATTCTAAAACTTAAATAGGTGTGTGTGAGGACTTTTACTCTGTGTGCACCTTTAATGTCATGGGTTTCATGGTGGCACTTGGAACATTGGTTGCTGTCCTTTGCACTGAGTAGCTGTGTAACGTATGTGGAAGCTGTATATCAGAGTAAGGATGGAGATTGGTTCTTACAAGCCAGCAGAAAAATTCAACAATAGTCTCATTCTGAGAGTACTTTGTTTTGGCAAAGTCTACCCTGTCCAGGCTGATGGGTGGGTTATCCTGGGAATGTTGTAAGACTGTAATGGCTATAAATACCATCTGCAGACAAATGCTGTGGTGAAAAGCTCTGTAACAAACACTGTTCTTTGAAGGGTGAGAATATGTTCTAGCTTCTAGCTGTGTTCTAGTGAAATGTAGTGCATGGCTGTAAGTACTTTAGTGTGTGGAAGCTGGTCCTTCCATACAATTTTGACAGGTAGTCTATAAAAAAGGACTAAGTCTAACAGTGGGAAAAAAAGCACTAACTTGATTCTTTTTTAACTCTTAAGTCAGTCTAACTACAAAGTTTAGTTGGAGGTGTTTATGCTGAAACAAAGTGTTAATGTCATTAATAAATATTTACTCCACAATACTGGTGGTGATCTTGAGCTATTCATGTTCTGAACCATCAGTTCTAGTAAATTTCATACCCTTTGCATTTGCAAAGGAAACATCTGAAGCCCAGTCCATGGGACATGGATCTTAAAAATAGTGGCTTAGTAGTGTGCAGGAAGTTTTAACAAATTTCACGGCTAACCAAACATTTCTCTGGTTAAAAACCAGTTATGTTGTGTGGATTTGTTTGGGAACAAATCACTCACTTGTTGTTGCTTATCATTGGGAAAGAGAAGGGAATTGTAGTAGATCCCAAAGATGGGAGTTGGACTGATAAACTTTTTTTCATTAGTATCACTTCCTTCCTTGTCATTCCAGCAGACAGTCAGTATCAATTATCTTGTTTTCTGCTGAAAATAATTATTTTAAGATGCATTTATATATATTTATAAGTAACCATCTTACTCATAGCTCTAATGAGCTTTGCTAGATCTGCAGCTGAGGCTTCCAGTGGAGGAGAGCTGTCAGTTGCTCTGCACTGCACCCCCACTGGGCCAAGGAGGGCTGTTTCTATGGGAGAAGGTAGCTGGGCAAGGCCAGGGACTTGAGGCTGATGCCAGGGCCCTCTGGCTTCTGCTGACTCAGCTGTGGGTGTGTGTAGTCACGTGTGCGGGGAGCTGGCTGAGGTTTAATCAGTAGGCACAGGGGCAGAGACTTGCTCTGCTTGACACAGAGCTTAGCTCAGTGGCCTGGAGTATGAAAGTGTCCATGATCTGGTTAACTGCTGCTGTTCTTTCAAACTCTGCAGGTTGCTGTACTACTCATGGATACCCAAGGTGCCTTTGATAGCCAATCCACTATCAAAGACTGTGCGACGGTTTTTGCCCTGAGCACCATGACGAGCTCTGTCCAGGTGAGAATATCCATGCTGGCAAATAATGGCAGAACCCTCTGTCCTGAGCATGCAAAGAATATCTCTCGAGCCACACTTGGAAAGTTCAGCTGCATGTCTTCCTCCAACTCTGATTTAAAAGTCTATGCTTTGTCTTCTTTTCAGCGTAGGACATAAACTACCCAAGTTGCTTGGTGGAATCAAGGTTATGCAAGGCCAGGCTGAGTTAAATTGCTGACAGAACTGGGAAATCCCCTTCCCCTTCCCCCACCAAGATGTCAAAGTAGCAGCTGCTTCATTACAGATGTGTTACAGAATCTTTTTTAAGGCTTTAGATACAGTTTGGGGT
Organism: Lycocorax pyrrhopterus obiensis; assembly: GCA_014706295.1. NCBI lineage: Eukaryota > Metazoa > Chordata > Aves > Passeriformes > Paradisaeidae > Lycocorax > Lycocorax pyrrhopterus. The sequence goes on from JACSVZ010000004.1 coordinate 1,386,157, forward strand.
GACATTATGCTGTGATCAGCCAAACTTAAAATTGCTGCTTCTGTTTAAGTGTCAATTAAACTCCTGACAATTGTGCTATACTTAAAACTACTTCTAAGCTTGTGCCTTAAAAGTGCCAAAAGCGAGCAGGTTTTTGAGGGGTGACAAGTGACTTTCTTCAGACATGCTACAACATAAAAGGAACAGGAGTATATGGAGCACCACTTCTGTCCTGTGGAGTTGGCTCTGGTGGATTGTTTTTGAATAAGGAGGTGACTTTTGTTTGAGATGTGTTCTGTGACACCTTTCTACTTGCTCGCTTTTGGGTAGTTATACTTTTTCTGGAGAGAGCAAAATACTCAGTGTGCGAAAAAGGCTATATGAATGTAAGACAGTGGTTTCATGTGCCACTGTAATTCTCTGACTGTCTCTTGCAGGTATACAACTTGTCTCAGAATATTCAGGAAGATGACCTTCAACATTTGCAGGTAGGAGTATGGTGAATTTATGTTAAGCTGCTTCTGAACTGAAAGTCTTGACAATGTTCTAGAAGTTACTACTCGTCTAACTGACTTGAGAGCTGTTTGCTATTTCATGTAAAACACTGAATTTGACCTGATACTAAAACTGGTGCTGTCTGTAAAAACTGTGTTTGCATCAACTCCGTGATGCCTCTGCTGTGCCAATGTAGAGGTAAAATAGTACAGGCTTCTAATCTGGCTGATTCTTTTAAAGTCTGTTCTCTGTATTGCAAGTTCTGAAATTCCCAAAAAAAAGAGAAAGGAAAATTATTTATGGAAATACTTAGTAGTGAAACTCCCATGTTTCCCATTTTTCCTAAAATAGGAAAATGGATGTTATTTCATAACCAGTTTGTAAGGAAGTGTTGGAGCTTGGGTCAGGCCAGGAGTCTTCTGCCCAGAAGCCATCTCTGATTTTTCATCTGAGAAACTTCTGCAGAGTTTTATTTCTGCTTAGAAATAAAAGCAGGAAAATGTTGTCTTCTCTTCACCATGGGGTTTTTAGCCTCTAATGGAACATTGTGGTCAAAGGCCACCAAATTCTGGCTTCATGTGAATGGTGCAAGAACCTTATCTCCTTAACTTAAAACCTGTAGCTTTAGAGAATAGCTTGTGTATTGCCAAATGCCAAGGCCATGACCTTGTCACAGCTTAAAACTGTTCTGCGTGTCTTCAGTGCTACAGCAGACCGGCTGCCAGTGCTGGAAGTAGAAGAGCACTAACTAAATGTAGTCTTGTGGAGCTGTTCTCAATTAACAGGGTTGTATCACTGGGCCAACACCCCCTATACCCCAAAAAACCCAGCCAAGCACCAAAACCAAAAAAATCCATCAGTAGTTATTTGAAAGCTAGGCTTCCCTTGAGACTTCGGTCCTTTAACAGCCTCAGTGCCATCTGAATAAAATAATCTGTTTCTGTTATACTGGAGGGTGAGACTTAAGGGAAGAGAAGGATGATAAATACAAGCACTGGGTAGGGGACACCAGTGCATTTAAAGTTGCAGCAAGGAATCACGGTGTGAGGGAAGGAAATTCTAAATTTCTGTTCTAACAGGAATTTATGTAAATCTGAAATACTGTTAGTCTCCGACTGCCTTTTGCATTTAGTGGGGAAGTGAATGAGTTTGGGTCAAAGAAGCCAGACTCATGTGGGTGCTTGGCCACTTCACAGCTGCTTTTGCTCAGGGTGACAAGGGCTTGGAAGTTAAATTGTGTTAAATTAGTCTTGTAAGTTCTCAGGTGCTCTTGTGATCAACACAGGAACTGTCTTTTGAGCCATAATTTATCTGAGATGCTCCAGGAATTAGTTTAATGCAGAACAATGATTGCTTGGTACTGGAGAATTCTGGTGTGCTTCCATCATCTCTACCTCCAAGATCTGTAAGGAGGCTGGCATGGATCGATCCCTGCCAGTGTTGGCCCTTGCTGAAACAGCCAGCACAGTCCATAATTCCCGTTCTTGTGGGTGGTTTGGCCTGCTCAGGCCAGCGAGGAATGCTGCTGGTGTTAAAGATGGTGAAAGCAGTAAGAGGAAGACAGCTGATACTTGCCTTTATACTGGAGGGAAGGAACAATTATTAGTTAAGGTCACGGGCTAAAGCAGAGATCTGAGAAGCTGCTGAACTTGGCTTGTATTTAAATGTCTGATATATTGGCTAGAGCCAAGTTCCCTGGGATTTCCAGGAATAAACCTTTTGTGGGAAGTAAGGGGCAAATGTTAGACAGGCTTACCTCCTTAGCCCAGGAAGCAAGTGTTGGAAGCTGGCTTGGTGAGAGATGCAGCCAGCTTTTCTCTGAGAATAGCCCACAAGCCATCTACTTAGAGCTGCAGTGTGTAGAGTTCAGGAATGGCACTGTGAAGCCAGTGGGAATCATGTCTCCTACCTGAATCTTACTGAGGGTTGGTATACTCATTATCGAGCTTTATTTGCTATTCTCAACCTATAGTAAGATACAAGATGGAATGCTTTTATTTTTTAGTGACATAATAGAATGTTTGACAGTAGAAAAATGTGTTTTCTGTGTGGCACACCCTTACACTGTTCTTTCTCTCAGTTGTTTACAGAATATGGAAGACTAGCTATGGAAGAAATTTACCAAAAGCCGTTTCAGGTAACTATGGGTTGAATGGATTTAAGCAGTTGAATGTGTAGAAAATGAGCTCAGGATAATTTCTGAAGATAAATTAGTTGGGCTCAAGGTAACCAGTTCTTGGCAAGACTAATTTTCCTTCACTATTGCCACATGGCTTTGCAAAAACCCAAAGGAAAAATGCTGAAGAGGATCACATTTTGAGCAAGTATAGCCTTCTGCTTGAGTTATAAGGTGTAAAAGGAATCAAAATGTCAAGTGATGTGCAGGTGTTAAGGAGAAAAATTTTGTGCTGCCTTCTTATTTATTACTCTGAGATATGGTTGGTCTTTGCTGGTGGTAGATGGTTCTGAGAAAAGGTCCTGTTTGGTGGTGGGTTTTTTGTTTGGTTGGTTTTTTAAACAAGCAAACACTTGCACCACAGAGCTACACGGCTGCTTCATTTAGAGAAGCCAAATATACCAAAAAACTTACATAGTATCCTTACTTGTAATCTAGAATATATTTAGTTTTAGAGTAGCCAAATACTTAAAATAATCACACGTGATAGAATTTTTGACCTTAGGAATGATGCAAACCATTCACTGCTGTTCTTCCTGTTGCAGACATTAATGTTCTTAATTAGAGATTGGAGTTATCCTTATGAACATGCATATGGCTTGGAAGGAGGAAAAAAGTTCCTAGAGAAAAGATTGCAGGTAAGTTATCTCCAGTAGTCCTATTCTGATCTTCTAAGTGACACCTTGCTGTCAAGGCAATGATGCAGCGTGAGCTGGCTCCTTGTGCTAATAAAATACATTTGTGGTGTTTCCACTCATATGCAAAGTTGACATTATTAGGTTCAGGAATAAAAGTTTAAACACTCTTCTGTGCTCTTACTGCTTTTAAGATGATGGTTAATCTTGATTGCAGTGCTGCAAAACTGGTAGCAGTTCATACTGCCTTTTTTTTCCTTCAGGTAAAGCAAAACCAACATGAAGAGCTACAGAATGTAAGGAAGCATATTCACTCCTGTTTCAGTAATCTGGGGTGTTTCCTGTTGCCCCACCCTGGTCTTAAAGTTGCAACAAATCCAAATTTTGATGGGCGATTGAATGGTAGGAAGCTTTTCATTTTGTTGATTCAGATCACTGAGATTGTTTTCTTTTATGATGGAAGTTAAGCACTGTAATGGTTAGCTATTTAAATGCCTGACTGGAAAATATAAGTTTAAAAGGTGAAACTGCATAATTTAGAAATGTGCATTGTGTGCTCTTTTTAGTGGTTTAAAGGCAGAGGAATTAAGCAGGCAGAGGGAATGGATATCTTTGTGTCTGGCTGTTCATTGCAATCTGATAACGTGAGATGTGCTTAAAGGTCATTAAATAGAGATTCCAAAGATAACTAAAGGCTCCAGAGGGCAGAATTCGAATGATTAAAGACTTTACTTTCTTTAAAGGCTTTTCTCTAAAAACTTGGTGAACCACAGGTCAGCTCTAAAATGGCTGCAATAAAAGCTGTAAGGTTCTGCTACTGCAGAATGAGAGGCAGTCAGGATTCCTCCAGTGGATGCCTGTCCCCCAACAGAGGGAATGCATCAGGATGGCAAAGGCTATAAAAGTGAGCTGCAGTGGTGGGATGCCAACTCCTGGCTGTGCTGAGGGTACAGACCTGTGGGGTCGTTGTGCATTGGTGTAATTGGGGAAATGCACTTTAAATATTCAAAGGACAATGGAACCTTGTTCTCCCTCTGAAGTTAAGATTGGTAGATTAAGAGTAGGTAGAACTTACTAAAGCTATATTATGTATGTAAGCTTTTAAATACCTTAAAAATGCAGTTCAGAGTTGTGATGCTGTGGATTTAGAAGGATCATGGGCTGTCAGTGTTCCTTTAGGAGATACAGGATTGAAAACTAACCACTTTTTTCTCCTGGAATTGATTGAATTTTACTAGATATAGATGAGGATTTTAAGAATGAACTGCGGAATTTGGTGCCATTACTGCTTGCCCCTGAAAACTTGGTAGAAAAAGAGATTAGTGGATCCAAGGTGACCTGTAGAGATCTTGTAGAATACTTCAAGGTAAGCAAACTCATACTAATTATTTCTGTTAATAGCTTAGAAGGCAGTATTCTAATTTTAGGCCATGTTGTTCCCAGAGAAGATGAGATATCTAGGCTGACACTCACTGATCAGCTCACTTTTATTTTGATTTCATTACTCTGACTTTCCAGAACTGGCACACTACTTCCTAACAGTACAGCTCTTAGCAAGCTACTGTTAGCAAAATTTGTGGGTTGGTGGTTTTTATTTTCCTCTCTGTGAATTGGCTGAAATAGCTCAAGCTTTATTAGATTTTTTTTTCCTACTTCGAAATCCCAGTTCGGTTTTTTTGGTTTGGTTTGGTTATTTTTAATTAAAGTAGGTCTCATGTAGTTTTTACACATAGTAAACCAGCTCTTAAACTGCTAGGTATGCAATGAAAATTTCAGATACTCCCCTCTGGATTTTTAACATGCAAGGAAGGTTCTTGCTAAACACTTGCATGTGTATGTGTAGCACCACTATGCTCTGAAGTATTTATGTATGACACTCACAGCTGTTAGTCTTGAGCTTTTTTGGTATCATGGTGACACCAGCAGAAATATGATAACATAATCTCTCCATCACCAGGGATTGCCCTGGTGTGCATAGCCTTTTTTTTTTTTTTTTTTTTTTTGTATTGGAATGACTTAGACAGTTGGCTTGGTAAGAATGATGCCACTGTCTCCTAAAGACAGGAATTTTGCTTTGCTACTTTTGGGGTAGAAAAGTTAGGCTGATGTTGAGAAACAAACTATGCAATGAAGGAATCTGAGACCAGAGTTCATTTAACTTCACTTGTAAAATGAAGCAACTTTTTTAAAGGAAAGATACGATATGGGATGCAGAAGTGATGGCTGTTCTGACAAGCATAAAATCAACACTGGAGCTCAGAGGTTCAGTCTGTGTTTACATGGTTGCATGCTGCTTTTTGCTCCAGTTTTTCTCTAGTAGGACCCACTCAGGTACAGTGCAGGGAGTGCATGTTCAGCAGCAGTTTAGAAAGGACTGCATCCTAAAAACCAAATGTAAAACCTTTATTGGAAAGCTGATTCCTATCCTGTATCCAGTTGGGGAGCAGTCCTGTGGGGTGCTGCAGAAATGCCATGCTTATGTAACTAAAGAGGACTGCTCCCTTGGGACTGTGCATCTGAAGCTGAGATTGTGAGGCCTGAGTTGGAAACTGTAGGGCTTTTACTTGGAGGAAATAGCTACAGAAGCAAGGAGGGTGTCAAGGGAACGGAGTCCTGTATAACTCTATATGTTTTTGTAGGTTGCTCTACAACCTAGAGCGTTGAGTACATGAGGACCCTGTTAACCTTGTTCTCTCCTCCCGTAGAGCAAAAAATCCTCAGGCCCGAGGCTTGTAGACAAGGCAGGGAGGAAGGCAGTAGCAGTGTGAAGAGAGTGAAGATAGACCCCCCTCGAGGGGCAGAGAGTGGCCTTGCTGGTGTAACTTGCACAGCTTGTCCAAAGCACTGGAATGGCTGCTGCTGCCTGCTGTGCCCCTCTTCGCTGTCCCCAGGAGCTGTGCCATGGGCCAGCTTGTGGGCTGGAGAAGAAATGAAGTGTGTGTTCTCTTCCAGCCCTCTGGAACCCTGGGGAAAGAAAGGACACCTGAGGATAAGTGGGGTGGGGCACAGAGAGGTAGGATGCCTGCTTAGCTTCTGGAAGTGTTTTGCCTGCTCAGCTCTGTCTGCATTAAGTGCCTTGATCTGTTTTTTCCTCCTACACTTCAGTAGATGAAGGCATGTGGGGAAATATAAGTATTGGTTCTCCCAGTGCTGGGGTAAGTTTGGGCAGACCTCTTGCCAGAAAGTCTGGGATAGTCATCTCCACTCTTTCGTTATGGATGAAGATTCCCTGTTTAGCAAAGACCTTATGTATTTGAGGGAGCAGACCTGTCACTTCTTGAGACAGAGGTGATGTCTCCTCAGGGTGCTCTGCTGCCCTGCTGGGCCCCAGTCCTGGGCACAGGACAGTGAAGGGGAAAAAATGTCAGACTTGTAAGAAGAAATTTTCATGATTTAATATTTAGCACTATTACAAAGAAATATTCTGAGCTCTATCTTTGTATTATCCCTTATTTTTCATTCTCCTTAAACATAAATGTTTAGGAAAATAAACCTTTTTTTTTTCCCCTCACATTTAGGCTTACATTAAAATCTATCAAGGAGAGGAGCTACCTCATCCGAAATCTATGCTGCAGGTATTTTATTTTTCTTTCAAATAGTCTGATTAGATGATGTGTACTTTGTAAGTTCTTTGCAGTTGAAGAATCATGACTGCTGTGGGCCTGAAGCTCCCCCACACAGCTGTAGTTCTTGAAGGATCTGTGTACTTTGAAAGCCACCTGAACTGTGATGGTTGGGTACTTTTCCCTCCGTTTCATCAACCAAATGAAATGAAATCAACCAAATGGAGCAGGGGTCTATCTGATTGGGTTTTTTAGCTGCTTTACTCTTTAAGCATGGGTTTCCTGTAACTTGCTGTTTGGCTGGGAGATCCAGAAAATGACATCTTGCAGCTTTAACTACAATAATTGTCCCTGACATGACACAGGTAGAAAATAAGTCTTAAGTTCTTAACAAAATTGACAATTACGATTGATGCCCAAACTGTACAACTATTAATGCAGAAATAATACCAGCTTCCTTCTTTCCTCTTAGGTAGTGGGAGTAATCCAGTACCAGGATTAATATATAGTAGTTTAGTGACCCTTATTTGCTTATTAACAGTAGAGCATTCAGAAGAGATTGCCCAGGATTAAAAGCCTGTACAAGCAAGCTGAGGTTTGTTTGCAGCTGTGCTAGAAAGCTGAAGAAAGGCAGCAATATGTTTTAGTGTGTATTGCTGAACTTCACTTATTTTTGTGTGGCCTTTTCCCGGCCATCAGAAACTCTGGAGGTTTTGGGGCTATGTTGGGAGTGTAATGCTGTGTGTAACCTGGAAATGCTGTGATGACAGAGGATGCTCCGTGTTTTCTAGGCAACAGCTGAGGCGAACAATCTTGCTGCTGTGGCAGGAGCAAAGGACTTGTACAGCAAAGGCATGGAGCAGGTATGATGGCACAACCTTTCCTAAACACCTGCATGCAGATACAGGCCTTCAGCTTCCATGTTGTACTCTGTGTGTGAGCACTTCAGTGGGGGAAAGTAGCTCAGGGCCAGGACTTGTGTGTTTTCTGCACTCTGCTCTGAGCTGAGGTGTCCGATGCTAGGGAGGTATGAAAATGGGTGTGTTTGCAGGATTCCCACCTGTTAGTTCCCTCCATAGCTCTTGACAGGCATCTCAGAATCCTGTGACATGAAATGCACAAGCAGGTGAGCAGACATTTGTTGTGCCAGGGTTGCACAGGGGTGGAATTCTAGTCCTGTAGTCTCATGCTTCTGAATTGTGGCCATTCATTAGCTGTAAAATGCAAGGATTGAAATGATTCTGAAGTTTTTTAAAAAGCTTGAAATACAGGAATTACTTTGAAAAATCTGTGTATGTAGTTTCTTTCTTGCTTCTCTTGAAGACAGTGATTTTATATCATTCTAAGGTGAATGCTGGATGGATTTCATACTTCATTGTAGTGGTATGCAAGGTTTTATCATGGGAAATTCTGAAAACCATTACCTGTCTTGTAAAGGTTAACAGGACTGTGCTTATTGTGAAACTGTACAACCAGAAAGACCAGTAGGTGTGAGAACATGCTACAAATGTAGCTGCCCATTAATTAGGCTAATTGTGGTCTTAATTGCTGAAGTAGCTTTCTGTTTTGAAATTAGAGTAGGATCTAATGTTAGTGGCAGACAAGCCAGTTCCATTCGTTAGCAGGCTGTTTGGAGAATGTTCTGCTGGTTTAAAGGAACTCCTCTGTTTCCATTTTGGAAAATGTCTTGAAATAGTAAATATGTTGTTTATAATACGTGTCAAGTCTGCCTTCCAAACTTGAATCTTCAGTGGTTGTTGAGATACTGTAGTTGTAAGGTTTCTAACTTGGAGCAGAGAATAAACAGAAACAGATGTTCTTTTAAACAGACTTTGTTTCCATAGTAATGTTCCCCGGTACTGTATATTTTTATATCACTGTAGAGATATGCACAAATTATGGAATAGTTTTTTATCCAGATGTCTCATATGATGTTCTTGATCTGACACAGCTCTGAAACTTCTATTTTTAAAACCAGAAGTGGGAACTCTTTAGATTTAAAACTTGATTATGTAAAGGTAGTTCTTACTGCAGCTTCTGAGTTGTCCTTGTGAACCAAAGCCCTCCTTTGCTGAGCATGCATAACCAAAATACTGTCCCCCCTAATGACCTGAAATGTAAGGAACAACAGGTGCAGTGTCACAGAGTACAAGGAAACAGTGGCAGTTACTTGTGTGGTGGCCTCCTAATTTCTCAGTAGCTCCTAGTGTTTAACGTGCTCTGGGCAATGTGGAAAAAACTGTTTTGAAGGATGAGATTAGTAACCATTTTCCAGGGAGTTTTGGTGGATGTGGAGGACTTCATTATGGGACAAAGTAGGGATGTGCATGTGGCTGTTGTCCTGTCCTTCTGGGCCTGCCTGAAGAGGACAGTAGGAGTTCAGTCCTGTGCTGTGGGTCTGTGTGTGTTTGGACAGGTGAGGCTCCTGCCATGCCGTGATCCAAAGCTGCTTCGCTGGCTGGGCCTGGAGCTCACAGAGCCAAGGGAGCTGCAGAAGGGAGGAGGGCAGCGAGGGGCAGGTGCTTTCTGTGCAGCAGCAGATGCTCAGGGTGTGATTCTGTCATCTCTGGTTGCTCCCACAGGTGTGTGGGGGAGATAAGCCTTACATTGCCCCATCGGACCTCGAGCGGAAGCACCAGGATTTCCGAGAGAGCGCCATCCGGCAGTTCCGCTCCGTGAAGAAGATGGGAGGGGAGGAGTTCTGCCGGCGCTACCAGGAGCAACTCGAAGTGGAAATCGACGAGATCTATGCAAACTTTGTGAAGCACAACGATGGCAAAAACATCTTTTATGCTGCTCGTACCCCTGCCACTCTATTTGCAGTCATGTTTGCCATGTACATAATCTCAGGACTGACTGGGTTCCTTGGCATGAACTCCATAGCTGCCCTGTGTAATCTTGTGCTGGGGATGGCTCTTATATCGTTTTGTACTTGGGCATACGTTAAGTACTCTGGGGAATTCAGAGAAGTTGGAACAGCCATTGATCAGATCGCTGAAGCTATATGGGAACAGGTTGGTATCTGTTTTTATTGCAAAATCTTGCTGTCTTGAGCAGACATATCAAACAGTTTCTGTTCTGTTCTGCTGAGAGGGAAAAGCTGGTCTAGACCTAATAGAGAATGCTAGTGCTGCCAAAGGGAAAATCTGCTCAGTAGTGTGACTGCTCTCTTCAGGAACAGATGCTGCACACAAGGAATGTTAAATAAGCAGAGGATAGTATCAGAAAAGTGTTACTTAAGGTGCAGAAGGTTACTTAGTAGGTGCTTTGATGGCAAAGAATGGAGGGACTCTTCAAGACTCTTTTTCCTTATTCATAGCAAGGAATTGTTTTTAAAGTTACGTTTATAGATAAGCTTGTCCTTATGTGTTGGATGTGGTGGATAAAATATCTCAGATGGTGCAGTGGGAAAGGCGAAACACTGCCCTCCTCACCTGGTGTGATGCTGAAGGGCTGATTAGTCCTTGGAGAGAACTGGCTGGGTGATGGCTTTCAGCAGCTGCTGCCAGAGGGTGCACAGCAGGTTTCTTCCATCAGGGAGACTTGTGCTGTCTGTGACAGCTTCAGTCAGTGCAGCTGCTGTTTGCAAGGAATCCTCAACAAATTCCTGAAAGAAAAGATGTGAGTGTAGGGACAACAGAGCTGGAGGAGAAAACTTTCTGCGTAGAGATTTTGCTGCCTGAACTCAGTTGACACAGCTGTGCCAGTAAGGCCAGTGTAGAGCATTCCTGACCAGTAGTTTTTGGAGCATTCTGACTAGCTATGTCCAGTGCCAGCAGAAGGGAAACACTTTTCTGCTGTTTTTACTGGAAATAAAGGGCGCACTGAGCTTATCTGGGGTGACATTAAAGTGTGTCCTGTGAGGCATGAGCAGATAACTAACTGGAGCCTTCTGCACAGATGCTTGCTTCTACAGCTGAAAAATTCCTGTGTTCAAGGCTCATGCTAGGCACTGGGCCTATCTGAGCAACCTGCTGAGGGTCTTAGTCAGGTTTTGAGTTACACTGGAGCAGAAAAAGTGGATTTTTAAAAATAGGGAAATGAGCCTCAGTAAATAAATTGGTAACTAAATCTTGAGTTAGCACCACTAACTAGTGATTGAAATTGAGGCTCTCCAGTTCTGCTGGAGCTGCTGCTGCAGGATACCCCAAGCACATAAGGCTAGGTTTGGCTGCTACCTTCCCTGGAAGGGGGAGAACTTGGCTTATGCTGGCAAGAGCTTGCCATTTGTGGGCTGGAGGAAGGTGGTCTCAAAAAAACCTCAGCAGTGTTGCTGTTAGAGCTGCACATCACCAGTAATATGCAAAGCATTGCAGGTCCTGTCTGAGTCACTCTGATTGAATACACAATCTTACTGTTGATTTTTCTGAATCTCTGCCTTTCTTTTCCCTCCTTGCTTCAGAGGAATCCCAGGAAGGTGAGAAGTTACTGGCAATCAGGGTTTTTTTTTTTTTTCTGAACTTGATTGACTTTCTGCTGTGTTGTGAGAGCCGGTTTTCCTAACAGCTGAATTCGTGTTTTAGGTGTTTTCCAAACTCTTTGAAGTCCTTAGACGCCGAACGGTTCGTCGTGCTCTTACATCAGTGCCGCGACAGCGACTCTCATCCAACAATAACAAGAAGAAAAACTAGCCAGTATTTTTAACTTTCTTTCTGTATCTGAAGTGTTCACACTTACACATATAGGACAATAAGCTGGACCGTCTGGGCCGGTCTGCATAAATGCTGTAACCATACCAGACTGATGCTGCATATGGGGTATGGAATTGCACATCCATCTTCTAGGAACTGTAAAGTGGTTTGAATTCAGTGAAATACTGCTGTGTAGGAGGGGTATCACTTGTGTCCATAGCATGTGACTGCTTTAACCTCATTACTCTAGCAGCAAAATTCATTTCTCTTTCAGTTCATGCCACTTTGTGTCAGACTTCATCATTCTAAGTTTTTTCATGATTTCAAGTCTCATCTCTTTATATGGTTTTATATCTTGTTTTCCTTGGTTACCTCATTTTCTTGTTTCTTTTGCACATTTCTCATTCCACAGGTGTTGAAGCCCATGAGTGATAATTTGATGGAGGATCATATGAGGCAGTCTGTAAAAAACTCTATCAAAGCAGGCCTGACCGAGCAGGTGTCTCACCATGCCAGACTAAAGACAGACTGACAGTTCGTCTCCTCTTCAACTCTGCCCTCTCATCCTAGACATGCTTGCTGTACCATGAGAACTCAATAATAAAAAAATAAATAAAAATAAACCAAAGTTTACAATCAACTGTAGAAGTAGTTTAGTGTGATTGGCTTCACAGATTGCTGCCATCACCGGGGAAGAGTTAAGTTTGTCAGTGCTCAGCTTCTCAGACAAACTGGTGCCATGGAGCCGGCTGGGGTGGGAGGGAGTGGCTCAGTTGTACGTAGTCCTGGTGCCCCGTGTTTGGGGGAGGGAGGGGGAGCTTCCCCAGCGCTGTGAGTCCGTGCAGGCTCTGGCTTACAGGGGGAACCTGTCCCCTGCAGGAGCTGACTTCAGGGAAGTGTAATGATCAGACCCACACCAGGTGTGCTCTCACCAAATGTCCCCAGCTCGGCGCCGCCCCTCGCCAGCTCCAGCGAGTGTTCCTGTGTGTGCAGCCGGTGGAGCCATCGGAGCGGCCACTCCATTACAACGCGTCTCTTGCTTTCTTGCCTTTTACCAGTGTTACACAGATGCATGTGCTGGTTCCTCACGCAGAACTGGGGTGTCAGGGAGGCAGTGGCTCAGCACAGAGGGTGTCTTGCCTTGAACTCGCAGACCTGGTCCCGAGGGAGGTGCATATCGGAACTGAGCTGTCTTTTTCTGCAGTTTAGCCTTCATGTATATAATATTGCCATTAATTCTACTGGGGAAGAAATTCCATCCAAAAACGTTGCCTACAGCTACCAAGCAATGAGTTAGGATTGTCTGTACAGTGTGTTTAGTTTTTATTTTTTAAGAAATCACAGATAGGGCATGTATATGAAATATAAATATATAAATACGATTTTGTATCAAAGTTTTGTAGTTTATGGCAAAACCTGGTTCTGTGGTAGCTAAGTGCAGTTCCTGTAAAGGAATGTTTGTGGCTCATGTAAATGTGTGAATGCATCAACAATTTGAAGTTTTTTGATATATTTGTGATATTTACCTGCCTTGAGCACTGCAATCTCTCACCCCCTTGGGAAAATCAATGGGAATGTTTGTTGTGAAACTCTTGTCTTCTGTTGCATTTTAAAGTTATTTCCTGTAATTTATTTTCAGTACATGATTAAAATCAGTTGTGTATATATGAAATGAAATCCGTGCTTATTTTTAAAAGATGTTCAAGTATTGTATTCTACTACATAAACTATGTCAAATACTTATCCTGACAATTATATGAACAGATTTGTTCTATTGTACTTCATAGCTTTCTATTGAAGCCGATGTTCCTCTCATGCTTGTCTCTGGAAGGTGACCTCTGTCCAGCTCATACCCCCTCCCTGTATAGGAAAACCTCCTGCTGTTCTTAAGCACGCTTTTGACTTGTGGAGTTGCTTGTCAGATTCTACCCTCCGACAATTGTATCACTCTGAAATCTTGTTACTGGCTTTACTTTCATTCTTGGCTAAATCAGTATCAACTGTGTGGAGTGTAAAGGCAGCTAAATAATTAACTGCTGTAGTTTCAGCTGGAACTGGCTGTGTGCAATAGCTGGGTTTTTGCATTCCTAAATGGTAACAATTTTCATCAACATTTGAGCTTTAACATCGCCCCTCTCTCGAGTGAGGGAAATCATCTGTCTAGGACTAAAGCAATTGCACTGTGACTTTTGCACCGTGAAGAACTGCTGGGGAGTGGTGGTTACCTGCCCTCTGCAGGTGAGGGCTCAGCTCCAGGGGAATGATGCTAAAGATGAGGTAGGAATGTCGCATTTTATGGTATCTCAACCTGTACAGATTAAATACTGTTATTCAAACAAGCCAGTGCTTTGGTGATTAATCTCTTACTAATCAAATGAGTCACACGGGGGCTCGCAGGGCCACGCCTGCCCTTGCTGCTCGTGTTCTCCAGGAAGGTGCGAGTCAGATTTGAGGCTGTGCCCTGCAGAGATGGCAAAAGCAGAACTCTTCCCAGCATGTGGACAAGGAGTTGCAAGGCTTTGTCTGGACTCTTCTTCAGGGTCTGTGGGGGGAGAGTTCCTGAACACTGTGCCACGAAGTTGCAGAAGGAATGTAAAATCCCCTCGAGCTTGGGAGGGATCAAAGGGAGGGAAAGGGAGGGGGTCAAGATGACTTAATGAAGTGTGGGAAATTGATGTTTTAGGGGATAAAAGGGGCTGGTCACGTGGCAGCAGGCTGCTGGTGCATGTCCTTGTCTGGCCATGTTGACTGTTAACCCCATCTCACCCTTTCCTGGAAGAGGGGGTTCCAGTCTGTCGGCACGTGTGCAGCGAGGTCAAAGTGCCAGGGGCTGGAATGGGAGCTGGGGTCACAGGGGCTGCATGTTTGGAGGTTGTGTCACTTGAACAGCGAGCTGGATTTAGCCAGCAAGTAGGGTAAGGGGCTTGGGAGCCCGGTGTTGGAGCAGTTCTAAGTCCGGGCTGGACACATCTATTTTCGCACGAGGCAGCTGGAGGGACAAGGTCTGGGCTGATCTGGAGGGTGTGGGGTTCAGCTGGGCTCCTTTTTTATGTGTGACTCCCTCTGTGGACGCCGAAGAGGCTCTGCAAGGGCCAGTTAAGGATACACTCGTGTCTCAAGGCCGGCTACTGAGGGCAGGCACAGTGGGGATGTGCAAGGGTGGGCTGAACCAGCAACTGCAGTGCAGCTGTGCGCCATGCTCATGTGCCGGTTACTGGAGCAGACTGGTGCTCCAGAGGCTGGATACTGGACTGGATGAGCTGAGCCTCCTTGCCCAGTTACTGGAGGGATCCAGAGGCTGTGTATTTCCCCCAAAAGCCCTTCATGGTGACCAGGAGGAGGGGCAGGGTGAGGGTGTTGGTGCTGTTGTGCCAGTGCTGAAGCCGTATGGATAGTGTGAGCACGTTCCGTGTGTGTGCCTAGCGGGAATGCTGGCTCAGCCTTGCTGCTGGTGGCACACGGGGGCACGAAGCCATAGTGGCCTCACCTCCATGGACAACCCCTTACAGTTAGTACTCCTCGTAGAACAAGCTTAGTATTTCTCATCTCCTGTGTGCTGTTAAGAACATCAGGTTGGTGCAAGGAGTGGGTACAGGGAACTGAGGAGTTTCACCAGCACAATACATGGGGGCACAAAGGAGGTGACAGCTGCTTTCTGTACCCTGGGCTACGTGACTACTGCTCAGGAAAGGAGTTCTGAGAGCTGATCCAATTCTGTGCAAACTGTGCTGGATTCAGGCCTTGCTTCCCCTGTCCTCTCCGAGCATGCAAAAAGGCCGATTTAGCAGGAAAAGCACAGAGCAGAACACGGTGACTGACGTCTGGCCAACTCCTGCCTCACAAAGGGACACAGCAGAGCGAGGTAGGAAAGCTACACGGAGGATCCTACAGCTGGCAAAGTACAGCATCATGCCAGAGACGGGGGAAGATGTAATGAGGAACAGCAGCAGAAAGAGGTGGAGAAGGTGACAAGACAGGATACTCACTGCTTCTGTTACTTCAGGAAGGGCCTTGCCCAAGTTCCTTGGGAGGGGAAATCCTCATCTGGAGCAACAAGTGTGGTGATTTCTGGCTCCAGAAAGCCGTAACCAGCAGGAAATTTCTGGCTATCTTGTAACTCAATTTTCCTACAGCAGGCTAGGGCCAGGCCACAGATTTTTCCTGTAGATGTCTGATCCTTAAAGGTTAAGTTAAGGAAACTAAAAGTACATCAGATGGCATGGCACAATAACAACGAAAGGGGAGAGAACAGGAAGCCCTGCATTTTATGAACCCAGATACGAGGAGTGTCCAGTGTTTTTTTTCATTATGCTAGCCACGTACGGCAGTATCTCAAAACTCCCTGCCTGTTACTATGCTGGGTTAAAGTAATTAAGCCCAGGTTAAGGTAAAACTTCCTTTTTTTATTGAAAAACATGGGTGGGAGTACAGACAATATTTACACAAGTTCCCAAGTGCAGCTCAACTCAAGAACATACGGCCAAAAACATGAGAAAAGCGTGTGGGTCCAAAACGGAATTAGGGAGGGTACCAAATGGTACAACTTCCTGGTAACCACGGACCTTCAGATAAGATCAGCAACTGGAACGAGAGAAAATTAACAAATTAAAAGTATGAACTGAGTGTGCTGAGAGCCACAGCCCAGCAGGACAGCACAGCACTGCTGCTCCCAGCTTCTTGCCAGAACTGAGCATGTGGCATTTCTCCCTCAGGTGCAGCACAGCAGCTCCCCACGGGAGGAGGGAGGAGCACTCACCGTTCATGGGCATCTCGTCGATCTGGGTGGAGTAGTACTGCTCGATGTCCCGCAGGATGCGGATGTCGTCGTTCTTCACGAAGTTGATGGCGACGCCTTTCCGGCCGTACCTGCCCGAGCGGCCGATTCTGCGGAGGCACGAGGGAAGAGGGAATGGAGCCACCGTGGCAAGAGCCCCCCAGCCACAGGGCCCTGTGGGAAGGCCCAGCCTACCTGTGGATGTAGAGTTCTCTGTTGTTGGGCAGGTCGTAGTTAATGATCAGTGACACCTGAGGCACATCCAGGCCTCGAGCCCAAACGTCTGTGGAAATAAGAACTCGGCTGCAAAGAGAAAGGCACAGTTAGGACTTTTCTGTGAGCTCCCAATGTCCAGCACAGAGCATCCCTTGCTCTTCTGTGCTCCCCCCTGCCCACAGCGCACCAGCAGCACCCACACTTAACTGCATGGAAAGCTGTCTCTTGCACTATCAGCAAACTTCAGTCAAGACAGGACCAACACAGCTTGGATCTTTCAGAAGGAATAATGCTCCCAGGTGTTTAAAATACAGAGGATGGAGCACAAGTATTTTCCTTGACATATTTCAAATACAGCAACTCCCAATGTCTTCAGCAAAACAAAACTCACTAATTCCACACCCAGAAGGATGAGCATCCCTCCTTGGAAAGCGGCAATTTCCCAACCCTTCAACACCCCAGGGGAGAGATGGAAATCGGAGCTCTCCCTAACCTGAGCTGAATAAAGCCTTGAGAGGAGAGGTATTATGGGTTTCCCTGCCCTGAGGCAGCACTGATGCAGGCAACGCTGTTTGGGGCATTTACCTTGCGCCAGATCTGAACTCTTTCATGATGGACTCTCTCTCCTTTTGGGGCATGTCTCCATGCATGGATGAAACTGTGAAGTTGGCTTCCCTCATCTTCTCTGTGAGCCAGTCGACCTGTGAACACAGCCTGGGTTAGCTCTTTGCTCAGCCAGCCAAACACAGCAGCTGAGCTCCAGAATGATTGCAGAGATGAGCTGGTATGGACTGAGAGACACTTCCACAAGCATTCTGAGACTAAGGGAAGTAAATAATCCTTACAAACACCAGACGTATGAAACTTTCAGGGCTTTCAGGGCTCCACAAGCCCTGAAAGGAAAGGAATTAAGAGCACTTTTTCAGAAAGTGTGGTTCTGCTCCAGGAATTACAGGCAATTAGATTGAGCACATTCTTATCTACGTCTTTAAAAAGGCAATTCCTGTCAACTGTTATCAGGTCTGCCTCTGTTCTTTTAAGTTAGGCACATCCCAAAGGTTTAACTTATAGTCCTACTGAACTATTTCCAAACGGAGCAACCAGACCCCTTAACTAACCCAGCACTGTTTGAGTCACCCTCAGGAAGTACCATGCCCCTCTGATGGCCCCTGTACCTTTCTCTTGGTGTTACAAAAGATGACAGCCTGGGTGATGGTCAGCGTGTCGTAGAGATCACACAAGGTGTCAAACTTCCACTCTTCCCTCTCCACAGCCACGAAAAACTGCTTGATTCCTTCGAGGGTCAACTCGTCACTGTAGGGAAGAACACCACAAGCAGGTGAATAGCAGAAGGGCTGGGTGTGTTTCACCAGAGACCACCCCTCTGCCCTTTGTGCTGTGGGTTGCTGTGTCCAGACAGAGTCCAACTTCTAGAAACTCCTGGGAAAACTCAGACAGGCCTTGAACATGACCCCTTCAGCAGAGACAGGAACTGCTCTGCTCCAGCCAGACAGCTCCAAAGGGGAACATTTCTGTTCCCATCATTTTTACATTCCAGCTTCTTGACAAGAGGGACTGAAGAGTCTCTCAAGAAGCTCGAATATACTAAATGGGGCAGTGTAAGAGCTCAGGCAAGAGGGAGGCGCCTCCTGAGTTACAGTGCACAAGGACCTGTGACACCACCAGATGTAAGCTATGCCTCCAAGAACATCCAGGATCAGTCAGCTAAAAGGTTTTTTGGCCTGCTATGTAATAGGACATTGTAATAGGAAGCCTAAAAAAATCCTCTGTGGGAGCCCAGGAACTGGGTAAGTGTGAAAGATGGATTTCCACAAGGAGAGACTGCTTTCCCTGGGGGAGGGTGAGGGGGCAGCCAGGCTGAGCAGAGCACACAGAACTGGACAGGTCAGGGAGATAAATCAGCCCCTGCTGGAAAACAGGATGTAAGCACATCTGCAAACACTCAGGAATGGTGAGAAGGAACATGAGAGACTCTCTGCACATTTAAACCAGTTAATACTGTGAACTGCACAGGGCTGGACCAACTCAGAGATCCTGTTCTCTCCAATGAAACTCACTCACCGTTTCACCAAGATGCGGATGGGGTCTGTCATGAATTTGTTGGTCATTTCCAAGATTTCATGTGGCAAAGTGGCGCTGATCAGAACGACCTGTGTGGCTGGGGGCAGGTATCTGTACACATCATAAATCTGCTCCTTGAAGCCTGCAGTGCAAAACAAGCCACACACAACAGTTAGCACATCCTTCTCCTGATTATCCTCCTCTTTCACAGTCTGATCTGGAATTCAGTAGTGGCTCTGTACTATGGGATGAATGTAAATGTGTGAATCAGTAACATCAGACAAGGCATATTATGTAGTTTAACTCATTACAATCTATAACTAACTGTAATTGTCTAACTTTTTAAACTTTAAACTTTTTAGAAGTGGGCCTGCCAGCTGGGACACCTTGGAATCTCAACGAGGCAAGAAGAAAGCAAGTAAAAGGGAGACAAATGTCTTACCTTTATTGAGCATTTCATCTGCTTCATCCAAAACCAGCATTTTGATAGCACGAGTTCTTAAACTTCTGCGACGAATCATATCTGTAAGATTTCACTTTGTGAGATGAGAACGCTCTGAAAGCAAGTGAGCCCATACTGCTCCCATCACTGTCAGGGCATTTCGGTGGAAGAGGGACAGAGGTGAGAAATACAAAATGCCAGATGAACTTTATGTCAACAGAATCCACAAATCCTGTTTGAGAGTCAGCCCAGTTTGGCAGCTGCTGAGTTTTGGTTTTTTTTTTTTTTTTCCCACTTGTGGGGACTGGCTCATGTTCTCCCAGTGACAGGACCTTGTGCAAGGGCTGTGTATCTCTCAGAAGATGTGAGCTTGAACGCCAACACTACCTCTGTGATAACTGCCACGAACAGTAAATGTTCAACTCTTCATGCAGTGAAACCAGAAGGTACCAGCTGCAAGTGCACCCAATTTAACAAAGACAGAGCAACCACCAGGACACAGAAAATGTGGACCTAATTTTGGCATTCATGTAGGCCTGGCTCCTATCCCCTCAAAGATTCAGGGACTGTAATACTTTTTCCTTTTTCCAAAGTCACCACATAAAGAGTCACCTCAACAATGAAAAGCAAAACACAAACAGAGAAAATGAAAATACCATCACCACTGATTTCCCTCTAGACTTTTCCAGGCACAACAGCAGTAAGTTGTCACCTTGTTACACCTCACATTAATGTTACATTAACGGTGTTACAGTAAATATCACCATCTCCTTACCAAACACCCGGCCTGGGGTGCCAGCCACAACGTGCTGCCCGTAATCCAGCTTGCGGATGTCCTCCCCCACGTTGGTGCCCCCGATGCAGGCGTGGCACTGCACGTTCATGTAGTCTCCCAGGGCGAGAAGCCCCTGTGTGGGTACAAAGAAATGGCCTCATCACCCCAGCTCCCCTGAGGCTGCATTTGTGAAGAGATGCAGGTCTGTGCAGCCAGGCCGTGGGTTTTTTAATGATGTTAGCACAAGGAGTTAGGTGGATGTTTTTAATTTCTGTTACCCACACCTCCACAACAGCAGGCCTTAAAACACTGGGAACTCAGTTCCTCTGGGATCACAACTGCTTTAGAAGTGCTGGCCTTAAAAACTCAGGACTGTGCAAAACCTCAGACTGCTAAAGTAAAGAATGCAATGCCGAGGAGCAAATGGCCCTGTATCAGATACTTTGTTATTTCTCTCAGAACAGAAAGAAAGAGTGGAAGCTCTGCTTTGAGCTCTGCTGGAGAAACACCAAAGCACTGGCCCCAAGCCTCACCAGTGCTTTCCAGACAGGGATTGAAATGCTCCTACCTTCTGAATCTGCACAGCCAGCTCCCGAGTTGGTGCCAGGATCAAGGCCTGGGTCTCGCGAACCTGGTTAAAACATGGGATCACATGGAAGTTAATCACAGGCCAGAGAGCCAAGCATGCAAGAGATGATGCATCTCACAGAACTGAAGCTGTGAAATATCACAGCTGAAGGATTTATCACAGAATTTTGTGCTAAAAAAAAAGAAGTGTGTACATTTCTTGCAAAACAGAAACAAATTTCAAGCCCTTCAGTTCTGTGTGTTTGGCTCAGATAAACACCGTGCATTGCACAAGGATTCCAAGGCAATGCTTTAAAGTGTCACCTCTGAAAAACGTTATGAGCACTTTACAGAAATGAAGCAAAAGCTGTCCTTTCCACTTGCAACCTTTGCTTTTATGTCCCCATACACTGACACATGAGCAACAATCCAAGCCCACGGAAAACCATCCTTATATTCCATTGCATCTACACATCCAAGTTATATCCCAAAACTACTGGGTGGACAAGATGCCCCTGAGCAGAACAAAAGCAAACAGCTGTCAGTCAAAAATCTAGGTTTGATTCTGTGCAACGTGTGGCAACTGTTCAGAGAGTCTGAGGATGCTGTTAGGACTGCCTGAAGACAATTCTGCTTGCTGAGAGATTAACTTAGCCCTGACAGGTGAAAGAGGTCAGCTCTTAAAGCCAACTTTATGATTACAAGACTTCACCTGAACTCATTTTGCCAGACTGGCTTTAACAGTTAAATTGTTACAGAGTCTGGTAAAGTCTTCAGACAGAATTTTATCTGAGTTTCACTGCCCATAACTAAAAGATTTCAGTGTAAAGCTTCATTTATTCACTCCTAAAGAATGCATTTTTATGATGAAGGCCAGTGATTTAGTAAAAATTAGTACTAGCATGTGCTGCTATGAAATTACCTGTATATCCAGGCATTGTAGAACAGAGATGGAGAATGTTGCTGTCTTCCCTGTTCCCGACTGTGACCTGAGAAACAGATGTTTGGTGAATACTTTGGATGTCTGGACAAACAGTACAGGCAACTTCAACACATTCCACCCCTCTGCTTTCTCCCACCCCTCCATTGCAGAGGACTCAACAGTGCCAGCAAAGGCTTGTTATGATCAGCTGCTGTCAAGCAGCTTTGAGAACTGCAATATCAGGGACAGAACAGCCCAGGGTCCCCAGCTCCAGCATGCTCACTCCCTATCAGGCCAGCACTTTAACTTCCTGCCCTCTGTCATACATACACCTTTGTTCAAGTAAATGACAGATAAGCCAATGCAATTTGCCAGGCTAGTAATTCCCACTAGTGACCAAGAAAGGATTTCTTCAGTGGGATGCATATCCTTCTTTGTCTCTTAAGACATAAAATATTTTTTACAGTGACTAAATCTAATAAACTTTGCCACTAACAACTGTTAGGATCACGGCAAGTTAGGAAGTTTTGCTTGTCACATCATAAAACCACAGAATAGTTTGGATTGGAAGAAAACTTAAACAACATCCATCTCCCTCCCCCCTGCCATGGGAAGGGGACACCTTCCACTAGACCAGGTTGCCCAGAGCCCCATCGAGGCTGGCTTTGAGCACTTCCAGGGATGGGGCATTCACAGCTGCTCTGGCCAACCCGTCTCAGCGTCCCACCAATTTCAGGTCATTCCTCACACCCTGCCAGGCACCAGCTCAGGCCCACGGGTGGCCAATCCCGCTTCCAGCCTCAAGGCAGGGAACGTGACCGACATCCCCCGCCCCGCCCCGCCCGCACTCACTGGGCGATCACGTCCCTGCCCTTGATGATCTGCTTGATGGCTCGCTGCTGGATGGCCGACGGCTTCTCGAACCCTGCGGGGCCGAAGGGACACGGTCAGGGCAGGCCCCGCCACCGGCCGGCGGCGGCCGCACGGCGCAGGCGCGACGCCCACATCCGGGCCCTGCCACGGGCCACGAACCGCTCCTTCCCCTCAGCTCGTCCCCTCGGCCCCGTGCCCCCCGCCCCTCGTCCCTTCCCCCTCCGTCCCCGCCGCCCACCGTAGGCGTAGATGCCGCGCAGCAGGTCCTCCCGCAGGCCCATGGTGTCGAAGGTGGGCGTCACGTCCACCTCCTCGCTGGTCTCGAACTCCACCTTGGTCATGTCCTCCTCCTTCATGAGGCGCTTCCGCGCCGAGCTGCCCGCGGACCCCGCAGACCCCGCCATGGCCGCGCCGCCGCCCCCGCCGCCGCACAACGCCCGCCGCGCGCGCCCTCCGCCGCCACTGCGCCTGCGCGGGGGCGGGGCGGGAGCGGCGCGCGCCTGCGCGGGGGCGGGGCGGGAGGGCCGCGGGGCGCGCCGCGCGCGTGCGCGGGGAGTGCGCGAGGCCACGGGGCGCGCGCACGGAACCACGGGATTGCCGGGGCTCGGAAAGGCCCCCTGGAGATGGCCCGGCCCCGGCGACACAGGAACGCGTCCAGGTGCGGCTGGAGCGTCTCCGGAGAGGGAGACTCCATGGCCTCCCTGGGCAGCCTGTTCCAGCGCTCTGCCACCCTCAGTGCAAAGAAGTCGTTCCTCACGCTGAGGTGGAGCTTCTTGGTTTTTTTAGTCTATGGCCACTGCTCCTCGTCCTGTCGCTGGGCGCCACTGAAAAGAGTCTGGCACCATCCTCTTGGCACCTGCCTTTGAGATATTTGTGCGTATTGATGAGATCCCTTCAGTCTTCTCCTCTCCAGACTAAGCAGGCCCAGCCCCCTCAACCTTTCCTCATGAGAGACGGGCCAGTCCCATAATCATCTTTGTCGCCCTCCGCTGGACCCTCTCCAGTAGCTCCTTTCTTTCTTGCCCTGAGGAGCCCAGAACTGGACACAACATTGCAAATGTGCCTCGCCAGGGCTGAGCAGAGGAGCAGGATCGACTCCCTCGGCCTCCCGCCGCCGCTCTTCCCAGTTCACCCCAGGAAATGCATCCAGGGGGCCGGACGGGGAGGTGGGCGCGGTCTGCGCACGCGCGGGGCGTCAGGGCCGGGGAGGCGGGGCCGAACGAGGCCGAGCCGAGCCGAACGAGGCCGAGCCGAGCCGAACGGGGCCGAGCCGGGCCGAACGGGGCCGAGCCGAGCCGAGCGGGGCCGAGCCGGGCCGAACGTAGCCGAGCCGAGCGGGGCCGATCCTGCAGTGTCTGCATCCCTGCGGATGCATAACCCCGTTTTCCACGGTATGTCAGTGTCTCTTAGGAAGCCAAGGCTCAGCAATCCATGGGATGAGGTTTGTAAAAAGGATCCTGGTTGAAGGCCTTGGTCTGCAGCTCCGTGAGGTGATTTCCATTAACCTTGGGTAAGGAACAGTAGGGCATTGCCAGTCCCCTACACAGGACAGTTCACTTGTGTTTGATGTTTTAAAACGATCCTGTAGGGAAACCAGACACCAGTCCAGACATCACACACTTAGAACGGTTTCTCCATCCATTTGGGCGTCTGAGGGTGGTGACCTGGGGGGAGTTCTTCACTTGTCAGTCAGTTTTTAGGTGTGGTCTGTACTGCAGCCACTGTGTGGTGAGCCCAGGTGGTGTGGGATGGTGATACAGAACAACAGGGGGCTGTGGAGCCTCCTCTGTTTATGGCAGGGAGGGGGATGCACATCCTAGCAGACGAAAAAGATCGCCCCAATTCTAATACTGGTCTCAGAAGTGCTGATGTCTCTGCACCTCACATGTGGCACAGATTGTCCTCTTTTTAGAGCATGAACAAGCTTCATCCACATTTTCTTTCTTTGATGTAAAATGCTTCTTTCTCCTTAGTGCTTTCAGTTCCAAGCACTGGCAAGGCATTTGCAAATACTTTTGAAGTAACACCACGTTAATGTGCTAAGGTGGAAGTGAATCTCTGATTACTCTGACAGCCAGGACAGCTCAATCCAGGACCTTGAGCAAAAAAAAGAAAAAAGAATCATTTCAGGTTCTTTTGGCTTAAGACTTTGAGGTAACAGCTCTCTGAAGACAGGCTTCTTCCAAACCTGGTACAAAATTGGTGCTTTTGGAGATGCTATGGGTTCTGTATCAGCTTTCTGGGTTCTGCTTTTTGGTCAAACAAAATGTTGGCTGGCAGTCCCCATCTGGCAGTTTTCACAAGACCCTGTAGGCTATATAACTTTCAGTGCTGGTCTTTCTGTGGATACTGGGTGTTGATGGGTTAGCAGGGAGACCAAACTGAATGGTCTGTGTCTGCAAACCTGCTCCTTGTAGCTGCTGTGAGGGCAGCTCAGGACATCTCCCTCCTGGCAGCTTGGGGTTGTTTCTAAAATGTTCTGCAGTATTGATTTGGTCTCTGAAGTTTCCTTTTGGTATTGAAAACCATCAGTTTTCTTCTGCCAGTTTGGCCCCACTTACTTATTCCTGCTGGCTTTTTCCTCAGCATCAGAGGGGAATGCTCAGGGAAGCAGCCTGTCCTTCTGGCCAAGCTACCTGGGCCCACATCGCTTCTCCAGCATCAGCAAAGGCACTGGATTTGTCAAGCCTCAACTTGTCATTGCCACCTGAGCCCTGGAAGAACGTAGAGGAGATCCTCAACGTCCCTGGTTCTGCCTGGATCAGTGGTGGTGGGTGAAGTGAGCAACTGCCTGGGGTGGGAGAAGCGCTTGCAGCCAGGTTCAGGATGGGTTTGGTCACCCCAAGGCTGGGGGAAGTCTGAGGAGGATGTGATCTAGGCTTGTCTGTGAGAGGGGAGGGCATCCCTGAAAGGCTGGAGGGTGGTCAGATAGTGTGAGTACAGAAAACCTGTTGGAACCGTTAGAACAGGGAAGAAGTGATCTCAGTCTGTGCTGTTCTTGCAGAGGCAGAGCAGCAGCACGGAGGAGCAGGTGAGCCTGGCAGGGCTGCCTGCAGCTTTGGACAAGACACTCATGGTCCCCAGGAGTGTCCTTCAGCACGCAGCTGGCACCTCCTATGGATACAAACTGCAGTGCCTCTGGTAAGGGCACTGCTCCCTGCGAGGAGGGCCCCTCTGTGGGCTGCGTGAGGGGTCTCGTAATGCCCTGCTCGCTGTGTCTGCAGGAGCCAGGTGAGGCAGATCGCCAGGGAGAGGGACAAGGCGAGGCTCAATTTGGAGAAGGCAGAGAGACACTGCCTGCAGCTGGGCAGGGAGCTGGATGAGCAGTACATCGCTCTTGAGCACACCCAGAGCAAGCTCAGGTAGGAGGGGTTCTTTTGCTGGGGTGGAGAAGATGTCCTTACACATCCCAGTGTCCCTTTTGAATCTCCCACTTGTTTTGCCCTTGTGTCAGTGCCAGGAAAGTCCTTGAAGACCCCTCTCCACCCACTATGGTCTCAGCATCCTTCCAACCAAGCTCTCATCTCCTGCTTCGTGCATGATGAGAGGGGCTGTCTGTACCTCGTGGCCATCCAGGAACATGCTCTCTCTGTCCCAACCATGTTGCTTTTATCCTCCAGGAATTTTCAGGCAGAAATAGAGGCAAAAGAGCTGCTTTTGCAGCAAGCAGTGAGTCACCAGGAAAAGCTGGAAGCTGATACACGGCTCCTCCAGGGCAAAGAGGCCAACCTGCAAGGGAGACTGAACCATGTGATGAAGGTAAGTGAAACTGCCTTGGATGAAACATCTCCACTCCTTCAGAGGCAGCAAAGCAGAGGTGGTGACAAATATAGATGGTTCACATTGCTCTCATTGGGAAGGACAGGAATTTTATGCAGAAGAATCATCAGCCATATCCATACAATTTTATTAAATACAGAGCTTGTTACCTTGCCATGACATTACTAAACTGCTGTGTTGTCTGTTGGGAGTGGTTTGGCCCTTGGTAACATCTGAAAACACAATGACCAAAGCCAAAATTGTGCCAGGGAACCTGCCAAAAGCAGAGATGGTGGTGTCTGCGTGCCTGGCATTACCCCAGTTCTGTTCAGTGTAGAAGTACAGATGGAGATACCTCAGGACTTGCTGCCTTTGTTAGCTATGAGGGAAACCACAATTTTGGGGAGCAGAGGTAGAGATGATCCTGTGGGGCTGTCTAGCTCTTATTCTGCAAAACCCCCTCCTGTCCTTTGGAGAGATGAGCCCAACCCCAGCCCGTGTGGTATCAGCAGTGTGCTGTCCTGTCTTGGTTCAGGAATGGTGCTCCCCAATTTAGTTCTCCTACCAAGGCTCTCCAGACCACACTGCTGCTTGCTCTCTCCCTCTCCCCGCTTTTCAGTGGCTGGAGAGGAGAATTGGAGGCACAAAAGGCAAAGATTATGGGTTGAGATAAGAACAATTTACTGGAAACAGCAATGAGATAAGAAACAACCAGTGACAGCAACAATATTAATAAAAAAGGTGTACAAAAGAGTCGGTGATTTACATGCAAAATGCTCATTGCAGAGCAGCCACATTTTCTCTGGGAGGAGCCTCCTTCTCCCTGGAAGTGACAGAGAGTCCGTTCTCCCTGTCCCCAGCAATGACTGAGGTGGTGCAGAATAACATCTGGGCTTTAGCCACATCCCCTCCTGGTTACTGCAAAAATCAACCCTGTCCTGGCCAAAACCAGCCCATGCCCAGGGTCTCCTGGGAGCTGTGCTGTGTTTGGCATGCTGATGTGCCAGTTGTTTTACAGCTCCCTGCTGAGGACCTGTGGCTGATAAACCCATCCTGCCATGTCAGGACCCACTGCATCAAGGAAATCTCCATTTTATCTGCAGGAGAACACACAGCTGCAAAATAAGGTCACAGAGATGGCTGAGAAACTGTCAGCCTCTGAGGAAATGGTGTTGGAGCTGCAAAAAGAACTCAACCACATTGTGAAGGATAAGGTAACCTTTCTCTGTTGCAGTTAAATAGGAACTTTTCAGGAATGCATAAAAAAATTGATCTTGCATGTTTTGGGTCAGTAGCTATGGTCTACCCCTCTGTGAGCTCTCCTGCACATTAATAACAACCTGGAAGCTGGGGAAAAAAAAGGGAGGTGAGGAAAATATCCAATTGTAGAGAATTCTACAAATCTGCATTCTTCAAGTGAAAACTTTATAGGGTTTGGTTTCCAGAAAAGTTTTATTTTTCACTAGTATTGAAGTAGAGGGTTTGTTTTAGTATCTTTCACCCCTAAAATGAATCTGGAGAAGGAAATGAGTCTGTGATCTTGTTAGCCAGGAAAACCTGCCTGTAGTTTGGTGTCTCAAATGTGGAGAAAAATGTTTTTCCTCCTCTTTCTGACCCATCCCACAGGTGATGGGTCCCGTAGGGAGCATTCTGTTGAATCTATGGGTGTAGCACCATGACCCCAGTGATTTAGTAGAGCTTTTGACTCTCCATTAGGAGAGGTGATGATTTTCTTGATGAGAAGTGTTTCCTTGTGCTTGTGCAGCTGGAGCAGGGGGAGCCCCACAGCCCAGAGTTCCTGAAGCAGAGCGAGCGCTTTGCCGAGATTGTCCTGGAGTACGAGCGGCAGTGCCAGGTACATGTGGGCAGCTCTCCAGCAGTGCTGGTGTGACAGTGCTGCTCTCTGCAGCACATCTGTTGGGCACTTTGGTCTGGGAGAGTGGAAGGAGGCAGACCTGATCTTAGGGCAGAGGGATCCCTCTTACCTTGCTCAGAGTCCTGTCTCCTCGCTCCTGAAGCCCTCCATGGTTTGTTTGCCTTGCTGGGATTTTGGCAGGGGAGAGTAGGGGTGGATCATAAATTCCTTCCTGCTTGTAGCCATGGACTATTTTGTTAGGGAACCATGTACCTCTGTCGTTAAGGACAGACCATGCTGGGCTCTGCTGGATTTCTTCTTGAGCACAAGGAGAAAGCTGTTCTCCTTATTTGGAAAGCTTATTAAGAGCTAAAGTCTTCTATCTTTTTGTTTTTCCCTTCCTTCTCCTTGCCCTCACTTAAAAAAAAACCCAAAAAACTTGTTGCTGCTGAACTCTGCTAGAGAGTCAAGGTGAGCCAGTCCAGATATGTAGCGTGTGTGTGGTCCAAGAATTGGTGCTGTGTGTATTGTATCTCCTGCAGGGTGCTGTGCTCCTTCCCAGAGCTTGGGGCTCTCTGGGGCATGAGCACAACCTCTGTTTCCCTTCTCCCATTTTTAACTTGTGTATCTTGCATGCTGTGAGTTGCTGGGTGCTCTGTTCTTTGAGTCCTGTGCTTGTCACATTGCCCATTTGTTCCAAAGTGCTGTGTGTGGCTGGGGAGCACCACTGAGTGGGGACAGTGACAGTCACATCCCCCCAGCAAGGGCTGAAATGCGGACTTTCAGCAAAGCCACTCCGTGGATGCATCAGGCAGCCCCTCTCAAAGCTGTAATTAAAGGCAAACATTCCGAAGCACTGTCCGGTGCAGCATTGCTCCAGGTGGCACCAGAGGGTTGAATATGCTTGGTGCTGCAATTTTTCCTCCCGTTGAGCAGCCCCAGAGTTGTCCATGAGAATGCTGATGGATGGAAAGGTTTGACCTTCAGGCTTCACCTGCCCCTCTGAAGGCACCCTCTTGGGTTTATCCTTTACCCTCACTGAATGCTCGCAGCCCCCCTTTCCTGCTTAGAATGGAGATGAAACAAACTGGGTTTGCATTTGTCTACATCTGCTCAGTAATAATTTATCAATTGGAAGTATCCTAGTTCATAGTCTCGTGCAGCACATCAGTTTCCTGGGTGGCAGGATATGGGATGTAATTGGATGTCTGCTCAAAGTGGACAGTCCAGAAGAAGGCAGGATGCCTTGTGTGCTGTTGCTTCCAGAACAGGATAGAGGATGTGAAGTGAAGCAAGGAGCTGCCCATCTCCAGACACCTACATGGAAGTGGCTCATTGCACTGGTGTGGTGGCTCATCACTTGGTGTTCAGCTGTGGGACTCCTTATTGATGGAGTGGGTTAAACTCCTGTGCTGGCCTTGGGGTGTCTCTGGCACCAGGAGACCAGCAGGACCTGCCTTGTGCTGTGCTTCCCATGGGATCAGCACCTTCTTACCTTATTTTATTCTTTCTGCAACCTGGAATTGTTCCCTCCCAGAGGCCTGTGGGCCTTGCGTCCCTGTAAATCCTGCTGGTTGCCTTGTCTGCATAGAGTAGTGCTCGTTGGCTGGTCCACATGCCCACAGGAGTATCCTGAGGATGTAAACACAAACCTCTGGGCTCATGCTGAGATCATGATGTTTCTTCTGTTTTGGATTCTTCCAGTGGTTATTTAGGTCAGGAGGGTGTCAGGAGGCCCAGCCCTCTGAGGTGTCTGCAAAAACCCCCTGGTTTTGTGTGCTTTTGTATTCAGGGGCAGTTGCTTTGTGCTTTAGAGTGTCTAGTGATGGTGGTCTTGGAAGTCTGGGGTTATGTTTCTTCTTTGGCTCTTCCAAATTCTCTCACGTCTGCCTTTGTTTGGGAAGGCTGTGCTGGAGCTGGGGGAGGCCCTTCATGCTCTTGATGCTGCGGGAGCTTTGTCCTGTGTCCTGACCAGTGTTTGTTTCAGGTGCTGTACGACCAGAACAGAACGCTGCGAAGGGAGCTGCAAAGGCTGCGCCTCCAGCTGCAGGAGAGCAGGGCTGAGGGAGGGCTGCCAGCAGCAGGTAACGTGCAGGAGGGCTCAGTGCCCATCTTCTCAGCAAGAACAGCATTCCCTCTGGATCCAAGTCAGCGTGGGAGTGTGGGGAGGCTTGTTATGCCTGAACTGCTGCTGCCAGTTCTGGTACTGGGCAGCCGTGGGAGGGAAGAAGGAGAAGATGGGTGGTGGGGAGGAGGGAGATGTGGGGGAAGGAGGCTTTCCTGACTCAAGAGCTGGTGATGGTAACCTGTGCACTAGGCAGCTACAGTGAACAGGCAGATTTTTGGTGTTGAGGATGTTGAGGAAACACAACGCAATAAAGAGGAAGTAGCCCCAAACCGTGGGTTGGAAGATTCGAGTTGAACATTAGAGAAAAGCTTCTGGCTGAGAGGGGTGATGCAACCCTGGGACTGGTTGCCAGACAGATGGGGAATCTCCATCCTTTCGGGTTGTATGGACTGGATGAAGCTGCAGCCATCCTGATGAGTCCTGTCTTGTAAGCCTATCCTCACCAGGCTGCTCTCTGCCAGTATGCCCCTCTCCAAGCCCTCTTGTTCCTACTTCTGTGTTTACAGAGATGTCACTCCCAGTGGAGCAGCTCCAAGAGCAGCTGCAGGACCTGAAGGTGCAGCTGGAAACCAAGGTGAGTGGGGTGGGGGGAGATGTCCTGACTGCTTGGTAAGCACAGCTGCTACAGCTTGACTGAGGAGACATCTGCTCCAGCAGGGTTGCTGGAAAGAGAGTTCAGGCTGGGGAGCAGGGTGGTACCTCATCACCCATATGGGGTTATTACTGTGCTTCTCCAGCCCATCGTAGCTGGTAGGAGGGTTTGGAGCCCTCACTGTCTGGCAAAGGCTTTGTGGAAATCACTGTGACCTTGTGAAATGTTTGTGTGGGTCTTGTGGGGAACCAGAGATCACTCAGTGTTGCTGTCACAGTAAAATCAGGGACAGGACCAAGAGGACAAGCAGCCAGGTGTCTCCTGATGGCATGGGCTGTATCAGAGCCCTGTCACCCTTGGCTTGCAGCACACTTCTAACCTGCTTGCTGTAAGGTGACAGTGTGAACCCAGTCCCCTCTTTAGACAGCCGTGAATGCTCACGGGAGAGGCCTCAGTTTCCACATTTACTCCTTCTGCTGCTGAACTGAGAGGTCAGTGATGCTTGCTGGGTTTCTGTCGCAGCACTGCAAGAGAAAATCCTAAACTGCCACACAGGTGACAGAACAGTTCAAGGAGCACAAAGCTGCCTACAGATCTGCCTGCTTTATAGTCCTGCCTTTGTGCACATCAAATCCTGGAGTTTCTGGTCACAGGGGAGCTGTGGGGAGCAGCAGCTTCTCACCACCACATCCTGACAAGGAACCGCTCTGCAGTGGAGGAAGGATATGAGAAGCAGTGGCAGATGATGCCCTGGCCTCTCCCATCTCCTCTCTGGGGTTCCTTGCAGACAAGGAGAATGGGGAGAACTGTGCTGATTGCTGGCAAGAAATGGGACCCACTGGTTTCTGCTTGTTAGAGACTGCTGCAGGAGACTGATTGTTGCCCTAAGTTCAGCAGGGACCAGAACTGCCTGAAGAGAGTCGCCTGTTGAGTGGGACCAACAGATCAGTCTGAATTGGAGCTCTTGGAGGAGAGGAAAGCTCTCAGGAGCATGGTGCTAATATCCCAATCCTATCTCCTTCCAACAGATGAACCCTTATGAGGAAGAAACAGAATTAATGCGGAAAAACTTTGAGAGGGAGAGGAAGGACAGTGAGGAAAACTTCAAGGCTGAGATGCGCAAGATGGAAGACCAGAAAAGAGATCTGGAAGAAACAGTCGCAAAGTACTGGGCTGTAATTAATAGCCTGAAAGAGCAAAAATGTGAATGGAGCCCGGAGCTGGAGGAGAGGATTGAGATGGAGCAGGCCAGGGTGGGACAGCAGCACACTGAAGACATTTGTCATCCAGGGCAGCAGCTGAACCAGGACAGAGAAGAGATAAAGATACAGCACAGGGACAGACTGAGCCTGAGGTCTGGCACCGTTCTCTTTCTGGGGTTAAGCAGGACATTAAGGGTGCATCTCCTGCTCATACCAGAGTAGGTTGGGCTGATTTTTCACAGGGCTGGAGATCTGTTTTAATTTGGAAGAAAATCTGGGCAGTATTGCAGGGCTGCAGTTGTTTGAAGTGAGACACCTAAACTCCCCTTACATGAGTGCTTTTATTTCAAGACTAAGTTTCCCTGCATGTTCTACAAGGCTGTGTTAGAGGCGGTGCCCAGCAAAGACTGTATCTTAAAATAGTGAGAGAAATAAGAGAGCTTTCACTGATGTTTTCTTATTACCTCTCTCTTGGTCCTTCAGCAATCCTGCCTCTACTTGCTAGATGATCACAACTTGCTATCTTAAAAGCAGTAAAAAATGTCTTAAATTTCTCCATAGAGGTAAAAGAGACTGGCTTGTGAAACAATGAGGTTGTCACTGAATAACTGTTTATCTTCCCTTCCTCCTGCCTCTTCCCTGCTGTGTCTCCCTTTGGGTGCCGAGTTCCCCTTGGCAATACACAAGCAGAGGATTTTGCTAGGTCATTATCCCTGTTTTAGGGCTGAGATATGGGGGTAGGTGAGGGAGAAAGGAGGTGACTTGGCTGAAGTCTATGGTAGAGCAGGGAAACAAACCCAAATAACAGGAATACAAGGCATTTAAGCTGTTTTAAGTCTGGTGAATGGCAGATGGACTGACTGCAGCGGGGAGCTTTCAGAGTTGTTGGAAAAGATGCGATGGGTGTGAGTCTTTGAGAAGTGCAAAATGTGTGGGAACTTTCTGTAAAGTTTAACAAATTGCCTTGACTTTGCAACATAAAAAACCCCTTTGTATTGCACCTCCAGCAAATGTACATTCAGAGGCTGGCTGAATTTTTCAAGCTGTGATATCAAACCCAGGTCAGGAAAATGGTTTTTATCTTTAGGAAAGATGCAGAGGTTGAGCATAACCAAGAGCTGCCATGGAGTGAATGCCAGCATGAGGACAGCTGTAAGGCTTTATTGCAGCAACATTGGTGTGAGAGGAGGTGATTTCCCAACGATAAAGGCTCCAAGGTGAGGCCTTCAAGAGGAGGGCACCCATGAGAGGCAGCAGTGGAAGCATAAGAAAAAAGACCAACTCTCTGTGGAAGCAGAGGCAGCTCAAGTTGTATGAAAAGATTAATGATGAACAAGCCAAGAATGTGTGAAATGCTGGCTGTTGAGTATAAAAAGATTAAGGCACCAGGATGAAATGGGAGTAATGCAGAGACAGTGAAGCTGAGGGCTCTGGTGTTGGAAGGGACAAGGTGTCTGGAGAGCTGTCCTCTGGGGGAAAAGGAGCTGATCCCCTACGACTCAGATGAGCAGGTAGACCAAAATCTTCTGTTGCAACTTCAATGCTGAAGGAACAGAGATATGAGCAATTGTGTGATGGACAAGCCAGTGCAAACAGTGCAGATATTTGTTGTAACAAATGGCCTGTTCAGTCTAGAAGCTGGAGCCAAAGTGGAAAGCATTTGTCAGGGAGAAATGGAATCTTGATAGACAAGGGGATGTGCTCTCAAGAGAGAGCAAAGGTAAATGCCTTCGAACAGCAGACAGAGCAGCATCTCAGGACATAGACCTGACCTGCAGGGTAAGAAGAGGAGGAAAAAAGCTCTGGGAGACAGAGTGGTGTAGCAGCATAGGAGGAAACCTGCCATTCAGGCTGTCAAAATAGAGCTGAAGAGGAACAGGTTGAAACTGGAGCCAATGCATCTCAAAAGATGTCATGCAGTAGTTGGAAAACGAACCCAGAGCTCAAGAGAGTGTCAGGTTTGAGTGCAAAGGCAGTTTGCAGAACTAACATGCTGCTGCTGCAAAAAAAAACCCCCAGATGCCTTGTGAGACACAAGGCTGCTTAACACCATGGTGGTGCAGAACGCTTTTAACAGCAGCTGTGTTCTCTCTGGATGTTGTAACAGCAGCTTTGTTCTGCCTTGTTACTATTGCAGTAGTAACATGAAGTGGACTGTGAACTAGGATACTTCCAATTAATAAATACTACTGAGCACATGTAGGCAAATGCAAAAGCTCTGTTATGTCTTTTACTGACCGTGGGAGTGTGGTCAGGGAGCTGGGATGTGCTCCTGTGGCTGTGGCTGACTGCACACATCTCCTCTGCCTTGCACATGGGTGTTGGAGATGCCATGGGAAGCACAGCATGCAAATCCTGATGTAAAACTTGGAAAGCAGCTGCTCTGAGGTGAGCAAACACCACGCAGCCCATGGACTGCTCCTTGTGCTTCAAGGAGAGAGGAAGAAGTTCCTCACACAGCTCCTCTGCGTGCCACAAGCAGTGCCATGAACTGCAGTGCTGTCCTCCCTGCCAGGATGGATGGTCTGTCATCCTGCGCCTTCCCCTGAGGAATTTGGGTCCTGTATGGCTCTGGTGTTTAGCAGCAGTTATTGGATAGGACTATCCAACACAGGACTAAGCTTCCTTCCCACAGGTGCCAGTATTCATGGCCTCCTGGGAAACTGGGAGTACCAACAGAAGTGGAAGGATAATGAGGCCACCTTGGATTTGGGGTCACAGCTCTTGTGGTCAAGCACTGTAAAATCACAGAGGCCTGACAAACGAGCTGATTTCTCCAGACGTGGCTTTTTTGCAGTTGAGGGGTTGGGCTCACCACCTGGTTATCCTGTAATTGGTGTGTCTTGATGAGTCAAATCACTTTGTATCCACAGGACTGCAAAATAATTTTAGCCAGCTGGAAGCCACATAAATTCAGTCTGATCCTCTTTGTCCTTATTCCCCTTTATTTCCTTTCCCTTGAAGACCTGCTCCTTCTCTATTATTGTCTCTTGATTGTCCCCACATGTTTTGCCTGAGTTATGGGAAGGTTTTTTCTCAGTTTTCTTTAGTCCTTGCTGTCACTGGAAGCCAAATTGGACAAGGTCAGGGAGCCAGCACAGAATGCCAGAGTAAACGGGGCTTGTACATGGTTTTCTCACTCTGCTGTCTCTCCCTCCACGGGAGACCTGTGCTGGCTGCTGGAGAACAGCTTGCTGAAGAGTTAACAAGGGATGGATTTGTTCCTTAGGAAGCTTTAGATAGGAACTGGAGTCACCATAAATCTAGGGGGAGACAGGTTTCTGGTGAAGATAATCCCAAGAGTCTGCTAAACTGTCCCTCCCACTGTTCTTCATCCCTTGATTTTTAGGCCTCTGACAGCATTGCAGGACTTTGGATGTCCCCAGGCTGTCTGCCCTGGGCTGAGCTGAGTCACCTACTGGGGCAGACACGTCACTCCTGAATTAATTCAGGGCCATATCTGTTCTGGCTTGGCTTCGCTTCCTGTTGCAGGCCAAAATCTGATGTGGGACTACCCAAACCAGGGCTCTCCTCTGGGGGGCTGTGCTTTGCTGCACTCTGGTCTGAAGCTGATCATATCCCTCTTCCCAGCAGGAAAAACAGGGGTGAGTTGGGTAGAGAGAAGGTGGAGGAGCTGGCTGAAATAGCAGAGTTTACAGCATTGGTAAGAAGCCATTAACTGCACCTGGCAGCCTCTTGGCTGAAGGATTTAGAAGGACAAAAACTGCACATGCTCATAGAGGAGAGCAAAAATGTTTGTTTCAAGTGTTCAAACCCAGTCTTAGTTTGAAGAACCAGCTTCATCTTATAACTTGTAAAGTAGTGAAAACTTGTGTGACAAAAGCCCCTGAAGGTCTTACAGAAGGGAAAGTCTTTAAAGACTTTCACTGCTTTTACTCTTTCTCCCAGAGGTTTTTCTCACTCCCAGAATCAAACCCACATGCTCAGTCAGTCTTTGTTGCCTCTGTTCCCACCCCAAGCCTCTTGTGCATGATTTGTTTTTTTTTCTCAACCTTTTCCAGAGTGAGAAAAGCAAGGAGGAGCTCTCTCACCCGGATGTCAAGAGGCATCAGCTGGGCTGTGAACCCCCTGAGCACAAGGCTGGTCACAGTGATGGCCTTGGCACTGCCCAACTACAGAGCCAGAGGCTTCTGGAGGCTGAGTGGCTACGAGGAGCAGAGATTGCTGCAAGGCTGGAGCACCACCAGAGGCATGCAGCATGTTGGATGGAGATGGAGCTGCTCCAGCAGCAGCTCCAGGCCTCGCAGGAAAAGGTGGGTGTCCTTCATTTGGTGGCACACTGCTGAGTGGTCTCTCTTATGTTGGTATTGCCCTGCTTGGGGCTGTGCTGGACACCTTCCCCAGTCAGAAAAAAGTTGTCCTCTTCCTCTTTGTGGGGGGGCAAAGGATTCTCCCTCCTGCTCAGGTATGGCTGAAGCCAGTTGAGGTGCAGCTGGGGACAGGTCCTTGCTTGCAGCTGTCCCTGGAGTATCCCCTCTGTCCTTGTCCTGTGCAGGCTGGCTGGGCAGAGGGGATGGAGGCTGAGTGGAGGTGGCTCACAAAGGCACTAGGAGCTGTGGTTCCCCATGGCTCAGCTGACAGAGGAGCTGGAGGAGTGGTAGAATCGGATAAGGGTTGGGCAGGGATGACAGCAGCCAGACAGGGCTTGTCTGAGGGATGGGAAACGAGGTAGTCAGAGCAGAGTAACTTGGATCACCAGGATAGAGAGAGGAAAGCCAATGTGAGAGACCTTCCAATGTGTTAACATCCCTCTCCTGCATTCTACCCTGGGGACTGGCTTTCCAAAGTACAGCCTACCCATACCAGCCATTCCTAGGCAGCCCTAGTGCAAAGCTGGACCAGACCTGCTTCCCAGTACCAGGTTTGCCCTTTGCTGGTGACAGGAGGCAGAGGACATGTAGTACAGGACGTTTAGTACATCACAGCTAGCCTGGGATGTATCCAACAACCCAGGTGAGCAGCCCCCTCTGTCTCTTGCCCTTGGGGCCCTTGGTGCTGGGATTCCCTCCCAGAGGATCCCTCCAGCAACTCCTGCTCCTCGCTACTCAGCAAGGGGAGCACCTCTCAGCAAAGGGTCTCTGTTTCTCCTCCTGCAGCTCTCAGTGCTCTCAATCCCTTGCCTTGCAGGCTGCCCAGTGAGCACCACTCCCACGGTGCTGAGGGTGCTACCTAACCTCTGCTCTTCCCCAAAACACAGCCTGGGCCTGTCCCATTGTTGGCTCAAAGCTGTAACCAGCTGTCAACCTTTCTGTGTTACAGCTTTTGGAAGCCAAAGCAAGCCTGAGCCTGGCCCAGACCCAGCATGCTCTGCAGTTGCAACAGGCTAAGGCCCAGATAAACAACATGGTGCCACAGAAGCAGTTTGAGCAGCTGCAAAACACCTTGAGAGAGGAACAGTGCAAGACTCAGCAGCTCCAGGAAAGCCTCCAGCAGCAGGCTGAGCAAACATGCAGGCAGCTGGTCAGGACCCAGGTAAGCAGGGAATTGCAGGAGCTCAGTCAAGGGTACTGTGAAGGGAACACTGCTGGCCTGGCAGCCTGAAAGGCAGCTGTGCTTGAAGCCACCAGAGGTTTGGGTAGAAGATGCTATGCATAAAGAGCCCACATGGAAAATAAACTTCCCTTCAAATTCAGCTGCAACTTTAATTCCTCATGAATCCTCCAGTCACCACCCTGCACTCAAGCAGGTGGGTTTATCTCTAGGGCACTGAGCAACCAGCTGTTGGGTTTTTGTGAGTTTGTCTTCTGGGCAAAGACAGAGCAAATTATAACCTAAGGAATTATAATGAGCAGGCACAAGGACTGCATCCAAAGAGACTATGTCTCTCCCTGAGCTTTCCTGGACATGGCTGGGAGAGGGGAGGCCAATGGCTTATTTTTATAGAAAACATTGCTGGAAAATCTGTGCCTTGTCTTAGGACTGGTTGGGTGCAGACCTAGGGAGGGTTGTACTGCTCTAGACATCTGTCCTACTGCTCTTTGTGTCCTGCACCTCTGATGATCGCCTCCTGCTCTGCGTCAAGGAGTGTGAGGGTCCATGAACAGGGCCCTGGGGAAATGTACAGTGCAGGGTTGCCAGAGGCCAGGAGAGTGCTGGGACAAGCCAAGATAGGCTTTCTTGCCCACTGCAGGAGGAACACGAGCATCTGCTGCAGGCAGCTGTGGAGCAGGCAGAGGGGCTGGAAGACAGTCTGAGGAATGCTGAAGCTGTGCTGGCAGAGAGGGCAGCTCAGCTCAGAGATGCCCAGGTGAGTGCAAGAGGGGCCAGTGCTGCATGTCCCTGCCTGTCTGGTACCCCTGAATGGGATGCTGAACCTGAAGCCTCCTGTCCCTGCTGTAGGCCCAACTCTCCAGGAACAAACTACTGATTGAAGAGCTCCGTGGAGAGAACAGGAGGTTTGCAATGGCCCTGCAGGCTGCTGAGCTGAAGCAGAAGAGCATGGAGGAGAAGAACCAGCTGTTGGAGGAGCAAGCCTCAGCTCTGAAGCAGCTTATTGGAAAAATCACACCAGCATCTCTGAGTGGGTGATGGGACATCTGCAGTGGCAGCCCCTGGTCCTGGCTGGGGTTGATCAGGTGCAGAATGGGAGGTATGGCTGTGTTGGGAAATCAGCCTTGTCCTCTCTGGTCTTGCCAGGATTTTCCTGTGCAGAAAATAGCAGATGGGGAACCCAGGGTCCTTTAAGGAAATTGGTCCTGTGGATAGCTGAATTTTCCAACTGAAAACAGCAGCTTTGGTGCCTTTCTCAGTGGCAGTGTGCTGTTAGGTCAGGTCTCTCTCAGGGCAGCCATTTCAGGATTTTCTTTGGCACAGTGTTTGGTGGTGATGCAGGTGCTCCCTCTCTGCAGAAGGTTGACGTTGGGGCCACAGTTACATCTCAAAAGCCAGGGCAGATGGGCTTGCAGGTCCCTGTGCTTGGCTCACTCCGAGCAGGAAAGCTGAGTTTGCGGCATTAAAATGTTTGTAATGTTACAGCATCTCCTGCCATCCCCAGTCTGCTCTGTATTTCAGTAACCTTGCCCAACTGCTGCTGAACATCTATTCCTGACAGCTCCTCCTAAAGCCTGAGCATGGGATCCAAAACCAACCAGATTGTTGCCTCTGCAGTGAGCAGGACAGAGCAATGCCATAGTGCCCCAGGCATTTATCCTGTTCTGCATTCTTCCCTGTTTGCTTGTTCAGCTCCAGTCTGAGATGGGGGCTAAGCAAACCTCTAGTCTTACCTAGGGCTAATGTTTTTCCAAATGTTCTCCCAGACACTGTCCAACAGCAAGCAGCTCCATTAGGAAAACCAGACAGGGAGAGCAGCTCTTCAGCCTTGTTCTGGTTTCGTGCTAACTGGAATCCTTAAAACCCTCTGCTCCCTTTCCCACCCCTACTCCAGATAGCCCCTAGGCCCTGCCAGACCAGTGCTCTGGGATAAGAGATTCTTCAGAGGAACAGAGGCACAGCCCAAGCACACTGGGAAAAAACTCAGGCCCATGACCCAGACTGCAGTGATCATTCACACAGCACCTCAAGAAGCAATTTATGGGTCTCTGATGGGAGACAAGGCTTCATGTCTAATCCTGGAAAGAACCTTGTGCAGCCTTATCTGACACTTGGAGGAGCAGTTCCACTGGGGCACTTAAATAACCATCACACTGCAGGGTCAGCATGGCTTTGGCTGGAGAGCCAGATCGGAGTGCTGAATGAACACCGCATTAACTCTTAAAACCCAAGAAACGGTGGCTGAAGCAGTTCTTTATTTTGCAACCATGGAGCTTTCCTGGCTTCTAGAGCCCAGCCAGTTGGTGTCTTACTCCCACATGCACAGTGTGAACAAAGAACTACTCCAAGCAAAAATGCATTCACAAACCCTGGTTGTAGCTGTGGGGCTTGGATAATGTTCCCCCACTATCCTGCATTCCCAGGATTGCTACATTACCAGTATGCACCCTTTGCTCATGAAGAGCTGTGATTTTAAGGCATCAAAGGCTGTGAGGAGGAGTGGCAGGGTGCCACTGCAGAAATACTGAGATGTCTGAAGTCCTGCACACACCAGAGCTCAGTCCCCATCGTGGGCAGGCCACCAAGCAAGAGTTGTCCCTGCTGTCCTGCACACTTAGGACAGAACATGCTCCAGGACTCCTTGTCTGATCAACTGCTCGCATTTCCAGCGGGGTAAAAAGTGCTGCACAGAAACACAGAAAAACCCTCCTTGAAGTTGTTGGATTTGTTGCTGCACACAACCAGCTCTGTTTGTCGTGCTGTATTTCCAGTGCCTCACGGTACCAGATCAGGCAGAGCTGCAGTCTGGACCATGCAGACAGCACGTGCAAGAAGCTGTGTGCAGGGACTGGGACATGCTGCAAGGCCAGGATAAGCAGGGGCATGTCACGGGAGTGAAAGGGAAGGAAGAGAACAGACCACACTGCTGTCACAGGTACCTGGCTGTTCTTCTTCAGCAGGATGGTAGTGCCATCATCGATCTCAAA
Source organism: Lycocorax pyrrhopterus obiensis (assembly GCA_014706295.1). NCBI lineage: Eukaryota > Metazoa > Chordata > Aves > Passeriformes > Paradisaeidae > Lycocorax > Lycocorax pyrrhopterus. The sequence goes on from JACSVZ010000004.1 coordinate 1,426,321, forward strand.
TTCCCCATGGTCCCTTAAACACCGCACCTTCAAAGTGGAAACACAGCTCTGTAAGAGTCCATTGAAAAAAAAACAACCATCCCCCTTGGTAACAGTCCTGAGCTCAGGAACATGGTTTCTAGTTGGTCTAATTAGTTACATTTCTGCAGAAAGCTGCAAAAACCTCTTCCTGGATAGCTCACCCCACCACAGACTCCCTGCACACTAGAAATGCCATCTTTCAATGTACTTTGTACCCTCAGCAGGAGGAGTAAAACACAGAAACCTGTGAAAACTTAGGAACTCTGAAAGGCTTTGCTTGATGAACTGAATTGGGACGGGGATGAAACGCTCAAAAAGAGATGGTCGGGAAAAGGTTTATTCACAGATAGAAACCAGAAATCTTGCACTTACTTCAATGTACAAGCTTTTAGGAGGTTTAATGTCCTGTGTGAGGTCCAGTCCCTCCTCTCCTCCTACTGACCTCATGTAGGTAGCCAGAGACTTTTTGTACCGATTGAACCACTCCACCTGTGGGCATTAACAGGGTTGTACCCACAGACAATGAATACACACAAATAAGTATTTACAGAAAAACACGGTAAGTGTCATGTTTATAGTGGGGGGAAGACTACCCTGTTTTGATTGTACTAAATAATCCTTCAGGAGGAATAAATGGAAAGAGGGGAAGAGTTGGAAACAAGGCTGACTCACTTCCTCAGCCGACATGTGGAACTGGATGGTGTTGGGCAGAACGCTGCCATACTCCCACCTCAGTGCTCGGATCCGCAGCAACCGGTCATACCTAGGGGAAGAAATAGGGCAAACCCAGCATCTTCGCTGAGGTGAGTGCTGGCAACATCCCCAAGCAACACTGATATCCAGTAATCTAAACTTTTAAAGAGCAGGAGGAAGCAGAGCCTTCTCTTTGTGGTGATATATCAGCAATGAACACAAGGAGAACCAGCTCCACAGCTGCCTTGCTGCTCGTGGAAAAGCCACCTGCCCGGGCCGAGAGTCCCAACACCCTGTTCCTGGGGACCCTGTGCCGGCAGGGATGAACCAAGGGGCGGCGGCCACCCCCCGCCGCACTCACAGGTAGGCCAGGAGGCAGCGCTGGTTCCGGAGCAGGCAGCAGTGCCGGAACCGGATGAGGAAAATCAGGTCCGTCCGTCCCGACTTCGCTTCGGACCTGGGGGATGAGGGGAAGGAGAAAGAGGAGTAGGAGGAGAGCTGCGGGTCGGGGAGCACCGCCCGTGCTCTGCGGGACGCGCCGGGACCAGGCGCCCAACTCACACGTCCGCCTGGTTCCGCTCGTACAGCGCCCGCATCTCCTCCAGCGCCTGCCGCAGCTCCTCCGTCTGCAACAGCGGACACAGTCAGTGAGAGCGGGCCGCCGGCCGGGCCCGCCCCGGTGTTCCCGGTGTTGCCGGTGCCCCCCGCTCACGTAAGGGCGGGAGCTGCCCGCCGGCCGGGCCCATCCCGGTGTTCCCGGTGCCCCCCGCTCACCCGGAAGGGCGGGAGCTGCCCGCCAGCGGCGCGGTGCAGCTCCCTCACCAGCTCCATGCCCCGCTCCGCCGCCATCGCGCCGGCCCCGCGCGCGGGAAACCCGCCCGCGCACCAGCCAATGGCGGCAGGGGCGGTGCCGACCGCAGCCAATGGGGACCGAGGGGCGGGGTTTGGAGGCGGAGCCACGTCTCCCGCGGGCACCGCCCCCCGCCGTTACCTGCGCTGAGTTGTGCCGGTCTCGACGGCCGCGGGTGACACCGCTGCGGCTTTCGGGCGGCGCTGGTGACAGTCCTGGGGGTCACGCTGAGAGCCCCCGAGTGGCTGAAGCAAAAATTAGAATTTCTACCGCACACTTGCCTCTAGCAAGCCGGTTTCCCCCAGTCCTCTGGATCGTTTGCAGGATGCCGCACCTCGCTGCCTCTGGCAGCCTCCTCCCCGTGCTACCCCAGCCCTTCCCACTGCATTTTTCCCTTCTGACAGCCCTCAAACCCGAAGCATGCCAAAACTAAAGGGAGAAAAAGAAAAAAAAATTGATCCGTTTGTGGATGGGATGGGAATTTTTTTAGCACTCGAAGCCCTGGAAAGAAATTCAATAGCCCAGGATCACAGCTTGTCCTGCTCCAGGAATTTTTTCTCTGGCCATGTGTTTCTCACGGTTACCAGACATAAAAAATGAGCAGCGTTTCGTGTGCAACTGCAGCCCGGGTTGGAAGAGTGGGGAGAGCACGGTGGGGCTCTCGCACCACGGCTGAGACACCTCGGCGTGGCTCGTGTGCCCGAGACATTTCTGCTGCTCGGGTTCAGGGTGATGTGGCACCCGCGCAGCTGAGCAGGGACCGTGTCTGGCTCTGGCAGGAGTGTTTTAACGATCCCAACAACTGCTTTATTTGGGATTTTAGGCATGGGGGCGGAAATGTGCAGAAACGCTCCAGTCGTCTGCCAGCTGGAGATGGGCTTTCCGGGGGTCTGCTCCCCACACCGAGCTGTTTCCTGGCGCACTGTGCTCTGCCAGCTGTGTGTGCAGGGACCCCCGCCCCTCCCTGCCTCCCACCCAGCCTGTGGCACGGCCTGAGGAAGGCGCTGTGAGGTGCCTGGTCCCCAGAGCGCTGTCACTGCAGGAGCGTCACGTCTGGCTTGTCATTAATCATCGCGTTCTGCAGTGATAATGGCCCATCCGAGCCAGGGGAGATAATAGCAATAAACAGACATCCCGAATGCCAATTGTCGCTGCTGAAAATTGGTTGTTGCCTCTTGCCGAGGGATAGAAATGTAGCTGAGCCTTGATTGAAAATTGCCGGGGAAGCTGCCTTATCTTACTGCTTTGCCAGATTAAAAAAGCCTCATACATAAAAATAGACCAAATGAATGAAGAATTTACAAACATCTATATTTTGTGTTAGGAATTGTGTTAAAATTAGGAAAACAGCTGAAGACACTGATTTATACAACTGTGACTATTTCAGGCAATGAAGGTTTACATATCACAGTTTAACAAGATAAAAGATCTCCCACAAAATACATAGATGACAGACAGCTCATCTGAATTTGACATAACACAGCATCAACTACACATGTAATGTGATGAACAGTGCCAGGTCATTCCCCAGTTAGGTAACACACAACCTCTTGAATAAGGCAATTCAAATATAACTCTTAATTCAAATCACAACATACCCAGGCAGCATGCAGGGAAAAGTCATTTATTTTGTATATTGGAATGACACAACTTGCAACATGTTTCCATTTTATGTAGTTAGAGCAACAGGATATAAACCATTCAAATAATATATATATATATTTATATATATCTCAAGTCAACAGTTGTCTTTAGTGGAATAAAGATTATCTGTTTTTGGTAAAAATAAAACTATTTGAATTCACTAATTAACAAAATGCACAGTGATCAGAAACCCAATTCTTCTCACCATTGTCTTCCCTGGCTCGCTTGCGTTTCCCTGTGACGCAGCAGCTGCGCAACCCCGGATTCAGAGAGCTCATTGCACAGGGAAACAAAGATTCCCTGGCACGTGGTTCCCACGGCTGCAGAGTGTGCCACCCACACCCCACGGACAGCAGTTCTCCCATCACACCCGTCACACCCTATGGCTTGGAAACTGCTTTTCCCATCTCCCTTCCCAAAAAAACACTTACACACGTGCCTGACCTAGGGGGAGTCAAAAGTTGAATTGCTTGTGGAAACACATTCACTGGAACAGGGCTTTTATTTCTTTTTTTACCAATTAATTCGTCCAGACCTTTATGACCAAGACATTTAAGAAACTGTGAATCTGCTCAGAAGGAAAAAAAGTCTGAGCCAAAAATCTCTTTGAAGTGGTGGAGCCTAACAGACGTGGCTGAGGATTTATTTCCACCGCAGCAGACCTGGGGATCACAGAGGATAATGAAAGCTTTCCCTAGTATTGAAAAGTTCTTTCAAAAGGGAGAAATGAAGAAGGGAAAGAAGATTCTTCTCTATAATAAAAAAAATTAGTAATTTCTAAAAGACTAGTCTAGGCAGCTTCTCCACGGTAAAAGGCTGTACTTCCCCCTGTTTTAACTGGATACCTGCAGGGATGGACCCTCTTGCTAAAGAATCGTGTCCCCTGGTGGCTGGGTGTCCCCTGCCCTGTCCCCATGTGAGGAAGGGGACAGATCTGGATGCCAGCAGGATTCCCTGTGCCACTGGTTCAGGGCTGCTGGCAGGTGCATGGAGGGAATGGCTTTGGACTGAAGCCCCATAAAGCTCTGGGTGAGGGTTCCCCATGTGCCACAGGGCCTATTAAGGGCTGATAAATAAATCATGCCCATAAATAATGAAGAGGCTAAGATTGGATGCAAGGGGATCCAAATGCCCCAAGCCTGGGGATGGGATTCTCGAGAGATTTCTCTCCTTTGGGTAAGCTACACAGCAGCCACAGCAGCAGCAGCCAAGGTCTTCCTGCTGGACAGCTGTCCCAGGCTTCAAAACCCATCTGTCAGCCAGAGGAACTACGGGAGAAACTGGATTTTCAGAGTGATTGTTACTGGATCCTGTTTATCACCTTTGCAAAGCTGTCTTGTGCCTCCTTACTACTCTATTTACTGCTCTAGTAAAAAAAATCACTGGAATATTTCTTTGCCCTTAAAGATACAAAAAAAATCTTCAAAAGATTTGGGGAGAAAAGTTCTTTCACAATGACATTCAGAGCAAAAAGAGAGAAACGACATCTTACAGATCATTAGAGAGCTATCTTTGGCAGAATATTTCAAATAAATTATTTTTACAAAGATTTTCTGCAGTCATATATTTATTTTGAATAGTTCACTTTCAGCTATAGGGTTCACTACTCTCTATTGATAGGAAAACACCACGAATATAAAAATATATGAGCTCAGCACAACTTTTAGGCTACCACGACTGTGTCCAATAATTTCAAAAGTTGTAGATTGATACCACGGAAAATATGAAACAGGTTTTCTAACAGCGTGTGTCGGGTTAGAAGGGCACAGCTCGTGGCTGCTGTAAAACACACCAGGGAGGGCGGCTGGGATTGGCGTGGGAAGGAGCTGGAGAAGCCGGATGCTCGGAGCCAGTCTCTGCCGTCACCAGCCGTCTTCCCACAGGGAATCATCTCTCTCGGACCCCTAAGGCTTAGAGATGTCGTGCTGGGTGGTGGCTGAGGGGTGTCCTCCCCGGGGAGCAGGCGGGTGACACCGGGCGTGCTGCGCTGAGAGTTCCCGATGGATCGGGCCGTGCCCGGCCCTGTGCTGTGCCCTGGCAGGGAGGTCAAGTGCGGCCGCTCTGGCTCCCAAAGCCGCCCCCTTTCACCTTCGTGTGGGGAAAAGCACCGAGGGAGCCGCAGGCTTCGCCCTTGCACCGTGGCCAGATCCTGCCCCAGACCGTGTCCAGGGCCCAGCAGGACGGTGACTGTGCTGGGCCCCCTGTGCCCGAGCCGTGGTGGCCCAAGGAGGGGCCTTGCCTGGCCCCAATCTCCCCTGCAGCACGTGCCACCGAGTCCACCAAACATTTAGATTTACATATTTTGCTTTGTTTATACAGCATGTACAGAATATACAGCATTGGACAACTATTTCCCAGTAGACTGGAAGTGTCTCCCAAGATGACCTCTTTTATCAACAAATATATATATAAATTGACAGTAATAAAAGAGTCGTACCAACAAATATTATGGCTTTTCAAATAGTGTAGCTGCATTGTGCCATTGAATCTGTGAGGAACTGTGACAGAGACAGAGAGACTGGGGGGCTCCAGCTGCTGAGCCCAGGGGTGACCCTCAGCTTGGGGCACAAGGGCTCCGCATCGCTGGGGCAGTGCCAGCTCATGGCGCCAAGCACGGCGCAGGTGGCAGAGGGAAGGTGGAGTCGAATTTATGACCCATGCTCTGGTTTCCGTCTCCAGGCAAACCAGTTCTCCTGCAAACTCTCCGCCCAGCTTTGAAATAATTTGGCTCTGTCCAGCTGGGGTCTGCCTGCCCTGTCCCTGGTGGGGGGACCAGGGGGCTGGTTGGGCTGTCAGAGGTCTCTCTCTCTCTGTCTCTCTCTCTCTCTGTGTCAAGATTTGCACAAGATGTCTGTCTGCCCTAGAGTGCCTTGTGGCTGTGAGGGGGGACACACACAGGGTGATGGGTGACAGGATGACTGTGGCAGGTGGCTTTGGGTGCGTCAGGAAGGGTGGTCACAGCCTCCTCCCTGCCTGCCTGCCCTGTGCTGCTCCAGGGGCCACGGGGAGCTCCCCTCGGGCTGCTGAGCAGGGGCACATTGGTGGCTGTCAGAGATTGGTGGCTGTCAGAGCAGACCAGGAAAGTGAGAGCCATTCTTATTAGAGCACATCCAAAATTCAGAGGACAACTTGCCTTGGCAGTGCTGTCCCCAGCCACCACGCTGGCATGGGGTGCCTGTGAGGAGAGTCACCACATGCCTGCTGCCTGCCTCCCTCCATGGGCTGCATCCAGCCACCAGCTGTCCCCCTCACTTCTCAGGCCCAGTGAGCCAGTTTGAGCTCTTTCCCTCCTGCATCCCGCTGTTCCAGGGGACCCTTGCTGTGGGGAGTGTCCAGCAAGCCTGGGACAGGCTGCGCAGGCAGCTCCCTGCCCGAGTGTCCCTCCACTCCTGAGTGGGACAGTGGGAGAAGCTGCTGACATGAATTACATCTGTGCCAAGAAAGACGTGTTTCTTTCTGAGATGGTTACTCTAGAAGGAGGAGCCGTCGTTCAAGTGTGCGGAAAGGACTTTTGAGAACTGGAGTGGTCACTCAAGCATCAAGATAATTGGGCCACTTCATTAGAGCGGAAAATAAGTGATGGATCTAAATTACTGCTACTATAATTTTTTTTACTAATTCCCATCTCATTTCTCTCTCCTCTGAAATATTATGGCCACTCCCTGCAGGCCTCTCTGGCTGATGCTCCCATGAGCAAGCCCGGGGAGCCCAGGTGTCTCCTCTGGCTGCGCCTGCAGGACACTGAGCTGTGAGCGGCCCCTCCCTCACGGCAGCGATGTGGGGAGCAGCGAGGAGCGAGCACCATGGGGAACCTGCTGCCTTTGAGGTGGGTGAGGTTTCCCAAGGACTGCTGTGCTCCTGGCAGTCTGACTGCTTTTTGCTGGGAATATCCTGTGGGCTTGTATTTGGGGTGGGAGACAGAACGCGGTCTGTCTACTCCGCGTCCTCTTCTCGCTTGATTAGCGGTGATGTTCGCAAGAGGTGAACACCAGGTGTGCCAGAGACCTCTCCGGATAGCCTGGAGGCAGCAGTAGGGATAAAGATGCCCATCACTGCTGAGTGGTCTTCAGGAAGTTCATGATTTGGATTTTACAACCTCGTGCCAGGTCTTCTTGGCACAGAGACCCAGGATACAAAGACTGCATTTTACAAAACCCTGTGTTTTGTGGGTTTTGCCAGCATGGCTGTGTGTCTTCCAGCAGGAGCTAGGAATCGTAGGAGAATTCACCACCTTCTGCCGTTCATCCACAAATAAAACTGCTGGATTGCTGAGCAATGTCCTCAACAGGTAGTCTTGAGAGCTGGACTGTGTGCAGAGCTGTGCCTCCTAATGCTTAATGCATTACGGAAAAAAGAAGTAGGACAAGTATTGTCAGGGAAAAAATAAATAACATTTTCTTCCTTGCTAACGCAGTGCCTGTAATGTAAGAGGTATTATTGCCATCTTTTGCTCTCTGGAGCTGCAGAGAGCAGAGTGAGTTTCCTGATTAAGAGCAAGACAAGCAGGGCTCCTGCAAGGCTCCCTGCATGGGCACATTTTTCTCAAGAGCTCGCAAGACGAAGGAGGCAACATGGGGCAAGTGAATGAAGACACAAACAGGCATCAGTTCGTTCTCCTTTGAGCAGGGGGAGTTCAGCCAAGGGGCAGCTCATCACAGCCCGCACTGCAAGGAAAGGCCAGGGCAGTGCACAGGGCTGTAGCTGCAGGCAAAGGGCAAAGGGAGGCATCTCAGCGTTACGCAGAACAAGGAGAAATCCGCTTGTGCACCTCTCTACATCCCTGGGAGTCACAAAGCCACTAGTTTGAAAAACCTTTCATTAATGTTCCCAAATAAGCTCTGGGACACATTTGCACCACCGGGATCCAACCTCGCCCGCACCAGCGCAGCAATTTTACAGGGACTTAGAAATTCTGCACGTTTCCGAGTATCTCTGCAAAGAAGCTCATCTGCCAGAATCTCACACTTCTGCGAGTGAGGAGCCTGCCAGGGGCTGTGGGCTGGGGCAGAGGGGGACACACTCCTGGGGATGGCAGTGCCATGGACATGGCAATTTCCATCAGGCAAACAGAGCAAGGCTGTGCTCCACGCAGGTCTCATCCTGCCATCTGCAAAGAGACTCTTCTGGGCTGGAAATAACGGAGGAGAAATAAATCCCACCTCACCAAAGAGGTCGGCAGGTGCAGGGAGAGAGCCCTGTGGCAGTCTCCCATGTCCTGCAAGGGTTTAGGAGCTCTAAGTGTGGATAAGCATCCCAAGCCATTGCAACTTGCTCTACTTAAACTCTGCCCATTTTAAGCAAGGGCAGGAAAGTCTTGAACGCCCAGCTAAAGCAAATCAGTTTGTTTTGGAAATGTAGAGGCACGTTTGGGTTGGGGGGTGGAGTTGGAGCATCTGTGGGACTTGATAATGGTGGAAATTCCACGAAAAATGTTTGATCTTCCACAGACTCATGAGCAAAGGACAGTGGCACAATAAAAACTGTGCCTGCAGGCAGTGGCTGCGCCTGTGCCTGGGTGATGAGCAGGAGGGGCTCAGCATGCTGGGGTTTGTGTGGAAGTTTGCCTGCTCCTTGATTTGTAGGGGCTCAAGCCCAGCCTTAAGATACAGACAGCAAGGCTGAGCTAATAAGAATCATTTTTCGGTGCAGTGGGAAAAGGTAAGTGTCCCACACAGGAACCCCCCAGCTGTGGGGCAGGAGGGACAGAGAATGCTTCTCTGCAGGGAGCTTGGGAGAAGACGGCATGTGAAGAGGCTTCACAGGGGAGGCAAGCACAGAGCAAGCCCCAGGCTGGACCGTCACTGTGCGTAGACAGTGATTTTGGGACCTCGAGATGGCTCGAGGCAGAACCTGGAGGACCCCAGCATCAGGTGGGGTCACTGATGGTGCATCACTAATGGTCCTTCCCATTGTCGCCTGAACTGGGGTGGGGCTGCATACTGGGAGGGGCAGAAAGCTTTCCTGGTGCAGTACAACAGGCTGAGGGCTGCTCAGAATCAAAGGAGATAAAAATACTGTCCAGGGTTGATGCCCATGGACAGCCAAAAAAGCTGTCCAGGGGCCAAAAAAACCAAAAAAGGAGGCTGTGCTGTATCTGTGCAGAAATTGAGGTGCATGTCCATGCCCAAGGCAGCCAGGGCAGGGGACATGCTGTGGCAGTGCTTGAGACAAGGCTTCCAGATCTGGGTTGCACCCCATGGCACTTGTCCCTTCCCGGTGCCCTCCAGTGCTGGGCGTCCCACCCAGCTCCAGCAGTGCTCCACAGCACCTGCTTTGGGAACAGTGGGTGCCCCAGTGCCCTCTTCCACACTTCTAAGGAGGGCAGCCCCAAGCTGGCATTCCCTTTGGGAAAGGGGAAGGAGCTAAGAGAGGGTGCAGAGACTGCAGGAGAGGGTGGTGAGGCACCCTGGGGGCACTGGGTCCCAGGGGCAGGACTGGCCGTTCTCGAGATGCTCCAGAGAGAGAGCAAGACCCTGTGGAGACGCCCTGGATGCTCTCAGGGCATACCACAGGCAGAAAATCCTGCTAGTAGCAGCAAGCTCCTGCCTATCCTTGCTGATAACAGCTCCTACTTGGCCAGGCAGGCCCCTTTCCCTCGAAGTGTCCCTTCCCTCTGTGTGAGGGGTGTTGCTGGCTGGCAAGAGGTTCTTGGCACCTCCAGTTGCAACAGCAGAAAGGCTCAAGTCCTTAAAAGGTGAGGAATCTCACTGTATTTATTGTCCCTTGGTGCTTTTTGCAAGAATACGGACGCCTCTGGATGCCTTCCTGCGCAAGTCAGTTTTTTACAAGATAAACAGGCCTTTCCACAGCTGTGCTGAGCACGTGTAGAGGCGTCAGTAGTTGGTCACTGCATGCTCACGGAGGCCAGAGAGGTTCCTGGTGCTCTGCAAACACATTTCTCCAGATGGGCTCGGGTGCCAAAGCCTACAGAAAATAACGCAGGGCTTTGTCCTGGAATTACAGCATCCAGCGTTTTCTGTCACTTTCCGGCTATGCCCAGCTCTGTCCCTCCAGGGACGTAGCTGAACCTCCTCCTGAGTTATGTCTATGGCCACCAATGCCGACGATTCCTACCCGAGAGTTTAAAAATAGCCGTAACAATAACACAGGGGCTCTGGTTCTCCAGTCCCTGCCCGCAGCAGAAATAGTGCAACGAGTTCGCAGCCAGGCTCGTGGCCACGGCGGGCTCAAGGCCTCCCTTCTCCCCTCTGTCCTGTCAGGGAGCAGGGATGAAGATGCACAAATGACTCTTGCCCCCAGAGGCACCACAGGCTGCCTGGAATGGGGTGACACAGGGGCAGGAGCCTCGTTTGGTTGGAGATGAGGGATTTACACCTCGGGATTGAGCGGTTCCTGTGCTGCCCTGGCACGGGCGGCAGTTCGGGTGGGCCCAGCCGCGAGGCACTGCAGATCTGCGGCTCTTTCCTGCTTCGCGCCTTTTCCGAGTGTTCGGGTTGTGACCGGGATTCGCCTCCGCTCCCGCTGAGCCCTGAAGAGTTGGGAATATGGTCTGTCCAAGATGGCTAGGGCTGTCAGTAGTGTGTTCCTTCTGCTTGTCCCCAAGTGTTTGGCAGTGGCCTGTGGAGTTATTTGGGTGCCTGTCTCTGAATGTCCCTTGCACACGGACATGTGCTGCATCCTTTTCCATGGAAAGGTTTGCCTTTGGCTGGTGGGGTGATGAGAGGGGGTGAGAGCAAATGGGGCAGGCAGATGGATGGAGGCCGAGGGTTTAAACTGCTGCTTCTGGCCACACCCATAAACCCAGGCCTTTATCAGAGATGCTCGATGTTCTGCCCGCGCGAGGGAGGGTGGGGGGGCTGGATGAGGAAGAGATGGGAGAGTTCTGGCATGAGACGGGGGATCCACGGAGCTGAGCTGTGGCAAGGCATGACCGTGCCAGGGACTGTGCTTCCTCCTGCTGCCTCCCAGCACTGCCAGCCAGTGCCGGTGTCTCCTGGGGGAGGGCAGTTCTCTTCTGCCTTTGGAGAGCATGGTTTAAGGAGGAGAGTGTGCACAAGAGCAGGCCTGGCACCCTCGGGAACGCTGGGGCACCCCTGGGAACACGGGGGCTCGGTGCTCCCCCTCGCTGCTCCCCCGTGACCCCTCCGTGAGCCACTGGGCACGCAACACATCACACTGTGCACAGGCTTGATAAAGATGCCCAAAAGCACACAGCGGGCAGAGAGCAACTGCATCCACAGGGCTGGTGTTCAGCCTGCGATTTAGGCCTCGTCCTAAGCAAGCACCGCTCCACCGTTCCCTTCGGAAAGCTCTGTGAGCAGAACAGTTATTCACTGTCTGCTAACCTGAGTGGCTACACAAGTCCCATTTGACTTGTTAATTACTTCAGCGATGGCAATTCATTCTGAAGAAGCAAACGATGAGGGGGAAATACCAACATCACCTTTCAGCAGATGCAATTAGTGGGTTGGAAGAGCCGCTTTGCTTTCACAATCCGCTGCCTGGAAAAGCACACGGACATCGCTGGCCGTGCTCCCTGCGGCTGGAGGAGTGTTGAAGGCAGTGCTTGCCTGGGGCCCATCTCCAGAGCTGGTGTTTTGAGTTCAGCTGTCAGAGCAGGACCTCCCAAGCATTGCGGGGAGGGTTTATCTGGGGACAGCTCAACAGATGCTGGATGGAACACAGGGAGGAGCAACATCCCTGGGCATGGGGAGACTTTTCTCCTCCTCAGTGCTGGCTGAGCTGTGTCGAGGCACGTGGGTCTGAAATGGCCCATGGCACCTGGACTAGGGCATGGGCAGGCACCTCTTGAGAGCAGCCCAGCCTCGTGGGGTGTCTCAGATCTGCTTTGTCACCCATGGACCCTGCCCTGGTAATGCATCTCGTGCATCCTCCCTCATAGTTAGCTCGTGGCTTAACCCAGCACAGGTCACTGTGAGGCTGCAGCAAGAGCAGGAGCAGTTCTATAGAAGACACAAGCAGAAAGAGCTGCTCGGTACCCTGGGGGCACACCCACGGCTCTCCCCAAGCCTAGGGCAAGCCAGCACTGGCCAGAAACGCAGCACAGGAGCAGCTCCTGGCCCCAGGAGGGTGGGTTGCCCTGCAGCTTTGTCCCTGGGTGGTTTCCTGCACCCCCCTGAGCGTGGAGTGGGCTGTGAGCCCCAGCTGCACCGCAGCACACACCGAGCCTGAGGCACCACGGAGATGGAGCGGGAGGAGGGGCATGAGATGGGGCAGGAGCGGCTGTGCCGAGGCACCACTGCCCCTGTCAGTGGCAGAAACACGGTGAAGGCAAACCAATGAGTCAAGGAGAGATGGGTACAAAGGGGAAACAACTGGAGGGGAGAGAAGGGTTTTCCATAGAGAATATGCAGGAGCAGTACTGGATCCATCAGGAATCATTACAAACTTTATTTCTCTGTGCATTGTGTACCATTGATAAGGATCATCACAATTAGTGGACTCACTGCCTATAGTGGTGGGCAATACACACAAAGAAAAAAAATGAAGCCAAACAGATGAAAATGAAATCATTGTACATAAAGGTAATCACAAACCTGAACAACCTGCACCTGTGTTTGATTTTTTCCCCCAAAACAATGAGAAACAAAAAAGAAAAACCCCAAAACAAATCAAAAGTGAAAAAAGGCTCGAGAAGAAAAAAAAAAACCCACAACTTCATATTCCTAGAGAAAACCTTACAGCAGGTTAATTAAAATTTCCACAGATAGTTCAAAATGAGTACAAATACCCCCAGCCAGCTGGTTATGGTACAAGCATCAGACATGGTTTTCAGCTGAGTGGGAAGAGCTCACCACGGACATGCAGGCTGGGAGTTTGCCTGGCTGGAATGTCAGGAAGCCTGGCAAAGGGCATGGGGTGAGAAGACATCTCTCAACACCCGTGCCCAGTGTCTCCCCTGTGCTGTGCCCTGGGGAGCTCTACATCCACATTTCCCTGGCTCGACTCTCTACCCCAGCCTGCACTCCTGGCTTCAGGGAGGTGATGCTGAGTTACACCTCATCCTGTCTCATCCCGTCCAGTGATTTTGGATTTGGAGAGTGCAAAACACAGCCTTTTCCTAGCGGGATGCTTCCCGGTCACACTCAGTGGAGTGGGAAATCTCGTACGGCCCTTCAGCCCTTACCTTGGATTATTCTGCCCTCAAATGGCTGTAGGAAAAGACCAGCTTTGGGGACCGGTCCTGATGGCTTAACACTCAGAAACAGGGCTGTCACTACACCTCTGGGGATACAGGGAATAGCAGGGGGCCAAGGGCTTTGAGGCAGCCACCGACTCGAAAGGCAGAAGCATGTGAGGTGCTGGGAGTCAGCCACGCTTGTTCCCCTCGGACCGCTCACCCCACTCGGGCTCCCTGGGACCTCGTGTAAAACCTCCTCTGGACAGAGGAGGCCTTCCCACTCATCAGAGGACCCCATCCACACAGCTGGATAGGGCCTGTAGTCTCTGGGGTGTGGGCTTTCCTCCCCTGAAAACCTCCAACCGCATGGCTGTTATTGCTTCTCATGGACCCATGCCACAAGCAGTAAGTGGGGACAGCTTTCCATCCTTTCCGCCCCCGCTGAGAGGAAACAAACAAACAAACGAGCAAAACCCTACGGCAAAACCGAACTGACTAAAAATAAATAAAACCCAGTGAAAAGAAAACGCTTGTAATCTGCAATGCTCAACCCACATGGTTGGAAGGACTATCGCTATAGGATGCTATATACAGATAGATTTCATTTCATTCATGCAAATGTTACAAGTACCACGACAGCATGCCCGAGGAGGCGGAGGAGTGGGAGGAAGGCTCCCGCCGCTCCGCGCAGCCTCGGCTTGGGACACCGGACACGAGGCTGCGGCTGTGCACCCCCAAAGCATGGACAGGGAAAGGTGAGGGGCATGTGGGTGGGAAATGCTAGTTGTACACACGCCAAAACGAAACAAAAAAACCAACCCCAAATCAATGACGAAAACGGTTTATGTTCTATCCTTAGAAAGCTCCCAGTTTCCCCTTGTCTTCAGTTCGGTCTCTTGCTCCTCTCCAACAGGGCCAGAGGGCCTGTTCCCGAGTGGCGAAGGCAGCTGGATGGCGGTGGGAGATCAGAACCCTTGCTCTCCTCTCCTTCCCTTGCCCACTGCTCTGTTTCTCACCAGCTACTCTGGCCTTCCTCACACCGACACACCCCGGTCGCCGTCGCATCCGTCTTCCCGGGGGCCAGCGGGTGGGAGTCAGCGATGGGAAGGGGCTCGGTGGCCACCGGCCGCTCCTGTTGGTCGAGTTGCAGAAAGGGCCCTGCCCCTGGCTCCTGGCTGGGGCCGCTGCCTGGGGAGGGGTCCTGCTGGCTTTGGGGTCCTGCCTAGTTCAAAGGATGCTCCAAAGCCGCTTTCCATCAGCAGGTGTGTGAACATGGCAAATCTCTTTTATTCTTTCTCTGTTCATTATACACAGCTTTATATCTATATCTATACCTATATATCACTCTATATAGATATATATAGATATACACATATTTACTATCTCTGATTGTCCCTTTAGAAGCCCTTTATGTGGCAGTAGGCTTCCAGAGATGAGAAGAATATGTACAAGAGCCAGAGGAGGATAAAGAGGGAGGATGTGAGCAGCTTGGAAGTCCGCGGCCCGCCCAGCTCACCTCCAATCTCAGGTCTCCGCCGGTAGAGCAGCACTCCCACACTGATAAAAGCAAAAATGGTGAAGAGGGTGACGGAGAAGGCCAGCGTGCCAGGGGAGACTTGGAAGGCTTGTCCGTGCGCCGCGTGGTAGATGGCTGCGATGGACCAGGCCACCCCAATGCCCAGGAAAACATTCACAGCGTTGCTCCCGGTGACGTTCCCGATGGAGGCGTCCGCGTACTGGTCCTGCGTTGCTGCTACTTTGCTGGCAAACGTGTCTGCAAAGGAAAGACGGGGAGAAACCCTCAGGAAGGACCCAGGAGAAGAGGGCAGCTTGGGGACAAATGTCAATGGCAACACCTGGGGAAAGAAAATAATGGGCAAGGGGATAGGGTACAGCCCCTTCTAATGGAACTTCCAAGGAGCCAGAGTGACCATCAAGGTCCAGAAATGCACAGGGGGGAAACCTCAATGTTCAGAAATACAGGGCTTCCCCCAGTGTGGCCTCTAGCACTTTCTGCCTCCCTGAAGTCCAGTGCCCCGTGCAGACCCTGACACTTTGGTCATCCTCCATTCCTTGGGAAGAAAAACCATGTGGGTGGTGCATGCTTGCCCACGTGCTCTGCCAGCTTCAATACCAGTGATAAAACCTGGCTGGCCTTTTAAATGGAAAACCTTGTGTCAGGCAGACCAGCATGACGCTGCTCTGCACCACAGGGAAGTGCTGATTTTACATCCAAACCCACTCTGGATCTGCAGGGGGAAGGAAGAGCAGGAGGGATTAGCCCGTGGGTTTGTCCAGGTGAGCACTCTCAGCTGGACAATGAGAAGATGAGTCCTGAACATATCTGCACTCCCAGATCACCTCGGGTACAGGCAGCCCAGTGTGGCTCAGGAAAAGAAAACAATGAGATTGTATTTCACGTTTTTTAATTCTACAGAATTTCCTTTCTGCTCCTCCTCAGCAGGGCTCCAAGGTGAGATGGTGAAGTGCAGCCTGCCACAAAGATCCAGTTCCATGGGACACAAGGGGATGGGCACATATAAGCACAGCGAGAGGGTCCATTTGCAGCAAAGAAATCAAAAGTCTGCTTTATTTTTTAAAAAAAGCTGCCATGGAAATGCACCTGATTGCTAAGGGAAGGAAAGGGCCTTGATCATGGCACAGTAAGGGAATTATGGGACAGTGCTGATGCCTCCACGGCTCTGCTGCTGCCACTGGGGGAGAAGGGATGAGTGTGGAAACAACCACATGCACTTCTGCAAGTCTGAGCAGAGCTTTCAATGCAGGGAAGGTCCCTGCCAGTGTTGATTTCTCTGCATGCTCTTCTGGTGCCTGCCCATCTCCGGAAAAGCAGGGGTGGAGGAGCCCAACCAGCACCCAGCTAACACAGCATGGCCTGGGAGCCAACCGAAACAAGAGTAGCCCAATGCATTCTAAAAAAGAACTTCTTAAATGCCACCTTATGTCAGCAAAAGCAGGAGGGAAGATTTTCACTGTCAAAGGTGTGAAGAAGCCCTGCAAACCTTCTGCCTAAAGCCTCTACTGCCAGAGGTCTAAAAAATGCTCCTTCTTCTGTTCCTTGCCCCAGATCTGTTCTTCCTTTTGGTACTGCTGCTCCTTCTTTTTGCCTTCGGTAGCATTAGGACAATTTCAGGATCTTTGAGCACCTCAGTGCTGCTAACTGGAAGTTTGAAGGTGGTGAGGGAATGTGTGACCAATGCAAGGGCTGGTTGGGTTGGGTCAGAGCCCCTTGTCCAGGAACCAGGCCCTGCCTGCCCAGCACAGCCCATGGGAGAAGGTGAGTGAAAGGCACAGGCTCTCTTACACAAGCTGACGTGGGAATCCCCAGAGCTTCACAAGTTGCATTTCAAGCAGCTCCCCCAGATCAGCAACCTCACCGTGATCCATCTGAACTTGGTCTCACACGAAGGTGTCCATGCTGGAAAGTGTGCCCTGAGTATGGGCTAGCACCTGGCTCACCTGGGAGCAAGGTTAAAGCAGCAGATGCTTAAAGTGCAGGACTGCCAACGCAGGCAGCTTTTTAACCAAAGACCAACTCCGGCTCTGAAAGCGGATACCATGGAGGCTGCCCACAGAAATAGATACTTCACAGCCTTTGCAGTGGGAAGGTCCTTGAAATAATTCCCACGGGACTGAATCCACATCCTGGTTCTACCCTTCCAGCCCATCTGAGACTGAAAACCGATTTCCACATATAGCTCAAACCTGTGCTTTGGGATCCTGCACAGCACAGCTCTCCCAGCCCAAACCCAAACCCAAACCCAAACCCAAACCCAAACCCAAACCCAGCATGGGTGGAGATGGACCTCCACAACAAGCCCCGTGGTTGTGTTTACCTGGCACCGACGTCCCCAGTGCGACAAACACGACTGCAGTGACCGAGTCCTTCAAGCCGATGGTGCAGCCAAAGTGAGATGCCAGGTCGCCAATGAAAGCTGTCAGGAGGCCAATCATGAGGATGGAGACAACGAAGCAAGCCCAGCCATTCCAGTAGTCTGTTGGGGGCACGAAGGCAAAAAGGACCTTCCAGAAGACGGTCAGAAAGTGCATCACGTAGTCGAAGCAGGAGGGCAGCTTCTCCTCCCCACATTCATCGTCATCGTCGTCTTCCCCTGGAGAAAACCAGCAGTGCCTGATTAGACCTGCCCATCTTGGGGAGATTGGGCAAAGCTCCTGTGCACACTGCAGCCCCCAAAATGCTGTGTCTCATGATTTGGGCCCTGAAGGCCTTGACTTCCCAGTATCTTATTTGCTGGGCAATCATCAGAGTGGCTCAATGGCCTTTCCTTGGCCCTTCCCACAGCACAGAGAGACACCCCAGAGGCAATGGTTTAAAAATCCACCCTCACTTCAGAAAATGCAGACCCTTGTGCCAGCATCTCTGCCTGAGTTTAACCATCAGATGCCTTCTGGGACTCAGCCCCTGCTCAAGAGCCCTTTGCCCAGAAGATGTGGGAAATAACCAACCTCGTGCTGGCTGGAGCTGACTGGGGCAGGAGAACCCACTGAGAACAACTCTTGCCTCATGGAGACTCCTCCAAGGAAGCCCCTTTTGAGCTGCTTTGAGCTGCTTTCCACAAGTGCCTGCAATTGCTTCCAGCTCTCTGGAAAGACAGCTGCTTTTGATGATTGCTGAGCTGCTCTGGCACTTCACCTTACCTTTGCTGCAAACCGGGATCCAGTCACGGATTTTTGCCTGCCCTAAAGCCTCCCTGGTCAATCACTGCTGGCTGTCCTTCCCTGCTGCACTTCCCTGCCCCTTCACATGCTTCCTTCCCTATGAGCTCCGGTTGCCCGTTCCTTGATGTCTGCTCTGACCTAGGTCAGCGGGCACTCCCTTTCCTGCTCCAGGCACTGGCACCTCACCCGTCTCTGCAACATCACTTGGCATCCAGCCTACAGGGAGTCCCCACGGTGTGGGGCTGACCCCACCAGGGAGCCCACCTGGGCTGGTGACCCCTTGCCGAACTCCTGCAGCTCTGAGGAGCCATCTGGAGAGCCTGCTGGCCAGCCTGTGCCCTGGGCAGGCTGCATGGCAAACGTGGGGCTTCCCCAGCCTGGCACAGTGCACAGCATCACTGCTGTGGCATAGTCAAAAACTCCTCCTGCTCACACTGGAACCACTCCCAGACTTGAAGGGGAGGTGACACTTTTCCAACAAAGTCAGTGGGAGCCTTCCTGCTGCCCTTAAGGAACAAGGATGAGTTTCTAAGTCATGAATGCTGGGGATTCCAAGGCCACTGCAAGTTGTGTTAAAGACATCCCTTGCACTTTGTTTGGTGATTTTCCATGTCTTTGATGCTTTTTTTTCCCCACCAAGGATGTGGAGCACCAGGTCTCCCTGCATGGCTGTTGGAAGAAGCTCCTTACCAACAAGAAGATGCAAGCTTTAGAGCTTCAAGCTCACTATCGCAGAAACAGCACCTAATCAGTGTTACTATTTTGGCAGATATAAATACCTATTCCTGTGAGTTGCTGTGAAGATAAGGAACAGTTTTGCAGCCTGGAAAGGCTATGTTGGCCTGTGTTTTTCCTCAACGTGCAAAGGCTGCTAATGGCAGGATACACCGTGCTGTGCTCGTGCTGTAATTTTTGCAGCAGGTATTTCAGTCCTCTGCCAAGCTCAGAGTGGCATCAGGACTGCTATGGACCTAAATCTTTGTGGAGATGATGAAACAGACTGAAAAATGAACATGAATGCCACTGTCATAACACTCATCCAGATCTGCCTATCATTTTGTTAAGCAGCCATGACGTCTCTCTTTTGAAGAGGTAGCCAGATCCTGTGGAGGTGACTTGAAGCACAGAGTGGGGTTGGATGGTGACCCAAGGGTGCACTCAGAAACGGGCCTGCAAGCCCCAGAATGTTTCTGCTGTGGAAGAAACTTTATAGCTTTTGGGTGCAGACTGAAGGAGCCATGAGTGACAGGCTCTGGAATGGCACAGCACAGTGTGGCACAGCCGTGTCTGCACCTCCATTGGCCTTCCACAGACCTCACCTTCTGCTGCTCCATCTCCCTGCAAACACTGCCCTGAGCTGATCATTGGGTGGGAAATGCGGGTTTCATGTTTCTCTTCTAAGCTGGGGTGTTACATTTTGAAGTGGTGACGGGTGACTTTCACCTGGTCCGCACAGTGAGCTGTGGGGGAAAAACCCAAACCCAACCTCCAGTGTTTAAGGCATTTTAACTTGTCTGGCATAAAGCTTGAGGAGCTAAAGCCTGGGTACCTCTGGAGCTCAGAGACAAACTGCTGACCCACAACTGCAAGGGACAGCTCATGTCCACCACCATTTATTAAATGCTTGTTAATCATCTGTTAGCACTGATCATGGATATAAATTCAAGGCATTGGGGCAACAGGGTTTCCACATAACTGCAGTCTTTACATGCGTCACAGAAATGGGATCCAGCCATCAGTGACTATCTTTGCTTTAACATGGGATGCAATTAAATAATTGGTTCTGGCATAGATTAGTTTAGCCATATTAGCTACAAAACCTGCAGCAAGGATTGTCTTGCATGATAAGTTCATGCTGCATCCAAAATAACGGGAGGCTCTTGCCTGGAGGCTCTGGGAAGAACTGTGTTGAAAGAGGAGGGATCACAATTTGAGGAGAAGGCTGCTGCACAGCGTCCTGCCCTTGTTTCCAGAGGCAGAGGGCAAATGGTTCTGCCATCATTTTTAATTACCTGGTGCTGGGCAGAGGTTACCTTGTATAGCAGAGTTAGAGGCTGGAAGCTGAGTGCTCCCCCATGCATTTCAGTGCACAATTAGCCAGATGACAGGTAATTGCCTGCCCCAGGGATTTAATTTAAGCTGGTTGATTTTGCCCTAATGTGTGCATACCCAGCCAAGGCTGGGGCTGTAACATCCAGCCAGTGAGTAATAGTGTCTCCAGCTGTCAAAACAACACCTGGAGGAGATCTTTCTTTCTTTCTTTCTTTCTTCTTCCACATATATGGGAATGACAATATATCCTGTACTGGGCATACTGGTACACATGGCACTGGCACCTGCGAGAACAGTACAACAGGGCATTTGAGGGAAAGGCAATTCTCCAAGGGAGGGAAGATAGGATCACACAGGATCTGGTTTGACCACAGATATGATGTGCTGCTACAGCTATTGGGCTGCTGAGCCACGATCCTCCAGCCACAGCTGGCTGGGGCAGCAGGAGTTCCAGAAAGCAGGGCGTGTCAATTTTGGCTCACAGAGAGGGACTGCCTTTCAGGGTTTGGCACCCTCACTACTGCGTTGTCCTCACCGCAGAGGTACAGGGAGAACCAGGGATGGGGAGCACCGTTGCTTCACACCCGCAGCATTTATGCCACTCTGAATTTCCACACTGTGTTCACCTCCCAGATCTCTCCCACTGAACTGACTTTTTCCCCTCTGCCGTCTGGTACCAGCCAAGGTGTTGCTCTGCCTGGTGCTACAGACACACTTCACGCAGAAGGTTTCCTACACATGAGACAAGGTGCCCTCACAAAAGGGTTCAATCAGCTGCCTTATTTATGCAGGCACTGTAAATAACTCTGCCACCTGTTTTGCCTCCTGCTGCTCCACTACAGTCTGTGTTACTGATACAGCCAAGCCGAGACGGGAGCGAGTGTGATCATAATTCACCTGGAGCTGTGGCCCAAACTCACCCGCGCTGACAGTAATGGCCTCAATAAACTGCTCCCTCCAGCTGTTTGTGCCAACCACCAGGGCCAGGTTCGTCTTCTTAATGAGCTTGTCCACCGTGTTCTGTGGATGGAGATGCAGAGCACAGAATTAGGGGATGGAGATACTGGGCTAAAACCCACCAGTGCCAGTGCTTACAGCCATGTGTTTATGGAACAAGCTGAGCAGATTTTAAGCTCAAGAGCCCCAGCAGCAAACCCAAATGTAAGTACTTGCTATTCCCTTCGCTGCTGCTAAAAAAGACCTTTTGAAACCTGCTCATGGATGGGAGTTTGAACCATCTCAGAGCCACAGTAAGGGTGGCCTGTTACATTTTTATACTACAGAAAAATGGAAAAGATAATGAAATGGCCCGTTTTCAGCTCTTGGCCTGGCACATGCATTCACGGCAGCTGAGCTGCACAACCATTACTTGCATTTGGGGTATCAGCCCTTTGCACTGGGAGTGCCAGGCTTGGGGCTCACTCAAGGCTGCCTGTAAGTAGGACCAGCACGTAGAACTCACTGTGAGAACAAGGGCATGTTTTAAAGCAACCTGCAGCATTGGGATCCCAGTTCCTGTTCTGTGTGTGATTCCATGCACTGCCTCGCTTTGCTCCAACACCATTGACATGTGCCTCCCCGTGCTGTGCAAACCCAAAAGGAGGGTCCCCAGCCAGGGGGGAAGAAGAACAGGGACAGAGGATGTGCACAGTACCTTGAACTCGTAGGATTCCTCAATGATGATCTCGAGTTTGGTGTGCTCCCCCAGGACTGGGCGCCCCATCTCTGCGATCCGACGCTCTTCCTCCTCCTTGCTGGTCAGTGGCTGCTTTTCTTCATTCTCCTCTGCAAAGCAAAGAGCCCGTGGGTGAACCAGGCCCAGCTGGTCACTCTGGATCTGGCTTCCTGTGAGAGGGGGAGGTCAGGAAGCCTCCAGGTGGGAGCATGAGCAACAGAACAGTGGAGGAGTTCATGGAGCAACAGACAGGATAGTTTTATGAAATGCTAGCAAGAGGTCTGCAACTCATCCAACCTCAGGAGGAGTCCTGCTCATCCTGGGGCTGGGGAATAGCTTATTGCTTGGTAATTGCTGCCTCTCTCCACAGGGAAGGGGAAAGATCAGCACTGAGGCTGCTCCATTCCCCAGCACTCCAGGTCTGCACTGAGGTATGGTCAGGACAATTCTACCAGGCTGTTACAACAAGAGAGCACTGTCAGCAGCCCCAGGGCTGAGCTGCACATGAAATCTTGGCTCTGCCTCCTTCTGAGGAGGGCTTTGCCTTGGAGAGGGGGCTGGCAGCCAATGCCTGCTGTGATGGTGGGGCTGGAGGAAATAGCACGGATGTAAGAAACCATCCACAGGCCAGTGCCCGGCTCCAAACCCTGAGAGAGGAGGCAGCAGAGGGACTACAAGAGCAGTGAAGGTCTGCACCTCCACTGTCTTCTGTGCAACCTCTGGGGCATGGGGACTGCAGGCAGCACGCCCTTTGTCACTGTCCCTTGTGCAGACCCCACTGAACTCCCTTCCAGTCCACCTGAGGGATGGGCAGAAGAACATCAGGGCTAAAAAGGACTGGAGTTAATCAGTCAGTAGGCAAACGCCCCAGTCAGTCCACGTGAGACTGACATGGTGCCACACCACAGGTACCTTGGATGGAGACCACGGTGCAAGGAAGAGGATGATCTCTAGCCTGGACCTTCCTGAAGACAGGTTTGCCTATTAAAGTGATCAGCAGGAGATCAGCGGGGGGACTGCACGCACTGTACAAGCTGTCCCCGTGCAGTTAGTAAACTCCACTCCTATGTCACACGGGGTTAGTGCTGCTCCCTGGCTGGCTGCCCCTTGTCTGCTCAGGTGGCACAGAGCTGAGGGAGAGCCCTTCTCCTCCTGCTGGCCAAAGGGACCCACCTTGGAGCCAGAGCCTCCCAAATCTGAATTATGTTTCCAGAGCTCCTGAGGGGTGGCTCTGCGACACGTGGGACCCAGGACCTTCTTGTCCTGCATTGTTCAGCCGAATGAGGGAAGCTTGGCTGGTTCAGGACAGATGAGCCAGCCCTGCTGCTGGGTCTCACTGATGGGAAGGGCAGGGGCTGCACATCTGAAGCAGCCGTGGGGTCCTGCACATCCCCAGTGCTCGGGCACCTGCCTCAGGCCTGGGAAGTGAGGAAAGAGCCCTGTGCGCAGGGAGGGGACGACTGGATCAAATGGAGAAGCCCACCCAGCTCCAAGAGATGGAGTGGGGTTGCTTGTCACTTCAGGGGTGACAGGTCACTCTCCCCGAGGTGGGGTTAGGTGTGTGTGGCAGGCAGAGCACTCTGTGAGAGGACACGGTGTTAATGGGACCGCCTGGGGCGGGGAGGCTGTGGCTCAGCGCCTTCTTACCATTCCAGAGTTTCCCTCCAGGACAGAACAAAAGCAAAGAGGAAACCAAGAGGAAAGAGCAGGGTGAGCATATGGCCATGAAGAGAAAGGAACAGAGGGACAGGGGAAGAGTAGAAATCCATACCTGTGATGGTGAAGCCACCTGGATGAAACCAAAAATGAGAAAAAGGGAGAGAGAGAGAATAAATGAGGATTAGCATTTGCACATCAACACAGACATGGTGGTCCTTCCCTGCCCCACTGTGGACAGGGGTGCTGCTCCCCAACACACACCCCAGGGATAGTGTGGGGACACCTGAACACAGGCTTTTCAACCCACACCTGCAAGCTGCCACCCCTTGGTGTCCCATATATGCTGTGGAAGGGGTAAAAACAGTGCAAGTCTGCCCTGGAGCTGTGGGTGCTTTGGGGAACGAGGGTGGCTTTGCTTCCCTCTCCAACTGCCCAGTCCTGGAAGTGGCCAGCAAGGAAATTCAAAGGCTGGTTAGGCTCTAAGTCTCCCCAAGACAGGAGGCAAAGTTTGTACTTCAAAAAGGATTGGCCAACTTTCCTGTCCAGCCACAAGCATCGCTAAGTGGCCAGGAAATCCTGTTTCTGCCACGCCAGTTTAGAGGTGATGGGTTAATTTGTGTGGCACAGGTTTGTATCTCGGGGTGTTGGCAACAGCACCGCCCCCCAAAAATGCTGCTTGCACCACCTGTTAATATTGGTGACTTTGCGGCTCTACTCTAAGGAAAGATGGGGCATTAGGCACCTGAGCTTACTTAACTAGTGCTGTCTACCCTAAAAGAGAATGCTGTGAGCACAGAAAAACATCAAGCAAAATCGATTGTCTTCCAAAAATATGCAAACCAGAAAAATGGAAAGGAAAAATGAATGCGCGCTTACCAAGCTCATTCAACAACAGGGCTGTGAAGGAGACAGAGACAAACACAGAAGAAGAAAAGTAAATGAATAATGAAATCAAAAGGGATATCCACAGAAAGACACCAGATCCCAGGGCAGAGATTTCAGATCTGTAAAGCTGCAGGATACCGTTAGTGTTAAGAGAAAGACACTAAAAACAAAGAACAGAAAGGTTTCATGGGATTGCGGATTTAAAATAAAAACCATTGCAAACATGGGGTGGCTATGGGATTAAAAGACACACTCCAAAAAATTCATTTTTCCCCTTTGAATTGTTTGTGCAAGATCTTCCATTGGTCTCGGAGGCAGTTCTGCCCCAGGGGAGGACACAAGATGTCCCGTGTGCAGCAGCTACTGGCTTTGACCTCCTCCAGCTGCCTGATGGGGAGCAATGGCTCCGGCAGCAGCTGCACTTTTGGCACAGACAATGAGAGAAGAAAAATCTGTGGCAAGGCTTGGCTCAAGGGTCTTGTTGCTCAACATTTTAGATCTCCAAAACGAAAGAAAAAGCCTCTCCCTTAGCGCCCTGGTGCATCTCGGGCCACACCACAGCCCAGGGGTGACATTTCAGAGATGCCCTCGTCTCCCTGAGCACACCGCCTCGCTGCTTCTTGTACAAAACCAAGTACAAAGAAACTAGTTTAAAAGAAAAAAAAAATAGAAATTGCATGGCCAAAGCAGCAAATAGCTGCTTTAAATAGTCCTTTAAAGTTTTGTCTTGCCTTCCCACCTAGTGAGTTGGTGAGGCTGAGCTTCTCTCAGGTTTCCTCAGCTATCTTTGTGACCAGGAAGATGAGAAACGTTATTTCCTTTTCCTTTTATCTTTAGCTAAAAATTTCAGCTGAGATCTCCAGAGCTGGGGCCACAATTTTTAAAACTTGGATCTGGAAAGTGTGTTTGCTCCTGCTGGACTTGCAAGGCTGAGCCCACAATGGCCCCTGTGGGCATGGATGGAGCTGCTGAGTTGAGTTGTCCATATGTAATATTATCCTGGCAGCACTGCCTATGCTCCACAGATGCCACCAGCACCATTTAATGACACAGACCCCACCTGCAGTGACTGAGTCATGCCAGTGTGCCTGATTTTTTAGCCCAGCTTTCGTTAGGTAGTCACATAAGCCAGCAGGGAAGCTGATGGAGGGGATGACGCAGCTGACTTAGCACCTGAGCTGAAGAGGAACGTGGCATGTCCCCACTCAGTGTGGGGACCACTGAGGGCCCTCTCTGCTCTGATCAGACAATATATTATAGCCCCATCCCTGCTGGAGGGAGAGCTGATGTCCCAGAAACGAGAAAGCAGCTCCAAGATAGACAGACCAGCATTCTGCAAAGGCTTTAATAATGGTCCATATTTAAAGTAACTCTAAAACTGCTTCTTGCTCGGCCACCAATCGTGTGCAGCTGTTGCCATTAATCCTCACCTAATTTTCTAGCAGAAAAAAAACCCAGGTGAACTCTTGTCTTTTTGGGAAGTTTAGCATTTGGTTTAGAAATGTGATGAAAGAGGAAATCGTTTTTATTATTCCTGTGAGAAGCCATTACCCAATGCAGAGCCAGGAAACTTCATTTGAGCATAACCTGATTTACCTAAACTGATTGCATCTCATGGCATTACCTACTTGGGCTGTGATTTTTGTCTATTTTCAGATCCTAGCGCCAGTATAAAAAGGCTAAAATTACTGCTCTGGCCATGCATTTTATTTCAAGTGAAAGCTGTTTTATCTTCTGATAAAAATGATGCAGCGTTGCCCTTTTTACTTGCCGAGGCCGGATGTTCTCTTTGATTAAATGAAGGTGCAGCAGGGCAGCACTCCCAAAATGTCTCAGGGGGCTGGTGACGCTCCTCGTCCCCTGCCCGGGTGCTCCGGGTTGGCCCCAGGAGCACTCCTCGCTCCCTGGAGCCCCGGTGAGTGGGATGGAGTCCTCTCCAAATGAAAGAGGAAAGAAAACAGAGCAAAAAGGTGCAGCGGCCAAGCTTCGAAGGAGGGAGGGCAAAACGGCCAGGAGCCAAAGTGCGAGGAGAAAGGAGTGTGAGAGTAGGGAGACACAGAGAAAGCGGCAGCGTCTCGAGAGCCGGTCTGGTTTTACTCTCACACCTTTCACTCCTCGTCGTAGCCACACCGGATCCCCAAGCACAAGGAAGAAACTGCACTCTTTCTCATACTCCTCACGGTCAAGTACTCTAAGGGTAATGAATTTCCTGTGGGAACACAAGACAAAGGCAAACACATGATTGGCATCGCACGCACATGCAGGTCACGTCCGCCCGGGTGCCGTGGTGACAGAGATGGCTGGGTGGGGGAAAGGGGCTGCACATCCCCCCACGGGCATATGGGGAAGGGCAGGAGCGTCCTCACCACCTGGCTGAGGCTGTGCCTTGGTGGTCTGGGGAAAGGCTGTGTTCAGGGGGCATGGGGAGTGGCCTTGCTCCTGCCCTTTTCCATAGGCACTGGGGATGTGAGCTCGGTGTTGCAGGTGCCAGACGTGAGTGAGCCAGACAGGGACACACAGGCTGGGCTCAGCCCCGGAGCACGTCCCCCACCTTTCTTCTCACTCATCTCCACCAGCCGGGGCTCCCCGATCTCTAGGTAGAAGGTCTTGTTTTTCTCATACTCCTCATCATCTATGACCTTGATTGATATCGTTTTGCTGGAACAGAGAAGAAGAAATAGAGATTCAAGAGTAAGGGGGGAAAAGGGAGGAGGAGAAACAGGGAGCAGAACAGGAGTAGGAGAAGGAGGCAGAGGAGGAGGGTGGAAAGAGCAGGAGAAGGGGGCTGTGGACAGAAAACAGTGGTTTTGGTGGCACAGCCTGGAGGGACAGCACAGCCAAAAGCAAAGGGCAGGAGCCAATGGGCCAAGCTCGCCTCAGGATGGGCATGGACCGCAGAGCACCGGCAGCCTGCAGGTGCCATCCTCCCCGGCACGGCCAGAGGCCATGGCTGGGCATGACACAGCCTGGACCAACCTTCCCCAGAGGCGTCTTGGCAAGACATGTCCCTTTCCAAAAACCTGTGGTACACAACAGCCCCTTGACAGCTTGCACACGTTGTGTAGGCACCAGCACCGGGAACCAGCACAGACCAAGCCCCTGGAAGTGTGACACACTGCTCAGGCTTGGGCATGGAAGGGGCTCTGTCTCCCCAGGCTCAGCAGATCCATGAACAACCTCACGATCAGCTGCTCAGTTTGGGCTTTGGAGGCTCTAATTTACAAGCTTGAAAGGGACATTGGAGTTAGGACTCTCTCTGTGAAGGGAATGTGAAGGAAAAACAGCCTTCCTGGTTAGGGCAGGCACACGGAAACCTTCACTGATAGGAGATTTTACTTTTTAAATTTTACTTTACAGGCAGCACATCCTATCCCAAGCCTTCAAGGTTTAGTCCTCTCTCGTTGGAGAGTCAAGCAGCAATTCCCTCTCACATGACCCGGGCTTGCTGAATTTGCCCCTGGAACATCATCAGGACAGGTCCAAAGGCAGAGTCACTGCTCAGAGCACAGCCACAAGCACACACCACAGAAGCTGAAAGCCTCACAGGAGGCTGTGGCCACCGGGAGAGAGATTTGCTCCTTGAACCACCCAATAAAGTAAAAATTGCTCTTCCAGTGGAAAAAAATTAGCACAGAAGTTTTTCAGCTCTTTGCAGGGACTCACAGAAACACCTGGCTGAAAGCTGCTCACCAGAGGGTGACCAAACCTCGAGTACAAACATGGAGTGGGGGACCTGTGCTACTGTGGTCTTTCCTACAGTGCAGTCCTTGCAAGGACAACAGAGACAGAAACCCAGCGGCCTCTGCTCCTTCCTGGAGGCTCTGCTCACTGTCATGGCATCGCTGTGGGGACAGGACCTCCTCCTGGCTCTCGTCTTGATCCAGACAAGAAATAAGAAGGAGTAACAGCACAAAGCAAAAAGCCAAGGCAGTGATTGCAGTCCTGTGCTTGCTGCTGGCCTTCTGGCTGGATTTGCTTTCCCCCCCACACTCCCCTGACAGCACTGCCCTCCCGTGAGTGCTTTTACCTAAACCAGCTTCCCCGTTTCTCCCTCCCTGCCCAAGCCTGAATGCCCTGTCCGTCGAAGAAATGTTTCATGTCCCATCCCTGGCTCCCCTGCACTTTCCACGAGCACCCAGCACAAGCTGAAGCAGCCCCAAGGCTGCTCCAATATATGATGAAGGAGGTTCTGCTGTTCCTGGCAGGTCCCAGCACTGAAAACCCATAAACATGGAAGAAAGCCACGCTCTAGGGGAGTGAAATTGAGGCCACACTGCCGTGATTTCTGGCTTTCCCCCCTCCTTGCACATCTGCACTGGCCACCCAGAGCCCCTCTGTTAAAGCTGACAAGTATTTGGCAGTAGAGTCAACATTTTCTACTCATTCAGGGTAAACACCTCAAGCACTTGGAGGAATGGCCAGGATGATTTCTGGTGCTGTTTGCTGTGAGTCAGAAGTGTATTAAGTTTGCCCTTCATGCTTTTAATGAAACCATTTACTCAAGAGCAAGTGATGGCTGTGAAAATTGCAACAATGCAGCATGGCTCAGTGTAATTGTGTTTTATAATGAATATCTGTAATAATTTGTTCAGTTTGTAATTATTGCTGCAATAGGTTTGTACACAGGAAAAATGGTTACCAAGCAGGCAGCTGATCTTGCTTTGCGTTGATGAGTTAGGGGAAATTATCATGTATTAAAAAACTAATGAAGGATATAAAAATGCTCTCAGTTAAGCTTTCAAAGAGAACCTGATAGAATTACCACAATGGCATGATTTCAGAAACATTACTAACAAAATCAATAATTTTTCTGACAACTCCCATTAAAATGTACACGGCATCCTGGCCTCATGTACGAAAAACCCCCTCAGGAAAGTTAATTAAGAGAGGTGCCTTCTTAAATTCTGAGGGCAGCAGAGGCATCAAGACATAAACTTCCTATGGGTGTGCTCTGGCTTGCCATGTGTGGGCGTTGCTCAAAGCCCCACAAAATAATTCTCTCTCACAGAAAGAAACCTGGGTGCCAATTAAAATTTCTGATGCTTAGATACAACACCAATAGGACTCCACTGAGTAAAGCAGAATAATGGGGCTTTAAGTGCCACTGCCAGGAGGTGGTGGTGTTATGCAGTTTTCCAAGTGATCATTCCAGGGTGGGAAACAAGTGCCCTGTCTTGGGTAGACTTGTGTGCTGCTGCTGTTTCTGCTGCACAAGGCTGCTGGGAAAATGGGTAGGCAGAGCAAATGGCAAGTCTGCTCTCTGGGTGAATTTCCAATCAGCAAAAATTGCTGAGGCAAATTTGTCCCTGGGATGAGACCGCAATCCTGGAGAAAAGGATTACCTCCTAATGGTGTTTGAGAAACAGCAAGGAAGTGAAAATAACACAGGCTGTTCTTAGAGCGTGCCTGATCTCCACCACAGCCTTCTGCCGGCTGCAGAGCCCCTTCCCAGGGTCCTGCACACGTCTGGCACGGCTTGGTCAGTGCAAAGGAGGAGGGCCAGGCAACTACACCATTTATCCTGCATTAGAATAAGGACTGCTTTCTACAGCAATCCAGGACAGGCACTGATGTCCCCCTGCTCTTGCTGGACCCTTCAATGTGGTCCCTGCCTCTCACTCCTCTCCCAGGCAGGGATGTGCTGAGGCTGTGAGGATGTGAGCAGCATCGAGCCCCACGGGCTTTCCTTGCGTTCCAGGACGTGGTGGGAACGAGGGGGAGCGTGGGCAGAGCCAGGACAGCTGGCTGGGGCTCACAGAGCAGCCACAGCACTCGGTGCAGCAGCATCTGAGCTCCTTGTCCCTGGACTTCCCCAGCTGGACACCGCGGGATGGGGAGACCAAAGTCCCCACAGCACAAGCACGTCCTGAAATTTGCATTTAAGATCTCTCTCTCCTGTGGCCCAGGGGCTCTTTCAGAACAAGCTGTGATAGTGTATAACAGAAAACCAAAGGGACACTTATTAGCACCCTGAAACCCCCCATGCTGCGGCACTGCAGGGCCAGGATTCCAGAGTCCCAAATCCACAAGAAAGAGAGAAGATACCAAAGGATTAAAGCAGAAGATTAAGCAGCCTCTAAACCATTACCTCTAAGCCATTTTCTTCACCTCATGGGAATCTGGGATCAATACAGAGGGTGTTTCCAAGCTGTCCCTTCTAACACAGAGGCCGAGAATGAGCTTTGAGTTGGGGCTGACAGTGGTGTTTTTGCCATAATCAAATGTCTGCAGGAGCTGGGTATTAAAGCCAAACACTCAGGATCCCATGAGTGCAAAACATCATGGACCTTGAAATACCTGGATTATTTTTTCCCTCTTTTGACCCTCAGTCACGCTGCAGGTGGGAAAGAACAATTTCTGGAGAATCTTTCCAGCACATGGGGATATAGGTCCCGTGTTGATACAAACCACCAGCCTTCACATACCTCCCTCTCCCTTCTCCAGTGATACCACGGGGCAAGTATGCAGCAAACCACGGCTGCTGCTGCTGGGGTTTTCCTTCCACTGGTGTTGTGTCCATCTCACTTGAGCTAAGGAGCCCTGCTCTGGCATG
This sequence comes from Lycocorax pyrrhopterus obiensis, assembly GCA_014706295.1. Classification (NCBI taxonomy): domain Eukaryota; kingdom Metazoa; phylum Chordata; class Aves; order Passeriformes; family Paradisaeidae; genus Lycocorax; species Lycocorax pyrrhopterus. The sequence continues at coordinate 1,457,156 of JACSVZ010000004.1, forward strand.
AAGACTGAGGGCATCCCTGACCCATCCGACCGTCCGCACTTCTGTACCAGAAATTGCACTTCCCCGAGTCTGCAGTCAAAGCAGTTGCTGAGGGAATGAATTTAATCTCATTTCCGTGTACTGGAAATCAAAGAGTAAACACATCTTGCAGAATTGCAGCTCCCGCCCTTCTCCTCTTGCAGACACCCAGCAGCAACAGGAGAGGGGTGGTGTCTTTGTGCACGTGCCATACAAAGCTCTGCCCTCACCCCAAGTCCAGCGCCCTCCATCAGGACTTACTTTTCACTTCAAACCACGCTATTTCATTCGAACTGAAGAGGTCTTTTATCACAGCATTCCCACACAACCCTCAGTTGCAACAGCCCATGGAAAAGTCCTCTTGGCTGGAGATGCTCTAGGGAAGAGCTGCTACGCCAGTGTACAATGGCAGAGGCAGGGCATGAAGAGAACCAATGCTTGGAGCAAAATGCCAGCTGGGGAGGGCACCCCGTGAGCAATGCACGTGCAGGGACAGGTACATATGTAATGAGCTAGAACAGTCCAGCAAAGGGTGACAGGAGCAGGGCAGAGATCAACAGCGACATATTTCTCTGCAAGTATTTTTTTGACCACAGGAGAGAAGACGGGCGCAAGCACGGGGCAAAGATGCAAGGCTCTGGGAGTCCCAGCTCTCCCGTCTCCACTGGCGTTTTCCCTCAAGGCAGCAAATGGCATCAGAAATGACTGGTGTGGATCTCCATGGGCCTTTGCATTTGTCTTGAACCTGAGTATCTGCACAGTTGTGGCAAACCTGTGGAAATCCTGAGTATATTTGCAAATACACTGCCATTCCCAATCTACATGGTACTGCTTAGTTCCATGAAATGGCAGAAACGCCTCTCCTGGCTCAGATGAGCAACCAGCATTGCAAAAGGACCATGGGAACTTGCAGGGCATCAGCAGTCAGCTCTGGAAAGATTCAGGCAGGACACGCTGGAGGACAGGGAACATCATCCAGGGCACTTCTTGACAGGGCCAGATCTCTGGGAGCAGAGACGTCTCAAGTCCAGCACTCACTTCCTTAGCTCTCTTTCAGAACCGTAGTCATGCCAGAGCCGGAATAGCCAAGAACTTCTGCACACAGTCAGTAATGGTGTCTCCAGTGGGCCAGGAAAATGATAATCTCTAAACTCACAACCAGCTGTTAGAGCAGTCAGTAACGAGCTTGCCCATGAGAACATGGCACTTGTTCCTGAATCAACAGAGGGAATGATGCACTTCTGCAGCTTGTCACCCATCCAGCTTCCACTGACACCCAGGAGAGCTACAGGAGTAGCTCGGAGGATGTTCAACTGCAGATTCAGAGCTACAACACCCAGGCTGGGCAGTCAGGAGTGAGTTGTGTTGCCTAAGCCTGGTGCTGCCAGCCCTGATGTCCCAACAGACCAGCACTACCCACCCAGAGGGCCATCAATTACAGCGAGGGGACAGCCATGAGGGACACATGTTCTGGAGGTGACACTGCAAAGCCACATCCAGCGCTGCCTGTCCTAGCATGCGCTCCCAGACTCCCACAGAACCCTGCCACATTGATTTCTCATACATCTGCCTGCCTGCCAGCCACTTAATTAGCTGAAGTTAATTGCCATGAGAGATGGGCACGTGGCTTGGGAAGCTCCCTGCCTCGCACAGCTCGTGTGGTCACTGGGCACTGGGCAGTGCCTGCACAGAGGAGCTGCGGTGGGGCACCACGTGCCAGGGGGAAGAAAGCTCCCAAATCATCATCATCATCATCATCATCATCATCATCATCATCATCACAGCTGGGCACCACCTGAGCCAAAGGGCAGGGCCACATAAATGGGCCTCAGCCACAGTGAGGAGCCTGGACCAGACCCACGGGCATGGTTGGAGCCAACCACCAAGAGCAGCTTCCCTGCTCAAATTCCTGACAGATACTCGAGGAAGGAAGTTGCTTGTTGTTGGGAAGGAAAAGGAGCTGACGGGGCTTTTCTTCCACCAGTTGACAACAAAACTGCACCTTATGGTGAGGAGGTGCAGTCTCACATGCAGAGAGACACCCATGCCCGTGGTGGAGGCGTTTGTCCCAGCCACAGGGCATGTGTGTGTGGTGGGGGACACAGGTGAGGGCAATGTCACACCTGCTCAGCCAGTGCAGGGACAAACAAACCTTCCTGAGGGACAGAAGAGGGGCAAAAATGGGCCAGATTATGTGAATGACCTTGTGCCACACATGCTTTTAGCTGTTCCACAGTGGTCTCTGACAGAGGAGAGGGTTCATCAGGGTTTCTGTCCCTGCTGATGGGTTCCCATCTGTGTAAGACATCCCATGAGTCACCCACCCATGCAGGATCCTTTGCCGAACCAAGCCTTGCTGACATGAAATGTCTGTACTTAATGAAAATCTTGCCTGCAGCGCACTGCAAACGTGACAGGGAGGGAAAAGGAAAACCTGCCTGAAACGAAGCAAGCATGACGCACGCTTTGGGAAGTGTGGATGTGAGCTGATCTGATGTGGCAGCTTGGTTTGCTGGTCCAGCAGCCCAGGTCTGCGTGGGGCTTCACAGCCCACTGCCTCCCAAAACTGATCGAGCACACCGGCCTGGACACTGCAAACAAGGGGAGGGGGAAGTGGAAATGGTCCCTCTATACCTTTCCCCCCACCTCTGGAGCCAAAATTCATCTGGCTACTCTTATTTTCTTGCATGCCCTCCACCTCTTTCCCCAAGGCCTCCTGAATCAATCAGACTGCAGGGCTGTGTTGTCATTTCCATGTCTGCCTGAACCAACTGCTCCCCCGGCCTCGGGATGTGCTGCGTTTAAATGACAACATACGGCTCAAATACATAACACCGTCCTGCTCCAGAGCATCACTACCAGGAAGATCCTGGAAAAAGATCCAGCCTGCTCTTCCTTGGTCTTGCAGGAACACAAGGCATGAGAGGTGGTCTGCAGAGACAGGAAGACTGAGGGCTGTTGCTGCTCAAATAGCTGGGATGATGCTCAGTGCCTCAGAAAATAGTTTTTAGGAGCAATGATTGCCAGGTAAGCTGATTTCACATGCCAGACTGAATGCTGCTTGACTCTCCTCCTAGGAAGACCATATTGAGAAGGATTTGTCAGATCAGAAATGTTTTTCTGGCGAATCCTCAATGTTTGCTCTGCTGTGACTGTGAATTCTGTGCTCTGACTAACGCACTTCATTCATCTGCCAATGTCACATCTTGCAAGGGACCAGCTGGGCAAAGATGAATGGCACTCTCTTGATCTGACCCAAACCAGTGCCTGAGCCTTTGGTCATGCTTAAATATTTCCACAGCTCCAGCTGCGGCCTCCTCTTCCATGGCTCCGGATGTGGTGACACCAGGACAAAACAATTTTCCTGCTTTTTCCCAATCTCATTGCCATGCACATCTAGTGATGGCAATCCACAGTCCTCAAAGCTCCCAGAGTGCCTGCTGGAGGCAGGATCCCCGGGGGATCAAACAGGAGAGACCCATCTAGATCCGTGCCTGGAGCTCCAAGGACAGCCGGCACAAAGAGTGCAATACCACTGATGACTAGGAGGGAAAACACATTTGATGTGAATCTGATCAAAAACACCCCCAGCAGCAATTACTTAAGGTACCCAGGAAAGCTGACAGAGTAAAATGACTTCTCCCCTGGCTGTGCACAGCCCTGCCCATGCCAGCTGAAAACTGCATTAGTTCTGAAAAATCCAGCCTGTGCTGCAAGCAAAGGATTGACTGCCCAGGGCTCAGCCCAGCCCAACATCCTTGCTCAGTGTAAAACCCTGCAAATCCCACTTCTAAGCCTACAGGGTTAGGAGCCAAAATGTGGCACATCCCCCCATTCTGCCTTTCTGGGATTCTCTCTTGACTGACCTGGCTGGGCAGTCAGGTCTGTGGGTAGTGCGGGCAGGTAAATAAGGGGACAGAAACTTGGCACACAGTTGCTTCTTGCATCCAAATACACATCCAGCTTTTCCTTGCAGCCAGGTTCCCCCTCATGACAATAATTGCTCTCACCTTTCAAATAAATATGAGTTGCTCTTCCCTGTGTGCACCTGGATAGTTGCCATGACAATGCTCCTCAAACAAGAGACATCACTATTTAAATGGCTTTTGGCCTCCACAAAATGAATTTCAACTAGCACCTGCCAGCAAAAAAGGGCATTTCTGCAGTTCTGTATATCATTTAGAAAACTTTGCTGAATTAAATCCGACTAAACAAAACAGTGGGGACCACCAGAAATAATAGGTCAGTGTCTAATAGCGTGGCTTCAGCATCAGGAATCAGGATTCAAGGAAGCCCAAAATACATGTGCTGTGCATGAACTGCTCCAGCACCACCACTACAGCAAGACTCTGTATCAGTCCTGGCAGTGTTTCCCTCCCAGGGAAGGCACATTTCAAATCCTGCTTGCCTGGGTTTCAGGGAGAGGGAGAATTTCCCTTCTTGTTTGGGAAGACACTTGACAAGGAGCCTTGATTGTGCCCTGCCACTCTGCCAGGGCTGCTGACAGCCAGCTCTGCTGCTGGAAAAGCAGCTGTACATGGGAAAAGAAGGAGAAGACGAGGAATGCTCAGTGACAGCAGAGGGCATGCCACAAAAATTCAAAGGGCAAACATCAATACAGAACATGCAGGTCTGCTTTCAAGAGCAGCAACCACCGTCTTTTTAGCTTCACGCTCAGCCAGGCGTGCGTCTGCATCCTCTTATTTGATGGCTGGCCCCAAAGACCAGGCCCTGCTTTTCCAGACACTCCTCCAAAATTCTTGGCATGGTGACCCAGCTGCAGGATCAAAGCCTCCTGAAGGTGTGGCAGGAACAAACACTTCGCTATCACTACATTTATCATCCCTTGCCCAGTGAGGGATGCGAGGGGCTGATTTCAAGACTTGGACAGTAGAGTCACACTGAAGTTCTATTAGAAGGAGTTGTAAGTTGTCTCCTGTCAGGGTTCTGGGGAGGCTCAAGTGGAATCCTCACATTCTAGCAATTTAAGTGACTGGATGCAGGGTTCACTCCTGGTCCAGATTCCCTTTGGCAAGTCCCCCGTGCTGGAACAGTATCAGAGGTTACCTGATGGCATAAAAGACGTGAAGTGTCTGGGTACCAGCACATGAAATGCTGTCATTATGCAGGCTTGAAACATCAGGGATGCTCATTTCTGAAGACCACCACCCAGGCTGAGAGCTACACCGCAGTGCCTTGCCATGCTGTTACTATGCCACAAGGCAAGCCCTGTGAGGGAGGTGATGCAGATCCTGAATTCTTAACCCCTCTACCCAGGGATAAAGCCAGCAAGCTCAGACCATGCTCCATAAAGTAGTCAGCCACCCCCAGAGAGAGGCTGCTGCTGGGACAATGCTGCCTTAAGCAGTGACACTCTTTGGACCATTAAGTCAACAGATGACCCCAAAATCTCAAGTCTGCACTAAAGTTGCTGCTTGGTGTATTCACACTGCTATTTCCATCCTCTGGGGATGGCTCTGGCCAAGGAAAAGCATGTGCTAGGGTTGAGTGCCAGCAGTGGGGTTCTTTGTCTCCAGCCCAGCAAATCTTCAGACAGCTTGGTAGTTGATTGGTTTGGGTCTTTTTTTCCCCTCTTCCTTTTCAAGGACTTCCATCTCCAGAGGGCAGATGAAAAAAGTGTGTCAGTTGAGATGGGATTTTTCCCCTGTCTTTTCAAATACCTCCAGGTCTTTAGGAATTGCCAGGGATTAATGTCCTTTACTGTTTACTGCCAAATAAATTAAGTTGTGAAATATGTCCCTCTCAGCTGTAACTCTGTGCATAAAAACCCTTTTAAAGAGACACCAGATCTCCTGAAGTCCCCAGTGATCCATGGGGTTAAAGCCTGTGGTGGGAGCACAAAAGCAAACACAGGTTTGCCAAGGATCCCTCCCAGTGCCGAGATAGGCAGGAAACCAATCCGATGAGGAGGATGAAAAAATTCTGCTTCTGTCTCCAGTTACCAAGGAGATTGTTCAAACAAAGCTAAAATAAGAGGAACCAAGTGGCCAAGAGAAACGTGAGAGTGGAAGAGCGCTAGAACGCTCTGTGACAGCTTTGCTGCCTAACAGGCTGGGCAGGGTGCCCGTGATGGGCTCAGCCCTGGCCAGCAGCTCTTCCCCTCTTCCCAGGGGAAAACGTCCATATTTTGGTTTGCATGTACCTGGGTGAAAATGGCCAGGAACTTTTAAAAGTGGCAATACAGAAAAATCCCTGCCTACAGAGGTTTCAGCCATGTGCCAGCCCCATTTATGGCAACTGTGGCAGCAGGACACAGCATTCGGTGGCCTCAGCCCGGACCTGTGTGTTCAGGTTCTCAGAGATCTCCCTGTGGGAGCAAACTACATCCAGCTGTGTGTGGGGCTAAAAATGACACCCTTTGTGGCCCACTCAGCAGCTCCAGTCTCTGTCTACAAGACCAGAGGGCTGGCAGATACATGGAACACGGGATGGAAAAATCCTACTGCAGAGCCCCGTGGACACACACGTGCTGGATTCGCTCCTGTGACAGTCACAGGATCACAGAATCATTTAGGTTGGGAAAGATCATCGAGATCCACCATTAAAGGTCAGAAGACAAAAGCCACCAGACTGTACACGAAGACAGGGCTTTCTCCAGCCCCACCTCACGCCAGGGCTGCACAGGCGCTGCCTCAGGTCCAGCTGCACATTTCTCTTACGCTGGGAACTGCAGCTGTTACATGGAAGTGGCAATTCCCACACAAACCCCAGAGCCTGCAAGCTGCTTTCCATCCCTCTGCAATCCTTAGTTAAGGCAAGGAGAGGGAAAACTTCCCAGATGCTGTTTCTCCAGCAGATCCTCATATCTTACACATGCTCATCCGGATGCCTGATGCAGTCAGGGCTGTGAGTTAAAGGCAGTGCCTGTTGTTAAGCTTGCCCACGACTTTCCACTATTTTAGAGCCTGTCTCAGCTGCTTGGTGCTTTGCCAGACTTTAGCCATTCAGAATGAAACTTTCCATGTAGAGTGGCCACTGATGAGAGAGTAATGAAAAGCCCCACCGTCTCAGCTTTGGGAAAAAAAAAAATGCTGCTCAGCCCATGCAAACATTTTTTTTCCCAAACACTATATTGAGTAATTCTCTCTTCCTTATGCTTTGCTGCAGAGGACGAAACTTAGCAGAAGGATCTCTCTCCAGTGTTCAGGATGTGCCAATTTGCTTAAATTAGACCAAGTTCTAAGACTCTAAAAACTTGCAAAATGCGTAGGCTTCTTCAAACTGGCAGCTCAAAGTCTTGGAAGATTTAATCTGCTCTGGAAATGCTCCATTCTTTCCCAGTGCCAAACCTGCTTTTGCACAGGCTGTGCCCTCAGCAGGGCTTTTCCTGTGCCTGGGAGCTGCTGGGGAGCTGGGAGCTCTGGCAGCAACAGGAAAGCTGGCTGGCCACCCATGGCAGGGGCAGCCATGGGGCCTGAGAAATTCCACAGCCATGCCTCCCCTGCTCCTCCTCCTTACTGCTGGCCTCTGAGCTGTGAATGTCTCCAGGCACATGGACTGTGCACCACAGACCTTGCATCCTTGCTGCAAGGATGACAGGCTCTCTGCAGTATTTTTGGTAGCCCTCCTTACCAGCTTGTGCTAGGCGAATGATGAAGCTTGCTGGCACACAGGCACTTGCCCCCTCATACTCAGCCTGTGATCTGCAGGGGATGATTCCCCTTTTCTGTCCATCCTGATCCTGAGCTTGACTTAGTGAGCCAGGGCTGCTGGGGAAAGCCAGAGTTTAACTCTGTCTGAAGCACTTGGCTGGGCAGGTAGAACCTGCTCCTTGTGCTGTGTTCTCTGGCTGCAGGTGGAGTGATGCTACAAAAAAAACCCTGCTGCTCCTGGGAAGGGCAATTTAATAGCAGAAGACTTGGAAGCATTTAAAGCACAAAGAAGTGGGAACACACCTCAGTACTGTGCTCAGGAGTTTCTCCCTAGTGTGGGCCTGGTGGGAACCACCGGGATGGTTCGGGAGCTGGTGGGTGGAAGGAAGGCAGGAGGGAGGCCAAGGGAAAAATGGTTTCCCAGAGAGTCCTCCCAGGCCAAAGCTGGGGAGGGGAAGAGAGAGAGATAGAAGCAAAGCTAGCTTGAGTTGCCTTTGGCTCCAGAAAGCCTCCCTAGTGATGGCAACTGCAGTATTAGAAAAGTAGATTTTAAGAAGTGTTCTAAAGACACTCAGGATTCAAGGAAACCGTAGTAAAGTGTAGTGAGAGGAAACCAAGTGGACCAAAACAACCAGCCAGGAAGTACAAGCTGCTTTTTGTATCTTGCCCCTCTTCCTCTCTGACACTCATTTGCTTTTCCTTCAAGCGTGGACAAGTGCTGTTGTGGGGCTATTAATGCTTTCAAAGAAGAGAATGAAATCTCAGCTGGAGACTCCATTCAAAGACAGTCTGAGGTGCCCTTCCAAATGCTCTGCAATGCAGCCCCCCTGCTGTCATTCATCACATCAATTCACATCATCTCATCATGATATCTAGTTTCCTATTGAATATCAGGATGCTGAACCGACCATGAGCATATTTATTTACTACAGGCAGGTAGGGATCCTCTAGTAGCCACACACAGTTAAGTTTTATTTTCTCACCAGCGTTCACATTTTAAAGCTATTTAGGTTAAATTGAACCCTAACCACCCCAGGGCTCAAGCATGGTGAGTGAGGGTTTCTGGCCACGTGCATGAGTGTGATGGGCCAGAAGCTGCAAGAGCACCCAAAAGTCTCAGCCTGTGGTATCATCATGTGCAGCAAAATGTGTGGGGATCCGGACCAAAGCTGAAGAGAGGGGCTGTGAGGCTGCACAATCCCGTCAGATTTCCCTCTGCTTCAGTTTGCAGCATGTTTTGACTGCTTTTCAAAATGAATGGGGAAAATCTCAGCAGCAAGCAGGGGATGAATCTCCAGAAGAGCTCCGAGTGTGGCAGCACCAGGAGAGCCGGGGTGAGCCCCAGCTCTGCGTGCACAGGGCTCATGTGTTCGGCTGAGCCCACGAGCCCAGGGGCAGCTGCAGCAGCCTTGGAGCCCTCCCTGCAAGTGAACATTTGTTCACGGTTGCTGTTTCCCCAGAGGAACCTTCGCAGATCACATCAGCAAAAGTCTCTAATTTTATTGGCACTACTCGGGGAAGATGTCAGGGCATGGGAAAAAAAAACAACCCCAAAACCTTAAGAATCTGGAATGGTGCTGTATGTATTTTCTGAGAGAGATTTTCAATTTGCTGCCTCCTTTTCTGAGAGCTAGACAGTGTATCAAAGAACATGATTGGGGTTTTTTGTGTTTGTTTGTTTTTTAAAAAAAGAACTCTCTAGCAATGGTCTTTATTGTTTTCCAATTCATAGCCGCCAGAGAGCCTGGAGGATTATTCTGCACAGAGCTATAAATGATGCCCCATATTAATGATTGCTTTCACTGATCTTTGGAGGAAAATTCCAGAGTGACTTGTGAAGATGAGATTTCCATTTCTACATCTCACATAAACAGCTGCATGTCAAAATCCTAGAAATAGGCACACAAACATGTTTCCCAGCTCCCAGAAACTCAGATAAAAATGCCCAAGGTACATTCCAAGTGGACAACGATCTGCATGCAGTGGGCCTTGCCAGAAAAGCAGCGAACAAAAATGATTTCCAGCTGAAGAGCAGAGAACCCTGCACCACATCCTTGGGCAAGGCAGCAAGCCCTGTCAGGAGGGGAGACCCCCGCTTTTCCAGGGGGGCAGAAAATGCCATTGTTTCCCACCTGAAACAGCTGTGCCATAAAAAAAAACGTCAGAGGGAGGCTGGTTTGAAAGCTGAAGATGGCAAGATTCACGTCTGATTCGTAGAAGATCTGGGTACAGGCAGCGAGGTCTCTGTGTCTGCTGTGAGGCAGAGCTGCCACACGTCAGCCCAGTCACCCCTGGTACACGCCCGGTGTCCCACAAATAGCAGGGCCATGTATATTTAATAGGCACAGACACACACACACACAACAGCCCGGAGGCACTCAGCCCCAGCACTTGTAGCCTCCTCGCTGCCTTGGGCTGCTTTTGCCTTTTTAAGCCCAGAGCAGCCCCGTTTCCCTTCTGCAGTTCGTGATCACCAGGCAGCCACAGGGAAGGGCTTGTTTTCCAGCACACTCAGGCCCTGTGAACACGGTGTGCGCAGAAGGGCAGCGCCACAAGCAGCACAAACCTGTCTGCTGACGTGATGGGGCTTACATACACCACGAATTTTGTCCTTTATCAGGCCTCCTCTACCCACTCTATTATTCATGCTTCCAGCCTCGTTTTCTCAAACTGCAGGGAAAGCCAAGAGCTAATCAGGATGAATAATTTTTGGGCTGGCACCCTTCGTCCTCCAGCACACCATGGCGATGCACTGGGTGCCAGGGGAGCCAGGATTTCCATTCCAGGGCTGTTACGAGCTCTAGAAAAATGAGCAATATCCAGGCAAATCAGGACCAGCTGTGAAAGCTGCAGCCATTGGGAAAAACTTTGACAAGCCTGTAGGGCTTCCCCTTTTCTAGCATGCTGATAGCTACAGGAAACAGACACTTTTTAAAGTTTTCACAACCGGGTTTCAGGAGGACCCATCAGCCTTACTAGATATAACATTTCACTCTGTGAGCCATTATTTATTTATTTCTCTTGGCCCCTCTGCTGTCCTCACAAAGCTGCCTGGAAGTGAGGAAACTTGGCCTCACTGCATTTCAGACTGAAGCAATGCTCTGGATCTGCAAGCCAAAGGAAAACAGGAGTCAAGTTAAAAATATGCACATATTTTTGTGCATATATATTTGCAATTATTCTTTGTGGCAAGGGTTTGGGGCTTTTTTTGCTTTCGTCGTGTTTATAGACCCTCTTTCCAAATCTGATCCTTAGAGAAACACGTTTTGTTACTTTACCCAGCAAGCATTATGGCATTTTGATTTGGAAAGGGACAAGCCATTCCACAGACAGAAGTGCAGGAAGGCCCTGGCAAACAAGAGAAAGAAGCCTGGGAAGTGAGGTATATGCAGGGCCTGTTTGAGCTGTTCGTAGCTGTTCATCTAATAAAGACCCTCGCACAAGGTCCATGGATTGATGCACCCAAGCTAGGTGTCATTTGGTGAGTGCATCCAGCTGCCAGTTGATTCTTCCCACTCTCTCCACGCTGTTTGCTTCAGCTACGTGCTCGAGTCACAAGTGGGTTTGTCCAGCTCCCCCACGTGAACATTAAAAGTGCCCAAATGCCTCAGAGGAAAGGAACATGACTGACTTTGGAGCTGGCTGTGCACACCAGCCATTTGCACCAATTTGCATGAGATTTGCATTTCATCACTAATCACTACTCAAATGTGTGGAAAATATGGTTTTAATCAGCTGACTGTGGGCAAACAAAGTAATCTCTCTCTCAGTTTTGAGCCAGTGACCTTCTGTCCCGGCATCAGAAGTGACATAAATTGCCACTTGGATGGCCTGGGCTTTTCCCAGGCAAGCCAAGCCATCCTGGACACACCAGGACACCCTGCTCTGCCCATCCTCTCTCCTCTGGTTCCCTCTCCCTTGCAGTGACAATTTCTTCTAGTTAAAGAGGCACAAGACTCATCCCAGAGCTGCCAGAATTGATGGATTTGCTCTCAGCAGCCCCCTCCATCACTGGATGGTTCAGTATGTCCAGGGGACAACATTTAGGCTATTGTGAAGCCACGCAGTGGATCACCAATGCACACTTGTTTTCCTGCCTTGCCTCCCTCTCCTCCCTCTCCTTGGGAAGTCCTGGGCTTTTTAGCCACGTTCAAAAATGCATTTTGGCATAGTGTTGTTATTAGACATTAGAGAGCTCTGGCCTGCCAGCAGAATTCTGGGGACAGAGTGGATGTTCGTGAGCCTGGGGCTGAGACATCCAGCAGAGAAATCCCAGCTCTGCTTGTGACCGACTGTATGAGGTCTCAGGAGAATGAGCAAGGCCAACATTTCGTCGCAGCCTTTGGAGGAGGATGCTGAAGTCACCCAGTCAAGCTGGCCCAGTGCCCAGTGGCCAGTGTCACCCTAGTGGGCAATGGGCCAGTTCGGCAGCGCTGTAAATGCAGCCTTTTTAACAAAAGTATTGAACTGGATCAGGACGTCTGGCCTAAACAAGCCCAGATTAACCAAGGACTGACTCCGCTCTGCCGCTATTTTTAGCTTCCAAAACCAGTCTGACCATGAGCCGCCCTACAGCGCCTGCCTGTGAACGCTCTCAGCCTGATTTGGCTCAGAGTGGGGTTTGACACAAGCATTCCTGTCTCTGTTACTCATCCCCAATGTCCCCACGGTGCTGATCTTCCATCTCTCCCCGTGTCATGCCCACTTCGGGCTGTGCTTCCATCCACACGATTGAGTGGGTGTCTCCAAGCGCTGGTGGAGTGGTTCCCCAGGAGCTGCCTCGGAGCAGCGGTGCTGCCAGGCTCAGTGGGATGCTTCCCGGCAAAACCACCCGAACACGCAGGCGGCGTCTCCTCCGAGCCTCGGGGGCTTTGCTAATCCAACAAACTGCTACATGCACTGCCTCTCAGGCTCGTTTTGCTGAAAAAAAAATGACAAAACACACCTCTGCAAGCAGCAGCTGTTCGGGCTCATGCACCAGAACACCCAAGGGGACTGAAGTGGCTGTGAGGCAGGAATGGCATGGCCGCGTTGGGTTTGACCAAGCAGCCTTGGCAGGTGCCAAGTGAAATGTCCCAGCCAGCTGGTGGCACGGGGAGGGCTGCTGGCACATCAAGATGTCCATATCTGCCTGGAACACGCTGGAGAAGTGATGTCCAGCTGGGTCCAAGCCAAACAGCTCCAGCTGCAGCTGCCTTTCTCTCAACACCTCCAGGGCTGAGTGCTGGCACAGCAGGCAGGAATGCCATGTACCTCTTCCCAAATAGGTAAGGCACTGCACCAGGCAGAAACTCTCTGATAGCGAGGTGTGAAATCCAACACTGAGCTCATGTTTAAAAAGCAAAGGTCCTGCAGGGCTCCTTATCTCTCCTGCTCCATGAAATGCAGTCAGATGAAGCCGTGAAAAAGAAGCCATGTGTTTTTTCCCCCCACTCATGACTCTCAGAGGAAGGCAGGGTTTTTAAAAGCATAGGCAATTATTAGTGGACTGCCTCTATTTTTGCCCAAATCTCAGTCCATCAGAAGAGGACAATTAAGTTTGGATCTAGAAGTCAAAATCTACTTGAAAAAACACGCTCAACCCAAGCCTGAAACTCTTTAATGTGAACTTAAATTCCTGCTAGACTGGGAGCTGTTCATTTCCAACAACTGGATTTTATAAGTGGAAGGAGAAAGTTTTTTCCGCTGCAATTCAGCGGGGTTTTTTTTGTTCTGTTTTTTATTTTTTGGGATTTTTTTGGTCAGAAGGTGTAAGATGTTAATTTATTACAAGTAGCTATTTCCTGCAGAACAGATGGGGCCCTGTTGTGCAGATCTGAGCACTGAGCCTTTTCTGCACCTCACTTTGCAGCTGTTCACTGTAACTCCCCAAGCAGCAGTAACACGCAGCCCACACCTCACCCATGGACACATCTGGTCTCATCTTGCTCAGGACTGTGGTCACCAGTGGGCTGCACACAGAGAAGCTCAGCTCTGGTTCAGCCTGGCCATAGCTGCCCCCAGCTCTGGAGGGTTTGGCAGTACAAGTGGCAATGCCCTCACTGACACTAAAGGCTGAACAGGCTCTGTTACCCCTCCCATCCTCAAAACCTTCTTGCCCTGGAGGAAAAAGACGCTGAAGGATGGGAGATCACCAGAGACCCATTTTCTTAAATATGGTATTTATGACCCAAAATATGTAGATGCCTTTTTTATTAAAAATGACGCATGTCCCTATGTCTTAGGGATCCATTTAATGTACCTTATGCTATTGGTATTGCATAAGCTGAATGCAATATTTATATTGCATTTGCATTAATATTGAGCTTATGCAATATTGGTATTGCATAAGCTAAATGTTTATGTATTTAGTTGATTCATTTACAATCTTACTTTCCATGTTTGTAATAACATAGGGGCCACAACACCCCACCCTCACCAGATCCTCTCCACAGTGACTGAAACTCTCACTTGTACGAGAGTGACCTCCCAGTCCTGAATCCAGCTGTCCTTGCACCCTCATTAAAGCACACACCAGTCCAACAGCAGATCACAAAAACTGTTTGGCCCTCTGGCCCAAATAACAGAACTCAGACGCCTTTCCTCACATCCAAGGCAAACTCTGGGACTCCCATTCGTGTTGCACCACTCATCCTGGTGGTTTCCAGCTCCACCCCTCTTGCATCACTTACTAACCACAGATGGACTCAGCAATCCCAGCCAACAAACATGAAATGAACTCCGTGATATGACCAATCCTCTAAAAATACTGCTGTTTCACAAGGGGGAGGGCCTGGGTGGGAGAGTGCCAGCAGTTCTGCTCTGGCACATTTTGGTCTGGCCCTGCTTGGTTTCCAGCCTGTTCAGCAGCGTGGGACAGCGATCCTGCATCCCGCAATTAAATAGGAACCACTCCTTCCTGGCGTGGGGAGAACACGGATCCCCTTCACGCTCACCATCTCCAAGGAACCTGCAAAAACACTTAGCAAATCCCTTTTTCTCCCCCAGGTAGCTGCTCCTGTCTGCTGACATCCTGGCTTTCAGGTGTGAGGACAGGGAATTGTGCGCGGGAGGTCTGGGGACACCAGGCAGGAACTTCATGCCCCTGTGAAACCGGAGGGAAATGTGCTGCCAGTGCCAGGTGGGGCAGTGCTTCCAAGTCCTTCCTCACAGCCTGCTCCTGCCAAACACACCCATGCCATTTGGCTCTTCATGCCATGTCAAAAGCAGGCGGGCAAAGGCTGCTGGTGCACCAGGGCTGTGGGCAGCAGCAGCACCCGTGGGTGTCTCAGACCTTGACAAACCCTGGGCATGATTTCCCCCCGAGTGAGAAGGATCAGTCATCTTACAGAGTGCTCATCCCCTTGATTAAAACATTGGTTTGTTATCCCTGCAAGCCATGCAGGGAGCAGTGCCACCTGCCAGGTATCATTCCACAAGAAGCACCCAGGGCCAGGGGAGCCCCTCTTTGCACTCCCTTCCCCAGCACTCAGACACCACTGAGCACCCTGAGCTGAGTCACCCCCGCTCCCTGGCATTTCTCCTGCCCTCTCCATCACTCCCTCTGTCACTGCCTCCCCCCCCCCCAGCAGCAGGGGCTGCAGGGCAGCCCTGACTCCTCTCCCAGGAGGGGATGCTGAATTAAGCCAGAGTCAGCAGTGAGTGCTGCCTCCTTGGCTCATCCCTGAGTGTTGATCTGCCAAGACAAACCCAGGCCGGTCACAGAGGGCTCCTGGAAATGTGCCCAGATGCTCCTCCCGCTTAAGTTTATTTCCTCTGAAGTGCACACCTGATGGAAACAGCATTAAGGGAAGCCATACCCTCTCTCCAGGTACATCCCACATGCTGGCCTGCCACAGAAAGAATTACGAAATGTAATTAACACCTGGCCCTTTTTCCAGAGTTGACTTTTCCTTCTTGGGAGAAAAGGGGAGTTGTGTGATAGCACCAGCCCTGCCAGCACAATGAAAGTGCTGTCATGCAGCTGAGCCTGGGGACATGCCAGGAGTTGGCCCAGGCTGGCCAAGCAGAGAGCAGTGCTCATCCCTAATCTCCACCTCCTGCTAGGCTGCTCCAGCATGGCCTCGGCATGTCCCAGGGCACAGACTGGGTTTTGGGGAATGTGGGACATCCCTAGGGCAGTGGAAACACCAGCAGCAGCTCATCAGGCAAGGATCCCAAGGGTTAGGCAGCTGTTGGGAATCAGTGGGCATTATTTCTGCAGTAATGAGGAAGGTGCCCAGGGATGTGTAGGGACTCCACTGGAAGATGACAGGGCACACAGCCCGCCCTGAATGCTGCATAAAGGGCACAATATCCTTGGAAAGGTGAAGGTGACCTTGAGGTTTGCTAGAGGATATTGAAAAAGCTCAGGAGGCACCAGTCATGGGAGAGGAGAGCTTTCCTGAGAAAAACTCTGGGTGTAAGTGTGAAAACACCCAATCTGTTGGTTAGGGGAAGTGGTGGTGCTGGTGACACACAGGCAGGTCAGGCTGGCCGGCAGGGAGAACTCGTGGCAGGATAGTCTGGAGGCATCCCTCGGTGCAGCAGAGGCCACACCGTAGCCTCTGTTGCGCCAGAGTGACTCTTAGCCAGATATCCTGGCTTCCCTCCCTGCTTTCCCCCCACTGCTCCAACGTTTTTTTGCAGTGAGGGAAACCTTTCCTCCACCTGCAGCAGCTGTGAGCTGCCCCAGGAGCAGAACGAGGCCAGAGTGGGGTCTGTGGTGCCGGAGGTTTTGGCACAGTAAACATGGGAGGAAACAAGCAGGTCGCAGAGCGGCCCCAAGGAGGGGATTACAAAGCTCCTGTTGCATGCAGGACTTGACGTCCAACACAGTTAATGCCTTTTTAATCACTCGTAAGCCATTCTGCTCTGAAAGAATAATAATAATGATAAGAAAACCCTCTTTAGTCTCTTTGCTTTTTATTTTCCTGTTTGTAAATCCCGAGGCCTTCAAAACACTGTCCCTGCAGAGTGAACTTAACCATTAACCTACAAAGAGCCACCGATGATTATGTCTCTGAAAATAGATTTTATCCATTCCCTCCACTCGCCTCTACTGATCTAGACACAAATGCTTAGTGATTGTTACTTGGCAACCATGGTAAAAATGTACTGAGCCACACGTGGCTACAAAGGATGAAATCACTGTCATGAAATTTCCAAAATAAGTACTGTAATACCAGAACACCTATTCCTAAGAGGAACAAACAAACCTCTGCCTTATATATTGTTGTTGCTGGTGGTTCTTTTAAAAATAATTCTGGTTTTTTATATTAGCAAGGCATGGTTTTTATTCTTGCTTCTTTGTGACTTCATTCAGCTTGTTTTGCTGTAGTGAGCATCACATACATGCGTATGTGGACACAGAGCACTCAGGGAAGCACAGATACCCTCTCCTGAACCCTGGACAGAAACGCAGAGTTGTAGGAGGGCTCATAGGTGGGCAGGGACCTCAAGAGGTCTTTGGTGAAAGCAAGGCTCGCCCCCAAGCAAGGGCAGGGTGCTCACATGGGTATCTGTATAGATGCATGCACGTGCACACTTTCCAGGCTCTTGGAAGCAAGACCAGAGCACGTAATAAAAGGTGAATCCATCTGAGACTGCTTTAAAATAGAAATCACTAGTGCACTGAAAAGCTGGGGTGGATACCAGTTATTGATTAATCAGCTGCTTGGAGCTACAGTTGTCAAATGTGCAACTCAAGTCCCTGTAAATCCATTCTTCCCCTGTGGCTGAGCTCCTGTATCCAATGCTATGTAGTCTCACGGACTACCAACACCAAGACGCCACTTGCAGGAGACACTTTTCCACGTAACAAACATCTGAGCTTTAATCTTTGATACAATATTTCCCAATGGGAAAATGTTTGTGTCATGGCTCCTGTAACGAAGAACTCTGTGCCCTTAGATCTGATTGAAAGCCGTCCTGGGTAGCCTTTGATCAACACATATTTCTCTGTTGCTCTCTCAATAAAGCAGGGAAGAAATGGGTACTTTTGCTTTGCTCAGAGAGCCAGGGGCTGGGCCGGCTTCTGGACAGACTGAACTCCACACAGTCAGAAAGATCTGAAACCAACGCACACCAAGCTGAATTTTTCAAACACGAGCCTCTTGAAGTTGTCTAACTTCTCACCAGGGAAATATTTAATTTCAGAGATTAAACACTGTGTTTGGAGATTCAGAGGCAAGATGCAATGCTGATTAGCATTTGTCTCAAAGCCTGATTATTCACACTGTTCCTCTTTTAGGGAACACACTTCTTTAAAGCTCGCACATGAATTTGTGCCCACAGATCTGCTTTCTCCTCTGATCAATACCCATTAGTTGCAACTTTTCCTAGATTTGAGTAGCAAGGGCATCTGTTCCTCCCCAGACCAGTGCTAGGTTGGATCAGCAATCTGAAACCAGATTCACCCCAGTTTTCAACCCAGCTCATCCCCTCAGCCCTGCATGCTGCACTGGTGCTCCTGGTGAGGACAAGGAGCACAAAGAGGTACTTGTCCCTCTCTTCCATGCTGCCCCCAGCAGTGGGAAAGGCTGCAAGAGGGTTTCAGCTCCTGCAGTGGGAATATCTGCTCAGCTCCCTTCTGCATCTTAGAGTGGAATTTTATTGGCAGTGAAGTGACCCACACCATCTCTTCCTGCAAGGAAGGGCTCAGTGAGCAGGGTCTGGCACCTCTCTGGGATATTTCCAGGCTGATGCAGGCACTGCAGCATGCTTGCAGCGTGCCATGAGTTGAATGCCCTGGTCTGCAACAGAAGCAGCCTTTCCCTGATCTGCTGCTGCAAAGGAATGAGAGATCCTGGTGGCAAACACTGTGCTGTGAGCCCCGCAAGGGGTGCAGCGTGGATAACCATCGAGGATGCTCCCCAGGCACAGGCAGCAGGGCGGGTTCAGCCCATCGCAGCTGGGGCTCTGTCCCTGAGCCCTCTGCACCCCAGGTTCTTCCATGGCTGAGCTTGGGCCCCTCTGAGCCCTGCCTTGGTGATGTGGGCTAGGCAAGGGAACCTGTGAGCCCTGGACAGACCCTTGCTGACATCTCCAATCCACTCTCAAATGCTGCTTTCCTATTTTTCCGTCTATAATGCAAGCACAAATCTAGAAAAGCCATCTCCCCAGCCTTCCCTCTGCCAGGATTTGGGAACAGCACTTCGAATTCTCTGTGAGGCCCTTGCACACCGTGAAAGGGTGGTGAAAGCAGCTTAACTGAGTGAAATGAGATGATGCCAAATAAAAATGATCTTCCCTCTTTTCTGGGTTCATCTTCCCCACCAACCTATGCCTTCCCACTTGCACCTGGCCAGCAGGTTCAGGATTCTGGGACAGGGCTTCTCTGATGGATGCATGGCCCATCTTGCTGGGATTTTTTCCTAGGCAAAGCCAGGAAGGAGGCCTCCCAGCTCCCCGTGGTTATTTCATGCCTTCTCTCCAAAGCCTTTGAGAAGCAACTGGCCAGAAATCCCACAGACACAGGGAAGAGCTCTGGGGCTGCCTAGCTCAGAGGGAGATGCTTTCATCTGTAAAGTGAAACGAAACAACACTGAGAAGGGAAGAGATCCATGCAAACGGTTTTAACTTCCCTGCCCAGGCCAGTGACATAAACCAGCTTTAGACAACAATACATCACAAAACCACACACAGCATCTTGCATCTGTTTCCTGAAGCTGGGCTCAGGGTTAAGCTGGGCTCTAAACTCTGGCAGGAAACATTTCTGTTTCCTACTAGCACTTTAGAAATGGGTTTGAATACTGGCTTTTTAATCAGTGAGAGCTGCCAAGCTGTATCAAGTTTTCCATACTTAAAAGCTGATTTTTCACAAGTGCATGTTTTTCTTAAAAAAAAAAAAAAAAAAAGAAAATTAAAATAATCCCCTGACCTCCTAAATTGCACCTGCTTTCTAAACTCACAATGCAGACACACAGAGCTATGGATGACTAATAGGTATTTAAGCTAGTTATTATTTTCTTCTGCAAACAGTGGCAAACCACAAAAGCTAATAATCTTGGATTTCATTATCTCATGTGTTGAGGACTTGGTGCTCCAGGCAGCTGAAAGCACAGGGAGAAATTAAAACTCTGCATCCCAAAAATGCAAAACCTACATGAGCTGGTTGGAAGAACAATGACCCCAACCCATTTCAGCAGGGTGAGCCTGTTAGCATCCACTTGCTGACGGATTCCTGATGTGGGTGGCTTGTGGGAATTTAATGCTTTGATTGCCCAGCAGCAGGGCAGTGTGACCATACAGACACAGCACAGCCCCCATGGCCTTCTCAAGTGCTGTCTTGCCTCAAGCAAGTGCCCTGATAATTTCACACCGCATTCTCAGTGGCTCTGCATTGCACTGAGTGTGTTGAGAGCTACCTGGGCACAGAAGTGCCCAGGGGCAGGAAAGCAAAGCTTGCCCCTACAACCTTAATTCTGCAAAAATTCACCATAAATCCAAAGTTCAGCGTTACCACACCTCCAGCAGTCAAGTGTGATGGTGCTGCCTGCCCCAATCTCTCTGAGCACACAGCAGGGCCAGCACATGCAACTGAGTGCTCCTGGGAGAGCGGGAGGGAAACAGTCCTTTTAAACCATTTCCACACTGAGCTGCCATCACTGGGAGCATTCCAAGCTCAGCATCACTTTTAAGATTCAGCCATAACTAAAACCCATTTTCTGGCTGACAATATTGGCATAAAAGCCAAGCCCTGCCTGCCCCTGCTCTGCATGGACAAAGAGCAGGGGGAAGGAAATATTCCTACTGCCTTACAGGCAGCAAGAGGAGCTGTTTCTGTGAGATTTGTGATGTTTTGGGTTTGTTTTCTCCAACACCTGGAACAAAAACAAAGGTTTCCTATTTTAATTCCCCCAAAAGCTGATGACCTCCCTGTCTCCGGGTCAGCCCATTCCCCCACCTGCCAGCAAGTGACAGATTAAAACAGCCACTTTCACTGCAGTTCTCCAGGCTGGGAGCTTTTTGAATCAAAATGAGACAGGCTATTTGCCAATTCACTTCTACATAAAATGTGGCTTTCAGCTGGGGAAATGGCAGCTCCCCTGGCTCCTGTGCTGTGCTGGCAACCTGTGACTTGGGCATATCACACCAGGGCAAGAGGCACAGCAGGGATGTGGCAAAGAGGTGACTGAGGTATGACTTTTGTGAGGGTCCTGTGTCCACCTTCTTCAGCATGTCCATCCTGCTCCCATTTGATTCATCTCTGCCCTCCTCTCCGCCTGCCTCAGCTTCCAGCTCTCTCAGGGACCAAAATCCCAGTAAGCAGCCAGGGCAAGCAGTGCAGCAGAGTCATGGGCAGGAGGGGACACCTGCTTAGCTTGGACAAGTGAGGACCAAATCTCCTCTGCAATGGGACATGGACACAAAAACCTGACCAAACCCCGTTGTGCAGATGCCCTTCTCCATTGGCCCACTTCTCTCTCCACCCCTCTTCCCTCTTCCCATCCACCGGAGACAGCATCAGTCCACGCAGGGAGCTTAACAACCCGTCCCAGCCTGTGTGTGTGTCCCCAGCACAGGAGCCCTTACATATCTGTTAGCTGAGCCAAAAGAAGGCTGCCAGCTCTGTCCAGCCTCCCAGCCAGCACCGGCAGGGATCGTGCTGGGGAGCAATGGGCTGCTGCCCTGGGAGGGAGCTCCCCACAGCACACCAACACTGGTGCTGGGCTGGCACCCCTGACCCTGGCCCTGCTGCGGTGAAGCCAGTGGTGCCAGTGGTGAGCAGCAGTGCTTGGAGCTCTGCCAGCTGCCGGAAGAAGACAATTGTATTTTAATAGGGCTTATGATTTCCTCATGAATCTAGGAGCCCAGAGGTTCTGGTCAAGACTAGTTTAGCAATTTATCTTTGTGTATGGGACAACATCCTACAACAGGTGATGAGCTGCCCCCATCTCCACAGGCATCGTGGGACACACACGGACAACAGACTAAAAAATATGTAGCCTCCATGGCTCTAAAACGGCTCAGAGATAAAGAAAGATGTGAAGGCAGGAGGTGTTGGGAAGGCAGCAGCTGTCGGAGGAGCCAAGGGACAAATTAGTTTGCATAATTCATTCCTGCACTTCAAGGGGAGGCTCGGGAGCCAAGGTCTCCTCTTGCTGGAGCCGCTCTCCTCCGTCAGCGTGCAGCAGAGACATGATCAATCATGGCCACTGCAGCTCCCCAGTGACATTTCCAAGTGCTCCACTGAGCGGGGATGAATCAGAGATGGCCATGATGTAGCCGTGGGGTCCCCAGGTCTCTCTCCCGGTCTCCCGCAGCCACCGAGCTCCACCCTCGCTCTCCCCTCAACCACATTTCCTGAGACAGATGGGATCAAGGAGATAATGCTTGTACATAGCTGCACCAGTCCTGATAACAAGCTATTAACAAGAGGCATTTTCGTACTGTACCACTCTTAGCGGGAGACTGACAGCTGTGGAGTAAATACCAGCCAGCAGATAAGGCCCAAGTGCTTCTCTGTCCCTACGAGGTGCTGCTCACAGCCCCGGGCAGTGCTCTGCTCTGCCTGCCAGCCACATGCTGGGCAACTCTGCTCCAGCACA
This sequence comes from Lycocorax pyrrhopterus obiensis, assembly GCA_014706295.1. NCBI lineage: Eukaryota > Metazoa > Chordata > Aves > Passeriformes > Paradisaeidae > Lycocorax > Lycocorax pyrrhopterus. The sequence continues at coordinate 1,479,318 of JACSVZ010000004.1, forward strand.
CATCACCTCTGTGTCAGCCTCTCCGTGGCTGTGTCCCCTACCTCTGTGACAGCATGACACGAGCCAGGCTTTGTGAAGCACCTGGGGGCCTCTGAGCTGGAAGTGCTGCATAAGACTCTGGGTGTTGCTGCAAACTGCTGACCTACTGCAGAGTGGCACTGATGGCTTCCTTAGGTTGTGTACGGGACGTGGATGGCAACATGACCAACTGGGATTTGGCCTCCTGAGCCTAAACAAGCTCTGGATTTCTTGTGTGACCACTTCTGATACCTATTGGTATCAGATGTTCCTCAGCAAGCACAGAGAAATCCTTTGCCAGGCACAGTGCATTCCTCAGGGCTGCAGCTGCTCTTCACTCTCTGCTTGTCCAAGCATCTTGATCTCAGGAAGAAGGCCCTGAGCTGTGACACATTCCCTCCCGGCTCTCTGTGGAGCCCCAGCTCCCACGAGGACAGAGCAGGAGAGCTGCGAGTGCCCTTTGCTCCAACGAGGGCAAGGACTGCTCCATCCTGCAAGTGCCTGCTCATGGCATCCCAGCCTCTGCCCGCAGGGATGTGTCCCCTGTTGGGGCCATGCTCCCCAATGCCAGGCACAGCTCCCAGCTACAGCTGTTTTTTTCTTACTGGGGTATTATTTTTACTGGGTGGTGCTTCTTCAGGTCACACAACCTTCCACTCCGTCTCTGCCCAAGGAGCCATCAATCTGCTGGGCAGTTGTTTCCACATGTGGGAAGGAAGGAAGGGAGGAAGGGAGGAAGGGAGGAAGGAAGGAAGGAAGGAAGGAAGGAAGGAAGGAAGGAAGGAAGGAAGGAAGGAAGGAAGGAAAGAAGGAAGGAAGGAAGACAGACTTGGGCTGAAGCAGTGCTAGGGCGGCACAGTTTGAATGTGGAGCTTTCCCTTTGTCACTTGCTACCTACATCACCCAGCAGCTTCAGAACCTTCAGTTCTCACCATCATTACCAGGGTCACAAACCTCCTGCGTGACGTCCAGAGCACCTGAGGAGAGCAGAGGGCTGATTTGGCACCACTGATGTGATGGCTGGATCCAGGTGTGATCCCACCCCATGATCCCAGCTCAGAACAAGCACAGACTTGCTCCAGCTGATGCAAAAGACATCCCCCAACAATTTAGGTGGCAGTGAACCCCTGAGCATGCCAGGCTGGGTCAGAGGGTCAGCATGCCAGGGGTGAGTGAGAAGGCAGACAGGATCTCAAGCTGCAGGGTGAATACAAGTGGCTCTCGAAAGCTGACAGAGGGAGGATTACTCCTGCAAGAGGAAACAAGGGGTGAGCGAATGAAGCTGCTGAGTGAGGAGGTGATGGTGGGGTTTGTGCCTGCAAATGGAGGGCAGCAGCTGCAGTGGGAACAGGCAGTTCCCAGGGATCCATGGACTCCTCTGCCATGTAGAGACACCTGGCCCCGGCACCAAGAGCTAAAAATACACTGCTCCCAGCAGATGCCTGGGAAAGAGTGGCACAACGCTTCCCATGGCACAGCCAAAAAAGCAGAGGGCATGCAGGGTGGCACAGCGGCACTAGGGCTGCTGTGCAAACCCACCACCATCCCTGAGAGGGAGCTGGGCTGGGAAATGGATAAAGCAGGAGGAAAATGTGCAAATGATTAGTGACTCCCATCCAATGGACAATCTAGACACTTCATAGGTGGGTCTAGCCCTGACACCACAGCTTCAGGTGATGGCTAAGGTTTGAGCTTTTGTTTATTTCCCACTGGAAGACCCTGACTGTTGCCAGACTTTTACTACTGTGGCTGACACGTCCAGGCTCGGTGTCAGCCCTGCACGGACCCTGCTGGTCACTCGGCTGGAGCAGTGCACCAACCCTCCCCCAAAAGCAGACCCATGGCACCACTGCTGCTGTGACAGAACACCCCCCCTGTAGCTCTGCTCTCAGCTCTGCTTGAGGGGGCGAGTCCTTGCCAATTCACACAGCCACCTGCCAGGTGAGGGATTCACACAGATTGTGTGCATGAAACAGGGGGAGGGGGGTGTTGCTTATCAGTGCAGCATGTGGGATCTGGTTTGTCACCCCAAGAAGTACAGGTTTAAGTCACAGGCAGCAGCACTTTTGAGGCTGCTCACCCGCCTTCTTTGGTTGGCATGGAGGCACGCATGCTATCTACGCTCACTTCGTTCAGAGGCAGTGTTCTTGCCAATCTCAGCAATACAGGGTGATGTAAGCATATCATCCATTATTACTATTTTCATTCTTGACACATGGAAAAATTAATTTTCTTTTAAAAAGTGATGTATGAAGAACCCAGATTTGCCTGAATAATATACGAACCTATAATCTGGCTGTTACCCTTTGTCTGAAGCATTAATATTAGCAGAAGGCAATTTAGGATGATTGCTTTTAAGTTGTAAAGCCAATGTTCAATTAGAGCATGAAATGAAAGACTTATCACTAGTACTGGCATAGAGATTTATTCACAGAGTATTTATTTTCAGCCACAAATATGCTGGTTTTGTCAAAAGTGACATGTTTAGAACAAGCTGCTTTTGTCTAATAGTACTATGAAAAAATGGTTTGGAATCAAACACTTTTATATTTAGGATAATGACAGCATTTTGTTAAAAAAATTCAGTGCCATGCTTTGAATTTCAGTCACTGAGTTTGGTTTGAGGAGGTTTCTGTTCCTCTGCAGGCTCTAGAGGATACATTCTCCAGCACCTTTTGCTAGGGTGAGGATAGTGGAAGTGATACCAGGAATATTTTAATAACCAACCAGAGCTCCCAGCAGTCTCCCATAAATCTGAAGCTTTGCTGGACCCCAAATTGAACTGTGAATTAAGCCTTTGTGAAATGCTGGGGACCAGAATCATAGGTAGTCGTCCCTTCAGCAAGCAAAGAAGTAAATGTAAGGTCCATGGCTTGTAAAAACGCCCCAAACATGGTTTGGTACCTGCCAGCACCGTGAGCAGTGCATGGCAGCACCAGAGCTGGGGAGCCCTTGTCTGTGTGCAAACCCTGGGGCTTTCAGGCTGCTTCAAAATGGAAATTCCCATTTTGTTTTCACCTTTGGATGGCCAAGACTCCAGACTTTCTAGTGAGATCTCAAGAGAGGCGTGGTGAGGGATGGGTTTGTGATGATCCAGCAGCTCCATCAGGAAAAACTGTGTGCACAGCGCATGAGGTTTCACTGGGGAGATAAAAGGGAAGGCAGTGACAAACAGCCTGCTGGTCTGTAACACCATCACACAGCAGCTGCTCTGTGAGCTGCAAGCGACTGCTTTGTCCCAGGTAATGCTGATTTTCTGCACACAGTGCTCCCCAGGCCCCAGAATCCCTTTGTCCCTGTGCTTTCCAAAGGGAAGCAGTTTGTGGTTGAGCCACTGGCTGCAGACTCGGGGTTTGTGCTGGATTGCTGCAAGAATCACTAAAAAAAGGCACTTTGCTGCTTGCTATGCCATGAATGCTTAGAAATTTCTGGAGGGCACTGATGGGGATGAGCCACATGCAGGGGACAGCTGAGGTCAAGAGGGCTTGTGCCACCCAGTGCTGGTGGTGGGGGAATGGAGAAGGTGCATGTCTCTGCAACCTGCCTCCCCCTAACTCCCAGCAGGACCAATCAATACGGCTCTGAAGTGGAGCTTAAGGGATGCTGGGGCTCCTGGAGCTGTGAGAGAGCAAGGCCATCAGGGCTGAACTCTGCCTGGGAGAGGGGAGCCTCTCCCTTCCCTGGCTCCCCTGGGGGGACAGCCAGGACCCACCTGGTCCCAGGGACACTTGCCAGTACATCTTGTTCCTGCTTGGCACTATTAATTTGGCTAAGAAACCAGAGCTGGCAACACGTTTGCCCAGAGTCCTGCACTGAATAAAAAGCCCCGATGCTGAGACACAATTTAGGGCCAGGACGGAGCAGTGACCTGCTCCTCTCGGCCTGGCACTGCCCTCCATGCCCGTCGGTCTGTCACTAGCACTCTTCTTGCCCCTCCAAAATGCACCGCTGCCTCCCAGTTTCTTCCCCATTTACGAGCTGCGGTCCGGCCTAGAAGCCAGACCAGAGTTTAACCTCCGGAGATGGCAGCTCCCATCGCTCTCCGATCCTCTTGCAACATTGATGTAAACAATATGCATTCAAGCAGCAACACACACAGCAGCTCTCTGCCAGCACAAGATGGCCAAGTGTGCTCAACGGAGAGACACTGATTTTTCCAAGGCAAAGGTCTGAGCCTGATTTGCCAACAGGACTTTTTTATTTTTTAGTAGATGAAGAATGGCATTTGGAGATGTTATTTATCCATGCTTTCAGATGCTTGGGTTGGCAGTTGTTTAGTTTAATGGTATGAGATGGCTAGTTAGAGCAGGACAGCTGGGTATCTGCCATTAATCCGTGCTTAAAACACACTGAAAATGTGCAATACAGACTGGTTGGGCCTTGGGCTGCTGATATGGAAATCCCAGTGAAAAGATTAAAGGAAAGAAAGGACCTATCTCCAAGAGAAGTTTATTCCCACAAAAGAAATCTCTGGGTTCATTTATACAAAGCTGTTTCTCCAGGCTGCAGCGATTATCTCCTTCCTGAGATATTTTCCAGCTGCACTTTGCAGAGGTCTGCATGGATCCGAATTACACCTTGCTTCTGAGCAGCCTCTGGCACAAGTTTACAGTGTCACGAAATGGAAAGAAAAGAAGTACTAGAAAGTTTCTTGCAGTGGGAACATTTGTCACTGAGATGTTTCACGGAATAAAGCCTGGGCACGAGACCAGGAGAAGTAATTGGACTGGCCGTGCTCCATGTTTAAGATACTTGTCTTGGGCTTTTCGAATGTGCAAAGAATATCACTTCTTTCTTCCAGGGAGCAAGGATGAGAGGGGTTGATGGCATTTGTTTCTTCTGCTTGCATATCCTCTAGGCCTTTACCCCGAAGTCACGCTGCTCTGTCCCTTGAAACGCTGCCAGCGTGAAAACCTGCTTTTTATTGCTGTCCTGAAAGGCCACCGAGCCGCCTGCACAGTGCTGCCAGAGCAGGCAGGGGCAGGCAGGGGCAGGCAGGAGCGTGCCCACGTGGGAGCACGCCACGTGGGAGTCACGCTGCAGCACATGGTGAATTTAGCCCCGGAGTCGTGCAAGGACAGCGTCTCCGGAGAGGCACCTCGCCACATGCCTCCGGCTCAGGAGAGCCAGCAGAGATGTTTCCAGTATGCTTTTTGCTGGCACCTCCCCCAGGCCATCCATCTGCGACCTCGGTCCCAAGGGTGCCTCCAGACTGCCGAGGAGCAGGCAAAATCCCCGCCCTTTGTGCTCGGCCCCCATCCCTCCCCACGTTCCTGACAGCTGGGAAAGGGAGGGAAGGAGGTGGTGTGAAACCTTCTGGAGGTGGGAACACTGGCAGGGTAAAGGAGACTGTGGCCGGAGATGTCCCCCGTGCTCTCACGCTGCCAGCACAGGGAGAAGCCAGCTTGGAGAGGTGTCTGCTTCCTCACTCCCTGCTGTGGATGAAGCCTTAGGGCTGGCACGTGCAGTGGGCCCTGCTGATCCGAGCACCCACCGGTCTCATCTCAGAAATTACTCTTGTGAGGTGCTCCTGCCACACGGATGAGCCCAGCAAAAGGCTGTGAGAGAGGAAAAAAGCAGAGCCCCTGCTTCAGGATTCACCTGGGACAGCCCTGAATTCATCCTTGTGCAGGCAGCCCCTCTTGGTCTGCTGGGCTTGTGGCTGGTTTTGGGAATCCACCTTCTGTTAAAGGTGTGAGAAGGCCTGGGGGTGGCAGAGGCAGGATCCACCTGGGAAATTCAGGGTCCTACAGGTCTGTGTGTTTGGAAAGACTGAGTGTGTCTGGCCTGGGCAGTAATGCAGCCCCACCTGGACTTGGGAAGCTGCTCCTCACTGCGTTAGTCCCTCAACACAGTGGCTCCCAAAGCTCCTCTGGCATCACACCACCTTTCTCAGCAGGGATCTGCTTTTTAAATTTTTTTTTTTTTTTAAAAACTAATCCTCCATGCTAATGCGTGCCTGGCAGGTTTTGAAGTAAAAGAATAGCAGCCGAAGGCACCAGCTCTTCAAGCAGCTCCGAAGACGGAACAGCAGCCCTGCGATTAGAGCCATGCTGCAGTCCCTGCTGAGATGGCCCGGGCTTCTGAGGGATGTTCTGAGGATCAGCATATTAAACACGGCAGCTCGCTGCTGCTGAATTGCCATGTAGGTGAGCACTCAGCACAGATTAATTGCCATCTTCGGGAGGTAATTAAAGGGACTCTGAGCCCCCTCTCCATCCCAGGCAGCACAGACCACACGTCTCGGCCGTGGCTGCAGCTGCACAAAGTCTCTGCCTCCAAACCGTGGCAGCGAGCGGAGAGGGATGGATTCACACAATCTTTGTTTGCCAACAGGCGATCCGCCATCAATATTTAAAGCTGAATGAGTCTCAAGAGTGGGATGAAGAGCGCTTGATAAGGCAGCATCCATCATTTTGGTTTTTAATTTTGCGCCTGCTCACTCAGTGCACGGCATTGTATGCATATCGAGTAAATGAATAATGGATAAATAATTCACCAAATGGCTCATCCTCTTGGTTCTTCCAGCCATCATGGAGCTTGGGTGCCTGGCACAGGGATCCTGGAAGTACCAAGTGCAGGGAGGTGGTTTTGGGGGGTAGTACCAGGGTGATACATTACTCAGCACTTCTGGAGTCCCTCTGCCAACAGCTGTGACTCCAGAGCTACCCAGATGGCTTTATAAAAAAGGCTTTATCAAAGCCTTCTGTCCCCCAAAACTTCTCAGGAGCTCACGGGAGTCTCAGCAGCCCCAGAGCCATATCTTCGTTGACTCTGCCCATGCAGTGGCTGCTGGACAGCCATCCCTGCTATTCCCAGTGTGCTGCAAGGGTGCCAGCAGCACCACGGGCAAAGTGCCCAGGATCTCCTGCTGTCCCATCTTAATGCTCCGAGGGCAGCCACAGAAATCCTGGTTCTCCTGAAACTTGTGCTGAAACTGTTGGTCAGGCAAAAAGAATCTCCAGCCTCTGCTGCCATCACTGAATAGGGAGGAGAGGCTCTTGTCACCCCACGGGGCTGTTTGGCACCAGCACTTGGACACTACACGTCACAGCTCTCAGCAGCACCTTGAAAAGTGGCACTTCAGTTGAGGGGAAAAGGGACAATGATGCCAGTGTCTGCTCTGGAAAAGGCAGTGCAACCAAGGATGCAACAATTTTAGGAAGCCCTCCTCTCACTCTTGTGAGGCTACAAGCTGGCTGCACCCCACTCCACAGCCATGACACATTTTTTCCTCCTGTCCCTTCCATGTAAGTACAGGGGAGCAGTGAGCTGCATTAAGAGCAGAAGGGACCTGCCAAACCTTGGTCAGCAGCTCTCTGCTGACCCTTCTCTTTCCAGAAAAAGCATCGAGGTCTGCAGGACATGTATGCCTAGCCCAAATATTGCAGGATCATTTGCTGGAGCACCCAGAAGCCTTATCTGCAAGAAACGCTGACAAACGTGTAGCTGGATGGTAAGAGCACGACAAGCATGGGAGGGGCTGTGGAGCACGGATTTACCACGCATAACTTTTCTGCCAAGCTTCTTCAGGGACCAGACATTGATCCTCAGCTGCCCCACAAGTCACTCTGACACCATCCAAGACACCTTCATCTGCTTCCACTTGGTCTCAGCAATAACCTCTCAGTGCTCAGCTGCCCACAGCTCTCCTGCCACAGGACTGGGGCATCGTGACCTCTGGGGATGAATAATCAGGGCTGGGCTACCCAACAGGCCTTACAAGCTGCTGGTGGCCAAAGCAGAGCTGTGAAATGCCCAGAACCCTGATGCCATGGCTGGAAAGGCTCCACCTTGGGGGCTGCTGTTTGCTGGGTGTTGCCATTCCTGCAGGAGGGATACTGCCACAGCACTGACCTTTGCAGTGATGGCATGGCCAAAGCAGCAGCCCAGCTCTGGCTGCAACTCTGTTTTGAGGTTTTAGACTTAGACTGGTCAGCCTTCCCCAGCACACCACCAGAGAAAGTCAGCTCTGCTGGGAGAATCCCTCAGGACACTGGGGGAGAGGAACCCTGTCAGCAGTGCTGCAAAGCTTCCTTGGTCAGCTTCTCCTTCTGGCTACCAGACACCAACTGAGCTGCCTGGGACAAACTTAGGAAACAACACATCTTAATTTATGGTGGCAAACAGAAAATCATCTCCACGTGTTTGGTACAAAAGGCTTGGCAGTTCCTGCTGGAAGATGCTGGAGTGGATTCTCTCCAGTGGCAATCAGTGGGCTCAGAACCTCTGCAAAGCACTTTGCTTTGTGCTGAAAGCTTTACAGATTCACCAGGACCTCGGCAAGCCCTGGTCCCAGAGGGGTGTGCAGGCAGCGTCACCCGTTCCAGAGCAAATCCCAGCCCCTCTCTGCCTGCAGATGTCCTGATCTGATGTGACATGATCCAGGTCTACTCTGGTTTCAGACCTGGTTTGTGAGAGAGCTGCCTCCTCACAGCTCACTGCATTTCTGGGTGTCCACATGAGACGTTAGAGCAAGCCAGTATTCATGGATACACGGCATGTCTTGAAGTTTAGCAACCAGATTCCTAAAACATGGATCCTGAAACGTGGAAAACAGATTTGGTTTTCCTGCAACATGGTTGCAGTAAACAGTCACTTCCCAATGCTCAACCACTTCAGCCCATCCCCAGTAATGCTTGGCTGGGGCTGGCTAAAGCATTTTTGGACCACTGACATGCAGAGCCTGTGTACAACCACGGGTCATGAGCACCCTGTGACACGAGGCAGCAAAGGGATGCACAGAAATGCTTCTGGCTTCCTCAGGGAGCTTTCTGCTCCTCTCCTTGGTCCTCTTCTCCTGTATTTCTCCCAACTGCAGCTGTCACACAGCCATGCAAGAAAACTCATTGAGGCAGTAAAAGTGTTGCTCAGCTTCAGCAGGAAACACATGCAGGAAATCCCTCGCAAGCCACGCACACCCAAGCAGTGGCAGGGGATCAGAGGAAGCCTTTCCAAACCACCCCACCAGAAAAAGGCTCCACCTCGCCCCAGTCCCTGCTGTGCCCCTGCAGTTTCAGCACCAGTGCTTGCAGGGGAAGCAGAGGTGAAACACCCAAGGGGTCAGCATTAGGATCTCTCAAGCTCTGGCAAAGCCTGGCAATAAAATTTGACATTTTGGGGGGAGACAGTTTTTATTACCTTTTTTTTTTTTTTTTTTTTTTTAATAGCAACAATAAAAGTCAGTCTTTTGGCAGGTGCCTGGAGCTGTGCTTTGCCATATGAGAAGAGGTTCAGCACAGGTGATGGCTGAGTTCATGGGCTTTGAAGAGCTTGGAAGAGCAGTGGGACGTTGTCTTTAATACACTTCTTTTAAGAGGAAAATTCACAGAGGGGCAAATGAGCAGAAAGCAAAAGGTAGTGGTGTAAGAGACCCTTCGCCAGCCCCCATGGGCAGGGCTCCCAGCACTGACAAAGTCCAGGTCTCTGGCCAGCTCTGTGCCCAGAATGAGGACACAGGAGCATGAGGGGAGAAGGGCACTTTATTTCTATTCCTCCCCCCACCCCCAGTCCAAGGAAGAGAAATAAGAGCCCAGTATCAAAGCAAAAAGCGACCAGATCCCTTCCCTTCCTCGGTTCATTTTGAGCTGACCTTTAATAATTGCAGAAGGGAAAATGGGCTGGTCAGTTTGCATTAGAAATTCACTGGAGTGGCTGGTGCATTCTCCTGCTTATCAAATCCAAGACGCTTGGATAAGCCCTGTGAGCAATTAGTGCTACAAACTACAGCCAAACATTTTAGAAGTCCATATGCATATAGTTAGGAAAATGTTGATTAATTTGTTCTGATGCACTCCACAAAAAACCCCTGCTCAAATAGCATCAGGGAGCTCAGGCAGATTATAAATTGCCTTGCTCAAGATTGTAAATATTGCATCCCTGACTCCCTGTGTGTTTTAAAGACATCTTCATGGGCTGTGCCTGCGTGGAAGAGATTTGTTTTAATATTTTACTAAGGAAAGCATATTTCATCTGCATGGCGCTTGAGAGTGAGGGATTTTTTATTTTGAAAAGCTTCTTCAGCTGTGAAGAGAGCAAGCGTGGACGATACACAGACATGCCACTGCAATAGGGCAGGATGCTGCAGCTGCCCTGAGATGTGATTTAAAATGCACAGGGCAGATGCGAGAAAAAAAAGAGAAAAAAAAATGGAGATCAGGAAAAACAGAGCAGGCACTGAGCCTTGAGCCTCTCATCCCCCCGATTCCACGTGTGCCAGGGGCCAGCTGAGGCTGGGCAGAGAGGGATCTTTAAACACCAACTGCTGTTAATTCAGGGCAATCACCTCTTGCCATCAGTAGCCAGGCATTTACTGATCAGGGCATTACCACCAAGGGATCTTATTTGCATCGGGGATGGCCAACATGAACAAAACTGCTTTCTTTTTTTCGCAAACGTAACCAGGTTTCACCCTATACACTCGCAGAGGAAAAGCTGGAGGTGTGGGCTGGGTACCACGTGGCAGCTCTCATGACCTGCACAAGAGCCCTCCTAACCCAGATGTCTCCATCAGGGCTGCTCTGACCCTGGGTTTTCTTGCAGCACCGGGGCTGCCTGAACTGATCCTCCTGTACTGAGCCGTGCAAGCTCTCCCCTGGAAAGTTTCTGTCTCCTGCCATGAGGGGCTGGGGCTGCACATGCTCAGCAGCGTGCACACACAGCTCCCAATAAGAGATTTGCTGGGGGAAGCAATGAGACTGAAGTCTGATCCATTTGAAGAGCAGAAAGAAATCCTCCCCCCCAACCTCGCCAGAGTCAAGGATCTACCTGATCAGAGGCTTCCTCTTCTCAAACTGACTGAAGAGATGCCCCTGGCTCGGCACTCCCAGGGAGACCATCACACTCGAGCTGGAGGGTGACATAACCCCAAGAAACCCTACCACAGAGACAGCTCCAAATGCCAGCAAAGCTGCAGACAGCTGCAGGACTGAGAAGAAAGCGGGGCCCATTCTGTGCAACAAGCAGCATTTTTAGGGAGAAAGTTAAGAAGACAGACTGAAAGAGCTGCCGTTCAAAGAGCTGCTAACATTTCCAGTATGCCTTGAAGAATTTTGTCTATTTTTGTGCTGTGAGCTGAGCTCTGCTGATCTAAATCCAGATCAGCTCCGCTTCACAAACGCAGCAGCTCTGAATTCAGCCTGGTTTAGCTCTGGTCTTTTATCCTTGGGAAACATGTCTTGCTCTGAAGATCGGAGGAAGCACACGGAAGAGCACAATGCTATGAAAAGCACCAGGAATTCAGCCCCTGGAGCCAAAGAAGCAGGCACATGCTGCAGGGGGTGAAACCCACGTGCAGCCAGCCGCAGCTATCCTGAGACACCGCAAGCAAGGAGCTCACTCAGCAGCCAGCCCAGCCATCCAAGGCAGCCAAGACATGGGAAGACCTCACAGAAATAACAGCAACTCTCTCCCAATGCTACCAGGGCTGGATTTGGGATTTGGCTTGGATGGTGCTAAAGGTTTGCCAGCGCCAATCTGCCACTACAGCAAGATGCAGGACACGATGAAGACCTGGACCAAAAAAGGTCTGCTTTGTGCCTCTGAGACCTCTCCAGCTGCCAGCACCTGATCCTGTCTGGCCTTCTGCGGGGCTGCACTGGGCACTGGCAAGGTTTCAGAGCAGCACAAGCACCAAGCAAAGCCTGTGTGCAGCTGCAAAGAGCCTGGTATGCTGCTCCTCGGTGCATACTCAGGCCCTCCTCTAAAAACCCTCCATGCTTTTTATTGCACACTGCTTGAGTTGGAGAAATGCTGTTACACAGGGAGGAGACATGAAACACTGCCAGCAGTTGTCTTCTGCAGGGGTCAGGACAGACCTCAACACCCTCAGAGCTCTGTCCTGGCGTGTGCTCAGACTCATCCCTCTGGTGACTTGCTCCTGGTGGAGCTGGTGGCCTGCCTTTCAGCCCTCTGCTTTCAGCTAGAGAACACCAAAGCAAGGCAGAGTGTTGCTCCATGGCGGAGTGTCTCCAGCATGCACTGGAAAACAGTGTTCAGAATGCTCAAAATGCACCTCAACCCAACTGCTTACCCTGGAGCAGCAGGAAAAGGAAATGTCTTCTACTGCTGCACAGCAGCTGTCCTGCAATGCCTCTTCCAGGTACTGGCAGCTTACCTAGCATACATAATCTGCCTGAAATTGTCTGCATTTATCACTTTTGCCATGGTGTTTGAGCACCTTGCAAGCTTTACCAGCTCTCTGCAATACGGGGAGCTGCTGCTGCCTGCTGGGAGCGGGAGGGGAACTGGTGGGGATGGTGTGTGTGAGTCCTGGGGATGGGAGATGTCCCCCCTCAGCCCCTCTCTACAAGGCTGCCCAAAGCTTGCTCCCCTTGCCTGGAGTGAATGACTCCAGAGCATGAGCATCTCCCTTACCCAGGGGTAAGCAGCGAAGACCGGGAGCTTGATTTCTGCTCCTCTTTTACCCTACATTAAAAAAGCCTTTAAAAGCTCCCGCTTCAGCCTCCTTTTCTCGGCTGCAAGCCAAAAGCCTGCAGGGCACAGGAGGGACAGCAGGCAGGCACCCCCAGGCACCCACTAGTAGCCCTTGGGGGACACCAGCAGTGCCCCCAGCCCGATGGGTGACAGTGACCAAGCTTGCCACTGCCTCTGCCGAGCGCGGCCGCCCCGAGCTGTGCCACCGCCGCTCTCCGTTTCTGTGAGAAATCCTGCACGGCATCTGGCCACAGATGTTTGGGCAGCCACACACCCTGCCTGGCCTGCAGCAGCCAGCCCCTGAGCAGAGAGGCGAATTGCCCCCCCAAACACATAACCTTGTGCCTGGATGCACAAGGGAGGTCTCCGGCAAAGGCCAGGCACCACGGGCAGGGCGCTGCAGTGACCCAGGATTTAGTCGTTGCATCTGCCTCTGGTTTCATCCCTGTCAAGTGGCATAAACAATCAAATCAACATTAATAAGGGCATTTGGTGGAGGCTTTTAGGTTCTTATCTTGCTTTTAATGATTCATTCAGCTTCCCTCGGCTCTTGCAACCCAAGCCCTCTCCATTCTTCCTGATCAAAACCTGCCGGGAGCCACCCCAGCACTGTCTGGATAAATTAAATGGACTTGGGCTGCGAGGACTAAAGGACTCCTACGGGGAGGATGAGTTCTCTGTAGAGGCACACAGAAATAAGCCACATTTGCTTGAGCTTGTTATCCTTTATTAGCAGCTCCACGGACATGGAGCCATGATACTCCTGCTGCCACCACGTTCAGCCACGCCGCATTTCCTGATGGCATCATCCTTGGCAGCCCCCAGCCCTGTTCTGCCACTCTGCTGTGGCCTCATGACCACGCCAACGCTGCTGAGGAGGTAGCCACCACGGAGGGGACAGGGGAGCAGAGAGAGGATGTTTTTTTCCCCACACTGCACCATTTTCATGTCTCCATTTTCATGCCCCACACCTCTGTGTCAAGCAGCCTGAGCGGCTCTCAGCCAGGGCAGAGGAAACCCTCCAGCACATCTCACATCTGCCAGGCAGCTCTCCCTGCTCCTTGATGCTGATGTATGGTCTCCCTTGTCCAGCTGCCAAAGGAACCCCTCATATCAGATAGCTTTTATCTCAAAATAAGCCCTGGAAAAATAACATAGGCTTTATTTGTCATTCACTCTGGGAAAGTTCTGAGCTAATAAATAAAGTGAAGTTATTTTAAAGAGCAATAGCTTTCCTAAAAACTTCAGCTCAGGGCTCTGACAGAAATAACAATACCTCCGTTGCCTAAATACCCATCAGCTCAGCTTCTGCAAAATTTGCTTTCTTTGGCTGCGAAGAACAAAACTTTGCAAATGAATTTGCTTCACACTCATGTAATTAGCAATTAGCTCCCTGGTGCAAAATGATTCCCCCACACAATATTTGGGTGAATCATACCCAAGTGGGGTTTTTTTAACTTGCTTTGTGCGTGTGCACATACATAAACACAGAGGCGCATCAGAATCTTGGCCAAATTCTTCCCTCTGATCTGCCCTTCATTTCAGTGCAACTGAGACCAGAGGGCTCCAGCAACAACCGTATTTCTCCTTATTCTCCTTTTCCTGCGGTGGCAGACGTGGCCTTTCATCAGTTTCCCACCTGGGTAGATTGGCAGGATGATGAAAAATGAAAGAGCCTCAGTAAATTCAGCCAGCGATGTTGGCCAAGTTTGACTGAGTCCCCTGTGCCCAGGACACTGACACAACCTAATCACTCAGTGGAGCCATTAGAACCACGTACATCCATGCATGTATCCTTATTTTCATAGAATCATAGAATCATTGGATGTTGTGTGTTGGAAGATTATCTAATTCCAACTCCCCCTCAACAATTTCAGAGATCCATAACTTCTCTGGGCAACCTATTCCATGTCTCATTTGAGGTTCTGATGGCAAGTCACATGAAGATGGGCTTCAAAGCCACTTAAACCCTTGGGCTGGTTCAGTTCCCAAATCAGCAAGAGAAATGGCCTTAAGGCTTTGCCCTGCTAGAGGAGGTTTATGTACACTTTGGATCTAATCCAGGAGTCCTTAGTCACCTCTTAAAGGTAATGGAAGTCCCCGTGGCCCCGCAAAGCAGCATGGCACTTGTACCCATGAAAGAAATGTAGGATGGGAGTCACAGGGTGAGGTTTTGCCTTCTTTTCAGACTGGCTGAGACAGGGACCTGTGGGAGTAGCGGAAAGCCACCTGCACCCAGCGAAGAAAGCGAACACCGCTCTGGCAGGATGATGACATTATGTGCAGAGCTGTCCCCAGCCTTCATTTGTGTGCAGCCTGCACCAGCCCATCTCCTGTACTGTTTCAATACACAGCTAACTTTAGGCCTCTGCTGGCATTTCTGCTCACAAAGTTCACGGGGTACCAAGTGCTTTTCTGTTGGGACGGGTTTCCCGGTCTGAAGGGAAATGTGACTTTACCGAAATGCGAGATTTCTGAATTCTGCCCCTGCCCCCCCATTGCAGTGCTGCTTGGGGATAAAAAAAGCTCATAGTCTGTTTTTATGTTCTCTTTCTCCTCTATACTATTTAACATTGTTTCGCAGCGACTCAATAACAGTGTGCACCATACCCTCCCTTTCTCCCAGCACAGCACGGTGAACCCAAATTTTATGTATCAGAGAGCCGCTCCCCGTGCTGAATGAGACACCAGACCTCACTAGAGTAAAACACTCCCCCCTTGACTTATCACTGGGAAGCTTGCCACAAAGGGACTCAGTGAACATGAGGTTAGCTTAAATTTGAAATTAAAAAAAAAAAACCTCCACAAAATGAAGGAATCTGGCTTCTCATAAGGTGGGTTTAAAGCTGAAAGGCTACAGCAAAAGCAAGCAGGGCAGTAGCTCTCCTCATGTTCACCCAAGAGGATGCACCACTCATCTTATTTCAGGATGTAGAGGGGCCAGACAGCCTCACTGCCTTACGTAAAACTTGCTGCTGTTGTTCCTGGCCTCCTTAAGGATTCCCAAAGAAGCTGTCCATCCTCCTCTGCTGAGGGAGGCTGTCTGGATCTGCAGCAGTGATATCACTTCATGGCCCACCCGGAAAACACAGAGCCTGGCCCAGCTCCCGCATGGACTGTTCCGCTGGCCTCAGCAGGCTGTGGTGATTTACACTCTGTACAGAGCTGGCTGTGTGTTTCTGGATGGGTTGCTGGATGGGAATTAGATTTGATTACGTGCTTGCTTATTTGGGTTTCAGTGCACCAAGTGGGGCAGCTGCTGTGTGGGGTGAGCAGCCAGCAGCAATGGATCTGCTCAGCCTCGCTGGTTTGCTGGCAGAGCAAAGAAAAGGCCTTGGACGTTTTGTCTTCCTCTCCTGCCCCCAGCTCATGTGTGGCACAAAAAGTTTCCAGCCTTTTTTTCAGGGTACAAAGTGGCTTTGTGCAGTAACTGAATTAAGTTTGAAGAGAAAGTGAGCCATCAACCAGAGGTGTCTGGTGTCAGAGCAGGAAATTTGAGGATAAGCATCTAAGAGCACTCTGTGCGTATCTCATGCGTAGTTCAGATGGCTTCAGCCTGGTCCAGCTCCCATGAAAGGACGGCAGTGAAAGCCAGGGACAATAGTTAAGGGATCTGAGAGAGGCTGAGGCTTTGAAAGTATCTCAGAAGTGGAAAACACGGAGGAAGAATAAGTGGTCAGTTTTCAAAGGAACAAGCTCACCTGCGGGGCGCGTGGGAGGATATGCAGGGCCGCAGAAGTTCTTCAGCAGGCTGAGAAAAATGTATGGACGTGTCCATGGCTGTGTGCACACCCAAATGGACTAAAACACATGTACATGCATATTTAACTCGAGCTCAGAGAGAACTGTGAGAACCTTCAAAGGCACCCAAGGAGGACAAGGGAGTGGGAAGATGAATTCTGAAGGAACTAATGCAAAGCAGCACACATACCAGTGGCAAAAGACCCAAACTACTCCTACATGCCCTACATTGTAAATCAGCTGAAGCTGCTCCTGAAAACGACTTCCCAGCAGTCAGCCCAGCGGAGAACTCTGACATCATGAAAACAAAATACAACCTTTTGCTGTGCAAACAGCAGATTGAAAAAAATAGCATCAAACCAGCACAATAACATTCAGTAAAGCAGCTGCAAGGGCACATATGAGGTTTCTGTCATTCCACTTCAGAAAGGGAGAACATCAAGTAACAGGGTGACAACTGATAAAGGAGTGCAGAGATTTCCATACTAAGCCAGGCTGCACACAGAGGATTTGTTTAGCTTAAAGATAAAGCAATATATAAAAGGTCTGCCTGACACTTCTCATTTATTCTTCCTTGACACAGGAATAAATGATCTCGGTGAAATGAAAAAGCAATGGGTTTCAAAGAAACAAAAGGGTTTTTATATTCTTACCTAAAGTGCACCAAATTGTGACACTGACACATTGTTGAAATCCGGAGATTAGCATGATTAAAGACAGAATCAGATGTTTAGGAGGAAAATACAGTTACTTTAAATGAAAGTTTAGAAAAAAACATGCAAGCCCCTGTGCTTTTATGAGGAAGTATTAACAATATGCTTTCTCATTCAGTCCAGGCCAAACGACTAGGAACAAAGAATTGGTCCAAGGATGCTGGAAGGTAGCCCCAAACCAGTGATTCTGGAAATGGTGCAGCTCTCCCACCACCATGCTCTGTGTCCTGTGTCCTAAAAAAGGGAGATGATGATGGGCAGGGAGTCAGGGACATGACAGCCCAGCATCAGCGAGACCACCAAAAGGTCTTTAACTCCCATGGTCACCTCTCAGTATGGTTGTTCAAGGGCCTGGTAAAGGCTGAAGACCAGCTGAGGTCTGGAAAGCTCACCTGGCAAGTGTGGGCACAGAACAGGGAGCCTTCTGCTCCTTTGGGAGAGTCTGACCTAACCTGCATGTCCAACAGCACAGTAATAAGGGGATCCTAAGGAATCCAGATGATTATTGAAATGTGTAACTGCATGCAGTAAGATGAACAAAAAAAATCTGTTATGTCTGTAGACAGCAAAAAGGGTTGAATTTACTGGATGAGGGGAGTAATTTAACTCCCTTTTCTCTGGACCATGTAAGACTCAGCATAACCCGTGGAGGAGGGTTTACACTGGCTCTCAGTGGATAGGATTTCAGCCATCAGCTGTTTTTATCCTACAGGAACCTTATCTCTCCATGCTCCCTCCCTGGCTTGACTCCTTTCAACCTTGTGCTTCACGGCTGAGTGCCTAGGTTGGAAGAGATGGGATTGGAAATGAAATCACTGCAAGATGCAGAGGGCAGACAGGCAGCCCAGGGTGCAGTTCCACAGGTCACATCCTCCTGTCCTTTCCTATGCTCTCTAGATCTGCTCACACCCTTCTCCAACAGTTTCAGAGCCCAAAGCTGACCACCCAGTCACACGCCTGTGATGCCTTTCTCCAGCTGGGGTACCCTGGGCAGGGCTGCTCTGCTGCAGGAACAAAAGGCTTTTTCCTCTCTCTGTCTTTGCTGGGACCCTGATGGTGTTGCCCAGAGTCGGAAAGTGACTCTCCCTGAGAAAGAGTGAGCAGAGGGGCTGCTCCTTATCAGTGGTGGGGGTACAGAAAGGGACAAGATCTTCCCACAGTGCGCTCAGCTTTGTGGTGGGAACGAAACTCCAGCTCCTGGCAAGATCCACAAACCAAGCCCAGTCAAACCACTCACCATGGCAGGGGGATGTCTGCAGAGTGAAACAGCTTAATTGCTTATCTTTGTGTACCCTTGGGCACACTGATACCTTCTCCTTGTGCCATAGAAGTACTGACATCTTTCATATGGAACAGCTCCGGGATGATGGATAGGGAGGAGCAGCAGCACAGGAACAACGTGACTCTGCCAAGGTCCTGCAGTAGCTCAGCACCTGGACTGGGCACAGGACTGAGTTTGCTGGAGGGCTCTGCCCATCTGGGCCCCCTAAGCGTGCTCTCCAACAGCGACTGCAGCTGGCTCAGGGCTTCCCAGCCACAGGAAAACGTGGAGCTTTGCCTGGTGCTGAGCAAGTGCAGCCAGGGCCTGGGCATGGTGATGCCTGCAGCAAAAGCAGGGGTGCACAGAGGCCTGCTGGTCACTATAACAGGTTATTACCTCCATTTCAATGGTCCCACCAAGGGAAAAAAAGACCCATATTTTCAGTTGCTGCACTGCTCCCAAAGGCAGCATGGTCTGCCAGAATGAGGAGATCTGCGTTTGCCCAGGCTCTCTGCAAAGTGTTGGACTTGTTGGACTCTCTTCATCCCATTTGCCATCAGCAGGCTTAGACTGGCTTTCAGACAATGTAAGTTTGTGATTTTCTTCCAAAGGCATCACATGAAAAATGTTCAGAGGTGTTTAGCCCCAAAGCAGTTTTCAAACAGTACTACAGACGGGCTGGGGGGGTTCCCTTCTTGCCCCCCATCAGGGCTGTTTCACCAAGGGGCAGTGGGAAAGTCTCTAAGTCCCTCCACTCCCCTTGCATCGTCCCTGTGAGACAAACAACCCCTTGGCATGGGAGTAGCTTCACCACTGGCCACGCAAGGGGAATCATGTCTGGCCAAGACCCAGTTCCACCACGGCACTGGGGCCAGGAGAATGGATGCAACATGGCCCCATGCAAGCTAATGGGGTCTGGGGAGGTCCCCTGGTCCCTGGAGGATCCATGGAGAGAAACTGGGCTTGGTTCATGGTAAAGGGAAACTCAGAGCGGGACCACCACTGAGACAGAATGAAGGTTTTGCGTGGGCAGAGAGGAGGTGCACAGACACAGATCCAGGGAGGTGAGCTGGGCAGTCACATCTAGGAATGGCCAGAGAAATCATTGCCACCAGTAGCTTCAGGGTCCTCCCCACCCCATAAACCCCTGTCAGAAAAGCAGGGAAAGGGGGTGGAGGGCAGCAGCTGGTAGGAGGAAAGTGCTAAGAGCCTAAGACTCATCTGGGATGTACAGAAATGCAGCTGGGCCTGTCTCTGGCACATCCCCAGCAATTCCTCCAAAGCTGAGGATCAGACAGCTTTAAATATAAGGAATCTTCATCCTTATAGAAGTGCCAATCCTACACTGGAGTCCTTTGGGAAATAAAACCAACGACGACAAGTCCCTTCCCTTTGGAGCAGGAGCAGGAGCTATGGCTTTGCATCACTAAGCACGTCAACACACATTGGACATGCTCTCCTGCAGTCCCAGCTACTATTTCTGTCCCTGGGTTTCCACAGCTTCTTCCAGAGATGCCAGTGTGGTATCCAATTAACTCATCAGTCACAGCTCCACGAGCTTTGCTGGGTGCAGACTCTCAACGACATAAATAAATAAATAGGAAAACTAACATCTTGCTTCTGTTCCTCTGCTCCTTTCAATTGCAAATGCATCTGGTGCAGTCACCTTAGTGCATGTTCACACAAACACACACACACACACACACACACACACACACGGAGACACCAAGTGCCTGCACTCCACTTTGATTAATTGTGCATTTGGTGACGAGTTCAGCTTGTGGCAAGGCTGTGCACACGACTAGAAAACAAGGCTTGCTTTAATAGACCTAATTTTCATTAATCTTGTTGCCTCTCTCTGCCTCACTGCTGAAAGGAACTGAGGTTAATCAGAAAAAAGGAGTCTCTTTCGTAGAGCTGGTGGGAGGTTGCAACAGGGCTGCATTGGTTATTTTCCATACTCCCCTGAGGCTCATGTAGGAACAGACATTTAGTCCAAACTATATTACTTGGCTAACAAGATTTACAAGCAGTTTGAGATAATGCAATCATTTCCAAAATTAAGGAAGGGCATTCTCTAAAAAGTAAAGCTTGGGAGGAGGGTGCTGAGGGCTCATTTTCTCAAAATTCATTATCTGCAGCCTGGGTTTTGCACACGTGTGTGTGCTGCTTTCAGACTACGATGACTGAATTAAAGGCCAGCTCTATAGATTCAGAGCTAGCTTTATGTGCAGCATCATTTTTCATCCTCATCCAGATTTTTCCCCTCTCTGCTTCCCATGAATTTTATACAAACAAATAACAGCACCTAAGCAGGGTGCCCAGCCTTGTCTCATCACCCGCTGTGTGTTACCCCACGCAGCCTTCCCTCATGAGGAGCAGTGCAAGAGCAGAACATGCATCAATACCAACAGGAATGCTGAGCTAATGCAATAATGCTCTCCCAGATGGATGCCTGCTTCACAGTGTGTCAGATCCCCAGGGAGTCTGCCTGCTTCCTTATTCACCTGAAGCTGTGGAGTAATGTGGTTAGCTTTCCAAAATGATCGATGGTCGGTGAGTCACAGAAATCAGAGATGGAAAAACCAACTGCACCATGCTGCTGTCCACCACCTCACCTATGGGTGCATCCATGCCTACACACACAAGCTTCCTGCTGCCCATGCAGGATCCCTCCCTAGGGCCGAGTACATTTGGATTTTAAATTACTCCAGTGATGGGGTTCCCAGCGTGTCCCTGGAAGTCTGTGAGCTAACCACGCAGACGTCACCCACTGTACTGACAGTCCTTCCTTCCCAAATGACTAATTATCTCTTGCTCCATCATCCTTGCTGAGCTCCAGCATCCTGCTGAGTTCCCTGCCAGTAAACAGCCTTGTCTCGGTTCCGCCAAGCTCTCCACACACATTTCTGCTGTTTCACTACAAGCAAATCCCTCAGGCTTTCTCTGCCCATGTCTGTGGTCCTCCTGGGCTGTGCACTGAACCATGTCCATGTAGGCAGCTGAGGTTTTAGTGCAGAAGGATGAGAAGATGTGGGCAGTCGTGGTTGAAAGGGCAGGATGGCCAAAGCAGAGGAACTCTGAGGGCTGTGCTCAGCACAGCAGAAGATGCACTGAGGTGTGACTGGAGCAGCAGAGGGAAGAGCAAAGGATCAAACCTTGCTCCCTCCCCCCCCCAAAAAAAGAATGGCGCACATTAGAAATCCTGCATGGCTGTAAAGACAAACCACCTTCATGCACTTCATCTGCCAAGTTTGACGTGTGCAACAAGGTCTGGTAAGCGCACAGGATGTTTAATATTAAATGTACGATTCATTATTTACACCACAAAAAGTGCATGCTAAGGAGCTCTTCCAAGGCGAGCAATGTGCTGAGCCTGGCCCCAGAAAACCTCCTTGCTGGCTCCTCCCACCAAGGCCAAGGGGAACAAACTCTTTAAAAGTCTGGGAACGCATCCACCAGCAGCAGGGGTGTATGTAGGTCATGGTGATGCAGCGGAGCCTGGGGCTGGGGCCAGGCTGGCCAACGCTGCCTGGGGCCAGCGCTGTGCCTGGGACTCTTTCCCCAACCTCCCCTCCTGCCAACCAGCTCTGCCCATGGCATGGTGCCCCTCTGGGCCCTCCCTCCTGAGCCACACCATGGGGAAAAAGTCCCGCCCGTGGTCTTTTCTGATTTCTGACAAGGTGAAGGCAGCAAGGGGGGAAATGAACAATTTCAAAGGAGGACAATGACATCAAGGGACGGGAGAGGCTGGACAGGGAGCTCAGCAACCCAGGTTGTGAGCGTAGGGGAACTCCAGACTCTGGACATAAGCGTGAGGAAACAGGACTGTGAGGCTGCAGAGAGGGACTCTTGCTAGAGATGGTGGGGAAAACTCCAGACCTCTTTGGAAATCCCGCTCATTTCACATGGATACAAAACAGAGCTGGGTTGCCAAACAAATACAAGAGAGTTAAAGCTAAAGGTACCCACCAAAGCCTTAGATCCAACCTCAGGCAGTGCTTCTTTGAAAGAAAAAAGTGGTTTTCTCTTAACTGGTTAATAGTTCAAACTCTGGCCAAATTTGTAGGAGCCTGCAGAGAACCTGAGGATCAGCTCACGTCGTTAATGTCTGCCCATTATCCTTGTGCTGCTGCTGGGAGCACGGATGGACCCTGCCTCCTGCAGCTTTCTCTTGGGGCTGTGCCAGGCTGTCCCAAATCCAACGCTGCCGTGCCCAAAACCACCCCGTGGCTCAGGGCTAGGCAGGCAGGCTGCCCTCCCCATATCTCTGGAAGTCCTGACTGTTTTATTTTGGAAATACTGATAGCAAGAATCATCTTCTGAAGGAGAGAGTGAGCTCCTGAATTATGCTACCAGCAAGGCTTGTCTCTCAGCACGCCACCGGGATGGCTGTGACATAAACAGTGTTTTCCAGGGGGGTTTCGTGTTGATGCATTCAGAGTACCTCATTGCCTGCCTCCCAGACACAGGAGCTGTTTAGGAGACATGACTTTTCAGAGAAAGCAGCTGTGGTATTTTCCCCTTGCAGAGAGCAAGGGGAAAAAAAAAAAAAAAAGGGAAAAAGTTTGCAGCAAGAGCCAGCAGCACACAGTGTAAGAGACTTTCAGCAGATCCCTTTATCCTCACCACACCGTGATGAGCCGAAGTTGGACGCTTTCATATCAGTGCTTCTCCCATAGAGCTTCCACCAGAACCTTCTCCAGCACTTCAGTGCTTTCCATTCCTGCACGGACTTGTATTTGTTGGTGAGGAAATGAAACTCAAGACTCCAGAAAATGCAATGTAAAATCCTATTGCACCCATACTCCACGCAGATCAGACAGAGAATGTGCCTCCTCGTGACCAATGCCCGTGTGCTTAGCAGCAAAACACAGAGAGCTGGAGGAAGTTCCTCACCCAAATGCCACCATGCTGAATATTTCCAAGTGTACCTGATGGAAGCCCGCACCCTTCAGCTTCCAGGTGCCCAGTGGTTTGCACAGTGCACTTCCAAACCACTCACTGCTCACCGGCAGGGCTGCCTTGCTCTGAGTCAGCAGAAGCTGCCTGAGACACTAAAGCTGCTCAACGTGATGGAAGAAGCAGCAGGCAAAATCCTGTAACTCATCAGACAATGTAAGATATCATAAGTAATAAGCAGCAGTGGCAGTCTACAAAGTGGTTTATAAAGGGCTTGATGAGTAACTCAGCTGAGCCTCTGGATTACACACAAGACGAATAATTTCATTTCTGTCATGCAGCAGCCCATCTGCAGTGTGCAAGGAACCATCCCTGCTTCTCACATCTCAAGGGCTTCGGATAAAAGGCTGAGAATCTCGCTGCCAAAACCAGGAAACACAAGACAAGTTTTTCACTTGCTCCTGAAAGAGACGAGAGATTCTCTATGCCAGATTTCTGTAATTGAGGAGCACTTGATAGGCACAGATGTGCAAATCCTGAAATGGACACACAATTGTGAAAAGTTTGAGAAGTGGGCCATGCTGGTTGATTGCTGCTCCCCAATTCAAAACCAGATTTGGCTGGAGGCACTGACTTACATCCTATAAAACTGCACTGATTTCCGCCCTGTGCAATACTGCTGAAATTCAGGGGACAAAATGCCTGCAAGGGGGACCCAGAGTGAACCTGCACACTGTCAGGTGCAGGAGCTACAAGCACCCACTTCTCTGATCCAATCACCACCTCCAACGTTAGCAGTCCTGCTTCCTCAGCAGAGCCTCCCTGGCTATCTGCCTAGGGGATCCTACTGCTTCAGCTTTCCTAATCTCCCTGCATTTTTCACCAGGCTGTCTCCACTCTGGCTTCTCACAGAGGGTCCCTGAGTAACCCACTCTCTACTTTGAATTGCTTGAATAATTCAGAGACATGGAGAAGCCAACAAAGAACTTGCCTGATTCTCCTGAGGGTTTTGAGTCAGCATCTTTGCATCTACTTGCAACAAGGAAACCTGCTGCACATGCAGCATGTGTGTTACATCCTAGGCACGTGCTTCCTTGCAGGTTTGCCTGGAAATGCACAGCAAGGCTGATGTGGCCAAAAGGCACTTGGCTCCTTGCAGAGCTCTCATAGAGTCAGACTGATAATGAGCATTCACCTAGGACTGACAGGACTTCAGCCCTGATACTTCTCTGCCTGCACAGAGACACTGTGGGATGGGGTGGGCAGCTGAGCATGAGCCAGCTCATCCCCACGCCCCTTGCGAGGTGAGTCCTGCTTGCTGTTAGGGAGCTTCTACTGGAGGGCAGGAAGGCTCTGCACAGGGATCTGGACAGGCCGAGGGGCCGAGGGCAATGGCAGAAGGTTCAATAACCCCCTGCAGCACTGCAGGCTGGGAGAAGAGTGGCTGGAAAGTGGTCCAGCAGAAAAGGACCTGTGGGTGCTGGTTGACAGTGCCTGGACATGAGCCAGCTGTGCCCAGGAGGCCAAGGTGGCCATGGGTATCCTGGCTTTTATCAAAAATAACATGGCTGGTGGGACCAGGGAAGTGATTCTTCCCTGTACTCGGCACTGGTGAGGCCTCACCTCGAGCGCTGTGTCCAGTTCTGGGCCCCTCAGTTCAGGAGGGACACCAAGGTGCTGGAGCAAGTCCAGAGAAGGGCAACGCAGCTGGAGAAGGGTCTGGAGCACAAGTCCTGTGAGGAACAGCTGAGGGAGCTGAGGTTGTTTAACCTGGAGAAAGGAGGCTCAGGGGTGACCTTATTCTCTACAAATCCCTGACAGGAGATTTGACCCAAGGTGGGGGTCAGCCTCTTCTCCCAGGCAACTAGTGACAGGACAAAAGGAAACGGCCTCAAGCTTTTCAGATTGGACATCAGGAAGAATTTCTTCACTGAAAGGGTGGTCAGGCATTGGAAGAGGCTGCTCAGGGAAGTGGTGGATTCACCATCCCTGGAAGCGTTCAGGAAATGACTGAATGTGGCACTCAGTGCTGTGGTTTAGTTGACAAGGCGGTGTTTGGTCAAGGCCTGGACTCGACGATATCAGAGCTCTTTTCAAATCTTAATGATTCTGTGATTCTAAGCAACAATGCACTCCTGGGCTCTTGCCAGGAGAGCTGGGTTCATGTCAAATGGAAAGACATCAGGAGAAAACATCTTCAAAATGCTTCGGAGCACTGCCTTGCACTTCAGCGCACTGCGCTGAGGGAGAGCTGCCCCAGCCACCCTCCCTTTTGCACCCCCGTGTGCAGTAGCACCACTGCCACCGCCTGAGAAAACCCCTGGCTGATGTGCCTCAGGCATGGGGACAGTGGGTCCTGGCTTACTCCTAGGACAGCCATTTCCTGAAACTCATCCACCTCTCACACAGCTCTCTGCTGCTTGAGGCAGCACAGGCAACATCCTCCAGCCCCCACAAGCTCATCTGCCTCCTGCTCGGCAGCAGCAGGCAAACTTTTGGCTGCAGATTTCACCAGCAACCCCAAAGTGGAACTCTCCATTCTGAGACATTTCCAGGCAGCCCTGCTGCTCCAGCACCTCTTGCCCTGTATGGTTCAGCACCACCCAGAGCTGATTTTAAACCCTGAAGAGCTGGTTTCCACCATGCCACAAAGAGCCGTATAACAGCACCCTGAGAATCACCTCGTGTTTAGAGGAGGAGAGTTTTGTAATGAAAGAGGACAGAAGTACCTGGGATAGTCTAGTTAAAAATAACTTGGAGCAACCAAATTGCCAATGCTGTTTTTTATGAATCTCTGGTCTGCCACTGCTCCTGGCTGGTGGCAGGTGGGAGTCCCTGCAGCAGTCGGAGTGTGGGGTGTGGGAGTGGACTCAGCAACTCTTGTGCCATGGCTGACAGTCCAAGGCACAGCTGTGCAAGCCAGGCTGGCAGGATGTGAGGCCAGGAGCACACCAAGCTGGGCCTAGGGAGCAGGCTGGCTTCCCAAAGCATGGCAAGATAACAGCACAGTCCAGCCTTCCCTCCAAATTCATGACCATGAGACATCTGCGCTTTGCTGCCTTTGTCCATCTGCTCCAAAACAAAGACCCACATCTCTGATGGCAAAAAACACGGCACAAACAGCTGCCCTTCACCCAAGAACCCAAAAACTAGCCAGGGAAGTGTGCAAACCCTGGCTTCTCCTGCTCTACAGCTGGGGGACTGTCAGTAAGGAGATGGGAACAAACACCTTCTGGCTGAAGGACAGCTTCCAAGAGGGCTGTGGTGAGGCAGAGCGTTTCTATTCTGAGCCACATCTCATAAGGTCTCCAGCACACGGCTGCTTTCCCAGACCTTGCTCTAACTTCTCTGGAATGATGGGAGGGGAGGGGCAGGCCATGGAGCCCACCTTCCTGGGGGGCTGCCTTTTGGCACCATGACAGTGGGCTTTCAGTTTCAAGGGGGGCACATAAATATGCCAGAGTGCTGTGGGCCGTGCTGTCAGTCAGTTCAGTACACCTAATTCTGCAACATCAAATGTGTCAGGCTCTCCAGTGCTCATTTCCTAATTTATTCTCCCAGGCTGAGACAGTTGGTTTGTGCCTGTGTAGCTCCTCTGCAAGGCAGATTCAGAGACTATCCCAGCTGGGTAGTAAACCAGGATAACAGTGTGTTGCAGCAGAGGAATTAGCAAATGGAAAGGAGAGCAGAGCAAGGGGATGAGCATGGAGGAGAGCTGGCATGATCACGTCTGCAGTGATTTATTTTCAATTTCACTTATGAAAACCTCCCTGGGCACAGATTGCCTTTCCCCACGTCATCTTTGCTATCACTCCACCTTGAGACTGGGTGATGTGGGCGTTTGATAGACTACCTGGAAGCCCGGTTTATCTCCCTGGTGTTTCCCTGTGGCGTGATGAAACCTCTGCTTCAGAGAGCTGTGCCAGCCACACCAGGCAAAGCCCTTGCTGTCCCCAGGGCAGGCCTGCGTTGCAGTGCCCCAAAGAACAACTGCATCCCCACCTCTGAGGCGCATCTCAATTCCTCACAAGTGGAGAGTCTGCACACCAGCCAGCACAGGATCTCTTTGTGTGGGAAGCAAAATCAAGCAGGGAGTTTCCTCCTCTTGCACTGATAGAGACCACAAACATCGCCCTTGCAAGTGGCAAGCTGCCAATGACTCTCAAACGTGCTGTGGCCTGGACCATGCTCAAGAAAGCATCTCGTCACATTATTAGCATTATCAGTTATCAATCAGCTTTCTTCCTCTCCTGTGTTTTGGTCATCAAAGTGTTGAGGGCTGGTGCTGCTCCAAAGAACTGGATTCCTTCTGCAAGAGTTTTGCACCCATCTCTTCTCCCCAAATTGCTCGTGTCTTCCACATCCCCATGGGTTTTTGAGACCTAATCAGCCAGATCCAGGAGCACCTGCCATCCTGCATTTTGGACCCTGGACAGGACAAACTGCAGCAAAACTAAAAAAAGGGCACTGATTTCACAAGTCAAATGCTTCTTTGGAGCAATGGAAAAACACCTACTTCCCCTGTTAAACCAGGATTTGTACATCTGCCTTCAGCGTCTCGCACAAGGAATTATGGCTGCCTCATCGGCAGGATTTAGAGCTGCAGTCAGCTCAGAAAGATCACGAGGCTGTGTTTACTTTCTGACAGATGTACGGGTTTATCACATCCTCTCCTTTGAATCCACATCCCCTCGAGTACATATACCCAAGGTGTCTTTGGGCAGAACTCCGAGAACGTGAGTGAGAGAAGATCCTGCCTTTTTCCCGGGTTAGGCTCCCTGTCCAAGCACAGCAGGACTGATAGCACAAGGCAATGCTGGAGAACGTGTTTCCTCACTTGTGCATGTACCATTTTGGGTCTAATTCACCCTGGCTGACAGCTACTAATTTGACAAGTACTTTAACCAGACATGTTTTTAGAGTGTTTCCCTTGCTCATGCGTGCTGGGCTACGCAGTTGCACGCTGTGATTGTGCATCTAAAATTATGGGAGCTGATAAACTGAAGGCAGAAAAGGCAGTTAGAGCTCAAGCAAAAGCCTGCCAAGTTTCTAATAAAATTCAAAACACAGCAATATTTAAGAGCGTACACGAAGCCAGCGTTTGTCTGTGTTTCAGTCTGCCTTGAAATCCCCTGAGCAATCAACCCACATGGAGGCAGCTTAAGGAATGGAAAAATCAGTCACTTCTATTTCTCATGTCTTTTTTAGTCTGCAAAGTACAATATGCAGTGGGAAAATAGGATCCAAACCACTTACTCTGCAACAAAAGCAATTTTGGTTGTTTTCAACTTGAGAAAACCAATGATACCGCTTCCTAAGGCCTGCCCTGACAGAAGTCCATGGATGCCTGACCAGTCACCTATCCTCCAATATGATGTTTCTTAAAAGAAACCCAAAGTCCCCAAATGATCCTTTAGTTCCATGGGCACTAAAGAAACTTGCTCACAAGTCTAAGTAACAAAAAAATCGATTCCTCCCACCATTACTACTGCAATTCTTAGCTATTTAGTGCCCCACTCCCAAGCACAGGTTTTTAATCACTCCTTCTTAAATATCCAGGAGGGAAGAGGCATTTGTGCTGCATCTGTGGTCATCTCTTACACACCAGGTTTGGGAGATCTCAACTGCCAAGGCTCCTGTTCTCCCCTAGTCCTGCAATGAAAACAGAAGAAACAGCTCTCTGCTGCCAAAAAGTGCCCTTCAGAGGCCTTATCCAGGCCTAGGTGGATAGCAGGAGAAATCCTTGTGAAAGCTTTCACTAGACAAGATGCCAGCGGCCCTGGGTTGCAGGTGATATTTCCTGAGCTCTGACGATGTGAAGTTGCACGCTGGTGTTCGGCACAACCCCTTAAAATCACCACCTTGTGCAATAAGATTGTTTTTCTAAATGTCATAGGTGACATTTCAGCTGCTTGTTTTACCAACTGGAATTGCAGCTCATGGGCAATGAGAAGTAGTGCCCTACAATGAGAAATACCTTTGTTTGTTAAAATTTTGGCTCTGAATTTCACATCTGAAGTACTAATTGCCCTTATGGTTGGAGCCTTTCCCGGTTTTCCTTTTGAATATAAGGGATCTCAGATCCTTAAACAAGGCAGCATGAATCACTACATTTGCGTGGAGGCCACTTGCAGCTCTGGCTTAAGGAAAAATTCTTTATTGCCTCTAAATGTCCACAATTCTCTTTAGAAGAATATTTACTATCAGACCTGCCCAAAAATGTCTTGCTAGAAGTTTTTTCCCCACCCAAAACTTATCTTGGAACTATTTTCTGAAAATGTCAAGCCTTCTCTATTCTTCAGACAAAATGTTTGAATACCACATTTCCCCTGACTAATTTTTACAGTATTATTTTCAGTGTTCTTTTTAATTCCTACTATTATTATTGTTATTAAAATACCCAATTCCCTGCCATTACTTCACATCCTCACTGTTGCTGATTCCTACCCATTTCTTTGACTTTCCTTACAGCATTTCATTGATTTTTCAAAACTGTCAAAAAATGGAGGGGAAGAACAACTGCTCTCTTACTTCTTTCTGCTAAACAGTTTTCTCAATTCTGAAATGCTGCAAGTTACCACAGCCATGGTTTTACTTCTCATTTGCCACATCACAGATTTCTTCCCATAAACTCAGGGAATTCTGGGAAAGACGGAGAGTAGAAAAAGAGACGTTTAAAGAAGAAAGTAAATAAAGAATTTCTTCCCCACCCCTACCAGGGCCTTGACAGTCACATATAGTCCTGTTTCATAAGATTGAATAAGAGCCAGAAAACAAAGAAAAGGTGATGATTCTAGGGTTTGGGTTGGTTTAGGGATTTTTCCTGGATTAATCTAGCATTTTCTTATTTCAATGCTCTGAGGTTTTGTATTTTTTCAGTTAAATTTCATTTCTCCCTCTTCAACGAGGGACTGTGTAATTCAGACTACGTACTAACTTCTCCTATTTAATATTTCACCAGCTCACCTGGCATTCGCCTCCAAAAATAGGGTTCAGCACCGATTATCTCTGGTTATGGGAATAATTAACTCCGCGCAGGCAAACCCGCGTCGTGCGTCGCGTCCGAACACCGTTCCGTAATCCTTCGTGGAAAGAAAACTGCAAGACGCAGGTCACATCCCCTGCCCTGGCGTCTGCTCAGGATGCACCCCGAGGGCTCTGTCCTGGGGAAATGCTGTCTCCAAGGTCAATCCAGCCCTGGGAAGCCCAGGCACAGGCAGTTTCCTGGTTACAAGGTATTGGTCTTCCGCACCAAGCGCCCGCTTCCCGCTGGTGAGATACAGAGCGCGAAAGCTCTGGGGCATTATCAGCCTAAGTCAACACGAACTATTAATAATCATTACTTCTGCACTGCATATTGCCTGGCACCCTCAGCCAGATTTAGCTCTGCTTTCTGCATCACAGCCCTACACATGGTCGTTACCACACAGTTTACAAACAATGCAATTACTTGGGTGATTACTAAAGCTACAGATATGGCAGAAAGACCTTTTTTATCTCTTGAACCATCAGAAAACCTACAGGCTAAAAAAAAAAACAAACCAACAAAAAAACCCCCCAAAACCAAACCCAACAATAAAGTGATTGTTACAGGGATTAAATGATTTTTTCCTCCCATACTTGCTTGAGTGTTTGCCTTTTTCCTGGTTACTGGTTATTATGGATTACTGCCCTAATCATGCTGGCAGCAGCACTGCCAGGCCCTGTTTTTTGTGGAGAGAAGGGGAGCAGAGGAGTGTGAGTAGGTGGGTGCTGCTGAGCTGGGGAAAAGCAATTCAGGGCAAGACAGCTGAGATGGACCAAAGTGACCAGCTCAGACAGGGACAGAGGGAATCACTGCCCCATAACTGCCAAGTTTCAGCTATTTTCAGAGCATAACTAAGATTTTCTGCTTTTAATTCTGAATCATAACTCTTAGAGTCCTTTAAACTGTCAGAATTAAGAGAAGTAAAAAGAAAACCTGGAATAAGGACAAAGCAAACAGAAATTAACATTCAGAGAACATTCCTGATACTTCTCAATGTTTATAAATGCTAAAATCTTAAGCTTTTCTACTTCCACTATCTGTCACAGACAGCAAATCCTGGCTCTGCAGGGCAACACCACGGACCCACACTGTTCTGGACAATGATATCATGCTCCTGCTGTCCAGTATCCTGTCCATCCAGCCTGACAGAGATGTGCCCTTGTTTGGCCCATCACATCAATGCTCTTACATTTTTGGAAATCCCTATGTCTCCCAGGTACACGGATCAGGACCTCCAAGCCATGAGCAGCTGCCCTTATAATGCACATTAAGGGACACAGACTAACTAGGAGGCAGGTGCCAAGGAATATGAAAGACCTTGAGGAATTATTTTTTTAAAAAAAAGCTATGTCCCAAACCCATGAAGTTCTATTCTAGGTTTGAAATGCAGTGTGTAGAGCTGGAGCCAGCCTTTCAGCTCAGCAAATGCTAAAGCACGTCAGAAACCCTGGGAAGGTCTGCTGGTTTCCCTCAGGAGACACTTGACTGAAGCCAGCAAGGGGAGGCTCTGAATAGGACACAGCTGCTGGTTTTCTCCTCCCAGCGGACTCAAGTCCCACCTGCAGGTTGCTGAATTTCTCAGAGCTCGCCCCAAAGCCCCCGGGCTGGCAGGGGAGTTGCTGCAATGCCGCAGGCTGCTCCCAGAGCCCTGTGCCTTAATTTCCCATCTGCAAGGGCAAGATTTATGGGGGAGTTAGGTTTGTACAAAGTCTACAAAGTCCTGTGAGTGGGATGGTGCTGGCATGGCCCTGGATGTGGAAATGCTGCTCCATCAGCTGAAGGAATAAGCTACTGTGGGTGCTAGGAGAGAGCGAGTAGAGAGAGGTGATGCAGGCAAACTGGAGATGCTGGATGCCACACACAGCAGGGCAAAGATTTCCCCCACTGGCCTCAGACACCTATTTTTAAACTATTGCATATGTTTCCTTTCATTACCAGTCATACTCATTTGCTTTGAAAGGAGGTTACAAATAAGGAGAAAGTCCCTCGTTAATTGACTGGGTGATTTATTGCATCCTCCCTCTCTTAGCAGCCACACAGGCTTAAGAGCTGCGTGAGGAATAGCTGCTCAGCTTTTGTTTGGAAATGAGCTGGGTGAAGACTAATGTGGAGGAGATGGGAATAACCCCAGTCACTGGCTGCCTGTTTTTCAGCTACAGAGAGCTCTTCAGTGGCAGGGCGGGGGGGGTCCCCAAAAAGGAGGTCCTCCCTGCACTGTGCTGGTCACAGGTCAAAATCTGTCCACCACTCTGTCTGGTGTGTATCCTGGAGCACGAAAATTTGCCCTCCCTTGGCACTTCTGAAAGATGTAAATACAGACAGGATAAGTGGACTGAGATTTTCTAAAATCTCATTTACAGGCACGTTTTCAATGTACAGAAGTACCCTTGCACTCTGCTAACCCAGAGGGCAACTCGTGCTGTCCTTAAAGTCAGTCCCAGCAACTGAGTTAGCAAACGGGTTTCAGGATGCTTTCAGCAAGGCCAGAAAGTACCACTGAGAATTGGGCTTCCCTGGGTAATGAGAGAGGGGGAGGAAAAAGATAAAAAAGCCTAAAGGAAAAGGAAAAAGAGTATAAGGAGTAACGTAATGGAAGGGAGAAGGGAATAAAGAAGAGAAAGTGTAAACAAAGTTTAAAACAAGCTTCAAAAGCCATCAAGGAAACAGAAAATAAAATGAACCCCTGATCTCTAACAAGGTGTTCAGATGTCTTGATTCTGGGTATGAACAGAAGATCTTGGACAGGCAGACCAGAGCTATTTGGAGCAGCTTGCTGGCTTTCCCTGGAGTTTAATAATAGCAACTGTATTTATACGACTAAAATGTTTTTGTTAAAAGGCTAAGTACTGGTATGTCATGCTAGTCACTTTAATTTAAAATAAATTCGAAAAGTTCTCACTGGAAAGGCTTGCAGCTAACTATAAATATATGCAATATGCTGATGGATTTTTTTTAAAGCAAATTTATTCTTCTTCAGAGGCACTAAATTGCACAACTGTGCAGCATTTCTGTGGCACAAATTTTCAGAGGCCCCGGGAGTCAGGATTTCTAACTGATGTGGCCGCATTTTTATTTTTTTTAGCCATTCTGCAGGTAGTGGCAGCTCTGGCTGGTATGATGTGGGTTTTTGATCCATGAAGAGATTCAAAAAGATAGGGGGGAGAGAGAGATGAAGGGAAAAAACAAAAAAGGAGGAGTCCTGGGCAGGGTGACAGCACTTCTCCTCCCTGTTACTCTGAGCACTTGGATGACAAACTGGTCAGTCAACTATGAGTCTGAAAGAACTTACCCAGGCTCCTGTCCCAGGGCTTCTCCAGATGAGCAGTGATGGCCCCAAATGCCCACTCATTACTTTTCCCTAAGAATGGAAACCACAGAAGGTTTCTCCCAGGAATGTCCAACCTGTGCCCTGCACCAGCAGCACTCAGGGGAAGATGTTCCTTCATGAAACAAGGACAGCTGGATGATGAGCTGGCTGGCACTTCCCTCCCTTCCTTCCACTGGGAACTCGTTGCTGGTGGCCAGCAGAAAGCAGAGCCCATGTGAATCCTTTGGCTCCCGCAAAGTGAAGAGTGCCCAGTCCCATCTCCCATGCCCTGTGTGGCCACAGCAGCAGATTGCCCTTTCCACTGACCCCTTCCATCTCCTTCGCAAGCCTCAGGATGCATTTCAACCCCCAGCTTCTGTAAACTGGCCCAGCCCTGGTCACTCCAGCAGTGCCTTGGTCAGCAGCACCCTGCCAGCAAGGAGAAAGCAACCAGCTAGGGTCAAGACTGCAAAAGCAGTGCTGCTGAGTCCCTCACCCAGGACTCCAGCCCCCAGTGAGCTCTCTGGTACATGGTGCAGCTCCATCCCACCAGGGCAGCCGGAGGACACGCTCCATTCACCGGCCTCCACCAGGAGCGGGGTTTTCATTGCAGTTGTGTAAAGGATAATTATGGTGAATTCCTTAGAAGGGACTGAAGTCAGCCTGCTACCAGATAGCAGGAAATATTTATAACAATCACTTCCAACTGCAGCCTTTCATCTGAAATCTAAACAGAAAGCTGAAATCCCAGGCCTGTAAGTTGATACCTTGGCTATATATGGTCAAAGAACTCCATGGGGGAGAAAAAGATGCTAAGTCCCCAGCACTCCTCATACACACGGCTCCAAGAAGACCCATTAACCTCTGTAAAATTAGCAAGCCCGTGTCGTCAATTAGCTTTGAAGTATGATTGTCACGCTGTTGCATTAAAGAGCTCTGCTCTCCCAGGGATGTCTCAGCATGTCACACTCACAGCCACGTGTTGTACGGCAGGGCGCAGCATTCTCTAAACGCTCAGAGACGTCCCCCAGCCTCGTGTGCCTGTGACAGCAGCTGGGAATTATAAAGCCCTGTTAACTATTGCAAAGTTATGGGGTGGCCCCCTGCACTCCCACAGGAAAGCACTGCCAGGCAGAGGCAGGGCATTTTTGTGCCGGAGCTCGCAGTCTTCTGATTCTTGGATTATGATTTCTCAGAGCAGAGCTCCAGCAGCACCCAGCAACCAGAAACAACCACCTTTAGCTCCTCCCAGGGCTTGATTTATAGGGCTTGTGCCTGCCCTTCAGCCACAGCTGTTTGTAGGAGGTTAATGAGTACTTTAGGTTGAGGTGGTCTTAATTAATAATTGGATCCTGGTGTGGATCCTGGTCTTGAGTGAGAGTTTGGCTAATGCATACCAACAGGGTTTAAATACATTATACAACACATTTTTACAAGACAGTCACTGGTCAACAGAGGAACGGTGTTTTCTGGTATTCGGGCTGGCAAAAATGAGAGCGAAACAAACTCCTGCATGAAAATGGACCTAGAAAATCACAAGGCATTGAAACGCATTGCTTCAGACTCTACTAGTGACTACGACTTACCCTTTTGGAAGGAGTTCTTCTGACAGCAAAAGTCCACATTTAACACTAAGTTTTTTTTTTAAGAACTCCCACCACAGGTCCTTCTGCAGCAGCAGGAAACGAACTGCAGAGCTTTGCTCACAGAGATGCTTCCGCACTGTGTCCCCCCTAGTGCAGAGCACAAGGTCCTTCCTCACAGCCTGGAGCCTGGCTGGCGTCGAGGCACTTCCCTGTTGCCCTCCTCTGCTTTTACCTCAGCATTTGCTGACAGGAACAGGTTGCCCAGAGAAGCTGTGGCTGCCCCATCCCTGGAAGCGTTCAATGGCAGGTTGGATGGGGCTCTGAGCAACCTGGTCTAGTGGAAGGTGCCCCTGCCCACGGCAGGAGGGTAGGAGTGAGGTGATCTTTAAGGTCCCTTCCAAAGTAAACCATTCTATGATTCTATGATGTATGTTCAAAACTAGACAGGCCTGAAAAACAGCATTGCAGGCTTTTCTTACAGGGGGGAAGAACAGGTTCATGGCCCTGTGATATTAAAAGCTTTCTTTCACCGAGACACTGCTGTTCACCACAGAGATGGCATCGTGCTCAAAAGCAGGGAGCTGGCATTCCTGCTCTCAGCCTGCTGCATGTGGGCTTCTAACAGCTCACCCATAATGTTAATCTCAAACCAGTCAAGTGAGTTTGCCAACATATATAAGCCTTGAGATGGAGCTCACAGTGCTTGGTCCTCATCAAGACATCAGCCTCTGCACAGGACATCTCATAGAGCATTCTGACAGGCATGTGCCTCTGGGGCAGCCTTTCCTTTTCATTGCAGTTGAATGCCTTCCCTGTGTTTGCAACTGAATTTCAAGAAAACAGCAGTGAACGTCTCAATTACAAAAACCAGAGATTATATCCGAAAAGTCACGTTTCCTTTTGTGAGATCTAACATACTGTCTCAACCTGCTTATTGTTATTAAGCAAAAAGCAGCAAATTCATTTCTGCATATGTCCCTGCCATATGGGGAGTCAAAACCATGAGAACCACTTCTATTTCAATACAAGCCCTTCTTTGTCTCTCTTTCTGTAACTCATGCTGTATCTCACAGGGCATGAGCATTAAACCACCAACCAACCAAATTTTGGTCCCTCTCAGTGCCAAAGCAGCAGCAACACCAGCCAGCTGTGACACAGCAAATGGTGAGAGTTCCCAGGGTGGAAACAACCCCTGGACACAGCAAACCTCTTTGCAGTGGTGGCAAAAAAGGATATACAGGCTTATAGTTCAAAACAGAACCCCCCCAACAGGGGGGTTTTGCTGGTAGTTATTATTTGTGCTAGTTGTTATTGTGTGGGCTGCATCAGAGGGCACTCTTGGGCTTATTTAGCCAGTGCTGGTGCATTCCCAGCAGGAGCTCATCCCGCAGGCAGCACCAGGCTGGGCCCACATGCACCAGCGCACATCCTACTGCAGCCTGGGGCACGTGCCCAGAGGGCACCGGGGCATCCTGATTTATATCCCAGTAAAACACAGCTCATTTATTCATTTTTGACATCTGAGGACTCAGCCTGACGGGCACCAGTCCTCTCTGCAGGGAGCCTGCAAGGCCAAACGAGGAGCAGCATTTCACCTGTGTAGGTACTCACAGCACATCTTAAGGCAGGATGACCCAGGATGGTCTGAGGCAGGGCACAAGCCTCCTAACCCTGAGATCATGACACAGAAGATGAGCAGAGGAAACCGGAATGGCAGGACAGAGGGAAGGCTCAGGTTGAAACAGAGGCACTGTGATGAAAGACAAGAGGTCTCTGTGGGAAGAAGGGGTTTTCCAGCTGCAGAGGAGGATTAGGTGTAGTGAGGAGAGACCTTGATGCCTGCTGCTTTATGTGAGAGCCTCTTTGCTGCTGACCCTCATTCCACGTGCCTCGGAAGCCGGGCTACCTCTGTCCCCCCGCGCACACTGCTCCCTGCCTTGCGTGCCACAGCCGAACACGCGGTGCTCCAAACGCTGCACAGGGAACGGGGAAGGACAAATCTGAAAAGAAAGGCACATCTGCCAGATATGCCCAAGCACAGGGCTGGAAAGGAAAAGGAGCTGCCCCCAAAAGAGCACAGTGATATTTGCATGCAGGCTCACCCTCCCCAGCTGCAGGAGCAGCCGTCTCCACTCTTTCGTGTGAATCTGCAGCATCCTCGGTAGAAATCTGTTACAAATATTTGTTGGAACTTCTCTCGACAATCTCAACACATATAACCCAGGGGTTTAGCTACTGGGGAAAGCTCTTCAGGTTTATCTGCAGTCTTTTATACTCCTCTAGACTTCAAAGATGCACTGCCTTTGCAGCTGGGATTTTTGAGATTTGAAAAGAGCTCCTCTGCCGAAAGAGCAGCCGTAGAGGCTCCCAACAGGAGCAGTGGCCAGGGGATTAGCCCTCCTGCTCCAAGGCATTTTCAGCCCCCGTTGTGGCTCAGCTGGCTTCCCTCTACCAGGCTGCAGCCACCCTTACAGCTCCTCTGGCAGAAAGATGAATTATCCTCCCTTCACCTGGCAGGAGCTGCTCCCGAGGCCTCAGTGCCCACATCTCCAAGGCAAAGGCACACCGGCCTCGTGTACCCTGCCAATAGATTCTCCTTCCTCCACTTGGCGGCCTATTAACAAGATAATGAGAAGAAAGAAGTACAAGCCTGAAAAAAGCATCTCTGATGGGAGCATTTCAAAAGGCAGCCAGTTTCCAGAAGGCAAGAACTATTCTCCACATCAATTATCTACAGAGATGCAAGAAACTGGATGACAATGAGAAATTAGATAATAAAAGCTCTGATTTAACTCATTAAGTTATGGCTCCAGGTATGTGTAGTCCCAGTGCATGCCGAATTTTATTTATGCCTGCATTGCAACCACCTCTGGAGAGCACTGCTACAAGGCACAGAGCGACTGAGGAAGAAATTGAAAGTAATTTTGTTCTGCAGCTCAAGAAATGTGAGCCATTTCCACTGTCACAGCATGCAAGCGAACATCCACCTCCCTCTCAATGGAACCTGGAGCAATGTGACTGCACCCCCACAGCAGGACGATGGCCCGGGGCCCTCCCAGCATTGTAAATCTCTGCAGGTCACTCATCGTTAGTGTTGCAATGCAGGTTTCTGTCATCAGGGCTGAAGTAGGCAAAAGTGACATTTTATTTTGTACCAGGTGTTTTCTGTAAAATAAGAGCCAACGACACCTCTAAATCTATATGGTTTCTCCTCCTCCAGCTTTTTTAATGAAAAGCAGGTATGCTTCTGTGGAGTTTCCAATTTTCCTCACTTTCACTGAGAGGAGAAAATGCAGCAAGGTACTTGCGGGGGAAATCCTCACTCAAACACCGCCCCAGTATCAGCTGTTGTGGGAATAACAACCAACAAACATACACAACCTCTGTCCCACAGGGAGGTAAGCCAAATTATCTTTATAGGCCATCTCCAGCAGATTTGGCATACATAGCTATGTTGCATTTATAGTTTAGATCAATTTGAGATGAAGCCTTTCACTACAGCTTTTTATGTTGTAAACTGATGGTCTCCACCTCAACCAAAACCTGCCTGCAGCCAGCAGAGACATCCCACAGAACAATGAAGAAAACCTTGCTCGAACATCAGGGTCACCCAGGCTGCCTGGACACACCAGCAGGCAGAGGAGGTCCTTAGGAGACCCACTCCACTCCCACTGCAGCATGCCCACACCCTTCGGAGCATGTCCCTGAGGGAAGGGCTTCCCCTGATGGTGCCTTCCAGCCTCCTAAGGGTTTAAACTCAGCCACTTAATCCCAGCTTTGTTACAGGTGTGACATAAACTGCTCTGTCCCAGATCCTGCTTTGCCTACAGCAGATTCCCACCGCCCTGTTGCGTTAATGACACACTGCTCTTTCTGTGCTGGAAGGCTTTAGTGCAGTGGTGTTGGGGGGATAACTGCTGCCAAATCAAGGCCCCTGCTCACAATAGCTGGTGCAAAGAGAACATCATTTTACTTCATTTTTAATGACCCAAATGCAAGCCTAAAGCAACTCGTGTTCAAATGCGTTAGCTGAGCTCACCAGTTCTCCCCTAATTAGTCCACGAGTCTAAGCTCAGAAAGAAATAAATGAATAAAAACTTATGCCACCAATCAAAGGGCGCTGTACCCAGCCAGGGCTGAAGGGCAGGCACTGCTCCCCACTCCCCATGGGTGTTGGGGGAGGTCACCATCACGTTGAGCTCTAGGTCCCAAACTGGCACGTGGCTTTGCCACTTCCACCTGCTCCTTTGCAGGATTTTCCATCGCATAACTGGGGTGCTAGAAGCAGATCCTTACTTGCAAAGAGCTGTTGCACAAGTTGCCTGACAATACACACCTTCCCAACGTAGGGGCTTTCATGGAAGAGCTGAGGTGCTGAAGTGTTGTTGCTTCACCTTCTGTCACAGTTGCTGTTAGCAGGGTTTCTCAAAACACTCGGCCTGAAATGCATCCCCCCTACCTAAGTTTCCAGAGTCAATGAAGGAAAGTTTGGCTCAAAATGCAAAATGAATCTTCTGTGAAGCAATAAATAACTAAAAAAAAAAAAATCTGACAACCCCAAACTTCAATTAATTTCTTTAGACTTCCAAATTGGTTTATTCAGTTGCAGATTTCCTGAAAGGTAAATCTTTCTTCCCTAAATAAAAATGCTCACACGGATCAGTGCATTTTCCCTCATGTACAGGAAAGGAATTTTAAACTCTAGCTGGAAGGGAAGGGATTAACACAATATTAAATATGGAACTCTTCATGTTATCCTTTTTCTTTCCTCTCTCACATGCACTGCCTTGGCACCAAAACGCTGATAAATAGCAGGAAAATTCAGATCAATTTAGTTCTTCCTTTCCCAGACAAGTGATTTTTCTTGGCAAGGCTAGAAGTATTCTCTTTTCCTCATTGCTTTTACCTTTGATGCCTAGTGCCAAGCCAGGGTTCTCCCTGCAAACACACTGAAGATGAAACTTGATAGCTTTTTCCAAGTACTTGTTGCAGACTTGAGCAGCACAACCTTGCTCTAAGGTTTGATGGCACAGGGGGGCTCTGACGAGGACCCAAGCACTTTGCAGCTCTCAAGTGCTCAGCAGCGGCTAAGAGGAAGCATTCATACAAAACATGGTGATTTTGGCCCCTCTTTCACTTTTTCCTTCCACTCCTTTTCCAATTATTCACATTTTACCTTAGACCACCTCATCCCCACAGATGCAGTTCCCTGGGCATCCTTTCACCTGCTCCCAGTGGCTGAGGCATAGGCAGGTGCAGCCCCCAGGTGTATGTGCACCGTGAGGTATTTGCATCCCTTTTGGAGGCGGCTGCAGTTGCTGCCTGAGGGAGCCCATCTGCTCACACCCAGAGGAAAGGGCAGTGGTGTGGATTTAGCTTCGTGGCTGAGCTGGGCAATAGCTGCAGGTGACAAATGAACTGTGCCCACGAGGCAGAGCGGTGGCTGAGCAGTGCCACGCTCCCTTTGATGTATAGGATTAAGTGCCTGTTTTTTACGCCCCGGGAGTCTGACCGTGTTTTCCAGAAGGCCTCTGGTTTATATCATGTGTGTGGTTAAGTAGGTTGCTGTGGCTCTCCCTTGTCACTGGTGCTGACTCTGCTCTTCTCCATTTCACACCAAAAACCCGAGACCCCAGCACAATATCAGCGTGTCTGGCCCTGACATTACAGCGACTGGGGGTGGAAATCAGCCCCTCTTGTGCCCCACAACCACAGCCTCATTGTTTTCGTGCCCACAAAGGCAATGGACGTCTCCTCTCCCAGGCTTCCTCCCAGCACTGCCAAGCCTCTGGCCCTGCCTCACAGCTGGCAGCTAACAGCTTCCCAGCACCTCCCCTAAAAATGCACTCCTTCAGCAGGGTAATGAGCTCCCCAGGTTGAGTCTTTTACTGACTCCCCACAAATCACTGAGAGGACAGACTGCTGGTTTGGTTCATTAGCAAGTGTTTTGTAGAAATCTGTTTGTGTATTTGCAAGACACCAACATGCTCATTCACACTAATGCAGGAATGCTCGAATTGAGAAGCAACTTAAGCCTTCCACCTTTCCTTCCAGCTCTAGAGGACTGGCAATTGAGAGCAATTCTTCTCCCAGAGCAGGGCAGCTTCTTCCCTGGCACACCAAGGAGCAGACAGGGCACACTAGATATTAGTCAGCGTCTTTCTTAAGACCACAGCTCTTGGAGCCCTGGGATTCAACAAGAAATTTAATTTCCACCTAAAACGCAGTGAGTGAAGGATGCCCTGAGGTTTTAGCTCTTGGCACAGCAGAGGAAAACATCACCAGAAAGGCTCAGACAAATAAAATGAACCTCAATGGCATTGGCATCACTTTCGGGTCTTGTAACATTTTAAGCAGCTGTATCACCAGGGAAGGAAGCTGTTTGTGACAACATCACAGATGTGACTCATGGGCTTTGCGCACTGAAAGGAGAAAGGTTCCTCGCGAGCAGAATGTGGGGGCAAAGGCCAGGCAAAAGATTGCTAAGGAATCTTTGCTGTCTGACCATTCAGGAGCCACTCTGGGAGCCACAACTGCACCACTCGAGACTT
The DNA here is from genome assembly GCA_014706295.1 of Lycocorax pyrrhopterus obiensis. NCBI lineage: Eukaryota > Metazoa > Chordata > Aves > Passeriformes > Paradisaeidae > Lycocorax > Lycocorax pyrrhopterus. The sequence continues at coordinate 1,520,859 of JACSVZ010000004.1, forward strand.
TCACTGCTGGGACCAAAGCCCCTTTGCAGCGGGCAGCTCCAGTGAACCCCCAGGTGCCCAGCTTGGCTCCCACCACACACCACACTCACACAGACAAGATTCCCTCACTGTCTCAGTCCCAGGTTTCCTGCAGCAGAGTCCCAGATGTCTGTTCTTTCAAGTAATTTAATCGAGGTGCAGTCACACTGTAATAGCCTGAGCTGATGCCTCCAGGCTCAATGAAGGAATCCCTGGGCTTCTGCACCCTTACAGTCTGTGCACCCATCCCTCTCATCCTCTTTATGCCCCTTACACCTGATATCTGTTTGGGGTCTTCTGCTTGTTTATTTGGGTTCTACAGAGTCTCTAAGGGACTGGCCACCCCCAGCCAGTGCTGCAGGTCCCCCTGCCCTTTGTCAGACAAAGGACTGGTGCCAGGTCACAGCGCCTTGCCTGAGGCTAGAACCATTTCCCCCACCCTGGGCACAACCTGCAGCTCCCACTGCAGCTGCACACACAACAAGATACCTGCACTAGGTGTGTTCCTCAACAAGAACAGGCGACAAGGATGCATGAAAAGGAGCCCCAGCCTTTCACCTGTGCTTTTCAAAGCTACTGCCTTCAGGAGGCAGAATCCCTTTGGCACTTCGTAGCTACAAATTAAAACAGGGACCACTTCCTTTGGCACCCAGGGCGGAACTAAAAGCCTTCCTTAAGGGTTTCAAGTTGCTGAGGAAGAGGAATTTTGGATAACTTGAGGCTGATTCTGCAGTTCTAATCTGTCAGATGATATGAATCCATCCAAGCTTTCCCTCATCGTGATTCTGCATTAACACCCAGCAGCAGCTATGGGATGAGAGCTGCTGCTGCAGTCCATGAAGCTTGCTGGCTCAGATGGCACGGTGCAACAGGGAATGTTTGAGCACAAAGCAGGCACTCTACAGGGGAAACCAAACTGCCCTCCTGGCTTGAAGAGGACAGGTGAAAGGATCAGAAGACAGGGACTATATAGATGATGCAGCAAAGGAGCAGGGAAGGGAAGTAGCTGCTTTAGTGGCTAGAGGGAACTTGTAGGAAAATAACCTGATAACTATGCAGGATTTGTGGAGCAAAGGGGAACGCTGGCATGGTGCTCCCTGGAGACACTAGGACACCCCTGGCTGGCAGGCACAGGGGCAAGAGATTTTTCTCCTGTGCAGTGGGAGAGAAGGGCAAAAAGGTTGTTTCTCAGACCAAGTATTTACAACCCTCTCTGACTTTGTGTAGGTGCCTGCAATGGTCTTGCCCAGTTGCAGGTAAGAGCAGAGCAATCTCCCTTTCTGTTCCCAAGATGTAGGTTCCCATTACCTGCTCTAGGAGAGGGAGAACGTCCATGCAGGAATAAGGAGGTGCTGCTCCAAGGGAATTTTCCTGGCTCTTCTGTTCGGGTGTGTTTCCCAGGTGATGTTTGATAAGCATAGCCCCTAGCCTACTGCTGCCTTCAGATCTGTTCATTAGCACCTTTGTGAGGGTTTTCCAGGACTGCCAGTTCCCAGGGGGCCGAGATACGGTGTTTTAATTGTATATAATTAAATACTGCTCCCTTATCTAGATTTCAAAGTTTACTGTTGAGGCTTCAGTACCAGTGCTCTCTTCCCCTCTAATTAGCTTCCTTAATCTGTGCAGCCTTGCTTCTTCCCCCCGTGGGGACAGGGCTCCCCTGCAGGGAAGCTTGGATTGCATCTAATTATTACCAAAGGAGACAGATGGCGGGCGGCACTGCCCCTGCCCCAGATATCCCTTGTGAGCAGGGAGCCCGGAGTGGGTGGCCACAGGGAAGCTGTGCAGGTTCCATGGGTGCATTTGGTCTTTCTGCTCCATCTGTAGGTTGCTTTGCATGTTATCCCATCAAAGGCTGGTAGCAGGACGGGGGCCACCTGACTGAAATGCACCTCACATGACGAACACTTCTGCTTGGCTAGCACATAGCAAGAGGAGACAAAGGGCTCCCAAGGCCTCATCTGACCCAAGGTGTATTAAAAGAGACAAAACACCTGATATCTTCAGTAAACTTCTGGGCAGTGCCTTCTAAGCTGTCTTCTGCTGTTGACAGAGGCCACCCACTCCCCCAAGAGAGAGCATGAGGATGGATACCCTCCTCTTGAATATCTTCAGGATGGCATCTGTCTCACTGATTGCAAGAGCATGATGTGAGCTCAGATTTGGCTGCCAGGTCATAATGACACTCCTGACTTGGTTGTTCCCCTCCCACTCGAATTTGTGTTTATGACTATCCTTACACAAGCACTTTACAGAGTCTTGCTTCCGTTCAGGCTAATTCACGTCTCTGTAAATCCCCATCCTACCTCTGATAACGCTTTCAGACTCTCTTCTCTTTCTACCTGCAAGTTAAAACACCGATTTTCTCTTTCCCATGCCCAACAAGCTCCACTCCAGGACAAGCACCTACTGAACACCTTTTCACCCCCATCCAGTGACACATTTCTCTTTCCAGACAGATTAGACCCCATCACCCCAGTGGCCCATTTAGCCAGGGCTTGCTCATGACAGTGCTAAACAAGACAACATTAAAAGCCCTTCTGAAGCTCAGTGATATGACAACACTGCTTCTCCCTTACCCAAAAGGCTGGCATAAAAGGAAATTAGGTTGGCTTGATAAGATTTGTTCTTGACAAATATATGCTGGCTGTTATTCATCTCCTTGTTATCTCTGAGGTACTTAGAAATAACGTGTTGATTTATTCTAGGCTCTTTTAGGTACAAAAGCAGACCTAATCTGGCTGAGCTGCTTTTGAAGGCAGCTTCTGAGCTTGCCGGCACATGTCACCTATTGCCCAGGAAACCTTCCAGAGGGACTGCTAAGAGCCCCTCATGCACTGCCCTTACAGCACGAGGCTAGATTTCTGTATGCCTTCTGGTCTGAGGACAGGCAGGCTGTGTCACCTCTGTCCTATGCCTGCAGGCCTCATGTACATCCACAGAGGGACCTGCTTCTTGGTAGGATCTGTTGTTCGGCTTCCTTCCCTTTCTTCCTCTGCATTGCTAAGGTGTGAATGTCCAGAATATCTCCTTCCCATCTCATTCTTGTCCAGTTCATGCTCGGCCTGATTCTGATCCAACCCTCCCACACCTCTGTGTTACAATACTCCCTATTAAACTGACCCATTTTCAGATTTTTGTATGAGTCTTTTTGAGTTCCAGGTCACCAGAGAGCTCATGAGTCAGGTAAATCTCCTGCTACACTTCCCTCCTTATTCCCAGGATGATTTGTGCCTGGGACATTGATACTGACTATATTTACATTATTTTTACCCTGTGTAGGGATGACACCTTATTCCCCTAGGTCCTGTCACTTACCCAGTCACTAAGGAGGAAGACAAATTTCAATAACCAAACCTAAAGTATGAATGGAAATCTACTGAACCAAGCAAATACTTGGCCCCTGTGCAGACTCTGGTGCCAGGTAAAACCTGCTCCCTACCTGCCTGAGCCAAAGTAACAGGTTTTGTTTCAGATCAAGCCTCCTCTTCTCAATGAAACCAGGGCGTCCCTCCCCTGCTCGCTGCAGCTCGATTCATTCCAGGCTCCCTGCAGAACTGGCTTTCTTTCTGCCTTATACGCCGTGACAGGACCGTGAATTTCTGTGAGAGCTGTGCAGTGTGAGGACAGCAGAGCCCGGGCTGCACAGTGGCATTGCCCGGGGTGGAGGGAGGGCTGTGGCCGAGGACACAGAGCTCCTCGGAGCACGATGTCCGCAGTCTCCAGACAGGAGCGTTGCCTGCCCTTATCCAAAGGCACGCCAGGATAAGTCATCTGTCACAACACTGGAGCTCAGGATGCACGAGGGAGGTTTTGGGGCAGAGGATGGCAGAGCCACGGCCACATGAGGAGCGCAGAGATGGGAGGGCAAGCGCCAGGGAGAAGGGCAGGCAGGGGGGATGCTGAGAGCCTGCCTGGGCAGTTTTGGGAGTGCTGAGTGTGCTCATGGATCCATAGATTTCTACTCCAAATTGTTTGCAAAAACACACGTATTAACTGTTTTGTTCTTTAGGATCAGGTGTACTGACAGGTTAATCCAGGAACATGCAAGCACGTCTCAAAATGAGTTTCTTAGTAGGAAACAAGCAACTAAGTTTGGAAAAGAACTCTGAGCAAATCAATCCTTTTTTGTTTTCATGTCCTTCTTATGTCCCAGCCAGCGAGACAACAGCTTTGCCACCTGGTGACAGTGCATCTGGCCCTTGGGACAAGGGTCTCTGCAGGGTGTACCGGGCTTGTGGTTGAATCGGAGCCATATTGCATGACCCCAAAATAGCACAGTGTGTGACTACCACACACCAGTGTTTTAACGGGAGCAAATAACCAGAGGAGTCACTCAAGCCCTCCAAAGAAGCTTCCTGATAACGCCATAAAATTTAAACCATCCCTCGAAAAACTCCAAAGGTAGTATCTCTGCACTGGACTCTGCTCAGCTAGGCCCTATCCCTGTCCCCAGCCATCTGCACTGAGGGGACCTATCCCTGGAAAGGACTTTGCTCTGAAGGGGCAGGCATATGCCATCAGTTCCATCTCTCTCCTTCCAGCACCCAGCTCACAGGGATCCAGCCATGCCCCTATTCTTTGTTATTGCTTTGTTTCTCACTGCCAGACACATTTGATTGTTACTTTGATTGTGTAGGAAGCAGTCCAGACATTATGGAAATGGAACCATATAGGGACTGGGCAGAGGAGGCTCATGCTGGTCACCCTCTTACTTACACAGCAGTGGGAATACTTTCTCTCTTACACTAAGATATTTTTAAAACAGAGAATGCTGTTACTATTTGTTGTCACCCAGGATCCAGCATTGCCATTCTTGGAAACCAGCACAGTGCCTCTAATGTCATTGTCAGAAACTTTATTAGTAGAGTTTTCGATATCTCCCAAGATGTCCTCAGGCTAACTGGCACTTGTGGCTTGGAGAGGACTGACCTTAACTCCAGCCATGCTCAAGACTGCAAAGAGGAGGACACAGCCAGTGGTACCAGTGCAGTGGGGCCATGCACACACCATGGCAACCACTGTGGCTGTGAAAGGCTGTTAACCAAAGCTCCTCATCTGAGAGGACTGGAAAAGCACAGGTGGTGCAGCTAGACCAGACTGTGAAGGTTAAGCTAAAACAGTTATCCTGTGATGCTGGAAAACAGGGGAAGGAGCAGAGACAAGGGATAGGATAGGTGACTTTCCCCTTGCATGGCAGTGATGTAATGTCCTTGCTAGTGGACACATGATTTGTCCCTGGTGTGAGCAGAGCCAGGGGAGACACACAGAAGCCAGATCCAGACATGGAAGACTGTGCATCTGACAAGGGCAGGGCAACATCACATCCTCCTGTGAGCAAAGAGCTGGCTGATCACACTCCTTCCCCTGCAGCATGCGGAATGATGCCTCTAGGCTCAGCCTCTCCCTCTGAGGAGGGTCTGCTTCTGACTCAGTCTGCCAGGCCCAGCTTCTCCTCTCTGTTTGGCTTTGGATGGCAGCAGATGTTTCTCTGCCCGTCTGTACAGATGCTTGGATGCTGGCTGTGGTCAGCTGTCTGCTTTTTGTTCTGTCACTCTCATTTTGAGCCCACAGATGCAGCCCTGCTGCTGGAAGAATACCGAGTGCCATCCACTGAGTTCAAACCCAAGGGCAACGTGTCAGAGGAGAGGAGTCTGCTCCCAAGGCAAATGCACAACTTGAACTCCAATTGCATTGGGATCCTGTTTACTAACGAATTACCTCTCCCTGCTCAAGGATTTGCCACAGCCATGGATCCCATGTGCACAGCTGGGAGAGGGATGGATGCCTGTTCTGTTGTAAAAACCTGCTGGTGCCACAATGCTGCTCCCAGCAGTGCTCAAGCACATGCCAGAGAAAGAAGAGTCTGCAAACAGGGATAGGACTTCTCCTACTCCCTGTTCTTGTCTCCCCATCAGGGAGCTGCGGAGCAGTGCTTCACTCCGAAATAACTTTCCCATGCCAACAAGCTTTGCTAGGGTTGTTGTTTTTATTTCTTAAAACAAGCCTAGATCCTGCATTTTGTGAATCACTACAATGCATTTAATAGGTAGCCTTTTCATAAAGGAGCCCAGCGGATGTGTACACAGGCCTTGATGAAGCTAATAACTACCTCTCAATGGCTTTCAGGGAGTTATTACATATTTAAGATCCAAGCTCCCTTAATCAACCACAGAGATGCAGCTGGCAGCAGTAAATTGCCAACAACAGTTCATTACAAATAAGGAAACATTGGTTTTTCAAGGACAAAAACTGTGTCAGTTCTTCAGCTAACTCTTGTCCTCACCCTTCTCCCCCCGCCACTCACCCCCAGTGATGTGCTGGCACAACTTGCTTCGTCCAATAACACGACTTCACTGCCTAATCCCCTCCACAGGGGACATCATGCAATCAAGTTCCTGGATTTCCTGACTTATTTGGGCAAACGGCACAGTCTGCATCCCATGCTCACCCTCCCTGAGGAAGCTGTGGGCAGGACATGTCCCACAACACCACGATGACCTGCCGCAGGAGCACCCTCCGTGGCTTCACCCTGGGGAGCGGATGAAGCCGAGGGACACTTGGAGACACAGCTGCGAGTTTGCCCTTCAGGGGCTTGAGACCTGACGTGGCGTTGGGAATGAGGTTTTCATTACGTGCCACGTCCTGGGCGCAGCACAGAGGGGAAGGTCTGTGGACACCACGGGGCCTTGTTCCCTTGCTGTCTCCCAACAGAGACGTGGTTGACCATGCAGCTGAGGCAAGAGCACAGCAGCTTAAGAGAGATGCCCATGCCTGGGAGATATTAAGGCCGATATTTTAAGAGTGTTCAGGAAAGACTAAACATTGTTTGAAGGAAGAGGAGAAAAGAAAAGACAGTTGACGCTGTTAAAGCTGTGTCTTCCCCTCTGAATAGGGGAAAATCACCTTTTGGCTTTCAGGAACCAAAGAAATTATACACTTCAGGCCCAGAGAACTCCTCAAAAGGGAAACAGGCCCATTCTGTGCCCCAGCGTGGTGCAACACACGCGCTCAGACCCCTGCTGTGGGCCACAGCCAGGGCCACCTCCCGTAAGATGGATCTGTACTGGATCAGATGGACCAGGAACACTGGGTGCTTCTGCCAAGGATCCAAGCCCTGGATCCATATCTGTACTGCCTGCAAATCCCACTGGGCCAGGCAAGACTTCCAGTGGCGAGGGGAGAATACTCAGTAAACCCCACGCTGGGCTCTGGAAGCAGGCCAAACAAGAGTTTAATCTTTGTTTGGTCTGCTTTGATATCTCACACTGTGCTGCCAGACATTAACCCTGTGCAAGCCAGGGCTGTTGAATCAGGGGATGCACAGTGGCCCAGCTGAACAAAGTGGGACCACAAAGAGGAAGAGAATGTGCTCAACAATGAAAGCTGAAAAGGGGGATGTTTGTTTGCTTCCCTTCCAGCCTGGTTTACTCTCTGCCACATCAGAAGACACCCTCCTCTTCAACTGCATCCTACTGCAAGGCTGCTCATGCTGGAGGCTTTACTTTTTTTCTCTGAAGCTGCAGGCCACAGATGAAAAACTGAGATAGAGGGGTTCCAGGGCTGAGTCAGGATATTATTTCTGCTGTTTCTTTGGAAATACCTGAACCAACTTCTTTTTGGAAAAGAACTTTAAAAAGCAGTACCACTTGGTTCCCCTCCTGCCACAATCTATATTTATTGACATTGACATTTTTAAAGGGCTCTTGGGAGGGAGCCTATGTGGTTTCTGGGGTCATTTCTCCAGAAAAATCAGAGGATGTAGCTGATGTTTGTCTTTTTTAGTATTCAGCTCCTAAATTTATGCTTACAGAGAAATGCCAAAACTGACTTGGACAAGTCAAATTCAGTGGGCAAAGAGTGTCATTTCCTAAATCTGCAGCAGACATGTTTTATAAAAACAACTAAACTGTACATTATGGACAGCAAGATCATTCGACATAAGGTTTTCCAGGCGTTTACAGGTGTGACTGCGTAGGTGAAATACGAGTTTAATTGGCTGTCCATATAACTGTATGTACCATCTTCCTCACTGACATTAATGCAGTAAAACCTTTTCTTTTGGGGTGTGTGTGCAGACATCTGGAGCGCAGATTGTAACAGATCTCTAGTTGCAATGTTATCCCTAGGAAAACTGTGTTTTTTCAACATGAAAGAACACACTCTTTTCATACGGCTTTGCAGTCACATCTGGAAGAGGTGCTCCTCCTGATGCCTCAAGACAGAGAGGAGAAGAGCTGACGGGGTATCAGCCGAGGGAATGATTGCTTCCTCCTCTAATATAGGAAGCTGGGCTTCTTTTGAATTATTTAGCATTCAGTCAGGAGATAAAAATACACTGGCTGCATGAACCAGTGACCTCTTCTATGATCACAATAGCTGTAGTAGACGGGGGGGCAGGAAGAGCCTACAACTGCACATCTTCTCCATGTTCTCATGCAGAAAGCTTTAACCATTAATGGAGATGCAAGACAAGGCTGGAGTCACCCTATTGAGGGTGGGCCCAGAGGGAAGGGTCTCTTACACTTTAAACCACAGCACCTACCCCGATATGTCAGAGCCCCGGGTACCTGTGCAGCATCGCTGAGACTGACCTTGCTGAGACCCCAGTCAGAACTTTTCCCACGCAGCTTGGAACAGTCTGTCACGCAAACCCCATTTAAAAGCTGTTCCTTTCACTTGCTAACACGCATCCATTGAACACACAAGCTGTGCTGCAGGAACAAGGAGCAGAAAAGCACCACTCCAAGAGGCAGTGCTGGGATAAAATGTTCCACAGGAGGACCGACATCATCTCCATCACGCATCTCTTTTGGTAGCATCAGAATGAGATGTTTGTTTAAATGCACAGGAGCACCACGGCTTCAGCAGTTAAACTCTTATTTTGTGTACTCTGGGAAGGGGGGACATCAACAGATTGCAAAACGGGAAAGTCTCTCTGGACACTGCAAACAAACAACATGTTACGTAATTAGGCCTTTTGGGAACCAGAGGAAGGTCTCCAGAAGATCAGGGCCCTCCCAGCGCTTTCTAATTTTACTGGGACTTACCAGCAAGCCAGCCCTCTAATAATAGAGGCTTGTGCATGCTTTTCTTTCATCTTCCTGTCTCCCTGTACTGCCCTACCTTTGTTATTACTGCCCCAGAAAAACACATCTTACTCACTTTTATCAAGCTGATTCATACAGACTTGAATGGCAGAACTGAAGAGGCACTAAAGACCTTTAGAAAGGGCAGCAAAGACATCTCTTGGCCATCAGAGCATGGGAAAACCTGAAATTTTAGAACTTTATTGAATCCAATGTGCTAGGGAATTGCACCATTCTGCATAACCGTGGCTTAGCTGAAGTGCAGCACTATCAAGCAATGACAGAGCAAAAAGCCTTTAGCTCCATAATCCACATATTGTGCTAGTGTATCTTCTTTATTGGAGCAAATTCTTCCAAGGAGGGATGCCTGTAAGCAGCAGTTCAGCATTGGGATCATTCTGCCTCTGTGCTGCAGGCTTATCCCAAACTTGTGCCCAGGCAAAACACTTGCAGGAAATCTTCTGCCAGTCAGATTGTACCACCCAGCACCCGAACATGGTCTGTAGCAGCCAAGTTTTAGATTAATACCTACTGCCTTTCAGGCACACAAATAGATTGGAATAGTACCATTGGTTTCATTCTGTGCATGTCCTCTCCCACCTGAACTGAGAAAGCCCCTTGGTCAACATCTGTCCCTGCAGTCACCACCTCCTTACACCCACTCCCCAGGCCCTCATCTGTGCCAGGCTGTGGACACTTCTGAGGTACCATCACTCACTGTGATTCCTGGGAAGAGACAGTTTAAAGACAATAGAGATACAGTGGCATCTGCACAGAAAAAGCACGCTCAGGTTTCCAAGAAAGCTGCTTTTCCCTGTTTCTTGCTTGCTGTGCACATTCTGGCATCTGGTAAGAAGAGGAAGGAGGAGGCTTGCAGCCCTGGTGAGGGCACAGCAGCACAGATCCCACAGGATGTGGTCAGCCCGCTTCCAGCACACCCCTTGGTTACTGGGCTCTTGGCAAAAGTCAGCCGTGAACAGCTGAGAGGAGGGACGGCCACCACCAGAGGCAGCAGGCACAGCAGTGCCAGGGACAACACCTCGCCTCATCCCAGCCCGAGCACCAAGAGGCAGCACAGACACCGGTCTTGGATGAAGGACAGCACAGAGATCCTGGCCACAGTGATGGATCCAAGGCAAGGGGTAATCCAGGCCTCTCTGAACGCCGTTGTGTTTGGCCTGCCATGTAAACATGTCACATCCCACGGGAGCTGGGAACAAACGTCAAAGTCTAACAGCCACTAGCCCAGTTTTGCTAGTGCTGAGTGACCTGGATAAAAAGCAAAGAGCCTTTGGGAGATATCCTTATAGCCTAGTTCATTGCATCGCTGCAGACAACTCCCTGCTTCTCCCAAAATGATAAAAAAACCATTCAAATAACTGCATTCCTCTCTACTACATCTGTCATTCAGGAGTCAGGAACCATGTGCTCTTGAGCCTTGTGTGAGCGACATGCATGTTGTGGCCTCCAGATTGCTAGAGCTGTGAAGCTTTTGCTCAGTTTTCCCCGGGAAGTCAAAATCCCAACTGATATAAATCCTGCCTGAGAACTACAAATCACCTTTTTTCCCCCCCATTTACTTCAGGAAGTTTTATGAAGAAGTTTCATTCTCCCTGTGCACACACAGCAGATACAGGTGACAGACAGAACACAAGGGCCACTCTGGGCACCCGCCATGGTTTGTCTCAGCTCCTAGGAGACCAGTAGTGCAATATATAACACCCAAGCCGAAACTTAGCTCTCCCTTGACACAGCAGTGCCCTTTATCGGTTACTTCTTTCAGTTTTAAGCACTGTTTTTGTGCTACAGAACTTAGTCCCTGTTGGCTGCAAACACAGAATTCACTGTAGGAAGAGCCTCAGGCTGGAACAGCACAGCTCCCAACCCTTACTCCTCCCAGAGCACCAGATGGGCAAGGAAATGTCTTCATGACATACCCAAGGATAGATGTTTTCTACCATGATTTTCTGAGCAAATTTATGTTCTCCACATAATGTAGTAAGGCCACAGCACTACTAACTTCTCCACCATCCAAACAGCAACACTCAGGAGTAGCCTCCAACAGCTTTCAGCCTCCTTTTTTACTTGTAAGCAGCGAATTAATGTGGCTGCAGTTACGTCCTAACCATGAGGCTTCCCTGCACAACAACACTTTTTCAAGACGTGTATTGGACAGTGACCCAGGCCTGCAGCCTTTAGAACACAAGAAGGTGAAGCAACCTTCACCAAAGCCCCGAGCAGAGCATCAGTAGGAGAGGCTGTGGCCCAGTACCGGATAATCTGAGCCCCAACAGGAAAGAGGAAGCAGGTACCACAATTCACACATTCCGTTTAAGCCCTTTGCAGGACACACCCCCGTGCCTGTGTGGTCACAGCCACTTGGGTTTTGTTCTCTGCTCCACGGCACAGCTGAGGCTGTAGAGACCTGCTCAGTGCACGGGTATGGCTCCCAGATCAGCTCCACCTCCCTGCTGCTGGAAGGCTGGAGTGTCCCTGACCAGGCATCACTCACCAGGCTGCTGGCAAGGCAGGGACGCAGCGTTTCAGGCTCCCCAAAGCACCTAAGGCCATTCATGGCTTATTGCAATGCACTGGCACCCAAACACCTCCAGTGCAGCTCTGGGAGCTAACTGCATTTCATTTCAGGAGAAACAGAGACTGTAAGAAACAAATAAAACCTTGACTTACACTATCTCATCATTCTGGAACTCCAGCTCCCCGCAGGTGTCTTCAAAGTCCTCTCCTCCACCTTTGGCTGTGCCTTCAATGGTTTTGTAGGGCACAATAACATTTCCTCGTGCTCCAGAGGTTCGCAACACTTTCACTTCCATGGTTCCTACACTTTCACTGATGTGTGTTACTGGCTCCTCGAAGGTGAAGATGCCGGCATGGTCATCGTCAAAAATGGTGACGGTGGCAGTAGACGGTGATCCCAAGCAGGCAAGTGTTGAGACACGACTGGCCTCAAGAACGCCCTCATCTGAGGCCTCGGTGCTCACACGGACGTTGCTGAGATGGACCAGGAAGTTCTCATCCTCCTCAAATATGTCATCGTCGATTATGCCAACACGGATTTCCTTCTGGGTCTCCCCAGGCTTGAAGACCACTGTCCCTTCAGTGAACTCGTAGTCAGAGCCAGCATTGGCCGTCCCGTCCTCTGTCCGGAAGTCGACGTAGACTGTGTTGGTCAGGTCTCCTCCCCGGCGGACGATGGTCAGGGCCACGGTGCCACAGTTCTCCAAGCACTGGTAGGTGCCCTGCTCAAAGTAGAGCTTGCTGATGGGATCATTTTCGGTCACCTCGCTGTTGACCTCGTGCATGCTGACAGCTTTGCGGGCCTGGTCTGCAGCGTGTCTCTTCAGGATGTTGCCCGCGCCGGTCATGAGCCGAGTGGCCTGGATGCGGTAAAAGGCCCTGCTCTTCTGCTGCTGGCTCAGGACCTGGTAGTTGGCCAACTCTATGAGCTGTTCAACTTCCTTGTCTGGGTGCTTTTGTTTCAGCTCCTTCAGGATCCGAGCCATTTCCCTCCTGGCTTCCTCGTCATCCTGGTCTTTCTCGTCCACCTCCAACACCAGTGTCCCATCCAAAAAGTTCTCCACATGAGAATTAGCAACTTTTCCATCCATCTCGATGTCAGCCTTGGAGGAGGGCCGGTCACCCTCATGCTCGATGATCATCCCTCTCTGCTTGCCAGCTCGGTATTTCTTGTAGACGTACTTGTAAAATAAAAGCCTCCTGTCAGCTATCCAGGCAAACACCACACAGATGGGGAAGAAGAAGAAGGTGAGCAAGCCTTCCCAAACCTCCACAATCCCAGGAGAAGACACAGATAAAATAATGTAAAGCCAAGTGTAGGCAAAGATGCTCCAGGCCGCTGTGACAAAAAACACCCGCAAGTGCTTGATCTTCCTTATCTCTCCATCTGGCACCACATACACACAGATTGCAATGATGACAAACATGTTAAAGGCAGCACTCCCCACGATCGTGCTTGGCCCCAAGTCCCCCGCCGTGAAGCCATGGCCGCACACCTCGATAACAGACAGGAGGATCTCCGGAGCAGACGAGCCCAAGGCCATCAGCGTGAGGTTGGAAACAGTCTCGTTCCAGATCCTCACAGTGGTTTTGCTCGTCTCGCCATTGGGCTTCTTGATGGTTATTTCCCGCTCTTGGGATGTAATGACTTCGATGGAGGACATGAAGCGGTCGGCTATGATGGATACTCCCAGGAACATGTACACCATTGCTACAAAATACACCGTTGCCCGGGCGATTTTGTCCCCAAACGAGGGGTCCTGGGGTTCCCATATTGGTAAAATCACACCCTTTTTGCAGATGTAGGAGCCAGCGCACTCCTCGGTGTCGTTCGCGGGCAGTTCACTGGGGCTCTCCGCGTGTGTGCCCCCTGCATGGAAGAGCAGCACCAGGACAAGGCTCAGGAGAGGGAAGCTCACTGGGAAGGCGCGTGCGTGAGTTACCCGTGACATGGCCACTTCCACCGGGCAGCTCCCAAACATCCTCAACCTGAAGAGGCAAAAAAGCAAAGATGCATTAAGTGAGGCAAACCAGAGAGAACAGATCTTCCTCTCCAAAGATATGATGGAGTAATCCTGTTACTCAAGAAGATCCAGCTGATGAGCCCATTTTGTTATGATCGGTGGTGTTTTCCATGTAGAAATCCTCCAGGTCAGTCATCTGAACCAGGACGGATTCAGATGGTACCACCAAGCTAGCACCTGTCCCGTGTAGCTACCATGATGTTTCTTTCTCTTTGTTGAAAACCTATTTGTTCAATTGCATTTTCTTGTTCCTCTAATCTAATTAAAGCCCATCGTTCTGCTTCACAGCTGGCAGAAGTGTTTCCCATTTCAAAATTACAGTGCACTCACTCACTGGAATTCAGGCTAAGAGCAGGAGAGGACAGGGAAATCTGCTATCCCCTCATCATGTTTAAAAAATATTTTTATACTTGCCATTTTAAATCACTGTAAGCTATGTATTTCACAGCCTTTCCTTGCTCACAGTCCTCCCAAGCACCTACTCCACATCAGAAATCCGCACAAAGTGAGCTTGAGCCCTGGCAAAACCTTACTCTTAACAGTAACTTGGTCATAAGGTGCACCAGAAGGGCAGCCTGTAATTAATGATTTTGGAGCCATTCCTTCCACAGTGCATCACTTTGCACCTTCCCAAAACTGGAAGGAGCCCCATATGCATCGAAGCCTGGCTCTCTTGGCATGCTTCTAGAGGAAGCATGTCCCTGTGCTCTTTTCCCACTAGGTCAGCTTTGACGGCTTCCCCTTCAAGGGCCTTTCTCACTCCATTTACAACATCAGTCATCAGCCATGACAGCCGAATTTGCCCTTGTCCTGCCTCAGGATTTTCCAGCAATGCGGAGGAGCTGTTAAAGAGGTTTGCAGTTAGTTAACAGTGCATAAACCGACAGAACAGATGCCTTTAAGTACAAAGAGATGCTCAGTGAAAAAAAAAAAAAGCCTGAGCATGCTCAGTGTTACATTCTCAAATTTACTAACCAATAAAAGCCAGATCCCTAGTTATTAAAGCTGTATTTTCTCCTCAAGGAGAGCCTTTGCCATACCACGCTTCTCCAATCCAAGTTAATTTAATCAGATGGTACTTAAAAATGTTTCTATGAAGAGAGGAAAATGAGCATGTCAATACCTCGGCTTCACTGGGAAATACAAAAAGCTGAGCTGATTTTGCTCATAAAAGCCCCACACCCCTGAAAGAAAAAAACCGACAAAACTCAGCCATGACAGGCTTTAACTCCTCTTTAGGGCAGGGGCATAATCACGCAGGGACAGGGCTGTGTGCAAGGGAACAACTGGCTGGAGGAAGCAATGGGTACCATCCCTCACCCACGTTATGGGATCTACTCCACAAAGAGACGTTGTAACGGTGGATCAAAGCCCTCTCCTCCGTTTGCTTTTATTTATGGATGCTGCAGTAGGATTATTGGTCTGGAAGAATAATACTGAGAATTTATCAAGACAGTTTTGTATAAATGGCATTTTCTCACCAGGAACTGCTGGTCTGCCTCCAACCCCCCCACTCCCTGGTATTGTAATTAAGAAAAGAAAAAGATACATAGTGGAGGAAGTGAGCAAATCAGAGAGCTGAATGATAAGAACAGATAAATTGAATAAGAAAAAGCAAGTCTCTTCTAGGAAGACAGATTTAAAAGAAAGTTGTTTGCATTGGGATTCCTGCTAATGCTACAAAAAAGCTCTTACTACCAGACTCATTGCCCCCTGATCGTAGCCCCTGGGTACCTTCTGCTTCCCCAAATGCGATCTGTAGCCACCACTTACAAGCCCAAAGTGAAAGAAACGCAAGCATGATTGTTTGTGAAGAGGAGCACCTTGTTGCAGGCCGTTCAGTGGCTGGCTAAGCTGAAACAGATGTGCATTCACGGTCATTGGAATTTAGCTGAAGCATGAATTAGTCACCCAACATCTGTACTCCTGTGTTTCACACTGCTCCAAACCAAGTCACGGACACATTTGATAAAGGGGCTGTCAAAACACAGGCTGACTTGGTACCTACTCTGTTTATCCCAGATAGCTCCTAAGTGTAGTTTTGTTTCCTTTTTAAATATGTAGGCTTAAAAAAATTCATTGTGGGCATAAAATATTACTCAGTTGCATGGTTCTTCACCCTCTCCTTCTAAAGGGTAGTAGTTTCTTCAGAAAACTCAAGAACATCCACCTGTCCTTGTTCAGTTAATTTTTCTCCCTGTGGCAAGTCATATCCCTGCACATGTACAATTATTCAGAGCAATCAGGCATTGTGAAATCCCCTTGGCAAGAAGAGAAAACAGATGGTTCTAGAAAAAATATTACGCTTTGGGTCACTGATTTAGGTCATGAAGAATAGGAGAGTCCCATCACACTTTGGACCAACTCTCCAGCCTTAAAAGGATTTGGGTACTGGAAGTCTCATTCAGAAAAAAAAGACACCCATGAAATCAAATTAATAAGTAATTTGAACTTTATTTACCACGTTTTTCCCCTTTCAAACATTCTAAGATAAATTGGGTTTTGGTTTGGTTTATTTGTTTGTTTGTTTGTTTGTTTGTTTGAAATCAAGTCCCATACTACAGGAGGAAAAAAGGCCTAGAGGCTTGCATCTGAGCAATCCGTATTTCTGGCATTCCCAACCAGCATTCCATGTACAAACAATATTTTTTCCTCAGATGTCAGGAGGTAAGAAAAGTGGAGCTTTTCTGGAGAGGGATAAGAAATGGCTGGAGCTTTGGAAGAGACACCCACCAGCCATGCCAACGTGCTCCTCTGAGCAGCAGCAGCAGAATCCCCCAACTCTGTTGTACTTTCTCCAGCATTTTGTGGTGTAGTCATCAAGCAAGATTCACACACCATGACCAGCCTTCCTACTTAAACCAATTCACAGTGAGGCTCAGGAATTAGGAAGGGCTAGAAAATGCTTGGCCACAACATGCTAGTTACACACATGCAGCCAGAGCCTGACACTCAAAATACCTCTGAGAAGCACCTGCTATTAAATCATCAGCATTTCTTTCTTTATTTGTACAATCCAAAATAAACAGCTTGGTCCCCAGAGACCCTCCTACTCTGCATTTGCCTACAGTCTTGGCCCATGGTCAGCACACTGTGGCATAGTGTAGGAATATTCCCAGAAAAGCAAGGCTACCTGAAGAGCAGCCATCCCTCCAAACTGAACTTTGTTAGCTTTTCATTAAGGTGTCTCAATTGCATTTCCCATCCTGGCCATCAGCAATAAAAGTGTGTGCAGCAGCTGATGCACAGTGCCAGGCCGGCAGCTCCAGCAAACCCTGCCTGCCACGGTGCTCGTGGCCTTGGTGGCACTGCCCCAGTGCCTCTGGGGCCAGAGGGATCATGGCAGCACTGGACAGGGGCACAGGCTGCTCTCAGGCTCGGTGCTGGCCATACAAGTGTGGTGAAAAATCCCAAAGTGCTGTCCCAGGCCAGCACAGCCCTGCCCATAAGCACCACCTGAGCCCTTTCTACCACTGCAGGAGGGGAACTGTCCTGGTGCTGCTGGAGAGCTCTAAGGGAGAGCTAAAACTAACCAGGAGAGACAGAGCCCAGCCTGGGTTCTCCTGAAGTGGCACCGAGCCCCTTTCCCTTTTCAGACAAGCTCCACAGGGGTGCCAGCAGGTGTTTTTGCACAGTCAGGGAGGAAACCCTGTGAGAGGCTGCATAACAACCTCAATTTAGATGGAGTTCTCAGACAAGGGTTGTCAGTCCAGCCTTTATTCCACCCCTTGGTTTTGTGAAACACCAGGAGGGCAGTTGTTGCCCACAGCAGGGTTGGGAGGGTTGCAGAGGTATTTGCCTCCCCGCTGGACATGGGAGCTCTAGGTTTTACAAATTGGTAGGAGAGAGCTCCTGCTGCCAGCTCATGCTCCTGCCCCCCAGCTCAGGAGCTGCCAGATGGGGAGGAAACAGCCTTTTAGACTCTGCTCTGATCTTTCCCTGGCAGCATCGATCCTTCAGGCTGACTGGTTGCTGCATGCAAAGCGAGCCTGAAAGCTGCTCTGCATTTAAACAAAGCACAGCTTTTTCTTTGCAGCAGCCTCCCAAAAGTCCCATCTCCATCAGGGCACTTCAGCCTAGAAACATCCACTGTAAGACCCTCCCTCTGTTATTTTCCTAAAGCTTTGTATCACACACAAGTCTATGACCATCTGCAACACACTAGAAGCACCATTATTTTTAAGAGCACTGAAAAAACACTGCTGGTCCAGACACTTTAATTACAGAAGGACTGGGCAAGGAAGGAAATGGCCTGGGCTCACGAGGAATGAGTGGCTGCACAAAGAAAAGACTGACAGGCTTTCCATGTGGAATTTTTTTTTCCCAGCATCCCACAGAAAGCCTGTACAGAGCAGCTGTAACACAGCAGTGTTCACACCATCACAGCCACCGCCGGTGCTACCCAACGGTGCCCACCCCACTGCGACACCAGCTTCATAATGAACATCATCGCTGCGAATTTACTGCCAGCTGGGATGGGAGAAGGTGTCCCCACAGCCATGTCACCACTGTGCAGGAGCACCCTCTCCCCACAGGGTGCCTGGTCGCTTGCTGGGGACCAGTTGAAAGTTTGCTCTTCAAATGAGAGCGGCCGCTTTTCTACACGATGTGGGAACACAACCAGGGGCGTGTTGCAGCACCATGGGGATTCCCAAAGAGTCTTCTCCCATCCTACAGCCAGAGCTAGACAAGAGAGGACCTTTTCCTAGTGAGAGTGCACTAGGAAGAGACAGGGAAGACAGCTCAAGCCACCCTTTGCTGGTGTCACAGGCTGGAGAAAGACAGAGGGGCCAAAAACTGGCAAAGAAGCAGCCAGTGGTCACGGCAAGGCACAGCCAGCCTGCAAGCCAGAGAAACAGAGGCTCAAAGCAACTCAGCTGCTCCCTCCCCTGCCAGTGTCCCTGGGGAAAAGACAGCAAGCCCCAAAAAGGCAGACTCTCTCCTACCCCATGGTCAAACCTGAAGTCCCCAAGTTACAGCAGCCCTTCCCCAGCTTCTCTTGCAGGAGAAGAAGAATCTACTGCAAGCTATGAGCAGCCTTCCCGGGAGAAAGCACTGCATACCTTGCCTCCATGCATGGGACTTACAGCCATGGCCCAATCTTTGGAGGAATAGTAAACTTTTCTGCTGCTGACCCTGCCTGGCCGTGCCCAAGCCTGTACACCTGTGCCTCACTGAAACCAGCAGCCTGCTTTACAGCAGGCAGCTTGGGCAAAGCCTGTACTGGGAAAAGACATAGCTGCAGGAAAAGAAAACCCAAACAAACGGTCTGGTCTCTGACCATCCCAGGTCCAGCTTCTTGCAGCCAAGGGACACAAAACAGATGCCAACAGCCCTGCAAGGAGGTACAGGGCACTTGGAGATCTGTCTGGGCAGACACAGGCTCTGCTGGCTTCACTTACAATCTCGATGCTGACCCCGTGGCACAGCTTTGGTAAAACTGAGCTCCTGACAGCTGTGAGATTTACCTGTCAGAGCAGGAAAAGGACCCTTCCAACACACTGGCTGTACATCCAAACCGTGGAGGAAAGCTGCTAAGTCCAGAGACTGTGCTGCCACTCAGGGCTGCATAGCGTGACAGCACTTTAAACACTGCTTGGAAAACCCTTGGCTCGCTTCCCTGCTCCGGCTCTGCCTGGCTCCTGCTCCCTTTCACCCAGCTCTGCCACTCCAAAACAGGCACAGCCTGTTGGCATCCCCTACCCATGACCCTCTAGATCTCCACATCAGGAAAATGATTTCCAGGCCATCAGCATCCTGATTGCATCAGTACAAAAAAATATCAAAACCTTTCCAAATATAGTCAGAGGCACAAGCCCTCCATGAAGCTGGTCAAGTAAAACACACATCAGGCCACCCTGGTTTCTGTAAAGGACATTAAAAAGTAAGAATAATTATCAGTCTGCAACCGATTTTTCCAAGTATCCTATCTCTTCAATGAAACATCCAATCTCCTCCCACAAATTCCCCAGCAACTTTCCAAAATAAACAGATAAATAGAGAAATTAAAACATCCCTGATATAAAACTTCAACCACATTGGATGAATTTGGGGGCAGCTTGCAGAGAATGAGCTTGGAACCGTTTGTCAGGGAGATTACAGTCTTGCTTTTCACGCATGGAGACCAAGTGTCAAGTTGTCCCTTTCTCCCACGACTCAAGATCTCAGCAAGGAATATGCCAGGAAAAAAGAAGCAAGGGGGAAATGCCACGTTTCTCTGGGACTGGGGGTTTGTTTGTTTGTTTGTCTGCTTTTTAAACAACTCTCTTCCCACTTGCTGCTGTCTTCAGACCATTTCTTTATCCTTACCACCTGCCTTTGGTCTCTTCTCTATCAAGCAGCATCAGGCTCTTTCCTGTGATTCCTCTTGGGTTGCTGATGCCTTCCTCTCTGCCCGTGCATCTCCCTTGCTGATTTAAGCACAGTCTGCCCGTTCTCCACGAGCCAGCCCTGAGGCTGCCTGGCTGGCAGGCTCCCTGTGCGATGTCAGGGCAGCCCTGCATCTCCCTGGGCTCTGCGCCTCTGTGTAAAATGGGAAGAGCATCTCCCGTGAGTGCTGGGAGAATAAAACACTGCTAATAAGCCTGAGGCTCTTGGGCAGCCTGGGGAGGAAGTATCTGCCCAGAGGTGCCCCAAAAGGGCCAGAAGGGAGGAATTAATAGGCCTGTTGCTCTCCTCTGTGCCTGTGTCCGCTCTTCCCTCTGGGACTATTTTTGCACTGGGTTTGTAGCTGTGTGTGGGTCTTCTGTGCAGCAGGATGCTCCCCTGGGCCCTGCAGGAACAGAAAGCTTCAAGGGAGATGAGATAAATCCCCATCCCCAGCTCCCTGCGCCCATCCAGGGATGAAGAGGTGGAGACGTCCATGGGGATGGATGTGGGGAAAGACTGATGCAAATGCAGGTTGTTGACCTGGGCAATTCAGGCACGGCACTAGACAGGAGCTGGGCAGGTTCGGCTGGGCTGGGGGCTCACCCTGGCATGCTCCATCCATCAGCTGCGTGACTGCTCCTGGCCAGGGAAGGGTGGTAGCACCTCCCAGCAGAGCCACGTCCAGCGGCACAGCTCTGGCACGGCTGACTCTAGAGGGAGCTGGATGCTAGTGCCGAGCAGATGGCCAGCTTTTAGACCCCCAGACCTCAGGCAAGGGATTCTAAGCCCAGGTGTGTGCCAGGCCTTCTTTACCTATCTCAAACACGAAGTTAACCACCCCTTCCTTCTCCTCAGACTCCCCCGCCTTCTCTGTCTCCTCAGGAGCTCTTTGCAGCACCAAATCTCACTTCTATTTGTAGCCAGGTTTCCTTAGGAAGCCAGGCACATGAAATCACAGTTTCCATGTCTGTCTGTCTGTTCACATCGCTCCCCCCTCTTTCCAGTTTCAGTTAAAATCACCAGAGGGATAGAGATAACAGCAAAAGCCAAGTTCCTCCAAGGTTCCTGAAAACAGCTGGAGAGATACCACTCACACCCTTGGCAAGGGAAAGCCCAGTCAGGGAGCTCAGCCCGTAGTGGACGCCAGAGTATCAAGAGCACAGCAGCCTGCAGCAGCCCCAGGAGCAGCCAGGATTTGCACAGCTGCCTGCATCGATGTCCAGGAGCTGGGAGCACATGCAGATCCCAGCACCATGAGCTTGGACAGAGCTCCAGGTTGTTCCCTGCGCCAGTCTCAAGGAGAGTCACTATCGCTTGTGCTGTCTATGACCAACCTGTTGGCTGGTCGTCCAGTGATGCTTGGATCTTGCGGGGCACTGGGCTTTATGACAGGATCTAAGTTCCGTTAGGATGCTGGAGAACAGGGGCTTTTCCCCAGTGAGCCATCAGGACTGTATCCCCTCAAAGCCACAGCAGAAACCCAAATTCTGTCCTAGATGCAATGCCAGAAAACCGCAATCCTGAAAGCCCTGAGCGTACCAGGACACTACAAAAGGCAGAGAAGTGGCTGTGCCTGTACAACATCTTTTAAGGTGCTGTAGAGACTCCCAAGAGCAAGGACGTAAACCAGAGTTTGTGCCATGTCATGTACAGCAGTGCCAGGAGAGAAGACAAGGTGCAGCCTGGGCAGCTACAGGACAGTGAATATTTAAGTCTCAGGAGCCATTCACAGCCAATAGATTACAAAAACCATAGTGAAAGTGGGAGAGAGAGAAGCAAGCAAAGTTTCATCAGGTTAGAACTGTGCTGCTCCGTGTTGGCACTCAGGGATGCTGGACACAGAGAGTACATTCAGCCTCCTCAGGTATCTGGGATGCAAACCCTGGTAGAGAGGAAGCTTTGACCAACGTGGCTCCCCAGCACTGACTTAGGAGTTGTTCATGCCAGCAGAGCTGGTGGAGGCATAAGAGGAGTCAGACAGCTTTCCTGAGAGTTGGTGGTGGGGGTTCATGGCTTGGCTGGCAGGTGATGGTCCTAGAAATGCCACATTCTGTCTCTATTTGGACTAAATGTCTGTGCTGGACAAGGGGCAAAGCTGCTATTGAAGAACCCATCAGAAGGAAAAGGGGAGAAAGAAACAGCTAATAGATGCTCCCAAGGGATCACAAATGCCTTTCCTTGATGATAGCCACGTCCCCAGCCAAAGCCATACAGCACAGCTCTTTTTATCCTGGATGCCACCATCACATCAATATGCAAGTGTCCCAGCTTCCCTTTCCTAAATGAAAGCGCACCCCTTCTCTGTGATGGTGACAAAAAGCACATGAATTCCTAGGCAGGTGCGCCAGGGGAGCACACAGAGAACCCCAGCCACTCTCAGCCTTCATTTCCATTGCCTGACTTGCGGATTTCCAACATCTGGGACTGGAGGAATGAACAGGTTCCTGCAAAGCGCAAGCGAAAAGGAGCCCTGAAAGCACACACTTGCACCCACACGCCTGTGACCTTGTGATTTTACTACAGCTTTCATTTTCAGACTCCAGTCCTCCCTAGTGCTTGCTGCATTTCTGCAACATTTTGGCAGTTTGCTCTCGCCTTGGAGACAGAGCAGAGTGTGGAGTTGTTTTGCACGGCTCGGCGGGGAGGGAAGCAACAAGGCTGTGAATAAAGAATTAAACTCAAGATGACGGAAGAGCCCCAGCCATGCTTCCACCTAGACAAAGCCTACGTGATGAGCCCTGCTTAATGCCAGCCCTCAATAACGCACGCTGCTCCCGACGAAAATGGGAATTTCAGCGTGGCTGCAGGTGCCTCCGACCACTCACCTCGGGAAGCGTTTCAAGGCAGGAAAAGCAGCCCTGCCGGGAGGCACGCACAGCCCCGCCAGGCGGAGGCACCGCACCCCGCCGCGCACGGGGGGATGTGCCCGAGAGCCCCCCGGCGAAGGAGGTTTGCCGACCCCACCTGCCCGGCAATGCCCGGCTCTGGGGCTAAGGGGGAAGCGACCCCCGCCGCAGCCGCGCCTCCCGTCGCGACATGTCGCGATTGGCCGGCGGGGGAGGGCGGCGAGCCCCTTCGCCTGCCTAGAGGTGCCGTGGCTGGGTTGTAGAAAGCATTCCCGGCTGCGTGTGAGTGTGAGCATCCTACCGCCGCCTCCCCATCGGCTACCACACGGCTCCCCCATGCCGCTCCCCCCCCCCGCAGTCTCCCCCGGCACTCGGATCGCGGTGTAGGAAGCAGCGAGAGGCTGGGCAGGGTCGGGGCGGGGGCCGGTCGGTCGCGGTCCTACCTGGCGGGGGGCAGGAGCGGGCGTCGCCGGGGCCGGCTCAGCAGCGGCGGGGCATCGCGGCGGGGCGGGCGGCGGAGCCCCGGTGCGCGGCTGCGGCGCGGCGGCGGGCGGGAGGGAGAGCGAGAGAGAGGGAGGGAGGGAGGGAGGGAGGGAGGGAGAAGGGAGGGAGGAAGGAAGGGAGGGATGGAGGGATGGATGGAGGGAGCGCGCGCGCACACACACACACACACACACACAGGCGCCCCGGGGATGCGCTCAGCCGGCCCGCCCCGCAGGCAGCCTCCCCTCCCTCCGCATCCCTCCGCCGCGGTGCGCGGCCAGCGAGAGACCCGCCGTCCCTCCTCCTGGGGAGCAGCTTCAGCCCTCCTCCTCCTCGTCCTCCCGCTGCTGGAAATATTTCCCGAATTCCTCCTCGGATCGAAGGACTTTGAAAGGCAGGGCTGGTCGCGGACCCACCCCCCAGCAGCCCTGCCCTCCCTGCTTGGGGCAGTCCCTAGCCCTGCCCTGCCTGCCCCTAGCCCTGCCCGTCCTGCCCGGGACAGTTTCCATCCATGCCCTGCGTGTCCCCTGTCCTGCTCTGCCCTGGCCGGGACAGTCCCCATCCATACCCTGCCTGCCTCCAGCCCAGCGCAGCCCAGCCAATCCCACCCTGGCCGGTCAGCTCCTGCCCGCATCCCCCCGGCTGACCTGCAGCCTGCCAGGGCAATCCTGAACCCATTTGCACCCTTCAGGAGGGAGGGAGCCCTGGGAAAGATGGAGAGAAGGGAAACGTGTGTGTGCGTGTGTTTGTGTGCGCACAAGGAGTGCCTTGCTGTGTCTGTCCCCGTGCCTCACAGTGTTGCCCATGGCAGCTGTGGGGAGGCAGGAGGTCAGGAGCATCTCAAGGGGCCCTGGGTTGCTGTTCACTCCCCTCTCACATCCTCAAAGTTGTGGCAGGGGCCAGCAGGGGACATGGGGTGACAGGCAAGGAGCGTTTGTGTCAGCTAGGACCCTCCTGGGAAGTGCCCTCACATCTGGCAGTGGGGTCAGCCCCTGAACCCGCAGAGCCTGCTGTCCCCACAGGAGGGTCATCGTGCTCGGGGAGGTCCTGCAGGAAGGCAGCAGCCTGGCACAGAAGGACTTGCTGCACCTCAGGCTGACCAAAGTGTCCTTCCTGTGGGCAATTCCCCTTTCACCATGCCTGAATGACTCCTCCACCCTTCGCTGGCTCCAGCAAGGAGCAGATGAACCCATTGTCCCACCCTCCAGGCAAAACTCTGTGACTTTAGGAACTTAAAATAGCTAATAACTCACACACTGGTGTGCAAGTACCCAGTGACCTTGACGAACCCTCTGTGCCCAGATCCTCAGGTGCAACAAGAACTGTAGGGAAGCACAGACATTGTTT
This sequence comes from Lycocorax pyrrhopterus obiensis, assembly GCA_014706295.1. Classification (NCBI taxonomy): domain Eukaryota; kingdom Metazoa; phylum Chordata; class Aves; order Passeriformes; family Paradisaeidae; genus Lycocorax; species Lycocorax pyrrhopterus. Next base: position 1,545,570 of record JACSVZ010000004.1, read on the forward strand.
TAGCTCCTGCACCCTCTTACACCCTCTCCCTCTTATCTTCTCAGCTGTGCCTGTACTTTTGGTTACCACTGGCAAGACAGCAACCCGGAAGTTTACCTTTGGATTTCATTTGTGCTTTTCTTACTTGCTTTCAAAAAAAATTTTTTTGAAGATTTTTGCACCACTGTGTCCTTCAGCAGAGATGAAAAACTAAATTTCTCTGTTCAACATGAGGGGTAAGACGTGGATAATGTCACGAAACTCCTTTGTAAAGCACTTTGTGATGAGCTGACCAACCAAAAAAACAGCTACTTGTAATTAGTGTTGCAGCAGTTGTGGATATTATTTAGTTTTGGTCTCACTTTAAGAGCTTATTGCCTACATATGGAATGAAAGGCATTTCCATATAAGAATTTGCTTTAGAAAAAACCATGATTTTGTGTCCAATAGCTAACTCTGATTTTCTGCCTCACCTCTTTTGATTTAAAGCTCTTTAGAGGAGGGATAAGTTTGCATCTGGCCATGTGTGGTACTTTGATGGTACTCAACTCTCCCAGCAGGGCCATTGATATAAAATGAGCACAGCTAAATGTGTACAGCATGCACAGTGCTGTGCTGAGCTCAGGAGCTGAGCAGAGCAGTGGATGTGTATCAGTGGCATTTGGTTTGGCATTGGCTGCAGGATGCAAGGCGCTGCACAAGCTGGCATGGGAAAAGGACAGTGTGAGCAGGAAAAACTGGCAAAAGGATAGTGTGAGCAGGAAAAATTGGCATGGTTGCAGCAAACACAATCCCTGCTGGTGCTTTTCACCCTGCACGCTGAAATCCAATCCCTGCATCAGTAAGCAGTGGAACTCGAATTTTAGTCATGGAGTTCTCCCTAAAACTCCCTAATTCCCTCAGAAATGTTGCTGACCTACTTCCCAGCTCTTTCAGTGAATACAGTACCCAACTCCTCTGGATCACCAGGACTGTGCTAATGGGCACCCACTGGTGAGCTGCCCTCTGAAGAGCCAGGCGCGCCCACGGGTCCTCCCAACTCACCTCTCTCTGCAGCTTGCAGTGCGTGTTCCTGTCTCCCAGTGCCTCCTGCTGAGACCCTCAGAAAGGCTGCTTCAGCTGCGGGATTTTCCTGGCATTCCAGGGGAGCTGAAGAAAACAAGAGTTTGTCAGTGCTTGTGGTGATGCCCATTAGTCCACGAAGCCTTTGTATGCACCCAGCCTTAATGGCACTGGGACAGCAAAGGTGAAGCAGCACTGTCCCACCTGAACGTGAGAGCGGCTTTCGTCTGTCTGCTTGAAAAGCGACTGGTTAGGAAGAAGATGAGGCTGGGAGGCTTGGAGAAGATGTGCTCCACTCCCCAGTCCCTCACACACCCCTTTCCAGGCACATTTAGACCTTCATTTCTTACAGCCTCCAAGAGAAAGGTGGAGCTGGGCTCTGAAGGAAAAAGTGGAAGTCAGGGAGTGGGAGAGACAGTGAGTCCAGTTGCTGAGAGAAGATGCTGTGTTCCAGAGCTGCTCCCCACTGCAGTGGCCATGGTTCACACTGCTTTTTCTCAGCCAAGCTAGCTGAAGTGGTGGCTGTGACAGAATGGAGCTCTGCACGGGCTGTGATATCTGCTGGGCGAGCTGAGCAAATGCTGCTGCGCTCTGCCTGATGCTCTAGGCAGAAATGCAACAAGACTGCTCATGTCCTGACACAGCAAGTTTTGTCACGGTGTGGGCACATCTGTGCTTCAGCATTCCAGATTGCAGCCTGGACTGTGCTGGGAGAGGCAGCACTTTGCTCCAGCTGCCTTTACCTCCCTGTCACTCTTTGCAGCCATGCAAGTGAACACCTACTACTGCAACGATGCTTACAACCACTAATTACTCGTCTCAAAATCATGGAGATTCTCATGCCAATAGTAGCGAGTGGCTCATTCATTCCCTCATTCATTCATGCCCACCCACAGCTCTCTCCGACAGCAGCCTGCATCTCTCTGCAGTTGCTGGAGGAGGTTTCTGGGTATTGTCTGCATGTGCAGAGCACAAAGGCAATTCCTCCTGGTGAAGAGTGGGGTTAGTGGACTGCAGAGCCTTGAGCACAGGACAGAATGGTGCAGGCCAATTCTCTGCTCAGTGCCTTGTGAAAAAAGACATCTGAACTGCTGCACAGTTTAGAGGAGGGGGACACAGAGCCTCAGGCACTTCTTGCTTGAAAAATTTCTGCCTTATATTCCCTGTAAGAGACAAGAGGTCAGGGCAATGCTCAGCTCAGCCAAAGCATGTTCATCTCCAAGGAGCTGTCCTACCACTCTTTCTTGTCCCTCTTTGGAACATCTCCTCGATGGAAGGCTTTGGTCTCAGATGATGCTGGAGGATAACTAGTGAGACTGCTTTGGCTGGTTATCTCTGGTCATGGTTTCCCTCCAGTCCCTCGGGAGATGCCAGAGAGGTCCTGCAGAAGCAGATGGGTTGTCACCTCTGCTTGCCATCCGTCTTTGCTCCTCGCTGCAGCAGACTCGAGCATGCGCTCCCTGAACATTCTCTGGCTCTCCTGTGCATGTTCTTGGCAGAGACCTGGAGATCCCTGGAGAGTGGTGTTTCTAAAAAAGATACTTGGAAACATCGTTTCCAGCCACTTGAGCACTTCCTTTCACTGACACCTTCAAACCATCCTTTGCTGTTAGGGGGATAAATCAGGCATTTAGAAATGTGGCAGATGGAGTGGGACACAGCAGTGAGTAGGAAGGGCAATTTTGTGTGCTGGACATCAGTGTATTTCTTTTTGAGCTCTCTAGGCAGTGCCTCCTTAAGTGTGTCCAAGTACCTGGTACAGTCTGAGTCCTGATGATCCCGTGGAGGTCTGATTGCATGACAATTGTCCATCAGCCAGCCACCGGGCTTGGATGAGAAAGGTGTCTTCTCCCCTGGAAAACTGGGAGTACAGACTGCACCCCAGGGAGGAGGCAGGGTTCAATGGAATGTTTTGGCGCACCTGTGGAAAATCGGTGGCGTGTGATTTGCTGTCACTCTGCTGCTCTGGGAGCCTGCAGAGGTAACCGGAGAAGCCGAGCCTGTGCCACTTTCGAGCTTCCCCCCGGATATTTGCTCTGTGCTGTGTTTTATGCATGTTTAAACAATAAATCCAGAGCACTAATTCATGAGCATAGCGTTTCAGAGCTTGGGAGAGAGCTTTCCTGGAAGAAGCATTGACTGGCCAAATTTTGCAGAGCGCTGCTTATGTGTTACAGACACAAAAGTATATTTGCACTGGAAACCACCTGCTGCACAGGGACTGAAAGAAGGAGTAGTTAGAGAGGCCGGACGTGAATTTAGGAAGCTTGGAAATAGGGAGAGTTGCACATATTTTGCAAACATCTAGGCTGAAAAACAAGCCACACATTCTTCTCTTCAAATTCTGCTTCACAGTCATACTTTTCTTTTTAAAAAAAACCCTTTCTGGTCACCAGGCATATACAGGAAAAATTCAATATGTGTGCAGAATGACTTCAGCAGCTGGGCTTATTGTGAGAGATGTACAAGGTGCAAACTGTCTCCTTACTCTCCTCAAAGGGGTGGAAACAAAAAAGCCTTCTGGCAGCTGTCAGTTGTCTTGCCAGCAGTGCATGCTAACACCAGCATCCCACTTCCACTTCTCAGGCAAAAACCAGCTCCTAGCTGGAATCACTGAATCACTGGAAAATGAAGGACCAGGTGTCCCCTGCTGAGCTGGCTGTGCCTTAGCATCTTTTCCTGGCAAAACCATGACACCAATGAAGCTTTGTTTTGCTGTTACAACACTGTACAACACAGGGACTAAAAATGCAGATGCAAGGTCAACCGAGATGTGTTTCCCAGTGAAATCCATAGCCCAATGACTCTGCTGCTTCCCTGCAAGGGGCCATGGAAGTGCCAGCCCTGGGGCAGCGCTGCCACCAAATAGGCACCAGCACTCTCCACCTGACACTCCAGCCCTCTTCATCACCATTCCAAGGCTGTAACCTAGCCTGGAAAAGAATTTGGTTGAAAAAAAAGAATTCCCCCAAGTACAGAATTAAAAAGTAGCAAATAACGTAATAACGTGTTCTCTGGATTTGTCTTCTGCTTTTGAACCCTAGAGTTTGGTGCTTTCCAATTTACTTGGCAACCAGAAGCAAGTTAAAAAACTGCAAGAGTGATGAAATAGTAATCACATGACTCCAGGAGCTGGGACTTCCAGAAAAACAGAAGTGCAAGTGCCGGGTGGCACAGTCTGGGAGCTGTGTCCTGCAAACTGGGGACTGTGAGGCTTCCTCAGCAGCTCTGTCCCTATTCCTCCTTTGATCTATGTGCAAGGTTCCCATAGTTACCAGTGGGAAGCACAAGGCAAATCAGATGTAGTGCATGGCTCTGGCTGTGGCCCCTGGTTGTGAAAGTAATTTGGCCTCCTCTGTATCATCTGTTTGCCAGCCTTGAGCAAGGCTGGGTATTCCAGGGAAAATAGCCTTTTTTTATTGAAAGTGAGATGTGACTGGCCTCAGCTGCACAAAGCACCCTATTTATATTTTATTTATGTACTCCAGGTCAAGAAAGCTGGTGGAACACCTTGCAAAAGCCAAGCCCACTGAGTGAGAGGTCGTGCAATGACTTCTCCTAAAGGGAAAATTTCTTCACTGCAGTGGGCTCTCATCTGCTGTCCTTGAGAGTGGTCAGAAATGTTCCCTGACTCCTTGCTGCTTTGACTTTACCAACCTCTGCCTCAGCTCTGCCTTGTTTCACGTCCAAGTGGCCTTGCCTGGCGAGGTGTCCCTCCAGCACGGAACAGCTCTGCCAGAGATGAGTCCTCGAGTCCTGGGGACAGAGGAACATGTTGCCTGCTGTTATCAGTCAATTTTAGGCCACAAGGATCCATGTGGCTGGAATTCCTGTGCTCCTCGGTCTTCCCAAGGCACCTTGCAGACATCCTGTGTCCTTGCTCCTGGTTGACTTCCCCCCTGGGAGAGCTGAGACAGCAGCAGGGTTCTTATCCCATTTTCCTTCCCCACAGCTTAGTCCACTGGCCAGGGACTCATACTGGTGCACACACAGATCTTGCTGTTTAGGCACAGTTTGCTCTATTTCTTCTATTTTCTTCTGAAGATGGATGAACCAAAAATGCTTATCCTCTCTGTGCTGCAGGCTCAAGCAGTACTGAGGCAGAAACAAATGCTGCATGCCCTAAACATGGGAATTGAAGCCCTGCATGTAAAGAGAATTTACCAAAAAAAAAAAAAAGAAAAAAAAGAAAAAAAAAGAAAAAAGAAACAAGAAAACTGGATGTAACTTCCTGATTGCTTAGTGGTTATGGGTTTGGGGATTTTGCTGGACACTTTGGAGAAATGAAACTGCACCATTTGTAAGACTGGATTCTCCTTTCAAATTTCCGTGCTGTGACGTGCTAGTCTGTTTCCCCCTTGGAATTTCAAACATGGCCTGTTTAAAAGCTGCTCTGAGCTGAATGTTTTTATAACATCTTTCTGGATTGTGATGATGCTTTAAAATGGTTGAAGGCGCCCCTTTGCCACCTGCCTCATGTTTAGAAATCCCCAAGTCCCTTATGGAAATCTCCTGCTCTTATGGGAAGCTGTGCCCAGCTTCTCTGAAATCTGTTTTGGTTCTGAGGCTGTAGAACCAGTTTGCTGGTGTGTAGGCAGCTGCGTGTTTGGTAGAGCAGTGTCTTGCAGGGCTGATGGGAATACAGGCTTCCCCTTTTCATTCAGCTCCCTTCCATGTGCACTTCAGCCACTCAGAAAGTTTCTGCCCCCTGCACCTCAAGATACCAGTGTGGTATCTTGGTCATTGTGCCAGGGCTGCTAACAGTACCTGGATTTTATTTGCCATCGGTAGATTCCAGACTTAACAGCTGTATTTATATGACCAGTGGCATCAGGAAAGCAGGCAACAGCTGCAGAAGAAATAAGAGAAGTGAGAGGTCTAGAAGACATGATTCAAGAGAAGACATTGCAGGAATGCAAACTGACAAGTCAAGAGGAGACATATATCCTCGCACATCTGAAAGAGTGGATGTTTTCCGTTCCTCCTGTTGACAAGATAAGAACTCAGGGGGTTAAACTACAGGCAGGGACACTGAAGTTTGGCACAAGGAAAAACTTTCTGTGGCCATGAAAGTAATGGTGTAGGCAGCTGGGTTGTCTGTAAAGAGGGAGAAGTGTGTATTTTATCACTGAAAGGTTTTTAGATCAGGATGAGCAAACCTCTGTTGAGTTCAGATCAGGTGTAGGTGACCTAGTTCTCAACATCATTTCACCAGAAAGATGTATCTGAGAGATGAGCAATCAGGAGATATCCAGCACATCACAAAGGAAAAAACAAGGTTGTGATTAGGCTCAAAGGAAAGAAAACACTCATTTAGGCTTTGGGCAAAAATTTGGTGTTGCAGAAGATTCAGAGCACTGGAAATTAGGCCATGATGGGAGAGCACAGCGAAGTCTAGGTGGCAATACTATCCAATTTCACACAACCTGGGAGCAGACCGACCTTCATTCCAGGCTGGCGGCCAATCTTCTGGGTGGATGAGCCATTTAGCTCATAGGACTCCAGAGAAGAGAGCCGATTGTTGCTCTGAAGCTCATGGTATATCCCACTTGGGTTTTGTGGTTTAGGAATGGTATTCCCCAATTTAGTACTCCCACTAAAGCCACGCGCTGCTCCCACTCCCCTCTCCAGCTGGAGGCACAAAAGGCAAAGATCACAGGCTGAGATAAGAACAATTTACAGGAAACAGCAGAGAGATAAGAAAATGAATGGTAGCAGCAACAATATTAATTTTAAAAGTGTACAAAAGAGAGAGAGAGAGTGATTCACGTGCCAACATGCTCACGAGAGAGCCATTTTTTGCACAGGCAGATAGTGATAGAACAATGCTAATTGTTTTAAACTAAAAGAGGAGAGATTTAGATTAGATGTTAATAAGAAATTCTTTACTGTGAGGGTGGGGAGGCACTGGAACAGGTTGCCCAGAGAAGCTGTGGATGACCCATCCCTGGAAGTGTTCCTGGCCAGGTTGAACGGGGCTTGGAGCCAACTGGTCTCGTGGAAGGTGTCCCTGCCCATAGCAGGGGGATTGGAACCGGTTGATCTTTAAGCTCCCTTCTAACCCAAACCATTCTGTGATCCCATGATTGTATGAAAATAGTATCTTCGGTTAACTCTCACTTATGGCTGTCTAACAACATGAAATATGGGTATGAGGAGCTACCAGAACCTGCAGATTGTAAGATGTGATGTACATGCAGCCAACCATGTCTGATCAGAAGCTACACTGACTAGACAGCAGCAGGAAAAATGGCAGAAGAGAGAAACATTGCCTCTAACAAGGCAGGGGTACCAGCTTAATCACGGGCTTGTCTGGGGCAGAGGGATTGGATAAAGAAGCAGAACCTAGGAAGAATAAAAGAGGCAAAACCAAAATACAAGGTAAAGCAAGTGACACAGTGAGGAGTGATCTGGGGCCTTTGGTCAGCTGCGTGCTTAATTACGGCAACGTGACAAATGAGCGACATAGGTGTGAGGCTGAAGTCAGTCAGGTCACAAACATCTGCCACATCCAGCACACCCCCAGCTCCTCAGACAGCCTGACTCAGCACAGGGCTTTCCTGCAGATGGCTCTGTGTGGCAGAGACCCCGCTGAAGTGAAGTGTCTGCGTAAGACACTGCCACGAAAGAAGGGACACGCGTCAAACGACATCCATGCCAAAGACAAGAAATGAAGTTACAACTCAGGATGAAGGCAGGGCATCTGTGCTGGCGGAACATCAACTTTATTAAGGTTAGAGCCTTCAAACTTGTCTTGTTCTGTGATTTTCTGTAAGCTGCGTACATCAAGGCACGTTTCAAGATGATCAGACTGTCTGTTTCAAAGAGAAGAATGTTAAAATTTGGCATGTTCTTATCAACAGGGACAGAAAATGTCTAGAAAACATTGGTAGTGGCACAGCTTGTAATGCCTACAAACTTGTCTTGTTTTGTAGCATTCTTCTAGGTCTGTGCATCAAAGCATGCTCAAAAATAGTCTGCCTGGTTAGTTTTAAGGTAAGGACATTGAAATTAAGGGTAAAAGGCCACATACTTTTTTAGTGCATTATTGTGGAGGCACATCTTCAGGTGTTTTAACACCTTAAGGCCCTTTCCAGGTACACATGAAGAAGGTGCACATATAGACAGACTTGTCCTGGCCTCTAAAAATGCAAGGATTCTCACCAAATTATGGATCCTCAGGTGGGTCTTTGGCAGTTTATTTTGGAGGTTTTAAGAATCTAGAACGCGTCTGACTAATTTTTCTAAAATAGTAATGATTTGTCCTGAATCTTAACCAATGATTGATGACAGAGAAATCATTGCCCACTAAGCAGATTTTCAGTGGCAAGCGGTACAAAGATTTTTCTTCTCTGACAATAAAAGGTTCACATCCTGTACACGCCATTCTCCTCCACATGATCTCCACACACATCTCCATGGTCCCCATACACACTCACAGCAGAGAACCTTCAAGATTAACTCTTTTGTCAAGATTAATTTGGGCATATGTCACACTTCAGGGGAAGGGTGAGGTTATCAGCAAGGCTCTAAACAGCTCTAAGTGTCGGTTACTCTTGCTCTCAGAGCTTCACTTCAGATCAAATCAACTCAAGCCAAAAGGCAAATCTCTCAGTTATCAAGAAAGATGCTTTGTGGAGCATCTCTTTTCCATAACCAGTGGCTAAAAAAGTAGGATTACAGGATGTTTTCGGTTGAAAAAGGCCTTTAGGATCATGAGTCCAGCTGTTAACCTAACACACCAAAGTCCACCACTAAACTGTGTCCCCAGCCACCACGTCTACAGGTCTTTTCAATACCTTCAGGAATGGTGATTCCACCATTTCCTAAATAAATAAACAGGACTGATCACAATAGTGAGGCCTGGGGAACACCCCTAGTGAGGAGAGAAACTTTTTAATGCATTTGTTTTCCAAGCAGTGCTGAGGACGAAGTCCAGGACAGAACATGGCAGGAACTCAAGGATACACTGTGGTGCTGGACCTTGTTGTGTTAAACCTTTGAGTAACATAGCCAGAGAGTGAAGTGAGGACACCTCTCACAGCTGCATATCTCTCTTTTTGCAGTATTTTTCCCACGAATTCAGGCTACCAAGGAGATTTGGAAAGCATGCTAGGATTCCACAAAGAATTGGTTCACCAGCAACTTGGAAAAGCACGCATAAGAGGTAAATGCTAGAAGTTAAACTTATCTCCCTGCTCAGGGCATGGCTTCTGCCCTGTGCATGTGGCTTACATCTGAAAGATGTCACAGCAGGCAGCAGAGCAGCAGTAAACATCACTATTCTGGACACTCAATAAAAATGGGGACCTACTTATCCAGATCGAGATAGGGCAATCCAGAACATCTGTCTTGCTCCCGAACTGGGCACTTTTCCTGGACAGAAAATGCTTTTCAGAGCCTAGCTTCAAGTAGCTGTGTTCTAGATCTGGGAGTTCATCTTGAAATAATAGTTGGCAGCCCAAAGTGATGTAACATTTAGCATGCTTTAAAGGACCATATGGAATAAGTTACACTGGAGTAAAACAAACACCAGTCTCTCACATCCAGTGTTATTGTTAACAACTTACTGGGCTGTGTGTATTTTTCAGACGCAAGGATGACTCACTAAATAACAGGATAATGCCATGGATCACTAGCATGTTGTGGTCTGTGGCCACAGGAAGGGTTTACTTTTATTGTGTACATGTTGGCAGTCTCGGCACACCAGCAGCAAATCCAGAAGTTTGTTGCTGCGTCTGGGGCAGAAGCACAAGATCCCTGCTTGGAGCCTTTCCGTAAGCCAAAAAAATAACATGGGATATTTCTCCTATCATGCTTGCCAGACTGCAGCAGAAGCAATGAGCTGGGAATTAGGAGGCTGGGATAGTAGTTGTCATCTTGGATTTGCTTCCTTGCTCCAGTGTGCGGATATGGCAAATGCTGATGCTGAGAGGGGGCTCTTTGAAAGAGATGGGATGCCTGTTCCCACACTAAAGCCTGGATGCATGGTTGCCTCTTTTAGAAGTAGGTGTCAAATCAAGCAGGTTTGGAAGGGTGAAGAGGTTGTAGGGCAAGAGATACAACACCTCGATCAAACCCCAAGCCCCTGCAGAAATCCTGAGGGTGGTGAGAGCTGCCTTAGGTGGACCAGCACATCCCATCAGCTGCTTCATGACTCCTCAGGCTTCTCTGCCTGACGCTGAAACCATGCCCAAGTCACTGTGGGCCAGGCCCCTTCATCACCTCCACTGAGCTCATGTGCTCTCTCTTGCTTCCGAAGGCTTGTTAAACACTACTCAGCATCTTGGTGAGATCTCCCTGTGGCCAGGGAGACCTCGGTGTCTGGAGGGGTGTAGTAGCCAGGAAGAGACATGGCTGGGACTTGAGCGTTGTTCGGTACCCTCTCATGCTGTTGCCAGGAGCAGGGGGAAGGGAAGCCCTTCCAGGAAGTAGGGGTTCCTCCTGATTGAGAAAATGTGGCTGAGGAAGCCATCAGGTACTAGTGTTATCAGGGGGGTGGTTCTAAGTTAGTTGTTTCTTTTCTTTATCTCCTGACATTCAGTATTGTTGCTGCTACTGTTCATTTTCTTATCTCATTGCTGTTTCCTGTAAATTGTTCTTATCTCGGCCCGCGATCTTTGCCTTTTGTGCCTCCAGTTCGAGGGGAGAGGGAGCAGCACAGAGTGGTTTTAGTGGGTGTATTAAACTGGGGAATACCATTCCTAAACCACAAGAAGGAAGCATTTCCTGTGCTGTTTCCAAGAGGGACTCAAGGAAACCTTTGCCTAGAGGGACATAGAAAGGCAGCAATAGTTTTGCAAGCCCCATTCCTGCACTTTCCATGTTTTGTCAGTTTTACATTTTTACATTTTTCTCTATCATCCTGCTTCTGCTTCTGTAAGAGGGTAAAAAAATCCAGTTTGGTGTTCCAATAAGAAGAAGGAACATCTCTCTGGAAGAGCAGGAAATGATGTGTGGTGGTGTCATGCAGGATGAGTCTGCAGCCTCCAAGGCACACTGTGGTCTGTGGGATAACCTGGGGACAAAACTTCTGGTGAAACTCATCCTGAGCAGAGCTTGAAAGCCCTGGGGGACCAAGGGCAGGAAAAAGATTTTATATACTATTCAGTGCACTGTGTTCCCATGGGGAGTAAAGCAACCCAAGTGCTGAATCTCCCAGCCTGGCAGGGGAAAATCTATACCTGAACAGCTCTCCTTTGGCAGAAGAAGTTCCTGAGCATTTGTCCTTTTTGGGTATTTCCAGATAAGTCATTAATCATCATTAAGCTGAATGGAATCCAAACTAGTCTTCCCACTGTACCTTTACCCAGTACTCACATTTTCCAGAATACCAATTCTGTTAGCATTTTCCTTCTCCTGTGCCCACCTTTCTCCATAAATAAACTGATGTGGAATCCTCCAGTGTGAAATGCACTCTCCCTCTCCCTCTCCCTCTCCCTCTCCCTCTCCCCTCCTCATGTCTCTGGAAAAGACTCAGCTAGAGACATCACAAACTGAAACCTGCATTTTATAATAGCAATGTCAGAGTTCAGCATTCCAAGGATTTGGGAAAGATCCTAAAAACAAACATCCCAAACTCAGGAGGAAGTTCAGCATTAAATATAGGAGAAATCCAAATATGTTGAAGAATGGAAATCAAAATAACTTCAGCTTTGCCCTGCAGTGACCCCATGCAAAAAGAATACATTTACGATTAGATAACAGTGATGATTGGAGCCCTAAATAGGAATAAACTGAGTTTTGAAGACCTCCAGATTTACTGTATTGTTGCTATGTTTTTCCCCTATGTGTTGCCAGAATGATAGTGAGCTCCCCAAAGGATCAACTCCAGAGTGAATGTCCACTCATCAATTCCCTGCTTTACCTGTAAATTGTCAGAAAACACCACCACTGCTTAAAGCTGTCATGTTGTTGCCTCTTCCTGTAAGAATAGGAAGATGATGTTTTTGCAAAAAAACTGTAGAAGAGAGCTGGACATTTTCAGATTTTTTTTGAAGAGGCCTCAATTCCTGGGCCAAATCAGATTGCAATTGGCAAATGTGTCTGCAAATTTCTAGGCTGGGAGCAGGCGGAGCCATTGCACAAAGCCCATTTTGCAGGGACATAGGCAGTAATGTGTATCTGGCCAGAGAAGTGGATCAGGCTGTCAGTGTGTCCTCAGAATCTGCTCCAATCTTCTGACTTCCTAGAGAAAAGATAGAGATGGTGTCCAAACACCATCCTTCAGGAATAACCATGAAAGCTTTGAGGTGTCTGGAGGAGGAGAATATACAGTGAGCTTACTTCAAGTCAGAGCCAGTTTGCAGAATCCTTACTGAATGAATTCAGGGTGCAGCTCTCCTCTCTGATTTCTTTCTGGGGATGCTCTCTTCTTGGGCACACAGTAAACCACAAAGGTGGCTTTCCCTTCTCACACAAAAGTCTGAATTCAGGGACTAATTGTGGATGTCTGGTGCAAAGACTTTCTTCAGACGTGTTGTCTGAAACCCAAGTGTGTTTGGCTTTTCTTTTTTTAAAGCCGCTAAGGTTTGGGAACACAAGCTGCCAGTGGTGCATCTAGAAGTCCTGTGTGCCTTTGGCTCCTTTCATGAGACCCAGAGCATATTCCTGCTCCCTCCAAGCTCCACCGGGGCGAGGACAGCTTTACTCTCGCCACGGGCCAGCAGGAATGAGCACGGAGCTCAGCTTTGCCCTTGATCCTTCACTACCGGGGTGCGTGCTGCCCCGACTCAGCTCAGCAGCCTTGCTGAGGCTGATGGTGAGAAAGAGCAGAGCTCCCCCTTCCCCCTCTGCTGCCTGCACTCTGGCAGAGAATGGAGCGTGGGAGGACCTCGCGGCGGATGCTCGGAGACTGCAGCGCTCATAATGACTAGTCGCTTACAAAAGATGTTAGTGATACTATCACTGATGCTTCGTGTGGCTCTTTGTATTAATGGCTGGGGTCTCTGAATGAGATCCCATCAGCTCGGCGCGAGGCACCGAGCGAATCCCGGCGATACCCATGAGTAATCAATAGTAAATATTGATAACAGCCAGCGCACTGATAATAGTAATAAATATTACTGATAACACAGCCTGCCTGAAAATGCTCCTGATAGAGGGAGGGGAGGAGGGGGGCACAAAGGACAGTCAGCCTTGGGGCTGGGAACCAAGAGATGATTCATGCCACCAGGGCTTTGTCTACCAGGCCTCACTGCCCCAGGCCCTGGACCAAATGGAAACAGCAAATTCAATAAGTCCCAGCTTTTCCAGCTCCATCCTGCCATCCTCTTCCTGGCCTGCCCAGCACAGCTGTTGGGTAACGCCTTGCTCAGGGACCACACATATCAGCTGGTCTTTGTCTCTCCTGGGGAAAGGAAAGCTCACAATCTGGATGGGGGGCAAAGAGGGAAAACTGAGGGAGAACTTTTATAAATCAGCAGGCTCACAGCAGCCTATGAACCAGGACCATATCAAATAGAAAATAGAAGTAATCTGAGTGAGAGTGAAATGCAGAAATGTTATTTCGTAGCATTAACAGCTGAAAGGTTTATTTGTCAGTGACTCAATACCAATTTAAAAGCTATTTATTGACCCCAATTATTTAAAGATTGAATTCTGTGCTAGCATTTCTACAGGCAGGTGGCATGTGTTTAAAAGGTACTTCTCAAAAGAATCAAAGTTTGCCTGGCACAGACAAAGGAAACCAGACAAAGAGAAGGTGTGTATTTCAGTGAGTGTGAAAACTGAGGAAAGTGGGAATATCTGTGGAAATGCTGGCTAGATAAGGGAAAATGAGGGCATGGGCCCTCTCAACTGCAGATTCTGCTCTGGGGTTACAAGGAAACACTTCCATTATGTTCTTCTTGTGTAAGGACAAGGGAAAGCATTTTCATTCATGAGTGGAAATGTTTATGACATTTGTGGTCTAGTGATTTCCCTTTACGATTATCCTTCATATCTCTGGAAATCTACAGCTGACATTACATCCAGTTCTTTCTGTATAATTTCACTTCACCTGCTCTGATTTTTTTCCCAGTCTATTAACCACCTGAAAAACTACAAAGCTTTACCTAGAACTTTGCAGTGAGACTATGAATACAACATTATAACACCTGAAAACACATGAACTGTTACCCCAAAGCCATTCACTAGCATTTAAAGAAAAACCTCATGTTTAACTGTACCACCATATACCAACAAGATTTTAAGCCAAGGCTATAAAAAGCTTTTTTCTTGTTGTTTTTAACAAAGCACTTGGTGAAGAAAGCATCTCTACCAAGGCTATACTCTGTTTTTTTGACGGTGCCCAATTCCCAGAGCTAACACATTTCTGTGCTGGTTTGAAGGAGACCTATTACTTCAGTGCTTTGGAAATATTCACAATAGCACACAGCTGTTTTTGCTGGAGCTGACTTTCACAACACTGTAATGGCAGTTAAAACTGCACCGAAAATCCTTGCACAGGATGTAATCAACCTCAAATCTACAGAGAAACATTGGGAAACTGCCTTCAAGTGCCAAGAAAAACAACAGTCCTTTACAACGAGCTCTTCCTAATGTCCAGTCAGCTCAACCCAAATGAAACATGTTTCTCAAAACGAAAGTAGCGCAGAGCAGGGAAGAAAAAGCCCTTGACTTTTTAAATGAATTTTTCTAAATAGAAACACAGAGAGACTCTGATACCAGCAACCACCACTGGTCCTTCCTGCCCACTGAAGCTCTACCATCACTCAGTCTGTAAATCCAGTTCTTGAGTGACAAAACGCTTGTTTTCCAACATTTTTCTCTTGCCTCCTTCAGACACTCGGAAAGTTCCTGTCCCTCCAGCGGCAAAGCTGTTATATGTCATGTTTCCTACTCAGGGAGCTTAACCATTATCCAGCTGTTGGAGCCATCCCATTGCCCCGGATTTACGGCTTTTCCCAGGATGTCAGTCCAACCGAATCCCCAGGTGTTCCCAAGAAATGCCTGAGTTGCTTTTCACTTACCCCCGCCGAGGCTCAGCAGTTGTGGGTGATGCAGAGTGGAAAAAAGCCCTCATATGATAGTGTCTCTATATTTACCAGAAAGAAAGGAGCTGGGGTGCTTGTCCTTTAAGTGTCTCTAAAGATGGTTTGCATAGCTGGATCTCAGCTTATCTATGCTTTTCTGCTTCTGCTTCCATACATGGATCTGTTCCCAACAGTAACTCCAAGCTGTCGAAAAGAAGCTATCTGGCAGCTTTCAGCTTCATCTGACACGTAAATGAGCGCGAATAAATAATTACATTTTCTGCCATCTCTTTTTTTTTTTTTTTTTATCTGCACCTCGGGACACCTTTTCTTTTCCTCCTTCTCCCCAAATTAACATTTTGCTATTTTTCCCAAAGTAATTCCTAGGGGAAGGCAAACAGAAATGACCCAGGCAGATTTTTCTTCTCCCCTTCCCTCAGGCTCACATAATTTTATTCTCATAAGTATCTTTTTTTTTTTTTTCCATTTGCTTTGCTTATAGGTCAGAGTTTTGCATGTTTGCTACTTGGAATCATGTCAAAGCAATATACATCATGTCTGTAGCAAAGGAAGGTTAAAAGTCAAATTTTTGGAGAGAGAGAATACAGCTGAGCCACGTGACAGCTCCCAGATTAGCAGCAGTAGCAGGAGTAAGCATTCCTCTGATATTACAGTAGCCACCGTGGGACATGCCTGAAACAATGAAGAGGGAAGCTGCAGTTTGGAAGCCTCCTGCAGATGTATTTATGAATAAATCACTCCTCGCTCTTTTTTTCTATCTTTCTAGGTACTTTCCTACTTCCTAGGTTTCCGTTTCGAGAACGGCTGATGAAGAACACAAATGGGAGGGAGCCCCGTGGCACAGGTCAGGAAAGAAGTCATATAATTACCCTTAACTCTGCCCTTTGTAATCTTTGCTGTGCAAATGGAAATGTTAAGGGCTCCAGTGAAAGGGGAGCACTAAATAGATGTCTTTATTACTGTTTATTGTAGTGGCAGCTGGGAGTAAAAGAGATATTAGTGAGCTAATCAATTGCTTCATACTGGGCTCTCTGGATGAAAGAAAACCAGTGAAAGGCATATTCAGAGAGATTTAAGATATCTAGGGCTGAAGGTAGGTGTTCAGGCCACTTGCATGGAAAATGGCATCCTCAAACGTGGTGGCTTAGATTCATTGCAGGAGATGGAAATTCCTTGTAGATTCCCACACACCAAGTCATTGACCTTGACTGTTTGGGATTTTTCCTAAACATCTGTTGAACACTAGGCAGAAGAAGAGTTTAAAAGAGCTCACCAGCTCCACCTTTACAATTAATGATAAACTATGTTTTCTAGGTTACAAATTGCCCAGTTAGAGATGCTGCTTCAAGTGGCGTATTTGACTCCTGCTGTTTGCTGTCTCCGAAATTGGAGGGGATACGTGTGGGAGTGTGTGCATAAATGGGGATCTGGGGAGATTTCCAGCATCTCCCCAGCATCCAGAACAGACAGCCTCCCTGGGAGCACATCCCAGAACAAGCTGAAGGCCCATGGAAGCATGCAACAGGCAGCAAAAGGAGTGTCTTGGAAAAGATGGGCAGTTATGAAGGGGACCCTCCAGTTTTCATTACACCAGCCAAATGGTTGTACAGTGTACAACCCCCTGTTGCTTGGGGTGGTGGAGAGGAATGGGATGAGAAAAATTCCTTCTGGAAATCTGTCCTGGAGTTTCTCCAGCCTTTCAAGAGCAAGAGCCAAGCTCATCCTTGGAAGGTGCTTGAACAGGAATATCACCATTGCATGTAAGACATGCCTGGTGACTCAGGAGGTCTATGCTCCAATGCAGATGATAATGTGATTCAGCAAAGTGTTTAAATTCCTGCTTAATTTTAAATATTGAATAATGCTTTTGATTCCTCAGGGGTTATTCATGTGATTTTCATTCTATGCTTTACTAGGTTGCCCAGGTATGGACATGAAGCTGCCATGAAGCAGCATGAAAAACAAACAAGATTTGGCACTCACATGTGAGCGCATTTGCATCTCACAAATGTCTTGACTTTAGGTATTGCTCCTAGGAGGTCTTAGGGCCAACAAAAATGGGCTAAGATAAGAAAGACTCAATCCATTTTAAGTGTCCTCCTTTCCTTGAGGGAAATGTGGAAAACCACAGGTGTCTGTGGCTTTCAATGCTGAAGAAAAGCCTAGGTGGCTTTGAGAATAACACGACAAAGCTGCACTCAGAATTTCGGTAGCTACAAGGACAAGGGAGTAGGCTGTTTTCTGGCTTTGATCTGCCTTTTGGCACAGTGGCTGTGTGTCACCCTCTAGATGGGTGACACCACCCTCTTTAAACTCCGCTCCCGACACAGAGCGGCCAAAGAGCTTCTCAGATTTTCCGTCGAGAGGTTTTTCCATTCTTCCCTGCTGGGAGAGGTGAAGTTTGTATCAGGGTGGTGATAAGGTGAAAGGCATTTTCCTAGAGCAAAAGAAAAAGCAGACAGCAGTGTTGCCAAGCACCGAGTGGGCCGCAGGGAGATGGAAATAAAGCACCTTTGACCTTCGTGCCCACTGACTTCTCTCCTCCTCCCCAAAACAAGCAGAACAGGAGGATGAAGTCCATCTTTGGTGGTGAGACATGTAGGGGACATCAGCAGCTCTGCAGGCTTGGCACCAGCTGGACTTGCAGGAGTGCTGGTGAATGCAGGGCTGGGATCAGGACTCGTGTCTGTGCTGGGTGAGGGTGGTGGGGCTTCATCTGCTGAAGCTTGGTCTCCCCTGGGGATCTCCCCAACACCTGAGTCCCCTCCCAGAGCTGTACACCTTCCTGGGGAAAATCCTCCCCAGCCTCTCCTGCAGCATTTAGGTGCTGATTCTCCAGGACTGTGCTCCAGGAGGCTGTGCTTTTTTGTGCTATCTGTCCTCTCTGCCTGCCAGTATCAATGCTGTAGCCACAAAATGAAAGAGGGCCTTGTTCTTCAGAAACACGTGTGCTCTTCCCCATGCTGTGTGCTGCAGTTTCAAGCCACCAAAGAGGTGTTGAAGTGTCTTTTATGAATATCAATGTGGATTTCGTAAGAGTTATTTAAATATAGCTGCCTGCTTTCCTGGGAGACCCTGTAGCTGTATTCTCACTGCAGCAAAAGCTGCACCATCTGCCCAGCATTCGCAGCCGCTTCCCGAAGACCGCCAGGGACTTGTCATTCTGCATTTGGCTTGTACAGGGTTCCAAAATGAAGGCTTTCTGGGGAGAAAGGCTGGATGGGCAGGCTTCAGCACATTCAGATGTGTTGCTCAGGTGCATTTGTGTAGCATTATGTGCTTGGAAAGCTGGACACAGCTCTGAGCAACCTGATCTAATGTGGAAGCCAGCCCAGCTCTGAGCGGGGGCTGGACCTCCAGAGGTCCCTCACGACCTTAATTATCCTGTGGTTCAGTGAGAAATTCAGTTTGGGATGTAACCATATGGTAGAGGAATAGCAAGGAAATCTGAACTCCTAGGGCACCTGCGACGTTTTCTGTCTTCCTCTTGTTTCTTGTGACTACCTTCAAGCTCTTTGAGTGTGGTTCAGCTCTCATTCCACATCCATGGCTTGTCTCCAGTGTTGCTTGAACCTTACTGCTCTGCAAGTGAAAATCCACTACTTCCCCCTTTTTTTTTCTAAAGCACAGTGATTAAAATGCAGTTGGGCCTGTGCCCAGGTAAAGCACAAGAAAGTCAGGCAGTCATTCTTTCCTTGTGTTAAGTATGTAAAGCTTTGCAAGCGAATAAGACTTTTTCTGTTTAGGGTAAGCAAATACGCCTTGAACCTGGGGAGCGTCCAATTCTTAGTGATTGTTTATTTCACCAAGGCATAAATTACTGTGCCTTCAGGACAAAGCTAATAGAAAAAATGCTAATTAGTGCTGGTCAAAAATTTTCCAGTGGAACATTTTTCTGTCAGAAACTCTCCTGATTAGTCAAAGTTGAAATGTTCCAGAAGAACATGTTGATTTTGCTGAGCCTCAAATGCCACAGGGTCAGCTGAGGTGGGGTGGGAGTAAGGAAAGAGAGAATCCATCAAAACCCTCTTGCTGATCCCCTGACAATTTATCTGCTTGGCTGCCGGCCTTGTGGCACCGCTAAGGGCTGGAGTTTGGGGCAATCTGCCATGCAGAAAATGTGCTGATGGACAAGTGGTGAAAATTCCTGTTTCCTGGATGGGAGTTGTAAATACAGAAGTCAGGGAGCCTGTCTCATCTGCCCAGCTCCCTTCCACTGGACACCAGCCTGGGAACGTGCACACAGAATGGCATATCAACATTCCCAAGTGAGATACTTCAGGCAGCTGAGTCAGACCTTCTCCTCGGCTTATAAAAGAGAAGGCTTGACTTTTGTTCTGGGGTTTCTGCTGGGAGAAAAGGACGAGTTGCTCTGATATTATCTGTGTTCCTTTGAACTGGGGCTTCTACAGGTGTAGCTTCTCCATCCGTGACACGCCAAATCCGCTTGCAGTGCTTTATTTCCATCTCACACTTCCTTGTCTTCTGACAGAGCTGCCTCTGCGGCTGAAGAGATGAGGATCACAGCACTGTGATACTCATAAATTCGGAAACAGATACATGGGCTTCAACTTGCATGTAACTTTGAGGGCTCTATGGCCAAACTGGAACTGAAAATCCCATGAGCATGGATCTGGTGGTACCAGTTCACTCCAGACCCGCACTGCTGGGCTTGGGGAACAGACAAGCCACCAGCAGCATGTTTGGATGGTGCCTGCACCAGTCCATGTTTGCTCCTGGCTCTGCTTGTGCCTGCTCACTCCTTGGCTCCACTCCTGCTGAAACCAGCCCAGCTCTTTGGCCTTCCACACTTCCCTCTTCCAAAGAACACCCCTGGAGCCAGGCACCTATGGAGGTGGTGACCATGACCCTTCCCTTAGCTGGGACCACCTCTTCACATCCCAGAGCTGGCAGAACGTGGCTCTAATGCTGATCAGAATATTGCAGGAACCAGGACTAGGGATACTCTGAATTGCCAAGCATTAATATTTGATGCATTTCAATATTTAAAGAGCTAAGATAATTTAAGAAACACTGTCACTTTTTAGGATTATTTGTAGGGAACTTATGATGGAGCAAATCCACTTGGAATGAACAACATTTTGGCTAGGGTAGACGTATGGCTCAGACAGCTGCCTACATTTATTTAAAACATCAGAGAAATGACGATTTTGAAATTCTCTGCTCGAAACCTCAGGTCTCAACAGGACAGACTCCCAGCCAGCAGAAACAAGCAGAGGATCCAGACGATGTTTTAACACTGGATGTGCTCAACAATTTTGTTGAAAGTTTCACCTTTGGAAAGAAAAAGTAAAAGAGACAGAGGGTTTCCCTGAGAGTTTTGCTTTCAGAAAAATATTTGAGTTGTCATCTAAAACTCGAAAACCACAGCTGGAAAAAAATTAACTGCTGGTTCCCAAGAAAGAAGAAAAAAATCCTCCTGCCTTTTTCCTCTTTTTTTTCCTTTTTTTTTTTTCCTTTTTAAAAAATTTGTTTGCCTAGATCATCCTGGCATGAGGGGCTGCAGCCATTTCCACCTGATCGGGATCGGGATCGGGATCGGGCGCGGCGCTGATAGCACCGTCATTTGCCTGATAAAAGCCCTCGGAGCCTGCACGGAGCTGTCTGTGTCAGGAGCATCATCCCGCTCACGTATCACATAGCTGCCGCGCGCCCCGAGCAGAGGGCAGGGAGACGGGGGCACAATTCATGCGCCATTAAAATGAGCTGCTTTATGTAACACAATCTGCTTCAAAAGAGCCCAACGCACCACGGAAACTATGCGAGGGAAGCCAAGAAACCCTGGTACAATAGCACAAACAGAGACAAACAGTCTGTAAAGGACAGCACGCTTGGTTACCAGCGAGGGAACATTCTGCGTTAAACAGTCCCTTTGTTTCTCTTTTTCTTGTCGTGATCATCAAGGGAGATCTCCAAACATGCCACCAAAAGATGAGCCTAGGAGCAAAAATTCATACCTGCAAAACCTGGCAAACAGGAGTTGCCGGTTTTATAGTGCACAGGAATTTTGTCCAGCTACCCCTGAAGGACCTGGGGAGAATCACCACACTTTATTTTCTTCCCTAACCACCACTGTGGTCTAAGCCACTTTTTCACCTTCCTCCTCTCTGGTGCTCCTGTGTGTTGCCCAAACACCAGCCTGTTCTCTCAAATTCATAGAACCATAGAGTCATAGAAGATGCTGAGTTGGAAGGGACCCATCAGGGTCATCGAGTCCAGCCCCTGGCCTTGCACAGAACAGCCCAAGGTGTTCTCATGTGCCTGAGAGCATTGTCCAAACGCTTCCTGAACTCTCTCAGGCTTGGTGCTGTGACCACTGCCCTGGGGAGCCTGTTCCAGTGCCCAAGCACCCTCTGGGTGAAAAACCTTTTCCTGATATCCAACCTAAACCTTCTCTGACTCAGCTTCATGCTTTTTCCTCAAGTCCTGTCACCGATCACCAGAGAGAAGAAATCAGTACCTGCCCCTCCACTCACTCCAGTGAGGATGTTGAAGACCCCAGTGAGGTCCCCCCTCAGTCTCCTCTTCTCCAGGCTGAAGAGACCAAGTGACCTCAGCCACTCCTCACATGGCTTCCCCTCAAGGCCCTTCACCACCCTCATTGCCCTCCTTTGGATGCTCTCGAACAGCTTAATATCTTTCTTATACTGTGGCGCCCCAAACTGCCCCCAGCACTCGAGGTGAGGCCGCCCCAGTGCAGAGCAGAGCGGGACAATCCCCTCCCTTGCCCCGCTGGCGATGCTGTGCCTGATGCCCCCCAGGACACGGGTGGCCCTCCTGGCTGCCAGGGCACTGCTGACCCATATCCAGCTTGCCATCAACCAGGACCCCCAGGTCCCTTTCCATGGCACTGCTCTCCAGCCTCTCATTCCCCAGTCTGTACATCCAGGGCTGCACCACCCCAGGTGCAGAATCTGGTGTTTGCCCCTGTTAAACTTCATACAGTTGCTGATTGCTTATCTCTCTAATTTGTATGAGTCTGGGTAATTTAAAAAAAACATTGTCAACCTGCAAAAAGTGGAAAGATGAGAGTTCTGCTCTGCATGGCTTTCCTGCTGAATTGCTGGCTTAGACCTACAAACCCTGCCTTGCTCATAGCCTCAGGCCTTGGCCCATCCTGCAATTGGTTGTTTTATATAGCCAGCACACAAGGACAGTGCAGGGAAAGGGATCCTACGGAAACCAACCCATTTCTTCACAGCTGCCTGGTGCATTAGCATCTGGAACCTCAGTCTGCAAGCAGAAACTGGGTTTCATCTTTCTCTGTTCTGGTTCATTCCTGCGCAAAACAGAAACGATACAACTTTGTTTTCTGCTGTTGTGTCTCTTTGGATGGAGGGGGCAACTGCTGTCTGTTACTGGAGGTATGGAGGCACTTACAACAGAGATGTCTGATTCTGCTGTGTTCTAGGTACAGCTATAATGCAGTGAGGGACAGCAGTTATTTTTCTCACCAGTGAAGCATGTGGCAAAACTGCTATGGCAAAAAAGAAACGGCACCTGTCCCGGGAAACAGAAGCAAACATGACAGAAGTGTAGTAACACAACAGCTGAAGGTTTCAAAATGTTCACAGTCTTATGATGGATGAAGGTAAGAGAAAGGCAGAAAGAATGGAGTTTCACACTTCCAATCACGGCAAACCACCCAGAGGAAGGTCTGGTTCAGCCACAACTGAATGTCACTAGCATATCTCTGCCAGTCATCCTGCAGCCAGAGGGGATTTTGGAGCCCTGAATGGTTGAATATTGTGAATTTCAGAAATTTCTCATCTCTCCAGTTTGCTTATGGCCTGATACTCCTTTGTCCTGACTAGAAAGGAGATCCCATCTTTTGATTTCTTCCCGTGCTGTGAAACCACGGCCAGATTCACCCAGGCCAGTGGAGCCACCAGGATAAAAGCGGTGCTTTATCTGAAGAAAGCTTGGTCACAGAGTTATGCCTGAAGGTGTCTGTCATCCTGGGAATCACTGAGATAATTTTTAGCCCTCTGGGATTAGGAAGGAGTTCCCATCCCGTAGCTCAGGGCCTCCCTTGCATCTGCAGTCCTGTTGAGGTGATGGGATTTTGACAACTTTTCTCCAGAATGTTTTCGTTTCCGAAACCTTGTTGGTGTGATAACATTAATCAGCACTTCTGTGGAAATAGTGCTTTTGGAGATGAACATTGTAATCAGGATGAAGAGCCACTGATGAGTATTGCTGAAATTAACGAGTCTAAATTCAGCAAAATTGCTTTCACTGGGGAAATGCATCTTGATCCAAAGCCACCATTATCCACTAGCTCCATGCTAGCTTGACAAAGCCAGGCATGTTAACAGTCAGAGGGGCTGGAGCCCCAGCAGAGATGATCCTCATCCCTCATGTTTTCCAGTCTTACTTTCCTCAGTGTGCAGTGGTGTCCCTCTTACGCTGTCCTCTGGCCAGGCACTTGCACCTTTGGCTCCTGGAAGGCAGCGCAGAAGCAGAAAACCTGGCCCATGCCAGTGCTGGAAGAACTGCCAGCTGCCCGTTGCTTGCTGCCTCATTCCAGATCCTGTTGCCTGCTGAAGAGATTCAGAGTTTCTCCCTGGTGTTGTCAGCCTTGTGTGGTCCACAGATGTTCCAGGGCTCTCAGTGACCTGCAGGGTAGGGAGAGAAGTCCAGGGGTGACAATGTTGATGCTCTTTGTTGGTCTCCCAGTGGAAGGGGCTGTCCTCCAGACTCTCCTGGATGTGTGTAAGCCTTGCTGAAGGCAGCAGCTTCTGCCATGGGGGCTGGAGAAGGGCAGATCTTTGCACCTCCCTGTTGCAACAGTACAAACTGGAGCAGATAAATATTCAAGCCCAGAGAGCAATGCAAGGGTGTTATGTCAGTGTTAGTGTGACTAGAATTAGGTAATTTGTGCATGAACGTGACTAAATATGAAAGAAAGATATCTATTTGTCCATAAACCTGTCAAGGGTGAAACATTTCAGAAAGTATTTCATGGCCTATAAAACAGAAATACAAAGCCTAAAAGCATCACTTCCCTCCAAAAAGCATGAAATGACTCACACTGCCGATGCTGGGGCTGTAAAGCTGAAAGTGCACAGCTCTGGGGCAAACCAAGATTCTCTTTTCCTATCTTCAGCCTCCATGAGTGGCTTCCTTCTTTACCACCTCCCTGGAAAGAGAGAGGAAAGCAGAGGGGAAAGCAGAATTTCTTACTGCTGGGTATTACTGCTTATACCTCACACGCTGCTACTGAATGCTGTTAATGCCCTTCATACAACACAGGACAGACTTAATATGCAATTAAAATAATTACTAGGTAATCATTAATATTTTCCTGCATGTTCTCAGGGGTCTGTAAGCAAGCTCCAGGCTGGCAGAGCAGCAGTCCTACATGGCACGTCCCATCAATGATTAAGTGTCCTCATTTTTTTCCCTTCCTCAAAATTATCTGCCCAAAATAATAGAATCACAGAAGCACAGAATGGTTTGGGTTAGAAGGGACCTTAAAGATCATCCAGTTCCAAATCCTCAGCCATGGGCATGGGCACCTTGCACTAGACCAGGTTGCTCAAAGCCCTGTCTGACCTGACCTTGAATACTTCCAGGGATGGGGCACCCACAACTTCCCTCTAACATTTCTTCCTTATATCTGGTCTAAATCTGACCCCTGTTTGCTTCCCTCTCAGTTGGAGGGCAGAAAGAGGAAGAAGGGAGCTGGTTTTGCCTGCTGCTTCCTTTTGTACTGTCAGAACCTCCCCACTCTTCTTGAGGCATAGAAAGGCGGATGATAGCAGCAGCCAGAGGAAGAAATGCTAGGAAATGTTCACTCCCTATGGGGGTGTTCAGATGGGGGCATGGAAGCCCAGAGAGGCTGTAGGATGTCCCTGCCTGGAACCTTCAAACCTCAGCCAGACATGGCCCTGAGCAACCTCATCTGAGCCTGACCACAGTCCCTTCCCACCTTGATTATCCTGCAATTCTCTGTATTTCCAAGTTCCAAAGGTTCGATGGAGGAAGCTTTCTGGCACTGATGACTGTTGTTTACCCAGCAGGAGGCCCAGAGGAGAGAGCCAAGTGCTTCTTTCATGGGAGTGGGCTGGCTCCAGATTTACCTCCACAGCAGACACCCTAACCTTCGCACCGCGTTTCATCTTCTGCTAATTAAATATTCAGGACTGGAAGGCAGTGGAGACAGAGATTGATCACTTGATATTTCAGCTGTGATTACTATGAATTCATTCATTTAAACCAATTTGGAATTTATTTTTCTTGCTTTTGAAGGCTGCCTTTGGATAGTTTAATAACATTACTTCTGTTGACTGCAAAAATAAATATCTGACAGCTCTAGTTTAGCAGTGTCTCATTTGTATGGATGTTTTCTGATGTATAATAATAAATACATCCTTGTTAGGAATATATGATCTATAAATCAAAATTTCCAAGGTCTTTGATTAATCTTTGTGAGTGGTGTGAGGAAGATTGCTTTCAACCTGTCACAAGCAATCCCTGCTCTGGGCTCTAGTAGCAACCACTGGCACTGAGGTCACAAGTCAGTTTCTATTCAATCCCATTTGTTTTCATTTCCCCATAACCTTCCGAGACATTCACCTCTGGGGCTAAAATTTTCCGTGCTGAGCCTCTGCCCGAGGAGGGTTTTAGACAGCTGTATTTTGGGAGGAAGGGCAGTAAGAGGCATTCTTTTCCCCTCCCTCCTATGGCAAGGACAGTGGGATAACATTTGCAAAGTAACACGAAAGTCCTCCTTTTCTCCAAAGAGATGGATACAACCCACAGCTGGAAGTAGCTGGCTGAGGCACATTTAAAAGCACATTAAAAATATTGTATCAAGCATGAACTCCAAGGAGTCACACGGGAAATAGTTTGGGATAGACCCAGACCATCCCAATCCTGCACAGGCAATGCCTATTCTCATTTTTGGGGTGCTCCACTGCCCAGGCATCATCGTCATGACTGGGATAGGGCAGGGTCTGGGACATCTCCAAGAGAGCATAAAAGTTTCAGAAAGATGCCTGGGCCTCCCTGATACCAATAAGTTTTCTGTTTCACCGCAGACCAAGGGTATCCGTGGCCTGTTCACAGCACCTAAAAAGCCTTTTAACTGAGGCTTTTGGATCAGTGAGTTCTTGTTCAAGTGTCCTGCCCTCCCTTTCCCTGGGTATGTTGTTTCCACTAATGAAAGTGATGTTAGTTAACAAAACCTCTTTGTAAAAGTCAGCCCATGGCCCACCTTACCTGCCTGTCCGCTCCCCACCATCAGCCCTGGTCAACAGTCCTGCATGTTTATGGTCACGGGATAGTCCTCCTGGAAACACCTGAGTGACCACATAGCATGTTTTCTTCCACAGCAGCAGGTTTGCCAGGTCAGATTAGGACCTGTGGTGTCTTCTGGCATGGATTTAGTTAAGACAATTAAAAAATTCGCATAAACCCCTACACTTTTTTTTTTTTTTGCAACAGAATTATGGTTTTAGTTAACTCTAGCCTTAACTTAAACTCTAGCTAGGTCTTCCAGATTAAACTTGTTCTTTTCAAGCCCATATAGTTATTCTTAATGGTCTAAGCTCTTGAGGTTGCCAGAAGTGTAAGGATTCTGCTTTTAAAACATCCAAGCATTTTCAAGTCTGTGCTTCCAGTGGATCTGGAAGCAGTGAGAGATTCTTAATAATTCCAACTCCACTGCAGAGTTAAACTGCAGCGTGATCGTGCTAAGGTTTCCTCTTTGCCTGGAACTGAGTCAACGGGAGCTAAGATAAGCATGGGAGCAGCCGGTGCTCTGTTGGCGTCAGCTGGGGTGTCTCAGCAAAAGGAACATATGTTCTCCAGAGCAGCCCCTTCATTTGCTCTTCCCTCATAAACTTTTATGGTATGATTTTTCCCCCCCTGCCTAAATTAAGAACTCTGGCTTTTTTCTTTTTTCTTTCTTTTTTTTTTTTTTGAGGGTTTTTTAAATTTTCCCTTCTCTGTGGGGGCAGGGAAGGGCAGATGCTGGGTGACAGAAGCTTTCATTGATTAAACTGATGAGATCTTTCATGCCCTACCTGAGAAGGTACCTAGGAATAACTGGTAACCTGAGCGGTGTTCTGAAAGATCTTAATGATTGTCAGGTTGTTAAATTGGCATTCATGCTGTGTGGTAAAGAGGGAGAAAAATTAGATGGAGTTACATTAGCCTGGTGAATAAATCTCTAAAGGCTGCAGAGTCCTCAGAAATGTTCTGCAAACTTGGTGGTGCAGGAGATTAGATCTGCCAAGTACCTTCATAAGAAATCATGAGAAAGAAAAGAATTGGAGGGGACACAGAAATAAGAGACGGAGCTGTGCAGGAAAGCATATTAACGAATATTTTAAAAGGTAAAGGAGGAATAAATGCCTGTTTTCTCCATGGAGAGAACTTGCCTGTGAAATCTCCTACATGGGATCTAGGAGAATATTGCCAAGCTTGATGCTGATACAGACCTGTTCTGGATGGTCTAAACTAACTCAGGAGCTTCAGAAAAAATGAACTTGCCAATAAAATTCATTTTGTTAAACTGCAAAATTATATCTGTGCATGCGGGGGAGCCTTCAATATGCATAGATGCTGTTTGTCTCTAAATGATCATGTACCAATTACAAAGGGGAGCTGATGATTTGTGAGACTGTGTAAATCATTGTGAAAACATCGATTTGCAGCTCAGCATGGTCAAAATTGAAAATGGGATGTGAGTAACTATTAGGAAAGATATCCAGAGAAACAGGTGACGTTATCCTGCTGCTTAAACCCCATATGTACCTCAGACTTGCACGTGGCATGAAGCTGTGTCACTCTGTCTCAGAGAATTCCATGGATGCAGCGGAGGGGCAGGAAGAAGGCATCCGGGAACCAAGGTATGGGCAAATGCTCTTTAGGAAGAGCATAAATGTGAGCAGAAAGAAAACAGCTGAAAGGGCTGTGATCGGGTCCTTCACGAATAAGGGTGAGAGCAGAGAAGCAGTAGCTGCTGCTTCTCATCACTGAAAAACCTTCAAAGGTATTTTAAAGCAATATTAAAAGAGGCTGACGAGAAGACCCTCTTGCATGGATCCTTTGTTGCATAGTGAAGCCAGAAGATGCTGCACAAACTGAAGATCTAAATGAGAGAAAGCTTAAAAACATAGTTAGGAAAGTCTTTCACAGCTATCTGTCAAAGGTTGTCTAACAGGATAATAACTCCTGTGGGCTGCACTCTGACCAATATGCTGGGCAAATATGGCAAGGAAGAGGTGTTTGTGTGTCTCCCCCAGAATTTGTCCCCAGCACGTGATCACACGAAGTGCAGACAGAGACATAATGACTGTGTCTGCTCCATGTATCTGCTGGAAGAATAACTTTGTGCGTTTTCCTCCCTACCACTGGGTTTTCAGGCTGTGTCACTGTATGAGTTTACAGAAATAAGCATGGGGAACTCTGTTTGGGTTGACTTTCCATTTTAATTCCTCCAAAGCATAAGAAGAGTGCAGCATACAAGGACAGGTGACAGTCAGATTCTGCAGTATATTTGAGACAATAAATCTATTCTGTTCTACATAATCTCCAGAGCCCAAGTACAAGGTGTCTTGCAGTCAGCATTTTCCTTGTGCCACTGAATGACTTGGAACAAGAATGTGAAACATGTTTTAACAGTTTCAATGCTTGTTCTCAGAAGTGGTAGCATTTTGGTGGCACGGGATCCCATCCCATACATTTTTTTCCTCAGCCTGGGTATCTTTTATAGTGAAAGCACTTTGCACATTTTAAGTTACTCTAGCAGTGACTGCTTTCACTGCTAGAGTGAAAGTGTGAAAATTTCTTTTTATTTCTACCGCTTGCTAATCCTGTTTTGGCTGGTGCAGCCCCTGCAAAGAGCTCTCTCCATGGGATGTGTTACTCAGAAATGATCCCTACTATTGCTGAGATTCGGGGAGGGCTTTGATCTGTTTTATGAACTGCTTCACTTGCAAAGCAAACCTGTTTGCTGTTTGCCCATTTGGTGGAAGGGGGAAAAAACTTGCATTGTTTATTTTATCCCTTTGCTTGACAGGGACAATTTTGCCTTTGCATATCTACCAGACTTTTAAAAGGTGGCGTTTCTCGGTACCAGCCAGGTTAGGGGGACAGGCAGCACATCCTTTTACTGATCATGAGCCCAGATATTGGAGCTAGGGATAACAAATTCCCAGCAGACCCCCAGGGAAAGGGAGACTGTATTGCACAGGGTGGGGATACAGATGGGGGGACAGGCTGGGAAAGGATGGGTAGAGGATTTTGGGTGGGAACAAAGGGAGGGTTAGGCTTTGAGGTGAAGGTAAGGAGAGAGAGATGGGAAAAGGGCATATGGGTAGAGCAAGACTGGCTTACCCAGGCTAGTTGGGAGGGAGGTTAGGATGGCTTGGGAAAAGAATGAATCAAAGTATCACAGACAGAGATCAAATAAGAGGAGACAAGGCATGTGAGCCCGTGCCACTTCAAATGTGTTTTTTCTCTGTTAGCCTGAAAGGAAATCCCTAATCCCTGTTTAATTCTCTGGAGCCAAGTGCCTATTACAGCTTTCATTTGATAAAGTGGGGATAATATCACCTTGGTGGTGTGGTGAAAACAGGTGTATTCATGTGACAAAATAGATGTTTTATTTAAAAAACAAAAAGTAATACACACAGGAGGTGGTGACTTAGTGAAGGACAGACTTGCAGAATGATTTCTGGGACCTTTTTTATTCGTACTTTGAACTGGGAGAGATGCCAAGGACCATAGCACCTGTTTCCATAAAATGTGTTAGAAATTCAGCTTAAAAGATGCTCTAGATATAAGAAAGGTTAAACACTTTTAGAATATCTAAATATCTCTTATCTTCATGGTACAGTAATTTACTATCAAGTCCTGTGCCTGAAGACAGAGGAACAAATTGTGTTGTTCCAGCTTTTCTTTTGATGGACTGATTTCTGCCTGGTGACTCTTCCATATGGCTTCTTACTTTTACTACTTTTTCCATATTAATAACATCCTTGCCTTTCTGACATGTATTTCTTATGAGAGCTATCAATTCCTCTTACCCTCATCAGTGAAGAAGTCTGGCAAACATATTTATGCACAGGATCAGATGCCATGTCCTCCAGAGCAAAATGAAACTAAAGCTACCACAGCTGGTGTCTAAATCTGCTGACGCCGCATTCCCTTGGGAACAAACTGATTTACTCAGTCTCTACTGAGCAAGTGAAGCAGAGAGGTGAGCCCAGGTCAGGAAATGGGCAGGGCAGGGCCAAAGCGTGATGCTGTGTGGAAGGTAGAAAAAAGGCTTTAAACAAGAGCACAATCTCACTGGCACAAGGGAAAGGATTCCTCACTTCCCCTTTGGAGGTAGCAGGTGAAATGTGCCCAAGGGCAAAGACAATCACTCCAAGACACATTTGGATTTTAGATTACTCTTACACTTTGTTAATGGTCCGGGCTCTTTCTAGCACTGAGTTGTGAAATCTTTGCAGACATAATTCTAACAGACTTTCTTTACAGTACAGCAATTATGGTGATTGATACGGACAAATGTGATCTTGAAACAGCAATAACGAGACAATATAGCTCAATACTGAAGCAAATGCATTCTGAAAATCAATTTTTGAGATGAAAATTGCAAGAAAAATCATGCAAGTGTGTGCCTGACTCCCTCAGTCTTGTCTGGCTTTTGTCCTGCAAAACTTTTAGCAGTGACCTCAACCACATTGATGTGGATTATTACTCCCTCAGAAGGCTGTGCTGTGACAAATGGGCTTACCTGCTTATACCAAAAGGCTGGAAGTTAAGGTATATTTTGCTGCATAGTATCTTTTTAGAGGAAGAGAAAATGTTCTGGAACATGCTTAGCAGAATCAAAGAGGAAAATGTGAATCCATTACAGTTCACACATAAAAACTCACTAAAAATTTGCCTAAGTGAAAGAGTAGAGAGCAGATACTTTATAGAAAAGTAAAATGGGCAGAGTCAGCTTGAGCTGTGGGTGTGACCTAGCAAACAAGTTTACAAATTCATTTTAGCATTCATCTGGCCCTGTAAACAAAATATGTGACCAGCTCTTTGCAAATCTTTGTGAGCAGGGAAGTGATCCGTAGCAATATTCTCGTTTATCACCAGCTTCCTTCCAAACTTCCCTACCTCTGCAAGCCGGCTAACCTCAGCCTGCTTCTCCTGCAGCTCTGAGTTACATGAGAAGGAATACGGTGCTTTTTACTGATATTTGCGCAAGATGAAATCATCATTACGGGCTTGGTGAAAATGCCAAGCTCTTCCCTTTTCCTGGAGTTTCTGACAGCTCATGCTGTACAGGCTGCACTCCCCTCTGCTGGAGGGAAGCTCGGTGGGCGAGATTCCTTGGGTTGCCCGTGGAAGACAGAAGCCATGCTCTTTCTTCAGCCAGGGATGTTTTCCTTCCACTGACGGATGAAAGGTTCAGTGTGAGGTGAAAGATGCTGTGCCCTGTCCCTGGCAATGCAGGGGGGTGGTTTAATGGCTGTATTTTCTTTGTCTTGTAAGATTTTTCTCTCTCAAATACCACATTTAACCTGATGCTTTGTCATGCTGCTGTCTCTGAACACAAGCATACATCTTTCGTGAGCTAGCTGGAGTATTTCCCAGATCTCTGCCTTTTGGTAAACTTGCTAGACTTTTCTTGCTAGTATGGATTATTGTAAAAACTTTATCCAAATGACGGAACAAAGATTTTATATGGTTTCCATCTCCTCATATGTTTGGAGCTGCAGTGCTTGGGGATTTGAACTAGCATGGGTCAGTGATAGAGAAGACAGAGGTGTACACAGGAAAAAGGAGCACTTTGTTTATTCTAAATTCTCAAGAAACTCGTGTACATCGGAAAAAAGCAATGCAATGTAGGCCACCAGGATT
Source organism: Lycocorax pyrrhopterus obiensis (assembly GCA_014706295.1). Taxonomy (NCBI): domain Eukaryota; kingdom Metazoa; phylum Chordata; class Aves; order Passeriformes; family Paradisaeidae; genus Lycocorax; species Lycocorax pyrrhopterus. The sequence continues at coordinate 1,577,510 of JACSVZ010000004.1, forward strand.
TACCCTTTTACCAAATCCTGGGCTTGCAACAGCTCTGTCTGACTCCGGCAAGACATACCAGGTAGTTTTGAAGGTGCCAGACGCTGTAGATTTATCTGTTACTCTGACATTACCACCTGCTGGGGTGGGGGGAAACACAAACACCCCAAACCACAAAAAGACAGCATCAGTTTCTGTTTCCATTTAGCCCAGCGGAAGAAAGAGCACGTTAGTACTCACTGTCTTCTGGTGGGAGTTACATCTCTAACCAGTGAGGGCGGGGACCCCTTACACAGCCTGTGTTCCCTGGCACATCCAGGTTTCTAGGGGCATCTGCTGCAGTTGTTGACTCACTGTTCATAGTGTCCACAGTTCCCTTTTCTATGATTACAGCTGATCACTGACCATCTGAGCACGGCCAAAATTCCTGAGCACAGACTAATGCTAAAAGGGAAGGGGCTGAGTAGTACCAGCTTGTGCTAAAGGCAAAGGCCTGTAGGACAAGGGGGAATGGCTTCAGCTGAAAGAGGACAGGTTCAGATTAGATGATGGGAAGAAAATTTTTCACTGTGAGGGTGGTGAGGCACTGGCACAGGTTGCCCAGAGAAGCTGCGGATGCCCCATCCCTGGAGGTGTTCCTGGAGAGCTTTGAGCAAGCAGGTCTAGTGGAAGATACTCCTGCCCATGGCAGAAGGGTTGGAGCCTGATGATCTTTAAGGTTGTTTCCAACTCAAACCATTGTGTGGTTCTGTAGTTCTATAAAGCTGCACTTTCTTTTGATTCAGACCGCAAAGCTCTGCCTCTTCCCTCTGGGATAGAAGGGCAAGGTCACTGTAGGACCAGTGTATCTGGGATTTGCCATTGGCAACTGAGTCAGGAGAATGTGGCCTTAATGATCAGATTTCTTGCTGCTGTGTGAACAGCTCTAATAATTGACTTTATTTGAATGCTGATGTTTCTCATTAATGTTATGCCAAACTCAGCAAAGCTAACTGTGCTGGAATCTGTTGTCCTTGGATCACCCCTCTGAGCTCAGGTATTAGGAAGGACAGACACAACAAATAGGAAAACAGTGTCTTTTCACCAAAGTGTTGAGTTGCAGCCTGACACTGAGAATTCCTGGAGCTCTCCTTAGTACACAGCAAAAACTGTGTGGCATTGCAATAATTACTAAGGAATTTCTTTAAGCAGTGTTTTTGTTGTGGTGTTGGAAACTCACCTGACACATATAGAATTATCTTGGAATATTGCCATTACTCTACTGAAAACTGGATTGGACACTTTTCCCTTAATAACCATTTTGATAGTCGTAAATAATCCTAGAAATTGAGAATTGGGAGCATTATGTGACTAATTACAAATGAATCAGCACTTTTTATGGGGTCAGTGATTTCCAGGCTGGGATTTAACCGCCTGTTCTGCTTAGTTGCACTGCATTAGTGAGGAATCGCCCCAGAAATTCCTGCATTCAAACAAAACAAGGGGGAAAAGCAGGAAGAGAAGAAAACAGTAGCCATTGGATTGACTGGACAAGGGCATGATCAGCCAATCTGGTTTGAAGTTTCCCTGCTTTGAGCAGAGACTTGGACTTGGTACTCTTGAGGCTGAGTTACTCAATGATTCTGCAAATTTTCATAAATGACTCCTCAAGCTGGGGTCGAAGTCGTGCAGGATCCGTGGTTGCTGTGAAGACAGCAGTACTCCTGCTTCCGAATGATCCACAGACCTTGCAAATAAAGAACATCCCAACCTTAACAGCAAACCTCATTCAGCTGATATCATCAGGACTACATTGATAATGGAGTTGTCAAAGCTAAGCTAAAATAGGTCCTAAGAAACAAGTAATATTGGGCTTTCTGACATTGGAAAAGAAATGTACCCATGAACACCCACTTACATAAAGTTTGACTTTAAAGTGTTCCTTTGTAAACAGCCCACAATACATGTTAACAGTTCTTAATATCTGTTGGAGTTGCACAGGGATTCTGCAAAATGCCTGGGAGCAGATCTCAGGGAATGTGTGCCACACAACGTGTGGCTTTACTGTTCTTTCACTCTTTTTCCTTCTAAATCCTCCCAAAGCCGACACAGTTTTGAAGACTGTCTACAGGAAGGAATGGCTGAGCTAAATTGTAGTTTTTTGGTGGCACTGATGTCTTCAGGAACTTTGATGGACTTACCCGAGGAGGTGTGATAGCTCATCAGCACACCGGAGCACCTTTGCTTGTCCCATTTACTTCTTAGGACTTTTAATCTTACTAGTACAGGGCAAACACAAGATTATGGTCTCTAAATACAATGCAGTGTTCGAAGGGTCACGTGTCACCAAAAGACAGAGGATGTGCCCTAAGAATTTAAAGCAGTGAGTATTCACTCTCCACAGGGCTGTGCAGAAAGTGGTACAAGGCCACTTGCTCCTCAGAAGAGCATTTGGAGGTAGAGGGCAAAGGCATGAGAACACAGCCTGGCTGAATAGATTTCCAGGCCTAAGAATATATTTATACCAGTTTAGCAATCAAGATGTGTAAATTCATTTTAAGGCAGAGCACACCCAGAAACACCAGCAGTTCTTCCTGAATGTGTTCAGGAAAGGCCTCCGGTGCCTTTGGGGTGGATCATGTTTTTCAAACAGCTTCAGCCCAGTCATAATGTGATGTCTGGGCAGCTAAAAGAGGTATGGCCTGGTCAGCTGTGCAAGGCTGGAAATGCTCTGTTTGGGATGTGGAAGTGAAAGAAGAACCATGGCAAGGCCACCACACTATGCAGAGAGTGAGAAAGCAGCAGCCTCCAAACGTTAGAACAATTCCTCCTGCCACATGCTCAAATCCTTTACACTTTGCTTCCTCCTCTGAGTACCAGCCACCCCTATTTTCCTGTGTGGCTTCTATGCTCACTTCAGGGAGTTGAAGAGAAGTCCCACTGAATGAACAAAGCACAACTTTTTCAACACAGTTAATCCCAAATAAAGTCAGATTTTAAGCCTTGCTGTATAAAATTGAGCACTTCCCTAATTTGCTTGCAAATTGGAGCTTGTTCTGCATAAAGAAAAAAAGACTTTCAAATTACTGAATAATCTGAATTGGTTTATTTAATTCCCCCTATCATTTCAAAGGGCTCAAAGTAGGCTTGTGTTGTGGATTTGGGGTTTTTTTGCACTCTTTTGAGAAGTATTCTGGAAATACTTTACCTACTAAATATCAGTCTTATCTTTTTTATGGTATTTTGGAGAGCATTTGCACATACCCTTTTCCAGCTCTGATGTACACATCACAACTTTTCCCAGAGACAGAATGTCTGCTGTCTTCTTCAAGGGGTTCTGCTGGGACTTGCAAACTTAACACAATCGAGTGTCCTGTCCTCAAATTCCTGTTTCCCTGCAGCTGATATAATTCCCTTGAATTTTGCCTAGGATCACTCAAGCGGTTCCTAAAATAAAATCTTCAAAGATTTTTGAAAGCCTTCCCTCCTATACAGGAAGCTGCCTGTATCCAGTAATCAGGTCTAGAAGAGAGCCTTAGATGTTGTGCCAAGACATGAAAATGTGTCACCATCTGCAATATCTGCACTTCAAACTCAGTATCTGCAGCTCAGAAAGAGCTGGTGCTGGTGTGGCACTAAGTTATCTGGTGGTGCCTGCACAGTCCTTTGCTCCTGAGCCTTGCTCCTGATATCGGCTTGCAAAGGGTTACTTTGGGGAAGACGGCAAATTGAATTAATCCTGTGAGGAAACCACATTTTGAGTGATCATTCACTTATTAAAGCAGAGCCAGTGTTTAACGTTTCTTCAACACAGTATTAGAGGGAAGTGAATGAATTATTGAATGAACTATCTTCAAAAGTTCCCTAAGGCTTATATCATCTTGCACTTACCAAAAGCATGATGCCTGCTGTGCTCAGATAATCCATTTACAAAGCTTTTAAATATATTTAAGGGTGAGCTTTGTAGGTTTCCTATTTCCAATTAAACAAAGCGTCGACTTCTTTTAGAGAAGCCTTTAAGAAGCACAAAATCTCATTTTTTAAAATAATTTTGCAAACTTGTTCCCAGTTCCCAACAGGCCTTTCTAGTCTTCAAACTAATTTTTTTTCCTGTAATGTCATATTGAATTAAGTAGGTTTACCTTGAATTTGCCATCTCTGATTTCCTCACAGTTTTCAGGGTGTAGCAGTCTCCTCTGCCTCTTCCCTGACTGCTAAAATGCAGCTTGCAATGCTTTCCTGTGCTACTTGGCCACCATGATGGATGGGGTGGTGAGTGTTGCTTTCTCTGGGAGGTTTTATTCTTTTTCTGCAGCTGTTTAATTTCAGGCTTGTTTTGAGAAAGGTCAGCCCCAAAAACTGACAATAAGGTTTAGCTCAAAGCTCCCAGCTAGGTAACCAAGCACTCTGCATGTGCAGTTTTAGGGCCCAATGATTGAGACAAGATGTTGCTCCTTGGTGAAATTTGGAGTCAATTCTGTGACAGTGAATGAAAAAAGTTAGTGATTTCATTAATATTGGTGTAAAACACACAGAAAGATGACTGCTTGAGCCTGGATTTCTGTTTAAGTGGATACGTTTCAAACATCACAAAATAATACCTTTTTTGATCGATTCAGGCCTTTCCTCCCTTTTTGCCTTGTTCTCACAGAACAAGCTGTAAGCATATGGAAGTACAAAATGTGAACTGCTTTGCCAGAAAGGTTGAAAATGTGGTCCTGGAAGTTAATCTACAGCAGCTGTGGTGCCATCCAATGGGAACTTTTGCCTTGATGATAGTTCCACCTGAACATGAGGAAGAACTTCTTCCCTGTGCAGTGCCCGAGCACTGGGACAGATTGCCCAGAGAGGCTGTGGAGCCTCCCTCACTGGGGGTATTCAAGAACCATCTGGACACCATCCTGTGCCATGTCCTCTGCAATGACCCTGCTTGAGCAGGGAGGTTGGACCAGATGACCCACGGTGGTCCCTTCCAACCTGACCCATCCTGGGATTCTGTTACTCTGTAATGTCCTAGGGTTTTTTTCCAGGAGGAGCAGTGGGACAACAGAAATGTCCTCTTACAGCACAGTGATCAGCACTGATATTGGAGCACGTAAAATTACAAAAGGTAATCGTGACTTTTAAGAGGCTCAAAATTATCTCAGTTCCTGAGGGCTGTGACTAAATGACTGCATAACTAACAAATAATTTTTCAACCTAAATTGAAAATAACCTAAATTGAATAATAAATCCCATCACATGAAAGCTTATTTTTTGTTCTAGATATATTTTGCTGTCACTCCAGTTCTTGCTACGGTCCATCAAGTTGCAAAGACATCCAACACAAAGAGCTAAGAGTCACTTGCCTTGATTTAGGGTTTTCATCTGCTGCACAAGCTAGGAAATTAATTGGAATGGGTGTTCATACTTCAGGGAAAGCAGATCTGAGCTGACTGAGACACATAATGACAACTTCTAATTTGTACAGGGCAGCCTTCACCTGACTATGGATTTTGGTTCCTTGAGTGAGCAGCCCAATCTCATTTTCATAGCCTCTGTTTAATATTTTGCTTCTGGGGTCAGTGGAGAAATAGGAAAAAAAAAAAAGATTCTTCATACATGGGCATTTTCCAGCACTTTTGGATACTGTCGTAAATTCATTCCTAAAGGAATAGAATTGATGAGTCCTGAAGGTGAACAGGATCAGAAACGTCTATGGGAAAGACTCCAACAACCAGGATGTTAATTCTGGAAACATCCATGACAGTGTGATGGATCCTCAGCTCTCCTCAGGCTCTGGTTCTGCTTGTGAACACACAGGTTTGCCAGTCTTGCAGACGATGTCAGTGAGCACTTTTCGAAACTTTGGGAGTGTTGGCATCGCAGTCACCAAAGATCCTGAGGTAAAAGTGCAAGGAGAAGGGATCTCCACAAGGCTGGTGATAAAGCTGCTTTTCTCGTGAGGAAAAGATGAGTCTTCATGATGACTTGGTGTCTGTACCTTCAGAGGAAGGAGGTGGAAAGAAGTGCATGGGAAATCATGTGGATGCCTCTGAATATGTGAAAAACCCCATCAGTGCTTTCTCACATAAGGTTCCTGAGTGGGTACAGCTGGAACTGGAAGCCGTGTTCAAGCAGAAAAACCTGCTGAGGGAGGTATAAAACATCCCAATTTGTTATACTCTGAGTGGATAAGCCATTCAAATTGCCTTCCTCTTGGGATTCGGGAGGTCTTGGTTTAAAATGAAGTCATAGTACTCTCTGTCCAAAACAAGTCTCAATGTTTTATTACCAGATTTTGGCTCTCTTTTAGCTTTCAGATATTAGACTTTGGCTTTCGTTGAAGACTCGACGCGTTTAGCTAAAAACCAGACTTTTTTTTTGCAAAACACCACTTAACTGAAACGCCAATTTTTCAGCACAAATCACTTAATACCTGACTGTGCCAAGGCAGGCATTTCTGATGTCCCAGTATGCCTGTTTCATTTGTGACCCACAGGGTTCTTCAGAGGTCTGAATATCTTCTGAGTCATCCACATCTACTCCTCGAGCTTTGCAAAGCCAACCAGAAGTATCCACAGGTATTTTGTGGATAAAACACAGGGACCCATTCCAAAGACCAAAGACTTTCTGCAGACTCCCTGCCAGCTTTGGGGTAGTGAGGAATGTTATTTGAAAGCTAAACCACCACTGTTGCTCAAGATGCGCTTATACCATCTATTGTGGAAGATTTTTGAGCGGTAATTTGAAAGTGTAAGGAAGGCAGGGACAACAAAACTCGAGGCAAGCAGCTCCAAAAGTGCCAATTAACCCGAGCAGCGAGGAGGGTGAAGTAGAAATCTTGAGTGTTCACAAATCATCTGGTAACTCAACAGCCCAATGGCACTCAGGAACGGGACATCCACACCCCAGTAGGAGCAACGTGTGCTGGGACGGCCTGTTGATCCAAAGGCATTTTTCAGGATGATCATCATCTGCATTGTCCGGAAAATGAGGGTGATTTGTGGTTGCAGGGCCTCTGTTAAAGCTGTCAAAGCAGGTGTCCCTCAGAGGCTGTCAGAGGATGAGGCACAGCAAGGTGAATGCGAAACCAGGCACCAGGCTCCATGTGTTTTTCCTGTCCAGCACCACTTTTTTCCTCCATCATGTTTTGGATCTGCTCTTGTCCACCGTCATGTGTATCCCCGTGGTCTTCCTTGTTACTGGTCTGACTAAGGTCCTGTATTGCTAGGCTGATCTGTCCTAGATATGCCACGATATGCAAAATCCTGCCTTTCTTGAAGGCAAATTGCTCTTAGTATTGTCAGAGTTTAACCTAAGAGGCTGTTCTTATTTCTGAGGGGAATTTCCCATCGAGCAGTCGGTGGGACCCAAGTAATGCAAGAGAGAATTGCTGGTCTCAGGTGGGAGCTGGGCTCCAGACCTGCCTCCATCAGTTTGTCCCCACCTTGGGCTGCAACTTGCTGCTGTAATAGCCAAGTCCATCAGAGGAGAAGCACGAGCTCTCTCTCTAGACAGAAACACTCAGATGATCTGCTCCTAAGAGCTACTACAGCAAGTCTGGAGCTGTACATCACAAATGAGATCCTGTGATGACTCTATTTGCTCTGATGGAGAACTTTGCCAGGCCTGTCAATGCTAAAGGAAGCGGGGAAATGAACATATCTGTGCTGACTGAGGCTGTTTTGAATTAACTTTCTGTTTCTTTTTCTTTCCCCGAGGCAAGGTCACACGAAGGTATTGGAAAATTTCAAGGCAAAGAAACTCAACACCTTAAACTTTGTATAAAATAGAGTTTTAGATATATGAAACCCTGGGATATTTGGCAGTCTGGGTAATCTCTAAGCAATAACAAAGGTTTTAAGTGTTTTCTCAGAAAATCTAAAGGTTTTAATTCTGGCAAAATTATGTCAACACGCTGTCAGTTGCCTCTTGGTAAGTAATTACAGAGAGCAATAAATGTTTTTGAGCTCTGAAACGTGGGCTACATGAAGGGGAGAAGGATAAAGCACTGAAGCTGTTAAAGGCAATCCATCTCCTGGCTTGGAAAAACATGAACCTGGAAGACATTTCAGCTGCCAGGTCACATTAGCACAGAGCCTTGGAGCAGCTCTAAGCTCTGTGCAAATAGCTTGTCCCCATCTTGTGAAGCTCAGGTGGCTTGGCCAAAGTCTTGGAAGGGACACAGCATCTGTGACACTGGGATCTGTCCTCTTGAAGCTCCTCTGCACCTCGCCTAGCAGGGTGAGTGGTTGCAAACTTACAGATGAGAGAGTTGTTGAGAAGAAGACAAAGTGGACCTTTTAACTAAAACACCTGTGTAAATGTGGTAAAAACATAGTGCTATGGTCATAAATATTAATTTTGAATTAGCTGGAAGTCAATGCATTCCATGAGGTGTGATGGAGAAGACAGCGCTGTGCAGAGAATGGATTTTGAGAAGTATTCTAGTCACATTTAAATTATATTTTTTACTTTTATATATTATTAAAGCATTTTTTCATGACACATACAGAAAGTTCAAGAAACTTGAATAGGGGTGATTGGCCTTTCCGAACACTATTTTACAGTTTTAACATAGTTTTTGGTGGGGGGAAAGCAAGAGGACATAATGACTTTTTTCTTCCTGTTCACCTGCAAGTTCACAGCTCTTGAATCCACTCGCCAAATTCAATGAGATCTGACCAAAGGGAAGAGATTTTAAAGCTGTCAGCTTGAATTATATCCCAGTTACCTCATAGCTGCTACACCACTTTCTGTTTGCTTAATGAAAATTGGCATTTACATAGAGGTAATAGCTCCTTTTGGGCTCATACTCAGTCAAAAAAAGGCTCAGAGCAGTGCTTACCCCTCCCACTTAATCTGGGTTGTCTGTCCTACAGAAGCTATTCAGAGCATTTTTTTTATGAACATAAAGTATTTTCAGCATTGAAAATTCCTATAACTAGCTTTTGTAATTGACTGCTGTTAATCATAGATGGGACTGTTCCATCCTGGTGGTGTGAGAGGGAAGAAAGGCCTTTATTTGGCTGGATGTTGATTTCCTTCCCAGAGCTGCATTTATTGTGTGTACTGTCAGAAATGTAAGCTAGAGAAACAGGCACACAAGAAAACAGTGAGCAAAGGAGGAATGGAAAACAATGTTGCCAAGGCAACTTTCTCTTGGTTTCCAGAGATACTTTAAAAAAAAAATCCTGAAAACATTAATAATACCTTTTTTTTTTCTTTTTTTTCCTTTTTTCTTTTTTTTTTAAAGCACATTATTTTTATCTATTAATTTGGAGTTTGCTTTGCCAGAGCATGGAAGGCATGGAGGTAGAAGACAACCTCTCCAGGAGAAGAGTTGGTTTCTTGATGAGGTCTCGGGGCTGAGCTTGCAGCCAGCCAGCCAGGACTGCAGCATCCTGAAGTGCCCACAAGGAATGTGCATGTTGCTATGCACCAGGAGGTGCTGCTTCATTATGATCCCAGTCAGAAAGGCACTCAGGTGCTGGGAAGTATAACTGAGGTGTAATTTAAATTTTTAACTGTAAAGGAGAGGATGGGGGAGATGATGCTGTGTCCCTTCAGGCACTGGGAATCCCCACCTGTGTGGTACTGAGCTGGTCCCTGGCGAGGGCACAGTGTGTCATGCGGACCCCATCCATGGAGAGGTTCCACTAGCTCAGCCATTTGAGCTATTATTCAATTTTCTTCCAGGAGAACAACTCCATTCATCGTCTACCATCAAACAGAATGCATGTTGCCATGAGAACTTCTTTCAGGTAAGGGCAAGTTCACCCAGCTGCATAGCAGCAAGCTCTTCCATTGTCCTCTGGCTGAGCCAGGCACAGCACATCCAGGGCACATGGGAATGCCATCTGGGAAGGGCCCTTCCATCACAGAGTCTCCAGGGAGACTCTGCAAAGCAGAAATGTTAGCTTTTCATGCTGAAAGCAGTCCAGAATGTGCCATTCACAGACATCTTTGCACTCTGGTATTGCAAAAGGAGCTGTGGTACTTTCTGTAGCTGCACAGCGACTGCAATAAAGCTTTACCAGTTATTTGTTCATTGTCCTCCCAGATACTTGATCTAAAACAGAATATTTCCAGCCTACCCCACAAGCAGTGCAATTTTTGTGATGAAAATTTTCATCTTGCCCTAGCACGGTTAAACACAGGAAATCACCGGTGTTCCTTCTAGTGCTGTGTGAAATGTTTTTCCTCCAAAAGTGGAAGATTTTAAAGCCATAAAAGAAGGAAAACTGGCAAACAGAAAATTGAAATTATACTTTCATCGGTAAAATAAGATTGTTTGCTTTGATAGCAGGTGATTTCTTTACTTGAAACAATTAACTTGAAGGAAAAATACAGAAAAAATTGTTGTGACTGAACAGACACATTTAATCCTGAAAATGCAGAGAAGGGAGCTTGGCATTTATCTGAATTATGTAACCAATCCCTCAGTGGAACTGACAAGATTTTCAGGAGCACGTCAATCCCCAAATTCCTTGCAAATCCTCATACTATGCATGGGGCCACAGAAATTTTCCAAGCCACTGAAGATGATGTGTGCACCCGGGGTCTCTCTGCTCTGACCTGTAGGTGTTTTGAGGAGTTTGCAGTGGCAGAAACCCAGGCTGTGACTGCTGAGGGCAAATCCCCCACTGCAGTCTGGATATTGCAACGGGAACGGTGCTCCCTCCACCTGGAATTGAAGCTGGTTATTTCCCAAGCCCACTGGAAACACAGTAGTGTGGAGCCAAACTAGCTGCGAGCTCACAGTACAAGAGCGACTTCATCACCTTGCTCTGAAGTTTTGTCTCCAAATTTTGACCATCCCCTTCCTAACAGCAGCCTGGCATAGTCAGGAAGAAATGCTGAAAACAGGGAGATTTACTTTAGTGATGGAGACCATCCCCAGCCTAAACCGTGTCTGCGAGAGCACCCCCAGCTGCAGAGCACCAGGAACCAAAAGCAAACACTGCAAGAGGCTTCAGAGTGGGAAAGGCGGACAAGATTGATGCACAGAACAGCAGCTGGAGTTATTTGTGAAATGAAAGGAAGAATAGGTCACAAATTGGCCTCTTGCTCACAGTATTTCTGAAATAAAAATTGAAGTAGTCCTTGCAAAGCCCTGGTGATTCAGGGTTGCTGGCTGCCCAAAGCTCTGCGTGCTTGCTTTGAAGTGGTGGTGGGCTTGGGTTTTGTTTCCTGCTAGGAGGAAGTGTGGATGTGTCACCCAAACAGTGCAAGGTTGAATTTCCTGCTCTGTAATGGATGCTGTGAATTCAGGACCTCTGTGTGGCCTCAGTAGCTGCTCTTAATGGTGTTAGCACAGAAAACACTTGCAAAAACCAGCTGAACTGAGACAAAATAACTCCCAGCCATATCCTTCAGCTTTTTTTTTTACAAAGCTTTGGAAGTACATGCGATGTTGAGACAACAGTAGGAATAAAATGTTCAACTTGCCTTGAACCTGAAGCAAACCACATATTTTTCTGTAGGTTTTGGAGTGGTGGGCTTCAGAAATAATGGGCCAATTAGTCCCTTTCAGTGCAGACAGGTTTCTTCTGCAGGAGTGAATCTGCCTTGTTTGTTTGCTGAATTAGTTTATCTGCTAAATGATCTGGACAAGTCATCTGTGAGTGGGTGTTCAGCCAGCAACTTGAGTCCTGTCTGCTGGTTACCTGAGCTGTGTGACATTATGCTTGCTCACTGCCTGGAGGGTGGCACAGAGGATAAACAGTGAGGTGTGTTACAGGTAAACAACTCTGACTAGAAGTCAGGAGGTCTTGCTAGACACATGGACATTCATCGTGGTCTACAGGATAGGTTGTGGCTCCTGTGAGGTCAGAACAGGTATTCTTACCCATAAAAGTCATCCAGGAGCAAGTATTACAGTTCATCTCTTAATTTCTACACTAAGGTTTGATCTCCTGAAGTCCAGGGTAGCAACTCTGATGGCCTTTTTTTCTCATTACAGTGAGAATTTTCAGCTTAATCATTTTATGATCCTTGTGGCCAAGACAGCCACCAACCATCACATCCCCCATGAGTCCTTCTCTATTCACAAGAAGCAAGTCTGGAGGTCATCTTTCCTAGCTGGCTGAGTACTTGTGACAAGAAATTACCTCCTACAAACGTCAAGAATTTCCAAGACCTGTTCATCGCAGTAGCAAGGTATTCCCAGTTGATGCCTGGCAAGCTGAAAGCTACTGATCCAGGAATTTCTCCTAATTTCCTATGGAATAACTCATCAGTGAGTTAACCTATCCTGGCTGGGGTATTGGTGGTAGACATCCACTACATTTCCTTTGTTTTCCATCCCCCTAAGCCTCTTTATCCCATCATCACTAATTTTAAGGACTGTGCAGTCAAACTTCCTTATATAGAGAGTGATACCTCCAGCTTGCTTGCCCTGCCTATCCCTGCTAACGTCCCTTATCCCAGAGTCAGGTATTGATATCCTGGGCTCACCCGTTTCTTCCAAAGTCTCCCCCCATCACTGTGAGGATTGAGGTAAACGCAACATGGTTTGGGGATAAATTCAGTGCCTAAAGTGTCCCAACACACTTTCTCAATTCTGTTTCTCTGAACAAAGTCTCTTGGGTTACTCAGGACACTTGCTGAGCCAAGGCTTGTCCAAGTGGGAGGCTTGTCCACATGGGAAGAGGAGCAGGATTTTCCTCACCTTGAGGAGCACTGGGTTAGCTTGTAGGGGCCTTCAGGAGAGACTGCCCCAGCCTGAGGACATTGTAGGCTGAACAGAAGTGACCTGGAGGAAAAGTGAGGAAGCAATGCTACACCTGGGGCCCAAGTGCTGAGCAAAGCCTGCAGAATAGATCTCCAAAGTCTGACTTTCCACACCAAATTTGCTGCTTCATCAGCTGGCTCAGGGGATGAAGTACGGAGAGCTTTGCTCTGTGCTTCCACATCTTCCCCGCCCTCCACCCTGGCGCTGCTTCTGTTTGTGCTGTGCCAGGAATGCAAAATTTATCCTAGAGCAGAAAGTCTTGTCCAGGTAAACTTTGGCAGTTTTTGCCCCTGTTGCCCTGGCAGTAGGGATACTATAGGGTGCTTTCAAAAAATGCTGTGAAGTAGAAAACTGCTAGACAAGAAGCAAGAAAGTAAACTTTTTCTGTGCTGTTTCGGGGCTCAGATGGTTTTGCTCTTATAGCCCTTGCTACAAAATTCCCAACTGTAATACTTTAGGAATATGAAATTGGACTATTCTCAGACTCAGGGGCATCTTCCTTAAATACAGAGCAAATCCTAAATCAGCTTCAGTCCCAGCAGTGAAAGTCTGGGGTGGTGAGAGTGTGACTGCCAGAGCGGTCCTGCATGGTCAGACAGGAAAGCTTCCTTAACAGTAGTGATATGGATTTAGTTAAACTGGCAAGGTATAGCCGAGTCTCAGCTCTGAGCTGTTTTAGGCAGGGTTTCATTCAGCATATCTAAAAGTCTGAAAGATATCCTGTGTTATCTCATTTCTCTCTGGGAGATTGATGCTGAGTTTAAATTTAACTTAAGATGAAAACATCTGTTAGTCTTCAGAGTAAATATGTTCTGATATCCTCCAACTGATTGAGAGGCAGATAGCTCAGGAGACAGAAACTGAAGGCATTTTGAACCATCACTGTTTATACTTGGAGCAGGAGTAATTTGTTTCCCACTCTTATGAGTCATGACTAGAGGTAATAAAAAATCCTTCCGAAAGTGATGATGATTGAAAATGATTTGTAGATATTCATACCTTCTCGGCAAAAAAAAGTGAGGAAAGGATTTTATAGACTGGTAGGATTGTTATGTTCTTATGAAAAATTCACATTTGCCATATTAGCTGACTGGAGCCTAAAGCACTGTCTGCAATCTGCATTGTTATGCTAATTCATTATTTACATTGCAGTCGTGCTTGGAGATCTCAAGCACCAACTTGGGTCTTACTGTGTTAGGTGCAGGCACATGGAAATAAAAAAAGTGGAAATGTCACCTCACAGCTTGTTTCACTTTCCCTGCTCCCCAGCTGAGAAGGGAGGGCCAAGGTTAGGCTGCCCCCCTGTCACGTTGGGTGCTCCCAGTCTTGGCTTTTTGGGAGTTAATTGTGGGTTTGAGTGACTCCTCTGAGGGACTGGGTGCCATGGGTATCTTTTCTGCCTAGGGCAGCTTTGTTTGAGCCTTCAGTGAAGTGCTAACAACACTAACTGGGCTGGTTCCCTAAACCCAGGGCTGGTGTGAACCGAAGTTAGGGTACTGCCTGCTTAAGCCAGCTTAAAGCCTGTCCTTCAATGCAAAAAGAAGTGTTCTTTAATATTGAATTCAAAGCATTTTTTCCTGTTCCCTTGATTTATTATGTTCATTATGCCCTGTTGCCTTATCTTTATTATTATTTGCAGACACTGTATTTCCATCTCCCTCTATTTGTTTTTGGTCATGATCAGGTAGTTCTTGACCTTTGGAAAATCTGTGAGAGCAGAGAGGAGACTTGAACACAGCACTGTTCAGTGTGGTAGGATTCACCCTTGCCATTGTGCTTTTTGCCTTCCTAAAAGCTTCCTCTCTTCCTCCTGCCAGTTCTCCCATTTAGTGACATCTTTGACCAGAAGAATTTGTTGGCACTTTGTCACATTGGCAAATTTTTTTTATATAAATATTACTAATACTTTGGATTTTTAATATGGATGTTATGAATATGCCTTACATAGATGGCTTTCATGCTGTAGGGCCCTGCAACTGTGCTAATTCATACAAGGGGTGAATCTAAAACCCCTTGGCAGAGTGCACTCAGACTTCATTAGCCAAAAGGAAGTCACAGTGCGAACTAAAGCCGAAACACGGTGAGATGAGTTTCCACACTGCCCCTTTTGAAGGCTGGTGTCCCAACTGTCCTTCCAGACAATTCTCACTCTTAACCAAAGTGCTCCCAAATATAACTTGGTTTGGTTTTGGTTCCAGTTTCCCCTCACAGTTTGCAAACTCGAATATTGCATGTAGGTGCCAGCTCAGCCACAGAGCCTAGCAGGCCTGGGAAGATTTTCAAGCGTAGAGACATAAATCCATAACTAAATGTGCGTAACTACATTCCCGACTTCAAATGTGTATCAGAACTCACAAAAGACCCCTGCCATCTCCTCCAAAATATGCAGCAGAGCAAGTTTCAGGACACCGAGGATTTAGGCTTAGAAAGACCCCAGGGCAATCTCATTCTCCCCTGCTCTGGCGGAAGAGGTGACCAGAGGCCTAAGGATGACCAGAGGCCTAAGGGTGACCAGAGGCCTAAGGATGACCAGAGGCCAAGGGTGACCAGAAGCCTAAGGGTGACCAGGGGCCTAAGGATGACCAGAGGCCAAGGGTGACCAGAGGCCTAAGGGTGACCAGAGGCCAAGGGTGACCAGAGGCCTTTGGCAATTGCCAGGATGCTGCGGACAAAGCCATGGCCTCCCTCCCCTAGTGTTTGGGGATATTGCTGCTCCAAGAAGGAGCTGGGATGAAGGACTTTGGAGGTCTCTACCCTGTCCCCTGGCCAGAGCAGAGCACCCTTCATGCCTGGGAAGGTGTAAGAGCGTGGGCAGCTGCCTTCTCAACACCTGGAGCAAGAGCTTGCTGTTTGCAGCTGTCCCTGCTGCTGCCCCACAGCCACACGGAGCAGGGATGTGTGTAAACACTTGGGTTGTTCATGCATCCTCCCGGGATCTCCTTGTATCTGTCTGCAGGTTCCTACTGCGGTTCTCTGGTTTCTTTGTCCTGTGGCAAAGCCGGAGACTGTCCGGCTCCCTTCACATCTTCCCTGGGGATCACTGGGGTGCACACCTGAGCCACCCGCCCTCCACCGAGAGCTCCGCTCACACCGTGGCTCTGGCATCCGTCTGGCATCCATCTCCTCTGCCTCCTTTCTGGTTCCCTGCCTCCTCCCTCGTTTGTGTGCGACTCATTAGTCTTCCCTGTGTGTTTTGAGATCACTATCTATTTTGATCTAGCGCAGTATTAGGCTGTTGGTGGGTTTATTTTTTTAAGCCCTTTCTGATTTAATGATCCTCTCTGCTCTGCCTCACTGAAGGAGTTGCTAACAGATGGCTGGCATTTGCATTTCCATTTCGAAGGTTCCGAGCAGTTGTGCACCCAAAGGTTGGTGAGGTGCCCAGGTGACTCTGCTGTAGAGAAGTTGCTTGGTTGCGCTGCTTTGGGCATCCTTGCTGTGCCGTGCCTGTCAGAGACTGCTCTGGCTTTTAGCAGTGCTTGATTTTGCATGGCACACAGCCAGGATTGCATGGGATAATGCTTCTAACTGGACCCTTCCCTCAGCCCCCCAGGAATTAAATTCTGCTCCTCGATCTGTGGCCTTGTAATGATTCTGGGCATCAGCCCTACCTGGTTGTCAGGGCAGTAGTGTTTGTTCCTCAGCAGATATTGTGGGGCGCTGTGGATTATTAAACCATTATTTGCTTGCTGGACCTGCATGGGCAAAGGTCAAAAGCTTCTTTGTGTGACACCCTTCTTCCTAAGAGAGACCAAAGTGGTGTTACTTACCATGGGCAAAATGAATGTTCTGGCACTTAGGGGGGAAAAACCCAAATCACAAAATGACAGGCAAATGAAGCAAGGGAGCTTATTTTCAATTACTCAAAGATGTAATATCTTCTGGTTCATCCATGAAAAGAAACACATAATGTGTGCGTCCCTCCCACACTGGACCCACACATTTTGGATTTCCACAGAGGAGAAAAAGAAAAGCCAAACAAATAACTTTTTTTTTTGTTTGTTTGATGCTGTGTAGACTAAGTAAGTGGTGGTGTTATGTGGTGCTTACTTGCTCTGATGGCCCCCTGAACTTTATAAAGAGATCCTCACTAAAAGAGTTCCTGTCCTGTGTTACAATACAGTGACAGGTACTGATAAAGGGTTCCCTGCTACCCCAAAAGTCAGTTTGGATTCACCCAGCCTGTTAAGGGGGAAACTATTCCATGATCTGAATCCAAGAGTTTCAGCCAGGCTCCAGGGTCAAGGCACATCTGATTCACAGGCCGAGGAGTAACTTTGTCCCTTTTCTTCCTGAGATATAGCATGGGATCACATGGGAGGAAATCTCTGACTGAGAGCGCTTTAAAGAGAGAAGGTACATAAGGCACATAGCATCCTTCTAAATCAGATGGTGGAGTGCATCATAACAAAACACAGCTGGTTTTTCGGATCACTGACCCCAAAGCTTTTGTTAGAAAGCAAGTGTTTCACTGAGTCAAAAATATTTTTATTATGGTATCTGCTTGCACAGAAAAGAAAATTTCACTGCTGCTTATTTCCCATGTTCTTGAATCCCTCCTGTGAATTTGCTCTATCCCCCATTTTGGCCCAAGGTTGGCACATTTACAGGTTGATTACTTATTACTGTATTTTTCTCTCAGTTTTGCCACTGAGACCATGGACAAATGACCTGTGAAATGTCTGCCCTGTAAGGGCAGTTATGCTGCTATGAGACTCCTCCAATCTGTTCCATTCCAGGCAAGCATCAAAATTCCTGCCCATGCAAATGTCTGGTCATCAGGGCTCTCATTACATTAAGTAAGTTATTAAAAAGTGACATCCTAAACATATCACTCAAGGTAAAAAAAACCCAAGCAAATAAAATCTGTCCTCTGTACAGTCCTCATCTAAATGATATACTTTCATTCTTTCAAGGAAAGCCAGTGCTTTGTAAAACAAATAGGTGTTAGCTCTTTCCTTATTTCTCATCAATGGGCCATCACCCACCCTTCAGGAGCTGGTCAGTAGAGCTGGAGATCACAAATTCACATTTGCACTCCCTGGCTCTTATCATTCCGCTCGTTCCTTTTTTTCTGACTGGTGCTGCCTCAGGAGACAGGACACACCACAAGGATGTCAATGTCCTATAAAACAAGGTGTTCAATAAGCAGAAGAACTAATTAAAACTCGTTTCCTACATAAATCTGGTTCCTGTCCTGTTTCCTTTATGGACAGTTTCTGTTCTGTCATCGATGATGCCTGTAGGTAGTGACAAATGACATCCATGCTTGCTAGCCAGCCAGCTGACAGGTTGCCAGCTGCTGCCACGCACAGTTGTAGCAGAGAGCAAGAACACTCTCTGGACTGCATTCCTCTAGCCAGATGCCAATTTTCACAAAAACTGTAGGGATGTAAAATCCTGCAAACAACAGCTGCTCAGCGAGATCAATTAGTGAGTTAATATCTATTAGTGGAGGATTGAAAGATACATGAACAATGTAATCTCTTAAACATCATGGATGTAAGCAATCAAGCCAAAAGGGAAGAGAAACATGTGCAATCAGCAGCGACTACTTATGTCTTTATCCCCTTCCTCTCTCTACAGGAGATTTGATGTAACATAGTTTAAACTCCATAATCCTTTGATCAGGAATCAGAACCTAACCTAATGTTTTCACTTAGTGCTTCTGCTGCAGAAAAGATCTTAAATGCACAATTTACAAGAATGTTGTCACTTCTTTACCTTGCTCTCAGCTTCTCTAAAATGCAAGTTTCACTCGTGAGTGACCAGCAGCACGTGTTACAAAAGTTGCCTTTCTTTATCAGATCAGCAAAGAACGTGTTCTCTGGAGGATTAGAGAATACTCTTTTTCTTAATTAACCAAAATCTAGATGAAGACTTACACCAGTACTGCTGTGATTTAGTGTGTCATAGTTGCAGTGGTATTTAAAACTAACTACATCAAACATGCCTGCTTCTTTTAAAAGGTTGGGTGGCAAATCCCTTGCCGTGCACTGTGCTGTAATTGATGGGATTGTCTTGTCTAAAGACTTTTCCTCTGTGCAGGAACTCATAACCTCATCTGATGTCTGCTCATGGGGCACATTTCCTTGTAAGCAGCACCAAGTTTATACACCATTTATCGTCTGGACTTCTGGACATCATAGACAAGTTCTCTTCCGCCTCCTGCCCTCTCTTACATCATCTGATGTGTCCTATACCATCAAAATTAGGTGTAGCCCAATGTTGCAAAATTTTTCAAAGCTTGCATGCACATCTTCTTGAATCAAGTGCCTTCCAGGACATACGGGCTGCTTTTCTGACTGAAAGTCAAAAATTCCTTCTGAGTGTCATCATTCCCAAAGCAGAGTTACAGCATCCCATGAGCATAGCTCTTACTCTCACCTCCCTGCCTTAAGTCTGACTGGACAGCACTCCAAGATGCTCACTGCTCTGACCCCTCTGCATTTGGCTGGCATTTGTTTGTACTGCCTATGTTTTGAGGACTTAGAGGATGCTTCTCTTCCTTCTGATAGTCTCGCTGGAAAAGCTGTCCTTGACTTCAGGCAGAAAGGGTAGTGGCTTTTGTTTTCTGTAGCAAAACGTCAGTTTGCAACCACTGTGAGAATATTTTCCTGAGTTCTGCTCAGAATATGGTAATAAGTGAGGGTACAAACTGATTCAGAATGATGCTCTGCAGCCAACCCTACTCTGATATGAATGCAAGCCACTGGATGTTCAAATGCCTCACCTGGTTCACACCCAAACCCCAGAGTATTTATTGAATTTGAATTTAAATTAATTTTGCAAATTGCTGCAAAACATGCATGGGATTTGCTTGTGGTCATGTCCAAGGTCTTCAGAGAGCTTCATGCCAGTAGGATATGTTGATCAATACCACGTCTTGGAGTTAGGCAAAACATTAAATCCTGAGTTAGAGTATGTGATGTAGCAAGAAAGAAACCAGCAAAGTTAAACAATGAGCAGTTCCATTCCTGGTGCCCATTACTATGGGCTTCAGAACACATATTGTGCTTTGTTTTCCACTGCAGAGTGTAATCCAATAGCTAGGGATGTATCGAAATTCCTGGATAAGAATAAACAAAGTAGTTTTCCAAATCACAACTTTTCCTGCTTGTCTTCACAAAATCAGCTAAAAACCAGGTAGGCTTGTGCCAAGATGGGAAAAAAACCTTCTAGTTAGACTCGATTTTCCTGAATAATGTCAGAACCCTCTCTCTTTCCTGAAACCATTGCAAATATCTGCTGAACTTTGGTTTAATTTCAAGCTTTTCTGAAGTTCAGAAAGCGTCTTCAGCTTCTTAGCTTTTGCTTTTGGGGTCCAGCATGCATGAAACCATTTGTCTTGTTTTATTACAAAGACAAACAAAACATCCTCCTTTCTCTGAGCAGAATCATGTTTGAAATATGCACTTTTCCAGTTTCATTTTGTAAACCAGTTGCACAAATAAGTACGCTGGGTCGTCTTACGGAGTGCCTTTGGGATGAAAGGGGAGAGTACGGCTATGATAGAGGTTAAATGAGTCTAACTAACTGTGTCAGTCCCTGAAGTGTTATTAGTGTCTAATTGTAACACATTAGGTCAAAACCACATCATTCTGGCAAATGTAAAAGGGTGGTGTGAGAGCCCTCCTTGTGTATGCGATGAGGAGTGCATTATCTCTCTCCAGCATTACTGGAGAACAACTGATGTCTCAGCTGAGTTGTTTCAAATGGAAAAAGCAAAATCTCATTTGTGCTGTAAGCAGCTGTAATTGTCAACCAGTGCCAGCCACTGTCACAATCCCAGCCTTGGTAAGAATCAAGAAGCACATGAGCTTTGTACTGCATGATCCAGAGCACTGAGAGGGCTGAAAAATCCCTTGCCAGCCTGAATCACTGTTCTGGGAGCTTTAGCAGAACTGAGAAGCTCTCAGTTCAGGGTGTCCATCTCACCTCAACAGGGGAAAGAAAGACATATTTCAGTGCTGTCGCTCAGATTTGCTTTAGAACAAAATTTTCCCAGAGCTGGGGGATTCCCTTCTGTGCTGATAAACATAGTATTAACTGAAAGATCTATAACAGTTTGCCTTATAAATATACAACAAATAATTTAAAAACATGGCAGCTTGACTTACGCAAGACAAATGCCTCAGTGCTCACTGAGTGTATTTCAAGTCTGAATTTTGAAAAGAAGAAAAAAATAGGAAAACATTCCTTTGAACAAGTTTAGAGATATGCAGATTCCTGCATTTTTTTTGCTAAGGCAATAGATTGTTCTTTGCAGGAAAAAAAAAGTGATCCCTGAAAGACAGGGTGGCTGCTCTGCCTGTTTTAGATAGACTTGACATGCCCTCTAAAGGATTAGACAGCTATATATATTATACATAATTATATAAGCAATCATAGATAGAATAAATAGGAGGATTAAAAACCCCTGAGAGTGGGTGTCTTGTCACAGCATCCTTGCACTTGAAGTGGCAGAGGAAAGGATACAGCTAAACCTTTTTGCTTTCTTCATTTTGATGATCCAGCAAGGTCTGAGATCGTTCCAGGGGTGACTTTGAGGGGGGTGGGATCAGGCCTTTCCTTCCTGGCAATAGCAAGGTCATGTATTTTCAGTGCAGCACTTAAAATATGCCCCTTATCTCCAGCCTGTGCCCTGTGGCTGCTCTCAGCTGTCTCTGCTGCAGCTCTGTCTCTCGTCCAGGAAAATCTATGGCACAGCTCCTTGTAAGGCAGCCTTTCCTGGGTACTTCACACTGGGAAGCCTTTGCAGGCTGTAGTGGTCAAACTTGTCTGGTCCTTTTGTGTCTTCAGGCAAAAATGGACTTAAACCAGCTGAAGCCAAATGATAGGTTGGCTTCCACCTGATGGCTTTGCCCCTGTCGTGGCAGTGCCTGGATTTTTGAAATGGCAGGATCTTTCTCGTGCTGGCACTGACCAGTGTGGTACTCAGAGAGAGAGGTCTTCTGGTTTGCTGCTGGTGGATGGAGCTTTTTGGGTCTACCAGGGTGCACGTGCCAGCTAAGCCACCATGCCACCCCTCGTGGCCAAGACCAGCCTCCTGCAAGGCTGTCGCTGTGCTGCTGAGGGAATGGGGGAGCACTTGGAATGAACTTTGATCAGGAGCAAGTTTGAAGACTTCCAGTATTTGTCTTCGGTTGGAAGATAAGGCACTTCTAGGAAATACATCTTCCTCCTCATGCTGCGATGAAGGCCAGACCAGAGGAAAAAAGAAACTGCTACACTTCCCCTCTCTGGCAGTCCACTGCCAAGCACAATAAACCTTGTTTTGGCATAGACTGAAATATCACAGACAAAATTTGATTTCATTATTACATTTCATTTGTTTTCTTGGCATTGTCTTATTCCTGTCAGGCTCCCTGATAATCCATTTTTCTTTTCATTTTGCTGAGTTTTTTTCCATCCATTTAGGTTTACTTAGTGCCCAAACCAATCTCCTGTTAGCAGTCATTCATCTCAAATCTTTCCACTTTATAGAGACTGCAAATGACTTGGAAAAGTCACTTGTGTTTTATTTTTAAAGGTCATTTGCCAATAACAATGCAAAGTCAAATGTGCTTTCATATTTGAAGGAAATCAGCAAAATAGGTCATTTTTTCCTGCAATAGATAAACTCTACATATGCCTATTTGGACTTCAGCTTTCTCTTTGGACTCCAGCTATTTCCAAGTGCTCCAAGGACGCTTGAAGCAGCAAACTGAATGGGGAGCCTGATTTTGAGCTGTGTTTCTTCATTTGCTTTGCCTTGGTTATGATAGTGGATGCATTCTGACAGGATTGCTTTAAATCAGAATAATCCTACCAGGAGTAACCAATGGTTTAATTGATGGCTTGGCTTTTCTCTTGGCTGTTTTTGGCAGCAGCACACTTTCTACTGCATGATGTCTTATCCAGCACTACTAATAGACTAAGTTTGGGAGCACATACCTGCTGTCCATTTCATTTAAAAAAAATGCATAAATGACCAAGCATTGAGATTCCTTCATGGTGTGGCCACTGGTTATTTGTACAGTTAAACACACCCTCTTACAAGTGTCTTGCTTGAAAGACCGGCAGTAAGTCATCGAAAAGAAGGGGACAGTTATTACAATACCATTTTACATTTTAATGATAATTTGGAAAGGTTGATAGTTTCAGCCCTCCCAAAGGTTTTCTAAGGAAATCTGGCAGATTTTTTCCCAGGTAGGAAAGGCCCCAAACTTTGATACTTGACCCACCTCGGTGAAATTTGATTCTGGAGCAGCAGATGAAGAAATAACAGGGCCCTACATACCTGATAGAAATAGATTGTTACGTTGAAAGGTGAAATCCTACTAATATTCCTCCCGGAGACTGGAGGACAGATTCACCCTTTATTAGACATCAGGGAATGCATGTAAGGAGTCCTTTCATATCTCTGGTCCCAGAACCACTCATCTTCTCAGACAGAATCTTTCCTTTAAAAGACAGGAAATTAACTGCACTGAAATATGAAATGAATACAGTTTCAGTATGCTGTCTTGATTTGTGTATATTTTAGTTAGGTTTTCAAACATTTAGATTTTAGAATAGTCCTCCTGTAAATCTTTCTCAGAGATTTGTTGGAGTTTGGTTCTTGGCTCTTGGAAGGAGCTGGTTATTGTCTGTACTAATTTCTTTCTGGTTCTTTTCCCCTTGTCTCTCACATTTAATTTGCTGCAGATACTTCATCTCCTTTGAAAAGTGTTTGTTTTGGGGTTTTGTTACACCAAATTCAGCAGCAGCAGCTCTGGTTTTTTTTCAGATGATTTCATCTGTTGTCCCTGACATTTCCTTGCATTTGTATCACTTATTTATGTTTGAGATAAACGTCTATGGCTGTAATGACAAAAGAATTTTACAGAGTTTGTAGTTTGTAGTCTGCTTGGTAATTCTTCATCTTCTATCAAGTGGCCATCAGGTGAAGCCTTGGAGGTGCTGAACACCAGGGAAAGAGATTTTACAGTGATCACTGCTTCCTCATTGTCCTGTCTGATTGTATTTCACGTGTGAGGCAAAACAATCCAAAATCTGGAGTGTCTTGTCTCATGAGCAGTCTCAGCTAGGGATGAAGGATTAGGGCTTTTTCTTGGAAAGTAGAAAATCAGATACTCCTGGAAGAAGCCAGAGGTTGTGCCATGCCTGCTGACACAGTGTGGTGAGGTCTCAAGAGCACTTCTCACTGTGACTCCTGATTTTTATCAAATTCTTTTGTTTTTTCCACAAACACGTGAGAAAGAACACGACCAGAACATGCAGAAATAACTGGGGATCTCTGCTCCTTGTGCACAAAGGAATCAAGAGCATGGACTCATGACACCTTTTAGGTCATATCTCCAAGACCACAGCTGTGATGTTAGATCTGGCCCTGGATGACAGGTCCCAAGTGCTTTTCCTGCTGGTCACACTGTGTGTTTGCACATCCCAGGGGCTTGTGAGTGCTGCCTCTCTGCCCCGACTTGCAGATCCTGGTGCCTGTCCCCCACTCCTGGAAGAGCAGGGCTGCAAAACCCATTAGAAATCCTTGGCACAGGGAAGAGTTGTGGATGGATATACTGCTGTCAGCCCACAGTATCTGCCCAGGCTGCTGTGGCCCAGAAGAGTTAGGAGAGAGAGAAATTACATTAGTGTCAGTTGTGCTGGAAGTTTTTCTTTCCAATGTTTTCCTGGCCTAGCTGGGGTGTGGTGAAGTAAAGATCTGCCTTTGAATTCACCTGTATCAGTCCCTATTTCCATTGAACTCTTTGCTGATTTTGTTCTGCTTGAGGATTGTCTCTCGTAAAGAGCAAATTTTGTTGTGAACAATCTCATAGCAGATTTACCTTCCTGTCTGGCTGCAGTTTTGCATAGATTTCTACTTTACAATGTCAAGTTAAGATAATTGCTTATGTTTAAATGTCCTTTCCTTCCAGTGTTTTGGAGAGAAAAACGCACCTGTACTATTAAAAACAAAATATATTTGGATAGAAATCACTAATATTTTCTTTAGGAAATGTAAATGAGGAACCAACAGACTTGGAGGCTGCCATCACCATCCCTCTCTCTACTGAAATGTCCTGCTGTATTTGCTGCTCATTCCTCCTGCTGGCAATATTGGCAAAAATTCTTGGAAAAGATCGAGCTGTTCCCCAGAGCCAGCTCTAACCCCACTTGTCTTTTTAGCTGTGTTTTTTTCAGGTGGCTTTCTGGCAGGTCCAGCACAGATTGCCAGTTTCCCTCCCAAGAGAGAGAATTTGCAGAGACAGGTTTGAACTTCAGCTCATTCCTTCTTCCTGTTGCTTGTGGGACAGTGTGGGGTATCTGAGCAGAGAAACTTTGATCAGTGGTGAAATGGTCAAAAGGAAGTGCACTTCAGGGAGTCGGAAAATATTTGTGGGTTGAATTTAGCAAGTGGTCTTGTCTGAGAAAATAGTTTCCACAAGTGCTGAAACACTTCCTTTGAGACAGAACCTCAAGCAGGTTTCCTATATCATGCCATGAAAAATCAGAGTGTGCAGTGATTAGCTGTAGACAGGCTGTGGGAGGGGTGATGAGTTTCACTACAACACAATCAAACACCTCTTTTTGTGCCCCAGAGTGAAGTTTAAAACGGTTCTAAGCACTTAACAGCTTAGGCTATTTTTAAAGGCAGGTGTGCCTTTGCACAATTGATCCCCAGGGAGCGAGTTCCTCCTCGTGATGCATCCTGCTTTACGCCATCTGCCAAGGCTAAGCAGCACCAGACTGTGAGAATTAAGAAATTGAGAAGATGAACTGAAGTTCCTTTCCCCACTCTGTATTTCCAGTTTGACAATTTTTTTTTAATCCCACAGCAAACACAGACTAGCTCAGAGCTCAGTATGTGAAGACTTGTCTGATTCGGCCAGTTTTGGCCATCAGATATGTAAGTGCCATGACCATATGGTATCCTCTCATTCATTCAGTTCCTGAGCTTTGTAAGTTTGCTTATGTAGCTTCCTCAACTGTTCACCTTAGTCAGAGTCTATTTTCTTTAATATACAGACTGTATTAAAAAAGCTAAAACAATTTTTCAACTCCTTATTAAGAATTTATTTTTGAGCTATTCATTTGTAGCTTATGTTTTTCTAGTGCAAAGACACATCCATCACAAGGTGGGAGGGTGTCATCAGTAAGAGTAAAACCATCATTCCTAATTTACAAGTTGGCTAAGTTGTAGCGTAGCTGTGTGCCACAAACAAGTCTGCAACGTGGATGTCCTAGAAAGCATTATTGCAATTTGCCATCCCACATGGCACCAACAGCTGAAATATTTCATTTGGGGCCACTGGCTGCCGGAAGGAAAAGTGCATTCACTTCTTGGGAGCTGCTGATTCTCTTGTGTTTGCAGAACTGAAGTGTCTCTGCCGAGAAAAGAGGGGGTGAGGGGGCAGGCACCCCTGTGTGCAGTTCCTGTGCCAGTCCATGACAGCCTCCTGTGCAGGAACAAGGGGACACTGGGCTGGCTGAAGGGGAAACAGGATGCCCCTGCTCAGGGGGTGGGAGGGCTACAACTTCATGTATGGGAACAGGCAGATGCAGCACTGTCATTTGCAGCTGCCAAGGCAGGTCTCAGGCAGCAGGAACGCCACTGCAGTATCTCGCTGCATGGTGCTTCTCTAAATTTAGCCCTGTCAGTGCCTCCTGGGTCAGCTCTGGTCTGTGTCTGCAGCCGGGAGTGAGCCAAGGGCTGGGGGAGAGGATGGGATGCTGTGGGCCATTGCTCACACTCCTGTTCAGTGCCTCACTGCCAAGGACCACTTCTCTCCTTACGTGGAAGAGAGAAGGAACCGTGCCCAGAATTAGAAAGAAGCGTAGCTTGGTGACTGTGGCAGGATGAATGAATTCTCCCATTCCTTACTAGAAGGAGTGCAACAAAATCAGGGCTTCACTAGAGGGAATCAAGTATTTCACTCTTACACTTTTACTGTCTTCCAGCACATTCCAAGTAACAAAATGGCTATAAATAAAACTACCCTGCCAGCAAGCAGCTTAGGCTGGTGTGAGGAAGAAGAGATTGATACATTTCTGTTCACATCTGGAAACAATCCTCAGTTCCCCTAGATCACGAGCTTCTTTGGGAATGGCATCGCCCTATCACTTTACATTTCTCTGAGTGATAATTAGGAAGCAGGTTTGTGAATGTGAGGATATGAGTCTGGAAAATCCACTGCTCTGTGGTGGAAGGACAAGAATACAGTGATAAGGAATAGAAGGGATTTCCTTCTTTTGGTTTTCAGTGTATTTTATAGTCATGTGAAACAGACCAACACCTCTCCAAATTGTCCCTGTGTTCTCACTATTGTGAAAAAATGACATTATCAGCATGGCTGGGTGTTAGGGAAGTCTATTAATGGAAACAGTATGCAACTGTACAGAGATGGTATTTAGTAACGAGCACATAAAGCTTTTCTTCCATTAAAATGCTGCTTCGGGCCAGAATGTATTGCTTGATTAGTTTTTTGGAAAGCAGTTTTTCATTCATAATGAGAACACATATCTCAGCCATTGTTATTAGCGAGAACATGCTCTAAAATGAAAATAGAGAGAAGGCAAAGCCAGGAAGCTGTCAGGGCAACGTTGAACAGCATCACATCTTGACAAGGTGGGCTGTCAAGAGCGTTTAGGTACCATAGGAAGCACGTGCTGTGCAAGAGTCACTGATCAGAGCACAGCAGTCATCCACATAGCAGTCAGATTGGATCACTCGGTGGCCTTGGTGCTTGCTCCTCCCCAGCATTTCTCTACTCTCCTTGGCTTTTAGGATGCTGTGAACAGAATTGGATGTTGCAGATTTCTAGGGGCTGAACGCCTGGTTCTCGTCTGTTGACTGAAGAGGTGAGTGATTTTTCCAGACCTTATTTTAAAACGGAGCTCCTCACTGCAGCGCCTTGTGCGTGGTCAGCCTTTGTTCTGCGGAGGGCAAGTGGCTTTCATGGCCGAGGGAAAGGTGAAATACAAAAGTAAAACAGAGCCCTCCTTCAAGCAGTCACTTTGACTGGAAAAAGGACAAACTCAGTTTAGTTTCCCTTCTTCTGATCATCTCTGTTGCAGTATGTGAGCCAGAGACTGTGGATCTTGCTGTTCAACATCATCACTCCTCTGCTTAGCACAATGTGTGGCCATTTGCACCCAGGTACAGGCACCACGCAGAAAGAGGAGGTTTGTGCTGCTCTCTTTGCCTTGGCCATATGAATGCATCATCTGTGAGAGATAAATAACACAACAGAAACTGGCAATGAAGTGAAATGGCAGTGTCATCCAGTTTTCTGTGAGTTACAGACAATGGAGGTTCAGCACAGATGGCAAGGAGTAAAGGGAGTTTCCAGCAGCAAAGGATGAAAACCCTCTGCCTCATGAGCACTGCAGAGGCTGAAGTGGCTTCCTTTGCAGCTGATGGGTGAGCTTGTGTCCTTCACAATCTTCTCTTTGGTTCCCCTTCTCTGTGCTCAGAGAGTTCAGCCCTGAGCAGCCAAACAAGTGCTTTGCAGCCCCACACTGAAAGTAAATCCTTTGAGCGCAGGAGTTTTGGGGTACAGGGTTGAAACTAAGATCAGCCAGACTGAGGCTTACCTGACAAGTGGATACCCAAATAAGAACTGCCAGCATGTCTGTGTAAACTAGCAGAGCCCCTGGGCCCTCTGCCCTGCAGGGAAATAAGTGCTTGCTAATTAGAGGAACCAACTATAAAATTGCTCTGCTGTTCTCCTGCAAGCTGTCATTGGGGGTTCTCCCCTGAGATCTGAGCTCAAAGCTCTGAGTGGTTGCATGGGGGAGCCCTGGACTGCTCCCAAAGTTTCCCTTCTGATCCCCTCTCAATCTGACTGGGGAAGAAAAAAGACACACACACACACACCCCCCCGCAGCCCCGCTCCCCACATAACAATGCAACTGTGGCCAGGCTGACAAAACACAGTAGTTGAACAGTTCTTCCTTTAAAATTGTTCAAGTTGTAGGTTTTTTTTTTTTCTCTGAGATTACAGTATTTCTGCTGCCAAATAAGCTTTGGGATCAGATAAATTGGAAATAGTTTAAATTGTTACCAAAAAAAAAGGTAAAAATGAACTTATGAACTTAAAAATAAACCTGTGAATTACTGTCCTTTCCCCCTGTTTGCATACTTCACTACTTTTCGGTTTCCTTCTGACATGGAAACTTCTATTATGATTGCAGCCTTGCCAGAAAAGCTAAAAGCAGGAAATACTGCTGGATAACATTCACTGGAGCTTTGGAAGCAAGGAGGAAAACCTACATAAATATTTTAAGGCTCAGACACTTCTTGAATTGAGCTGCAATCACTGTCCAGCTTGGCTCATTCAGTCCTTTCCTGTGTTTAGCGTGGCTGAACAAGTTGAACAGATTTCATGGAAGCTGCAGGATAATTGAAGTTTCTACTGCTTGTGCTTGCCACTTCTCCCAAAGTACTGGAGGTAGTTGCTCCTGTGCTTGATGTTTTCTCCCTGCTGTAACATGAGTTGCTTGACAGATTAATGCATGTATTTTCTTATCAGTCAGTTTTTACAGCGTGCCATGAGCTTTGGGAGTATTTTTATTGCTTATCATTTTCTCCAGAAAATGAGTGATTATTTGTACCTTTTTTTCCTTTTTTTTTTTTACTACTGTAAAAGTTCAGGCTGGAATTGACATTTCCAGGGACCATCTCAAAGTGTAAGCAACCTTCACAGCAATATTTACTTGCTCTGCTACAATTCTGGGACTTTTTCATGTACTGAATACTTTGATTCACAGACAGAGGTGTCACATTTCCAGGCTGAGGAGAGAAAAGCAGTGCAGTCCTTCATCCATTTCCCAGACTTGGATTTTCATCCAGGTCTACAAATGGGGCCTTGAGTCTGTCTTGCCCTCTGATGTGCCTATGCATCACCCAAAACCATATCTATGTGTCTGCATGAGAAAATTAACTGATTAGGTAAGAGGTCTGGGCGTGTTTAAACACACAAGGTCGTCATCTCAAAAGGCAGGAGTCTCAGGGAGCTTCCCCTGACCTTTCCCCAGCTCTTACATGTCTCCAGTTTAAAGTTTTGTGGCAGCTTGTGTTCTCCAAGGCTTTGGGCAAGAGGGTCCTGGAATTCATGAGGTAAAAAGATGTTCTGCTGGAGGGGGAAGAGAAGATATGTGCCATAAGGAAAACCAGCTTTGGAAGAGGATTCAATGCCCTAGAGGAATATCAGCTGTTTACTCAATTTCCTTAGAGGATGTCTGACTCCTTAAGGATCGTCAGTTTCATGTGTTCCCAACCATCTGGAGTGATTTACATCCCATTCCTCCCATTTCCAGCCCCACAAGGCCAGGAGCTGGGCTGCATCACATTTTAGTCTGAGACATAGGTGGTATCTAGGAGAGGAGATTCTTCAACCTCGTTCTTGAGGGTTTAGGCTCTGTAGGATGGATAGGCACCCTGAAATGGGGATAACAGGGCATGGAATAAAGACAAGGAGAAATACTTGCTTCCAGAGACCTCTTGCATTTAGTACAGAACAGAAGATTGGTGAGGAACATTTTGTGAAATTGCAGGGAGGTATCAAGGTGCTATGTTCATTTAGTGGCTTAGAGAACTTAGAGATCTGTGCAAGAATTGCACAGGGATGGTACAGTTTTAGAAAGAAAAGACTGGAGAGGGTTGTGGTAAGAGCCTTACATTCATAAAACAGCTCCTCTTTTTCCATGGAAGAGCCATTAATTGTTCTCTGCTGAGGAGATTTTTTTTCCCCTACTCCTGTCTCAGTCTTTATCAGCTATTTGTAGTGCTAAGACATCTATTGTACAAGGAGCTGACTCAGAGCTCAGACCTGCAGTGTTCTTAGGGTCTTGATCTTTGGGACAGAAATACACACATCAAATTTAATTCTGCTTGTAAAACTGACACTACCCAGACCACCAGGCCTAAAATACGGCCTTGTGGGTTTTTACGATTGGAACAGGAAAGTCAAATGTCTTCATTCTCATTCCTCCCCTGCTCCAAAAAAAGGAAAAAATAATATATTTATGCATCTGTACCTACAAATGTCCCTCTGTATATAGACACTATCATACATTTAACTACACACTCAAATAATTTGATACCCAGATATTTAAGCTAAACTCATCAGCATGAATGTACCAGAAAAGAGAAATGCCAAAACAAAGAGACCAGTGTTGTCTTCATAATTCTAGACATACTTCTAGGCTCAAAGCAATGCCACAATGTTGGTCTTTCAACAAAAACACAAAGTTGTTTCCAGTGGTTTCCACTCCTGGAAACCCTCTGTCAGAGTTTGAGGAAAGTTTTCATTTCAACAGAAAAAAAGAATGGGCTATTGCTGGCACAAAATCTGGGAAATCCATCCTCTGCATTCTTTGTGCTGCTTCCAAGCTGCCACTCAGAGCTCTAAAAACAGGTAGAGCTCTGCTTCTCCATTTTTTTGCTGAGGGATGTGAGAAGGACAGCAGCATGGGACACAGAAAAATGAGTCAAAGAATTAGCACTGCAACAACTTCAGGCATTTGGGGAACGTTCAGCCCATTTAGGAAAAAAACCACATAAACGTGTGCTGGATAACAACACTGGAAAATAAATTACAGAGAAAAGAGAAGCCGATATAATTGTTGTAAACAAAGCCAAGTATACAATTAGAGCTACTCAAGTCTTTTATTGTGATAAAGCCAGTTAATTCAACAAAATCCTTGCTCAGTTCTTTTTAAAAACAAATACAAAAAAATCTGAGCCAGAGAAGCAAACTCCGCAGAGGAGCTATATTTTATCTCCAATGAAATTTAGGAAGAGAGTAAAGAGCAAGATTAGTATTTTCTGGAGAGCTTTTGTTGGGAAAAAAATAACTGGACATCAAGCCTTGACATCAAAACTAAGAATAAGGAATAGCAGGGATGGAACAGCCATGCTTTGAAAACAAAGCCTGCACATTTCTGTTTTTTAGGCCATCTAATCAGCTTTGCTCTGCCCCCGTGGCTGCACCAGTGCTCTTCAGTATCGTGTCCCAAAAGGGCACCGAAGCACTCAGTATCTGAAAAGCACCTTTGTCATTCTGCAGCCAGAGAAACAGCCAGAGAAACAGCCACAAAAACCCCACTGCTGGGTCTCCTTCCTGCAGGCAAGGAAAGAGCACCACAAGTCCCTGGGGTAAAGCCAGCAGACATCCTGGACTAGGATACGGCTGGTTTATAAGCAGGTGAGTTGCCTGGGTGGTTTTGCAGAGGGAAGCAGTGCAGTGAGACCCAGTGGCACACACAGCTCAGGGTGTAGGGAGATGGCAGTGCTGAATGGATGCTTGAGTCTGGTTTTTACAACAGCCGGCTCCAGGCAGGACAAACATATCCATCTTCCACTGGGAAGCGTTATCCTAAATAGGGCCAGCTCCACCAAATTCATCAGCCAGGAGAGATGGGCTAATGCTGGCAGCGCTGCCAGGGGGCCTGCTGTGCAACCTGGAGATGGATGAGGTGCTGTGGGGAGGGAGGCAGCAAGGCAGTGGACACCTTTTCCCATTTCAGCACGAGGGAAATGCCTGGGGAGCACCAGAGATGCACTGCAGCGCTGTTCCAAACAGATGGTTGGTCCCAAATGCGTTGCAGGATGCCAGGAAATCTCCGAGGACTGAAGTGTCTTTGCCATCAGTCCCAGCGTACAGAGGTGGAACCCGGAGCTCTCCAGATCACCTTTCACACTAAGAGGGGAGCCACGTTATGGGATGCAAAGGAAGAGGGGTTTTGGAATTGCACGGAGCTTATGGGATGCTTAGTGGCAAACCAAAGGGAGGAAGAGGCAGGAGCAGGGTGGTGGTTCGGTGACTTGGGGAGGAGCAAGAATGGGAGGGTAGAGGGCTAAGGGAATAAAAGGGGCAGGCATGTAAACAGTTTGCTGGTCAGTGCACTCATCTGGGTGTGCTCTGCACCCAGCCAGCACAGCCTGGCCTCTACCCCTGTTAAATGGCTTTCCAACCCTTTTCCAGGCAGGAGACTCTGCTTCCTGTGGGCACTTGCACGTGTGAGGGTGTGAGTGCAGCAGCTGGAGCTGGCCATGGGTCAGGGTGTGACTGGAGTGGGTGTGGGTGATTGGGAGCTGAGATCCAGCCAGAAGCTGGGATCCAGCTCCAGGCTGGGAGCAGGGGACACGGACTGGGAGCAAGGTGTGCGTGTCTGAGGGGGTGTGGGTGTCTCTGGGGTCAGCTCTGGGTGTGACAGCACCTCTGTGTCCCTAGGAGCAAGGACACAGGGGCTGTGGGACCAAGGGTGTCATTCACCTTGGTATTTCTCTGGCTGTGGAATGATAAAGGTGCTTTTCAGCTGGACTCCGTGATCCTTGTGGGTCCCTTTTGACTTGGATTCTGTGATTCTGTGATAAAGAAATGTGGTCTGTGGGCATGTGCCTACTGGGAAAACGCTTTTAGAGTTACTGCTGTTTGGAGCTGAGGGTGTGGAGCTGCAGCAGCCTCACATCTCTAAGGCAATTGAGTCCAGCATGCTGTGTTTTCTTGGACAGTGCCAAGATTTTACCTTGGTTTGGGAATCTCTAAAAACTATGTAGTCCCTGCTGAACTTGCTTGAGCTGTTCCTTGAAGTCAGCCCTATTTCTTGAGCTGACAGGTTAACAAAGTAGACAGTTTTTAGGTGTTTCTTCTCAGTCTGTATATTCAAGATACGAGATAATCCAGGAGGGTGTTGGCTTACTCAAGATTTGTGTTTTATGGAAAACAGAGTGAAATGTGCTTTGACTCACAGCCAGTGATAACTGAGGTTAGAGTTTGTAGGGACTCTGAACTTCAATTTGAGAACTAAAAGAAAAAAATAAAATAAAATTAAGCATAAACCCATCCTGTGGCATACTGAGGCACAGCACAATTTCTGACACTTCTTGTCTTATGGATAATGAGGACATTTATAGTCACAGCAGGAACACTGTCACAGGGTAAGTTTCCTTAATGCTCTTTCTGAAAAACACCAGGTGACTGAAGAAAAGAAAGCTTATTACAATTAGTGCTGCTTGAGAACTTCTGGATACTGTGCTTGCTGCCTGCAAATCTGTTGTTCATCAAAACTGAAACCTGGTGTGAACATGTTTTAGTGGCTCTTTCTCGAAGATGAATATGCCCTGCACATCCCAGACCAGCTCAGACTGTTGAAGCTTTCGGCTCCCTGCCAGACTTTGCTGGCATCTGCATCGTCAGATTATAATTCTGCCACTGGCAGCACAGAGCTGTTGCTTTCCTGAAGGCCTCAGAGAAAATGTAACAAATGCTTTGCCTTCTCCAGCATCAGCTCACTGTCCCAAGGACCAGAAATGGCTCTAAAGCCAGACTTTCTTAAGCTTTTCCACTCCTGAGAGCAGTAGAGCTGGAAAAAAAAGGAGAAGCAAAAGCTCCAAGTAGGATAGTAGAAAAAAGCAATAGTGGAAAAAACAGCCAAGCAGATTTCCTGGTGTCTTCTGGCAGAGAGCAGACACCCTGATAAACAGATAGGATAATCCTTAACTATTGTGCACTTCACTCGTAGGTTGTCTCTGACATGTGACTTACCATTAAATACCTGCCACCTCTCCTTGGAGGGACCTCTGCATTTCAAAGGGCACAAGAGCACCCTGCTGAGGTAGCCTTCCACGCTGCCCAGGGCAGCCAGCTGTCTCACTGGACTGTGTCCCTGAGGACCTTCAGTGGCATTGATGGGGTTGTCTTAACTGTGAGCCACTCTGTGGTATGTACAGCTGCCTGGATTGGGAACCTCTTCAGGAGGAAGATGATGAGCTGCTTCTGGGAAAGGTGTCTTTT
The DNA here is from genome assembly GCA_014706295.1 of Lycocorax pyrrhopterus obiensis. Taxonomy (NCBI): domain Eukaryota; kingdom Metazoa; phylum Chordata; class Aves; order Passeriformes; family Paradisaeidae; genus Lycocorax; species Lycocorax pyrrhopterus. Next base: position 1,611,968 of record JACSVZ010000004.1, read on the forward strand.
TTGGAGGCCCCAGCACTGTTTTCTCTTCACTGTTTATGCACAAGTACTGTCCTAGCAGCTCTGAGAGTTGTTGGGCCTTAAAAGCTTGTGTTTTCTTGGGAAACACCTCTGAAAAGTTCCTGGGGACATCAATTCCAAGCCTTTGCCTGAGCACCAGGTTGAGTGTCACTTTGGTACATTACTATTACTTCCTTTATGCATCTGAAAGAAAAATGTATGTGTCCCATGGCTGAAGGAAGGGACATGTCTAACCTGCAACCTGTGTAGAAGCTCTGCTACACTGATAAATAAGTGTCAGCTCTTCAGAGACGTCTGAACAGCCCCATAACACTATCACAGGTGCCACATCAATGCTATAATGCTACATATGGCTTTCCTCTGATCTTACCAATGTTTAACTTGGTCTCTTCCACCTCATTTGGTTTGATTAATTTAGGGATAAGGTTTTTCATTTTCATGAAGTTTCACTTGCAATGATTTCAGTAACCAGGCAAAGCTGCCTGCTCTGTGCAGCCCACGTATCCATCAGGAGAGTCTGCCACCCTTTACTGGCCTGAAGTCCTTTGGGAATCTGGCTTATTCTCAACTTTTTCCTTGAATACTGAGCATTTTCTCCTCAACTTTCTCCCAGACCTCCCTTGCTTGCAGCCATCTGTGAAGGACTCCTGAATAATTCAACAGTACAAAGTGGCTGTCAGTACCCTCGGCTCAGCACCATCCCAAGCGAGCCATGCAGTGCCAGAAGCTCCACCACATCCTCACCTGGCCCTTCTGGGACACATAAAACTCCCAGACCATTTCTTTCTCCACAAAAATACGTCCAACATCTAATAATTGTAGCTATGTTCTGTATCAAGCAAGCAATTGACTCCCAATAATCTCAGGCAGCAGCCACCTTCCCAAACTTGTGAAGGTGATGCCGGAACTTGCAGTCAGCAGAGGCAGCCCTGTGTGTTGACACTAGGTACACATCCTTGTCTGCCTTAAACATATGTTTATAGGTGCATATGCATACTGTTGACGAGCAGGTTTCTCTCTACAACTCACTTTTCTCATTAAAAAAAGGCTCAGAGGACATGTCCTTCTTAGAGAGAATTGCAGACTACCTGTGGGTACCATTAACTTATCAATGGGTGCTGGACACAACAGTTCTGGCTCTGCTGTCACACCAGCCTTGCAGGGTCACTGGGGCAAGATGAAGGCTGGACAGAGAAGCACAGCTCATCTGCCCCCTGGGGCTCTGCAACACATCCTCTTTCCAAAGCATTTCCAGGAAAACTATCTTTGCTGACAGCCCAAAAGACCAAGCCCAGTTTCCCCAGTGTACACCTTACCTTGAGCTTTCAGCATGATGGTGCTGGGAGCTCTGGCAGGATTTTGTGTACAAGCCCTGTGCTGTGCAGCCAAGCTGAGGACGGCTGCAGAAGTCCCATGGGAAATAAGCCTTTCCTTTCCTGGGGAAAAGCAACCCCAACCTGCTCCATTGAGCACAAGGGGCTGCTTCCAGCACAGCCCTTCATGTGAACCCTGTCTGGAGCCTTGTACTGGTCCTTGCTCAGTCCACTTGGGAGGACAGCAGTTGATAACAGCACACACACACACATATCTAGATCTACTAAATCTTATCCTTCCTCTAGGAATGACAAAATGATGCTTTGCAGGACAGGAAGGCAAATTCACACATTTATCTCTCCTGAATTCCTGAGCTGAATGTTGATCTTTGATTTGTTGGTCATCCCTAAAAATGTGGACTTTACTGCGCTGCAACTCAGACTTCTGGCTTTTCTTTCTGCCCTGAAATTAATAATGTCTGGATAATGAGCTTAAGCATGGACGTCAGGAGAGTACCTTTAGTCCGAAAGAGAGAAAAAGCTTCAGTTTGCTTCTGGAACAGACTTTTGTGCCTATGGTAAGAGAAAAAGATGCTTTGATTCATAGCAAATGAGCCTTTCCAAATAAACTTGGCTGGGCATGCAATGGCATTTTCCTGTCACTGCAAAATAAATTGCTCCTGAAAAAAATCCCTTTTGATAAACAACTCTCAAAGTGATTTTGTCAGGTCAGAATTTAAACAAGAAATTTCCTGCCTGCAGCGGGCCAAAGTCAGGAAAAAATAGGGATGGATCCTCTCAGCTACTGGGGTTTTTCCATCCTGGGTGCCCTTTCTTCACAGTGTGTTGTGCTCCCAAAGCCACCCTGAGCACGCTTCACGCTCTGCTGCTGCCCTGGTTAACAGCGCAGGAGGCACGGAAAAGCTGTGCTGTGAGTGAATCCTTGGAGCTGGGGCTCTGCTCTAGCTAAGCATGGCCCCTGGAAGAGCCACCTCCTCGGAGTCAGAGCAGATATCCTTTGCAAAGACACACTCCAGTTTCACTTGGCTGGGCCACAGCTGGTCTGCTCCGTGGGGAGGGGTCACCCCCTCTGCACTGAGCAGGCTGGGTGAAATGCCACGCTCTGTTTGAGGCGGATGACAGGGCTTGGCAAGCCAGGACAGGACCTCTGGGCTGTCAGCTGAGAAGTCCCAGAGCTGGAAATAGGGCAGGCACCTCCCTGGGGACCAGGAGCTGCTCAGACTAGTGCAGAGAACCATGAATTTTTTCTGTGCCCATGGGGGATGCAGCCTGGCCAAGCAGGGATAACATTTGGCTACCTGTGGTGTGTAGTGTTGCATAGGTATGAGCAGCATCTGTGAAGCCCAAGCTGGCAGGCGAGCTTAAACCTCCCTGCCACACCATTAGGGATTTTTATTTTGGCATCTTGATATCTCTTTTAATCTGGTAACCCACAGCCCTTGGGTGTGCAAGTGGTGCTCCTGAGTGGCTGGTGCAGGATGTGAGCCAAGGCGAGATTTCCCACTGGGCACTATTGACATCCTTGCTACCATTCCTTGTCTCACAGGCTGCCGAGGGCTTCCTAAGCTCTGACCTCCCTGCAGACACTCAGATATGTTAATTGCCATGGCAGTTTTATTCTCAGCCCACTCAGTCTATAAAATAATAGAATTTATACCTTTCCAAAATTTCTACTCTTGCAATAAGCAGATTTTTTTTTCCCTTTTTGGACATATCTGTGCAAGTTCAGCAGGGTCAGGAGACAGTGAGGACAGCCTGTTTGTCTACTCCTATGACTTCTAGAGGAAGAAGACACCAACATGATCAAGGTGTTTCTGTCCTAAAGCAAAGGGCTCCTTCCCAGAGCCTCAATCTCTGATTAAGGCTCTCTAGGCTTTGAATTGGAACCTACTGAAAGCTCATCTGCCTCAAATGTTTGACATAACCCCGGCCCACTAATCGAGCTATCATTTCCCTCCCTTTTCCAGTAATCTTCCCAACGTATTGTTTGTTATCAACTCACCTGTAACACATGCTCCATTTCCCTTTGGAATGAAGGCCCATTCTCACCCTGTGCCATTGCTGAAGGGTTTCCCAAAGCGGACGGTACCATTGCCATCTTTTTCCAGACCCTTGGCAAACTCTAGCTCTGCAAGTCTTATTTGGCCCAGACCTCTTTGTTTCCAGTATTTGTTCTTTCAATCCCATTCATCCACTAAAAAGCTTCATTTGGCTGTGCAAGTCTTCCTCTGCTTGGCAAATTAAAGCTATTTTGTCAAAGATTATTTATGGGTCTTGTAGTTCTCTGTCTTTCCCTCTCAATCCCCTTTGTTCCATCCCAATCGGTATTTTAACCATCCTGCTCCATTTTTATGTGTTCTGCTCAAGTTCCTCTGCTGTTGTTCTCTCTCTCTGCCTAAACGTGCATGAACTTGATGAAACACAAACAAATGTCAGAAATCAAGCTCAATTGTCATCTTTTTTTGACTAACAGTCAGTGATACCTCCTGACTGTTTATGGAGGGCAACAGCGCCAACCATGAGAAGTAAATTTCAAGGAGAGGGACAGGAGAAGGAAAGGGAAAAAAGAGGGAAGAAATAAATGAACGAAGAGGGGTTGAGAGAGAGTAGTCGTCTCCAATCCCTCAGTGAGACAGAGAAGCAGAGTCTATGAAAACTGGATGAATTATTGATGAAATAAAACTTTTAAGGGATTTATATGCTAATTAATAACTGGGTTAATTCTTATTAAATGGCAAACCCTCTGATCATGCCACCCAGCACAGTCATGATAAAAGCAGCTCTGCCTTCTGCAGCTCCAGGCTGTTCTAAAGGCTGCCAGGATTTGTCCCCAGAAGTCACCCAGAAAAAGGAGCTTTCAGATTCCCTTCACACCTCTTGTGTTATGTGTGTATTAATCTCAGCAAACAAGAGAGGTGTTGCCCTGATGTGGAAAGTCCCAGCCACATGGCTACATGAAATTCAAAAAGACAACAGTTGACAGACTTTATTTTGCCTAATGAAAAACTGGGTTTTCTTTCACTTTTAAAAGTGTGTCTGTAGAAATTTACGGATGTGGAAAGCATCTGGCAATATGAGTCTGCTCAACTCACAGCGGAGAGAGCAAGAAACGAGCATTTTTTGATTTTGAGGTGGATAACTAGATATTGCAGTGACCTTCTTAGGAAAAGGGCAAGATCTGCATCGCTTGAAATCTTGGATCCAACCTTTCCTGAAGTGACATGCTTCAATTCAGGATGAAGTTGTCAGATTCAATCATACAGCCTTCAGACGGAAGGGAAAAAACTAATTTTTCCTGTCCTTCGATCAGCCTGGAAGGTTATTGCAACCCCATGCTATTTTTTTGTCTATGAGCGACGTGTCTATGAGATTAACACATTGAAGAGATTCCAGGATGAATGAGCCTTTAGACTCTGAGGAAGTGGCTGTTGAAGAGTTGTAGCTGGTTGACCTTGGCCGGGTGCCAGGTGCCCACTAAGCCACTCCATCCCTCCCTTTCCCAGTGGGACAGGGGAGAGAATAAGATGGAGAACAACCAGCGGGTGAGATAAGGCAGTTTTATTACAGTGAAAGAAAGAAACAAGCGAGAGTTTGCACACCCATAAACGAGGGGAAAAGTCATTCCCTACTTCCCATCTGCAGCGATGCTCAGACACTTCCCAGGAAGCAGGGCTTCAGCACCTGTAGTGGTTTCTCCAGAAGGCAAACACTGAAGATTCACCAAGGCCTCCCCCCTTCCTCCTCTCTCCCTTAGCTTTTATATCTGAGCTGACGTCATATGGTATGGAATATCCCTTTGGCTGATTTGGGTCAGCTGGCCTGGCTGTGTCCCCTCCCAGGATCTTGCCCACTCCCATCCCCTTTGATGGGGGAAGGAATATCAGAGGGACAGCGCTGCTCAGCAGTAGCCAAAACACTGGTGCATTAACACCCTTCCAGCTACCAACGCAAAGCACAGCACTGGGGGGGCTGTGAACTCTACCTCTGACCGACCCAACACAATTTCCACCCCTTATTCCATACCATTTGTGTCATACTCAGATCCCACATAATCCATATATCTTCCAACTCCTCTGTTATATTTATTTCTCATTACTGGAATCCTTTCTTACCCACACATACAGCTTAAACTACATCCTTAAACTATCTCTATACCAAACACACATTTTTTCATTAACTACTACCGGGGCTCTTAGCAGATCCTCCTAGTGCTGACCAGCCAAGTGCCTTCTGCTAAGTTTGCATCCCAGTGCTTCCACACCCCATTACCTAATGCCCTTAGCATTGTTTTCAGCAGCCAGTTACAGCTTTCAGTCTTCCCAGAGGCCTGTGGATGACAGGGAACATGATATATCCTCTTAATGCCATGTTTCTTTGCCCAGGAGTTTATAAGGCACTGGAGCTGTTCCAGCCCTCGCCGCTGTGAATCACATATTTAAGAATTATCATTAAAATCAACATTCAACATACAATCTTTGCTTAGAACAACAAAAAACCAACTGAACTAAACAGAAGAAAAGTTTCCCACATCAAATCCAAAAATAACATTGACACAACACAGAACAAAAAATGGGCAACTTACACAACAGCTGCTCCTGGACCCTTCACTACAATTATGAAATTCTCCACTATCATTCTACTTGATAACACGGTTTAATACTTGTTTTGCCCATTAGGTTTTCTCAATTAATATCCTTATCTCAAAGTTGTCATGACTCCCCAGCACCTCCACCAAAAACTGTCGTGGTTTGACACTGGCCAAACTCCAGGCACCCACGAAAAGCCACTCACTCACCCTCCCTTGCTACAGCTGGGCAGAGAAGAGAAAATTTAACAAAAGGTTCATGAGTTAAGGACCGGGAGAAAACACTCCAAGGGCAAAACAGGCTCAGCTTAAAGGTACAAAGTGAATTTATTACTAACAGAGAGGAGGAAAATGAGAAGTAAAATAAGCCTTTAAAAACACCTTTTCTTCCCCCAACCCCTCCCTCCTTCCCACCGACAGCGCAGGGAGAAAGGGCGTGGGAGTTTGGTCAGTTCATCACCCAAGTTCTTCTTCCGCTGCTCCGGGAGAGGAGTCCTTTGCCTGCTGCACCGTGGGGTCACTCCCACGGGAGACAGTTCTCCGTGAACTTCCCCGGCGTGGGTCCACTCTCACGAGCAGCAGTCCTACCACACCTGCTGCAGCATGAGCCCCTCCCGCGGGCACACGGTCCTCCCAAAACTGCTGCGCCGTGGCTCTCTCTCTCTTTCCACGGGGTGCAGTCCTCCAAGGACAGGCTGCTCCAGCCTGGAAGCAAGGGCGCTCTCTGTCCACTGGGTCTTCCACTGGAACACAGCCTCCTCTGGGCATCCACCGCTCCGGCACGGGCACCTCCCCCACGGGCTGGGGTGGATCTCTGCATCCCCCGTGGATCCCCACGGGCTGGGGTGGATCTCTGCATCCCCCGTGGATCCCATGGGCTGCAGGGGCACAGCTGCTTCCCCATGGTCACCACCACAGCCTGCAGAGGAATCTCGGCTCCGGCACCTGGAGCACCTCCTGCCCCTCCTTCTCCACTGACCTTGGTGTCTCCATGTTGTTTCCCTCACATGTTCTCACCTCCTCCTGCTCCTCTCTGGCTGGAATTAAAACTGCGCCACCACCTTTGTTTTGATTTCTTCTTAAATATGTTTTCACAGAGGCGTTACCATCATCTCTAATTGGCCCAGCCTTGGCCAGCAGCATGTCCATCTTCAGAACCATCAGGGATTGGCTCTGCCGGACACCACCTCTGTGGCCCCTCCTCCACGAAAAACCAGGCGAAGCAAAACCAGCACAAGAGTAAATAAAATTTTTATGGGGAAAGCAAATACGTTTTATCAGTCTAGCAAGTGTTCTCAGAGGAAACAGACCCAGTTTGGGGTGCACGAGCTCTTCTTCAGAACTGAAAAGCAAAGCTGCCAGGTGTCCATCAGGCCATTCTATCACTCCCCTCTTCAGCAGGACGGGGGAATATAGCACAGGGATGACATGGGTCAAGATAAGACAGAGAGAGGTCACTTACCAAGGATCCTAAAAGGCAAAACAGACTCAACTTGGGCAAAATTGATTTAATTTATTGCCAGTTAAGCAGAGTAAGATAATGAGGAATAAGAACAAATACACACATATCTTCTCCCCACTCCACCCTTCTTCCTGGGCTCAGTTTCACCCTCAATTCTCACCCCCTCCCCCTAAACACTGCAGTGGGATGGGGAATGGGAGTTATGGCCTGTTTGTAATACTTTGTCTCTGCTGCCTCTTCAGCTTCTCCTGCTTTTCCCCTGCTCCAACCTGATGTCCCGTGCTCCAGTATGTAACACATGGGATACAGTCCTTCACAACCTTCTCTAATGTGGGTCCTTCCCATGGACAGCAGCTCTTCATGGAGACCGCTTCAGAGTGCGTCATTTCCACAGGGTACAGTCCTTCAGGATCTGTAGTGTGGGGTCACAGGTCCTGCCAGGAGCCCACTCCAGCCTGGGCTTCCCATGGGGTCACAGCCTCCTTCAGCATGCCGTGCTCTATGGGCTGCAGGTGGATATCTGCTCTGCCTTGGAAACAGACACAGCTATTCACAGACTCACAGAGATGCTGGTCAGAGGGGACGGGCTTGGAGCAGGTTTCTCACCAAGTGCTAGGACAGGGCAGCTGTGGTTTTGCTTATGTAACTTTTGAAACACTCCAGGGAGGGTGATGCTCCATCATACCGAGGTCTGTGTATGAACCACCACACTGGGAAGAAGTTTTACCAATGCCCAACACGAACATCCCAAACTGCATCTGTGGCCTCTGCCTTTGTTCTACCACTGGGACCTGCCAAGCAGAGCTTGGCTTTGTTATCTTGGTACTTGCCACCCAAACTGTATTAGATGCCCCTTTCATTCCTGCTTTTCCAGATTAATCCTATCCCTTGCCCTCCACTGATCCTTGTATGTCATATATTCCAGGCCTGGATCATTTTGGAAGGACACAAATGGACCAGCAGCCTGGTGTCTGATGGGATTGTGGAGATGGTGTATGTCATAAACCAAACACCACATTTGCAAAAACCTGATTTTGCAGGTTCAGTAACCAGCAGAAAATTTCCAAGGTCTACAGCAGATGTGGAGCAGTCCTTCAACCCACATGTGCACCAAGGGAGTCATTGTGCTGTGGGAAACAGCGTTCCTTGCTGTGAGTTCAGATATAAAACCTGGGCATAGTGGAACTGGAGGCTGTGCGAGTGGCATCAGGCTTTATAATAAAGGCATCTGGGATTTAAATTTTGCTCTTGCAGAATGAAATTATTTTGCTTTCTGATATTCCTTGTCAAACAACTGACTAGTGCTGGTGAGCATCATGATCTCACAGTAATCCTGAAATGAGGGCAGCATTTTTGCTGAAGTGGTGAATCTGCCATACCTCTGATTTCTTCTTTATCCGCCCTGGAGTAAAGTCAGCAGCAGCAGACAGAGCTGCCTGCCTGCATCTTCTCCCTAACTTTTTGAAAGGATAACCTGTGTTAGACAGTTTTGAGTTAGCAACAAAGCTTTTGTTTCCTGGGACAAGAATGGGTAGAAAACTGCTCTTGAAATCCATGGGCTCCTAATCCTTTTAACACTTCAGAGTGCACAGGAGGTAGCAGGAGAATCTGGTAAAAAAAAAAATTAGCAAGAAACAATAATGAAGATTTTAAAAATGGAGCTCTGGTAAGCTGCTTAGAGAAGGACATTTAAATCTTCTTTTTGAAGTTGCGCATTCACAGATTTATAGACTATTACAAAACTAATCAGGGTTCTGCAGTGTTTAATATCACCTTTTGTCATTACTCATGGCTGCATAGCCTTTCACATGTTATATTCCGTTATTTTTTTTATCAAGAACTTCACATCTTTTTTGTTTATTTTATGCAGTTCTTTTCTTTCCCTCAGGAGCATTTTAAATTTATTCCGTGTTTTATTCACTGACTAGTGAACTTATTTTCTTTGAGCATCCACTGCATAAAAGAAAAGCCTTTATTCATTTAACAGTGAGAGTCCAGATGTCTCCAGCTAAACCGATGCTGTGTTTTGCACAAATCTATAAAATCAGGGTATTAAAAGGCTCTAATCCCCTCCCCACAAAGGAATTATGTTTGTGTCACAACAATGTAACTAGATTTGGATTCTATCTTGTTGTCTTCACTCAGATTTTAAGTTCTCAGTCAGATCAGTGGGCCTGGGAAAATATTAGTGGTTAAGGTATTTGAACTGGGATTTAAGAACAGCTGAAAGGGGGTTAGGTACACAGCTCTCATTACACTTGTATTCTGTGCTGCAGGAAAGAGATGTAGCATAGAATTCTCTAGAAATGAGAAGTATCTGGAATATTTTTACTATTCACCACCATCTCCCTCCTTCATGTTTTGGGTTAAAATACATTGGCTGTGTTTGTTAAGTTGACAGAACTCCATGTTAATGTTGCTATATTCTAGAACAAACAACTTGTCTCTGTCTTTCTGTTTTAAAACTTCTCAGACCTTAATACATTTGGAAGTCAGAATTTGGAATTTGCTATACCACTCTGGCAATAAGCCTAACATGTACATTAAGATATATTTATACATCAGATTTTCCATCTGCAGTGCAAAAATTGACTTCCTGCTGCCTCACAATGATTTCACCCTAGTTCCCCCTACTTACTTTCCATCTTTCTTTATGCAAATCTTTGCATCTACGAAGATGCCAGTGAGCAAGATACAATCTATCTGTGTAAAGATAGATATTTATATATATATATCCATGAATCTTAGCTGGAGGCAGTGGCTCAATTTATACATGTAGCTGTAGAACTGCTGTATTTGTGTGATTATGTAATCAGCAGTAAGTTAAATTACCCCTGTTCGTGTCCATGCCTGACCCTGAGCTTCAACAGTTCAAAAATCCAGAAGCCTTACAGAATGCTCCTAAAATCAGTATCTGCTCACTTATTTCCAAGTGCCTGCAACCACATGCACGTCCCCTTGTCTTGGAATAAGTTCTGTTTGCAGCATCAGACTGGAAAACCTTCATTTTCTCCTTTGTACATCCTGAAGCACAGCAAACATGTTGCTCCGGGAATCTCTGGATTGTTCCCAGTGCAGCCTATCCATTTTGGAGCCTTACCATGCTTGGGTTCAGCACGGTTTCCTAGGACATGGGGCATATGGTGCCTGTCAGGCACACCAATCTTACCCAAATTCAACAGTGGTCTCACAGACTCCGTGTAGCTCGGAGTTTGGTGAAACAACATGGACAGGGAATGATCAGTCTTTACCATGGCACCAGAAGGCCTGCACTGGAAGGTCAGCTGCTGAGAGACATCAGGGGAGACACAGGCCTCATCCCAGGCATGCTGCTAGGCAGGGCAGGCATCTCCAGAAGGGAAAAGTCTTTGGCAACCACTTAATTTGTGACGTGTAACTAGGCCATGTCTTCCCCATACCTATCTCTATTTCTTTAGTCAACAGCATTTGCTACCTTCTGTACCGCTGACGGTGAAATTAGGTGGTTGTTCTGACCAACAGTAACCACTCTTCTTTCCCCAGGTGCAGACCTGATAAACAGAACAAGCCCTTTGGTTATCCTGGGGCAGTTTCACAGCCCAGCTGCAGGTGGGAACAGCGTCAGGAGAACAGCGCGGCTGCACCACAGACCCCTTGGTGTGCAGAGACAGCCCCCAGCCCTGCAGCTGTGCAAAAGCAAAACGCCTGCTGTTCTGGGCTGTACGGACCAGCCACATCAGCTACACAGCCAAAAGAGGGATGGAGTTCCCCTGGAATGTCTCTCAGATGAGGACAAACCCAAGGGCCTCGCTGTGAGAACGCTTCGGGCCTTGCTAATTGGCTGTGGGTCGTCCCCTTCCCGCTGCCTCTCACTCAGGCAGTGACTCTGCCGCAGGGATCCTGGTGTTTTCCTTCCTCTGGCAGCTTTGCAGATGTTGAGAAGGTTTTCTGTACAGCCACTTCCCAGTGAATTATGGACCAGCCCCAACTGCTCATTCTACTGCAGCTCAGATGAAAAGATGGAAAAAAGCAGAGACCATTTTTCTTCCTTCTGTCTCCTGGGGGCTAAGCCATAAACACACACTCAGCACACACCTATAATTTATCTCTCTTTATAAGCTAAATGTTCCTTGTAGGAACTAATTTTTAAAAGACCGACTCTGCTTCCCAGTTTTTTCCTCTGTTTTTTTTTTTAATTGTTTCTTATTACACTATAGATGATCTAAGTGCTGTTCTCACTGCTCTGGTTGATTATGTGACTAAAATGCAGTAATATTCATCTCCTGTAGTTTCATCTGATGCCAGTTAATGCTAAAATAATGATTTAGGGTGTGTTTTACTTCTTACAGTTACTACATTCTGTAAAATGTGCTCTTGAGATGAGTCTTTAAACCACTTTTCTCTCTCAGTTTTGCTGCTGGGGGCAACACAGAAAGTCACATCTTGCATGGGTTTGGAGGGCATCTCTTTAGACACTCAATTCATGCAGAGTGAAACACCTCATCGTCTGGACTTTGCAGGACTGAATAGGAGGGAAAATGTGCTTTTACAAGATACCTTCTGGGGTGATTTTTGCAAAACCCAACTGCTTTGAAAATGGAAATATTTGGAAACACAACCTCTGTGACTCATTGGTCTTCCAGTCTGGATACCTTCATGGGTTCACTCTGCAGACAAGGCTCCAGGATGAAGTGGTGTGTCCTTTTGTCTGATGGCTGCCTGTGAGAGCTTGTTTGCCCCAAGAAGGTAGAATGGTCACAGGAAATAACTGTGCTGAAGTTCCCACAGAAATTTCCATGAGCCATTCTATACAGACAGGTTTAGGCTGGGGATGTTTCACTAAAAAATAATTCTTTCCATGGAGAAAAGCATTGGAAAGAAGTGACTGAAACCAAAGTGACAGAAGAAATGCAGGAGTCAGGAGAAGAGGGAGTAGACCAGAACTAATACTGCTATCCCCTCCAGCTTACCACACCAAAAATGTCACAGGTTTGATTGACATGTAAAATTAGTGCTGTACTTTACAGCAATTTTGAAGCACTGTTACAAGCACAGTGCAAAAATACTGCTGACAAGCAGGCTGGGGGGACAGTAAGGAAAACCAGAAACTGAAGAAAACTTTCATTTATCAAAATATTGCTGTGATATGGGATAGGATCACATGAAACTCTGCCTAAGGCCATGTCTAGGGAATTTGTTAAGGGTCCAGTACTGAAACACCTGCTTAGCTTGAGTAAACTGAGAGTTTGCTTCATTTCTGTGCTGACTTGGAGTTAGAAGTATAAAGGCCAGTCTTGGTGTCCCACTGAATTCTGTGAACCACGCCCTGAGCGTTTTAAAAGTGAAGGAAGGGTGTTATGACTTTTGCCAGTTTGGACAGATCATTGAAAACTGTATCAAGAGACAAGTGGCGAAAGAGACACTCCCTATTTAGCCAGCTAAATAATACATTCATGGAGGAAATTTGAATTGTTTGTTATTTATTACAAATATTTGTGCAATTTACCTGCATTTCTTTCAAATGGGGAGGTGCAAAAGGATACTTTTTTAAAGTAAGGTTTCCAAAATATTTCAGGGGGCTTTAAAAGGAGATGTATGAAGCAAACTACATATACAAATATTTGTCCATATAACTACTCCTCTGTGTGTCTCTTCATATGGAAAAACATTTGCTTTAATCTCTGAACAAAGTGGGAAAGTCATTTGATGCCTAACTAATTTTACCTATCTGGTGCTAATTGACGTGACAAACCCTGCAATATGGTAGCTGCTCTGGGAAGTGCTGCTATGAGAACATCACATAACATCTTGTTCTGGTTCCAGCCAGGACAGGATTAAATTTTGCAGTAGCCAGAAGGGGCATGGCCAGGACCCAGAGGTTATTCTGTACCACCTCACATCATGCCCATCTGGAGGGGGAAGGGGTCCATTCTGGTGGGGTAGTGGGCAGTGAGAGGTCGGGGTAACATCATGTTCTGCGGGGTGAGCACTCAAGGATCATTTGTCTCTCTTGTACACTGTTACTAATACTGTTGCTGTTAGAGTTTGTTCCTTATTTCACTGCTGTTTCCAGCAAATTGTTCTTATCTCAGCCCCTGACCTTTACCTTTTGTGCATCCACTTCTCCTCTCCAGCCCATGGCAGGGAGAGCGGGAGTGACAGAGGGAGGGAGTGAGCAGCGCATGGTTTGGGGTGCTTCAGTGGTGTTTTGGGTCTGGCTGGGCTGGAGCTCATTTCCCCACAGCAGCCCTCCCAGTGCTGTTCTTTGCATTGGCAGCTAGAAACGTACTGATAACACCCCAGTGTTTTGGCTACTGCTGGGCAGTGCTGGCACAGCCCCCAGCGCTGTCTCTCCAACATTCCTCTCATCAGTAGGCGGGGGGTTGGCAAGATCCTGGGAAGAGACACAGCCAGGCCAGCTGACCCAAATTAACCAAAGGGAGATTCTGTACCATATGGCATCAGCTCAGATATAAAAGCTAAGGAAAGGAGGAGGAAGGGAGGGCCATTTGTTATTTACAAGGTTTGCCTTCTGGGGCAACCACTACAGGGGCTGAAGCCCTGCTTCCTGGGAAGTGTCTGAACATTGCTCGCTGATGGCAAGAAGAGAATAAACCTTTTTTTTTTTCTCCTTGCTTGTGCGTGCACAAACTTTTGCTTTTGCTTTAGTGAACTGTCTTATCTCAACCTGTAAGTAGTTTTCCATCTTATTTTCTCTCCTCTGTCCTCCTGGGAAGGGGAGTAGTAAAGCAGCTTGGTGGGCACTTGGCGTCCAGACAAGGTCAACCCACCACAAATGGGAACATAAATTGGGGAATACCATTCCTAAACCACGACACCTCTCATTTTAATTTCTGAATATTCAAGGAATTCCAAGAGCCAAGTTATGATGTTTGAGGGTTTTTTCCCTCAGGAAATTCCTGAGTCAGCTGGAACCAAAGCAAGAGAACTCACTCTTGATGTTGGTTTTGTTCACGATGACAAACTGGCATGTGGGTCCATCTGTGCCTGGCTTTAATTCCAGCAGATTTTTTCATGCTATTCCTATATGATTCCTATACCTGAGCTCACAAAGCTATAGACCCTGCTCACAACAAGTTACAACCAAGATCCTAGAGGCAAAAATAGATAGATACATAGATAGATAGATAGATAGATAGATAGATGCTGATTTATTACTGGAGCAGCAGTAGGGATGAGGAAAGACAGAAGAGGTAACTGGATCCTCACGTGCAGGCTGGAGATGTAGAAAAGTGTGCTCCATTAGCACTCATTCTCATTTACAGGCCCTTGTCTTTGTGACAACTTCCAAGCTGAAAGTTTTATCCTTCTGATCACAGGGAAAATGTATCCAACAAGAACTGAAACTGCCTATACTCGCAAACACTTTATATTCCAGTAGCATTGTATTTCCCTGGTATGTGTGCCCACCTGACACATATGTCCTCTCTTCCCAGATATAAGAAAAACACCTGATGGACATGTGTTCCTCTGAAAAATGACACACTAATGAAGTTACTTTATAAGAAGTCCTGCATTTAAATTTTAAGAATTAAAAAATGTCTGAATTAAAATATTGCTGACGTGCAGTGTGAACGGCCAGCATGGACTGATGAGCCTGTCTGGGAGTTGTGAGACTTCGCTTGTAGTTGCTAATGTGAACAAAATGTTGTCCAGTTCTCTCTAGCAGCTTCCTACTCCTCTTTCTCTCTGCTTGCTATATTTAGGTCACACCATTTTCAGAGCCACAGATGCCTGTTACCAAACCTGTGCTGCAGTGAGGCCCTGGAGTGATCAGATGATTGCTAAAAAGAAATAAACCCTTAGAAGTCTGATGCCTTGGAAGTATACATTAGCTGAAGCATTTCCCACTTGGATCATTGTGGCAGCTAACCTTCTCCCTTCATTTCTCATCTCCAGTCTGGACTGATTGGCAGGTGACCTTCATCCATCCCTGCGGGTATTTGGCAAGCCATGGGAATCCAGTGTGGGTCTGTGGGGTTGTGTACAAGGAGCAGGTCAGCTGAGCACATGCTGACACGTGCCAGATATTCCTCAGAAAGCCAGGGTCTGGATCTGGGAGTCCTGTTGGATGACCCTGTGCCAGTGCTGAGGCACCTGGGGGCTTCATGGTTTGTGCCAGGCAAGCAGAGCAGAGCCAGAACACAGTTCTGCAGGGCAGGCTTCAGAAGAGAAGCATCTGTGGGGGGGAGAAACTGTCAGCAGGAGGATCTCTGGGGTTTTGTAGACTTTGAGCTGATCCAAGGGAGACTTTCAGTGTTTCCTTTACCTCATTTCCCAAGAAACCTCTAAAAAAGAGAGAAAATGAGAGAGACAGAGACAGAAGAAACCAAAGGTTTTGACTGGCACCTCCTCCCTCTGCTTCGGACCTTGTAAAACAGCTGAAGGCCCTGACACATCTGGGCTCTTATATTTTCCATCAAGATGAGTGCATTTCATTGATGTCACACTTTTGAATACGCTTGCATGCACAATGAGCTGTGCTGTCTGCCAGTGGAGGAAATGGAATAAAGCAGAGCTGGCCAGGACATCATAAGGGCTGTTCCAAGCCCTACCAAAGCCTGGCTGCATTTTCAGGTTATTTAATCTCCCCGCTGTTGTATATTAAAGGGATAATGGTCACAGACAAGAACCGCTGACACTTGTCAGGTAGTGATCAACTGGAGTGTCTTGCAGGTCTGGCTGTAAATCAAGATATGACTCTGAGGAGAAAAGGCCCCCAGATGCCTCCCCCACTCCTTCTGTGGGGCTCCAGCGTCCTCCAGCCATGCCTTTGATAGAGCTTCTGCCACCTGCCAGTCAGAGGCGAGTTTAGGGCGTTGCAGGCTGCTCTTGAAAAATGCTCGTTGCTGGGCACAAGCATGAAAAAACCTTTGTGTCCCTGTTGTGCCTACGTGGGGAATGCACAGCTCCTTTGGATGGCTGGGGTGATGTGACAGGAGCACTTGCTTGACCCCAGGCTGTGCTTTGGTTCAGGCTGACTAAGGAACAGTAGGTCTCATGCCCTGCAATGAGCCTGCGACCTGGAAAGCTCCTGGCTTGCATAGAGGGGAGCGAAGGTACAAAATGAAGACACATCTCTCTTGTCTGTACTGTTGATTAGCAGCCAATTACTTCACTCTGTGAATATTCCCATCAGGATGGGCCCAATCTGAGCTCTCCCCTCGAGCAGGGACATCTCACACACTTCCCTGCTGCCAGGGAGGACTGGCTGCAGTCGGGATGGGGAGCTGGTCCCAGCTTGAGGACACGGCTGGCAGGAACTGCGTGCCCAGCAGCCTCCTGAGCTGTGCAATATTTACCTCTCGGCTGCTATTGTTGCCTGTTGACCAGCACATCATGCCCTTGGGCTCGGTACCCAGTGGTGGTTACAGACTGAAAGGTACAGACAGATTTACTGGGGTCGCTGAAAAAAGTCCATTCTTTGTAGTTAATTTCCCTGCTGGCATCCCATGTGCTGATTGAATCCTGCTCCATGGCTTCCCCTCACAGTATGTGATTGTGCTTCTCTCACCAAGACAGGCACATTATTCATCAAAACTCAACCCTCAACTAAATAAATTACTCAGAACTTTTTCAAGTAAGTGAAGTGAGTTTCACCCTCTCTTTTTTCCCTGCATTTACTGCAGTGCTAAGCAAGGGCACCCAGTAGCCTAAAGGGATATTCCAGATATTAATTTCCTAGCTTTGTACTTGCACAGTTTCAATTTTGCAGTGACTCTGAGCTGCTTTCCTAGCAGAATGCAGAAGGGAGCTCAGGCTGGATTTTGTGCCCAGTAATGGAGCGCAGGATTGAAAGGCTGCAGTATTGTTCATGCCAGCAAAGAGCCTGGCCCTGCCTGAGATGTGCCCCTGATACCTTGGACATTGTCCCTCCTAGGGTTCATTCAACACTCACACTGATTTAGAGTCTAGGCTGGCATGGGCCATCCTGCCTCTGCTGCTATACGGTGAAATCCTGAGGTCCACAGCTTCAAATGGACCCTTAAATGCCTTTTGTACAAAAGACCCACTACCAAGATCACTTCTGAGAGTGGCAGTGAAATGTCGGAGCAATGGAGCAATCTGAAGGGCTTCAG
The DNA here is from genome assembly GCA_014706295.1 of Lycocorax pyrrhopterus obiensis. Lineage (NCBI taxonomy): Eukaryota > Metazoa > Chordata > Aves > Passeriformes > Paradisaeidae > Lycocorax > Lycocorax pyrrhopterus. The sequence goes on from JACSVZ010000004.1 coordinate 1,629,446, forward strand.
GAGTTCAGAGGTGCTCAGGATGCTGGGAGGATGAAGGAGTACAATGGGGAAAGAAAGAAAAAGCTAGGATTGTTTTCTAATCTCTTTATTTGCTTTGGTCCAGATAAACCCAAGCATACTGCTTCTCAAACTTTGGTGATGCGCTGCTTTTTCACAGGAGAAAATTCTGCTTGGTAGGGCAGCCCTAACTCTCTACGGAGCCAAAACAGAGACTCCCAAAACGTCGGTTCCAGGGTATGTGTTCTTCCTAGGTACCTGTTTGCTGCATAACAACTGGGACAGGGACAGCAGCAAGAGCACAGCAGGTGTTCTGTGCCATTAGCCTTTGCAGGTTCTTTTTCATAAAATAAAGAGACAAGTAGAGTGGAATCAGAAGCATAGAATAGTTAGGGTTGGAAGGGACTTCTGGAGATGATCCAGTCAACCCTGCTGCCAAGGCAGGAGCAGGTGACACAGGACTGCATCCAGGTGGGTTTGGAATGCCTCCAAAGAGGGAGACTCCTTTCGCTGGGCAGCCTGTTCCAGTGCTCTGCCAGCCTCAGTGTAAGGAAGTTGTTCCTCATGTTGAGGTGGAACTTCTTGTGTTTTAGTTTATGGACGTTGCTCCTCATCTTATCATTGCTGGGCACCTGAAAAGAGCCTGGCACCATCCTCTTGGCAGCCACCTTTGAGATATTTATATGCATTAATGAGATCCCTTCTCAGTCTTCTCTAGATTAAATAGGTCCAGCTCCGTCCTGACTTGCTGAAGTCAAGGTAGACAAAATCCACTGCTCTCCCTTCATCCACCCAGTCAGTCACGCCATCACAGAAGGCTATCAGATTGGTCAGGTATGATTTCCACTTGTTGAATCCATGCTGACTACTCCAAATGACCTTCTTTTCTTTTACATTCTTGCTAATGACGTCCAGAATCATCTGTTCCATCACCTTTCCAAGGATGGAGGTGAGGCTGACTGGCCTGCGACTTCCTAGGTCCTCCTTCTTGCCCTTTTTGAAGATGGGAGTAACACTGGCTTTTCTCCACTCTTTGAGCATCTTTCCTGTTCTCCATGATTTTTCAAAGTTGATAGGAAGAAGAAGTGAACCTTGCAATAAAACCCTGCAACCTTCTGCACAACAGCAACAGAAAACTGCAGCTTGTCCTTGTCAGCTCCTCAGCTGATGGTCTGCGTGATGCCTCATCAGCCCTGCAAGACAAAATCCTATTGTCTGTTTGGTCATGAAAGTTCTCCATATAAGATCCCCTTTAGGCAGTACAATCACAATCCAGTCACCTTCTCAGTATCCCAATACAGATCTGGGAAGTTTCTAGAGCAAAGACAGCTTCCACCAGCTAATTCAGGTGGTTAAGTAATCATCAGTGAGTCTTGGGTGAGGAAGGTTTGATGAGGAAGGTCTGAGAGATAAGATCCTACTGATCCCACCATCCAAAACTGTACAGAACACAATAAAGCCAATTTTTGTTCATCTCTGTCTTAAAACAGATGATATGGAGTAAGCTTTGTTGTTGTTGTTGTTGTTGTTGTTGTTGTTAAAATCAGAGGATCTGCCCACAACCAGCCAGAGAGATTTAAAAAGTGTGATCAGAAGTGTCTGTCTGTGCCTCTGTGGGCAGCTCACTGTGTAAGGAAATTTCTTCTTCTCCTCCCTGAGGTGGTTTCTTTGGGAAGAAAGCAGTCAGCAATTGTGGCATTAAAGAGATCGGCTTTAGATCTCTGAGTAGAGATGAAAGGGGAGCATTTATTGTCTGCAAGCCACTGCTTCTGGTTTTCTGCAGAATCAGCCAAGTAGCTCTGCACCAGTTACACTTATTTCAATGTCTGCAAGACATTCTTCTTATGCAATAGGGTTGCACAGTTCCTATTTTCAAAGAAGAGAAAGTTTCAGGAAGAGCAGCAGACAACATCAAGCATATTAGCAGAGGATCTGATGCCTTCTTTTCATGCTTTTCTCATTTCAGAGGGAAAAAGATGCTGCAAATTTGAACAATTCCTAAAGAGGAGATTAATAACATCAAGCCCCACCCCCATCCCCTCCCCAAAATAAGCAGTAGCTGCTTCTGCTCAGACAGTGCCTCCTAAGCTGTAAGATGAGCCTCCTGTGGTTCAGGGGCGCTTTGCAAGGTGGAACACGGCAAAGCATCGGGAGAATGTGGTTGTGTCTGTTCCATGCTCTGTAGTTCTGCCTACAAAGCCAAAGGATGAAACTTGGGAACTTTGATGATTTGTATTATAAGACAAAATCGGTGTGTTGTGTCCAGTCCTCCTGCTGCAAGAATTTCACGGGACAAATGAAGCCATTAAAATAGAACATAAGAGGATAACACTGTGCTCTCATATTCCAAACAACTCCTGTGTCAGAAAGGCATCTTTGCCCACAAAAGGGAGGCTGTTTTGTATTTCAGGCTCTATCAGAGGTGACTTCCCAGTAGGACATCCTACTTGGACCAGTTAATATCTGGACTGGCTGTACGGAGGAGCCAAGGTAGTGCTGTCTCACCACAGGTGGGAACTAAAAATGCCCACAGGTTTTAGAGGGAGCAGGGGAACAGCTATCAACCCCTTTAACTGCAAGGAGAGAGGGAATTTGTGCGGTTGTGTATGGCATAAACAGACATAACTCAACCTGATGGCTGAAAGGCAGTGTCTTTGGCTATTTCTACCCAAGGGACAAGTTCTCTCTGCTCTTAAGAAAAATACAAGGTTCAGGCATTTTTTATTTTGGTGGTGGGGTGGCTTTTTCAGTTTTTTTGTGTTTCTTTTTTCTTGGTTGCTCCCACAACCCACCAATTAACATCTACATTTTACTCTAGGCTGCGCAAAACCCAGCTGTTAAGTCTGTATTCTCTTCTATACTGAAAGCAGCTCCAATTTAACTTTCAGAACATGTCAAGAGCTATAGTGAGGTCCTGGTGCAAGATACCAAGAGGGATGGCTCAGTCCCTGGCAGCATCCTGTCTTAAGACTCAAGGTGAAAAAGGAGCAAGAACTCCAGGCTGCAATTGCAGGTAGTAATTAGGGGAAGCAGCTGGCAAGGCACAGAAAATTCTCCCAGCTCACACCTTTCAGCTGTCGTCAGAACAAAGCCCTAAATCAATATTATTGGTCCCTGAAGAAATCCAGTGGAGATAAATTAACATACCCTCCTAAATGACAGGCTTTTCCATTCCTGTCAGTGCCCAGCTTGAAACTATCCATTGCTGCTTCACTGCAGCAGTCCCCAGGAGCAGCCCCGGTGTTTCAGGTGCTCCCACACGCCACGTAATGCAAAACAGGGTAACCTTCCTCTTCTTGTATTTAAAGGACAAAACATACATGAATACAACCCTCTCTGCCAGAGCCTTACTCCTGTCACCACCTTCAAGGGTATCCCTCTTCAGCTGTGGAGATCCCTGTTGGCAGAGCTGAAGGTGACGATGGACAAGAGTGGATTGCCATGAAATTCCCTGGCAGCAGTGATGGGTGTAGTTCTTTCCAGGCTCATGCAATGTGATTTATATCACCTCTGCTGCTGCATGTTGTCTTTCTTATCAAATACGTGGCAATCAGTGGAGGATTTAAACAAACTGCAGAGATACAGAGTGGGCTGGGAGAAGTATTTTCCTCATTTAGAGCAGGAAAAGGAGGTCTTTGTCTTCTCAAGAAGTTTATTTAGGGAAAGATCTGGAGAAGAAAGGGAGGAGAACAGAAGCACCTCAAGTTTGGGAAGAAAAAGGCTCTAGATATGACCTACTTTTTGATGCTAGGAAATGCTGTTTGCTCCTTATCTGTTGCTCTCACTTTTTAGTATGCCTAATAGACGCTTTGTTAATTTTGAACAAAGCCCCTCTTGAAAAAGAAGCGATTCCTATGTGCATAGAGCTTTTCAGACTTGAAGGTCTCAGGTGTTTTCATTGTCTTTTAAAATATCTCAAGGTCGTGGGGTATGATGAATAAGCAGGACTGAGCTGCATTTTATTGTTCGTGGGAGTTCACTGTATGCGCAGCAATTTTCTCCATCGGGGCTGGACTATTGTGTTGTGTAACAGGGAATTAAAGATAGGCCACAGAATGAAAGCAAGATGCCTCTCGCCTCTATTGCCAGGGTTTTATAACCACAAGCAGCCTGCAGAACTGCTCTGATGGGCTCACTGTTCTGTTTTCCCGTCTTTCTGCTTGTTTTCGGTGGGGTTTGGTTTTCTTAGTCTGGAGTTTGGAGTGTGTTTGCATGAAAGGGAGGCAAGAGAAAACCCTGATTTATAACTTTACAAGAGGACCCCGTAACCTGCTTGGCCTGCACGTGCAAGGCAGGATGGCTGCATGCTGCCAGTGGCCTCCCAAGCATCCTTGTCCCTTTGATCTGTGCTGCCAGGCTGGGTTCTGTGTCCCAGGGCTCTCCTGACGCAGCCACACCACCAGCCACAGTGGCGTGCATTCTTTCAACACTGTTCCACCACTGCTCCTTGGTTGTTTCCACAGGTTTCTTCATTTGCCCAGTCCAGCCTGAGAACCCAGAGACCAGGCACAGAACAGAGTTGAGTTTGGAGGGGGAAGAAGTAGATCAGACAACAAAAAAAACCCACCACTCTACCTTCATCTCAAGAACCTGTGAATTGTAGAAGAGACAGATTGCTGGAGACTGTCATGGACCTTTGTTGGACAAAACCAGCCACAGTCAATTTTTCCATGTCTTTGTTCTAACAACTGATCTAATTTGTGCAGTGCAAAGATACTTTATAAGGATCTTTAAAAGTGCCAAGAAGGAACGCAGAGCTCAGCTGGAAGAATAACGAAACTCTGGTACAAAGCAAGGAATCCAGATAATAAATGGGTCCAAAGGAATCAGCCTCGAATGACTGCATAGCACTCCTTTGGTGGAAAAATGGTGACTGGTTTATTGCTAAACAGTCCATATTTCTTGTGGGAAGTAATCATGCAGAGTAGTAACACTAATGTAAATAGAAATTCTCTCCAGAAATTGTTTCTGAGAATGCCAGCAGTCTTAAAATAGTTGCTTGCTCCCTCCAAATAGACACCACTGAACTTGCAAATTGATGTAATTCCAGCAATGGGCCTGTAACTTTCCTCTGCAGTCACGCTGTTGATTTAACAAGTAAGAGGCAAACAGAACGCAGAGAAGGCAGAGTGACTGAACACCTTCTTCGCATCGGTCTTCTGTGACAAGATCAGCCCTCAGGGATCTCTGATCCAGGAGACCTGGGTAAAGGAGTGGGGGAAGGAAGACTTTCCCTTGGTCAAGGAGGATTGGGTTCGAGATCACCCAGGCAAACTTGGCATCCACAAATCCATGGGCCCTGATGGGATCTTTGAGAGGTTGTGGTGATGGGGAGAGGTGCCTGAGGACTGGCAGGGAGCAAATGTCACCCAAGTCTTCAAAACGGGCAAGAAGGAGAACCCAGGGAATTACCAGCCAGTCAGTCTCACCTCAATCCCTAGAAAGGTGGTGGAGCATCTCATTTTGAGGCCATCTCTATCCATACAGAGGAGGACAAGAAGGTGATCAGCAGTAGTCAGCATGGATTCACTGAAGGTACATTAGGCTTGACCAACCTGATTGCCTTCTACAACGAAAGAACTATCTGTATGGATGAGGGGAGAACAGTGGGTATTGTTTGTCTGTACTTCAGGTGGGCTTTTGACACTCTTACATGGGCAAGCTCAGGAAGTCCTGTCTGGATGAGGGGATGGTGAGGTGGATTGAGAACTGGCTGAACAGCAGACCCTGGAGGGTGGTGATCAGTGGCACAGGGCCCAGCCCAAGGCCTGTCACTGGTGGTGTCCCCCAGGGTCCTATACTGGGCCCAGTATTGTTTAACTGATTCATCCATGACTTGGATGAAGGGGCAGATGCCTCCTCAGCAAGTTCCCTGGTGACACAAAGCTGGGAGCAGAGGCCGATACCCCAGCGTGCTGTGAGCCCTTCAGAGGGACCTCGACAGGCTGGAGAGATGGGCAGGGAAGAACCTCCTGAAGTTCAGCAAGGGCAAGTGCAGGGTCCTGCACCTGGGGAGGAACAACCCCAGGCACCAGCACAGGCTGGGGGTGACCTGCTGGGAAGCAGCTCTGGGGAGGAGGAGCTGGGGGTGCTGGTGGACACCAAGCTGTCCATGGGCCAGCAGTGCCCTTGTGGCACATTCCCAATGGGATCCTGGGCTGCATTAGGAACTGCATTGCCAGCAGGTCAGGGAGGTGATCCTGCCCCTCTGCCCATCCCTGGTGAGGCACATCTGGAGTGCTGTGTCCAGTTCTGGGATCCTCAAGAAAGAGAGACAAGGAGCTCCTGGAGAGGGTCCAGCAGAGGGTGACAAATGGTGAAGGGACTGGAGCACCTCCCTTCTGAGGAAAGGCTGAGGGAGCTGGGCCTGTTGAGGCTGGAGAAGAGACACTGAGAGGGAACTTCATCCCTGTCTGTCAGTGTCTGCAGGGAGGGGTCAGAGGATGGACCAGGCTCTGCTCGGCGGTGCCGGGCAATGGGACAAGAGGCAACGGGCAGGAACTGAGGCACGGGAAGTTCCACCTGACCTTGAGGAAGAGGTTCCTTACTGTCTGGTGACCATGCATGGAACAGGTTTCCCAGAAAGGCTTTGGAGTCTCTCTCACTGGGAATATCCAAGAACCATCTGGACACACTCCTGTGCCATGTGCTCTGCGGTGACCCTGCTTGAGTCACAGATGACCCACGGTGGCCTCTTCCAACCTGACCCATCCTGTGATTCTGTGATTCTGTGATTCAGATCTAACACAGTAAGACAAGTAGGGTTGGATTTTGCTTTAACAAAGATGAGATACCATGGCCAGGCACTACTGCTACCCAAGAAGAGTTAGGAGGATGGAAGAAAGGAGTAAAGGTAGAATTTGGGCAGAGATTCCAGCTTGCTGCTACTTGAAGATGTTGGGGATATTACCAGAAGTCCATGTATGTTTTGAAAACTTTTTTTTCTTCTTTAAATCTTTACATAACCTTTACTTCTACTGTAAGTAAATGATATTTAAGCTTTCTGAGTGGAGTTCATTTCCCTCTTTACAATACAGAGTTTTTTTCCTTTTTTGTGTGTGCTTCCCCAAATTAGTATCTCACTAACTCATAACTCAAAAGCCAAAGCACCTTCAAAACACAACTCACAACTTAGTTTGTATCCCTAAAATTAATTATTTTGTATAAGATCTTTCAGATAATCTTTGGTACTTTCATTAAGACATAGTGGTTTTAAAATGAGACGTGGTTACTCACCTGCCTGTCTCAGACCTACAAAGAATTACAGCATTTATTAGCAGTGGTGCTAATGAATGCTTTCCTTGTATTTCCCACGAAAGTCATAGTTTCCATCTCTTCCTTCTCTTCCACTGCACCCCAGCGTTGAACAGAGTGACTTATTTTCCTCTGTGGTCCTGCAGAGTTACCCCATGAAGCTGCCAGGAACCAGAATGGGGTCCCACTGACCCCTCCCTAGGCACTGAGAACTGGCTATTTCCAGGTGGCTCCCAACTCAGGGATAGCAAAGGTGAGCACCAGTGGCCATCACTCAGCTCTGCTGAGATCAGGGTCTGGGCTGGACTTTCAGCACAGAAGATTTCCCAAGTGTTTCATGAAAGCTGGCAATTAATCCAGCTAAATTGTTCTCTGCAGGGGGTGTGGTGGGGCTCAGAACAAATTGACCCATAAACAAATTATACCTAGATATTCTCCAATTCATATGACTTTTTAGACTCAGTCAATTAGAGCATGGTGTTAATAATGCCAAGGTCACAGGTTTGATCCCTGTGCAGGCCATTCACTTCAGAGCTGGACTCGACGATCCTCGTGGGTGCCTTCCAACCTGGAATATTCTGTTATTCTCCACTTTATACCAACAACTCCGTGATGAAGCACTGCATCCGAATTGTTTCATTTCACACCTGGCTTCCTCTTTATATTAATGTTATTTTATGCATTTAAATTTCAGAGGAAGCTAAACGGAAGGTAGCGTAGCAAAGCAAACCTCGCAGCCTCGTTTATCAGTGTCACTTAAGGTGACGCTGTCTTTGCTGAGTCAGAAAGCTGCCCCTTGATTTATGACCGCCTGCTTTTTGGAAGAAGCTTTCCTCAATCACAGGGTCTAAGGCCTAAAGAAACTTTCCAATCACCTGCCCTGAAAATCCACGTGCTGCAGGCTGTCACACGTTCTTGCAGTGCTGTGGTGCTGGTGGATGTCTGCAGCAAGCCAACAACATGGCATTTGAGGGGTTCAGCTCTGTTGTGCCTGCTAGCAAGCTTTTGTGCACTGTGTATAGGCAGCTTTAATTGCTTCTGCTCAAAGCTGGGCAAAGCAAAACTATTTCCTTTCAAGGTCATCTCTGGGATGCAGCTGAATTTCCAGGCCTGATGCTAGCGAAGTTTTGTTCAAAGAAAAGATCTGTTTAACGTCATCCAGCCTTTTTTTGGCTGCCAATAGGCTTTGGTAGAAAAGAAAGAGCCAGAAAATAGTGTTGTTGAAAGACACCTCTGTTCTTAGTTATGCTGGGAACAAGAGGCTGGCTTTTCTGGGAAGGCAGCAGCCTGGGTTAGTAAAATCAGGAACACTTTCCTGAGATTTAAGTCTCTTCCCACCAAAGGTCGTTTCTACACAGTTATTCACTTAGAGGTATCAATTAGCCAAAATAGAGGTGGATTTGAGCCAGATGCTAAGAACTAACCCCTGCTCATGTGGTTTATTGACTGCAGTAGAGAGCCTGTTGATTTACAGGCGTGTAGTTAAAAGGAGATCCAGGACTTAATGAGGTGCCTTAAAGCAAGGAGTTATATATGAGAGTCTCATGAGTTGAAGGTGAGGGTGCAGCCTCCAGGCAACTGAGAATAGGTGAATAGTTGAAATAAGCTCTGGAATCAGTGCCTTAGTAAGGCACTTGCTCATGCTAGGCTGATCTGGCTCCACTGGGACTGGGACCAGTTGGTCCCGGATGGAGTTTTACTGGAGACCAGCCCCTTTGGACAGTCAAGGAAGTCATAGCACCTGTCCCCTCACCACCACTCCTTTTCTTCTTTTGATACAGTTTTGACAATTCAGGAAATATCAACAGACAGCTATTCCCACCCTGACTTTGAGGGGAATGGAAGGATGCTGGCAGCATAAAAATTCTGTTGGTGCTTACTTGGGCTGGTAAACTGCAAAATGCTGAACTTGGACTGGGCATCTGAATAGATGGGACTATTTATTTAAAATGGAAATCAGCAAAGAAAACTATATCTATGATTTCCAACCAGACCTTGTCAGTACAGCAACATTATTCATGTTTGCTTCTGTTCTTTTGCTTTACAGTCAATAAAATGGGGTGTTGTACATTTCCAGTGTAAGCTACAGTCATTGCTCCTAATAATTAGCCCTTTAGACAGGTGATTTTTCCAATAATCCAAATTACCGGAATGCTAAATGTCTCTCAGAAGAGGACCAGACCACTTAGGAATATTGGGAATCGTGTATACACTTTGTATGTGTTTTATTAGCTACCACTTGCAATCCCTCAGAAGTCCATGGATCCTTGGGATTGGATGGAAAACCACTGCCCCAGATAGAGAAAACAAGGGAAGCTGCTTGTGTAACCCAGCTGGGGAGCAGCAAAGCTGTTGGAATAATATTGTCTATTAAGAAAACTGAACCTTATGCAATTTGTCAAATGGTCGCTTTCTGTTACGCTGATTTCCAAACAAGCTTGCTTCACAGGTCAGAATTTTGTGCTGAACTTTCAGATGTGGTTATTTTTGCTCATTTACGTGAGATTAAATTATTTGTTAGCTCCCTTCTGTCATGTCATGGATGGGCACTGTAAACAGTACTAATGAGGCTGTATCTGTTATCTTGAAGAATATACAATTAATCACCAAGTAAAATTAAGATAGGCTGAATTTCTGTGTTTGAAACGGTGGAGGGAATTTAATCCAAAATGACATGTGGGTAGCTGCAACAACCTCACTTTTTTCATATATTCAGATTTGGAAACGGACTGTAAGTAAACCTTTTTGGTAGAGCCACTGAATTTTCTTAAGAAAGGACGTTCTTTGATGTTTGATCTTTGCATACTTTCAAGCCTAATCAACAAGGAGATTTAATCAGTGAAACAGATAGCAGCTAACAAGCTCTGAGAGATGTTCATGTGTTAGAAAAACAAATTACCTGTGGGTAGAATTGCCTCGTTAAGGTTTAGGGCTGGACATGCTTCAATGATCTCAGACCCAGGGGGAGGTTAACCAGGCTTGGGAAGAAGGATGTACCACTGCTGGTGAACACAAAGAATGCAGAATTTATGGGCCCCAAGGACATTTGGCAGAACTCCCAAGATAAGGAAGAAACTAATAAAACAACTGTGCTGAATCAGCTCTGGCTGGGTAGAAGATAATTCCGGCAGGGGCAGATCACAACCACCAACTCACAGACCATTGACCTGAGAAACCCAGCTCAGAAGAAGAGAAAGCCTGAGCATGGGGACTAATTAGCATGAGAAGCGAGAGAGTCATTAACCAGTAAAAGAATACTAATTAACAAGAGAACGATGTAACTCGTAGCCTGACCCCTCTGTTTGCTGAAATATATAAATAGTAAAAAGTTCTGATAGTGGGTGTGCTTGATTTGTGGAATACCACAGAGCACCCAGGCTTGTGCAACTCTGAAATAAATAATCTATGTCTCTCTCAAGTGTGTAATTATTGGCTTATTGCACACCAGGTAACGGATCTGATTTTTGTGGACAGCACGGGAAGACAGACTGTGGAGGCATTTTATTTTCCTTATTCTATTTCATAATGACTGATTGACCAAACTCAGGTTTGCTAGAGAAACTTTCTTTCTTCTTGGTTTGGGTCCTAAATTTACTCCTACAGTGCTTTAGAAATATATTGTATAGAGGAAAACCAATGGAAATACCTTGGCAACACATTTATTATAAAGAAATAGGTCACTGTTATATTTTTTACCAAACTTCCTGTGGAATGAATGTCATATTTCCTGAAAACTAAATATAGCAATGTGCATTGAATGCTAATGTGTTTATTTCTCAAAGTAAAAGTGTTATAGACAGATCTTCAGAAAGCCTCCAGGGCTTCAGTATGGATTTTAAAGAGAAGTTGTTGATTACATCTAAAATATTGCAGACCTGTTAAGGAAAGTAGTCAGAATTAGTCAGTGTGTCTCATGTTTCTGTAAATGTTTTAAGGGATAAGGAGTCAGAAATGTTTAAATTGGAAGTGTCCTGCTTGGGGTAATGTGGAATATGCCACTCAAGGTAGAATTAATGAGTCAATTAACCCTGTTTTTCCAAAAATGGTCTCATCAGGGACTTGCTTTGATGCTTCCTGCTTCATGGGTTTGCAGGAATGACCAAGATATTATTAGTTCAGACCCAGAACGAGGATGCTGAATGAAAACAGTTCTGCCACAGCTTGAGACGTAGTGGCACAAAGCCTAACACTGAAATATTGTAGGCTTTGCCTGATTTTGCACCCTCTGATGTGTGGTATAATTTGTAGGAAGTCAGAACCTAGGCATCTGCTAAATCTACATGCAGTTGACTAGAAACAAGCTGAAAGATCTCTCATGAGCCTGATCACACTGTAGAGACAGTGGTGTCAGCATTGTACTCCCGTGTGCGTGCCAGGTTTGTTACCTCGTGCTGGTGAGGAAACTCAGATCCACAACGTTTTCAAAAACTTGTTGTGTATCACCCAGCCAGGCCTGACTGAAATGCCTCTTCTCTGCCTGCCCCCAGATGGGCATAAATAAAAGTAAATTCAGACACTTTCCTTGCTTTGGGATGTGTCCTTGAAAAGATGTAGGGGTTTTTTTCCCCCCTGAAATCCACTGGTTGAATTCTTCAGTCTCAACATTTTTTTTCATTTTGGGTAATAGGGAGGGTGGGTAAACAACTGGTCCTGTTATTTTGGCAGCATAGAGAAAGATGGAGAGGGAAAGTCCTGCCCTTTGTCAGTGCCTGGGTCTCCTAGAGAGCTGCAGGACTTTCTGCCAGCAGGAATTGGGACAGCCCTTCCCCCTGACCTCTAGGAAGCAGAGCAATGTGGTGCTGTGGGAAGGACAGGCCAGTGGCTGGGCTTTGGGGGATCTAGGAAACTGCAAATCACTAAGAGCTGATCCACCAAAGACCAGCTGCTTCTACAGGCAGAAGAGCCAAAACCTGACACATCTCATACTCCTTGTTTTGTTGTTGTTGCTTTATTTTTGTTGGTTTGGTTTTGTGGGGTTTTTTTCCTTACATCACTGAAATTCATCTGGTGCCCAGATGAATCTGTTTGCCGGCAGAGATACACAGAACCACTCAGCAAACAGGTTCAGGAATGGCCAAGGTGCAACACCAAATATGTGGATCAAGGCAAAGGCTCTGCAGACCAGCCCCTGCCCCTCTGGAATGAGCAGCGGAGCACGGGAATGAGCTCAGGAGCAGCAAGGGCAGGCTGCAGGCAAGGCAGGGGAGTGGTGCATGGGGAGCTCTCTGGCTGCTCAGCTGGACTAATGAGCTAGTCCTGTTAGTTCCCTCTTCAGAAAGCTCACATTGGCAGAATTAGCTCTGGAGGAAAAGGGGGACAGCGATTTTAAGTGTCCTAAGAGACTTTTAAAAGCACAAGTCGTGTTTGAGCATGCAAAGCGGCAAATGTTTTGATGTTAATTGAAGGATGTTTCAGCCTGATGTAATTTGTTCATCGCCCTGCTGACAAATTATGTATCTCTGTGATATGGTGGGTGCCTTTATGCACTTCATCCTAATTATTGATAAGGAAGTGTGAGCAGTGACAGTGCCTAGCCCCTAATGGGGGGAGGGTGAGGGAGGGGGAAAAGCAAGCATTTTTAATCATCAGGACTTCTTTGACTGTGACTGGTGGTGAGAAGATCATGTCATTTTAGGGATGGGAAAGCAGGCATCAGAGGATTTATCCTGTCAAAGGCCTCCTTCTGTCTATAACCTTCATTGCCAACTCACCAGTTCTGTGAAAAACAACCGTAGAGCTGTCATGAAGTCGGGTCATTTTGGGGAATTTTGACTGTGGTGCAGGGATTTTTTGTGACTCTTATCTGGATGTGGTGGTTTGATGTGGGCTGGATGCCAGGTGCCCACCAAAGCCACTCTATCCCTCCCTTCCTCAGCTGAACAGGGGACAGGAAATACAATGAAAGGCTCATGAGTTGAGATAAGGGCAGGGAGAGATCATCCACCAGTTACTGTCACAGGCAAAACAGTCTCAACTTGGGGAAATTAGTTTAATTTATTACCAATCAAAATCAGAGTCAGATAATGAGAAGTAAAACAAATCCTAAAAATACCATCCCCCCAACCCTCCCTCCTCCCCAGGCTTAACTCAATTTCTGATTCTCTGCCAGCAGCGCAGGAAGATGGGGAATGATCAGTCAGTTCATCAAATGTTTCTGCCTCTGCTTCCTCCTCAGGGAGAGGAGTCCTTCCCCTGCTCCAGCGTGGGGTCCCTCCCATGGGAGACAGTCTTCCACCAACTTCTCCAACGTGAGTCCTTCCCATGGGCTACAGTTCTTCACAAACTGCTCCAGTGAGGGTCCCTTCCACGGGGGCATTCCTTCAGGTTGTAGAAAACAAATATGAATATTTTTTGTGGTAGCAGAGCAGGGAGCAGAAGACACCATGGGCTAGGTCAATGTCTTCAGAGAGAGGCTTTGAAATCATGTTGTGAAAGCTGGGAGCAGCCAAGACCTCTTCTCTGAGGAAGGCTTGGCCCTGTCACAGCTCTCTGCTCACTTCTGTGCAGGTGTTCAGCCTGGGAAGGATTTGGTGTTGGGGTGTGGTACTTCTGATCAGAATGTGGTACGTAATCTGTGTTGTCATTTGGTTTCCAGTTCTGGCTGCTCCTTTCTCGAGTCAGTTTGTTGGCAAGTGGAGCAGTTGCAGGTTCTGCTTCCGGAGCGATTTAGTATGAGCAGGGTTTAAAAAATCCCCACAGGCGCTAATGTTAGGCAGTTACATATTCTTCATAAAAAACTATCCTTCTGGGCAGTCTTCCAGAATCTAGATAATTTCTTAAGGAGAACTTTGCCACTTTGCAATGTGGTGTGTGAGCCTAGCGTGTAGCAGAATACATAATACTCATTCCAGCCACTGGACACTCTGGAGATAAGCAATACTAAGATTTTTCTTTTTTTAAATATATCCTTGATTAATAAAAAAATAACACTTACTGCAAGATCAAGTGCTGGAAGTAGATCAGATCTACTGACACTTTGCTGAATTACAAAATCAAGCTAATGCTCTAACAATCTCCCAATTTTTCGGATGGGATGGAAAATGTTTTACAAACTGGAAGGGCTATGGAAGTGCAAATAGTGGAGTTTCCGATCTAATTCTGTAACAGGGATAAATAATGAAGGAGGAGCAGAAATGGATGCTGTTGAATTTGTGCGTAAGAGTTAGCGAGGCTTGGCCCCTTTCTCAAATGTGCTGCAATTGCATGAAATGGTTGAAGACGAAAAATGAGGTTTTCAGCCTGGACTCAAGTGCCCTGTCACATTGTGACAGTTCAAATGGGTAAATAAACTCCTTATTAAATATGAAAGTGCAATTTAACAAAAAACAGGAATACTCTCAAAGATGGGCTGAAGCTTCTGACAAAGGAATGGCCAGGTTTTTCTTTTAATTTTGTTTTTATTATTCACCACAGTAAAATGTACATGTAGGTTTCTGAAGCTTCTTCTGGACCCACTTGAGGAGGTCTGTGCCTTTTTTTAAATGCTGGGGCCTCCAGAGCTGGCTGCAGCATTCCAGGTGGGATCTCACCAGGGCAGAGCAGAGGGGCAGGATCACCCCATTAGCCATGGGTATTGTGTCTGTCATGGAGTGTTTGTCCTCTCAACAGGCAGCCCAAGGCAGACCGGTTTGGGAGGGTGTTTGGTAACCTCTCTACTGCTCCATCTTTGGTTTTTTCCCCATGTTTTAGATCTGCCTCTGGAATACAGCAGTTGAGGATGATACAGCAGTTCTTGTTTTCATGTCGTGCCTGTGCAGCTGTCACTTTGAGCGTGCTTGGCAGGGTGATGAGATCGATGTTGAGGAGAGGTGTGAGCGGGTCCTCCACCGCTCTCCCAGCCTGAATAAATGTCCTGAGTGTGCTGGAGCCGGCACTCTGCAGCAGGACTGCTGAATCAGGCACCCCGGGTACCCGTGCCAGGACATTGCTAGAAGCAAGCCTTGTGTTTTCCAGCAGTGGTGCAGAGGGACTACAAGGTTTAATGGGCTAATCTTAATTAGCAGAACTCCCCAGCTTTAGCAGTGCTGTGGTTTCCTATTGGAATAGGGCTTGCATGATCATTATCTCTGTCTGATTTTTCTTCCACTCCCAATAATTCCTGACCCTGGCTGACAAACTTGATCGATCTAGTGAATGAGCAGCCTTCCCAGAGTTATTGAATTTCCTACAAATACTGGGAGAATTGTTGGCCAAAGGAAGTTAGTGCTGATTGACTCACAAGTTGGGTGCCTCAGCTCACTGTTGACCCAGATAAGCATCAAGGCAAGCTGAAAGGAGAGATTAGCAGCAAATGTCTTGTGACACATAGAGAGAATTTGTGAGCATTGCAGTGGGGAAAAGCAGAAAGGAAAAAGTTCAAGAATGCAAATATGCTGGGAGAACTTGGCAAACTGGCTTATTAAGGAATCAGAAAAGGAAGGAGAATTCCCTATAAAAATTTGCACCCTCCCTCTTGGTTCGTTGTCCAAGTATCTTCTAGTCCTATGTGAAAAGTGTAGTCAGCCTCTGTCTCGTGGGGCTCGTCCTCTCTTCACATGTCCAGAGCCACCAGAGATGACAGAAACACAGCAGAAACGGGGACCCATGGGAGAGTGACCCGGTGCTACCAGTTTTGTTGTGGCTGTCCCTGTCGTTTCACAGCACATCCAAATTCTGCTGAAACGAGCTCGTGCTGGAGGAGCATTCCCTGGGAGAAGGATCTGAAGAGGTGGTTTGGCACCTGGCAGAACTGGTGACACCCTGCTAGGGCAGAGGTGCAGGTGTTGTTTCAGATGTGTGACGGTGCTGGAAAGGGATGTCTGTGAGTGTCTGCCAGGCCCAGTTTATCAGCAGTGAGACAGAGCTTGGATCCACACGGTTTAAATGGCCACAGGGTCACTACAAGCTCCAGAGAAGGCACACACCCCCCTCTTCTGGGGGTTCTTTCCCAGCAGGAGACATCCTGCTCAGAACAGGCTGAGGGGCTTATGGACCTGTGTCTGGGTGACCATATAGAATAAAAAGCCACACAGCAAGTGGGAGGCTTGAGGCTGGAAATGCAAAATTATGCATGAGCTGCTCAAACCCTGGTCACTTCTGTTGCTTTGTTGTTGTGGGATGCAGCAGGATTTTGCCAGCCTTCGGGCACAGTAGGGTAGAAGGATGACTCATGCCTAAAACATGATCAGGTTTCGAATTAAAAATTTAAGTCACAGATGGACCTTTGGATGTTTTTTTTTTAAATGAATCTGTTTCAAAACTATCTTTGAAGGAAGACTAGTTGAGAGATATCCCAAGCTGCTCTGTGACTATTAATATTAATTGTGAGAATCTGTTAATCCTCCAAGTGAGGAGATTAGGGAGAGAAAAGACGTATCTCTCCTGCTTTAACAAGACCTGTGTCTAAAATCTCCTGGACAGCTTCTAGGAATGTCAATCTTAGCCTCTCATCTCAGAGTATATGGAGCACATCAACATTTGGGTTCAGATTTGGTGATGTCTTGGGTGTTTCATGAAGAAATATCAAGACCTGAGTAAGTCATTCTGACCAAACACTGTTAAAATTTGGTTATTGTACAGATATGTATTATAGGGAGAAAATGCGTGGGAGTTACGATACTTCAAATTATTAGGCAAGACTAACATCAAAGTGATGCAAATTCAGGTGGGGTGCTGAACACACATCTTCTGTTCTGAGTAACTGTTGTAGGAAAGCATCCTCCAAGCTCCTTCTGCTCTTGATGTCTTCAAATTATTACAACCATATAGCTTTCTTCTGGCAAGTTATTTATTTTAGCACAGGCAGAGTTGGGTGATGACCTGTGGTTGGTTATAGAAAAGGGCAAACTTGATGATTTCCTGGTCTGAATGCTGCTGGAATGAAATCCTATGCATAAATGAGACTTTTTCTTCAAGTTTTGTTTGCAAGCAAAAAAGCTTTATCATTAATTAGCATTAGTCTCTCCCCTCCTAGTATTTTCCTTCTAATGTTTTTATGAAAGATTCATCTCTGCTTTTATGAACGATATTAAAATAGGCCTGTTAGCATCTACAGTGAATAACCATGTTTTAAAATTGAATCTAGATAGTACCACCTGCTTCCTTGGGAAACAAAAGGAGCAAACAAAGAGCGGCAGCCACACTGACCACTGGAAGTATCCGCCTGCACGATTCACCATTCAGCTGTCGTTCTGTTTTCTGCCCAGGGGATTTTTATGGTGTGAGTGTGCATATTGCAGTGCTGCTGTGCATCCTGGAGGCACAAAACTTTGCAGCAGGTAACAAGGAAAGCAAAGCAGTAGAGTGCATCTTCCTGCAATGAAAAACAGAGGTAGTGAGGCCCATTAGAATTTCAATTATGATGGGTGTTGCTGAGCAATATATATGACATGGGACATTCTGGAACTTACTGGAAAGCTGTCAAAAGCATTTGAGTTCTCTCAATGGTGGTTTGAACCAGTCTGAGTCCTGGGGGCTGGCAGGGATGAGTGTAACTGCTTGTTTGGGGTCTGTTATCCACGTACGCCGTTTGAATCTCAAACTCCAAAGCACTGCTGATTACTCACACTCCCAGCACGGGTGCTTTTGCTTTGGGGGATTAAATGAAATGCCATTTCCAGAAATTGAGGCGGGGAGGGGAGTATTAAGTGTGTCTCTAAGATATCAATCACTTGGGGCCTGTTGCTGCCGGAGTAGGTGGGTGTGGTATATGATTACTGACTGGGGTTTCTGAGATGCATTTGTCCCCAGGTAATCATCACTCTATGCTTGCTCTTAAGTCTGTTTTTGCATAAAGTCCATAATGCTTGCACTGATTTTTAAACAAAACAGTTCTGAATGACTGTGGTTTTCTACCAGAGCACTGGAACCTAATTTGGAAGTTATAATTGTTGCCTTTCTTCTCTTTCTTTCTTGGGGTGGGCGGGAAAGGAGGGCATGCTGGGTTAGGCTGGACACATTTTTTTTGTGTGTGAGCTTCTCAGTCTGGATGATTTCCTAGTGACCCTTCTTCAGCTCAAAGCTATTTCTTCGGATAACTAAATTTATATTGGTGCATCAAACCGATGAACTCAAGCTGACTCCATCAAGCAGTCTGCACCTTTGATAGGGAGAATTACATGCAGTGCTTAGGAGTGAGGTGTTGTGCTCAAAACAGGGCTAAGATTGTGCTGTCAGGGGTGCAGGAAGCTTTCTGGTTTCACACAGTGGCAATGCAGCAATAAGGTTTTTCCTTATTATGCACAGTGGGTAGCAGTACTGTTATCCATTGCTTATGGATTCTCTTGGGTTATCCTGCTCCCTAGTTGGACCTGGAATGCTTGAAAAAGAAGCTAATCTTTCCCAAAAAGTTCATATAGCCATTGCCTGCCTGGATGACACCTCTTGTCACGCAGAACAGAAAGAATTATGTTTTATGAAGTATCTGTTGTGAAGGAGAGAGAAATTCCAAAGCTTTTGGCAATCTGCTGCTGCAGGGAAGTACCTTGGCATTGTCTGGGCACATCCCATGTGCTGCTCTCTCTTCAGGTGCTGTGTCCCATGTACCTGAATTCTTTGCTCTTTGTGTGATAAGATTATCTGAGATAAGATCATCTCCTAAGATGCCCTTAGAACTCTTGGTTTCCTTGCCTGCTGCCCTGGTGCTTGTCATTCTGCTCTCTTTGCTCCTTTGGTATCCAGTATGGAGAATACTTCTGTTTCTTCTTTTCCATGTGCTCTAACTGCTTCTCTTTTACTCTCCCTCTTGCACTCATGTCTGAGTCTGTTGGTGAGGACTCATCTAGACCTGTCCTGTACACCTCTCTCTCTATCTCTGAACCTGTCCTGTATAGCTCTTCAGGAAGAAAATTGACTTTGGTCTGTGGCTCTTTTGCTTGCTCCTGTTGAAGGAGAAATCAGCAGCTTGCAGGAGCCTGTGTGTTTTGCTCCATGGCAGGTATTAATGGAGCATTTAGTGAGTGTTGAGAGACTTGAGATGAGGTTCAGCGGTTTCTCTGGGGCTGCTTGGGCTGTCTGAATCACGCATGATGTATGACTCTAAATGCTGTCTGCAGGCTGGTTTAACCCTGAGCGTTGCAAAGATGTACATGTGAACCCAAAGGAGAGAGGAGGAGGGTGTAGCTGCCACCCAAGCACACCACGTAAGGAGATAATAAATAAATTTCAGAGAACTGGGGTGTATGGTTCAGGGACCTGACAGCCCGTCAGCTGATGGTGGCTGATGACCATCTATAGGATCGGTGTCAGCTTTAGTACAGCTTCATCTGCAACATGTTGCTGCTTCTTAGGTTCCCCAAATAGAGAGAAACGTGCAGGACCGCCCTGCAATCTCACAGGCTTTAAATTCTTTGGGTTTGGAGCTGCTTCTCTGGAATGATTAGTGCTCAGCATGATGGAGCTCTGAGTTCTCTCTTGCCCGGTTAAATTTGGCTCCTAAGTCTTTGCCACTCAGTTCTTGGTTAAGATGAGATCTTTCACACTTCCTCAGCTGGATACAACTCTTCTCTCCTCCTCATGGACTTTTTAGCATTGCAAAAAACCCATCTTATCATGGGCTACAGAATGCAAAAGCTTTTAGAGAAACCTCACCAAACAAATTAGTGGCAATTATAAATTAGGGTAATTACACAGGTCATGGCTGGAGAGACCAGCTGAACTCTTGGCACAGTCTGTGCCAAAATATTAAGCTACCTAAAATCCTGGGCAGCTGCAGAATGATGTGAAAACACACTTTTATCACCCTGTTGATGTGTCAGTTCTGGTATTAACTAGGACAGTGCGATGCAGTATTTTGCCACCTCCTGCTGCTGTTATTCATCTTTACTATGAAAGCTCAGTGTTCTCTTTTGAAAAATACTGCAACTCACCACCTTGATAATCTTTATTCTGCTGTGTGGTACTACAGCCCTCTCAAGAGAAATTGCGTTTAAGGGGAAAGTTGAAACTAGTGCAACTACAGGAGACCATGTTACTGGAGCTTTATTTTAGCTACTGATTTTCCACAGTTTCTTTTAACCCAGAAATGAATATGTCTAAAAAACTCAAAAAACCCCCAACAAAACAACAACAACAACAAAAACACCAAAAAACCAAACCAAACCAAAACAAAAACAAAACAAAAATGTGAGAGTTTTGCAGGGAGAACTTCTAGCTCTGCTTATTTGCTCAGAGGAAAGAAGAAATATTTTTATTTCAGACCCATATTGTGTTTGTCTTTGGTACCAAAAGAAAGAATAGCTTTAAGAAGGGTGAGTGTGCTGCTGTTGGGGGTGGGGTTGGTCATTTTGTTTTGTTGGTTTAGGTTTTTTTAAATTGCTTTTGTTCCTGCATTGAAAGGACAACACGCACAGTGAAATACGCATTTGATAGCCTATCCCTGTCCTTCTAAAATCAGGTCATCTGTGTAGTGGGTGACAAAAATCAAAAGTAAAACTTGTGGGTTGGGATAAGAACAGTTTAATAATCTAAGACTAATAGAAATATCATAATAGATGATGATGATGATTAACAACAACAAATGTGATGCTCAGTGCAATTGCTCCCCATCTGCTGACCAAAGACAGACCCAATCCTTGAAGGCAAACTGGCCCCTTCTGGGTGATTCCCCCAGTTTATGTATTGGGCATGATGTTCTCTGGTGTGGAATATCCCTCTGGGCAGTTTGGGTCACCTTTCCTGGTTCATGCTCCCTCACAGTTTTTCTTTTGTACACCTCATCACTGGCAGAGCATGAGATGCCAAAAAAAAAAAAGTCCTTGACTTAGGTTAAACGTGATTTAGCAAGACCCAAAACATCAGCGTGTTATCAACTTTATTCTCATGTGGAATCCAAAACACAGCACTGCACCAGCTACTGAGAAGAAATTAATTCTATCCCAACCAAAACCAGGACATCATTGTAAGCCCCTTCTACTGAAATACTCTATTCTAGTTCTCTTTCTGTTCTGTTCTATTCTAGCCTGTTCTCCTGCTTCTGTCGTGTCTTCTTTTCCCTTTTTCCCATCCCTTTACTGAGCAGTGCTTTTGCTTCTATCTCTGCTGGAGGAGGGAGTTGTTAAAAGCTCACAGGGGCCTAATGTAGAGTTCACTGCTGTAAATGGCATTTACCACGGCCAGTGGCCATTGAAAGGCCAGTGAACCTGGAGTACCTGAGTGGGTGAAATATATTTGGTGTCCTCGTGCCTCAGAGCAAGACAAAGGCTTTGACCTTTTCCTTGACACGACAAAAAGCATGCGGGGTAGGTGGGCAAACTAAGGCATGTGGCAAACCTTAAAGTACAACGAGGTATTCTCAGCCTTTCTCCAGCAAGCTCCAGAGATGTCCTTTGAGAGAATGTGGCCTCACTTCCCTCTGCATTTACGTCATTGTTTAACCCCTGATGGCAGCTCAGTACCATCTAGCCACTCACTCCCTCCCTCCCTCACTCACTCCCCCACTGCAACTCCCCACCCCTGCCCCAGGTGGGGAGGACATTGGAAAGAAAAGGTAAACCTTTTGGGCTGAGATAAGAACAGTTCAATAACTGAAACAAGATAAAAGACACTGCCAGTTGTAGTAACAATAATCATAATCCTAATGAAAAGAGATGGGGGGGAGAGAGAGAGGAACAAACCCCAGGAGAAGCAAGTGATGCACAGCACAATTGCTCAGCTCTCACTGGCTGATGCCCAAACCATCCCTGAGTGGTGATCAGCAGCTCCTGACCAACTCCCCCAGTTTATATCCTGGGCATGACACTCTGTGGTGTGGAATAGCCCTTTGGAATGTCCCAGCTGTGCTCCCTCATGGCTTCTGGTTCAGCTCCTCACTGGCAGAGCAGGGAACACTGAAAAATCCTTGACTTAGGGTAGGCACTAGTAGCAGCAACTAAAACATCAGGGTGTTATCAGCATTATTCTCATCCTAAATCCAAAACACCGCACTGTACGTGCTACTGCTGATTCCAGGACAATATCCACCTCTTATTCCATATCATTTACATCATGCTGGACCCCACACTTCCCAGTATTCCATCACCTTTCCTGTTTTTTGAAAGGTAGACACACAGAAATCAGAAATCAAGGGCCTGCCGAGCTATAAATAGTTCACCCTTATGCTGGCAATCCAAATCCACCTGAGCCACATTTCCTTTTTCTCAAAATAAATTTAAAACTCTACCCTTTTTCTTAAATCTATCTTGAGCCTTTGATTACAGTCAAGCAATTTGATTTTTAAGGAAGGTCTTTTAAAACTGGGAATGTGTTCCACTCTGATTTTGTGTTTGTGGTAACGTTCTGTAGGAGAAGGAGAATCATTTGGAGGGTGAAAGTGACTGAGGAAGAGAGATGGTGTGAGACAGAACAGGGTTAGTGCCTGATGCAAAGCCACTGGGACTACTGGGACACTGTGTCTGGAGAAACTGGGGACAGGCAAGCCCTGAACTAGGAAAGTAAGGAAAGCAAAGACTGCCAAGCAGCAGAGAGATTCTCTGGGAGGGTATCAATGTAGGAAATCAGTCCAGGAGACAAACACAGATGAGGCAGACTATTTGCTTAAAAGGTAGTTTGGAAGGAGAGTTTCCCCTTGTCTGGGACAGCTTCCTCCATCATGACTCCCTCCAGAGCTGAGGCTGCTCTGGCCCAATTCTTGTGATCATCCTGCTTCCAGTGAGAGGTTAGAGTGGAGATAATCACAGTTTCTTGAAGGAGTTCCTGTGTGAGTCTTATCTATCAGACTTACCAGAGGAAAGTATTTATGGGGTTTTGTTCCTGCCCTTGGGGTGTTGAAGTGAGTGAGACTCCCTGCTGGTGAAAGAAGGCTGGATGTGCTGGCAGAAACCCCTATCCTGACCTTTTGCAGACGTGGAAACCCCAGCTTTTCACCTGGTTGGGGATGTTAGGCTGAGATTTTGGTTTTCTGGAGCTTCCCCAAGACCTGCTTGTGTTCCCTGGGCAAAGCATGGGAGTGAGAGCAAAGCAGACCTATGCCTGGAGAGTCAGGAAAGTAAGGAAAGACAGAAGGACATACACTGGCTTCTCCTTCAGGCATCATCCAAGAATCCCGGAGCAGAGTGCCTCAGCTGTGAAACTTGCCTCTGTTTTTTGGTCTTGTCTTGCTCATGGTCAGAGCAGCATTGACTCTTTTTACTGTGACAATTTCTTCCATAAATCTCCTACACTGTCATACTTTGTTGTCTGTCAGAAATGGAGGACTCTGGGCTCCCAGATGCTGTGGAGCAGAAGATATTCTATGGAAAATTGTGTACAGCTGCTTTCTCCTTCACCCACACTCTTTTCTCACTCATTTTTAAGTTTCCTTAAAGTCTTGCTTTATCTCTTTTCCTCGTCCTTTTCTGTTTAGACAAAGCATCACTTGCACCCTCTGCCATAAGGAAATTTTCCATGTGCTGCTGTTCCGCCTCTCCTAAGGGCAGTTGCTTATCTGGGAACCCTGGAGGTCCTGGCTTCCCTTTGATCCTTAATGCAGCCTGACACCATTTGGAATAAGCAGAGGCCTTTTAGAGTAGTGGGGATGGCTGTTAGATGCAAGTGTGCTGTCATTATTAGAAGCTGGTCTCCACTGGAGAGACAGTTCTCAGATAGATCCTTGGCAACACTGCAAGATTTTCCGGTGTTTTCTTTAAAAGCAGCGTATTTAGTCTTCCAGCACATTGGGGTGGGGTGTTCTTTGCCATTTTCCTGGGGAAGGATTTACAGCTGTAGCATGTCTGCCATTTCTTGTAGAGCCCCGTGAGGTTTTCAGTTCGGTCTGGGAAAGGTTTGTCCTGCAGCCTGCAAATCCTTCATGTTGGGAAGTCCACAAGGATGGCATGTCTGTGCAATTTAACCCAGGAGCAGTGAACTACCCAGTGAACCCATGCTGGAGGAGAAAACACACTCACTTGGCACACGTGGTCCTGCAAAGGCTGGCAGCCGAAGCATGGCAGACACAGGAAGTCGTGTCCGGGACGGGCAAACACGCTGGCCTCAAATCTGTAAAGGGGGATCCAAAACTCCCAAATCCCATCCAACTCCAGCATGTTTGGGGAGAAAACCTATTAACCTATTTCTCCCTTTGAAATTGGATGCTCAGACAGCTCTAGTTTTTGTGGTTTCTTTCAATGTAGATACGATGAAGCTTTTAAATTTTTTTTATTTAGTTTAACAGTCTCTTCCTTTGCATGTGGAAACTGCCAAAAGCAATCCAGGAAAAAGGAGCAATTTTTAATTAAGCCACATGTCTCTGCAGACCTTCCTGTTCCACATCCAAACTCTGCCTTCAGAATGTTTTATCTCCACTATCTCCCATGTCTCTGAGCAGCACCTACTGCCGGTCTGCTGTCCGTGGGGGCTCAGGCAGGGATGGGTTCTGACGGCTGTACTTTGGAAAGCATCTTCACACAGTTCTGTCTCCATCCCCCAGGGTGAGCTGCTTTGCTCATTTAACAGTAAAAAAACCATCAAGGACCCGAGTTCTGGTGGTGCCAGTGCTCGACTAACCTGAGAACACGCTCATGGGTGGATTTACCAGGCAAGCTACAGCTGCCCAGAAAAGTGTCGAGTCGCTTTTGGGATGTGCTTGACAAAGGCAACTAAATCAGAACATCTATTACGGAGCAGACAGGTGCTCATCTTTCATGCAGGGTTTCAACATCTGTGCACATCAGCTGTGTCTTTTGTTCAGCAAAGCACAATATGAGATGGTTTTTTGGGGGTAGAAAATTCTGTTTAATATGCTTCACGATGTATTTGAAGTCCAGCACAGAATCATTTTCCCCGTGCTCAGCTCTGACTAAATCTGCCTTGGTTTCTCAGGAGAAACGCTTGCAAGGAAGGAGAGCACTCTGAGACCTCCTTTGATACACTGATGAAAACATTGCTCTATTTTGTCTTCCAGCAGGCACTCCATTGTGCTTTATTTATATTTTTAATGCAAAGCCATTTTTTATGCATCCAAACTGGCAGTTAAATTAATATACAGTATATAAACGCATTATAGAAAAAGAAGAACTCTGGCAGCTGCTTTAGAGAAGTGATTAAAATTTAAAAGGCAGTTTTCCAGTAGAAGAAAACAAAATAAACTAATTATTTACCATGGCTACACCACTAATGGAGTGTGGAAATTATTTTATTAATGTTTTTGGTATTTCAGAGGGTGGGTTTGTTTTTTTTTCGTGACAGCTATAAAAGATCTGCTTCTTTACAGAAAAGATGATTGCTCTAGAAGTCAACAGCACTTTCTGTGGTAAACCTTGTTGCTCTGGCAACTGCTTTCCATCCAGAAGATAATATTCAAGAAATAATTCTCTCCCTCCACTTTTGGGCCTACATACTTGCAAGTCAACTCTGTTCACTCCTCTAGATGCTCCCGGTATTTCTTCTTGAAAGAAATCTGCACAGAGGTGTTGGTCCATCAGACAACCGAAGCTTTCCAAGAAGAGCACAGCAAAAGCTTTGTCTAAATTCTAAAAAAAGTACTTGGACTCTTCAAAGTCTGGGAGGTACCAATATCATAAGCAGCAGAAAAGAGAAAGATCTTTTCCAAAGTCCTGGTGAAGAAGGCCCAGGGTTGGGGCACACAACTGTTCACAAGGCATCTGGATCTGTGACCTGGCCCTTCTCAGAGAGACTTTCATATCCTTCAGTCATTTTCTTAACAGGAACTCTTCTGAGGCCACTGACTGTAAATCTCATTCCCTAAGAGCAGGAATTTTGCTGAAACCATTGATCTCTATATTTCAGAGACTTTTTGAAACTTCCCAAACTTTATTTATAATATATATATTATAAAATATAATTTATAATATAAAGCTTCCCCAGTACAAGCTTAATTCACCTAAACTTACCCTTTTAAATGGACTGGGCTGCAGATCAGGCCATGCTCTGGGCTGTTGACCTGATAAAGATCACGTGGCTCTTCAAACAGCTGGGAGAAACTGCACCCCAGCACTGTGACCACCTGAGAACCATTTCATTTTTTTTAATTGACTTAGCACTCAGGAAATACGGCTTTTCTTCTGACAATGAAACAGTCTTTAGGTTTTGTTAATTGGATAGCAAGGAAATAAATACTTGAGATGTGCTAATTGGTTGTGCTGAGATGTCTATTGACTGAACAATTAGGATGTTATTCCAAGCGAATGCTTGTGTGAGGTGGATGTGGGCTGGATCGGTCTGTCCAAACTGTTCCCTGAATAAGGGAAGTGGGAATGTTGAAACAGTGGAAGACAGAGTCCTGTATAGCCCCTGTATGCCTGCTAAGTGTATGCATGGATGAGATGTCTCTCACCCCATTTGGGCTACTCTTTTACTTTCTGCAAGAGGCTGTGAGTACAAGAGAGATAACAAGGCCTGGGGATGGAAGAACAGTTCTTTAATTTTGCTAATCAAAGGATATTAGTGATGCCTTCTGCTTTTGCATATGGTTCTTTGTAATAGTTTTAGTAGAGCAAAGCCCACAACTGCAGCTAGGTCTTATCTCTTCAAGCTAATCTGACTGTCAGCAAAGGTATCTCGTAATTGAATACTACTTTAGTCTGTTCTAGTATCTAGGTTTATTCCTTCAAGGCTGGGAACTAATTACATTCAGGTTTAACCTTAGCCTAAGTAACTTTCTCTGATAGGCCTTGAAAGTGCTGAGTTCCAGAGGCTGATCTTTACTTTTTCCAGCACTCCAACATTGTAGTGAGGTACAATTGCAGGCACTGCTCCTGAGGAATTTTAACTAGTGCTTTGCTTTTAAATTTAAAATCATGCTGTGAGCTGAAGTGTAAAAAAAACCAAGAAAGTATAAAGTATTTAGCCAACTCAACGTAGCACCACGTAGTGAAACAGTGCAATCTGAGTGAACGAAGGGGATCTTTTCTAGGCCCTGCTGCAGACCATTTGACACGGTCCCCTTGGGGCTGGGGTTCCTGCAGTGAGGTCCTGTGCCCATCTGCCTGGCCCAGAAATTCCTCACATTCCTTTACATGGCAGCCATGGCAACCTGGACAGTTGTCGTAGTTAGTCTACCACTAG
This sequence comes from Lycocorax pyrrhopterus obiensis, assembly GCA_014706295.1. Lineage (NCBI taxonomy): Eukaryota > Metazoa > Chordata > Aves > Passeriformes > Paradisaeidae > Lycocorax > Lycocorax pyrrhopterus. The sequence continues at coordinate 1,656,674 of JACSVZ010000004.1, forward strand.
AATAATTGGAGTGTCTTACTAACTCATTCTTATCTCTGCACCTCGTAGCATTTGAGTGCCAGGTGTTTGCTGCTTCCATCCCAGGGGCAGAAGAGGTGCTCTCCAATCTCCTGTTGCCCCCCAAGTCTGAACAAAGGAAGGGACACTTCCCATTCACATCCCTTGGGGAACTGCTGTTCTGGGTGGCATCTTCAGGAAAATGCCACACCCCGTGGTTCAGTCTTCTCGAGTAGCTCTGGAGGGCCTTACCATGTGTGGCACCTTCTAGAAGTGAAACAGGGTTTGTTGGCAGCTTTTTTTGCTGGCAGCACTGTGGTCACGCCCTGCTGTATCATGCAGGAGAATTTGACAGGCCTGCAGGGCAATTTCACCTGCTCTCACTGTTCGGAATCTGTGATGAGGCCATCATTATTCACCTCTAAGCAACCCCTGTTCTTCACCGACGTGCCTCGTACCTATTTCACAGGTCTGAAATACAGACAGCCAGGGAGGCTGGACTGCAGGGACCTCTCAGGTCCGTGTCCTCGGGTGCCCTTGGTCACCCCGGTTTCCAGCCCCTGTAGCTTGTCCAGGGTCACAGATACACCAGCCCCTCCAAGGCTAGCCTTCACCTGCAAAACCAGGAGATGGCAGAGTTATTTTGGGCAGTGATTGAATTCTTAGGTACTGCCTAATGCCAACAGCTGAGGAACAAGGCCTGACTGTGAGGAAACACTTGCAGGGTGACCTGTTTTCCCTCACCTCTGACCCCTGGCCATACCAGGAGAGCCACTTGAAACTCTGAGAAACTAAAATATGCGAAATACTGTTTTATCAGATAGAAATCTCTCTCCCAAGCAGAGATTACTCCAAGAGTGAGCTGCTCCAGGCAAATTAACATCATAGAAATAATAAACCAAGTTTAAACCTGTTTCTATTCATCTGGCAAGTGCTTTCACACTAATAATGGAAAGGGCAGCAGTATTATGTAGTAATGGCCTCCTTTCCATTGTTCTGTGCAACTGCACTTCATTAAAAGGCAACCTTTCTCCTGTCTCTAAATAGTAAACTATAGCAGTAGCTATATAAAAGCACTTCAATATTTTATAGCAGCTAAGGCCGCCTGCTATCTATAATTACAGTCAATACTTGGACTGAAGAGAAATGACTTCATTTTCTTAATGTTTCATACATGGAAAAACAATCAGGCTTTTCCTGTATTTCTAATTGCATTGACTGGCTCCAGATGAGTGTTCTTTTCCAAATTATTACCAGGCCCTGGAAAAAGTAGCACTGAGGTAAAACCTTCTCACAACTAAATGCCACTCCTTGTTACAGCCTATTTCTGCAAGCCTCAATCCCAACTCCCATTTAGTCTAGGGACCCCTAGTTCCAAATTCATAAACATTAAACCTTGATTAAACTCTGCCTGGAAATCAATGAACCTGGGAGCTCCCTGTGGTCTGATGCCAGATGTGTGTTGTGCTACTGGAGTTTTGGTACTGAAAGGACAAGTAAGTGAGGGGTGGAGAGAATTTTCTGGTTGGTGCCCCTTGGATGAGGGGAGTGGAAATGAAGGCACTGTGAACTCTTGCTGTCACAATTTCTTAGTTCTGTACCCAAAAGCCCTATCAGAAATCTAGAAAAAGCTGTCATTCTCAGGCCCTTGCCAAGCAAGTCTAGTACTTTGTTTTCCCAGAGATTCACAACCTACTAAATGCAGCACTTGTTTTGTTACAAACTAGATGCTTTTGGCTGTGTGCTACAGAGAAACTACATCTGCAGATGACTGTCTTCTGTTGATGTCCCTCTCATCTCTCCCCTGAAGGCATTCAGATACGTGTCTCTGTGCTTAAGTTTGCTTTCAGCTGATGCAGCTGCAATTTGGGCTGTGGAATCCAAGGCAGTGAGGTATGGATATGGACACACTGATTCATGGAGCACAACTGGCTGGAAAGATGTGGCACCTTCTACCACCTCTGGCCTGACTGTTCAGGAGCAGGGCCATGCGCCTGGCCATGACCACGCAGACCAGTTTGACACTTGCACTGGAAAGATAGGCTTGTAAATAGATATTGTGCCAAAATGCACAAGACTTGCCTTCAGGAAAGTCACCCATTTGTTTGTTCGCTGCTGTGATTACTGCGTGCCTGTGACACTGGTTGGGTAGTCCAATGAGTAGAGATGATTTGTGCACAGAAAGTACTCTAACTGCAAGGCTTGCCAAAATACCTCCAGCACTGCTGTATCCTTGCTAGGAGTCTAATTTGGTAAACGTGGCTGAGCACATTCCAGAGCAGAAATTTCCTGGGTGTGTTACCACTGTGCTGGAATTAAAATACAGTTGACATGAAACCTCTGATTGTAAGCAAAGAAGAGGTGTTGACCTGAGGAAGAAATTATTTCACTATCTTGCCAGAAATACTCACCCCAGTTAAGACCATCATGTATTAGTATGTGAAAGTTGGTGGGGTTGATGCCCTGACAGTGGTGACTGCAGGCCCCTTATCTGTGTGGTCTATCAGGACTGGCGTGCCAACAGCTGCAGCCGGGGCAGGAAGTGATGCCAGTGCAGAAGCTGCCTCAAAGTCACCGTGATTTGCAGAATTTCAGATTTCATCCTGAAAGTCTTCCCACTTCCCACCTCCTCATTACAGTTACTGAGTCAAAGAATCAGTTACTTGAAAAACTCTCTGTTTTCTTTGTGGCTTGGCTTCTTGTTGCATCCAGGTTCCCTTTTTCATTCCTTACTTCTCATAAAATGCCAAGCAAAAGTAAATTTTATGCCCATACGAGTGAGTGTCTAGGAGCCCCTTCCAGAGAAAAAGCCACATCTGCAAGTAAAATCGACCCTTCTTCAAAATCATTACAAAAATTTCAAAAATTCAAGTATTATTTTGAAACAGAAAAAACCTAGAATTTTCTTTCAGTTACTTGAGGAAAAAAACCACTTTGAGCAAGTGTTCCTTTAGCATTTTTTTTCCTTGTTCTTGGAAGAGTTTTTATACAAATGTGAAAATTAATTAGGATGCAGGATGTAGGATCTTGTTTATGTGAACATATTTGTTGAAAGTTTACGAGGGCTGAATATTGCAGTAATTGATGTGTGCTTGTATTTCAGTTTCTCGTGGATGCCATCTGGTCCTGTTAAGTTGCTCCGTTGTTTTATATCTTGTGTTGTGCTGCTTTATTTTTCTTTCTTATGATTTTGTGATTACTGTTGTTGGGAGGGGGAGGGAGTGGGAGAGAGGGAAGCATGGACAAGCTGGAGGAAGGATGAAATATCTGTGAAAGCACGAGCACAGGATCAGTTTTGATTAATTCAGTTTGTATATGTGCTTTACATTAGGGACTGGCAGCATGTGACTGGAAGGATGGATACATCTCACCCAGATTTTTGAACATAGTTGGCTCATGTTAAGAATGACAGAGAACATCTGCTGAGCTGTTAGTGAAAAACATGCATCTTTTTATCCCCTGCAAAAACGGACCACATTTTCATAGCTGCAAATAGCCTGTGCGTTGCGTTAATTTAATTCTTCCTGAAAAGGCCACATCTGGACAATGCCACTGCTCTGCTGAGTGTGCTGCCTGCTCGTGCTCCCCATCCCTCAGCCAGCTCTGTGTTGGTGGGTAGTGATGTTTTTCCTTTTCTCCCATGTCCTGGTGTGAAGGAGGAGTAACCAACTACCTGGAACCCAGATCAAGAGGCTCCAGTTCTTCTGTGCCCTAGGTGTCACCATTCCATCCTGAGGGCTCAGTTCCCTTCCTGCTGTCAGGGAATTCTTCCTTAATGAGACTGACCTCCTTTGGTCCAGCAGTGACCGGGCTGCCAGCGGGCAGCACTGCCTTTGTACGTGGTGATCTGGATCCCGTTTCCATGCTGCTCCTTTGCTGACCGTCCCCATCCCTTCCCCGGCTTCCAGCCCAGGACTCTGCTGTCAGACTGGGTTTCATCTCTTTGATCACAGATTGTCCCCTCCAGCCCTCAGGTCTTCACCAGCGAGTGTTAACCCTGCTTCTGGGCCATCTGCTGTCGTCTCACTCCACGTGGGCAGCAGCAGATCTCTTGCAAAACTGGATTCTGTTCCAAAGCCGTGCACTTCTCTCCCCGTGGTGGCCTCGGGGACAGCTGCCTGGTGCAGGGACAGCCAGGGCTACTCCAGGGCTGGCCGTGTGCTAATGGCCAGACACCACACGTGCTGATGGGTTGAGTTGCTGCCACCTCCGAGGGCAGAGGAGGTATTTTCTTTGCAGGTGAGAAGAAAATAGGTTTTCAGTCAAGAGATTAAGATGTCATAGGAGGCTTGTGTACACAACACAGCAAAACCCCATGTTTTAGAGGGCCGTATATTGCTTTGCAGAGACAGAAATTATTTGGTAGAGTTTAAAATCTCTCTCTTTTTTTATGACACTTCTTGGATATTAGAGCCCTTTACTGCCTACACATTTGTGTATTAAGAAGGCTTTTGACTAGAAATGGGCAAAGCTTTGATAGAAAACTAAGGTGGAAAAAGAATAAATTCTACTCTTAGCAGAGCTGGTTGGGAATGGTTCAGCCTTCCTTGAAGGGTAGAAACTGCAATCAATTTTAAAAGCCAGTATTTCCCACATGATATTTCTGCTTTGCCAAAAAATAAAACAAGGTAGAAAATAAGAATAAAGCAATAATAACATTATTTTCTCAGGGCTCACTCACAAAAGAGGATCTGCCATGATGCCTTTTCTCTGGTTAGAAGGATGTGATTTACCCTGGACAACCTCCTGGACTTAAAACAAAATTGATTTTTAAAACACTGGAGTGGTCTCAAGAATAGAGATTCTTTTTTTGGTTTGGTTTGGTTAAGTTTGGTTTGGTTTTTTTCCCAAGACAGGGGAGCTGGAGGAAATGACTGAAGAGAGAAACAACACTTTCCTCCCATAATTGATGCTGAGTCATTTCTCTGCTGGATGATGAGGCAGAAACTCAATTATGGCAGAAGACAGACTGTGATGAGGTTCATCTGGCAACAAAACTTTCATATTTGGAAAGCCAACGTCCAAGTACAGATTGGGCTGGGAAATGGATTTTAAATTGGGCCTTCCCATCCAGGTGTTCCCTGTGTCTCATTTATAAGATTCATGTGGTAATCTACCAGCGTTCTGCTTGGGGTGCAACAAATCTTCCCTCTCTGCTCATCCTTGGCTGGCTGGTTGGCTTCACAGTGTCCTGCCAAATGTAGGAGCTGTGCTGGGTGCTCAGCTGCCCACACAGCACTACTCTGGTGTAGGAGAGGGCTCAGTGACTTGGGCAGTGCTGTCTTTAGTGGTAACTTGTCCCTGTGTCAGCTGCAGAGGCTTTGGAATCATCCCTGCTGTGTCCTACAGCAGCTAAGGGAAAGACTCTTGTAATTGCTTCTTGCATTTATTAAATAAATGTCTTCCCAGGAGTGTTCTGGGCAGAGACCTGTGCCACAATGTCTTATCCTGCACTTAGCCCTGCCTGCTAAATGAGAGACTGGTCTCCATATTTCAGCTTTTTGAAATATTTCTCCTAGTCCTTGGGAAAAAAAAAAGAGATCAAAAATCAAGCATTTTGATCAATGTTCAGGGTTTCAGGAAGTACTTTGTATGAGAGTTTTATTGGTTTTCAGCTACAATTTCTCTGCTCAGCTTTTGCCAAATGCTCAAGCTCTTTGTTCAGTTGCTTTGAAAAAAAAAGGTGTATGTAATTGCTTCACTGGATCAATACTCTGATGGCTTTAACCTTTCTTACGGTGATAATTTTCTGTATTACTGACCCTCAGGGTACCTGAAACACACTGGGATGACTGCTCTACCTTGTCCAAAATGCTTTTCTGGTGGAGGCTTCCCTGTGACAGGGTGGTCTGCTGGGAATAAATTCACAGATGTTCTTATGGCAGAGGGCTGGGGCACAAAGGGATGATGAATCAAACCTCTTGGGCACTGACAAAACAACAAGGTCAGCTATTTTGTCGTACTGAGCAACCTCGTCCGTGGTGCCACGAATGCAGACCCCAAAAAGCTGTATTTCAGTTCTGCCTTTATCTGAGCTTTAGGGCATTCAGTTCTTTCTCAAATGTTTATCAGTCTCCCAACAAGGAGATAGCAATTGCACTGGATTAAAGGATTGCATTGGTTCTAAAACAAATAGCTGAAACTCACTAATTTTTTACTTCATCTGAGTGAGTTATTAAAGGAAGTGGGGAAAATGCACATCTCTGAGTGTGAGTAGATGGGAGCTGTGATGTCAACCCCACCCCTAGAGTGGGTGAAGATGGTATATGATGTTTGAAAAACTTCTCATCCCATGCCCTGCTGCTAACAGCTCACTCTACACGTGTAAGGAGGCCTCGAGAGTGGGAGGAAATGGCAAATCTTCTAGTGGAAAGCATCTCCTCCCTCCCAGAACAGACTGTACTCGTTTTGGTGACACCTGCCACAGCCAAATAAAACCCACTGGAGTAGCACAGCCACTGCCGGACCACGTGCCATGTTCCAGCTCTTGGAAAGGAGCCATGGTCCAGAGCAAAGAAACTCTGTGTCCTGCAGACTTTGCTCCCTGAAGGGGCTGGCACAGCCAAAGGAACGTACCAGGCAGAGGTGCTCCTAGCACTCAAATGCCCCTGGATGGAGGAGCTCATTTTGCTCAGCACTTGTAAAAGCCCCCCTGGAATCTGGCCCCTCTGCAGAGCATCATCTGCTGCCCCCTGACTCTGTCTGCCCTGAAATTAGGAGGGCTCGCACCTTTACTTTGAGGGTTGTTTTTAGGGATTTCGTAGCTCCTAAAGTCTCTATTGTCTGCATAAAATAAACTGTGAGGTTTGTTTTCTTAAAAAAAAAAAGTAAACTATTCATCTAGAAATCTTCACCACTTAACATTTTTTTTTTGTCTTGTAACTATTGGAAACACTGACATGGTCATACTGCAATCAGCTGATTTTTTTCCATTGCTTTTGAGAGAAATTATGAGCCAATTAAGCAGCCTCCCTTTTGGTCATGGCATTACTGTTTTACAGCAAGAACCTCTTTCTGGTACGTAGGCTATGCTATTTCTAGTGAAATATGTTAAACTCAGAGCATATTTTTTTATCAGACAGACCTTCGAACTAGTAAAATAATTGAACAGGTGTGCTCAATTTTCGACAGCAAAACATCCTGGTCTGAGTCACCAAGAAACAGAGATGCTACAAAAAGACATTTAAGACTCTGTGTGTCCTTTTCTTGTAACAATGACATGTGATATTTTTTGAGCTTTTCTTCAAGGTTTTTCTCTTCTTTTCTCCCTTGCTTCTCCCCCAATATATCTTCTCAATAGTCTAGCTAAAGAATCACTAAAGAATTTCTTCTTTTTTTTTAGTATTTCCTTCAAAGAAGACCAAGGAAGATTTCCAGAGATGTTGTATTCACTTGCAATCATGTATCAATTCTCCCCACAGAGAAGACCTCTCTGCAAAAAATCTCTTGTGTCCATTAATAAACCCCAATGTTTTACTTTCCCATCTCTTGCATTATTTATCCTTTGGGCTATTCTGTGAAAAATTAAGGAGGAATTCACTTGGATGCATTGACGTGTATCCTAAACTCTAGGAGATTTATTTGTTTAGGTTTCTCTCACTTCCAGCCTGTTTAGGATAAAGTCACTTTCAGTGTCCTTGAGTCTTGTTTGAAAATTACATTGGCTGTTTAGAGAAGTTGTAGCACTCGGTGAGCTGCTGGGTTGTCTAGTCCGGGAAGGTTTCAAGGTCTGGTTAGACAGATCCATGACAGACCCGATCCAGTGTTGGCAATGGCCCTGCTCCAAAGGCGAGGCAGGTCTGGAGCACCAGGCCTCCATTTGTCCCTCCCAAGCCAGAGACAGGAAAAAAGCACTGTGGGAATCTAAGGGTGGATGTCAGCATCAGGCTGGGTGGTTGTTCCCTGCCCTTGTCAGGTATAGATTGGAAAACAGGCTGGAAAGGGTTGTTCTTTGCCACCCTCAGCATCTACAGCCCAAAAGGTGTTTGACAATGCCTACAGGCCCAAACGCTAAGTCCACCTTAGACAGGTTATCCAAACATGTTTTATTTTGGAAGCTACCGCTCAACAGCGAATCAAAATGATAAAAATTTGGGGGTTGACAGCATTTAATGGTTTCTGGGTGAGACAGGTTTCCTTTTGAGTTAGGCTGAGCTCTTTTCCTTACTGCTCATCCCCAGGCTGTCCAGGCTGCGTCTTCTGAGCTATGGCTCATACAGCAGCACACGCTCTGCAGCAGCCAGGACAGACAATGACTGGGTGAAATCCATGGCAGTTCTGGCCAGATAAGCTTTACACATTACACATTGCTGCAATTAGGAAACAAACACGAAAACTGAATATTGGTGAAGGAAAAGGTGCCAGAACACACACTGATATTTTTGCCTTGCAGCTTCTCAGACTTTCTCACTAGGAGAATCATTTCTCCTTGCTTTTTTTTCTCCCTGATGGATTTTTTTCTTGTGTTTTTTTTTTTTTTTTTGCTTGTTTGCCTGAATGGATGGAAATCTCTGTGGCTTATTTTAGATATACGTTTAGTCTCCCTGGGATACTCTTTCAATAACTCACAGATCAGCAGTAGGGCACAGGTGTGTGTGTGGGAGAATTGACAGCAGGGAAGCTCGAATCTGTAACCTCTTTTCTGACATCTTTTTTTTTTCTACAGTTTATGGTTGGGAATCAAGAGTATTTTAAATTGTCTTAAAATAATAATATAGCCTAAGCGAGAACTGAGTAGGTGGGGATTCAATTTTTCCAATGCCAGTAACTAAAAAAAAACAGATTAAGGATCTGTCAGAAAAATGTCAGCTTTTCTATGTTTTCCTCTTAGTGTGTTAAAAAAAACATAGATGTGGAAGCAAGATCCTCAATTCAGGAACTTCAGGGAGTTTAACTAAAGCAAGTGTCAAGTCCTGCAGCTCGAACCCAACCACCAGCAGGACAAACTGGGGCAAACAGGTTAGAAAGAAGCTTTGCAGGAGAGATGAGGGCCCTGGTGCACACGCTGTGCTCTGTCAAGACCACGTCTGAATGCCAAGCTGAGGTACTGGAACAAGCCTAGCAGAGTCTAGCAGAGGCCATTGAGGTGGTCAGGGCTGGGGCACTCAGGGAGCGGCAGAGGGAGCTGGGCTTGTTCAGCCTGGGAAGGGCACAGAGGAAACAGGTCCAGACACTTTTTTGGAGGTACAAGGAAAGAGACTAGGAAGCCATGGGCACAGTTTGCAAGCAAGGGGAGCTCCAATTAGATGTCAGACAGTCTCGGGTTGCCCTTGTTCCTGCCACAGTCGAGGTGTACTGAGCAGTCTGTGAACACAGCAAATGAGAATTTGAACTCCTGGTTCAACACAGGCTCCCCCACAGAGTCTGAGCTGCCTTGGGCAAATGCCTCAGTCTCTGTGTTTTGAGATCCTGTTTCAGGGGTGACACTTTTCTGTGCCTTAATTATGCCTCCCCCGATGGGGGAGATTTTTAGAGTCCTTGCCAGAAATCCAGAAGACGAACGGGACCTTCACGTTCTCTGCTTTCAGATAGTGGTTTATTAAGTCTTATCAGAGAAATAGAGTCACTGACATGACGCAGACACAGCACAAAGCAGAGATTGCAAGAGAAAGCCAAATTATCAGGATTACACAGTCTTTTAAAGGTAAATCACCCAATGAAAACTTAAAATGAAAGGTATTTTTACTTTTCCACCAATGTTCAATAAATCTCCTTGTCACATAGACAGGAATTGCGGAATTTTTTTATCCAATCACCCTAAACTACTTCTACTGCAGAATATGGAGTAATAGAAAAAGAAGATCTGGAGAGCAACAACAATCCTCCGTTTTGAAGTATTTTGCTTTTTATCTATTTACTATATTAACAAACCCAACACCTCTAAATTTTTCACCCTGTGACAACCTTACATAATATTCTATCACCTAGTTCACACCAGTGTAGATTCTACTTCTTCCCAGAGGGTAGGCAATTTTCTCCATGGACAAAGGTCTAAGACAGGGTTGTCCAGCGGGGTAGAACCCTTCAAAACAGGCAGAGAAATATTCTCTGTACTCTGGATTCCCACACAGGGGTGGGTTGGTAAAGCAGCACAGTTGTGTCTGCATTTTCTGAGGCTTCTGTATGACAGTGAGCTGAGAAGCAAGTAAGAGGAAGACGAGTTTCTCTTCTGGCTCAATGGTAGCTGGATGTTCTTCTAAAATGCACAATTAAGGTTTTTGTCCAGTCACACATCCAACACATCTTGCAGCTACCTCCTGAAGATAAGAGTTTTCCCTCCTCTCACATTGAGCAGGAGTGCTTTTGGCAGTCCAAAACCCAGGTATATACAAAGGATATTGCTGCTTATTGTCCTTTGGTCTGTCACTGAGGTCAGCTGGGTTCAGGACTGAAACTCCCCAGGTAAGTTGTGTGTGATATTTGTCTTCAGCGGGAACTGATGAATCCTGAGGGACCTGATGTTATTAAAACCCCTCCATGGACCTGACTTCTGGCACTAAAAAAACCTACAGGTTTTGAAAGAGCTCTATTTCAATTAAATTAGAGAAAAACCTTATTTCTGCTTACCAAACTGTGCACAGTAGAAGAGGAGTGAGAATAGCAATTAATACTTTAATATCTGATGTTTGCAGAGCAGTAACATTCCTGCCACATTTTTATGCTTCATAAATTTTGTAAGGGAGAGGGATGCCAGTATTCAGATCCAACCTCCTGGCAAACACAGAAAAAGTTGAAAAGCAAACCCTGTAGCTCAGGCCAGTTTTACGAAATTACAAATAAAAGCTTTCTGTAAAATTAATAACTGCTACTTCATGCCAGGAACTCAGAGGAGTTGGATCTTGGCTTGGACCATGATGGGAAGGTAGATTTTAAGGATTATCCTTGAGTGAGGAGACACACAGCCAAATGGCTGGAAATCAGAGTTAAGTAAGGAAGTCAGCTCACATCTACTGTGGGTTTGCAGGTGTACACAGGACAGCTTTCCTGCAAGTCAGCTGATGGCTGGAAACTCACCTTGCTGCTGCGACCTGACTGTGGAGCCATTCCTGACAGTATGAGCTCAGGGAAAACCCACCTAGAGGTACCAGGAGAGGTGGGGCACTGGCAGCATCTGCTGTGCCCTAAAGCTCCCGTCCCTGCCCTCTACCCACACTTAATAGTGCCTTGAAGAAGTACAAAAATAAGACTCCTGTTCTGCCTCTTTGAAGCAGAAGGAAATATTATTAATGTATCAGAGGTTAGATATGAATTATTTTGTCCTATTCATAGAAGCAAATATGTGTGTTGACTGTGACACTGGATATTCAACAACAGCAATGACAGATCCTTTTTTGTGGAGGATTGATTCTGTAGGACCATTTCTGGAGAAATGAGCAGATCTGGGGCTCTGCAGCTGGATGCACGATAACTGCCAGGGCACAGAACTGCACAACTTCCCTGCAGAAGTCTTGTTCAGCCCGCTGCTATTAGGACATGCAAGAAGATCTCCATTTGGCTCTGTTCTCAAAAAGTGTATTTGTCAGGGAATTTCTGTGAGTACCTTAATACCTCCATGAATCAAAGATGTCCATGGAATTTTTTTAATCTCTTTACCCTTTTGGGTGTTAGTACTATAATTATAATCATCATCAAAATAGCATTTCTTTTACCTTCCTTCTTTCCTTCCCTTCCAGTTTCTTTTCTGTTTTCTCTCCCCTTCGGCACTAGTAAAAGGAAGAGAACAGAACACCCTTGCCTGGTGAATTCTCTTCCAAAACTCTCCCAGTTAATATGGTATGAGCTGATGGTTTTCCACTGTCTGCATCCTGCCTTTATTTCTTATTACATGGTAAATATTTGTTGTGACTCAATTGAGGCAGTACAGGCAAGGGTTTCAAAAGTGATGGGTCCTGGTCTGTGGTTTAGTAAGAAACAAAAAACGTTCAGGGCCTGGGAAGCTGGGATTCAGGGCCAGAAAGAGAATTCCCTCTGCACAGAAAGTTGAAAACACCATATGTTACCTCGCTGTATTTGTCATCATGTTTATTTCTCTGGTTGGATTTTTTTTCAGCAGCCAAAAAGGCTTTTAGAGGAGAGATTTAGATGAGATGTTAAGGGAGAAGTTCTTTGCTCAGAGGGTGGTGAGGCACTGGCACAGGTTGCCCAGAGAAGCTGTGGATTCCCAATCCCTGGAAGTGCTCAAGGCCAGGTTGGATGGGGCTTTGAGCAACTTGGTCTAGTGGAAGGTGCCCCTGACCATGACAGGGGGCTGGACCTGGATGGTCTTTAAGGTCCAACCCAAGCCATTCTATAATTCTATGATTTCAAAGTAATTGAATTAAAAGGAAATTGTGAGCTCTATCTAATCAGTTTAACAACGCATATCCCACCACATGTGATTTCTGTAACCAAGAAAAGCAGGAAAACATAGCAAAGAACAGCAACACCAGTGCACAAAGCTGTATTCTGGAATGCTGTGTCAAAGCTAGAGCTCTGTCATTTGGGAGGGACTTAATGGAAAGCTCCAGCCAGTCTGTGACCCCTGCAGCAAGTTTTAAATGCAATGGAAATAGCTTTTCCTGGCCACACTGCTAAGGGAAAGCCCTCTTTGCTATGTGTGACACAAAAGGGGAGCACTGGTCTGCAGCTGTAATAAGGCAGGGAAATGGGAGAAGAAAAGCAGGTGATCTGGATATGTGGAGGGAATTGAACAAGACCACGGGCCACAGAGAAGTTAAGCAGACCCAAGCACCACTATCATTTGCATTAGATCCCAGTTCCTGCAAAACTTCAACGGTGTCAGTAAAATTTTTAAAAAGCAGTCAGGTTTAAACGTGAGGAAAGTGCCTTGTCTTTCCTCAAGGTCTGCAAGTTTGCTTTTTCTTTTGAGATGAAGGAAAAGAGGCAGTTTGGTGCAAGAGCTCCTCTTCCCCAAAATGTATAAGATTTTGCTCAGCGAATTGTCTGAGCAGTTCCTGCTACCCGTTTCTCCCGTTGTCCTTAGCAGCACGGTTTGCTTGCCCAACCTTTCCCACAGGGCAGGCTTCCAGCTGATGTCTGCCTCATTTTTTTCTGCAGGCAAAGGGATGCACATCTGATCCCTGTGCTGGTTACTCCTGAAAACGAGTGAAAGGGGGATCCTGCACCAGTAGTTGAGAAATGCCCTTAATACTCAGCATTTTAGTGCATTATTCACTGCTGGGGCAACTGTGACAGCAGTGATGAGGTGTCTTAGGTCCTAATGCTCTGTGAGCTCAGCTTAGCAGTCCTCAGACCTCAGAGACCAGGATGCTGAGGGTTTTATCTACCCAAACACTGCCATCTCTGCTGGCAGAGTTCTCTTCTCAAACCTGGGGCTCTGGCAGAGATTATTTGTGAGGTGGGTAATTAGAAGACAATACTTATTTATTAATGTGATCCTGCTGTGCTTGGTCTGAACTCCTGTATCTATCAATGGCTGAGTCAAGGGTGGCTCTGCCAGGCCAGTCCATCCCTTTGGGCAAAGCTGGCCTGGTTTTTGGCTTCCAGCCTCATGCTATTCCTTGGATGCCTGCTCCAGAGATGGCTGTTGCAGGCTCTGGTCTGTGCTCATGGCTTTGTTTCTGGCAACTCATGTGCAATAAAAATAGGCAGAGCAATCTTATCTTCCCATTTGTAATGAAGAGGTTCTTTTGTAGTTACTTCAGAGTTAGCTGAGTTTGGTACCAGAGGCTGTAGACTCCACCTTTTAAAAGGTAAATTATTAAATAATTGCCCCAAAAGAAATTTGGTATTGAACTGACTGCTGCTGTTTCAATTTTGCTTTTGAAAGTTATCTACATCTAGCATAGTCATGTTGAATGTTAGAAGATGGATTACCCTGGGGTGAGATTTTCCTTTTTTTCCTCTCTCTCTGCAAGCTTTTACAATATCTTCAACTTCAAAAAAAAAATTAGAGATTTGAAGAAAAAGTACTTTAGTTGCTTTCTGCCTCTGACAGTGAAGATAGCAAATGAATAAAAACTCAAAATCTTCAAACCTAGAGGAGTGGGAAAGCAACAAAAGCTTTTTGTGAGTCCCTTAAACAAGTACATTAGTCCTGAGCAATAAAAATTAAGAAAATCATGATTCATACTCTTAAAGGTGTATTATCTGGAAGATTTGAAAAATGTGATTTTTTTTTCACTTTGTATTCTGAAAAAGGATCAAAGAATGAAAAATTAATAACTTTCATAAGCACAGTTTTACAATTTTAATGTGCCTTTTTTTTTTTTTTTTAATATCGGTGTTGTGCATTTCATCTGCTGCACTTCATCTCAGCACCCACATGGGAATTTTACAGGTTTCTCTTGGTGCTGTTTTATCCAGTGTAAGGTGAAGTACCTGGTTATCTCTGCCCTTGTTCCCTTCTGCTCCTATGAACCCCAAAACTAGGAGCAGCCTCTTCATTCCTGAAAGGATTTTATGGTAAGGATGGTTGTGATAGACGTTATAACAAGGGGTAACAGCCAGAAACTGTGTTTCTGGAAGCTCACATTTGACAGTGAGCAAAAATCCTGTCCCAGGGTGGTATAGCCACCCATACGAAGGATGTCTACCCCTGGATGATCCCAAAGTCCCTTCCCAGCAGAGTGTGTGACGCTGGGAGTCAGTAGGATGGGATAAGGCAATGCAGGCCAGGACTGTGCAGGGTGTTTTGCAGCCATGGCAACACAGCTGTTGATGGCAAAATTGTTGCGTTCTGACAGCGGCTCATGCCCTTCCCAGCTTGCTCCCAGTCTCTGGCAAGGAAAATGGAGGTGCAAAGCAAACTTTGGGATGAAGCAGCATCCGTGCCACCCAAGCAGGACACTGAGGTAGTCAGCCCCACAGCCCTTTGTCCTATCCTGAGTGCAGCAGCTGAAGGAAGCTGCAAATCTGGGCTGTCTCAAACACAGAGGACAGGTGGTAGCAGCTGAAGTAAAAAAAGTCCAGCTTTTCTACAAATGACCCAAGGAGCAGCATTACCCATTCAAACCAACCCCAAATCTAGCTGCTGTGTGGGAGCTATTCCCAGTTGCTAACATCCTTGATGGGTAGCAGAAAATTAGCATTCCACAAGGTTAATGGTCCCTGCTCTCCCTGAGCTGTCAGTCAGTTTGTTCATTAATCCCTGGAAAACATCTCTGGCTGCACCGAAGCACAGTGTGTGAAGTGAATCTTGGATCTCTCTCGGACACAGGTCTGAGAGTGACAAACTGAGACAAGCCTAACACCAGTTCCTCCTGCAGTGCCAGAAATGCATGCTGTCCTTCCCAGAGAAATCCAACTCCACTCACTCCATGGACCTCAGAGCAGTTGGAGATCACAGATGGGGCCAGCAAGGGCACTGCACTCACTGCTCTGTGTTGTCAAACCCACTCATAGTTAGAGTCAGCTGGAAAGATGTGCCCACACATCGAGGAAGAGAAACTCAGGAGCTCCAGCATCTCTTTGTCTTTCTCTATCTGTAGGTATCTTTTGCCCGTGGTTTAAAGGAATAAAATGCAGCAAGATCTTTCTGGTCACCTGGCCTCTGGGTGAGGCTGCAGGGCTGTGGTGGAAGCCATGGGCTGATCTCTGCAAAGAGGGGTGGTTTGTGTGGAGTAAGGACTGGATTATTGCTTCAGAACGCCCTGCTCCCACATTGGCCAAAGGATCTGGCAACTCCCAGAAGGAATCACGTGGAGCAGGACTTCCCTGGGGCAGGGCAGGACTCCATCCTCTGCATTCCCATTTTCTTTTTCCTGCTGCGCAGGGGGATTTTGGGGCAGCAGTGCCCCCCACATTTCAAAACCCATGAAGTGCACTACTTTCTGCCCTCTACCTAAGGTGGGCACTGTGACCAGCCAAGGCAAATAACATTTTACTGTGCTCTGATGTAACAAGAAGAGAAGGCTAAAATACTAAGGCCAAGCTGATGGCCAAGGCCAAGCCTGAAATTTCAAGCAGCTTGTAGATACTGCAAGTAAATGCCCTGTTCTCCCATGGCTCATCCTTCTGTGCAATCCTGGTAGTGTTTTCATCTTGCTTGGTCTCCAGAATTATGACAATTTGTGGGACATTAAAGCTGAGCTTGAAAGTGGTGCACTTCAGAGGACTTTCCAGGTTTTGCATAACATGAGGGTAAGTCTTTGAAATGGAATTTTGCTTATTTCCATATTACAGGAGCTGTTTTCCCCAATCTTTTAAGTGAAATTTCAGGATTTCTGTGTGAATTGTTTAATAACTTGTTGACAAAAAAAAAAAAAAGTCCCCTCTTTTTTAACAGAAAACTGGATTTACAACAGCATGAAGGGGTGTATTCCAAAATGTGTCATTTAGGAAAGTGGGGAATCCACCCTCACCCCCTGCCACCCTGTTTTGCTTTGTTTCTGAAAAACTCGAACGCCATGCCCACAAGGGAGTTTTGGAATGATTGGCTCATACTCCTACTCTTCTCTCTGATCCTGACATTTTGTTCAGGTTGTGTTTACCATAACGTGCCCTCTTCCTGACACCAAAACTGATGCAAGGTGTCGGTGTGGAGGCTGGGTTTTCGGACACTTGGGTGCTTGAGGAAGACCACCAGAAGCTCTTGAGACTTGGAAGTAATGTTGCCAAGTGAAAACATCCCGGGCTTTGACTGAAATGGTCTTTATGCAAGCCAAGAAGGTTTCAGAAGGAGCTGGACTCGTAGTGAACAGATGTGTGTGCCCATGTGCTGCTTTGGACTGGTGAGACTGGAGGAGAACCTCCTTAGGAAATCAAGCTCCTCCAAAAAGAGAGGCTCATGCTTTCTGAGTCTATGAAACCCTGCTGGTGTTCTGGTTTCCTTAGACCCAGATTTAAATTTATATTAAAAAAAAGAAGAGCCTGGGGCTTGGTTTAATTTGCAACTAATTGGATCTTCTCAAACGCCAAGCAAAGAAACAAAGGGTCAGAGAAAGAGCTTTGTTTCATGTGCAATGACAAGAACAGTTGTGGGATAACACAGCCCTGTCCTGCTCCAAATTATTACTTACTCCTGTTTTAGCATAAATCTTCTGCAGTCTTCACCGGCAATTAATTTGGCACACTTTTAATTATAGGAACTGACACATAATTAATTAAAAGAGGGTAGCTGACCCCAGCTATTGCGAGTCACAAGTTTTGGGTATCCCTTCTGCGCACGTGGCTTGTCTGTCTGTCTGGCAGCTGTTTTTCTCAACCAGCAGAGCAGCTGTATGTGGGCTTGTGTCATGTGAGTTGTCTCTGTCCTTGGAGCTTTCCAAGGCAAAGGCACAACCGACCTGGAGCAAGAGCTTGGAGAGTGGAGACCTGCAGAAGCCTCCCCCCACCAGCACATCTGTAATTGCTATGAACCACCTGCTCCAGTGCCACTTTCTGCCAACTTAGCCCCCCTCAGCATTGGCTCCTTGCAGCATCCAAGGGCTGGGAGGGCTAGGACTCTTCTTATCCAGCTCAGTGCAGGTTCATGGGAAAGGAAAATGGTCCCAAGAGGAAGAGGGGAAAAAAGGGGGAAAAAATCGTAAGGGGATGCAACAGCTGGGAGGTTTCTTGCTCAAGAAATTAATGATCCATCAAAGACTCTACTATTTTCAACTTGATAGGCAGGGGAAATACCAAGCTCAGATCACATGAGCTTACAGCTGATTAAATTAAATGATGGGATGAGTAGTGACTGCTTGGATTGGAGAATGCAGGAAGCTGAGGAAGCTCACTTGTCTGAAAGGACCCAGAACACAAAGGCAGGAAGATTTTGGGCTCTCTTGTTGTTTTGGGATGGGAACCAGTCTAGAATGTGGGTCCCAAACAAGAAGGGTTCTTACAGGGAAAGTTTAGGTGAAAATCCTCACAGAAAGGATGAAGGTGAATAATCAAAGAGGACATAAAGACAATTATCTCTCTGGGCTCATAAAACACAGGGAGGAAATGAGGTGTCCCAAAAAGCTTTTTTAAATTGCCCAGAAACCCAAATTTTGACTAATGACTACGGAATTCAACACATAATATTCCACACACAATATTCCACACACTTTGTGTTTTGAGTAGTTTTCTGTGCCTGGCCATGAAATAGAAAATTCACAGCATTCCTTGTTTTTCTCTGCTGATACAATAAAGAAGCAGGAGCATCTTTATTAATTACTTTTCTATGCTTCTGGTCCTTGGTTTATGGGTCCACTACTCACAGGAGGGATTAAGAGTCTCCAGTGGGCTTCTCTGGAAGGAAGTGGTTGAATTGACAGTAGCCTGTTTCCCAAATTATTGTCATTGTTGTTGCTTTAGTTAAAATGGAAATATTTCATGGAAAATGTGATAGCGTTCCATCTGGCTCTGTGACTGGTGGAAAGCCAGCTACAGACTTTTTATCTGAGAAATAAACTATTCAAGAATTTTAGATATATATGAGAGATTATTTAGCTATAGGACCCTATCTGTGTGTGTCTTTTTAAGCCAATATTGGGGTTTTTAAAAACAATTACAGGTCTAGTTAATTATAAATTAGTGACTCTTAAATATGTACTAACTTTTCTATTACCTTGCCAATTCCCAGCTGTTTTCAGAAATATTTCTTGTGTTACAGCTGAAAAGGGCTGGTTGCTTGGAACCTCTTGACGTTAAATGTGTTTTGAAAAATAACGTAAAAGCATTTCAGCAGCAGATTTTCATTTTCAGCTTAGCAGTTCAAAACCCTGGAGTCCAGGGCTTCCAGCAAGCTCTGCCAGAGCACCACCACTCCTTTCCCTCTGACCAGTGCAGCCTATTGAAATGAAGAGTTTAAATCAGCAAAGAGAGAAAAGAAAACCTATCAAAAGAAAATGCAAAAGGTCTAAATGGTCCCTACAGGTTTTTTTTGAAATGAAGAAGAAAAATTATCTCAAACTCACTTGTGGATGGATGTGTTTTATAACTGATGCTGATCCTCAATGCAAACCAATCTGTATCCTTTTCCAAAAGAAGGGAGGGAAGCTGATTTTTTTCCATAGCTGTTGCACAGCAGTGTGTCTATACATCCTACATGTTGATGTACATAACAGACTGAAGTTGTTACACAAGCTTGGGGTATTGTGCTCCTTCCCTGCTCAGCTCTCCTGCACAGGAGTGCCTGAGCAAGGTGCACGGCCACTGCTGCAATCCAGTGCAAAAGCACCTAATTGGGTATTTATTTCTTTTTGGAGGCTGACACATACCTAATAAGTGTTGGTTTTTAGATACCTGACCAAGTAGATTATGTGTCCAGCAACAAGAAGATTTTGAAGGGATTTTTCCCTCTTGTGTAATACCTTCTTCCACCTTGCAAAAAAAAGAAAAAAAGGATTTTTCTAATGCACTGCTATAAATGTGAGGGCTTGTTGGCTTGTTGTTCTTGTTGTGTTATTCATCATTGCGGGAATTGTGGCTGAAGCAGCAATTTTCCAGCTAATAAAATGGAAATCCTGCCTGCATAAGAAAACTAACAAAGCACCCAGAGTGGGCTTGTTGAGAAGAGAGAGGAAACAACTATGTGGGATGAAATCTCTCAGAGTTGTGTTTGTCCAATAAGCTGCACCATTTTGCAAAAGCTTTTCAGAGAACTGATGGGTATTTCAGTTTGGGACTCAGGAGTCAGGGAGATTAGGAAAAATAAGACAGAAATTCAGCCTCAAGGAGGCTCTCAGAGATGGAGCGGGACGCTGTGTTGAATTCTGCACCTCGGGAGCAGCACACCAGGTACAGTCCTGCCTGGCTCTGTCACGGACACACAGCCACAGCACCAGTTTTCAGGGCTCTGAGAGGCTGCCTGTGCCTGAAATGGGAGATGTGGCTGGCAGGCCGAGGAATCCTCGACTTTGCCGCTCGGATTCAAGTGGATGGTGACATATATACATACACAACATCCATATGGCACAGATTACATTGAGAGGGGAATGAGCAAAACAATTTTTCAACAAACAAGCAAATGAAGACCACGCTTTCTTCACAGCAGTGCTCAAGCTAGAGGAACACTGATTCATATGTCTTGGAATGAGAAGTGCTGGGGAGGGAGGTGCCATATTCTTCATTGCTGTTAAATGTTTTATGCATTTTTTTGTTTGCTTGCTTTTTCTTTTAATGTCATAACTTAAGTTCGTGTAAAACCATAGTGACATTTTTAATATTTCCCCATTAGATCATAGTTTTTGTAGCAAGCAAATTTTCTGATGAAACCTGGTCCAAAACTATTAAGAGATCCACTAGGAGCCTTGGGCAAGTAGAAAAGACTGAACGAAGACCAGAAGTGGTGGAGGAACAGCCAAAGTCTGAGAAGGAGTGGAAAGCAGCCAGACAGGGAAACATTCAGGTAGGGCTATTTTCAGCTATTTTTTTCCACGTAGATATTTGCTTCTTCATTCCTTGTGCTAAGTACTGCTCTGCTAAAGGACAGCAAGCACAGCTTTGTGAAACTTGGATGTAAAACTTGCTATGGGAAAAGCTTTGCCTGGGCTTGCAGTGGAGTTTGTGGTACTGGTTCCTGCGAGGTGGCATTGTAAATCCAGTGTCAGGATTGATGGCTCACATGCAGGCTGGCCTTTCCTGCTGCTACACTGAAATCCCTGGCGTTTCAGCACACAGCAGTGACTCACAAGAGGTGCTCAGCTTTCTGTCAGTGATCCTCACCTTGCAGTCTGACTCCTGCCATCTATCCAGTGTCCACAGAGGATTCTCTAAAGGCTCTGTCAAGTACTTGAACTTCTGCTGCAAAGAAATTTATAAACGAGCAGCCTAGCTAAATCAATCTGACATCCATGAGTGCTCAATGAAGTGACATCCACCTGGAATCAGAGCAGTTCTGAATGGCCAATCGATGGTGAGTGAATCTGCATTAAGATGGGTGAGAGCTCTGCTGTGCTCCAGTTTCCTTAGAGACTTAAGATTTCATGCAGTGAGAAAGACTTTGCAACAGTCAGGAGACAGAGGCATCATTTCCTCCCTCAGTAACTCCAGACTGTCAGTACGGAGACCTGTCCCCATCTTCCACTCTCTTGCTTTATCCCTGTCTATCCAAATGGCATTTGGCAAGTTCTTCTCTGACTGCAAGGCAGAACAACACATCTAGCCAAAACCAGCATCTCTAAATTGTATCCATGATTCATTTAGTGTCTCTGTGTTTCAATCCAAAAAGGATTTGCATGAAATCCCAGAGCCTGCAATGATGTATAGATGTGCTATTATGGAAACAGTCTTCAGAGGACACGTAAACCTTGTAAACAGTGTTTGCCAGGACAGAACAGGCTGTGATGGAAAAGGGATCCACACCCAGTGTGTGGCTTTGCCCTTGGCCTTGAAACAGTAGAGATAGGATGAAACTCCACGACTGGAAAACCCCATCCCATCCCACTTGTGCCAGAAGTCCTCGGTAGGGGGACTAGCACAGGGACCTGTGTGACAGCGGGTATAACAGCCAGTTATATTCTGCTTTCCTTCTAATTTCTGTGGACACCATTCCCTAGAGTGTGTGGCTGGCTCCCAGCTCTCCCGTGCCTTGCTGGCAGCTCAGACCCCCATTCCCATGGGGTTTACCCTGGGCCCAGGTCATTCAGGCTCCCAGATGGATGTTGCTCCCAGCCCAGGTTACTTTGCTCCTTGCAGAAGACATTTCCACCTGCAGCTCAGTGCTTGGCTCAATGTTCTTTGGCAGGGGCCGGTGACTCGACTAAAGGGCAGCTTGACTAAAGTCAGGGTTGTGTACATCAGTCATTGTGGTGAAGACAAAGGAGGCAGACACCTGTCACTGCAGCTCTGATGGAAAGCTGGGCATGCAGAAAGACAGCAGGGCTCAGATCCAATCACAGAAGAGGGGGGTGAAAAATAAATACGTTTCTGGAACAACCAGGAGATCTCCAACAGCTTCTGAGAACAATCCTCCCGGTAAATTATGAAGACCCTCTCATTTGTGTGCTTTAACTTTGTTTATTAAGAGAGCCAAGGTCATGCACGGGAAGGTTTGCACAGAGCAACAGCCCACCCAATAAAAATCAAACCAAAAACACCCAAAAAACCCCCAGCATAAAAGACATGCAGGATGACTGGATGACTCTATCTTGAGCTTTTATTAACATTTCCAGTGACAGACCTTCAAGCACTCTCTATAAATAGCAATTAGTTAAACTTTATAGTTAACTGACATGACTCCAAACTGCATCAGACAATCAAGCCTTCAGGTAAGAGTGCAGCAGCCACAAGCATGGCATGGATGCTTTTGAACAGAAATACTCATCTCCTTCTGTAAATTATTGCCCCATTCCCTCCCAGCTGGCTGAGAGTGTTGCTGCAGTGATATCGGCTAAGCCTGTGCACATTTATTTCACAAACACTGCATAGCCAACAGCAGAACAGGTAGAGGTCTCAAATGACACCATGACTGGGTTTTGGCTCCGTGGCAAGGCTAGAATTATTTGTGTGTCTCCTCAAACATCTGCTGAATAAACCAGGAAAATAGCTGAAGTCATTCTGTTTATTTTCCTTGCTATTTCCTGTCAACTAGAGATTAATAAATCATTGC
This sequence comes from Lycocorax pyrrhopterus obiensis, assembly GCA_014706295.1. Classification (NCBI taxonomy): domain Eukaryota; kingdom Metazoa; phylum Chordata; class Aves; order Passeriformes; family Paradisaeidae; genus Lycocorax; species Lycocorax pyrrhopterus. The sequence goes on from JACSVZ010000004.1 coordinate 1,679,151, forward strand.
CATGTGATGGTGGCTATGAGTGATACTCGTGATGAACCTTTGATGACAGACTGCAAAGGGAGACCATGCACGAGGGCTGTGTGAGCTGTGCTACCACGAAACTAAGAAATGAAGAGACCTGTAGGTTTATTATTCGTAAGCTGTGAAGAGCTGGGCCTGACAAGTGCCTAGGAAATCCTGCTCCACGTGGCCATGGCCACAGTGCATAACCAAGCCCAACCAGGGACCCTCAGTACCAGCACTGATGGGATCTGCTTTCCTTTTTCCATCAGTGCTGGAGGTACAACTTCCAGGTTTGAATAGAGGAGTGGCTGGATAGGAGATTTCTTCTATGGCACCTTTGAAGGAGCTGTGCCTAAAGGAGCAGACTTTAAGCAGAGCAGGTTTAACTGCAGTTTGGGGCATATGAAGACAATTAGGACTCATTAATTTTGCCCCCAGAGCAGCTATTTAGGGCAAAGAGGACTACATCTGCAGGGGTTAAGCTGTGGCTGAAACAGTGCCTCAGGAGGGCAGTGAATCACCCTGACTCACTCGTGTCTGTTCAAGCTGACCAAAACCATGGATTTATTTTTTTTCAGATGATTCTGAAACCCCTAAATGGAGGTCATTGTCAGTGAATGTCACCAGCTTCTGGTAAGATGAAACAATGGCATTGGGGTGGGAAGGGAGTTGGGAAAGAAGAAAAGATTGTGGGTTGAGCAAGATAACTTAAATGCTTTTAATTTCTACCTGCAATATGGAGAAATTTTGAAGGGAAGGTCCTGCAGCATTTAAGATCTAGTGATGACAACATAAACACTTTTGTTCTAGAGTTTGTACAGGACAGGATTTGTGAGGGTCTATGGTCCAACCCCTCATGCAAAGCAGAGTCAGCTTCAAAAGTAACTCTGGAAAGAAAGGCATTTGTATCCCACCACAACCAGGTTAAGAATATGTTGCTTTGAGTGGAGGGCAGCCTTTTATCTGAAACCAGTTCATATTCCCATCAAACCTGTTCTCCTATAGCACAGGCAACTATTCCCACTAATTTTAGCAGGAGACTGGCTACCTGTTGTCAGGATAGAGCTGCCTGGCTGCTCTCTGGGTCTTTGCAGTGCAAATGACAGGGAACAGGCTGGGTATAGAAGACAAGCGGATTCTCATCTTCAGAAAAGGGAAAAGTGATACCCTCCTTTCTCTTTTTTCTTCTCCCCATCTGCTGAGCAGTTCTTGGTCAGGAATTGAACATATTTTGGCTGTTGAGAGCCTTAGTGTGTTTCACATATGAGATGAGGGAGGAGCAGAGAGAGCTGTTCCTTTTCAGTCAGCTAATCTGTTACCTCTGTAAAAAGGCTATTTGAAAACCAGTTGCCATTGATTTGATCTGCAGTTGTTTTCCTTTAAGTTACCATCAGTGATAGAATATGCACAGACCCTGTTTGGTGCTCAGAATGATTGAGGGCAGACCTAAATTTAACCTAGCCCTTTGGCTTTCTCCTTTGGGAGCAAAGCATTCCTGATATCACAGGCCAGGATTTTAATCAATGCTGTGGTGAGAAAAGCAAAAAAAGAACCTTCAGGCAGAGTTGTCACCCTTGTGGGAAGGATGACAGATTATGTGCTACATGCACTGGGTGATGTGTCCCAACCCTGTGCTTAGGGGACAGCACTGGTGAGCCTGAGCTCCAGGTCTTACTCATTATGATGATTATTATGATTATTATTTTTATTTTTTACAGAAAGGAGAGGGAAACAATTCCCACACTGTCTCCCTGCCATCATGCAGCTCTGACCTATTGTGCTCTCAGCAAGGATGCCAAGACTGGAGGAGTCCTTCTGCTCGCTTCCTCTCTCCTGTGCCTGTGGGTGGGCTCCCAAGAGCCATGAGGAGGCAGCAGCTGCTCAGAGTCACCAGTGGTGTGCTGGCAACCTCAGCATTGCAGTTGGGCATCAGAGGCTGCTCTGGAGGGGTGCACTTTTAGCATCTGCGAGAATCCCATGTAGTTCAAAACAGGTTTGTGTAGCCTGGTTTGATTTGTTCAGCCCAAAGGGCTGATGCACAGGAGCCTCTGACCAAGGAGTGTTCTTGGTGGGCAGGTGGTTCTCACCTGATGTTGGAGGTAGCCTAGGAGACATTCAGATTTTTCATTCTGAAAAAGTCTTGCAGCTCAGAGCAGCCTCCCCTGCCACCCTTTTATCACACTGTGCCCCTGAGCAATGGCAATGAAGTTGTCAGAGCTGGAGGAGCTGTAGAAGAGGGCAGCTCTGCTCTGCTTCTGTGTGCTTGGGGTTGGGAGGAGGAAGGAGCCATGGAGATAGCCAATGTCCCTTTCCAGGACATGGGGCTGCCTGGTAGGTGCTGCAAACCTGCCACCTAGGTATTCCCAGTCTGCTCTGAGCAGCTGGACAAGGGTCCCTTGACTCACCTACTGCAACTTAACACCAGGCAGTCTTTTCCTGAAGAGAGGTAATAACCTGACAGCAGTGTGGTTACAAACCAAAGGGTCACTGTTGGCTTGGCTTAGAAGCTGGGGCATGGGTAAATTAAAGCCTCCTGGGCTGGAGTGGGCAGCAGAACCAGGAGCAGACACAGGCCTCCCAGAGCCTGGGTAGTGCCCACTGCTCCGGACCAGGCTGTCTCTTCCCCCTGAGATGTCACAAGGACAGCAGAGACGCTCCTGCCTCACTGGTGCTGGGTAAACCTGCTGCAAAGAGAGTCAAAGGTGGCTCATTAATCCAGTGAACCTGCGAGATCCCCCTCTGGGTTTCTCCTCTTCCCCTTTGGTGCAATTGGTCCTGTTGCTGGATCCGTGTGTGAGATGGAGTCAGGCAGGGCCAGTGGTTCAGATGTTGCTGTTTGAGATCCTAATGATGCCCTTTGACACCTCCCATCACACACGTGGCACACACACACTTTTTGGGTGTACAAGAATGCATTTGCAGCAAATAACCATGTTTACTTGTCCATATACCCACAGTGATTTCAGTGCATTTTCCAGATTCCCTCTCACACCCACCCCACCAGGATGCAGCTGACCACTTCTAACTAAGCAACGCAGCCGTGCTGTAGAACAGGTAGCACTGTTCCACTGACCCCAAAATCTGCTCCTGAATAAACCGCTTAATATGGCTGTTAGACACATCTCTGTTGGGCAGAGATCAAAATCCATCAAATAAATTGTTAAAGCAAAACATCTTGTTCAACTCTAATATGACTCCTAAAATGCTGATATTTCTACTGTCTTTCAAAGAGTTCATATCCTCTGGTTTTGCACAAAAGAAATCTGTAAGTGATTTCTACCACAGGCTACAACCAGCTCTAGACTAACCTTAGTTTCTTTTCAAGCTTTAATCGCCAAAGAGTGGAACCAATTCATTTAGCGCAGACTTCTGGTGACATAATTAGTTAACTGAGGTCCTTTGTCTCCTCAAATTCAAAAATGTTGCACTTTCCAAGCCCTTACATGGATAAAAAAATAAGTTATCTTTTGGGATTGTTCTGGTGTTGGCACGTCAGATTTTTCAGAGAGCTTATCTGCAGCACCAGCACAACCTGCCACTTAAAATGAAACAGGGGGGATATTTTATTTTTTTTAAGCTTGGTCTGAAATCAGAGGTGTTCTTAATTAATTTTTTAAAATGCTCTTTTAAAAGGCTATAACATAATTAAAAGAATGACAGGAGATGTGGTATATTACCAGTGCCAAGTATGATTCAGACAAACTGTCACTAGAGAATGGCTCTGACAATTCAAAGTCCCCCAAAATCTATTATTAAAGCTGTTTGGGCTTTTTTCTTTCCTTTTTTTTTTTTTCTTTTTTCCCTCCCTCAGCCAGAGTGCTAAACATAATCTCAGATCTAGCAAAACACAAATTACTGTGGATGGCTCTATTGTGTTTTATTCTCTTTTCTGGCATTGGAAACTTCCTGGATATAGGGATTGTAGCCAGTGTCTGCACTCACAAAAGTAGGATGATTGCTGGGCAAACAATTTCTTCTCGCATGGCTGGTCTAAAGGAGTGTAGGAATCTCCCCCCTTCTCTCTCTTCTATTTCTGTTTCCAGCTTGCAGAATGATGTAGTAAGGGAGTTGTTCCAGCCAGTCCAGCATCTCGTTACTCTCAGCTCTGGTATCAGCACCATCAGTCTGGGGCCTCATCCAGGTGAGTCTGGTAAAATGTAGAAAGTTCTTCAAAAACTTTTGAAACCGTGGTTTCCAAAGGGTATTTTGGATGTTGTGGGGGGAAAAAAAATCTCCTTAACACAAAAATGGAGGGGAAAAAGGAATGTTTTAGTGTAACACAAAGCAAATGTACATTATTCTTTCAGTCTTCTTTTCGGGGGGCGTCCTTCTTTCAAACCTGTCCACTCAGAGCCAAGAAGGTTATTCTGCTCTTCAGACCCCTCCCATAACCCCGAGCCCTGGAACTATTTTTCTGACTATGCCTGAAAAAACAAGTCCATTTCCATCCTTCGAACTCCTCCCACAAATTTTCTTCTTTTTTGGCTGGCGTCCTACAAATAAGCTCCTACTGCTGCTCTTCCATCATCTCCCAGCTCTCTCTTCAGTTAAGTTTTTGCTAATAAACTGAAAAACAAGCAGGGATTGACAGGGTGTGATCCCTGCTCAGCTGTTCTGCAGTGGCTGGGTTTTAATCGCTCTGGGTCACCTTTTGCTTTCTATCCCAGGCGAGATCTCACAGCAGTTTTAATGTAGGGTGCTTTTCATCTGCAATATTTGATGACATCCTGGCAAAGGGGCTTTATTCCTCTGCCAGCACCTCCAGAAGCCAGTGCCTTTTTTGTGTGCTCGGCCTGCTGAGCACATGGGGCATCACCAGACCAGGGAAGGCCTCCACTCATGGGCTTTGTGTCTCACATTTGGGTCTCTTTCAGGGAGCTTACCCCCACTTTTCATCACCTCAGTGTCACAGAGATCTGTGGTTGCCTGGGCTGACCCATGCAAAGTAGGTGTTTTCTTGCAGCACTGAAAGTTGCTGCTCCTCACTGGCTGCACATGTGGATTGTCCCATGGGGAAGGGTAAGGAACAAGCTTAAGAGGGAGCTGGAGATGGGCCTACCCTTAAAATTGAAAAGGCATGGAAAGGGATATCACAAGGGTGGAGAAGAGGGGTTGAGAACCCTGAGGGGAGAGAGCTGGAGGAGAGTTGCAGGCAGCAGTTCAGGTGGCTGCGGGATATGAAAATCCTCCCACTGCTCAGATTTGCCTAGCAACTCTTCTCTTGGCTGACAGCATTGCTGGTGTTTTGCCATACAGATGCAGCCTCCATCTGATGGGGAATAGAGGAGAAGGTGGATATAGGGACACGTCCCAGCTGTGGGAAGATCTGTGCCTGGTACCTTGCAAAGAGGTTGCAGTGAAGGCATTGACTCCATGTTTGCCCCTGTCTGCTCATGATCCTGATACGGTGTCTGTGAATGATGCCTTAGGTTTTAACTTTCATATTTTTCAAATCCTGTACTGCTTAGTGTGTAACACTGAAGTTTCTTGTAGCCTGTTAACTTCTGCTCTCTCGTGCTAGGTAGACATAACAAAGCCTTTCCAGGCCTGCTCTCCAAGGACACTCAGACCATCCTAGGCCCAAAATGTGTAAACCAAAGCCTCTGGGGGTGGGGGGGGAGAAGCTTGGGGAAACTACATCATTAACTGAAGCTTTAATTGGAGAATTAACCCTGATATGCAAATGAACCAAACTTATAAAGGTGTGAAGAACTCGTGACCTGTCGTCCATCTTGGGGTCCATCTTGGGAGTAGCCTCTGGACTCCCCAGGGTGCACCTTTGAAGGCCTTTCAAATAAATACCTACCTTTATTCCCTTATTCCTGTCTAGGCTCTGTTTTTAGGTGGCCACTTCAGGCATCACCACTTTCTAAGTGATGGCTCTTTTACAGTCCCACAGTGCTTGGAAGCGAGTGTCAAATAGGAGCCCAGCTTTATGTCCTGACAGAGTCCTTCACCACTGCGTACACAGGGATGTGGCGCTGCCATCTGCGTGTTCTCTGATTATAAACACCAACAGTGAAAACTGCTCGCCATAGAAAAATGCTGGTGGAAATTAACTCTTTCAACCTTTTTTTTATCTCTGGTCACAGCAAAGTTAAAACCCAGTTTTTGACCTACTTGCAAATCTTCAGCTCTTCTGAGGGAGTGTCACATATATAAGACCCCCTGTGAGTCTTCTATTCCAACACAACAGCACGAATCCCCCAGTTTTTGTGCCTCATGAGTAACAGGTTGTGTTATTAAAGTAGTACAGGCTCCTGTGAGAGACTGAATTGTCCCCATGCAAGATGAGAAAAAGTCCCGAATCACAGACGGAGGCAAATGTCATTGGCAGCAATGGTGACAGTAAAGGGTGCTGACACCACACCCTGAGGCTGGTCTTCAAAGACAGCTGTCGGGGAGGTCTAAGAAAAAAAGGAAAGGCAGCTGCTGGGAAAGGGAGGAGAAAATCTGGGATGTATGACAAGGCCTGGGGTGGAGAGATGTCTGTCTCATAGGGTGAGGAGGTGCAAAGTGGGAGGAGGAAAGGTTTTTAAGGGACCCTGGGCCAAGCAGTGCAGTTCAACAGGAGATCACAGCAAGGGCTGATGTGTGTGGCTTTGTGTAGGATGAAAATGTCCATGGGGTGTGCTGGAGAGGATTTGTACCCACAGCCTCAGTTTAGTCCTCTTGTCCCTCTTCAGTTGTGGTTCACTGGAGCTAACAGTGCCTCCACCACAGCCCCAGGCCCTTTCAGCTTCTCTCCTCTCCTTTCCCCTGGTCTGCTTTGCCAGCAGAGCTTTTCCTTCAGCTCGCGCTACGTGGAATTGTGCTCCTCGCTCTGCCCCTGCAAGCCCCGGTGAAAGCCTTTCAGGCACGGTGGGCATCTGTTCTGAGTGTGCAGCATTTCCCAGCAGATGTGACTCGTGCAGGAGTCAAGCTCACAGACCAGCACTTGTGATTTCCCCTGGGATGAGGGCAGGATCAAAGGTGTTTGGAGTGAGACACTTTCTCATCAACTTCCATGCAGCACTAGGTACACAGTCAGGATTCAGAGCAAAGCCGCTGTGAGCTTAGAGAGAGCACCAAGACCCTCCTTCCAAAGTGCAGCTCTCCCATCCTTCCACAGGACTGTGATTTCTTCGGCAGAGCAGGGAGGGGTTTGACAGGCCTCACCAGGAGGCCACAGCTTTGAACACATGTCAAGAATTCTGCAAGAAGACTCCTGGCACACCCACTCTGTCCTGAAGGCGCTGACCCGTTTTGTAGTATTTTGTGCCAAGGACAGAATTTGTGGCCTGCAGATGACAACCCAGTCAATGGGGGAATAAAGGAGGCACATCTCAATCAAGCCCATCACAGCAACCTGATCTCCCCTCCAGAACAGTCTCTGTGTCTGAGAAGGGAAAGGAGCATCAATCATCAGTTTATTCCTCAGGAGCTTAGCAGCACGTGCACTGAAAGGAATCATCTTCAGACAAGTGTTCTTGCAGTCATGTTTGCATTGTGCCCCCCCAAGTTGCTGAAACAAGCCAAAAAGCTGAAAACCCCCCCATACTTGCTGCATATTCAGCAGAGTTACCTTCAGCCCAGCAGAGTCCCTGTGCACCAGCTGAAGGACCTCCTTGGAGTGCACCATGGATTGCAAAATGCTGTCAGAGAAGCTCTGGAACATGGCTGAATATTTCTGTCACAAGAATAAGGCAGGCTGAAATGTAAATTCGCTTCGGTGAGAGTAATGCTCCCCCAGTGGTCAAGCCAAAGTTACACACACACACACGGATTCTTTCTAGGAAAAAAAGGGGAAAAAAAACCCACCCCAAAAAACCCTAAACCACCCAGGAAGCTGAGAAAATCAGACAATAATTAGAAAAGCTGCTCTGGAAAGTGGCTGAGAAAATGTGGTTTTAACCCAGGAATGAGGTGAAAGGACAAAACATGACCTGCTCATGAAGAACCCTAAGTGCAGTGGGACTCATTTTTGGGCAGAAGTCATGAGGCAGATATTGGTAGTTCCCAAGAGGGAGGGAGGTTTATAAATATATCAAGATTTAGTGTTCAGATAACTGGAGATTTCAAAGGGGTATCAGACTTCTGTCCTTCAGCATCCACAGCAAGGCAGTCCAAACCCATTTCTTATTTGTGGCTAATCTTTGTCTTGCTTTATATTCCTGACTGAAACAGCATAAAAATGCAATTCCTAGGGTATTCATTAAAAAGAGAGTTTTGAAAAGGCAATTTTGTAGTAGGTTTAATTTTTATTGTAACATTTCCTTTCTTAGGGAAACACAGTGTTCCTAAGTACCACACTTCACCCCACAATGCATTTCTGTCAAAATAACACTAAATAATCTTACTGAACAGGGAAAACTTCTGAACTTTGTGATGTTGTCTCAAGGAACCTTATCCATGCTTTCCATCTGTAAGATTTGCAGCAATAAGTCATGTCATAATGACTTTGGCATCTATTGACATGGCCAATTTAGTAACAGTGAGCCTGCAAGATCTCTCTGTGCACTGCAGTTTTTCTAGGAAATTGGCTCATTTGCCTTTCTCCATCTTCATGTAACAGGCAGGAAATATGAAAATTTTCTGGAATTTCTCTCCTCTCTCTTCTATCCAGAGAACCAGACACCCAAGCTGATAACCTCCAGCACTGAGCCAGTTTGAAGCACTTCACAAAGCCATTGCAGAAAGAAACTGGTTAAGGTAATTTCAGTTTGCCTTGTGTTTAAAAACCTTCTTGTGAAAGGGACTAGGAACACAATGGGAATTCCTTAAGTTGTAAACCTATGTCACATCAAAGAAAGGAAAGAAATTATAAAAGACCCCTCTGAGCTGGCCTGCTCTCTGCTAATGAAACTAGAATATAGTTAGATTATAACTTCTTTTTCATTTGAAATGTCACCATTTACACTGTTTTTCCACTTGTTATGTTCTGTGGCTGTTCATAGTGCTCTGTGTGATAACGTGTTGTGCCTATTAATAATCACAAAACACCACAAATCCCTATCACCTGCTTTTACAGGGAGGCAGAGTAACTTCTTCATGTAATGAAAATTACCCAGAAAAATACACAATGCACATTTCTAGAGTTTAAGACAGCAGGAAGATTTTCTTTTAGGATTTAGCTTTATCTGACAACCAAGCTGGTAATATTAATCCTCCTGAAATCTGACATCAAAAATTCAAGTCTGGGTACCATTACCCTAGCCAAGCACTAATTTTTGTAATTGGCAATTACTGAGAGGTGTGGGAGTTTGACATCTTGTTCACCTGAAAGTCTATCTGTAAAGTCACTGCCAATCTACAGGAGACTGAGGTCTGGGTTACAATTTGAGTCATTTTTTCTTGCCTCTTGCTATGGTAGGGTTTGCAACCCCACTGGCCCATCCTTCCGTGTGATTTTTCTTTCTCCTTGTCTCCCTCCAAACCAGCCTTTCAGAAGGATTTCTGCTCCTCCATCTGATGCTTCCTTTCCTCCTTCCTCTCAAGAGCCCTTTTCCTGGCTGAGCACTGTGATTTCTCCTCTCCTGAAAACGTGGCTCAGGGAGCTGGCTGGCACAGCTGCTGGTGGGAGTCAGGCTGGATTACTCCTGCTGCTGCACTTGCCCATCAGCATGAGTAAGACTGATGGGAGATGCACAGCCCAGTAATCCCATGGCTGACGAGATTAAAAATGTCTCCACTTCCTTTCCACAGCAAGGGCCTTCTCTGTATCCCTTTAATGCACAGCTCCTGGATGCTCTTCATGATTGTAAGGCATTCAGTCCATTATCTGCTATTAAGAAAAAAAAAAAGGCAAAAAAAAGCAGAAACTGCATTGCTGGTTTTTAATTGCTTAGACGGTTTCTCATCAGTCAGATCCAGACTTAGTGCAACTCTTGCTCTGCTTGTGTGAGACCTTCTACAGCAATTTCTTACCTTGATTATTTAATGTACCCTTTTTTTGCTTGTAATAGATTACATTATCCCACTATGGGCATAAAAGAAAAATGTTCTTCCTCACAGGGCTAATTAGCAGCTGTGCTTGGCTGTCCCCAGCAGAGCGGACCTGCCTTTGTCTGCAGAAGTCTTAAAATAGTAGAGAAAGTGAAACTCCTCGTGTTAAAAAGCTGAAAAATTGCCATGTTGAATTCACTGCCTCTCCCTGTCTGCCAAGAGGAGCTTAACAGGGATGTTTCTGAGTGCAGCTGGAAAAGGATGCCTGGCTGCCATTTGTTCCCTGGATTTGCAATGGAGGGGCTGCTGGATGTGGGAAATGTGCAGGGGTTTTCCAGCAATGGCTCCAGGGTAGGAAACCAGGGGGAGTGGGCTGGTGTCTCCATTAGGAAAGCTCTCCCACTGGCATCACTTTTGCCCCCTTTTTTGATGCTCTAACACAGAGAAGCAGCACTCATGGGAGTTTCTGTCAAAATGAATGAGATACCAGAACAAGCCATAAAAGAGGTTGAACACAGTTTGCCTTGGAAAATAATCTCACTGGGGTAGTGAAATTTGAGCCTTTATAAGGAAACAATGGCTTTGGTGACAGCCCTCCACTGGCTGATACAGACAGACTTAAATGTCACAGCAGCATCTTGAACTAGGGTCACATCTGAAGCAACTGTGTTTACACCATGTCTGTTATAATCCCCAGCCTCTAAAAGGAAGCTTGATTGCTTTTCTTTTCTTTTCTTTTCTTTTCTTTTCTTTTCTTTTCTTTTCTTTTCTTTTCTTTTCTTTTCTTTTCTTTTCTTTTCTTTTCTTTTCTTTTCTTTTCTTTTCTTTTCTTTTCTTTTCTTTTCTTTTCTTTTCTTTTCTTTTCTTTTCTTTTCTTTTCTTTTCTTTTCTTTTCTTTTCTTTATATGCCACTGACAGGTCAGCTAACACAACCCATGAGAGACAGAGTACTTTAATACAGTAAGGCCATTCTGATTGCTGCCACATCTCATTAATAACTCGTTGCCCTGCTATTGTGACTCCAATTTCACAGCTCCCATTTGCACTCCCTCTGGTTAATCACATCCATTTTTAGCTTGCTGATCTTAATTGGCCATTCATTATGGCTCTGTCTATTTGATGGACACTGATTTCATCTCACCACCAATGCTTCTATCCCACTGCCTCTCTGCCATCAACTGGAAAAACTGAAATCAATGACAATTACGTTTGAAGCCGGTTTGAAATCAGAGGCATTGCTCTAATTGATTCACTTTAATTGTTAATTGCCTCAGCCTCCTGAAACCAGTGCTTCCATGCATCGGTACCACCTTGAGGGATGCACAAGGTTGTGCTGCCCCAGCCCTGGCAGGCAGCTACACCTGAGAGGTCACAGCAGTCCAGAGGAACAGCAGAGAAACTGCCTGGCAGCGCATCCACCTGTGTCTGTCACCAGCAGAGCCTGCAAGAGGATGCCTGGAGAGAGTAAGAAAGCAGGGAGCTGTGCTGCTCCCTCTGAGCTTCCATGGGGAACCTGTCCACCCCAGAATCCAGGACTGTCAGTGACTACAACAAATGCACTTAGTGCCAGAAAAATGATGCCCATGGCCAGCAGCCCAGAGGGCACCAGGCTCTGCTACACCTGTAAGCACAAAAAGAAGTGTCATGGCTGTGTGGGTACAGCGGTTGTGGCTTGATCATGTGAGCAGAATGAGGCTTTGTAGGGACAGCCAGTATCTTCTGTTGGCTTGAGTGATGCTGCTGGGTGGGCAAGACCACTGATGAGCTCCTGTTGTGCACCTGCAGGTGGCCTTGGAGGCCACTTGCTTGTCCCCAGCAAAGTTGCAGCAGAAAACAGCAGGCCATGGCCTGCATTAGTAGAGAACATCACTACCCCTGTGTACAGTGACACTGGAGTGACAGGGGCAAGGCTGGGTGTGCATGTGCCACCACATGGGCTGCACTGGCTACAGGCAGCTGGGATGTGCCTTGTGCCACTGTGGATTTGCTGCTCCAACAGCTCCTCTGAGTTCAGAGGGGTGATGGCACAGAGCCGGGCCCCGTGTGTGGGGGGGCTGTACATCTCCTACAGGGCTCTAGGAAAGGAGGGGGCGAGGGGAAAGCAAGATCCTGCACTGGAAGAATGGTATGTAAACAAATTTTGAGTCCCATACCACTTCATATGAGCTTTGCCCTCTGTCAAATATGTGATTGGTGAATGACTACAAAATTTAGGGTGTGATTTACAAGACTGTTAGGTTTTGCTTGGTCCTTAATGCTGCAAGAGCCCAAATTACTAATTGATACCAGAATTATATACATATATAAAAATAGCAATATCTAGGTGATGACATTAACTTGTTACTGGTAGGTTATTTCCTGTGCCAAAAACAAAGGAACTGGGACCCATATTTACCATTGCAATATCCAGGCTTGAAACATAAAGGAGAATGGATGTAGCAATAAAGGCTGTTGGATTTTCCAAATCAGAGATGGAATTCAGTTAAATTACAGTTTCAACTCCTTGCCCTTCCTGGAGATAGTCCACTGGGAAAACTAAAAAAAATCAGTACCTTCATCCCGATGCACAGAAAAATAGTTCCAACCAATAGTGAGCCTGCAAGACAGAGTGAAAATGCTGGGGAGCCAGGACGAGGGGAATAAAGCAGACCCAAGATGAGATGAGCTGGTAATATTTCTCTCTCAATAGCATTTCCAGGACAGAGAGACTGAGCAGGCTGAGACTCTGACTTTTCTAATTCCCTGACCTCTGTCAGGGCATCAGAAATTTAATATCTTCCCCTCTGTACATCTTAAATTTTCATCTGAGCATTTTGCTGTTAGCATTTTTCCATGTTGACAGCTATATTTCTGGAACACTTCTAGCAGATACCTGAGCACTTTGGAAAAAACCCCCTGGCCACACAGCTCTTAAAATATGTCTGACTTTTCTAACTAGTGGAACAGTTTGCTAACGTGGATGGAGAATTTCTTTAAAGAGCAGAGAAGGTGACAACAATAATAGGGGAAAAAATCTTGGAATGTGCCAAGGTCAGACTGTAATGATCTGATGAAATCTGACCCTGGATAAGACATGGAAATATCAGGTATTATACCTGGGGCTAATCACTCTTATTATACCTTTCCTGTCGTTCTTCCTAAGAATGGAAAAAGTGTGTGAACCTAGGTTACCTGACACTGAATTTCAAAGCATGCAGGGGAATCTGTAACTGCCTTCTTAAATGGCCTGATATATTACTCCTGTCAAAGGAATAATTACAATGCACAGGGGGCATCCATGCATAGGGTAGGCTATGCTCAGGGCTCAGGGGCTTTCAGAGCAGATATTTTTCAAATGCTCCTGGAGCGACTGGGAATGCATATTCTGTGGGAATGTATATTCTATGGAAAGTCAATTACATTTGCTTCTCACATCTTTTGGTCCCCCAGGAGCTGCCCTAAACTTCAGCAGTGTGGAACTTTATAGTCTATGTCACATCCTCCAAGCAAGGTAGCTCCAGTCTGTCAGCCTCACGGTCACATGCACGAGGCACAGTCGTGGTGCCTCCAGCACGAGGTGGGCTTTTTGTGCTCACCTGCCTCCATATGACTTGTTCCTATCATGGATAAAATGCACCCTGGCAGTGGAAATCTGCTGAGATGGGTTTCGAATGCGTTGCCCAGGAGGCAGCTCCCTGCCCCTCACCGTGACGTGCAGTGCCCTGCGACACACGGTGACCTGGATGTGACTCTGTGTCAGGCCACCAGTGGCCACGTGCACCACTGACGGTGGCTGTGGTGTCCACAGCCTCACTGGAGCCGGGCAGTGAGGAGCTGAGCTTCTCCCTTTGGCTGGGAGAAAGTGCTGGACCCTCTGCAGCAGCCGGAGGAGCCGGATGACCTATGGCTGCCTCATAAACATTCCTGCACATCAGAGCCTGTTTGCACACATTGGGCATGACTGTTTCCAGTGAGATGCCATCTGGAATAAAGGCGACTTCAAGCATGTATTTGAGCATTCAGACACGTTTAGAAAGCAGACAGGAGCGTGGAAGTTAACATTCAGATATTTCCCAAGCTCATATACCTGGGAGCCAAATGCTCCAGCTAAACAGATTGTGCCCTATTAAATCAAAACAGTGCATTGACAAAAGCTTAGCCCACAAGTTGTCATCTAGGTCATCGTTACACAACAGCGTGTACAGTGGCTATGGATATTCTCCCTGCATTCTCAGTAAAAACATTAATGCCTTCCCACCTTCTTCGCCTAACCCCAGCCACATTTCAAGGAAAGAGGGATTAGTTTCACAGGAGGGCAAGAAGTGCAACAAGATGCCAGGCTCTCTGTTTGGCGTGGTCTTTTGCCCTGGGGTGCTTCTGTGCTCATGCAGAGCACCAAATACAGACGGGGTCCTTATCTACTTTTGAATAACCCCAAAAAATAACTATGATAGTCTATCAGCTCCTTGAAACTTGATATGTGAACATGCTGGTTTTGGCTGGGGTGGAGTTAACTTTCTTCTTGGTGGCTGGTGTGGGGCTGTGTTTGGGGTTTGTGCTGAACGCAGGGTTGATAATACAGAGGTGTTTTTGTTACTGCTGAGCAGGGCTTGCACAGAGCCAAGGCCTTTTCTGCTTTTCATTCTGGCCTCGCTGGTGAGAGGGCTGGAGGTGCATGGGAGGTTGGGAGGAGACACAGCCAGGACAGGTGACCCCAGCTGACCAAAGGGACATTCCTTATGACATCCATGTATGAAGTGGGGGGACATTTGGAGTGATGGTGTTTGTCTTCCCAAGTCACTGTTCTGTGTGATGGGGCCCTGCCCTTCTGCCTGCCTGTTCTTTGTTTGGCTTTCCTTGTGTGCACAGCTTTCCCTATTAAACTGCCTTTATCTCAGCCCATGAGTTTTCCAGCTTTTACTTCTCTGATTCTTTCCTAGTCCTACTGCTGGGGGAGTGAGTGAGCGGCTGTGTGGGGCTTGGCTGTTGGCTGGGGTTAAATCACGACAGTGAGCTAAAGTCAAAACCTACTAGCCAAATTCTCAGGTAGACTAAAGCCATTTTAAGTCACTATGGCAACAGAAAGGGCTTCATAATTACAGCAAATTATATTTATAGTCACTTCAGGGAAATGTTCTGAGACCTCTCTTCTCCAGTTAATTGATGGATATTTAACTTAAAATATTGAACACCGTTGCAAAGACTACAATAGATCTTCCCTCTTTGTATATTCATAGCTGCCAACTAAGCTGACATCTAGTTTTCATATTTTCTGGACCCTTAGCTATTTTCCTGTGCAGGTACATTTAAGCTTCCTGGAAACGGACTTGTTCTTTTTAGCAGATCCTTCAGAACTGCCTGGTGTCTACAGGCAGCAAAACATTGTGGTGCAAAAAAGGAGAAGGTGGCAGTCTTCTTCAGAGAGAAAGGCAAAAGAACCTAAGCTTTTCCAGGATACCTCGCATAGCAGAGGAACACGGTGTTGGTGTATTTATCCAAATTTATAATGTGCTTTCTGTCAAGGTATCTAAGCATTACATAATGGGTTTAAAACAAGAGCAGTGGCCTGGGACTGTCATTTAAAGCTACTTAGGTTTTGAAGGCTCAGCCTTACCCCGTCCCACTTTGCGGGAGATGAAGCAGTGCAGGGCACAGAGATTTAGAAGTGGCATTAAAAAATCGAGGAGCCACTTTCAAGCCATTCGCTGCCAGATGCTGCCCCTGGTTTGCCAAAGCCAGGTTGGCTTGGTGCATGCAGTGGTCACCCCACAAACCTCTAACTCAGTAGAGTAGGTCTGGCCCTCACAGAGCAGTGCAGGGAAGAGATAGACATGAACTGGGATGTGTTCTCATGGGAGCACCACAGGGAATTTCTTTATCCTTCTTTCATACTCCAAGTGGCTCTTCAGTTCTGCTTCTCCTCCTGGCTGGGGCAGGGGGAGGGCATGGGGAGGGCATGGGGCACCACAGAGTGGGACATGCTGTCCCCACAGCACTTGGCCAGCCAAATACATCTGCTCATTTCCTTTGCTGGTCTCAGGAATCTGCTCTCTGGTAAAGCAAGCCCCCAGATCCAATCCTGAACAGAAACATTAGGGTTTTCTTTCCCCATTCAGTGAAAAATCCTTTCAACATTTGCATCTCCTGAAAGCTCATGCACCGCTCATCTCTTGCTCCTCAATAACTGGAGCAGAACAAGCTCTCTTTCCTCGCAAAGTACCATCTCCAGCTGCTGGCCAAGTTTTATTGTCCTCTTCTGGATTTTTTCCAGCTTTTCAGCAGCATTTAAAGAAGCACAGGTTTGGGCCTGGCACACAAACTCCTCATGGCCAGGCCCCTTGCCACAGCTGGTGCTCTACTACTGCTCCATGGCACAGCCAAAGGTGGCAATGCCCCTCTTCACCACTGCATCCCATCAATCCCCCTTTACCCTTCCTGGTCCTGTGTCCCTCACTATCACAGAGATCTGGAAAAAAGGCGATTTTTTTCCCCTTCTGAAAATGCTTGTTGATCAAAACCACACAGACTAAGAACAAAACCAGAGAAAACAGAACACTTCTATGCAACTGAGATTTTAAGCAAGAAGCAGCTGCCCCTCACCCCAGTTCCTCCACCTTTCTCCTTTCCCGTAAATAAAGTTGTATGTGGCCCTTTGATTAATCTGAGTTTAATATAACTGCAGCAATAAATCATATTCTTCACCAAGAGTGATGGATCCATAATCCACACCCCTTTACGTTGTTTGGTTGGTAAAACCACAGCATGACTTTTGCCCTTCCGTGCCTTCAAGGCAGTTGAAAGAATTTGTGCAGGAGGGAGAATTGATCCTCCAGAAATGATGCTGAAATAGTGTTTTTTCTTTCCACTTCATAATTAAATGAAGCAATGCAGCACTAACATTTCCTGCGTGGCGGATATTGTCTGTCCATCCCTAATTAAAATGCACTTCTTTAAATGGGATGTACTTACTGTGTAAGCTCACTAAGTGGCCCATCATATTCATTAGGTACTCTATTACACATTTATTATACATAGGTGTATCTAATTGTACGTAGCTCCTGGTAGGTTCCTGTTCCTCTGAAGTAGTTATCAGCATTGATAACACCACTGACTAGCAGTGGGTTATATTCATCACATAGCCAGGCTGTAATTCTTTCAGCACATGGTCTTTGTGCTTTGTCCTAAACCCACTCTCACACCGAAGCCTGGCTGCAGCATCACCCCCAG
This sequence comes from Lycocorax pyrrhopterus obiensis, assembly GCA_014706295.1. Taxonomy (NCBI): domain Eukaryota; kingdom Metazoa; phylum Chordata; class Aves; order Passeriformes; family Paradisaeidae; genus Lycocorax; species Lycocorax pyrrhopterus. Next base: position 1,696,284 of record JACSVZ010000004.1, read on the forward strand.
CTCAGCCAGCAGACACCCAGCCTGCTTGAATTTTGGGGTTCAGGGGCCAAACGCCTTCCAGAAGCTTAAGGAGAGTTGAAAAAACCTGTCTGAATAATAAAAAAAGCCATGAGCCTTGTTTGCCAGGTGTAAGTGCCTCTCCAAGCTGACACAGCTGAGTGCAAAGACTCTGAGTGCTGGCTGTGGCTTTTGCCATAGTAATAAAATAATTTTGTGGTGTTAATAAAAACTTTGGATGAGAGTAGAGGTTTCTCGGGTGTCAATGAACTTTCCCGGAGGAATCTCTCTGTTGGCAGGTGGAGATGGAGCTTGCTTTGCTTCCTTCCTCCTCAGCTTTCCTAACAGAATGGGGCTTGTGACCCTGGGGTCACAGATCACAGAAGTTTTGAGTTAGAAGGGACCTTTTAAACACCATTCAGTCCAACCCCCACAATGAGCAAGAATGTCCTCAACTTGATGTTGCAGTGAGGGTCCTGGCAGGAGTGTCCCCAGGAGCTTGCTGCAGGAAAGGCTCCAGCTTTGCCCTGCCATGTCACCATGCTTGAAATCACATTGAGAAATGGTTTTCTTTCACTTAATTTTCTTCAGAAATTAATTTGCTGAGAACCAAGAGAAGTAGTTACATCTGATATGGCGAGCCTCGGGAAGTGGAGGGGCCTTGGGATATGGGTTCATGCTGGGCTTAAATTTCAGCTCTTCCTTGCGATCCTCTTTTAAAGTCAGCGCTGCATTTCAGCCCTGTTCTCCTCTTCTGCCTCCCACCTTGCAGGGCAGCCCTGCTGATGGTAGGGCCCTTCTGCATCACAGTGTCCTGTCCTGGCATGTGCTGTGTGGCCTGGGCGAGCCCAAGGCACCCTGAGGACAGAGTTTGCCCCACACTTGCCACCCCTCTCCCACTGCCCACGGCGTGGTGCCCCAGGAGCCTTGTGCTGCTCGGATAGGCAGTTCCATGGACCTTCTCTCTAGAGAAGGAAAAAGTTGTTTGGGATCACAGTCAAAAGTGCAGAACTAACACAGGGAGAGGAATTAGAGTTCTGCTCTGTACCTCCACATCTGTTCTGCTATGAGCACTAATCAGTTTTAATACAAAGCATCAGTCATAGCCAAGCCCTGCTACATAAATTATCTCTGCACACAGCAACAATTCTTCAATCTTAATGAAGTCTTGCTCAAGGAAGCTGTTCCTCTTCTGCTCAGCCAAGAGCAGGGAGGTGGAGATGAACTTTAGATTGGCAAGCCCCAATAAATTGGACTTTTTTTACAGTCAGCCTGCATCAGGCAGGTACATGGCTGTAGCTGAGGGGCTCTCAGCAATCCCTGCAGATTTAGAAAGCCTGGAGAAAAGTCTGTGGATCTCAACACTGATATTATTTCTCCCCCGAGTATATCCCTGAGTAATATCCTTTCTTGAATATTATTACAACTGTGCCAAAGGTGCAGAGTTGGGGACTAAAATCCACTTTGTGCTTGGTGCTATCCAGGTACAGCAGAAATGGGCCTTGCCTCAAAGAGACTGGGTCATTTTAGGTACTTTTGCACAGGATGCTGCCCAACTAGAACATGTTCAGAAGGGCTGTAACTAATGTTAAAACAAAATGTTCAAGGTTTTCTAGAGGGCACTCATAATCTGGGGGTTGAAGGATTCAGGCACAGAATCCATAAATAGGAAGCCAATGTTCTCCTACTTCTCCCCTGCTCCTGCTTGTGACAACTGCTGCATCTCTATCCCTCTGTCAGGGATCTTCCAGGAGCAGTGCTGGGGAGGGGCCCTGAAATTTGTGCAGTGGGAAGCTCTTTTCCACCAAGATGAAAGAGGCTGATGGGTCTTTACCACGATGAAATGGCATTTTCAGCCTTCTTTATCATGGATAGTGATTGCACAGGAAAGTTCTGTGACAGGAAAGAATGTCTTTTGATCAGCCAGCTAAACTTGTTGGAAATGGCACATGGACACAAGGACTTCTCTACAGAATTCTTTTTTTCGAAAGGGCATTTCAAAATGGCACTGCTTCAATGGGGAACAATTTTTTCTCCTTTCCAGTTGTAACTTCACTTTTCATCAGCCCTGAAGTGCTGAGGTGCGCCGGAGCTCACAGTCTTCTGATCCTTGGATTATGATTTCTCAGCACAGAGCTCCAGCAACACGCAGCACTCAGCAACCAGGAACAACCACCTCCTTTTTTTTTTTTGGCTCCTCCCAGGGCTTGATTTATAGGGCTTGTGCCCGCCCTGCAGCCACAGCTGTTTGTGGGAGGTTAATGAGCCAATAATTGGATCCTGGTGTGGATCCTGGTCTTGAGTGAGAGTTTGGCTAGTGCATACCAACAGGGTTTAAATACAACACTGAGGCAGCTGGACTAAATGATCATTGTACGTCCCTTCCAGCTGATATTTCTACTTCCTCCTCTCCTCTCCTCTCCTCTCCTCTCCTCTCCTCTCCTCTCCTCTCCTCTCCTCTCCTCTCCTCTCCTCTCCTCTCCTCTCCTCTCCTCTCCTCTCCTCTCCTCTCCTCTCCTCTCCTCTCCTCTCCTCTCCTCTCCTCTCCTCTCCTCTCCTCTCCTCTCCTCTCCTCTCCTCTCCTCTCCTCACTTTTCAGACAGGAAATGTGTGTCTGCTGCAAACACCCAGCCATGGCTCCTAGTTAGCACTTCACAGGTCTGCAAGGATGATAATTTTTCTTTCGTGAAGAAATCAGGTTAATATGACCTTTTATGAGGAAAAAGTGAGCATTAAATAATTGTGATGAGAAATGTTTGCAACGTGGTCAGGTCTGAATTGAGCACTGTGGGAGTCATGGCAAGTGAGTCTCTTCCTGCAGTTTGAAACACAGAAGAGAACGAAGAGGGAATAGGCAGCCCTGGATTCTCTCTGAGCTGAAGGAGTTATTGGTTCAGGTAGTATGATGGCCTAAATTAAAGAGATGATTCACCCCTCTTAGCTGTTTTAAAGTATCATTGGGGACTTTGATGCTTTTTTAGAAACCAGATTACCAGCTGTGCATCACAGGGAGCTGGGTGAGCTGATGGAAGATGAGGAAGATGAATGTTGCTGAGAGATTCACGCACCAGCTGGAATGAACTCGGTGCAGAAAGAAGAAATAAAATCGCCAGTCATGAATACTGCACAGCAAAGAGCATCTCATCCCTTCAGGCATTCTCACACCTTCAATGGGCACATTTTGTAAAGCTCACTCAGGTGGAAAGAATTAATGTTTTTTTGTTCTCCACCCAAAGTCACAGTGACAAACTGAATTACCACTCCTGGGGGCAGCTGGTGAAAAATCATCTTGATTCTTTTTCTGTCTTTGCTTTTGAAACCACCTGTTTCAAAACAATTGAAATTCTCTTTCCACTGGCCTGTGAGGAGCCTTAATGCTCCATTTGCCCTGAAAGAATGTGGCCTCTCTTCCTGTCGAAAGGAGCTGAGTGCATCTTCTCAAACTTTGCCCTTAACCACACAGCCATGGGGTAAAAACAGAACTAGGAAATCTCTAAGGGAAAAAAAAAAATAAAGATTGCTGTTTGAATACTGGTGGATCACTAAGGTTAGTTATAATGCCTTTATGCAGTGGTTTGGAAGGTACCAGAACATGACCAGCTACGGCACTGAGCTGTTTACACAGCAACACCATGTAATTGTTCAAACCAGACACGGTGCCAGGCTCTTCTACAAGAAGCTGCCCCTTTATTTAGCAATTGCTTTCAATAGCAGTATTTTCTCTACGACTAAAATCAATTCTATTAAACAGTTAATTTCTCCTGGCCCTCTTCGTCAGGTTTGATGGGGTCAGGTAATATTTCTGTCAGCCTTCTCTCACCAACTGTTTCACAAAGTCACATCTCTCCTCCAGCAGTGTTTTATTTGGAGGATGATCAGTTACAACTCTACTCCACACACCACCACCACAAAAAAAAAAAAAAATCAGGGCACAGAAGGACTATCCGATTCTTAACTATAATCCAAGACTGACCTTAGTTAAGTGGACTGAGAGAGGAAAAATACCCACCAGTTCTGTTCCAGCAGGACTTGCTCTTAAGATATTTTGGATATTAGCTTTCACAGTCCAAAAACAAAAAGACCACCCTCTGTCTGCCATTCTGGGGTTGACTTTGCAGTTCTGGCAAGTTTTATGTGCAGCCAACTTCAGACTAAATCCCAGGTCTCTTTTCTACCCTAAGAGGAAAGTAAAGCTCAGATGCTGGATCGGATGACAAAAGGGTTGAGGCTGTGATTTTAGGCCGATTTCAAGAGAGCGTGGATGCAGCTGAACTTGGGGGCAGTGCAGCCAGAACATCCTTGCTCTGTTGGGAACCTTTCTTCCCAGATACTTAGACTGCTCCTTGCTTGTGCTTCATATTGCCCCAAAGGCAGGCAGCAGACAGCAGCTCCCACAGGAATCCTGGTCCTCTTATCCTGGGAGAACAGCTCGAACTGGGCTACGTGTGGCCAGCTCAGACAGGCTGCCCTTCCTCACCAAAGAAAGGGAAAGGTCGCTGAAGTAGCCAGGAAGTGGCAGTGCTGTTTTTATACCTGACCTCCCAGCCAAGAAGAGCAAGTGGGGAACAACATATTTCCATTAATTCCAGCAGCACTGAATATATTGAAGGGGTTGCACTTTATTCATGGCTTCTGTCATCTGGGAAAGGGGTTGAATTCATGCAACAAATTATTCAGAAGAAATTGTTTGCCAGACTCTCATTATGAGCTCTACAGAACAGAGGAGTTGATACATCAGATACAATTAACTTCATGTTATAAAACCCTTTTGGGATGTAAACACTAGGCCCTGCCAGCCCTACTGTACTGTAAGGGCCTGGTTGCTCATGATTTTAACAGGAACCCATGTCTGTTCATCCTGTGTGTGTCTGCAGGGAGCAGAACCCTTTAAAAACCTGGGAGATATTGTCCACTCCGTGTCTGAGGAACAGAGCAACACCCCAGAGCAGTGCAAGCAGAATCCAAATGTGAGATTGGAGTATGACTAAGCATTCCTCAAAGCAGTCAGATATCAAGCTCACAAGCATTAACACTGAAAAGGATTTTCAATTGCATTGCAGCCAGCAGGATTTTGCTGGAGGCAAAGCTAGACCAACACCTGTCTGCTTTTTGAATCAGATCCCCAGTTATGAGGTCTTTGCTCAGTGCAGTCAATAAATCTCTTCAGGACACGACACCTGCATTCTGCTCAGCGCAACATGGGGTCTGTGGCCAGAGCAGCAGTCCGCAATCTGTGGGGTGAAGAAAGTGCACTTGGTCCACAAAAATGGGAAAGCAGCAGAGCAGATTCAGCTGACACCAAAATGTCCTACGGAGTCTATGCTGTTTCACCAGATTGCTCACGGCAGCTCAGAAAATCTTACTCTTGCCTTTTTTTATGCACTATGTTGGACTGTTAATGCAAATTTATATTCTTGTCAACATCTATCTTTTAGTCATTTTCCACCTAAACTTCATTGGCCAACGTGAAATGTATTTTTAACTTATAGGGGCCTCAGTTAAAAACAAAAACAGCGATGGAAATTTTTTCATTTTCTTAACAGCCAGGGAAATAAACATCAATTAGTTGCACCACTCTGCACAGAAGCAATGGGAGAATAAAGGGAGATGAGTCCTGCAGCTAAGTGGAAAGCATTTCTTGAAGCAATTTGGAAGGTGAAGTTCATCATAAGTGTTCAGAGGCCAACACTGTGTGTTCCTAAGGAAAATATATGTTGGGCTTTTTCAGCATCTATTGCTATCATTTATTCAGAAGGATGTTTTTAGTGCTTTTAAGGTAAATGCTGATTTTAGAGTAATTCCTTTTAATTAACCGAACCCGAAATGATGTTTGCATTAGCAACTAGCAAAAGAGAGACTCAAATCACCACCATCATTTCCTGAACTCTCACACTAAGGACACTTAATAACATATCACTTCCTGAGACAGAAAAGAAAAAAGCATGAAAGGAAAGAAAACCAAAGAAAACCAAGAGGCATCCTGCTGAGATAAGCATCATTCCTCTCAGATTTGCTTGCTTCTGTCTGGAACAGCAACTCTGATGGTGACCATTAGAATAACCTACAGTGGTGGTTTAGTTGCCCAGCCTGTTAACAGCAGGGATCAGATCTGCTTCCCATCTACAAACACAGCAAAGTGGGGAAAATGCTCTGTAAAACACTACTTACAACTGCTGCTAATACACAGCCATCATTTTGTGCTGCCAGCACAGGGCTGGTTCAAGAAATAGCTGAGATTTTGGCTGTGATGTATCCAGCCTTAGGAAAAGGAAGGTTCAAAAGGTGTCACTGTGTTCTCTTAAATGTCAGAAGTGCCCAACATAAGCAACTGATATCGAAATAAGAAGTGGAGGGCCAAGCTAAAATAAGGAGGAGGTCAGGGTGCATCCCCAAGCTCTCATCGGATTTAGAAATATTATCAGCTGTTAAGAAGCATCCAGTTCACAGCTTTTACAAATGCAAACTAGGTTTTGCAACCAAGAGCACTTGTGAACACAGCAGCAAGAAGACCATGCAGTTGTCAAACTTGAATTACTTGCACCAAGTAAAAGCGAGGCAGGGAACTGTCTCCCTGCACTGGGCAGGCTGAATAAGCGACTGGGGTTTTCATTTTTCTTGGGGACCAAAGTTCTCTTGCAAGGGAGCTCCTGTGGTTGTGCATGTGTGCTGGTGCATGTTTGGGCAGATATTGGAAAGAAGGCAGAAGTGGAAGCACTGAAATCTACGTCACGAGGCGGAAGTCGTTTTGGAGCTGGGTCAAAGCGAATAAAAAGGAAAAAGAGAAAGGCTCTGTGATTGCTGGAGAAGTTGAGAGTAGAGAATGTCGAGAATTAGGCTTTCCTCCTAAATCTCACTGAGATACCCTTTTCCCTTTGGGAAGTCACTGTGATACTTTTAAACAGAGATAAGAGGGCAGGGCCATGGAAACTTGGTGACTTGCAAGGAGATGCCTGGTGGTGGCAGCTGTTTCCTGGGCCTCCTCCTCTCATGATGGCTCTGCTGAATTTAAATTGAGTACCAGCCTGCACCAGAGTCAGGCAAATGAGCAAGGGAACAGATCCCAGCATCCTCTCAGAGGCGCCTGGTGTCAGGCACACATTAAAATCAGGAGGTCATTTGCTTTAACATCTGCAGAAGTCTTAACTGGTACTGCTAATTGAATCTGAAGGGGTTTTTTAATTCAGCTAAGCAGATTAGCACAGAGGTTTGCAGGAGAAAGCTGTTGCTTGGCCTTAACAAGTGAGAGGTGCAGTAAGAAGTGGGGTGCAGGTGAGACTGGTGAGTTAGTGGGTGTCCCAAGAACCTCGCAGGTTCCCTTGCAGGATTTGAGGTCCAGCATTTGGCTCCTCAGCATTTGTAATTCTCTGTGTGAAGTCTATATCCACATCTGATTCAACCTGCCCATCAGGTTTGTGCCCTGCTACAATTGAAGTGGAAGTTTTAAATCATAGTTCAGACAGGCTTTCCAGCCATTTCCAACCTGTCCTAGGGGAAATAACCACAGGAGATGGGATCCGTAGGGATTTTTGCCCGGGATGAGTTGTGGCTCAATAAAATGCATAACAGGAAAAAGCATTAAAGGAAAATGTTTGCCACTGTAAAAATCAAGTACCCGTGATTTAGCAGGTAACAGATTTAATGCTGCTTGTGTGAACTTTATTGTACTCTCCCCCTCCCCACAGGAGTGGTTGATTGCAATGTCATAAACTGCTTTTTTCTACAGTGCTTATGTCTCTCTTATGGAGGAAATTCGATTTTCTAACCGCATAATATTTAACTAGAATGTGTTGTTAATGTGAATTCCTTCTAAGCAGCCTGGATGGCAAATGCTGAGAATTTGAGAGTGGCTGTGTAACGTTATTTGGGACGCTCGAACTGCAAAGGTTTGTGTGCTGCCTGATTTTCTTTGCATGTAGCAGAACACAGTAAGAAGTATTTGCAATACAGAGTACAGAGTGTTATTAAGAGAGAGAGAGAGAGAGAGAGAGAGATAGGACTAATTCTAGACTGGGTTCTGTTGAAATCAGTGCCTTCAGGAGAGGAATCTGCAAGGGGTAGCCAAAATGTGGCACTGCATGGCACTGCATGCAGGGCCCACCGCAGGATGGGTGCCCACGAGAGAGGAGGGTCTGGCAGCTGCCAGAGGGGCAGTGCCAGTGCAGGCAGCTGCTTCCATCTCCTGCTCCAAGCCCTGGGAGCACCTGTGCTCCCAAGCCACCAGCACTGGGGCCTCAGAGAGGCGTGGGATGTCAAGGTCGGTGTACTGAAGCACTGAGTAAAAGAGGAAATAGAAACTGTTTGAGGGTTTCTAAATCTGAAGTTAAAGAATGGCAGGAGGGGCAGCCACAGTCACGAATCTCTCTTTGGACTGGGCCAGAGCACTTAGATCCAAAGTAGTCCCTCCACGTGGGGTGCACTATAAATATCCACTAATTGCCTCTAACATGAAAGAACGGGAACTTGTGGTGATCCATTTGCAAAGGCAAAGAATCCTGTTTGGCTCTGTGGAGAAAGCAGCTGAAAACGCAGAGGAAGGGAAGCTGGTGCTGTTGTCACTCCCTGCTGTGTGCCTTCCACCCAGCACTGTGAAGTTCCAGGATGGATTTCCTCGTCACACTGCTGCAAGAGTAGGCCAGGTCCAAGGAGGGCAAATCCTTCAGGTCCCACTTCAGGGAGCTGTTTGATGTTAAACTGAAAAGAAAAAAAAATTGTGTTAAAAGGAAGATCAAATGACCCCACCACTCTTCTGCCAGAGGAGGCAGCACTATGGAATATTTTTAGGTTTTTGAAATTTAATGGTTTGCACTTCATGATTTTCTGTGGAGAAGAGAGTGAAATGGGGAAAAAATCTTCCTTAGGCTTTCATTCCCCTGTGTCGTAGCAGGCCTCTTCCCATCCTTTACATCACAGGATACAGAATAACCTAGGCTGGCTCAGAGAAGCTCAAGTCTGACTCCCTGCTCTGAGCAGGTCCAATTACATGGGTTTGCTCAGGGCCATGCTCAGCTGAGGTTTCAGTATCTGTAGGGATGGCAATCCCACAGTCACTCTGGTCCCTGCTCCAGCACGCATTGTGAAAAATCCATTGCCCTATTAAATGGAGAGTCACAGAAATAAAGATTTTCAACCATGGCATTTTCCCATAAAAATATTGAATCCATATAAAAATATTGAATCCATATTTTCTCCCATGATGTCAGAATATTAAAAACAAAACCGGGAAATAATAGCAGATGTGATAAAATATTCCAAAATGAAGTGTAAAACATTTTCACTGTGTGCTTTTTGTCAGAACCACACGGTTCTCACAAGGTTTTTCCAGCTTTGACAGAAAGGCACGTTCTTGGGGGTTGTTGCCTGGTCTAAATCTTTCCATTCTGCTCTAACTAGAACTTTGGATAATGCTGCTGTGTGATGGGGTCCTGGCACACAGCCCAGAGCCGTCCTCCTCGCTTGGGCTCTGGCATAAGAGCTGGTGATGACATGTTTGATTCTTTAACCCCTGTACTGGCTTCTCTGCCATTGAAAAGTCTCTAACCCAAACACACTGCTCTGGGAATGCCAGGACTGGGAGATTGCTCCATGCACTCTGGTTTTCTTTGTTTTGGCAGGCACACTTTAATGTGCAGTGCTGCTGTTTACAGCTCGATATGTTCGTCTGGCATCTCTCTCTTCTTTCATTGTTACTCACTTTGATTTTAGTGACTGGATGAAGTTTTCTGGTTTGCTTTCATTGTTTCCAGGTGTTTCAAAAGGTCTTGGTATTGATTAAAAGATGGGTAAACTGCTTCAAAGGCTTCTTAAAGACCTAAGCACGGGTTTTAAGCACTCATCTCCTGTCAGCACTGGTGGAGCTCTGTGGTGAAACCGCTGTGGTACATCTGAGCCCAATTGTGCAGAGAACTCCTCAGAGGCTGAGGGGAAGGGAGATGCCTCACCCGGGCATTTTGCAGGCTGTTCCTCTATGGGAATGGTTTTTTGATCACATGAAGAGCAAACCACTTGATGTCAAGGACTCTGACCTTCCTTGGGTCACTGATGTGAGCCTGCCCAAAGGTTCTCTTATGCAGGGCAGAAGTATAAATACCATAGAAATACAACCATATAAATTGTATATCTCACCATTTATCTTCCCCTAATCTGGCAACCTTCAACACAGCAAGGTGTCAGCTGGAGGAACCCACAGGAAGGGCAGCCTGAGAGCTGCTTTTAGAGGCAGGGCAATCTACCAGCCCTCTGCCTTCAAAACTTCTGAGCCTTGCCCCTGAAAGCTGGGTTATTTAAATCCTTACACGGATAGAGAGTCCTTCTGTTCTGCCTCCTGGCACTCATTTCACAGTTTCAAGCCTTTTCACTCCATTTCATTAAAGAAGGAAAAGGAGGAGAAGGAGAAAGTGAAGGAGAAGTGAGAAGGAGAATAGCACAAGCTGAGATTCTGGTCCTGCACAGAATCAGTTTATTTCTGCATGTGAATATGTGTACATGCCTGTATGTATACATGCAGATATATAAACAAATACAGACATATTGTACATTTGTACATAAATATAGGTGCATATTCATATAGACAAATAAATATGGGTAGGTATAAATAAAAATAAAAATACATACATACACACATACATACATATATATATATGACTTATTTCCAAGAACAACAGTCCATTTTTAAAGCTGGTCTGTTTCCACAGAGCAGCTCCTGTACAATTCCAGCACCTGACTTTCTGAGCACAGATGTCTGCTTTATAGATGAAGGAGCTGGCTCGACCACAAGTTTTGTCCTGGAGCTGAGAATAAACCTACTTTTCCAAGTTGCCTTCCAGGGCATTTTTCTGCTACTCAGCTCTGCCTCCTGGTGTGCTCTTGCTCTCACTTGAATGAACAATATGATTTCAGCATTCCTCTAGGTGGGAAATAGCCATGCTGAGGGCTATCAGACCCTAGATAGTGCAGATAGAGCCACAAGAGCAAACAGATCGAGTTTTCCCATTTTTCTCCTTCATGGCATTGGCATTTAGTCAGGACACAGCATCCTAGGCCATTCCTGTGTACTAGTGTAGAAATATGATGCACATCTTTTACCCACATGGATTTTTCTACCAACAATAAAACAAATGCATCACTCAATGGCTTCACCATTTATTATTGGCCTTTGCTGTTGTTAGAGGTTTTTTCTAATATATGAAAAATAAGTGATCTCTTCTGGTGAGTTGGTGTGTAACTGCTTTCAGCATTTGTTAGACACAAGTCCCTGGAGACAAAGAGCTCACAACTGCCAGACTCAGCTGTTCAAGCCATTGGTAACCAAGGAAGCTGCAGGTCACCTCCTGTAAACATTTATGTGGCTACACAAGTGAGAAGAGCGCAAAATAGCAGAAGTCCAGAGTATCTCTAGGAATAAAGGTCATGCCATAGCTTTCCCATATTATTCATAGAATTACACCTGAGGTTGAGCTGGTAAAGAAACCTGGTCTGACTGTGAGTGTGGGGGGTGTAGCTGAGAAGGGGCTTCGGTCCCAGCTCAGGCGGTGCGAGAGTGACTCCAGAGTGGCTCCTGGATGGTCAGACAGGGAAGTTTCCTTAGCATGAGAACGGCTCCATGGAGCCTCCAGCCCCTGACCCACAGCTGGGCTGATGCCAACACTAGATCATGGCTTTGCCTGTGTCTTGGCAGCCTCCACAGCTGGCAGCCCCCATCTCTGTGGAGATCTGGGGCTTGGCTATGCCACCCTCCCAGAAAGATGCCAAACTAATCATCCCAAATGTAAGAGCTGGCACTTTGGTCAGCTCCTGGTGTCAGAAGAGGTATTTTTCCCCAGGAGCTAAACGGTCAGAGACACTGGAGAGCACACAGGACTGTGGCAAAACTCAGGGCGAGGCTGTGTAAGAGGGGAGGACAAAGCTGATTTTAAACCAGACACATTCCTGTTGCTCTCCCATTCTTCAACACTCGCAAGCATCTAGACATGGCTGTCCAGGATTCCTTGTGGTGACACAGAAGGTTTGAAACAACAGATTCCAAGTCTCCTGAGAGCACCCATGACACTGTGTGACTGCTACTTTTACAAACCAACCCAGACCTCAGTCGGCTTCAGCAACCGAGGGAAAAGTCACACCACTGGTGTTCCAGCACCAGTGTGCACCCAGCAGTCCTCACACTTCCACCTGCTGCCAGTTCCCAGGAATGATCTGCGTTCCATTCTGGATGGCACAGCTGCTCTCTTGACTTGCTACATATCTGCCATTCCTTGACTTGTGCTCTGCTGCTTCTTCTGGCACTTCCACATATGTGCTCTCTTACAAGAAACTGTCAAGTTCCCTTTGCGAACCTCTTCAGGCCTAGAACATTTTACTTACTTGGACAAGACAGCTCTTCTCTTATTAAAAAAGTAAAAAAAAACAAAGCCAGGAGAGTCAGAGACAGTTAAATTAGTGCATGAATCCAACTGGCCTGCAGAAATCTACATGAATGATGATCCCACACACTGTCACTAGCCAGCTCCTCTCTGCTGTGACGCTTGTTGGTGTCTGTTGCATACCTGGAGGAAAATTTCTATGAGTCACAGGCACAGCAAAGGAAACAAGACTTCTGCACTGGGCATGAGGGATGAGAACAACTTGTTGTTCCTTTCTGGAGCTGCTGTGCTCTTTGTCACTTCAGGAGTGCCATGGAAATCCAAGTCCTGGGCTTGCACAGGTTGGTGGCCAGGGGGAAATCCGGACTTCTCTTGGTTTTTCTCTGTGCTCTTGCCTGCTGTAGTAACAGTGCTGGAAGAAAGCAGAAGATGAAGAACTCCCAGATGAGATGAAGCTCTCCCAGCATCACTTCAAAGGTGTTTGTTGTGAACTTTGGAGCCCTGCACCGTGCAGGTAGCTGCTGGCTCACGCTGCACTAGGGGGTGCACAGCCACTCTGCCTGTCCCTGGCTCTCCTGCTCTCCATAGGACTGATTAGGGACACATTCTCATTCTTAATCTCCTTTCAGGTGATAAGGTTAGTTCTGCCCTGACAAAGATGTGGCTGGCCTCAGTTTTTGCTGGTCTGTTTTTTTCCCCAATCCATCTCTCCTTTTTTGAAAAAAAGACAAGTAAAACCAGGTTGTTATGGAGGGAAACTGTTCCCAGAAGGCAAAATGCTTCAATAAGAGAAAAAAGGGAGAGAAAAATACTGTTCTCTTTAGCCTGGCAGTAGCCAGGAAGAGCTGCAAGTCTCCTGGGAGGTCTTGTTACTGAAGATCACAGAGGCTCAGAGAAGAATTGCCTGGTTTGGAAAAAAATGTCCAGAAAGCTCTGAGCTCCATCCACAAGCCACTTCCCATCCAGCAACTCAGCCAGTTAAATATCTCGTGAGCCTCCTTCAAAGCAGTAATCTAAAAACTGCAGAGTGTAAAGTGGGATTTTATGGCCCCATGTATATTACAAATATGTTTATGCCCTGAGCGGGTTGTAATTCCGAGGGCTCTTGCAAGGCAAGGACAGAAGCATCCAGGGAAACAACAGAGGGGGCTGGGAGCATCCACAGCATTTACCCACACGAGAGCTGTAGAAACCTGAGCAGAGAGTCATTAAGCAGAATGACCCCATAACAGGAATGTTCATCAAGAGAAGGAGCCAACGAGCCTGGCCACTATTGCTGAGCAAGTTAAGGCAAGGTTTCCCCGGCACACAGGTGCTTATTTCTTTTTCAGCATAATTCTGCAATAAAAGCTCTCTTTCCCCTAGGCATTAGTGGCAGATGACAAGCCATAAGCGTAATTGCACAGCTAAGATATCGCTCTTGCTGCAGCTAATGGCTTCTTTCCTCAATAAATGATACAGGCAAGAATGTTTGCACTTGGTCCTTGAAGTACTCTGAAAATCAGAAAAGACTGAAGCGTTTCCTGAGCCCAAAATAGAATAATTTATTCACAAATTATATTCAGAACGTTGGTACTTTATTCTGAATGAGGCAACAAATAGAAGGCAGACCAAGTACCCACCAGCCTGATCAAGTGCTTAGCAGAAAGTGCTTCCGACTCTATTTGTAATGCATGGCAGTCACTACATCACTACAGTCAAAATATTTGACTTTGTTTATAGATGTCAAAAACATCGCTGAAATTTATCTTTCCCAAGTGACTGTGCATCTTCCAAGCAAAGATAAACAAATGCTCCTCACAGTGCTCTCAGATCTCTAAGTGCTTCAGTCTGTCTCAACTCATCACGATACCGAAAGTCACTTTGAGGCAGCAGGAGGCTCCTGGGGCACGTTCTCAGGAAAGTACTGTCAGCACACTGCCCTTTTCCACTTGACAGCCAGACCCACAGATGAGGTGCAGCTCCCTGCAGGTTGTACTTGGGTAGGAGTTACGGCTCTGGGCTTGGAGAGCTGCTGAAGTGACCCGAGGCACAGACAGGAGACACCTGTGCTGTCTCAGGGAAGGCACTGGGATGCACCACAGGCTGCTGTCTTCCTTGGACCTGAGCAATCAACTGGTTGTTTGCTAATTGCAGGAGGTCAGCTGTGGGCTGGGGAGCTGTGTCTGAGCTGGGGCATTCCTCATGGAAGGGATGTAGGCCTGCTGGAGAGATTCCCAGGGAAAGTGTGAGGTGGTTCCAGGTCTGAGACCCGGGAAGTGTAAGCTGTGACAGGAAGTGAAAAGAAGAGGTTGGATTTATTTAACCTGCCCTGGAAATTGCCTTCTCTGTCACCAGAAGAACTGGGCTTGCAGCCTGCCCAGGCGGCTGCACACTGGTGATAAGCATAAATATTTAACATTTCATATTAATGAAACAGACTCTCGTGTGCCCTAAAGATAATAGTTGGCGAGCTGTCACTCGGAACATTTTAGGTGCGAACAGCTGCATTTTCCCCTGCAGCAATTTTCCTCAGTGAGAATAGTGATATTATTAAAGTTTGCCCAGAAAGCCGTTCAGCAGCTCATTAAACACAGCTGTGTATTCTGTGTAGCATTAAAGCAATTCACTTAGTAATTAACTAAATGTATGATAAGACATTTTAACTAATATTGCTTTCCTCATGCGAGTGGTTTTCATTCATCTCAATCCAGTGCCCTCCCAGCTGATAGCATGGCAGGGGGGGATCGACTTCCAGACAGGGTGGGGGCATGTTGCCTGTGAAGCCACTGCATGGCCCTGGCAGACTTTTCCATCTGAGCATGTCAGGTCCTTCTCCAAAGCAACCATCTGCTCTGGACTTGCCAGCCTTCTCCCTCCGGTCTCCATCCTACTCCTCCCAAACAGCAATCTTGGGATTTGCCCACTTTTTGCTCTCCCCTTTTGGACTTCTGTGTTTCTCCTCCTGTGTCCATAGGTACCACGTAGTTTCTCACTTTGTGCTGATGCTGCTTCTCTCTTCATCAAGGGCCGTTTGCAGCCCTGTGGGTTGACCCTTGTTCCACAGTGCTCTTCCAGGTACCTTTACTCCCTGGGGCTGTTGGATTGCAGAGCCAGAGCTGCTCTCAGCTGCACAAAGGCCTCAGGTTCAGGGAAGTTTTGTTTTGCCAAGGCTTCTACATACTGGTCACCCTGGGCCCTGTTGGTCCCCTGAGCTTCAGCAGTGGGGAGCAGCAGGTCTGCTGCGAGGAGGTAGCTCTGGGATGGTCTCTGGCCAGTCCAGCAGCTGGCAGACAGTCCACGAGGATGTGGAGCCATGGACTGTGGGATAAGCAATGCAGGAAGCAGGAAGGAAGAGGGATAGGGATGGCCCAGGCCATTTCCGCAGCTAGGTTTTTGTTGTGCAGCCAGACCTCAGGTGATCCCTCTGCTCAGGACATGGGAAAATACGTGGTAAATTCAGGAACATGATGCATATACAGAGTTTGAATCCTTGTCCTAGATGGGGAAAAAAAAAGGATTCAGCATTATCTGTAGAGCATCAAAGCCATAATTTCACTTCTGTTGTTCATAAATGGTGGCATGATTTTGTTTTTCGTAACAATTACTTTACCATACGGCATCCACTGAAAAAACAAAGTACTTTATTACACCACAATGTCCAACATTCCTAAAGATATATGGGACACTCCCTAAATTTAAAATGGACACACACTCAAGACAGAACTGAGTATAATAATATGAATACAGTTTTTAGCAGCTTCCCTGTATGTTGCTTTGTAACCAGAGAATGGAAGTTAATTGGCATAAATCTTATTTTGGAATACTTTGGCCGCGTCCCAGAGCCATTCAAAAAGTTTTGTTTCGTTCACTTCCACCAGGGCACAATGTTTGTAAGGGAGATGGAAAAGTCCTGGATCAATCCACTTTTCCTTACAAATAGTTTGCCAGAGACTGGAACCTCTTTGCCTTGTCAGTACGACGCAGCCTGCAAAGCTCAATGTTAGACAGAAAACAGAGCAGGATGAGGAACTTGCCTCATCTTCTGAGCATTTACTGTAAATTTGCTGCCAGGCTTCCCTCCCTGGGTTGGGGAATGGTGTTTTGCCTGTTGGTGATGAGCTGTAACGGGATCCCACAAGAGGTCCCCATTGTCACTACTTAATGTGCTGCTGAGCAGGAATCTGGGAAAATGCTGGTCATTATCTGTTCAGGCACTCGCAGCACCGGGCTGGCGGAGAAGTACCAGAGACATCACACTCCGAGTCAAAGTCTGACACCCACAAATGAACAGAGCATTCACAGGATTCTCACTAGCAGCCTTCTTCTGCTACACAGCTTATTTAACTTTGATGATGTCAGTTGGGAGCAGTTAAACTGGACATATTAATAAACATATTTTTTCTTTTTCTTGCACAGTCCTCAAGGTATTATTTTTCCCTCTTGCATAATGGCACTGTGTAACTATGGAAACCTCCAAACTCTCTTCACTCAAGTTTGCAGGGGGCAGGGGAAAGCAGGGGCAGAGAAAATGGAGAAGAGATGTTATTTCTTTGGCAGATTTCTTACAACTCCTAGACCCTACAAAAACAAGGCACTAGTTCTTTTAGGGGAAGGTATTTCTCTTGTTCTGTGAAATCTAATGATAATTTGAACACAGACAATTTTTTCATCTCAGTCTTTATGTCCTGGATTTTTCCACTCATCTGGCTGAACTCGGGGTTCAATTGCCTGGATGCTGCCCAGCTCATCATCCACGCAGGAAGGAAACAGAGGGAAGAGAACCAGGAAAGCCATGGAGAATCGTAGAGGCTCCTACAGCCTCACTGGTAGACTCAACGCAGAGAAACAGGAATCAGTTTCCTGCTCATCCTCTTAGCCAACACACCCCTTTGCACATTCTTGTCTTCATCCCAAGGTTAGAGCTTTTGGTCTTGCCCCGCCCTGGGAGAGTGCCATCAGTGGGGACTGTGCAGTCCCTGCCTGCTCCTGGGGCAAAGAGGGTGGTGGGAGAAGGTGAGGACACTGCCAGGGTGAGCAGAACTTCTGTCCCATGGCAGGGGGAGTTTGCCCCTGAAGGACTAATCAGCAGTGCATGGAGAAAAGCCTCCTTTGGTTCAGGAATCAAATGCTGCAGGTGTCGGTGAGACCAGAAGTAAAACATCCTGAGAGTACCCCAGAGTGTAGGACATTAACACTTTGCACCCTGGTGAGTGTCATCAGATGTAGCAAAAATAACAGAGACACACCGAGGAGATGAGGGAACGTGGATGAGATTAATAATTGAGGTTTTATTTTGCTGAGGGGTGAGAGGCTTGCATGGCAAGTGCAGGCTCTCTGGGAGCACAGGGAAGGCCTGTGCAGCTCTTGTGCCAGACGTGAGTCAGCTCGGCTGCACACCCTGAGTGGGCGAAGTGACACAAAAGAACCCCGAGGCAGGCTCAGTGAGGGTGTTACTCCCTGCTTACCCTGAAGCATTTACATCCCTCAGCAGCTGATCCAAGTCAGTCTCACGTAGCTGCTGAGACATCCACAGCTTAAAAAAAACCCCTGAAGCAAAATGGGGAACCTCTGGAGGCTGATAGGGATCTTACACTGAGTATTTGTTGGTTTGGGGCAGGAACCTGTTCCCATTTGGTGAGGCAGTGATCACTCCAAGAGCTTCTCGAGCTGTATGAGGACAGGTCTAGGCAGATGTGTGCCCCATCTCTGCCTTGGAGACCCTCTAGTAAGGAGTGCTTAAACTCCAGCAAAGGGACTGATGTTACAATTGGACTTGTTTAGAATTCTATGACTCTATGTTGATTTCAAAACATCATAACGAGATGCAGTATCTGAAATCCTCACGAAACCACAGAGATGCCCTTACCTTTTGCTGGCTTTGGCTGCAGTTTGTTCCTGCAGCGATAGTCTCCATTTCATCAGCTAGTTCAAAGGATTTCAGAAGTGGAACAGGATGGTCTGTTTTCCTTACGATGCTTGCACTGCCCATCCCTGCCAGTTCATGCATTTCCTCATGTTTTTCTGGGCTTTCATCAGCATTACAAATGCTCTGCAGTTCTGCATGACAGGCCTACAGTTCAGGAACTTCTTGTGAACCTGTTACAGGTCAACACTTGCCTTTCTCACAATGCCTGCAGCAGGTTTTTGCTAGCAGCTTGGATAACTCACTTTTCTACTCCTCGTTGTTCCTGGCTGGCCTGATGACTAAACCAGTCTTTAAAATGCATTCTTTTCAGTATTTAAACAGAGTAATGGTTTGCCATCTCAGCAGTATTTGGGGTTTTTTTATTTCACTCTGGTGATACAGCAGAGAGTCCACTGGGTTTGAAGGTAGCAATATATCTAAATAACCCTTGGAGTCTTTAAGGTTTTAAGTCTCCAGCATTAATATGTTTTTGTGTGTTACTTTCCGTGGAGCAATGGATGTCTATGACTGCCTCATTCAGAGGAAGCAAAAGAAGATTCTTGAAACAATTTTCAATATACATTTTTAATTGATGGTCAATAGGATTGGGGACCTGGTTCCTTATAAGACCTTTGAAACCTCCATAATCAATCCCGATCTTCACCTTCTGGTAATATTTGCCAGGGAAAAGCTCAGTCTGAGGGTTTATCCTCTCCCACCCTGACAGGGAACAGATATTTCTCCATGTGCCTTTCATTCACATGCTGAAGACAACGTATCAGACAAAGAAAAAAAGAGAAGGAAAAAAAAACCCCTGTGTTGCTCTTGGCTTCTAAAAAGAAAAAGACCCTCAGCTCATTTCCCTTGACACAGAATTGCTATTTTCTGAAGTCAGGTGTTCAGCTTCATGCCCTTGCAAGGATATATACAAAACCAATATTTTTTCAATGGCCATCCAGAGGAAGAGAACAGAACTCCCAGTTTGCTTCTGTAGCATGACCATGCACTGACAAGAACTTTTTTCCCACGGTGGTGGTTTCTTCTGGGGCTCTTTTCAAATGGCCTGAAGATAAAGACTGAACAGATTTCTCTGCGTGGATTTGCTATTACTTGGAAATGGGACCTTTGAGGACACAATGTGCCTTCACCAAGGAAGACCTCTGTTCTTTGCTAAATGACATTGTCACACCGTGGGTCATCTGGCCTAAAGACCAAACTTTCTTGTCAGGGTTTGTGCTGCCCTTCACGCCCTGAAGCTCCCAAAATGTTAGCTTCAGTTAATGGGCTTGAACTACTCCATGGCACTTACAGGATTCTTTCCTTGTGAAATGGAGGGGTTTGCACACCCTGAGTGGTTTCAAAGGCCAGCACAGACTGCAGACCACGGACTGGATGTATTGCACTCGATTCAGTTGTTAGTAACTGAGTTCTTCTCTCTGAGGCTGAAGTATCCTTTGTTGGCAAACCAGACAGGTTTCTCCCAAGGCAGGAGGAGGAAGGGGAAGCAGTGTGGTCAGTGTAACCTGTGGGGTTAGTGGGGCTATGCCATTTCCCACCAGTGCTAGTAACATTCCATAGGGTATGTTCTGGAGCAGAACACCCCAAACACGCTGCTAAAAAGAATCTCTTTCAATTGCTTACAAGTGCTCAAGCAACTTTCTATGCAGTATTTTAAAAACTATTCACTGCATGTAATTTAAATTTCATTGCTTTACTTGGGGGGCAGGGAGAAGCTACTGTAAGTAGTTACTTTATTACTGGCTATAAACACTGGCAAAACCCAGTAACCAAAGTTGGAGTTCCAGTGAAATTTCTCAGCATGGAAATTAAACCTCCTTCTTAGGAGACCATCTTTCTTTGGGCTTCCAAAAATTCTTGCTTTAATTTTTTTCCCAAAGCCCAGTACAAATAAAATGTTTCTGCCTTGTTCTTTGCCTCTTTTATGGGCAAGAGAACATTGGCCTCAGCAATGATGTGTTCCTGTGGGCATCCTTCCACATGCGCCCTTGGGAGTTGCTACTGTTGTTCATGCAGCTGCCTGGACATCACTGTCCACTACAGGGCCAGACATCAGCCTGACCTTTGGGCCCTCAACAGTGGGTTGGACTGTTCACAGGAATTCATAGGAATGCTAAGGAGCACAACAGGACTTGACTTCAGGAAAATCCAGTGTCTCACATTGCTTTGGTTTCCTTTCCTTCAGCATGTTACCTCAGGCTTCTGCTGAGATCTTCATTTGTTGATGAAATATTTCAACAGCTTCTTTAGAAGGATGCCAAGCAAGCAGAAAAGCAAAGCATGCATTATGTATGTGAAGATACTAGTTCTCAATTTTTGTACAATTGCTTAGATCAAATCTTGGCAGGATGTGGCTGTGAAGTTGTTCCACTGATTTCCAGTCAGTCTGTAACTGCCTGGAGATCTCAGCCCGTGAAAACGCATCACAGCATCAGCCAGGGTCCCTCCAGGGGTAGCCTCGTGGTGTGAGTAAACCAGCATTGGAGATAAAAAGTGGAAAATGCAGATAAGTAGGGAGCAATAAAAAGAAAGAGGAACATATCAGCAGACTGTGATAGAAATGATGCAGCTTTCTGCCCCTGCTGTGAATCCTCCCCAGCCCATTTCAGGTGCCTCATGGAAGCCTGCTCTCACCAGCCTCCCCTCCCAGAGCCTGCTGCCAGGCTTTTTGACAGCCCTCATAGAATCATTTGAGTTGATAAGCACCTTTTAAAGGTCACCTAGTCCAATCCGCCTGCAAT
Source organism: Lycocorax pyrrhopterus obiensis (assembly GCA_014706295.1). Taxonomy (NCBI): domain Eukaryota; kingdom Metazoa; phylum Chordata; class Aves; order Passeriformes; family Paradisaeidae; genus Lycocorax; species Lycocorax pyrrhopterus. Next base: position 1,717,283 of record JACSVZ010000004.1, read on the forward strand.
TAGCAGGGACATCTTCAACTAGATCAGGTTGCTGAGAGCCCCATCCAACCTGACCTTGAATATTTCCAGGATGGGGCACCTCTCTGGGCAACCTGTTCCAGCATTTTATCATTCTCATTATAAAAATTGTATCTTATATCTGGCCTAAATCTACGCTCTTTTAGTTTTAAACCATTATCCCCTATTCTATTTCAAGAGGCTCTACTAAAAAGTTTGCCCCTGTCTTTCTTCTAAGACTCCTTTAAGTATTGAAAGGGCACAATAAAGTCTCCCTGGAGCCCATTCCCTGCTCCAGGCTGAACAACCCCAGGTCTCTCAGACTTTCCTCACAGGCAGAGTAGATTTTCACATCCTCTTTGGCAGTGTGCTCATGCTTACCTACCACACCCAAGGGAGAAAGGGCTGAGATTCCCCCTCAGTTGCTGTGATGTCTGAGGCAGAGTTCAGACCAGTTTGACAGCCATTCTGCCTTTGTTCATTCCGTATTTCAGGCCCTGACATAAACCAGCTCAGCTGCCCTGGCCCACATCACCTCCACCAGCTCACAGGATTGGCACACAGGGAATTTATCTTTTTTTTTTTTTTAAGTTTTTTTGAGTGTTGCATTAGTTTTAAATTTCTTGAATCTCTGATTTGTCAGGGAGAGAAAAAATAAAATCTCATCACCTCTTTTCCAGAGATGTAGTTTAAAGAGATGACAGTATGCTTTAATTTTTTTAAAGTCATCTCAAGCAAAATGAACATTCATTTTGTGCCTGAAAGCATCTATTTTCTGAGCCATAACTTCTAATCTCTGCTATTCACAATGTACCCTTTGGCTTCTTGACATTCTCTAGAGATGTCCCAGTCCCTGGCAACATGTCACCCTTATTAGGACTGATTTCTATGGACCTTGAGTGACTTCTGGGAAAACACTGGGTTCCTCCTCAGGAAGACAAGGCAGGCTGGTTCTCACCGTTGCTGGGAGAGAAGTAGTCCCCCTGTACCAGCTCTGAGCACTCCAGCCTCTTAATTTTGTGCTACTGCTGTGGGCAACCAACATGAGGCTTGACTTTTTGCTTGGTTCTTCACTACATTTGCTATCTCATTGATAAGCCTTTGGTCCATAAATGGAGCTGGGTGTTGCTCAGACATCATACAGACAGGAAGCAAGTGAATGTAAGGTGCTGGGCTGCCAGGGAGCAGGACAGTCCTAGACAGCAGTCCAAAAGATGGTGAACTTTGTGGCAGGATTGTCCTTGCCTCCAGCACAGGAAAGAGGCAAACCCAAGTAAGTGCAGAACTCTTTAAACTATATTTTCCTGCCAGCTCTGAGTCACCTGAGTTCCCAGCACTGACTGCTGGAGCTTATTTAACAACCTAAGAATATGCAAGAGAGAGCTGTCCTGAGGGTCCTGTAGTCATTGCAAAAACTGAGATACTGCAGGTCAATAAATAACCTGTTGGTCTGGCAGCAGCATTAAACCACATAAAAGATCTTTATGGAGTGACTCCATGACAAATACTGCTCTTACTTCTCTCAGTACAGTGTTTCTAGAGAAGGAAGACAAAGATCCCAAGTAGTCAAAGGAGAAATTCCAATTCAGACCCTGTAGGTTTACTGCTGGTAGTGAGTGCCTTGGTCCTGTGCAGAGTTTCTGCCTTCCTCTGGGGTAACTGGTATCTTTCAGTGTGACCACTATCAAACTTTCCTGTTCTGTTCTTCATTATCTACACTCATGCTTCAGACAGAGGCAGGGATCTGAGCCTGCCAGCAACAGCTTGCAGCTTTATTTCCTGCTGCCATGTGACAGTGGCCCTGGCAAGAAGCCTTTGGAAGAGGAGGTTTGCAGACATGAGTGTCCAGCTTAACTGCAGCAGCTGTTCCTGTAGGATTCCTCCGTGCACCCTCTATTTCATATCAGATCTTGGGGAAGTCCAGTGTAGAATACCTGCAGTGAAGCCTGGTGTGACAGACCCCCTCTGATTTCCTGCTCTTGGAGTCTGCTCCTGCCAGCACAATAGTGACAACAGGACTTGTACTGAGACCCTGGATTGGTCTGTTGTGCTATCACTGCCAGAGCAAGTGTCTGTGTCTCCCAGCCATGCTGCCAGCGTGGAGCTCAGCAGGAGCTTTTGGAGCCAGTGTCCACCTGAGTGCCAGCAGCTGCTTTTTGGGGACAGCAGCCTTCTGCTTAGCAAATGATGTGTGTGAGACAGGTGGAGTATGGTTGGTTCCTGCCAGCAATGGGAAGGAGATAAATAAGACATAAATAACGTGAAGAGCAGATCAGTTCCTTTTTTAACTACTCCCGTGTCTCTGGCTGCTGCTATACAGAAACCAACTATGATGCATTTGGTGCCAGGTAACAATAATATTTAGATCTCAGAGGAAATGTGCAGCAGAGCAGGAGTCAGATGAATGTTATCCTGGCTGGGAGGTATCTCTGAGCAGCCTCTGGGCCTGCCAGATCTTGCTTTGTTTATTGCTCTGTATAACTGATTGACTTTTCCCGATTGCACAGCCTTCAAACCAGGTTAACTGCTACGAGTGACTTATTCTCCTGTGTGACTCTCAGCAAGGCCCAAGCTGACCAGCCGTGTATCAAAAGTGGAGGAGTAACCAGGCAGAGCACCCAGCACGTGCTTTAGATATGAATGTTGGTATCATTTTTATTGGGAAGGAGCAGCGAGGGTTTCACCTGGTGCCACATCACACGGTGTCATCAGGTGCAGCATCACTACAGCGGCTACAACTCTGTTGTGCATATCCCTGATAATGGAGACACCTGGGATTCACGTGTCACCACCACCTCCATGAAACCGATGCTTATGGCCAAATAATAAGAAAAATCAAGTACCCCAAACTCCTGAAGAAAACAAGTGATCAGACAAATGTGAGACAAATGGACTGAAAACGGAGGGGAAGAGACAGAGAGGAGGAGAAACCGTACTGACCAGGGCAGGAATGTTTCTGAGCACAAATCAATGAGCAGTTGTTTTATTAAACACCCTGAAGATTTCAAATTCCTGAAAACTGCCTGGTTTCAGCAGTTGCACAGCACCTCTAGATTAGCAAAGATTTGTATTGTCCTTCCCATTTGCCTTGGCATCTGATCTTTGGCCCCAGAGACGCACTCTGTAGCAACTCTTGTTGGCTGGGGTTAAACCACGACACAAACACAGGCAGGAACAGTAGGGAAATTTTGCAAAGGGAATTTTGATTTTGCTGCCACAAAACAAAGGAGTGACCACCTGAGAGACGGTGTGTCAGTCACTGCTGCCTGGCTGAGGAGAAACAGGTTTTTGGCAGAAACCCTGAAAACACTGGTACTAAAGGCATCTGCACTCTGGCAAAGTACACCCTCATGGCCTCATGGATACTGCTGATGGCCTTGGTCTGGCATCTTTCATGACACCTTGTTGAAACAGGATTCTTAATGGTGCTCATCAGTCCCCAAGATGTACAAAAGCAAACTGTTAAAGTGCAGGTTTCCATGGAGAATCTATTATGCTCTCTCCCTGCGTAGCTGAAGTTGCTACCAAGGAGGAGCCAAAGCAGTGTGATGCATTTGTTTGATATTGCTTCTACAATGGGAAAATGTACACTGAGGGGTGACTTTAAAACATTAGAGATTTACAGGCAATGAGCCAGGCAAAAAAAAACCCCAGTGTTTTATGTTATCGGTTGTTAAAAATTATCAGTCTTGCAGAAACAAATTAACTAGATTGAGACTTTGCTATTACTCAGAGATGGGAAAACCCTGATCAAAATCACATCTCCTCTGAAATTATTGTCTGCTGGCATTAGAGTGCACAATTCTTCCTTTATTGGAGCAGGAAGCCTGCCTTTGTATGGTCCTTTATCAGCCTGCATCGTGTCCCTCCCAGTGGCAGCACTGTGCACAAATCGATGACTAATCCTGATCCAAATCAGTTATCAGATATGATGGATTTTTTTCTCTGCCCTGAGACAGCAAAGAAATAGCTGTTAACATCACTTTGCTGAAAGCATTCCAGTGCAGGACAAACCTGATAGGTGTCTCACAGGAGTGCAGTGGGATATGAAAAGCAGGTTTTGCTCCAAGATGATTTAGTCTTCTGGAAAGTCTTTTCTTAAAATGTAGCTCCATTTTTTCAGAGGGGGTGGGAGGAAAATAAGTGTAATAACTGTCAAGAAGGAGGAAATTTGTCCTCTTTGAGTTGAATCTTTAAGCTGAACTTCAGGAACCGGCTTTCAGGACTGTATATAACTTATTCTCCATCTTTTTTAATCTGTGCAGCATTCTGAGAGGCTGGTTAGTGCACAAAGCAATTCCCATTGGCACAAGGCAAGAAAATTCAGCCCTGCTCGCACTGCTGGCACTGAGCAGCTGTCCCAGTGTAACAAGGTACAGTGACTAAACAGTCACTTCACTGCCTGGGTAACAAAATGGTACAAGGCAAATTCCTTCTCTTCGGTAAATGATGCGCAGAAAGTGGCATTTCCATTACATCACCCAGTGCATAAACATAAAAGAGGGTTTAATTCTCTACATGACACAATTACTTCCAAAAGGAAGAACTGGAAATAAATACCTCAGTGAACATATCTGCAGGAATTTATGAGGGACTAATTGGTTTTATCCTCGGTGACACTGTCAGGGTCACGTCCTGACATATGCGATATCTAAACGCTGTGAGATTGGGCATATTTAAAGTGCCAGAAGATAAGATAAAAAATCCTGTTTAAAAGATTATGTCTTGCATCAATTTTCTGCCAGCAGCTGGGCTGCCAGAACACTACAGGAAATTCTTCTTTACAGGTTCTGGGTGTATTTTTGTTCCATAAGGCACAAAGCAATCATTGTGTTGCATGTTGAATGTATGACAAATACTGAAGACGTTGTAGGTTGTGTGCTTCTGCTCACTAATGCAAATGAGGCCATTTGTTATTACTGCAGCCTTTAATACTGAAACCAGTGCATCAGGAAGGAGATTGGTAATGCAGGATACAAACATGCCTGCGTTGTTGAAGACGGCATTTAGACCAACAACTCCACTGCCTTTGCTGCACAGAAAGGAGGAAAATAAGAAGGAAAAAAGTTGCTGTGAAGCCTCTCCAGCAAAATTTTTCCTGTCCTAGACACTGTCCTGAAAGAGCAAGACTTCATTCCCTAGCATTCTGCCTTCTCATCCTTGGTAGGGTGACAGCCCACAGCCACAGTGGCAGGCACTGTGCAGAGACAGCTCCCAGCCCAAGGGCACTGCACCCAAGGGGACAAGGTGTGTGCAGCAGGCTGAACTGCCAGGCCGCCTTCTTTCCCCTGCTGTGACTGACTTTAGGGTCCTGAGCAGCCCCTAAAGCACGTTTAGACTCTCACAGGTCTACGGGACTGGATGAGATCCATCCTAGGACGATGAGGGAGCTGGTGGAAGGGCTCACCAAGCCACTCTCCATCATTTACCATCAGTCCTGGCTGACCACGGAGGTCCCAGGAGGCTGGAGGTCAGACAGTGTGACACCCATCCACAGGAAAGGTTGGAAGCAGGATCTGGGGAACTCCAGGCCTGTCAGCCTGACCTCAGTGCCCAGAAAGTTTATGGAGTAGATCTTGAGTGTGATCACAGGACAGCCAGGGGATCAGGCGCAGCCAGGATGGGTTTGGGAAATGCAGGTCCTGCCTGACCAACCTGAACTCCTTTTATGACCAGGTGACCCACCTAGTAGATGAGGAAAAGACTTGGATGTGTCCACCTGTGTGGACACTGAAAAGCTTTAGCAGAGAGATTTTCCGGCTTTCTGCAGCATTTTTGTGAGAGCTCTGTCTTTCCCATGCAAGTAAGACAAAACAATGTTACAGTTTTGTACACTTCTTGCAGCTGCAGGTTGTTTTGCAGAATTCTTATGGTTCTAACTAGAAAAACATTCAGAGATGTGTGTCTTAGAACTTGACCAATCCCCTTAGGGGGTGGATGGCAAAAACCAATTACCTTATGCCACTTAATTCACTTTGTGAACTAACATATAAAAGCCTTCTGAGAATTCATTAAATCATCATCCATCTATCCCTGAGCCTGGACTTCGTGTCGTTTCTCTACTCGTCCGTGGGGAAAACAGCGACACACCTGGACTTCAGCAAAGCCTTTGACACCATCTCCCACAGAATTCTCTGGGAAAAGCTGCAGCCCACGGCTTGGACAGGTTCACTCTTTGCTGGGTTAAGAACTGTTTGGATGGCCGGGCCCAGAGAGTGGTGCAGAACGCTGCTGCATCCAGCAGGTCACCAGTGGTGTCCCCAGGGATCAGTGCTGGGCCCAGTCCTGTTTAACATCTTTGCTGATGATCTGGATGAAGGGATCGAGTGCACCCTCAGTAAACTCACGGATGACACCAAGCTGGGTGGGAGTGTGGATCTGCTGGAGGGCAGGAAGGCTCTGCACAGGGCCCTGGACAGGCTGGGTCCATGGGACAAGGCCATTTGTAGGAGGTTCAACAAGGCCGAGTGCTGGGCCCTGCCCTTTGGCCACAACAACACCCCAGGCAGTGCCACAGGCTGGGGGCAGAGTGGCTGGGAAGGGGCCCAGCAGAAAAGGAGCCGGGGGTGTTGGGTGACAGCGGCTGAATATGAGCCAGCTGTGCCCAGGGGGCCAAGAAGGCCAGTGGCACCTGGCCTGTGTCAGCAATAGTGTGGCCAGCAGGACCAGGGCAGTGATTCTTCCCCTGTACTCGGCACTGGTGAGGCCTCACCTCAAGCACTGTGTCCCGTTCTGGGCCCCTCAGTTCAGGAGGGACACCGAGGTGCTGGAGCGAGGCCAGAGAAGGGCAGGGGAGCTGGGGAAGGGTCTGGAGCACAAGTCCTGTGAGGAACAGCTGAGGGAGCTGGGGGGGTTTAGCCTGGAGAAAAGGAGGCTCAGGGGTGACCCTAGCACTCTCTACAAATCCCTGACAGCAGGATGTGGCCAGGTGGGGGTCGGGCTCTTGTCCCAGGCAGCCAGTGCTGGGTACTTGTGTGTAAATTGCCTCGTTAAGGTTCAGGGCTGGGCACGTTTCAATGATCTCAGACCCAGGGGGAGGTTAACCAGGCTTGGGAAGAAGGATGTACCACTGCTGGTGAACACAGAGAATGCAGAATTTATGGGCCCCAAGGACATTTAGCAGAAATCCCAAGATAAGGAGGAAGCTAATAAAGACAACCCAGTGGCTGTGCTGAGTCAGCTCTGCCTGGGTAAAAGGTAATTCCGGCAGGGGCAGATCACAACCACCAGCTGAGAACCCACCTCAGACCAAGAGAAACCCTGAGCCTGCGGACTAATTAGCATGAGAATCATTAAGCAGTAGCAGAATACGAATTAACAAGAGAACTATGTAACTTGTAGCCAATGAGCACTAATTCGTTTGCTAAAATCTATAAATAGTAAAAAGTTTTGATAGCTGGCGTGCTTGATTTCTGGAGTATCCCCGAGCACCCGGGCTTGTGCAACTCTGAAATAAATAATCAATGTCTCTCTCGAGTGTGTACCTATTGGCTTGTCCACGGACTTTTGTGGACAAAAGTAGTACTGTAATCAGAGCAAAACCCTAACCACTTCCCTAATGCCAGTATTTATTCCAAGTAGCGGAAAATGAAGCATTAACAACTTTAAAGGTGTAGTTCAAGCTATGATACACCAATGGTGCTGGAAAAGAAGTACCTAAAACCAGTTTCTTCTAAAACAGAGACTTCAGTGTCCACACAACACAACCGCGGACCGAGCCCCGCACACACGGACAGGCCCCGCCCCGGCGGGCGCTGGGGACCTGCAGGGGCTTTCCCTTTGCGGTAGTTCACCGCTTGCCTGCCTGTGGGATTGCCAATGGTGCAGGAAGCAGCCGGGGCAGGGAGAGAGTGTCAGCAAAGGCTTCACTAAAGCGGCAGCAAAGGCTTCAGCTGCGTGCCAGCCGCGGCTTTTGCCTCTCGGCCTTAGTTTATCCCCAGCCGTTCTCTCGCTGACTGCGCTTTGCCATCAGGCAGCGCGCGAGGCACCTCAGTACGGCGGCCGGGAGGGGGCGCAGGCCCGTCATGGCGGCGGCGGTGGTGGCGGCCGGCCGGGCGTGTGCCCGCGGTGCGCTCCGAGCGGCCTGGCGAGGTGATGGGGCAGCGCGGGGTGCCGGGGGAGCCTCCGCGGGGAGGGCAGCGGCCACCGGCCCGGGCAGGAGCCGCGGGAGACGGGGGGTTTCCCCGCAGGGCGAGGGGAGCGCGCTGTGTGTGCACACCCGGACATCCATCCATGTGCACATCCATACGTCCGTGTGCACATCCATACATCCATGTGCACGTCCATACGTCCGTGTGCACATCCATACGTCCGCGTGTATGTGCACGGCAGCACGAGCGAGGGGTTTGCAGTGTCCCTGCTGCCTTCCCATGGATCTGAGGAGTGACCTGGTGAGAGCAGCCCCTGGTGCTCCCCCGCTCCAGGGTTTCACCGTAGGGTTGCTGCGGGGTCAGGGAAATGAGGAGCATTCCCGTGATCCCCAGGCGGCTGGTTCTTGGCAGAGTGGGGGTCTGTACATCCGTGAATCTGAGCTTTATAAGCGCTTGCAGCGATTTTCCCTCCATTGTGTTAATTCCAGCGTAGGAAAAGTGCTTTGGGGGTGTGCTGAACTCCGCTGCACCTGTGACACTTCGCAGTGGCTCCTGTGGCACAGCATTAAATGGCCAGTGGTGAACTCAAAACCGGCACACAGCCAGGTGGGGGCTGCTTGTGCGTGGATCAGGACGTTCCACAGCTGCACACACTCCCGTGGCAGTTCCATCACTCTGGCTCCTCCAAGAGCTGGATAACAGTTCAGTTTTGTATCTCAGCAGTGCCCACGGGACTTTCTAAACAAGTGTCAGGTTTTCTGAAAGCTTGCATTTTGCCGAGTAGCGTCACCCTGGTTGCTCTTGCGTGTGTTATTCTCCTCCAGGACAGGAAATGTGATGAATACTGGATAAAATAAACATGGGCTTCAGATCATAAGTGGAGTTTAGGTGTGCAGGTCTTACTCATCCTTACAGGGTGCTGGCCATGGCAGCTGTGCCTTTGGAAACCTGAATCAGTCACCCATTACCCCAGCAGAGTAACTTAAGTAATTTCTGCCTTAAGATGATGAAGTGATGTGGTTATTCAAATTATTATTTTCTTCCCATTCTTTCTCCTCATCGTGGACATTTTTAGTTGATAGGAATCCAAGTTGGTTTTCTCTAATTTTTTCTGTGATTTTTCTTTCTGGTTTTTAATCCTTTTCAGTCACTTTTCAAAACTCAGATGTATTATTTTTTTCCCAGTAGAGGTTAGAGTATACTTAGAAGGAAGGGAAAACATTTTTGTCTTCTGTAGTGCTCTAAAAGCTTTCTTGCCTTTCTTTTCTTAAGCAAAATCTAAGTAGTTAATGAATTTCAGGTCCCTTCTCATCCTCAGGGCAGTCTATAATGAAGTGATGCCAAACTGTGGTTAGAGCCTGAACATTAAGAGGGGCTTGAAAACAGGCCAGTGGAGGGAAACATTTTCACTGTCTAGTCACAAATATACCCCTAAAAAACCCCAACCATTTCTAGCAGGTAAACCAGGAAAAATAAAAGGCTGCAACTGCTTCTTAATAGTTTATTAAAATCACTCTATCAGCAGTATGCTCGAAGCCTTCTAGCCTTCTCTTTGTGACATTTTCTGCTGCAGTGTTTTCCCTCCCACATTCTGCTTCGCACTTCAGGACAGAAGGTTCTGATTCCCTTTGAAAAGCACTGGTTTTTCTTCCAGTGCGTGTATTTGCAGAGAATGCTGTGTTTAAGGAAGGAAATGTGCTATGTATAAACACCTGTCTGTCTTTGTTCCCAGGGTTTGCTTCTGTGCCAGGGAAAGGGAGTTGCAGTTCCTACTCGAGCCTGGCATGGGCTTTCCAGACACGGTGCTCCCTCTCTGCCCCCTGGACCGGGACGGTCGAGCAGAGCAGGAAAAGCAGTTTCTTCAATACATGTAAGTCTTGAGTTGGATAAAAATTATTAACTGTAGTAAACAGAAGAGGAAAAGAAAATACTGCCTTGGAGAGATACAGTCGTGAAAATCTGTGTATCCTGACTTTTTTGTATCTCCTGAGATTTCAGTTGCAGCTACAGGTGTTGATGGAAGTGCATGCACAAAACCAGTTTATTATCTTTGAATAGCAAACAAGGGCTTGCTTTCTGTCACAGTGAATCCATCTAATAGATGTCATTGGATGGGAGGGGGAAGCATCTTCCCCTCTGTTTCCTAGGCCTTTAATGAGAGTATAAATTGTGTGTTTATCATCGAAATTATTTTTGAGCCACAGGCAAGACGTGCTGTTCAAGCTGTGCTGTCTCAGAAATGAAATTACTGAAATGCAAGAACGTGTTACACAGGGACTGCTGGTAGCATCCTGCAGCTTGTCTGGTGGGGTGCAGTGTTTCCCTCCAGCCCTGGAAGGAATTATACCCGTGCTTAACATCACTGAGGAATGATGGCTGTTTAAATTCACACTCAGGACTGTGGGCTGAGATAACTGAGGGCCTTTTTCACCTGCTTTGTGGTTCCTTATCCTATCCCACAGGGGAAGAGAAGACATGGTAAGAGCGTAATCTCTGGCAGAGATAACTGCAGCAGTGTGAGAGTCAAAGTTTGATTGTTTATAGTCCGTAGAATTTAAGAGCTCTGCAAAATCAGGCTTTCAGAACTGGTGGTCTCTTCCTATTCTCACCATCTGAGCGACAGAATACTGTGTTTGTTTTCTCTACATCTGCTAAAGACAGGGGGTTAAATAGGCAGGCTGGGCTTGCTGCTCATCTTACCCAGTAAATTTTGACCATTGACTGATTCCCAGTGATGGAGGGTAGAGAGGTCTCCAAAGACTTGGGAAAGGCTGCAATGTGAACTGCAGGCTCTGCATGGAAAAGGCTTTCTAAGGATGCCACCTGCAGGAAAAACTCGTTTAGGTAAGCAGCAACAAGATGAGAATATGTAAGAAGCCACGCACTGTTGTTATTTTGTTTATCTTAAATTTAACGTGTAGCACCACAAGTGATTGCAATGTGATTGCAATTTGTAGGTGAGATTGTTTCCTTAATTAGGTGTGTATTCATATTCACAAGCTCTAGATGAGCTCTGTTTTACCAGGAACTTTCCCAGATGTCTGGTTAAATGACAGAATTAAAAATATTTGCTGGGATGGCATCTGTGTTGTTTAGTAAAATTTTATATATTTAGGCAAACTACCTAAAACTATTGGCTTATTCAATAAGATGTAACAACCTGGAAAAATTAAAGTGTACCTCCTTTATGTATTCAGCAGAGACAGTAGCCATGAGATTCAGAAGACTCGGGGTTTTGTATTTCCAAGTACAGTTATTCTAAGAACAGGTTCTCTTAAAGAAATACAAAGTAAAATCTTCAGAATTCAGATGAAGTGGATACAAACAGTATAAATCACTCAAATCCTTAGCAGCGCAGTTGCTTCAGAAGTGGTAACATTTAAAATGCAGATATGACCATTTAATGTGAAATAGTTGTCAAGTGAAATGTCAGCCAAATGACAGGGCTTTGTGACTGAGAAAGGTGACTGGATTTTTCCAGCTCATTAGTGAATGGTTAATTATCTTCCATCATACCTTGGCTGATACTACTATGCTCTTGTTAGTAGGGTCATCTATACCTTCAACATTATCTATTCTTTTTAATCGTTTAACTGGTTTAGATAGAAAGAATTCATTTAAATAAGAGGAATTGCAATTATCAAAGGCAGTCTCTGATCCTTACCCAGATAGCTGTCTCCTGCAACTCTGACACAAAAACATACACAGGGATTTATTCTTGTCCTATGATATATTTCAGTCAGTTTGTAATGAAATAATGTAAAATTACCTTCTCATTCCAGGCTTGTTCTTTCTCCTTTCCACCCTCCTGACCACGGGAAGCAGATCAGTTTTCATTTACTGGTTTGGCTGTCTCCCAGCCTTAGGAGTTATCTTTGACCCCAGGCGTCCAAACCAGCATGGTTTTCTCAACATCTGTTACGTATCCAAGTGCATGTGAGAATGAAGAGTTTTTATTTGATACTGCGACTGTATAAAAATTATACTGTCCTACTCACAGTATGAATTCCATTAGCTACCCTTGGGAGCCAGTCATGGAATCACAGAATGGCTTGGCTAGGAAGGGACCTTAAAGAGCATCTTGTTCCAAAGCCACTTCTGTGACCAGGGACACCTTCCACTGCTCCTTGAGGCTGCTCTTTAATTACATTTTATATCATGTTTTTGTAGTCTTGTGTGAGTTTTCTTTGGGTTAAACTGTTCATTTTGACAGCCATATCTAACTCGATGATCAGAATTAAAAATACTTTTTCAATTTACAAAGAATTTTTCTTGTAGTACGAACACTCCAGGTAAATAATTACAGAGTTGCCTCTTGTCATTACCAGTGGTATCATAAGAAGAGTTTTGATGTTTCAGCATTAAGGATGTAAAGAGTTAAAACTGTACAACTGCTGTTTTAATTTTGTTTTTCCTTTTACAAGAGAGTTGTCTGTGTATTGAAGAATAGTTGGTTAATTGCTTTTAGTCAGGAAAAAGGGGAGTGAATATAAAATGTCTTATAGTTAATTGTACTTAGAGGGGCATTCTGTTGGGTTTTGGTTTGTTACTATGCAGTATTACTTTTCAAAGGCATTCAGCCTCTGATTTTCATTTTGGTTTGAGGAACTGAACCAAGCCAAAGGTGTTTAGTTTGCAGACCTCACTGAAATTTCTTCATATCCATCTGGTGACACTGAGGCATGGTAGTTATTAAAAATAAAAAATGAAAGCTTTAATAATCAAAGCAACCTTCAAAAGATAGTAGCATTTACAACAACATATTTTAGCTACATTAAGGTCCTTGGTTTTTAATAAAATGTTAGAAAGAAAACAAAATACAATTTCTCAGATGCTGGGGTTGTAGCTGGATTTATTCAGGGTTTGAATTGGGACTGACAATCAACATGACAATCCCATGTCTACAACTTTTGCTGACACTGTGACAAATTGCCAGTTTTAGAAAATGTGAAATTCTAATCTGAGTGCACTGTGAAAGTGTGCTCAGGGTTTGCAGTTAAGTAGAGTTATTCCCTGTGTCTGTGTAGCAGTATGAATGCATCTTTTGGAATATTTTCCAGGTCCGAGGTTTTGTTGTACTATCAGGATGCAACAGATTTGTTTCTGGATTTTGAGGAAAATGCCCAAAACTTTCCCATGCTGCTATCTTGTGGGAAAAAATAATTAGACTATAGATGTCTTTTTCTGCCAACAGATTTGCAGACACACCTAAACAAAATTTTTATGCAATCCACATAATGGGAGCTTTTGCATTTTTTAACAACGTTATTAAATTGCTATGAATAAGTAGGTAGCCCCAAGAGCTTCAGACTTGTATTAACAAAACCAGAGGGCAGAAAATTTGGCAGTTGATGAAGGTTTTTTCCTGTTTTACTCTTGTGGAAACCCATCTAGCAGTGAGAAGTAGAACTGAGCTTAAATTTTCAGTGGAAATATTTCAGATATGTGCAGTTTTAATTTTAAGTCTGTGAACTTTTACCTAAAACCATTTAATATCTGTCCCGAGGTACTAATCTCTTACATGGCCTCATGTTCATTTTTGTGGTGTTGCAGTAGTCCTTGTCTTAGTGGGACATTTTCAGTGTCCAGGTTCTTGCTGTTCTGCAGCTGGATCCCCCAGTTAATGCTGTGTGACTCAGTAGTGGCTGTCTAGACTGAATGCTTCACACTCTTCAGTACTTCCCAGGTTTGTATAAAGGCCCTGCAGAGCTCACAGATAATACCCTCAGAAGATGACATCTGCAGAGGGTGGAGGCAGAATTGCAAACAGGAGCATGTATTTTGCTAAGCAGCCCTTTTTTTTTAAGGCCTCACTGGGGAGGTGGAGGTTTTTGTCTTCTCCTTACCTTTCAGCAGAGCTCAGTATCAGATATGCATCATACACTTCTGTTTAAAAAGGCTGAGAGGTCTCTTTTGAGAAAGGGTCTCTTTCTTTGTAGAAAACTATGTTTTGAGTGTGGTGACTTAAGACACTTGAGAATAATCTGGCACTATATCTCATTTCTCGTAGATCTTATAGATCCATGTTTTTCTGCTCATGGACCAGGGTTAGATGGGGAGTCAAGACACTGATGTCACATGGTGGCAGACAGTTGCATTTCAGAGGTGAAGTGGCAAGAGCAGTCCTCATTTGGGATGAACACACTGATTTTGGTGAGACTGCTGTAGAATCTCACATGTTATAAGTCATCCCTCTGGTATTAGCATGCCATTGTTCCATTTTTCTCTCATTAATAAATCTCTTTGTATTATCATCTGCAGAATATTCCCTTTTGAATCGTGGAGGAGAGGATTCAACCTAGAGGAGTTAAACATTTTCCATAAGTAACTTTAAAAAGCCTGAGTAGGTCTTGGAATTAAAGACTTCCACTTTTAAAACTAAGGGGAAAATATATTAGAAACATAGCTTGTCAAGGATAACAGATGGTATGAACTGAGTTGACAGGTTTTGAACAGTATATGAGTTCAGCTGAAGATGACGAAGGTGTATAAAGTCAAACTCCATCTTTGTTTTGGATGGTTCACTGCTGTTGTTTTGGAAGCAGGTTTTTAATGTAATTGTGAGAATGACTCCAGCCACTCAAAAGAATTGAGCTTGGAGTTGAATGTTAATACATGCAATTGGAAGTGACATCTGAATGATTTGAGTCATGTTCAGCCACTGCAAGGAGTTGTGGGTTTTGCTCTTAAGACGGCTGCTCTGTGTGTGTTTTTTCCTAGGACCTTTACCCTAAATGCTCTGTAGTTAAGGATATTGTTATAAGGCACATTTTGTAAGATGGTGGAGAGAGAACATAAGGCATCATAAGGCCTAGATTTAAAAATACAGTTGAGCACTCCTTTCCCTGACCTAAGCTACTTAAATAGGAGTTCTTTGCCGAATGCTGGTTAGAGTAGTTCACGTAGCCAGCTCTGTGCCAGCCTCTGTCCTAGGAATCTTTTAAGTATGGATGCAAAAGGAGCTGGAAACAGAAATTTATTTTTTGGAATGGTGTTTGTGAAAAAACAGAGATGTATATTCATGCAGAAAATGGGAGATCACGGTTGAAATCCTTCAAACCAGGAAGTGTGTGGGTCTCCAGATCCGAGATAAGTGTGTTACACTTCTGAATTAAGTTAAAGGATTAAGTTATTTAAGTTAAAGACCTGCATCCAAGAAGAAATGTCTCACTGTGGTCATTAAGCAGCTGTGTACGGTCTGTGGAATTTATCATTACATTTGTAGTAGAATATGTCAGCAGCACATTCTCTGCTCTTTCATATTTCATATGCATGAAGCATTCTTTTCTAAATCCTGTTTTTGTTTGGAGATGGTGGCGAGTTCATTGGTGTCTGGAGAAGGAATGGGGTTGAAATATACCTTGTAAGATTTCATCTCTTAATAAAAGTGTGTATTCCAAGCTGAAACCTGGCAGAGAATGTTAGTGATTGAAAAGACCTTGCCTTAAGGTAATACAGCTGCACAAATGTAATGGTGTTAGTGGACAGCAGAGCACTGAGAGAAGCATGTTTATTATAACGAGTTCTTTAGTCTTTTTATTGTGTCAATAGTAATGTCTCTGTATCTCTGCTGCTGTGCTGCCACAGGCTATTTTCACCAAAAACCTCAGGAAAAGATTCCTTGTATTTGAAAGAGGTGAGCCTGCTTAGCTGTTTTACAAAATTGATTCTTTCTTCTCCTTTTACTCCCTTCAGTTTTCCAACTAACTGCTCTTTGTCTTTCTTTGTATGCTCAGCAAGCTGTGAACTCATCTTGCAGGAGACAAAGAAATCTGATTTTAATCTCAGTTAATGAGTATCTAGGGTACTGGTTTCTGATGGGGTTTACAGCAAGTCTTTTAATACTTGTGGTTTGCTGAGATGTGGCCTAACATTCATCTAATAAATACCTGTCTCATTCCTGATATTCAGGGATAATATAAAAAGACACAATCCCAAATCCTTTCCAGAATATTACAAATATCTTTTGTGTAGATTAAGCAAAATGGTGTGATGTCACACAGACTTACTGTTGGTGGTTGTTAGTGATCAGCTTGCATAAAGCATGCTTTCAGCTCAGTTCAGTAGTGGATCTTTTCCTAGTCTATAAAATAAAATCTTATAGATGACACTTCCCCCCCCCCCCACTCAGTAGCTATGTGCTTTTTGGTAACTGACTAAAAATACGTAGTGGCTTTTATGGCTGGTTCCATTTTAGCTCTTGAGGAATGCATGCAACACCCCATTTTACAAAGGCAAAATAAAATAAGCCCATAAATCACGAAAGAGACTACATATCTGCTGTAGCGCCTTCATTCCAGAACATCTCTACAGGTGTGAAAAGCAGTACAGTGATCCTCCCTTCTGTTTGGAGTTACTTCCTGCAACTCAAGACGTTTCTCCTGCCTGTGTATGTGCTCAGTAATCACTTTGGTGCTTTGCTGCCAAGTCAGATTGACCTTCCTTACACACAGATTTTTATTTTCTCCAGTGGTGAGTTGTCTGTCTGTCATAAGCAATGTCCCCACCACTGTAATCTTCCTGATGACAGCCTATCCCTTTCATATTCCATTCTTGTCACTTCGTCTTAAAATCAGCGTGATGCCTCCATCTTATAAAGAACTCAGCTCTGCAGCCTGCAGGCTTCTGATGTGTTTCATTAAATGCAACTGCTTTCCAAACACATGATGGTATTATTATAGGCTGATTAGATGAACTGCACTTTGGGACCAAATGTGATGTTTTCATCTGGTTCTAATTTTGTCAGAATTTGTGCGGTGCTTGAGGCCAAAGCTTGACTCGGCCTGACCTCTTCTTCATGGATCTGTTGGCATTGAATGGTCTCCTTTGGTGCAAGACAATGTCCTTACTCCGTGACCTTTGCTACTTTCCTCTATTGGAATTGAAGTGATCTGATTGTAGATATATTTGGAGTGCAGCTCAAAGTGCAGGAGTTTTTTGGAGTGTATTACCAGCTCCAGATCTGCTCTTTTCTCTTAACTGCTTGTTGCTGCCCCTCTGCAGCCTCCTTTGTGGCTGTTATGACCCTTTGTGGGGTCACCCAGACTGCAGATTGCAGCTTAAAAATAGCCTTGCAGACAAAAATGTAAGTACCTTTATTGTAATTCCATGTTTCCAGGCTAGCAGGATTATCATTTTTAAAAGGAGTTGCTAGTTACACAGTGTTTTCTGAATAAGCTAAGAAGCTTAACAGGTTTGATGATCAGCCTTCCACCTGATGGAGCAGCCACATAGTTCACTTAAGAGCATGAATTTACTGAATCATGCATTACCTACTTACTTCAATTTTCTTTTTCCCCTAAAAAAATTTGGTAAGGAAGTAATGCATTTTTATGTAAGTTTTTATTGGTTTTGGTGGGGTTTTTTGTTGGTTTTTCCACACACACACACACACACATTTAGCTCACAGCTACATGCATCAGTGTGTTGTAATCAGCTGGAAGGTATTTTAGTGGCTGACAGTTCAGACACTGGTTTCAAGCCATTTGATACAGCTGCTGTTTGTGGGATTTTTTTTTTTTTTTAACTGCTGAATCTCTGGACATTGGGGTTCACTTTAATGTCTAGAAAAGAGCATGTAATTTCAGACAAAAATTTCTGTTTTACAGGGACTAAAGCCTTCCCAGGAGCAGCTTCAGTTCTTGCCTCACAGCATATAAGAAGTGTGATAAACTTTGCTGTTATCCATGGGCATTTCTACTTGTCTATAGTACACAGATTTCCACTTGTTTGCAATACAACCAAAATCCCTGTTACATGTTTTGCCTTGTTGAACTGTTCATACACCATGGTTTTTGGGTATGTAGTGACTTTGGAGGCCACTCTGCTCTTGGCTGTCTTGAGGTAATGCTATTTTGTAGCTCCCTGGCCTTGCAGAGTTGTGTGTCCTTGCTTTCCATTGTACTGAGCTTTCATTGCTGGATTCAGGATTCTCAAAAAGGAATCAGTTATGCTTCCCACTTTGGGAAAGATATTTGAGTGAATGGGTGTGTGTGTCAAACTCTTGGAAGAACTAACTTGGCTCCTTAAACAAACTTAATACAAAAATAAACCTGGGCATTTAGTGGTACCTCTGGGCATCCTGGATAGTTTCTTTCCCTCACTGTGTTGTCAGCATGGCAGAGCTGCCCCAGTTCCAAAGCATTTGCCAGTCTGTGGGGCAGGATCTCTCACATGCATTAATCTGAAAAGAATGGATTGCTGATGGGAAATGGTAGTGATTGTATGGTTATTTTAATTCCCCTGACTTTTTTTGTCTACTTTAAATAAACAAAATCAGTTTCTAATCAGAGAAGACAAGATTTACACTGCCATAGTAACATTGCCCCTGGGTCAAGCACATAATAGCATTAATCTGCAAGCAGAACAAGGGTGATGCTTCTGTATTCTGGCTGGAGAGATGGGCAGGGAAGAACCTCCTGAAGTTCAGCAAGGGCAAGTGCAGGGTCCTGCACCTGGGGAGGAACAACCCCAGGCACCAGCACAGGCTGGGGGTGACCTGCTGGGAAGCAGCTCTGGGGAGGAGGACCTGGGGGTGCTGGTGGACACCAAGCTGTCCATGGGCCAGCAGTGCCCTTGTGGCACATTCCCAATGGGATCCTGGGCTGCATTAGGAACTGCATTGCCAGCAGGTCAGGGAGGTGATCCTGCCCCTCTGCCCAGCCCTGGTGAGGCACATCTGGAGTGCTGTGTCCGGTTCTGGGCTCCTCAAGCAAGAGAGACAAGGAGCTCCTGGAGAGGGTCCAGCAGAGGGTGACAAATGGTGAAGGGACTGGAGCACCTCCCTTCTGAGGAAAGGCTGAGGGAGCTGGGCCTGTTGAGGCTGGAGAAGAGACACTGAGAGGGAACCTCATCCCTGTCTGTCAGTGTCTGCAGGGAGGGGTCAGAGGATGGACCAGGCTCTGCTCGGGGACAAGAGGCAACGGGCAGGAACTGAGGCACGGGAAGTTCCACCTGACCATGAGAAAAGGTTCCTCACTGTGCAGTGCCCAAGCACTGGGACAGATTGCCCAGAGAGGCTGTGGAGCCTCCCTCACTGGGAATATCCAAGAACCATCTGGACACCCTCCTGTGCCATGTGCTCTGGGGTGACCCTGCTTGAGCGGGGAGGTTGGACAAGATGACCCACAGTGGTCCCTTCCAACCTGACCCATCCTGGGATTCTGTGAAATATTATCTGTGGTGTCTTTTCACATAATCACTTTCTTTTTGGTGTAGGATTTTTTTTGTCTAAGCTGCCATGGTATCCTCTATTGCCATCAGCTGGGTGAATGGTGGTTTGCAGTTAACTACTGAATAGATGTTTCCTAAGTCTTGCTCTCCTGTGCTGGGTGAAGCACCAAGGCAGTGCATGGTCCTGGCCACAGCCACTGCCTGAGGAGGCCTGACAGAGCCAGAGCTCTGTGATGATGCTGTTACAGTGTTTTGCATTCCTTCCTCCTTACAGTCCTTCCCACTTACACAGGCAATAAGGGGGACGTTGTATTTTCAGAACATGAGAACGGCAGCAGGTTTATGTTTTTGGTTAACTTTTTGTGTTTTGTGGCCTTTTAAAGCAGGCCTTTTTCGGGGTGATTCAAGTTGACTGTCATTGATCAGTGTCCTTGGATAAGTGCTTCAAGGTATTGCTGCTCTGAGTTACTAATGAATGATTTTCTTTGCATGACCTGGAAATTAATACCTTACTGGTCACTTGTTAGGAATATTTGTCTTTAAATCGATTTTGAAAAACCTTGTAAAAAACAGGCACTTGGCTGTGTGCCTCTCTCAGTGCAGTAATCAGGAGCAGAGGCACATCTTTGCACCAAATACATATGCACAGAGTAGGAAATTACTTTCTTGGCAAGGCAGTAATCCTACAGTTTAAATTCCAGCAAAGCAAAGATCAAGCAAGTTTCAAGTTTGGGGTTATTTTTTGTTCAGCTTCAGTTCCCAATGTAAGCTGTACTTGAACATGACTTATGGAAGTTTTTTTATTTTATTTCAGTGACAGCTGATCAGCTGTGGAAAGGAGCTTTGGCAGAGACTGGCGTGGGAGTAAAGAAAGGAAGAGGAAAGAAAAGGAAGAAGAAGCTAAGGAAGAATCTCAATAGAGGCCAGGAGATTGGTGAAGGTAGATTCACAAATAGGAAGCTGATTTTTCTGTGTATAGTGTTTCTTGATTTAATAAGTGGACAAATTTCTTTTCCTTTCTGTGATGTCAGAACTGCTTGAGATATTTTTGTCTTTAAACAAAAAAAAATCTTGATATGATTATTTAATGTTGGTTTTGCATTTTTAGATATAAATTCTGAATCATACAATGCATTTGAAATATGTGAGAATTTTCCATTTTGTTGCATTTTTCCTGAGTACAGAGTTGCAATCCTAATTTGGAACAAAGCGTAATTTTTCTCTGTTGTTTTTAAGGACATTCTGGTTTCCTCTGGCCTGGTCTTAATGCTCCTGTGTTACAAACTGGGAAAGTCCAGGAAGTTGCCCAGCGAAAAAAAGAAGAACGTGAGAGAATTCAGTCTGAAATTATTCATCAGAGAGATACATGGGAGAAGAAAAGGAAAATAAAAATTAAGAGAGAGGGAGGATGGAGTGGAAAGTGTTGGGGAGGTATCCTTCTGGATCCTCCTGACCCTGGTCCTGATGGAGGTAAGAAAGCCAATTATCTTCTTCCCCTCCCTTAGCTTTGATGAGGGGGGGCTTGGAGAAAGCGAGATCCAGACTTTTTCTGTGACTGAAAATGGGTTTTGTACTTCTCTGTTCCACGCCCACACACAAGCAAGCTAAATCAAAGGGCAGGTACTGCTCACAACGGTGAAATTTGTTAAAACATTGCTTAATTTCCTGTAGCTGTTAGACTGTTCTGTTCTGTTATAGACTGTATGATTTTATGTGGCATTACAGAGTACTGTGTTATCCAGGAGTCTTGAAGGATGGAAATGTTTTTCTGTGTCCAGCATCAATTGTCTTGAGTATGAAATACAGTCATGGCTTTTTTATAGTTTCTTAAAGGATCCTGTGGGATAAATCAATCTTGTTTTTAATTCTAGTTCAAATAATGAAATAGGGTTAAAGATTATGTGGTTTAAATGTAGTTTTTAGACGAAGCTGCTATAAATAACTATCATAGTAATGATAATAACTATAAAAATTACTTATTTATTTCCTAAGTAGTTCAATATAGTGAAACCAGAGGTCCTATATGTAGAGCAGAGAGGTGACTTCTTTTACAGTGCTGTTATTCAGACCATTAGAAATTCTATAGTAGCTTTCACATTTAGAAGCCTAATATTTTTCAACTAATTAAACACGAAAAAGACATGTCAACTCCTGTTAGGCTGAGTTTTTATTGTGAAACTCTGCTTATTGGCATCTTTCAGTACACTTCTATAGTAAGAGGGGCTAAGAAAGACAGGTGGTATTTTCTTGCACTGTTTGCATTTCATTTTATTACCTTAAGAGCAAATATTCCATGGATGCGACTGTGGGCTCGGCCAGCTATCACTGAATCTGTCAAGGTAAAAACAGGAGATTTGAGAGATTAGTTGTTCCAAATTCCCCATAAGTCAGTGGTGGAATGTGGAGCAAGTCAAGAAAATGCCATGGTTCTAGTTCCATACTGTGAACACAAGGCTGTGTTTGGTTTATACCACTAGAAGAAGTGACAGCTGTTGTAAACAATGTTTATGCATTTGTGAACTTTACCTTCTGGTGTTTTCCTTGATTTTGCTTTTGGCTGGTACTGTTGATGTAGATTACTTGCATTAAAGTTGGCTGTGTGGAGGCTGTTCTAGTCAGGTCAAGTTCTGCCAAAAAGAGGAAAGGGCACTGCAATCAAAATAGGAAAATTAAGCTGTCAGCTTGTATTATGAATGTGTTTGAGAAAAAGCAGTTTCTGATTAGCATGCACTGATTTCCTTTTTATCTGTGAAAAATGGTGGGGATTTTCAGGCCCCCATAGTTCTTCCAGCATCTTTTTATTCAGAGGATTAATGGTTTTGCAGGGGAATGGGGACATTCACTGTGTGCAATGTCAAGGTGATAGGAAGAACAGAACTGAAACTGCCAAACCCAATGAATCTTTTTGGCCTGAGACTGTGGCATGACTGGATTCCCTGTGTCACTTACTGTGCTAGCTAGGAGTAGAGAAAGAACAGTATTTTCCTCTTAGAAATAGTATTACTTTTCTCCCAAGTTTACAGTGTTTCTTTAGCAACTGAAGAGCTTCAGAGGGAGCAGAGAGTGCCTGCTGGGATTCCTGTCCTTACTGTGAGCTAGAAATCTGCTTTGTGTAGACTGACAGATCTCTGAACTGTGCCAAGGTGATCGTGTTTATAACCATCTTGGAGGTTATGTGTAAATGATAAAGCAATGCTTGGTGAAGGACTGGGGCCCCAGTTCTACATGGTTTTGAGCTTTTCTCCAGAATATCACTGTAACTACACCAAATAAAGATCTTCTGTGTTATACTGAAATGCTTGTGTTCATGGGATGAGTTGGAAAAGCAAGGGGTTGTAAGGGCTAAATGATGCATGGTTATTTGAAGGGGTTATGTGTTGTTTTGTTTCATGCTCCCCCTCCCCTTTCTGGAATTTCACAGAAGTATGGATCAAGAAGTACTTGCAGTATCACAGAATCAAAGAATAGGTTGAGTTGGAAGAGACTTTTTACAAGTCATCTGGTCCAAACCCCAAATTTCTTGGAATTCCTGTTGATTGTACAATATTCTGAAGAATATTGGATACTACTTTAGTCATAATGGAAGTGACCCATCTGGTGATTCTAACGATTTACAGCTTTTGCTCTGTATGTATGAAATTTGAGGTTTATTTGCAATTTTAGATCAGTGTTTAGGGAAGAAGGCAGTTCACACTGCTGGTTCAAATTATTCTTGTCTTACCTTTTCTATTTGTTGCTGAGACTGCTTTATAAATTAACAGTTCCATAGAGGTTGTGTCCTTCTTAAGTCGTACCCACTACAGGAGGATGTGCTGATAAAGAAGTAACACAAGGAAATGTAACACCCTGTTCTTCTCCCAACAGAAACTTATGAAGATTTTGAAACAAGAGTCATCGAGGTAAGCATTGCAAACCCTCTCAGGGACTTAAAAAAATTATCACTACTTTATATTGACCTTGCAATTATTTAACAAGTCTTTGCTAAGTCAGTATTACAGCAGTAGGAATGAGTCTGGTTTTCTATTTCAGCTGCATGACGTGTACAAGCATAACCTATGAGAAAGTGAATTCCTTTGTCTATTTAATCGAGAGAGGAGGGTTATAAGGAGCATTTTCTTAACAAAATTGCCTGATTCACAACAGCTCCTTGTCTGAAAGTTAAAAGAATGATCAGGCAAGTCAGAGGCTGAGCTACCTGACAGCTCTACTCCAGAAAAGCATCTGAGGCTTCTCTCCTGTCCTCATAAATGTGCAAATGGGTTCCTTTGTCCTTGATTATCTTTCTGCATTTTGCTGAGATGACCATCAGTTGGAATTCTATCTAGTGGCTTGAGTGTTTTCTAGGTTAATCCAGATCTTTGCTTGTGGCAGTGGGTTTTAGTATCTTCTGAGACATGGAAAACAATGGTGCTGTATTGTAATCTCAGTCTGGGTAATTAAAAGTCATGAGTTGGTTTCTATTTTTTTTTTTTTAAATCCTGCAGAGTGGAAAGATATAAACTGTTTTAGATGTCTGCTGTAAAAAGGATAAAAAGCAATGGATATAAATAAAAAGCAAAGTAAATTTAGACATAAAGAATGACTTGCAAATGGGAATTTGAATACTGGAATGGGTTGGGAGTATATGGGATGTCTGTCATTGGAGCTTTTTAAAAACAAGTTCGATAATCTGTCAGAAGGGATGGGGAGACAAAATCTGTGACCTGTTAACCCATTTTCTTATCTCAGTGGGTTTTTGGAGTGAACTGGGCTTTGACTGATACAGCAAAGACCATTTGGAGCACTTGGCCTTTAGCTGAGTCTGTGTTTGAAGGCCATTTGTAATAATTGAATTGCACGGGAGCTGCTCCTAAAAGAAGTGGTTTTTGTCGCCGAGCCCTGCAGATGGCAGTGCCTGCTGTCACCTGAAGGGGCCCATTGCAGAGCAGTGAATGTTGGTCTGCTGCTGTGCCATGTCACAGCTGGCTGTCATTTTGGATGCCACAGCAGGGGAGCTTGCCCTTCCGTGCTGGCAGAATTATTTACAAACAGCAAAGTTGAGTGGCTCTGCAGCGGTTGCATGTGCTGTAGGAATCTGTCTCAATGCTTCAGTACATTTGATCAATAAAAAAGCTTTTAGAAGCAGGCTGGGCTCTGCTGTTACATGAGATTGCCACACATATGAACAGAGAAAGTGGAGAGCTTTTACAGAAAAATAGCAGCAGCAGCAGCAAAACATTCTATATTCAAAGTCAGCAGTGAGCTCAAGCTAATTGAGTCCTATAATTTTTTGATAACAAGTACAAGTTTTGAAATAAATAGATCATTTTAGCATTCCTGGCTTAAATAGGTGAGAGACATGCTGCTATTTCTGTATGTGCTTTCTATTATCTTTAGCTTCACCACAGTACAGAAGATTAAAATAATGTTTGCTGGGAAGTTGTGCTTCACAGCAAGAAACTCCGAGCCGTTTTTAAAGGACTGCTTTATGAACAAAGGTACAATAGGCCCTTTCTGTTGTGATTATGCTACTGAAAAGGCTGTGCTCTCTTGCTAAGAAAAGAGAGAAATTGCTTATTGAAGTGTTTTCTTATAATGTAGAAACAGAAAAGCTGTAATTTGATTCCTCCTGACTGTAAAATAGAGTATAGGCAAGCTCAGATTTTCATGTAAACTAGAACTGAAGTTGTCTTAGAGAACTTGGGTTACCTGTTTCTTATTTTCCCTGCCAGCCTAAGGCACATTTCTTGTTCTGCTCATATCTCACACATAAGAACAATCTCTTTAAATAGAGCTGGTGGTAATGCTTAACTGGTGTCTAACATAATATAATCACAGTGGTAATTAACATTTACAGGTGTAGCTGACATGTGCCATTCTTACTTTCACTGGAAGGCTTCCTTTCATGTGTCATCCACCCTGAGATGAATTTTTCTTTTATGTTTCTCCAAAATGAACATGGAAACAGCAAGAAAAAGTAGCCTACATGACATCCTGTGCTGTGACAGTAATTGCCTTGTAGTGCAATTAAAATTAGGAAGTGAGACCTAGTGCTCAGTAAGGCCTGGAGGCACAGAACATGAGGTCAGTGGCCCTTTGAGTCTCTCATGAAGGGGAGCTTTCTAAGGGAGAAGATAAAGTTATAAATAATGCCCTTTGCAAAAGACAGATCTCCAAGGGGTTTTGTCCAACACTGAGATTGCCTGCTGCCAGATGTGAAAACTGGGCTTGGTGGTCACTTACTGGTTTGTTTGTGCTTTTTTGTTTCCATTGCCTGTTTCTCATGAAGGCAACTTGAAGAATTTTGTGCAAGCATGGCTCCATTTTAGCAGGGTCAATGCAAGCTTTCCAGTGTCAGAATAGCTCTCTTTTTAAGCCAGATAGTGAAAGTATGGTACTATCATTTTTAAACAAACAAAGAAACAAAAAACCTCAGTGATTTGTGTCTGAGTGTTAAACTACAGAATGCAAAGTAGCTTTAAGTGTGCTTGTCTCATTTCATTTGGATCACTCAGATTTGCAGAGCAACATAACCTGTAAATTGAAGTTCATTTTATGAGCTTGCTAAACAGGAAAACAAGCACTCAGTCCTTTTTGTACTGACTAACCTAGCACAGGAATTCACTAGTTCATCATTTAATTAATGAGGTTTCTAACTCAAAAGTTGTCCAGTTCATAACGTGTAACTCTCACACCTGTGAGGAAAACAGTTGCCAAACCAGCAGTGTCCATCCTTCCTCCTCTGTCCTGGTGCAGGTGTGGCCCTGGGAAACACCTCTGTCATTTATGTCATCCAGCTTGGAAATGTGGTCTGTGCCACTGCCATGAGTTAGGGCACTCTGAAGAACTGCCAGAAACACGATATAAAAGGATGGTGGCTGCAGGGGACGGAAAGCTCTGGGTGGCAGTGGCTTCATAATGGCTTTTATGCCTTCCTGGACGTCTTGTTTGCCTCATTGCTCTCACTTTGACATGAGGGAGCTGCTCCCAGCCTACATGAGGCCTCTTCTTCTTGGCTCATCTTGGTAGACTTGCAACTTGTGACAAAAAGAATATTCTTTAATGCCCAGCCTAAACCCTTTGTTTCTTTTTATAAGTCATTGGAAATGGTTTTCTAGCTATTGTTTTTGCAAAGGGTGCAATAAAAAAGGCTTGTGAAAAAGAAATGCTGCATGAAATGACAGTGTCTGAGATCCGTCATTTGACAGCCTTGACTGGAAAATTATGTGGTATAAAGGATACCCTCTGAGTAATGATTTACTTCTAATGAGATGTTGCCTCAAAAGTACTTTAAGGGTATTTGTAGGCTCTAGATGTTGCTTTTAGAACTACAGGGAAGTTTTCTGTTCCCTGGATGATACTGACAGTGTCTTTAGACTGACAATGAAAATTTCATATAGTTTTAAGATAGGACCTGAAGTCACCTCTCACAGGAAAAAATGAGAGGTCAGAGCTGTGCACTATTTCTGATACTCTTGGAGTTCTCAAAGCTTTTGGCCTGCCCTAAAAGTAGAGTTTAGGAATGCTACCTTCAACTGGTTCTGTTTAATAAATAGTTAATGATTTTTATATCTTACCTGTCAGCCTGTATGGAAGGAATAACTGGCATTTGGAACACGCAGAAGCTTTTAAGTGATTTTTAATTTGGCATAATTATCCATCATCCTTTGAAAAGGAAACAAAGCTGTTTCAGATACAGAGTGACTTTGAGATACGTTATTGGGGGGGTCAATCCAAAGGATCTGTACTCAGGTGGGAGCTGTAGTGTGAGAGAGGAGAGAGAGGAGCAGGTTGAGGTTATTAGTGCTGCTTGTGTTCGTGTGAGCGCTGTTCATTTCTGTTCGTGTTGACTTGCAGGGCTCAGTGTGGGATTGCATTCCCATCCTTCTGTAGGGGTACCTGGATGGGGAGAGCACCTCCTCCTTTGAGGGTGCAAGGTTAAGGACCATTTCAGTGTGAGCATTGCAGCTGGGAGATGTTCTGCCGTTGTGCTACAAATCTGCTCTGCCCTTGGTGCGCAGAACGCTGACAGGGGCATGATGTAGCTAACATGGGTTTGGGTTTTGTTTACAAGTTTATTACTCAATTCTTCCAGGTGACTGGATTCCCAAACCTTTTAGCTGTGCCCCTGAGCCTCTCTAGGCTCACTTGCATGGAAGTGCTTTTCTTCCAGCACTGCACCCTGCTCTTGTTTTGTCTCCCCTTGTACCTTGGAGAAGAACTGGCACCAGAGGTCCTTAGAGCATGAGGGGATCAGCCTGTGCAGACACTCTTCTCTGCATAACAACAGCAAAAGGGCAGCAGTGTCAAGGGTGTGGCCTAGAGGTGGCAGGTTCCCAGAAATCATGACCAGAATAGGATTTCTAGAAAGGAGGGATTTCCAAGGGCAATCAAGTTGGCCAGTCATTTATTCTGCTTTCACAAAAACAAAACTTCCAAGGAAGTGTTGGATTTTGACTCTTTTTCTAACCAAGTGACTTACTTCCACATTGCTATTTCTCCTCTTAATAAATGTTTGAGGTGGTTTCATTTTTGTTTTGAGGTGCTCACAACTCTTCCCCTCAGTTCTAGAAAGCAAGCTGAGTTTGCAGTATCACCACTGAATGATGGATACAAGGAGACAGGTAATTTGAGGTACATTGTGATTTAGGTTGAGTGTGTGTTGCATCTGCTTTCAAAATTTAAAAATTAAAAATTAAAATTAAAATTGATTTAAAAATCAATGTAACTTGAGTGGCAATCTGATACCTAGGGGTAGTTGTTGTCTTGGTTTCAGTCACTTTTCAGAGGCTGGGCTGTCTTAAAAGTGGCACGTTGTTCATTTTGCATTAATTAATTCCAGTGCAGTTGGATGATGGACTTGAACATCCTGCTCTGTTTCCCAGGGTGGAAGAGAAGCATTGCTGAGCACCTTTGCTATAAGGAGGCGTGGGGCTGTGTTATGGAGGATCTAAGGATGGTGTTCCAGCAGCTGTGACTGCCTGGGTACATTAACAAGCTTGAAAGGCCCTCACAGCGTTTCAGGAGATGCAGTAGCCCTGACTGTGATGAGGCTGAACACATTTTCCTACACAGCTGCTCAGAAAGAGCCAACCAGTGCAGTTTGAGGAAGGCTTCTGGAGAAGCTCCTTGCATGTGTCTTTATTGCCACATTCTGGAAAGGGAGAGGAATGATCCACGAGGAGGTTTCTACAAACATCACATCCTTTATTTTTGACGTGCTGACTCTATTTTTGTACAGATACCCACTGAGATTGGCAGCAGAAGATAAAAGTATGGGTAAAGCAAAAATAGTATTCTCTTGATGCTCCTGGAGAGATGACTCTGCTTCACTCTCTTTTCTTCCATTATCATTTTGCATTTTCTGTAAATAGCCTGTTTCCACAGGCACTTTCATCTTATGGGGCATGGCTTTTTAGCTTGTTCTCGTAAGCAATGAGTTTGAAGAAAGAAAAATAGCTTGGAATAAGCAATTGGCAAGGCTGATATTTCTTCAAAGTGCTCTCGAATGTGTGTGCACCTTGATTTAAACAGCATCTTTATTTTAATGAAAGCAGGGTGGAAATTTTCAAACCCTAACCATAATCTGTACCTGGTGAAGGCACTGGAATTTCGGGGCGGGGGGGGGGTGTTGGTTTTGGGGTTTGAATTTTTTTGTTGGTTTTTTTGGATTTCTTATGGTGAATTTTTGTAAGAATGTTTAAACCATGACTAAGTGTTTTCTAATAATCTACTTTCAGATGTATAACACTACAACCAGAGTAGCTTACTGAAGAATTACATGTAGGGAAAAGGATTTTTATATATGCTATGTATTATCTTTTTATACTTTAGATATAATTCATGTATTACATGCAGCATATAAACGATATCTCTATGTTTAAATAAACATATAGTTCAATATATAAACAAAACCAAGGGAACTAGAACAGATGGACAAAGGATCTCAGATTGTTGCCCCAAAATTGGGTTCTCTCACCCAGTGTGCAGGAAGCCAATCCACACAGAGTTGAGCTATTTGATTTATTTATAGTTCTCCTCGAAAAGGGGTGCTGTGGGTAAAGCTAGCACACTGAAAGCCAAAAATACAAGCATATTTATAGTTTGATTATTTGCAGTTCTACATAATGAATCTACATCACTGCTTGGCTAAGCTGCTCCTTGCTTAGCTGTCTCTCACCTGGATTTAAGGGTACAGCCCATTCTAAATTCATGTTCAGTATTAGGGGTCTCCACTCAGAGTCAGGTAGCCTCAGCTTCAGAGGTGTGGTTTTCACATCAAAATGAGCCAAGTTCACCAAAGGACACAATCTGAAATATTTCTAAACCCCAGCAGTCCGAAGCTGGTTTGGGCTGACGTGTAACCGGTCTCTTCCCTTTATCTCATCATTTTAGTGACCTTTTACCACATTCTGCATTCTTCAGGTCAAGCTGTTCTCCCTTTTCCCAGAACATGCTCTCCCTCCCACCTGTACATCTGTCTCTTGTCCACATCAGGATGTATTAGACCATAAAAGGTGGGGACTGTAAAGCAGTGACTTGCTTATAAAATCATAGAATATTATGAGTTGGAAGGGACCCACAAGGATCATCAAGTCCAGCTCCTGGCCCTGCACAGGACGCCCCAACAATCACACCACGTGCCTGAGAGCATTGTCCAAACACTTCTTGAACTCTGTCAGGCTGGTGCTGTGACCACTGCCCTGGGAAGCCTGTTCCAGTGCCCAGCCACCATCTGGGTGAAAAACCTTTTCCTAATATCCAACCTAAACCTCCCCTGACACAGCTTCAGGCCATTTCCTTCTTCTTCCCCTCTCTTAAATGAGGTCCTCTTTTCAGCAGCTGTCATCCCTGTAAGAAGACTGCCTTCTGCAGTGTGCCAGTAGATTTCAATCCTAAATTTTAATTCATGTAAAGCAGCAACAGACCTTGAGCAATTCCTGGGAGTGCTTCTAAAATATCTTAAAATATGAAGAGGGCACTTTAACATTAGTATCACTTTCCAATTTTTTCCCATACTTTTTCGTCATGCTCGAAATCACACACGAAGCTGGCGACATTAGAGCATTATCTGTTGTGCAGCTAAACACAGCAGAGGGGTTACTTTCATGGATGTGCACTGAGGTAACTTTTTCTCTGAGTGTGGATTTTTAACAATCTTTATGTATTTAATGCCTTGAAGCCAGTGTCCCACTGCAGATGATACCCATTGACAAAGACAGTAGAGATATTGTAAGTGTATACTACAGACCTCTAATGCCTTTTTTGGCAAATTTGACACTATCTTAAAAAAAAAAAAAAAAGAAAAGCTAACAAAGCCCAAACCATTTGGACTGTATAATAACAAGAAGCTTTGTGTTGTTTTTTTTTTCTTCAGGTGAGAAATGTGTTTTGTATGAAGGCAAAGGAAGGCAGAAAAAAATCAGTACGTGCCTTAGTGGTTGTTGGAAATGGTAAAGGAGCTGCAGGTATGTGCGTTTGTTGCATGTACAAGGTAACATCTGACTGATGATGGGATAATTTGTGGGAGCTTGAATAAGACAGCTGTGTTCATGGTCAACCAGAGTTTTGCAGAACTTGGCTTGTGTGAAAGATTCAAGGCCTCGTGTGTTCCTCCAGCTGAATTTTGTTTGCACTTTGGTGTGGAGGAAAACTTACAGAGAGAGGAAGGTGGGGTTCTCTTGCAGAAAGATGTGTTACTCTGAAAAAAACTCTTCCTACCTCTTCTTTGGAAAGCTTCTTCATGGAACATGTTATCACTGTAATCCATATGTCCTAAATGATTGAACTGAAGTTGTCCCAGGCTTTTTTTCTTCATTTCCTTCTTTATTTTTAAACAGAGTGGACTGGGTTTTTTTGTGTGAAGCAATCACCACTATTCAATTGTTTGAAACAGAGTTTGGTCAAACACACAAAAACAACTTAAGCCTTTTTTTTTTCCTTTGACAACAAGCAGTTGGCATCCAGATGTTAGATGTTCATAACTCCTAAACTGTTTGTGATTTTCTCTGAACCACTTTCTGAGTATGACCTGTGCAGTGGAGTGGAAATTTAAATGCTAAACGTGGCTGTGAATTTCTCTGGTTTTTTCCCCTTTTCTTTCTGAAGGTCATCTGCATCATCTGTTTCTCAGCAATAAAATGCCTCTCTCTGTCTTGCAGGTTTTGCAGTAGGGAAGGCAGGTGACAGGATGAATGCTTTAAGGAAAGTACGTGGATTGAATATTTTTTGCTTGACGACGATTACAAATAATTCGTACCTACGCTTATGGGTTTTTTCCTAATAATCAGTATAATTTGTAGTCTTTGCAAAGAAGTAAGTCCATGTGTTTGCTTTGTCTGTCTTGAGACAGATAATCATAGAATGATTTAGGTTAGGAAAGCCCTTTAGGATAGTCCAGTCCAGCTGTTGATCCCACCCTGCCAAGCACCAGCAGCCCATGTCCCTCAGTGCCCTGCCTGCACATCTTTCAGACACCTCCAGGCATGGTGACTGAGCTACTTCACTGGCAGCCTGTTCCAGTGCTTGATAACCCTTTCAGGGGAGAAATTTTTCCCATCCAAACCTCCACTGGCATGATTTGAGGCCATTTCCTCTCATCCTGCCACTTGCTATTGGGAAAAGAGACCAACCCCCACCTCACTAAAATCTCCTTTCAGGTGTCTGTAGGGAGCAGCAAAGTAAAGCTGTCCCCTGAGCTTCCTCTTCTCCAGACTAAACATTTTCATTTCCATGGAGTTTAGATGTGGCAAATCTGTTTTCCTGAGTTGTTTTTTCCTTTCTTTTTTTCTATCTAATTAAGTGAATAATGATCGATTGCAGATGCTTAGCAGAAAAATTCAAGGAGAAAAATGTTCTCTGCTCTTATTCCCTAGGCAAAGAATAAAGCAATAAGCTCCTTACACTTTATAGAGATGTATCAGAACCACACAAGTAAGTATTATTCTTTCAATGGAAGCACTGAATATACCAGCAAGAACTGGTTGCAACTACTTGCAGAGCATAAAAAAATGTTAAATAAAATTTGTCTGATCTGATGCATTGTAATTCTTGCCAGCCTGGTCTAGTTGAAGGTGTCCCTGCACATTGTGGAGGGGTTGGGCCAGCTGGCCTTTCAAAGGTCCCTTCCAACCTGAACAATTCCATGGTTCTGTGCTTAAAATTTGGATACTTCATAGGATTTCAGGCTCTTAATAGCAGGATTAGATCTTTTCTGGCACAGTTTGAGTTAAGGAAGTCAAATACTGTCAGGGCAGTTTTCTTTACAGTGAACTCCCGTGCTTTTCCTCTTTCTGTGTCAAAGGAGAGGACTCCCTGCTGGCTCAATCCATGCATGCTGACCCAGCAGCCAGGGAGAACCTGGGCTGGAGGGTCAGTCTGATGTTTCCTGGTAGTTTTTTGTTAGTACTCTGTATGGAAAATCCAAGAATGCTGATGCCTGTGGGGAAATCTCAGGTTAAAAGCTGAATTATTAAAAAATGTGAGTTAAATTGCATCGTGTGAGCTCAGCTCAGAACTAAATGAGGCTCATTGGAGGCACACCTACCTATTTTTCAATAGCAACATGGTATTCACAGATATTTCAACACTCAGAATCTATTCCAGAAATCTACCTAGATTAATCTTTCTCTTTAAAGAATTCAGGAGGGAGTACAATCAGCTGCACAGTTCAGAAAAAGAAAGGTGCTAGCTACAGCTTTTCTAGAAGGAGGAATTTACCTGTAATGCCTTTTTTTCCCCCCTCTCCAGTTTACCACGACATTTCTGTGAAATTTAAAAGGACAAAAATCCGCATGAAGAAGCAAAACAAAGGTAATTAAAGGTGCCTGGAAATTTTGAAGTTTTATTACTTACTGACTGGTATTTATTTGATGAAGTTAAACTTACGTAGTGTCTAGTCTACCATGTTCTAAATGTTGAAAATGATCAGTCATTTCTCTTTAGAAATACCTGCTGTTGCTGACACGGCTTTGCTCTTGCAAATTGGGATTTGTCCCTTTTACACTGGTGGGAGCTCTCTCACTCTTCCTAAGTGTAGTTCCTTCAGTTCTAAATTACCTAGAATTGGACCCTGGTCCTGCTCCAGCCGCTGCTGGGTTTGTACAGAGCTGTAAATTCTCACACCCCTCCAAGTCCAGGTCTCCCTTTCTTTACAGCCATGGTCGTTGTGAAGTCAGTTTCATCTTCCTGGAAGTGGCACCTGTGATTTCCTGATAGCTCATCAGTTAGGGGAGGTGGTTTTTTTCTTTTCCTTGTCTCTTTGGGTTTTTTTCAGATCTGTGTCTCTGTATATTTTGTTTCTGGTTTCCCCTTTCTCCCTCAGTTTCCTAACTGACAAGGTCTCCAATCAGATAACTTCACTAGAATAAACATTCTGGCCCTTTTCTGCTGCTTTCCAGCCATTTGGCCCCCAGGATGGATTTTTTTTTTTTGTCTCCTTTGCTCGGCAGCAGCAAGACTGTCCTGCAGTTTTTAAAGATTGTTAAAGCCATGTGAACCAAACCTCTCTGAAGTAAAATTAGATTCCCCAAAAATTGACTCCTCCGTTAAAACCTGGCAAGTCTAAGAAAGCATTTGCAATTAATGCCAATGTACTACAGTTATGCACTGGAGCTGTTACAGTCTCCATCTCTGTGATGGAGATGGATGCAGATGACACACAAACCTCTGTCGTGTTTGTGGATTTTGAAAAATGTTTGTCTCTCCTTCGCTCTGTGCCACTAAAATGATGACAAAGTGTAATTCATTCCAGTTGCTGGGCCAGGAAATGGGAAGTGATGCCTCTGCACAGCTCCTGGAGCCATTTTTAGCGTCTAATGTGTTCTAACATGCTGGGTAACAAAAATAAC
Organism: Lycocorax pyrrhopterus obiensis; assembly: GCA_014706295.1. Taxonomy (NCBI): domain Eukaryota; kingdom Metazoa; phylum Chordata; class Aves; order Passeriformes; family Paradisaeidae; genus Lycocorax; species Lycocorax pyrrhopterus. The sequence continues at coordinate 1,751,370 of JACSVZ010000004.1, forward strand.
AAAGCAGAGATCTCAGTGCTCTCTTCTGAGTAAGTTGTGTGCTTACAAATGATCACACAATGCTAATTTATGGGTTTTTTTCCCCAGGGTATGGTCTCCATTGCCACCGAGCCATTATCACCATCTGCAGGCTGATTGGCATTAAGGACATGTATGCCAAGGTCACTGGATCCAAAAACTTGATTAACATCACCAGAGCTCTCTTTAGAGGCTTAACCCTGCAGGTGGGTGCATTCCCAGTGTCCATTAGGTATGGGGACAGAAGGGATGGGTGTTGTAATAGTTTGTGGGCAAACAGTTTATATTCCAGGCTTAAAATGGAGTAATCTTACAAAGAGCAAACACAATCAGCAAGAGGATAATTCCTGAGCAGTTTTATGGAGCTGTCCAGTCAGGAACAGCTGTGTATAACTCTGCCTGTTCCACAGCCAGGTGTCTGCAGGGGATATCTGAATTCCTGGGCTTTCATTTGGTGTGGTTTTGGTGACCACTGAGAAGTCCTGGGCAAGAAGGAATTGTGGGCCAGCTTCGGTTGCTGCTGCTTGTTTGTGTTCTGAGTTCTCGTTGCCCAAGGACTGAAGCCCCAGCTGCTTCTGTTGCTGCTGTGATTGAGATCTCTGAGGTCAGTCAGGGAGGTGGTGTTGTTTCCTCCACCTCTGAGTGCTCATCAGTGGAAATGTCTCTGTCTGAGCCAGCTGCCTGGAGTTGATGGAAAAGCTCCAACATGCAGCATTTCATCCTGCTTCCCTTAAACACCAGCCTCAGGATGAGTCAGCCCTTTGGAAATTCCTGGTTATCTCATTTGTTTGCAGTTTTGGTGGCTGCCAAGATTTAGCTGCTTCCATTCCCAATACAGCCCTGCAGAGCCGTGGCTGTCAAATCTGTCACCCTGTCCTGGCCAGCTTTATCAGTTCAGCCTCAGGAGGTGAGGGAGTTGTGATCCTCTTTGCCTGATGAGAGTCACAGGTCTCACAGCTTAGCAATACCTGAGGGCAATCAGACTTGAGGAGGTCTGGCATTGTGTTTTCAGTGCATTATTTCTGAGCATCTCCCACAGAAAGAACAGGAGAAGGGCCTGCTGTATAAATCATTGCTTTGAGAGTTACGCACTTGATATGTTTTCTTGACTGCCCTGAATGGGGAAAATTTCCTGTCAGCTGTAAACATCTATTTTGTGAAACCTGAGTGTTACCAAAACACCTTGTAGGCATGGAAGAGGTGTAGCTGAAAATAATGTTACATTCATATCTTTGTATTAGCTAATACCACCTGGCAGGGCAGTAACAGGCACTTTTCTGTTGTCAAAGCAAAATCTATATCCACATAAAGGCATAAAAGTGTTCCTGCACAGTACCAACATGCCAACAGGCATGTTTATGAGCAGGATGTGTCTTTCCAGAATCAAGTTCCTCTGGGATGACATTGTAATGCTGATTCAGTATATCTGAGGTCTGGCTGTATGAATTTTTGCCCATGAAGATGAGCCCAACAAATCATTTCATTGACACAGTGCTTAAACTGTTTATTAGGAAATTGCTTTTTGGGGTGTTTCAGCCCCTACCCCATACACTGTGTAGATTTTGGCCTGAAGTAAAGCCACAGTGTGCATCATGGTTTTGGTTGTCTTTTCCCTGCCCTGCTCCCAGGAGACTCACCAGCAGCTGGCAAACCAGAAGAGCCTCTACGTGGTGGAGTTCCGGGAGGAGCAGGGCCCTCTGCCCATCGTGGTGGCCCTGCCCGAGGGGACTGTCCGGGAGGATCCTGAGCCTGAGGATGAGGTTCCAAACACGAAGCTGGAGTGGAGGGAGGTGAAAGAAGCCCAGGGAATGCTGAAATCTCCCTGGGCAAGTGTCAGACGGGCGGCATCTTAACAGCTTCGGTCCCTCTGTGTCTCCAGCTCAGAGGTGCAGCTGGCAAAGCCCAGCACAGACAGGGTGTCTAGGCTTGGTTTTCAGGGGAGAGCAGCAGGAGCTCTCTCGTGCCATCCATGTCACTGCTGCCATCCAGGAACACTGTTCGGTTTCCCACAGTTCTCCTGACCACTGTCCGAGTGGGAATGTTCAGATGGAAACAGTCGGTGAACGTGTCTGGCTTCAAGCATGCATTTACTCCATTCCAGAAGATGGTTTTTAATCAAGAGCTCCCATGTTTCTTTCACAAGCTTTGGGGAAACTGTTGAAAATACAAGATGGTGAAAGCAATAAAGAATCATCAGAGTGGGTTTAGTTTGGGTTTGTCTGGGTCCCTTTTTTTTTGCAAAGTGCTGGTGTCTGGGAGATCCCAAAGCAAGCGGCAAGTAGTGGGAGTTCATGTGCATTCCCGAGGCTCAGGAGTTAAATTCTGTGCCTCCCAATCTGTGAGTGCCTGTCATGGCATTTCCCCAAATGCCAAAAGGTGCTTGGGCCACCTCTTCGTGGGAGAAAATACCTTAGAAATCCTTGGAGACCAGCCTGGGAATTTACATTTGAAGTTCTGATGTTAAAGACATGTAGGAGCAATGTTTTACATTGATTTCAACGCAGGTTTCTAAAGACAGCAGTTGTGTATATATGGACAGGCAGGGTGAATTTAATTGAGTTTTATCTCACTCTTACAATGAAAATTCTAACTCCAAGGCCATGCCTGCTGAGCAGTGGGATGAAGGCTTTTTTCCTGTTTGCCAGGTAAGTCTAAATAGGCCTTCAGTAGGATTGCCAGGTGTTCAAGTTGCAAGCTTCCTTGTCAGCAGCACAGCAAGCTGCTGTTGGGGAATGTGTGCTCACATTCAGCTTGCATCCCTGCTGTTGAGCTTAGGTCCCTACATAAAATAATCTTTTGTGGCTTTACTGTTCCCACAAGTTTGTTCCTGTTAACAAAGGTGCTTGTGTAGATGTTTTACCCAGCACACAGACTGCTCATCACTCACAGAGCTGACTGTAAAATGAGAAACTTCTGCGTTTTCCAGGGAGCTGGCCACAGTTTTCTATTAAAAATCAAATTCTTCTCCTGCAATTCAGGAGAAGATGGAAGTTCTCCTAGCTCACTGCATTGCTGGAGGCAAGGTATCCAACATGCAAATATTTGGAGAACAGTTAACATGGTGGTTAAACCACTTAGTCAAGCAAGAGCAACCAAGATTACAATCTGGGCATAGTTAATGAATATGCCTGCAAACTTGTTTTTAATAGGAACTGAGGCTTTGCCTGCCTTCAAGTGCATAGATTGCTTTAACTAGCATGTAATTGCCTGCTCTCTAGAGCAGATGCCTGCAGCCCTCCTTGTCCTGCTGAGGAAGCTGGAGAAGAGCAGAGATGGGAACTCCAGTTACACAGCCAGATGAAATCTGGTGGTGGCTGCAGGGGCACAAGAGGCCCAGTGTTTCAGCAGTGTGAATGGGACTTGTAAATGCTCTGAAAAAAAGCCTGATTTGTGGCTTTTTAAATGGGCTGATCCACCCCATGCCCTGCATTTGCTCAGGGATTCCCAGATCCCCCCAGACTGGTACCTCCCCATCCCAGGGACTCCCTTGCAGATGTAACTGGAGGGAGCAGCTCTGCAGTGCCTGTGGTCAGCACGCTGCAAGGGCCAGCCTTGCCACATCCTGGGGAGCCATTCCCTTGACGCCATGGAAGTGTCCCCAAGGGAAAGGCTTGCTAGCCTGCAGTGTCCATCACGCCCCATGTTTCCAGCAGTGACAGCAAGTTCTCAGGCCAGTGCTGCCTTCAGGGCTCTCTGTGGGGAAGAGATGTGCTGCACACGTGGGCTGTAGGTCCTGGGAGAGTCTCTGAGCTCCAGGCAGCATCTTTCCCTTCAGGAAGCGTTGGGGCTGTGCCATTTCCCAGACAGCTCCCTTGGGCTGCCCAGCTTCCAGGGCATGTCAGTCTCCAGGGCTGTGTTGCGATGACAGGAAAGCTGGGCGTGTCTCCTTTGTGTCCTTTTCTCTTCTTTCCCCCGTGCAGAGAAGGTGCACCTTGCAGCAAGGCAGCAGCCACCCCTCACTGGGCCACTGTCCCGTGCTGGGGCCCTGCAGCCCTGTGCCAGGCAGGGACACCCCTCACCCTGCGAGCTGCTCAGCTGCGTGGGCTCGGACTTGGGATCACACCAGGAGGGTATCAAAGTTCCAGCACTTCTTATCAGTTCATTCCTGACCCTCTGCCCGGCCCTCCCCAGGCAGAGGCTCAGCCCAGGTGACCCTGGGGCCACAGAGCCTCCTTCAGTGCCCCTCCCAGGCGGTCCTGAGCCCATGGACACTCCATGCCAGCAGCACCTGGCTGTTTTTCCCCAGCAAGGCTGGGCTGATGCTGTGGGGGAGGCTCTCAGCAAACAGGGTGGGGACAGAAGGACACGGAGCAGGACTGGTGCAGACCGGTGTGAACTGGTGTGTGGCGGGCAAAGCAAGGCAGAAGGGATGAGATTGGAGCCGTGCCAAGCATGGGCTGTAAATGTGATGGCCACAGGGACATGAGGGGACAGGCAGCGCTGCTGGGTGGCACACCTGGGCACAGGAGGAACAGAGACAGCTCATCCCAGGGCCCAGGGCAGGGCTGCAGGTCCCTGCCTCTGTAAACACGCCCAAGCAGAAAGGCATCTTTGTGTTCCACTGCCACATTCAGGGGCGTTCGTGGAACCTGGGCACCAACACCCCCACACACACCCCATGACGATGGGATGATGAAACCTGCTTGAACGGGTGGATGTTGAACTTCGGAGCCCTGTGCCATTGTCCAAAGTGCCTTTGAGTTCCCTCCCTGCTCTTAAAGGGGATTTCTCTTTCCACCTCTGTTGCAACCAGTTTGCTGTTGTCACAGTAACACAAGCAAAACAAGTCAGGCTGGTTTTCAGCGAGGAAAAAAAACCCATAAATGTTTTTTTTTAGTTTGCAATTAAAAAGCTCCAAACCAAACCCATGGTCACAGGTCAAAAGTTCCCTCGGGCATGAAGCAACAGAGAGGCCTCCAAGTCAACTTTATTTACCTCTTGTTTTCTAGTCCTTGTTGTTATCCAGGAACTTCAGACTTAAAATGGAAGCATTTTTTGCCCCACAAGCTGGAAGGGATAATTTGGTACCACTGTCTATTAGGCACCTCTAGCGTGTGAAAACATCCCTTCCTGGGTCTAAACCCCATTTAAATTGATTTCTTGTCATGGTTTAACCCCAGGTGGCAACTGATCTGCACACAGCCACTCACTCAGTCCCCGTGGTGGCTCTGCCCTGTCAGGGTGCAGTGCTCCTGGGGCTGTGTCTGGGTGCAGCAAAGGGAGAAAGAGCAGCAAGGACTCACCCGTGCTCAAAATCACAGCAAACCCATCTTTATTAGTGACAGTGTGGAAGTGCATGAGAGAGTAGCCATTCACCAAAAGCAGGAGTTGATTGCCTCTGCTTGTTGAGGATTCGATTCTGATCACCCATAGAATTCTCCTGCAGCCTGCAGCCCTTCCAGGCTGTGCTTTGTGGGGGGGGATCAAAGGCAGTGGTAATTCCTGGCGTTGTGGTTGTGCCTCAGAATTCAGCAGCACCCTTCAGAGGCTGCTATGATCCACATTGCTCCTGAGCCGAGCTAAATATTGTCCCCATTGCCCATCGCAAGTCAGAGAAGGCATTTTCAGAAACTGCATGAGAATATTAATTTGTACAGCGGGTTTAGGGCAGGAAACAGCCTGAAATGGGCACACAGCAATTAAAATGACACGGTTTCACACTCGTGCTCCTTAGTGCTGGTTGTTGATGTTTCCCCGGATACCAATAACAACTCTGGATGCATAAAGGTACAGTCCAGGGAGATTTTAGCCCTTTGAACCCAACTATACTATGTTTTTTAAAGCTGGATGGTTTTTTTTTTTATTTGGGCCCCAGCATCAAACTGTACCCAGCCTGTAAGAGACTGAAGGGAAACAGATTGTGCCAGGAGATTCCCTTCTCTGGCAGGCTCCTTGTCTTCGTCACCAAGATCCCACATAAAAAGCTGCTTGTTTATAGGATATACTTTAAAAAACAAAACCCAAACCCAGCGTGGAGACGGCAGTCATTGTTCCTGGGGTTGTTCAGGCTCTCAGGATGATTTCCATCTCAGGAGTGAGAACACCTTGTGGATCACATAAAGCAGGGTGGCCACAAATGCAAATACCTGTGATGGAAAAGCACAGCAGGCAGTCAGTGTTCTGTTGCACGGTGCCTTTCCAGCACTGAGCACAGCCCTCGTGACGTGCCCTATTTCTCACATGCCTGGGGACATCCGTGCATGGGGACACCACGACTCGTTTCTCTCCCCCCTCCCCAAATTGTTGATGCAAATAAGGATTTGCGCTTGAGGCCACTCCAGAGCCACCTCCTGGCGTTCCTTGCCCTCCTGCCAGGCACTCACCACGGCAGCAACGTTCTCCCTGTACTGCTCTGTCGAGGGCTCCTGGCCAAGAGCGTAGGTCATGTAGGCTTCCAGCACCGCGGCGCTGAGGTAGAACAGCGCTGCTGTCTCCTGGCAGACGACATCCTAAGGAACAGGGATCACACAGTCACCTCCAGGGGGGTCACGCTGCCCATACAGCCGTCCCCAGCCTGCAGTTTGGAGTGCAGCAGCAGCACCCTGCTCTGCAGGGCACAGCCAGGCAGGGGAGGCCCTGGGGTTTGTCACAGGCACGTACCAAGGTGACCCAGCAGCTGCTGCCGCCGCCGTGAGCCCCGCAGAGGTAGAGGCACAGGAGGGAGATGGTCATGATGAAGCAGAACACGGAGACAAACATCACCCAGCCCTGCAGCATGGCGTATGAGACCTTCGAGGATGCCACCAGGATCCACACAAGGCCCCCAAAGATCTGCAAGTCAAAGTGGGGGACAGGGTGAGCGTGGGATAAAATGACTTATCTGGAGCAGAGCCAAAGCCAGGTGTGCGTCTGGCACCGGCATTGCACGTGGCAATAGCCCTTGAGTTCTTCCCAGCCTCCACTTGAAACTGGGCATTTAGCTGGGACCATCTGCCACTGATCCTGACCCAAAAAAATCCTCACTGTAGCCCTGCCTCCTGGTGCCACCGCCACTCACACCCTCCCTACAGCAGTGTGCTCAGGAGGCTTGTTCAGACCCTTCTGAGGGCTGGTTTTAATGAACAGGGAGGCCGATTTAGGACAGGTGTGTTCGCTGCACACCCAGCGTGTCAGATCCCTGCCAGGAGCAGTGTCAAACCCAGCTCGCCTGCACAAACAGCACAGACACCTGCCCTCACAAAGGCCACGAGCAAATACCACCCTGAAAGGAGAGACCAGGCTGAGGAGAGGTTTGACTCTCTGGGTCGGGAAAATAAGCCTGAGGCTCCCAGCTCCTTCTTGGGAAGGGGAGCATGTATTGCTGCTCCAGCTCTTTGTGTCATTGGCTACACCAGAGCTGTGCCTGGTCCCAGCTGCTGGTGTGGGAGCAGGTGGGACCTTCTCAGCCAGCCTTGGGAGTTTGCCGTGGGTTTCCTGGTGGGACACAGGGACAGCTATGTCTACGCCCCACCCCTTCACCAGCAGACTCCCACACAAGAAGATGGGAGCGTGGTGTTCAGTGCTGGGAAATGTCTGGAGTGCAAGGGGTGCCTTGGCCCTGAAATGTGCTCAGTAGCTTTTGTGTGCCACAAATCAGCCCAGTTGTTTCTTGGGCCTGTGCAAAGTTTAGTCCGTGCAGCATCCTGTGGTGAGGAGCTCCTCAGCTGAACCCGCACTGTGTGGACCAGTGCTGCTGTGGGGAGCTCTCCCTCACCACCAGCCAGTCTGGGATCCAGGCACATGTCCAGAGGTAGGAGAGCCTTGCTGACTCTAGGGTCATTCTGACCCTTGTATGGCCAGTGTATCCCAGTCAGCATCCAAGTGCCAGCTCATACTCGTTGTGGCATTTCCACTTCCTTCCAGGCACTTTGCAAGTGGAAAGAAAGTTTCTGATTTATGATTACTCAGACAATGTTACATCATTTGTGTCACCCCATGGCTGCAGGAAAGTTCATTGATGCCAATTATGCAAATTGACACATTACATCAATTATGTGGCTGAGATGTGGCAAACGCCTGAATGAAAATGGATCTTCCACGGTGCTGCTGTTCTGGTGCCTCTTGTAACAACCACAGGCTGACACCTGAACACTAATCCAGTCCTTTCATTCACTCATGTGCTGACACAACGAGTGTGTTGCAGCTAAAAATCCCGGGGAAAAGCCTTATGGCTGCTCCATTAAAATCAAGCACAAATTATGGCAAGATACGAGGCTGGGGGAAGAATTATCACGGGTGACTTCCTACCACTCACCATCTCTCCTTCCTGCAGGCTGTGGTTACTCACTCAGAAAAGTCTGTTTGACATGGTTTGATTATTGACTTTGGTTTTATGCTGCAGACTCGTAAAAAGGAAGGAAAGATTAAGAGGCTTTCAGAAACTCACAGCAGGGTGTGGACAGCAGTCTAAGAAAAAAAGTTATCCTTTAAATAGCCTTTTACAACACAAACGTATCTGCTTCCAGCTTGTTTCAGCTTTTCCACATGGGTCTGGGTATCCACATGTGCAGAAAGTTCTTCAGGTTAAATAGATTACAAGAATTAAACTGAGCCTCACAGATTAAAAATGGCAGCTCTTAATCAGCCCATGCAGATGTGGCAATCATCTGAGCTGCAGGTAGGATCTTCCGAAAATTTCACAACTGTCTTAGGATTTAAAATGCCAATTTTGTTTTGTTTTGGTTTGGTTTGTTTCGTTGCTATCATCTTGGCCCATGGTAGGCAACCTGAGATTCCACTAAGGAATTGAGAAACTCTTTGTCCCTCTGAATGCTGTGATTCAAGGCAGCCACCTCCTTTGTACACAGCGGAGGTCATACAGCTGCACAGCCCGGAGTCTTCCTGGAGATGGAGAAATCCAGCCATGCAGCATTCCTCCTTCCTGGGTGGTTCCTGGGCCTTCAGGATGCACTTTTCCAGATCTTGGCCAAACCAAAGGACAGCGTGCTCATTTCAGCAAGCTGCCCTGCCAAACCCCCTGGAGACAGGGATTGCAAACAAACAGTTCCAGGGGAATAAGCATGCTGAGGCCAACAGCGGGCTCAGCACCAGGACTGACACAACTCATGGCAGGGGTAGCTGGCAAGTGTCTGCCCAGCCAAAACCTCCACAGGGACTTAAATATCCCCCTTCCTGTAGCTGCAGGAAACCTGGACCCTGCTCTCAGGCAGAGTCCAATAGGCATGAGCACGATTGGAGGGGCTGAAGCAAAGCCTTTCTCTCCATCCTCTTTGCTGTGTTGTCATCACCAGGAGAAAGAAGGAAATACCATAAATCCCAGGAGTGCGGACCAAGCTGGGTGACAGGAAAGGATTTGGTGCCAGACGACAAAGCTGAAGTTTTTAGCATGAAATAATCTGAATGCCATCCTACAATGCTCAGCCAGAGCTTTCAATGCTGGACCAAAGTGCTCAGAATTTGGAAGAAAGCCTCCCAAGCTCTTGTGTGAAGAGCAGGTTTCAGGAGCGGGGCAGGGGAAAAGGTTCAAGTTGAGACTTTTTGTATCTTTTAGCCCCTGCTCACAGCAACTGCTTTTGACCACATGTGCCAAGTCCATTACGATTGTGATCTCCTTCTGCTCAATGAAGTTACAATGTGGAAAGAAGTTACAAGGTGTTTGCTCACCCTTTGCTCACCCTTCCCTCGTCCCCACGCCCAGGTCCCGCACTCCGCACGGGCGGCTCGGGAACGCTGCACCCGAGCAGCACAGCCTCGGCTGGCCGGGCTCTTTGCTGCCGCAAACAATTCCCTCAGCTCGCCCTAATCCCCTGCTCTAAGCGAGCAGCTCATCCTCTGCCTGTTCTATCGGCTAAAACCATCTTCCAGTTAATTAACCAGCTCAATTTGGCAGCCTGCTTTAAACCCACCAGCAACCCCTCCCATTTTTTTAGGCAGGAAATTACAATAGTTTTTCAAAGGCACCAGAAAAATCCCATTGCAGACTAAAGGGGAGCTTCAGAGCCTCAGGCCCCGTGGTTTTCTCCGATGAGGACTTGCCCCCAGCCCCTTGTGGCTCAGGGACCTGGTGTGGGTCCTGAGCCACGCATTTGGGGACAAGTGCCACCCCTGAGACACCTGCAGCGTGAGCTGTGCTGAGTACCCCACCAGCAGCCACAGCCCTCCCCCAGGGAAAAGGCAGCACTCACGATTTCAGGGATGAAGAGCACATCTGGGAAGGTCGTCAGGACCGCCAGGCCGCTGGGCAAAGAGCTGGTGGTGGTTGAGGAGGACATTGGAAGCCTCTGGCACGGTGATGATCGGCTGCTCTGCACCTCACTGCTAAATGCAGCCTCCTTACCTCTCCCTCTCTCCCTCTCTCTGTTCCTCCTTTTCTCCCCTTCCTGCTCTCGTTTCTTCCTCCTTTCCTCCCCTTCCTGCTCTGGTGCCTTTCCTCCCTGCTTCCTGCTGACAGGTGAAGACAGCTATGAGTGGCACAGGTGTGGCCAAACCCTGTGACCTGGAGTCACATTGGAGGTGTTCGGGAGATGCAGGGGCAGCCCCCGGGCTGTCCCCGCACAGGCTGAGCGTGCCAGGCAGGTCCCTGGGCAGGGGCGGGTGGCACTGCAGTCACAGCCGGGGGCACCAGGGGACACCAGTGCCCATCCACCTGGACAGCCTCGCATCCCCTCTTATTTGCACAGTGGGCCAGCGTGGCCCCCGCACGCCTGAGGTGGTCACAGCAGAGGGCACGAGGGTGGCTGGTGGCCGAGGGAGGCCAGGATGTGACATGGGGCAAACAGTGGGGCCTAGAAATGTCCCACAGACATCCAGGGATGAGGGCAATCAAACTGCAGGGCAAACCACCTCCGTCATCTCAGAAGGAGATTGGAAATGCCAAGGTAACACAAATGACCTGAAATGATGAGACTTCCCAAGCCACTTGGCTTTTTTTTTATTTTTCTTTTTTGTCTGTAGTCCATGGGAGCAAGTCATTCCCCTTCTCCTTAATATGGAATATTTACTTCTTTGTAACACGCTCGCTTGGGTACCCAGCAAAAACCACATAACTCCAGAAGATGAGGCCAAAAGGTGCAAGAAAGTGCAAGAAAGGAAGGCAGTGTAAACACTGTCCCCTGGAGAAAGCAGAGGGGCAGATGAGTGGAGGAGGCTGCAACATCAGAAAAACCGGGCAAATGCTTTCAATAAGCAGATCAAGTGAGGGGCAGGGTTATGTGGCAGAGCAAGCACAGAACCCCAGTGCTGGCGGGGCAGTGAAGGGGTGGGATGGATGCCTCTCATCCAGACCTTGAGCTCTATTGTTTTCAGTCCATTGAAGCAGGAAAGTAAGAACATTTAAGTGGACAATGCCACGTTTCTCTTCTTCTGGAGGCCTTTTCTCACTTAAATGCAGAGTCCGTGCTGACCCTCATGACTTCTTCAAAGTGGAAGTGTTTTTGCTGCATCTATGTGATTTCCCACTTCTCTAGTGAGATTCCATGTGCCCTAAGGTGGCACAGCTACACATATTGTACAAAAACCTAGAAACCAGTCAGCAAACAGGGAGAGCAGGAAGCAGTGGGGGTGCAGGCACGGAGCTGCACAGACACAGCTCCAGAGAGGTCTCACTGTCTCTGCAAGGGACAGAGATGAAGCTCTCCTGTTCCTGGGACCATGGGACTGGCAGGGGAGTGTGTGAGGAACAAGCAGCTGCATTATGAGGGGCAGGGGCACTGGTGCTGTTCCGTTTGGAATGGCTGGGACAGCTTTGAAGAACCCCTTCTTTGTCTTATTTACAAATTTTTGGTGATGGATTAAGAAGCAGGGGGTTTAGTAGAACACTGGGTTCAGTGGTGAAGAATGCTGAGACCAGCTTGACCAAAGTCTCTTAAATTAGACCCTTCATGAGGGTGCTCTTCCCAACTGAGGTGGGCATCAACAGGGACGTGGAAGAGCTGGTAGGGAAGTGAGAGACTGAAGCTTTGAGCAGAAGGAACCAAAGAGTTAAGATCTGACTCAAAAATGAACGTGTTCTGCTGAGCAGGCAGGACAACACAGAATCTGAAGGTTACAGGACAATCAACCTCTTCATTCTATAAAAGGTCAGTCCCAGTCTTCCCAACATATCTCCTTTAGATGCATGAAGATCCTTCCCTTGGGTGGGAACACCCCCCGGGGACACCTCTGGAGGCTGAGTGGGAGACTTGCCCATGGTCAGTGACATGGGTGAGTAACATCAATCCCTATTTGATAGTTATCAAGCTAGCTGTGTTACTGGTGCAATAAACAGAGCGCTGCATTAGCAGTTCCATTGTGCAGTAAATAGCTCTGATCAGACTGTTGTTTTGCCATTTTGCATTTTTATCTTTTTACATTTTCATCTTACCGGTGTCATCATCAACTTAAACAAAGCAGTCATTTATTCATCCTTGTCAGGTGCTGGCCACCTGAAAGAAAAGGAGAACATGACACGGTCCCCCAGGGAGGTGTAAACCAGTAAGAGCTTTCTATTCTGGAAGGTTTTCTCTGGAAAGAGATCCCTGGACATACACAACTTTGGAGCTGGTATCCAAATCCCCCCAATTTTGGAGGTGAGCTCCAGAAAGAGGATGAGGATGCCTTTATTTGCTAAGGAAAACACCTCACCCCATTGTTGGTGGCACAGGAGATGCTGCCCTGGGCGGGCACAAACCAGCAACAGCTCTTTCCCGAGAACTTCTGTGTTAGAGCAGTCCCTGGTGGATGTACTCAACACTGGAGGCAGTATCCAAATTTTGGTGCAGGGCTCCTGGGAGTGGATTGCTCCCACACAGGAAGCGCCATGAAAGAAAGCTGTTGCTGGCCTTTACCTCCCCTGGGCAGCCTCTTGTCTGCAGCAGGAACGCTGGGGATAGCTGCTTGCCTTCCAAAATAAGTGCATTTCCTTTTGTCCTGGCACATTTTGTTTGCCAGTAGTCTCTAGAAATTTCTGACTTTAGATCTGCCCTTCGGGTTTCTGAGGCAGTGTCACGGTACATTTAATTGTCTAGGAAGTACACAGGGATAATGGGTGGAGCTCTGAATGGTGACAGTGGGAAGGTAAAAGCCAACATCTTTTTTTTTCCTGGCACCTTTACTGTGGGAGCAGTTAGGGAAGGGCTCCAGGTTCGGATCCCGGCTCTGCAAGAGGGAAGAAGGGAAAGCGAATCATCTCAGGGCAGTTTATAGGTTACAAAAGAAAGGTGTAGCCCAGCACTGGCTCTTTCTTCCAGGACCTTTTCTGTGGGACCAGCTGCTGGGTTGTTTTTTTTTTTTTTAATTCTGGACATAGATTCTGTGAGAGAGTCTGAGGGTACATACAGTGAAAGGAAAGAGCAAAGACCTGCATGTGGTGCAGTTTACAGGCTGCAAGGGGCAGGAGAAAGCCAGTGCTGGCTTTTGTTTCGAAGATCTGTATGGAAGAAGTTGCTGGCTGTTTGAAGCCTTGAAGCTGCACTCTGGGAGACTGGTATGATGGATGCAGCTGAGAAGGAAAGTGCAAAACTCCAGGACGTGGGGTGTAATTCCAGGGGTGTGAGACACATGGGGAGCCAGCAAGAGTTTTCTCAGCTGCCATTTGTTGTGACCAAGAGTTTTGCTGCATGTTTTTAGTTAAGATACAAGATCTATGTGATTATGAAGTATGTGAAGCCCCAGCTATCTGGAGAAATCTTGGAGGTAGCATCCAAATTTCCTAGGTGGAAACTGCCACTGCATATCATAACACACCAGCTCTCCTGACCTAGAAGACATCTAAGACAGAGAAAACTCAGTTATAGACTGAATGATCTAAACAGATACCTTGGAGGGATGGCCATTGACTATGGAAATGATACCTGTGTTTGTTCATATTTATAAATATTTATAAATACATATCTGTATATAGCTGGAAGGTGTAGGATCTGGGCATGACATAGATGATATGGAATAAGGGGTGGAGAATGTCCTGGCTCTGGCCAGGACAGGGTTAATTTTTGCAGTAGCCAGAAGGGGACATGGCCAAGACCCAGAGGCTGTTCTGTACCACCTCACCTGTCATTTTTCATTTTTCCAGGGACAGCTCCTATTGAGTGTGGCAGAGGGAGCAGCTGGGTAATGTCTCTTCCCTACTGTTCATTTTTCCTATTCCAGTGCTGTTTCCAGTGAAATGTTCTTAACTCATGATCTTTTACCTGTTGTGTCTTCAACTCTCTTCATCCCCCTGCAGGGGAGGCAAGAGTGTGTGAGTGCCTTGCGAACATTCAATTGGGGAATACCATTCCTCAGCCACAACACTGGCGGATTGTCTTCATCCTTGTGCCAGGCTAGCACGGGATTCAGGAAGGGAGCAGCCCCCTGTGCTCCCTGCAGGGACCTGGGTGCCTGTAAGGTTACCACAACCTGGATATGGCCACAAGGCTGGGATTACCTTAACTCTCCCTTGTCCCTCCCCACGGCCTCGGCATCCTGCAGGGACCATGGGCAGCAGAGTCCTCAAGGCAGGGGAGCAGGCTCCCTGATGGTGCCAAGGACTTGCCTTCGCTTCTTCGGGCAGCACTCCATTTAGGAATGGCGCTCCCCAATGTAGCTCTTTCCCGGAGACTCCAAATCACTCTGCCACTCCCTTCCCTCCTCCTCTCCCCCCAGGGGTGGCCAGGGAGAAGTGGAGGCACAAAAGGCCAAGATCACGGGTTGAAGACAAACCCGTTTAGTGGAAACAGCAATGAGACAAGGAAGCAGTGACAGCAACAATATTAGCAACAAAAGAGTACAAAAGGAAAGGTGATTCACATGCCAAATGCTCATTGCAGAGCCTAACTCGATGTGACCACAGCACCCCGCACCGACCTGCCCACCCCCCACGCGTGTTTCTGACTGGAAGCCACTCCCTTCTTCTCAAAAACCGGAGAATCCCGTCTCCCTGTCCCCAGCAATGAAGCGAGGTGGTACTGAGTGACACCTCAGTCTTGGCCATGCCCCCTCAGCCATGTGGAGCCAGTGAGAGCTTTCTCAGCTGGCACCTATTGTGACCAAAAATGAACCCTGTCCTTGGCCGAAACCAGGACATTCTCCACCCTTTATTCTACCCCAGCTCTGTCACGCCCAGCTCCCACACCTCCCAACTACAAACACCCGTACATAAATACACACAAGCACAGGCATCGTTTCCACAGGCAGTGGCTGTCCCTCGGAGGTGTCTGTAGAGTTCATTGAGCCCATGACTGAGTTCCACCCATCCCAGATGTCTTCCAGGGCAGCAGAGCTGCTGTGCCGTCGGCTGATTGCTGCATCAGATCACCACTGCTGCAGCTGGAGCAGTCCTTACTCACTGTCCACGGTAGCTATGGCATGCAGTGGGAGTGTCATTCAGCAACCAATATCAGAGATGTAGAGCCCAGCCTTTGGGTGAGCCAAAAAGAAATGTTCCAAAATCAAGAGTGAAATTCTGTCTCCCCTACTACAACTCACACATCTCTGGATTAAAATTCTGTAGTGGTCCCTTGGCTGGAGCAAAGCCATCTCTGCCCCAGACCATGCTGGTCTCCAACAAGCACTCCAAAGCAGGAGGTGGCAGGCTCCCCTGCCAGATCCCAAATTCCTGCTCTTTGGTTCCTTCTATCCTGGCTGCAATGCCGGTGGCTGTGGCAGAACAGCTGCTCGGAGCTATGAGCTCAGCTCCAAGAACTGGCACAGCAGGAGAGCTGTTGAAGCTCCTCCCTCAGGTTTGGGGGAAGTTGCTGACACAATTTACTCAGAAATAAGGGAGTCAGCAAGAAAACACCAACAACTAACACTGCTCAAAACTGTCCTGTAAAATCATCACAGTGGGTGTATTTATTCCCACTCCCCTCAAACAGAACAGGCAAATGCTATTCCCTGAGCACTGAAGGCTGGGAAATAAGATTTTAAGGGTGCCTAAGCCCCACTGAGCATCTCACTGGGATTAGTCTGAGAGGGTGCTTCACGCAGCACAACTTCTGCACCACCTTCACACAGAGCAGGTGTCACCCTCAGCATCTCTGTGGATGTGCTGCCCAGCTCTCACAAGCAGTGACACAAATTCTACTTGGAGCTGAGTATCAGCTGGCAAAGCCCTCAAGACCTGCCAACAGGATCCCACAGGGTACACAAATGAGGGGGAAAAATTAAGAAAAAAAATTAAGAATTAATCACAGAGGTGAGGAATGTATCAAGTGCAGTCACAGGTTCCTGATGCCAAGATTCTGGTTCAACGCCCACTCCCCTTCTCAAAAACACAGCTCACACACTTCCAGTTTTGGTTTAGGGTTGTTTTGCGGTTTTGTTTGTTTTTTTTTAATAAAAGAAGGCTTCCAGATACCTAATCACTACTGTGCTGTTTGTGCAGGACAAACAAGCTTTAAATACTAAAATGCACAAGTCAAAACAAGCTGTTTCAAACTGCTCAGCAGTGCAGGCTCAAGCACTTATTTGCAATGGCTTTACTCTTTGTACAATCAGTCCTATATGTAGCAATGACTGTATATAAAGAATATAGTACATACTATTGTATTCATTGTCAATTTACAAGAGAAAAAAAATAAATATTTTCCATTCTTATTATACATTAACACTTCAGTAGAAAGTTACAGCTGTTGTGTTGGCATGACCTGCAACGTCAGGAGGAGAAAGGACATGCATACTTATCTATTAAGAACTCTAAACTATGACTTTGTAATAAATTACAGAGGAGAGATACCAGCCAACAGAATACTGATTATCGGAATTCAGTACATTTGTGATTCTTGCTCCATGGTAAAAGCCAAAAATCTTGCAAAATACAAAAGCCAGTAGCTTGCATTATGTAAGTAAGACAAACCACGTATGGTGTAGCCTCTTCTACAAATGTTTGTGAATAACAGGCTTGTGGTTTCTCAGGCAAAGAAGATTAAGTTGTTGAGTTGGTCCTTGCACCCTTCACACATAACTAGCACCATAAAGATGCAAGGACCTCAGCAAACACCTAAATTTCATGCTTAATAGATAAAGCATGCATTTTGTAGAGTTTGTGCAGGGTACCTACTCTGTTCATTAAGGTTACTGTGCAAAAAAGATTCTTGACCACTGAAGATATTCCTGTAATTCTGTGAAGATCACTAGCAACATTTTTAGAGTTTAGCAGGCCTGTGTGCGATTAATGAGAAGCCTGTACTCGTGGTTCCCCCCTGATTGCTGTACACAGGCACTGTGCCACTGAACTGAGAGCTGAGCAGACAAAGGCAGCAGCCTGAACGTCCAATGAAGTGGGGAAAAATGAGCTGCAGCTTACTAAAAAATAAATAAATACTTCAGAATGGCACAAAGCTTTGTACAGGTGGATCTACCAGTGCAAATACATATACATGAGGTACCAATTCGTTCAGATCTTTTTATAGGCCAGATCTATTTATATGTATCTTAAAATCACTCTCTTCATTTCCTGCTGTCAGACAAATGCTACAGCTTGTCAGCCTGTAAGTAAAATCAAAGTGAAAACAAATTTTCAGCATATTCCATATCAGATTATTGTAATTTCTCTACAATTTAGTTTCTGAGCTTTCACTACTGAGACTGTTTAATTAATTTTTGTTTTTTAAAAGCACTAGTGATAATTTTGTTTTTCAAGATTTGAGATGATTTGAGGAAAAAGTTAAAACTGTGTATGTAAATTGGAACAATAACTATAACTGGCTGAATATTTGAACATTGTTTGAAATTTTACTAAGTACTGTTAGGAAGGAGGAACACAGTTATTGCTATTTGAAGGCTTAAAATTAAAACCAACCAACCTGAAAGCATAGACAGAACTATTCCAATGGTGAAAAATCTATAGATACAAAACAGCATTCTGCCTAAAATTAGTCCTTTTGCATCTGAACACTCTTCAAGTTATCTACAGCTTTCTCTTCCAGGTAACTATGATGGCATTTACATGGAGCTATGGATTTGAAGTGGCTAACTGGGGGACACACACAGCTCTTCAACTCAGGCAGTTCTTTCTTGAGACGTTCCAGCTGCTCCACCTGGAATATATTTGGTTGTTCAGGATTTGAGTCGTAGATCCTGAATAAAGGAGAAAAGAAAAAAAACTCATCAGTACAGACTAGCAGTTCAGAGAAATGTACACCAGATGAAGCACCTGGGGTTTTTTTCTGTAACAGAGCAAAATTAGGTCCCAAAGACAGCTTGTTTGAGGTAAGTACCTTAAGTTTTGGTGCTCATCTTGCAACATAAAACGGTATTCCCTTTACACAGACTAGTCAGTATTTCATTGGGTAATGAAAGGTAAAAACCTACTGGCATATACTCACTTGGTCTCCTGATAAATGTGATTTTACAGGTGGCACAAAGCAGTGAAATAAGAGCAGTGTTCCAGGCTTCAAAGCTCAAAGCATAAGAAATTTCAGAGCCCTGAGGTTATTTGAACAGACTGTGGTATACTGCTTGTACATAATACTGCACGGAGTGTATACTTACTGTTTCAAGAAGTATTTCACCTCCCCCCAGTTCAGAACATTTTTTTTTTTAAATTACCATAATTACCACGATATTAAGTGAAGAGTGAAAAACAGAAAATCTGACCTCTCTCTGCACCTGATGCAAATTAACCACCCACACTATTTTAAACAGTCTATCCTCTTTTCACTTTCTTGTTTTCACTCACGCAAACAAAGCTGCAGGATTTGAATTGTCAGCATCATAGCAGATTGTCCAAATCCAAACCACATTTTGAGTGACAGTGTAAGTGCTGAGCACAACTCAAACACCATTCTGGTGTAATTCATCATAAAGCAAAAGCATTGGTGCTTCTGTAACCTAACTTTGGTACACCACCTATTGTGACAAGGATATGTCCTGATTTCCCAACATTCATTTCTAATATCAGCATGTTTATATCCAAAATTTTAATCCTGGCATCCAGTTGCTCTCACTTTTAGCTGTTGAAGGTTTATCTCCTTCAAATGAAAACTTCTTCAAAAAGTTACCAAGGCTTCCGCCTTAGTCTTTTAAGAATGTTCGTGCTCCATTTGTGATTCCTTCAAAAAAGTAGTCTGGTTTTATTTCATCATCCTTTGTCTCTCACACATTTCCAAAATATGCCCAAAAGGAACCAACACCACAATCAAAACAATGTAGTGCTGATGTGAGAGAGTGCAAAGTGCCCTTTTACCCTGACAAGACAACTTGTGAACCGCTGGCAACTCCAAGACACCAAAACCAACATGCAGCTCAAAGACTGGTACAATAATGGGATTCAAGAAAGGAAAGACTTCCACAGGAAATACTGGTATGGATCACAGTAAGATCGAGGACAATTTCTCTGAAGAAACTCCTAGAAGTGAGGATAGATGCTGTCCAGTTTGATGAAACTCAAAGAGAAGGCATAGCATTTAAATTACTTGCACAGCTCTTACAATCCAATACAGGCCTAAGATATGACCCAAATTTGCCTAATAAAAGCTTTCTGCAAAATAAAAGCTCTACCTTCCTTCCTACCTGTGCTTTCTTCAGTTGAGTCAGCTGACATGTTATGAATTTCCCTGTGAATTCCAGACAAAACACTGACACTTGAAGGTAGTTTTCTATATAAAAAACACTTTAGGAACTAAGAATCTGAAGTCCTTCCCATCACTTAGACACTAGAACAGCAAAGGCATGGTTCTTCTAAGCCCCTTGTTCCTAGAACATGTCTAAGCATGTTTCTAAGCAGCTTCTGGCAAGTACTTTATTATTAGCTCTTTACTACAACAAGTATAAATTCTGGAATTTCTGCTTCATTCTAAATTCTTTTCAATTGAGATTTTGGATGAATTCAGCCCTCCAAGCTCCTTTCAAACTGTCCACTAGAGCCAGTTCACTCCACTGTGTGAAATGGTTTCTTTTAAACCAAAGACAGAGAAGACAACTCAAAGCACAGCTACACTTGTGTTTCAGAATTTCTTGACCCTACTTTCTGTTTGGGTCCACGAAAGTACACCACCAGTTTGCAGAAGCAGAGCTCTGGGACTTCTCTAATTATTTCCAACATCATTACAAAGGTAACGAATCCCAACAGTGCAGGAAGGTTAAGCATTTTTTGTTCAGTTAAATCCACAAGGGAATTCAGCCTTGACAAATTGGCTGGTTATCAAAAGGTGAGATAAAAGGTGTTCTACTATCCTACCACAACTAAAATCACACGAAGCATAAGGAATAAACTCTCATTTCCCTATCCTTCATTCTTCAACAAGACAATTATTTTTAAGCAACTATGCACCAAAGTTTCTCCATTCAACTTCCTATTAATAAGCAAGCCCTGCAGAAGACTGAGAAGTCCTTCAAACATTACTTTTTTAAGTAAGCTCCTTCTACAAAAGACTTGCAGGACGTTGCAGGGCTATGCAGGGGGTGTAATACTGATGTGTTTGGCTCCTGTCAGGTGTTCTGCAACCTCTGAAAACACATCCAAGACAAGAGGCAGCAGCACTGAAATACTGTTTTCATGCTCAAAGATTTTCTCAAGCTTTTGATCAAAGCTTTTCATTTTTCTTTAGATCTCAAGGAAAACTTGAATTCACAAAATAGGGAAGTCTTAGACTGTCACTGCATAACATCTTAATTCAATCACTGAGTAGATTATAAATCAACTAATACTACACTTCCTACACGTATCCATGCTGTTATTTAAGTAACATGCAGCTTCAGGCAAACAGGGCAGCCCAGATTTCAGCAGTCTTCTGCTTCTGAGAAGTCTTTAAAATGCTTTTGCCTTGACTGCCAGCTAAATTTGTGTAAATGTTGGGAAGTTACTAATACCAATCAAGCACAGCTTTTGCCTGCAAATGCAACATGCAGCCTAAGGAACTGTAGTGTTTGGACAAAGCTCTCATGGAAAAGCTCTCAGCATCCACATTTGAGAAATACTGACTTAGCATTTTTATGCAGTTCTGTGGATTATTCAACAAACAAATTTCAGATCATGTAAAATGAATGAGAAAAGATGATGCAAGTGTAAGCGAGCACCCAATCCCTCTCCACATTGGTATTTAATATACAGCCAGCAGGTGTAAAAACACAAGGCTGCATTGTTCTTACTGGGTTAAGGATATTCAAATATAGAAATATTTCCTGGACTGTTTACAAAGCCTATCCAGGAGAAAAATACCAGATAAATCACCTCAGAAATCCCACTTTAAAATTCAGCATTTTCAGCAAGCCAGAGGATTTCACTACAACAGGCTGAAGTTTCTTCTCTCATTAAAATCTAAACATCAGACTAATAAAGCATTTTAAGGATGAGATTTCTGTGCAGACAGAAGATACCCAGTCATGCACATAAAGCACTTTTCTGTGTAAGGGCTCAAACAAAAGCCTGAAGGCAGACATGGCACCTTTCTGTAGAGGCTGCCCTTTTAATACAAGTAATTTGGTTAAACACTGAGATGAATGGTAGTTGAACAGTAGAATATCATCCCAGCAACTGCACCAGAACATCTGCTTGGATTAATGACTTTGGGTGTAGGTAATAATCTGCAGCCCAAGTGGAGAAAGGCCTGGATGGGGGGCAGGGAGTGCATTTGCGTTCTTTCCTCCGCCCCAGTGGGATCAGTCTTTTAATATTGTTGGCATTTGTAAGCTTCCCAGATTTAGTCTTGCAGTTTTTCTCCATGCAAAGCCAAGCCAGACCCCCTACCTGCATTTTTTTTTGCCCAGTGCTTGGTATCACCAACTTTTGGTATTCAGGACACAGTTTTTCTGCCATCTTCACAACTGGCTACAGTGTTTTGGTCAATTCTACATGGATGATTAAAGTTTGGAGAAAATAGCTTACAGAAATAATCTCTATGCACACAGTTCATAATCTCAGAAATAACTACTGCACACAGTAACTCAGGGCCACATATAAGCAACCTAAAATTCACTATTCACTTCCTAAATTATTCAGATAATTAGCACTTATGGTGTAAGTAAAGGTCTAGTAAACAGCAACACAAAACACCATATTGGATAAATATCTGGACTTGGCCATAAATCTAGAGAACAAAAATTCTGCAGAAACCATGGAAGCACCATCTTAAGACCACCCTGGAAATATTCTGGAATTTGAAGACACAACAATAGCATGAACTAGCTTTACACTAAAACAGATTACTGCAGTCCCTACTTATTTCTAGGCCTTGGAACAGTCATGTACATCTCTCTCTCTCTTGTGCTGCTCTTTAATTTTAACTTTAAATTTATTTATTTCTAAACTTCAAATAGCACAGAATATAGATGCTGACACCATACCTACTTAAACTCTTAATAATATTTAAGCTCTTGAAGTCTCAAATGATCTGAAAAGTTGTCTCTTTTCTCAGCAGCTCCAACTGTGAGTGGGAACATTTGCTGCCAGGTTTTACATTCCCACATTCTGGACTTGCAGGTACCACCTGCAATTTCAAAATGTTCACCTTCAGACATATGACGCCACCTTCAGAAGGTGTCATATTCCTTCTAAGACCTGTATTAAGATTGAATTTAATTTTATTCAGACAATTAGGAAATCCTGAGAAGTAATTAAGAATTGCAAAGGGACATTCCATTATTTGTTTTGGCCTACAGAAAAAAAACCCAAGGGAAATGACATTTAGAAATGACACTTAACAAGCCTGAAGTAACAGCTTTGGAGTTAATACTCATTTTGGGGTTCCTCTCCAAAAAATGGGAAGATGTTGAAGTGGAAGCAATAGAGGAGGCAGGCAGCAAGAGGAGAGATGAACACTATAAAGAATCCAGATGATCTCAACAGTGCAGGAAGGTTAAGCATTTTTTGTTCAGTTAAATCCACAAGGGAATTCAGCCTTCCGACAAATTGGCTGGTTATCAAAAGGTGAGATAAAAGGTGTTCTACTATCCTACCACAACTAAAATCACACCAGACAGTACAAAAGGACACATGAGGTGACACGTAGCTGACTTGCAGCCTTGACATAAACACCACAACATTTAACAAGCGTTGAGTATCTAAAGCAACAAAAGCAACGTGAAGTCAGAAATTAGGCTGCTTTGCTGTTTCACCATAGTAGTGAGTATCTGTTGCACAAGGAGTAATTAACAACTCTGGAAGGCTGCATTAGTAGCCATGAGATGAACAGACTTTTTAAGAACACTTTATGCAGCAGTATTTGATTAAAACACCCCACCAGTAATGCATCACTAACTTATGCATACCATAAAATAAAATTCCATTACCCTGTGATTGCACACTAGGTAGTCAGAGGATTGTTTCACCTGCATTCTAGTCCAGAGGTATTTTTCATTGATTAAAGGAGGCCCCAGTCCTGAGCTGCAGCAGGAAAGAGGACTTATGTGTCAATGTCCTCAGTCTGAAGCTGATCCCCACTGTAAAATCCAGTTATTCTTTTTGTACTGCCAGTGAATAGGAGCCATTCTGTACAGCACAGGAAGTGAGACCTCTGGCAAACCTGAGAAGCAACGCACCCACCACTTTGAAAGGACTCTCAGCACTCAACAACAGATTGAGGAGAGTTAACTGGTTTTTCACACTGAGAGCCTAGGACTCTAAGAGCAAACATACATTTCCTGCCCCTAGATATGGTTAAATTGACTCTCAGTGTTCACTTTATAAAACAGAGCCTTTGACAATTATTGATCCCCCTTTGTTTTTTTGGTTTGGTTGTTGTTTTTTTTCTCAGGTAAAACATTTTACAAAGCAATACTCTTGCTAAAGCAAGAAGGTTTGAAAGCCTTCTGTAATTTGAAACTTCAGTTACACTTAATGCTTTCCCAATTACAAATTCTTTCTTATCTATCAGAAATTCTGATTTAAATACAGCTTCTCAAATTAAACTTCATCTCATAATGATGAATTTCACATCTTCAAAGATAAAAGAGCTAAAACTTTGGGGTTTTGTAAGCAACCAAATAACACAAAACCACTTTTGTTCAAATATTTAACACAGTATTCTGATGTTGCTACCTGAATTTTTGGATGTAACAGCTACTTTCTGAAGTTACTAGTGTGGCAGTTTGCCCTCGAGTCACTTCAAACTAATTTTAATAGGAAAAATGGTGAATTCACAGCTTTGAAACACAACACAATGTTGGCAACAATTAAGTTAAGATCATTTGTTTAAGTTGTGTTAACTATTTCCACAGCTTAATGTAGACTGCTGAAACTTTCAGTCAAACAATTAAATAACATTTTCCTCACCGTATCACGTACATAACTTAAAAAATGCTATCATGAATATTAGTAGCACCTTAAATGTGTATGCCATGCACTAGTTCTTTAAAGGATCAAATTACATTTATGTTAATATCAGGAAAAACAAGTTATTTTGCTTCATGAAAACAGCTGAAAGAGTGGGAATTGGTGTTAAGACTTGCTCTTGATTGGGGTTTATGGCCTTCTTGTACTTTCTGTACCCAGTCAACCAAGAAGCAACATGAAATTTCAGAAGAATCAAGATACAACAGTTTCTAAGCTCGATGATGGTGGTGATTATGATTATTATTTTAAAAAGCCACAACTAAGTACCTGTCATATATTAGCCCATGAACACCATATTCTCTCAACTTCTTCCTGTTATCCGGGTCATTTGCATCGTCACCCCATGAAAAAATAACCAGGCCTTTGGATATGGCCCGTTTAATAAACGCTGGATTCCTCAGCAGATCTTCAGAGTGCACGTTAATTCCCTGAAACACAAAAGACTTCAATTAAAACCCACGTTTCTGAAACACTTACATCAGCTTTTTTAATCTTTTGACACTGGCAGCTCCTTACCATTTCACCCACAATAATAAAAAATTATTGAATACAATTAGAGAATTTATTTATAGTGCTGTTTTTTAAACACTGTATTAAAAAACATGTGAAACAACGGACATTATTTTGGCAGTTACCCAATATTAGTGTATTTATTTTATGAGGTTAGTTGTAATTTAATGCATTAGTGTCAAAATGATAGATTTAAAACAAGCAGTAATAATTTAGTTTTACTTTAACTTGTCAGCTTACCAGCAAGTTTTCAAACTGTGCAAAGTTAATGGCAATCGGAGTTGTGCGAGATCTGAGATCCATAAGCTCTGGATAGAGTTTAGACTCCCCTTGGGTGAGAAATAACACAGGATACTTGTTCTGCTTGTGCCGGATCCTGCCAGGAAAAAAGTCCACAAGTAGCAAATGAAAAAAAGAAAAGTGAAAAAATAAAAAGCAGGGAACTTTGATCTCACTGTTTTGAGGGGAACTCCTCTCTTTCCTGCATGTTCTTCTAGTTCCTAGCTGGTGCAAGGAGATGGTCCCACAGTTTAGCATCAAACTGTGTGACAAACTGCTCAACTGATTCCTTTTGCCACTACTGGAGATTAACACACAGGTTAAGGGAAGCTAGACTTGATGTTGAACTCAGCCCCACATCCTCGAAAAGTTTACATAAAATCCCTGAAGGCTGTTTAATTCTGTAATTTTCTGTTTAAATGGACATTAGATTCATGATAATCATGAAGATCCATGATAAGAATTTCTAAACATGGTTAATACACAGCCCCTAACCTTACTAATGCATTTTTCAAGTTGGATACTCTAACAAGATGATCTGGTTCCTAAGTTAGGCTTGCACACCCCTCAAGTATGACTGAAAAAGACTTTGGGGTACCAGAAGAAACCACGACCTTTTTTGTTGTGCTAAGAAAGAGTGAAGCACCCAGGAAGGCACTTGACAAAAATATCCACTATGACTTTGTTCTCCTATTTTATTTTTGGCCCATTTCAGAAGGCAAAGTGGTCTCATTTCAGTTCCCAACTATTCTGGCACCCAAAATTTATGTCTAAGCAAAACACCTGTTATTTATTTCCTGGTGTGTATGCTTACATACAAAGTAAATTTTACCAAATCAAAATAAATTCAAAAGACAAAGTTCATTATTTCTCTCTTCTAACTTACATTGTACAAATATCTGCGTGAAAAGAAGAAAACACAATTCTTCTTCCTCCAGCATTCATCAAAACAGTTTTCAAGATAATATCTAGAAAAAGGTTCATGTCAAAGTAAGTTGACAAGTTGCCATCCCATTGTCCGTCCTAGAAAAGGAAAGCACAAGTTGGGGTCACTTAAATTAATGCTTACTGAAATTATTTTAACCAGCAATGGTCTCTCATTCAACCTGAGCAAAGTGAGAATTCAGCTGGCCAGCGTGAATGCAGAAGTCAGTCCTTCAGTCTGCTGAAGGTTACAGCTCTCCAGGACTGACAGCCTGTGAGGTGCAGCTGAATTCCCACAGCAGTAAGATTCACTGAAAAATTCCCTGTCTCCCCATTACAAGGAATGCATTCCAGGAAGCCTACTGTAATTTCAAAAACACAAAGAAATTCCCTGAAGACCAGTAATTGTAGCAGCTACTCCCTGTTGTTATTTCTAGCACACAGACTTCCACCTACCACTCTCCTTAGCTTCTTTCCCCCACTCCAGGCTTCCAGTCCCAGCCTTTACAACCATTTCCCTCTGGACTGAGTGCTACATAGCCCAGCTGAGTCTGCAATCCTGCTGACTAGGAGGAAACAGCAGCTTGCATTACTGCACCATGCTGTAGCTGCTCCTGCACTGGGCCAGAAGAGGTTTAATTTCTTGGCACTTTCCTGCCTGCCCTGTTGTGATCTGTCGACTTTAAAGAGTCTCCTACCAAAAGCAGTCTGAGCTGCATTATGAACCCAGTCCTATAAATACTTTTTATCATTTTAAGAATTTGTTCATTCGTTGGAGTGGTGCCATTATACCCCCAGTCTTAAAAATAATGCATCATAAAAAAAAGGCATATAAACCTTCAAAAATGATGCCTTTGCAGCTCATAAATTGTCACATCAAACCACAAGCTTTAGCCATGAGAATGTCAAAGAACCCAAGTAAATCACATGGATGTTTACTTACCCTTTGCTGGGAGATCCATTTTATTTCTATGTTGAACCCAACATCTTTAGAAACAGACTCCAGCACCTGAAAAAAATTTCATTATGAAGAGACCCCACAGCAAAGGAGGACAACAAAGAACTATGAAGGTAATTATTGGAAGAATTATTGGGAGAATTGGAATTTAATGCTAATGGTGTCTAACAGTAGAATTAAAAACCCTAGGTTTTTAACATTTTCTACAACACTTATATACACCCTTTTCTACTCCAATTTAAACTTAATGAATACATAAAAATGGATAAAATCTTAAGGACAAAATCTTGGCAAGGTACAAATGAGAATCAGTTCACCTAAACACATGTAAGAAATGCCCCATTTGTATGCCTGAAGAAAAAATGGTCCTCCTGTCTCCAGAAAGTCCTTTTGAATGCAAAAAGCACCTTAAGTATTAAATCCAGGAGCTTGCTATTACGATGATAACAAAAGTTCTTTCATGTGAAATTCTTGTAAAGAATTACTTGCAAGGTGGTTTCAAAACGTGAAGCTAACACAAGCAGTCCTCAGTGGGAACACACTGGAAATTTACTCAGCATTTCTCAGGGCCTGGTTCTGAGAGATGGCCAAGACTCTGTGAGGAGCTGCCAAAGGCCAGGTGTGGTTTCTTTCAAAATTAGAAACAATTGTCAATGCATTAACAGGCAATGCCCACACGTTAACCAGCTGTAAAACTGAGTGCACCCTGAGGTATGCAGCTCAGGCTTGTGAATTCAGAAGCTTGAAACACACACAAACTATTATTTGTAAGCACTGAAAAACCTCCAGTGTCCAAAAATAAAGCCTCTGTTCTCAGTTCCAGCACTGATATCAGAGGCCTAAACCCAAAAAGCAATATCCCTTGCTTTGTGTGCAAAGCTGAAAGGAAAACAGAGCTTTTCATGTTCCACAATCATCCTGCTCCATATTCACTACTCACTCTTTGCAGAGAAGGAAATGGCTGCGTCTCAAAAGCAGAGTTCTCTTCCTCTTTAAAAGATGCTGGAAAGAAATACAAAATATTGAATTAAAATAAACATAAGCATAATCCCAGTAATGCCAGCAAGAAAATTGCTGATTTAGCAACTGATGCAATTCTTGCTTAATTGATGATTAAGCAAGAAAAGACTGGCTCCAAATCATAAGGCATTTAGGAGTGAACAATGAAACCAGGTCTCCCTTTGGATTACCTACACCTTTCCCTCTAACACTGACATACTCCAATGATGGTGTTGGCAATTCCTGGTTTGGAATTTAAAAACTTGCCACAATATAGATCAGAATGGCTTCTCCCATCCCTCACCACTTCACTCACTGAGTCTCATCCAGAAGAAGCCTTGCCTAACAAGGCTTATTTATTTTATGTTTTTAAATTTTATCTTTTCCTATACAGGTAGGATGTGTGAGATAATTTCCTTTCCCTACACAGGGGATAATTAGGGTCAAAAATTTACAGCGCTGATAAGACACTCTACACAGCAGTTACCAAAGTTCTTGTCAGCAATTCTGAAGAGCTGAAGGTACAGTTAGAGAAGCATAAGATGGAAACATCAGTGGCAATTTCATTATGATTATTCAGAAATATATATTGATCTATACATTCGCCTTCTACACTTCTGTCTCTGCTTCCCAAGGGAGTAACTTCTGTCCAGATATTTCCTTCCCAGTAAAGAACTCTACAGCATGCACAAAATTACCTACATAAGCATTTAGAAACGTTCAGGACAAATGTGATTAGAAGAAGCAACTGCAACCACAGAATTTATATAATTACATGGTAACAAACCCATCCCAAGAGTCTTCCAAACCAGTACATACCATTGTGATCTTTTACTTTCAGGGCCGTCACGTGAGCCAGCTGAAGAGCACAAGAGCAACATTAACACTCTACCCATACAGATCTTCCTACATGTAAAATGTAGCTAATTTTGCTTGTAAATAGCTTTGAAGTTTAAAAGTTCATTATAGACAAAGTTTTAGTCATTTATTAAAGAATAAAGGACTAGTACACACCACAATTTTCTTTCAAACTTTGTTTTAAAGATTTCAAGGGAAGCTCAAAACCAAACTGAAAACATTCTTAGTGAAAATTCAGAAATCATGTTAAGGGCAAACCCACACATACTATAATTCACCATCAAGATGTGAAAAAGTCTGAACACTAATCCCTCCTCTGTGGTTCAATCCACAATCAATGACCTGTTTTATATTATAGTCACACATACTGAGCTAGAATCAGGCCAGTCACAGCCAAATCCCTTGCTCCATTCAAATTCTCTCTCTACAAAAAGGAGTGGACCAAGTAATTTTAAGTAAAAAGAATCATGTGGTTCTTGGACCAGCCAGATGCTTTCCTTGACTGAGAACAGGTATCCCAGCAGGGTCTTCAGCAGCCCAGTCATCCCCTGACTTTTTTTTATGTAGGCAGGGCACTTCTGTTTGGAAGGTAGAGCAGTTCCACATAGCCTCTTTAATTTGAAAATTAGATACCATACTTCTAGAGGATAAAAGTAATGAAATTTATGCAAGTTGTAACAATGGTGCAAAAGTATTTTTCTTGGAATTAACTAACTGTTCTGTTTGCACAATTCTTAAACTGTACTCTTCCAAACTATCTCTACTTACTCCCAAAACCTCTAAGCTTCATCCACAATTTGAAATTCTACACACAGCATATTGTGCTAGCCAAAGGTAACAATACCTTTAATAACTGCAGCTGATCAAATGTGAGTTCTTTGACTGCAATCTCAAACAGTTCCAAAGGCTCCGTATCCAGTTTCTTTGAAGAGAACCAACACGTAATTAAGCATCACCAAAAACAACAAAAAAGCCTACACACTTTTTATATAGTAGCATTAAAGGCAACTGATGTTTCCTATCTTATTGATGAAGATACAAGTGATATCTTACGATTAAGATGATCAATTTTCAAGAGACAACACAGGCACTTAAAAGCATAAAAGAGATGTCAATTTGAAAAAAAAACCAGTGTTTGGTCTTTCATGCAAGTCAGAAGCTTTAAAGTCCTTTCTTCTCAAAAAGTTAGCATAATTATTCTGTAAAAACTTGACTGGGTAATGTATTGAGGAAAGATGTTTGCAAGTAAAGAAATGCAGTAAAAAACAGTCCAAGGCAGTTCAGTTCACTGCTGTTTATCGAATGTTTCAGAAACTAATAAAAAAAAGATAAATGTCCTGGGGTAAAATTGACACACACACATACCCCAATCCCAAAATAAAGATCTGGTGTCAAAAAAATTCTGTCCATTTCTCACTTTCCCTCTTCACTAAGAAACTTTTACTGAGCAAGACCATACTGAGTGAAAACACACTGAATATTCATTCCCCTCAGTCAAAGTTCGATTTCCACAACTGTTCAAAACCAAGCTTATTACAAAGTGCAATACTGCAATGGGTGTGGAGTCTGAAGACACAAGACTCAGTGCCAAGAAGACAGAGCAGCATGCTCTGCAATCTCTCTCTGGATTCACTGCCAGAACGAGGAGGGAAGATAACCAGAACAGGACAGAATGCAAACATTCAGGCCCGAATCTAAGAGAGTCCCATAGGCACTACTGAATATAGTGGAGTTGTCTGGCTTTTTTTCTTCCAAATCTTAAGTCAGAAAGAAGCTAAATAATAAGCACAATGTCAGGCTTGAAGAGTGCCAAACCACACATCTGAAATGCTGTTGCTCCAACATCAAAAGGAAAAGCTCAGCTTCCCTGCTCTATGCACAACATAATGCTGCATATTTATTCCCATTCTATCCCTTGAGTCCCCAGAATTATTTCTATGAGAGCTTGACATTTTAAGTTTCTAGAATGGTCATATTTATAAACAAAAGACAGATTTCATCTTCTTTACCTTTTTCATGGCCATGCAACACGTGAGATCGTGGTATACTATAGGCACATGATCCTTAGAAAGATGTACATCAAATTCCACATATGCTGCTCCCTACAGGAAATTGAAAAACACACAGAACAAAACAAAAGCCCATTAACTACTTATGCACAGGGACTACAGAACTGCATGCAAGTGTTGTCAAGCATTCACAGGTCCTAGACATCAAGCAGAAGTTGAATACATCTGGCTGTTGCCAGTTAAATCATGGTCAGCAATGGATTGATTATCAATGATGAAAGAATTATATGGCAAATTATCTTAATACCATAATACAGCTCATATATATATATGTGTGTGTGTATCTATCTTGTTTTATCTTGTAAACCCTCTAGCACGACTCAAGTCTTATAAACCTGATTACAGAGAAAGACTAAGATGATATTTTTAGATACAGATGTTTTAAATGCAGATGCCTTTGAGGCATCTTCCTCCCTCCTCCCCACCACCACACCAAGAGACAGGTGATGGCTCCATACTGCCAAGGCTTTGGGGAGATATTCCATATAGGAACAAACTTCCAGAGTCACTAGTGAGTAACACAGCAGCAGTGTATTATAATCTGTGCAAGAACAGAAATAGCTGCATCCAGTATTCTCCTGCCCTTTTCAGCTGTATGTGCTTTTCTGTTAGGCTTTAAAAAAGGAAGAAAGATCCAAAAGGTCTAAGCACAGTCTTTTGGAAAAGAGGGAGGGCCAAAAAGAAAGAGAAACACACAGTAACAGGTTTGAGGTTTTTTTACTTATATTGACTGGCTGCAAATAATTCCTTTGAAGGCCTCCAAGAATACCATTCATGAAATTATCAGCCTGACACACACTTTTTCAAACAGCACAAAAAGCAAATATGACATGGGGTTTTTTCAGCCCTTTTCTCAGCAGAAGTATTTTCAGAGTGGTGGTTTTCAGCCTTTACAATCTGCAAATAGATAAAAGCACTTGTCTGGTGCTGCTGCTGCTGACTTCACAGCAAATTCCTGCCTCAATGCATATTTCTTGTGAGCATTTTAAAAGCTGTAGTGTCCACTCAGGGATTAAGAACTACTGTTCAAAACAGTAATTTAGTAGCTACACCTTTCTTCAGTGATCAAGATTACTGGAAGGAATAAAAGTGACCACCTCCATCACAGAATTCAGGCACATGGAGCTATTATCTCCCAAACTGGAAGTTCTGTCTTAGGATTCCAAGTCTTCACTGCAGCAAGCACCAAAACAAGGACTGGTTTATTCTACCAGCTCAGCCCCCAAGTCACATTTTCAGACAGCAAGTTTCAGTACACAGCAAGACCTGAGCAAGACCTTCGCCACCTGAGAGGATGCTGACAGACTCTAGCAGTGCCAAAATTTTATTCATTTGTTCAAACTGTCTGTATAGGGTTGAGATTAAAATTCTCCCTGTATTAGAACACAACCAGAATGTACTACATGGAAGTTTTGATTTTTTTAAGGGACTTGAGAGTGAGAGTCTAATCTACTATTAAATTCCCATTACTCAGGCAATTTCCACAGTGATTTGGTATCATTTACATCAGTGCAATTACCATTCACTGTACTGAATCATGCAAATTAAGCATACGAGCCAACCTAGTTTGCACTGCACAGGTGCTGTGTGCATGAAAATGTGTGTACATACATGACTGGCAGCACTCCTCAAGGATGCAATGGTATTCTCTTGAACTTTAGCAAGCCTGAAAAAGCCAAGAAAAAGGGTTTATTAGATGCATTATAGCACAGAATTGAAAGAACAGAAATACAAATCAGAAGTTTTTGTTTTAGAGAGCACCCACGTGTGATATTGAAGTGACTTCAAAGGGTTGCAGCTTTTTAAACTCTCTGCTTCCTCAACAGATGTCAGTGAAATGAAACAATCTCCCCAGTCTAAAATGCAAAAAAACTTACTTAGCTGTTGTTGTAGAATTCCCTGCTCCCCTGTGTCCAACATCCAGAGTTGTCCTTGGTTTCCAGTATTTCGCGTACGAAGCCTTCATGTCACACGTGTATCCCTGGATGGGTTTAATTATTATGTAGTCCACTGCAAGAAAAACAGCAATGCTTCACGTGTCAGCAAACAGCAGATGGCTTTGAGGAAAGTCATCTACATCAGTGTTGGCATCAACTGTACCTCTA
Organism: Lycocorax pyrrhopterus obiensis; assembly: GCA_014706295.1. Classification (NCBI taxonomy): domain Eukaryota; kingdom Metazoa; phylum Chordata; class Aves; order Passeriformes; family Paradisaeidae; genus Lycocorax; species Lycocorax pyrrhopterus. Next base: position 1,784,256 of record JACSVZ010000004.1, read on the forward strand.
ACTTTTCCAATTGTCTTCCTTGGATTTCTGCTCATAATAGCAAGGGTAAGAATTCCAGCACTCTTTCCGAGTTCTGCAATTGTGGATGACAGGAGGCAGGCAGAGCCTACATGACCTGGCAGCACATCATCTTGTACTACCTTCTCACCTAAATCTTCCTAAAAACAAAACAAACAAAAACCCAAAACCCCTACTGTTAGATAGAAGTGAGAACTCTAAACAAACTCTTTTATCCTGCTCCTCAGGACACAAGTTTCTTGAGTGTTACAGAAAACACTAATTTCAGGCTAAAATTGTTTAATGTACCAGTGAGTTACAAATTACTATCAGGAATACGAAAATGCTGATGGAAATCTACAAAACTCACCCTTGTCTTTGACATCCCTTATATTTGATAAGCTTTTCAGATCAAAATTACATGCATGGAATAGTCTGTCTTCTAAAATGCCCAAGTCATGTTTAGAACAAAAATTAACTGGAATCATAAATATGCTTAAAATGCTAAAAAACTTTGCAGGGAGAAACTAACATGCAGAATGTACACTTGACCATAGTCAAGTTCAGGAACTACGTACACACTTTATAATTACGACTGTAAATGATCTTGAAGGCATTTTCAGCCCAAAAAAACAATGCTTAAAAAACTTTATTCTGCGTAAGCTGCTTTCTTTTAAAAAGAACTTCAAATATTAAGATCTTTCAGGGCAAAAAATAGTGCAAAGTAACAGACACAGTGGGGAGAATCCAGTTTTAATTTGCACTACTTAGTTCAGAGAAATCTCTTTTGCTTATAACATAAAAATTTAGATTCAACAATTGTGATATAACTAGTTCATACATACATTGTTCAGGTTCAAGCAGGAGAAGCATAACTTAGCTCTGGTAAAGGATTAATATCAAGCCAACCTAACAGCATGCAATACTGCACACACACAGATGCAAGTCTAATTTGTACTGACTTCTAAATAAGCAGAACTGAAAAACTTTCTGTGGCACATCAAGAAGACTCACAAAACCTTTCTACAAAATGGGCTGGGAGTCAGTAGTCTCATACTTGTGTAAACGAAGCCAAAAGATCAAGAATACCAGGCAGTAGCCCTGTTTCAAAAGTAAAATCTTCACAACAATTGACTCGAGCTCCAAAAGGCAGACTGCAGTTGCTTCTTAGGTGTAAAGAGACATACCTCAAAAAAATCAAATATTAATTCCAAGTTATCAGGCTCCATGGTTTGTATTGTGTACTCTATCCACCGGTCTGGCTGCAAAGCGTAGCCACAGTCTGGCTGAGAGTGCCGACATTTGTAGTCGTTGTCACTGATTAAGGAGAACTCCACGGTGTTTGCCATTTTCTGAGGGACAGTGGGGGATGTCTTCTCTTGGCCCTCTTCGTCATCGTCCTTCTCTAGGCCTTCTAGGGTTAATTTTACTCTGCCCAACCAGAAACACAAAACAAATGGTTACGTCGCTGGAGTGTCTTTGCAAATGATAAGGATTTAGGAAGAAGCCTGAGCAGAAGCTCATACAACACAAGAATTCCTCTCACCACCACCATCCACAGATCAGCACCGTACCCAGCAGGTCCTCACGCGAGCAAGAGTTTCCAGCCACTGTCTAAATCATATTTTAGTCAGATTTCAGTGCTCAAGTCACTGCTAAAAGCTGAACTTGGGTAAATATGGAAACTCTACTAGTGGTCTGAGAAGCAGCACTGCACCAGACCATTTGGGCTGCCAAACAGACAGCCTTCCTGTACAGACTGACACCCATAATGCCAACAGGCTAATGAAAAGCACTGAAAACTGCAGTAATCAAGATCAAGACTTGAACACTGGTGGCTGCTGATATATCTCTGTGATAAGGCAGGTAAGTGAACTCTATTAGATATAAGTAATACAGGCTGAACTAATGAAGTCCCTTGAAAAATCCTAAATGAGCATTTAAACCGAATGCAATTTCTGAAAAATCCTGGACTGAGAAGCATAAGCCTCTCTATAAGACTCAGAATCCTTTACTATACAGAGCAAACCTTCCACACAAAATGAGTTATGTCAGTAAGTATACATGAGTAACCCAAATCCCTTCCTGCATCACAGACACAGCACACAAGATAAAAGATTATCATTTATAGATGCCAACCAGTAAAACTGAAGTCATACCTCAAAGAAAAACTTACAATCATAGAAATCTATCACACCAAGTCCACATTATTAATATCCTCATTAAAAAAAAAAAGTCACAACACAGATACTCCAAAAACTTGGAAAATGTCACTGGCATAAACAAGTGACAGTCACAGAAACTATTGGACAGATCCAATGTTTTAGGACAGAGTATTTAGTGAATGCATCCAGCTTATCAAGTTTTATTTCAATCATTTAATTTAGACAAGAAGCTGGTTTCAGAAATTGCCCTCTCTACCTGCTATAACATGCAAGGAAAAAAAGGCAAAGCTGTAGAGAACACAATATAAGTATTAAATCTCACTGAAGAGTGTCATATTAAATAAACCTTCCCCTCATCAGAAAATCCGGAATTGGTTGGGAGAGGCAGTCAAATCAAAATTGGAAAAAAAGAAATAAATCAAGTATCACAGAACCACAGAATGGTTTGGGTTGGAAGGGATCTTAAAGATCATCCAGTTCTAACCCCCCTACCACACGCAGGGACACCCACTCGAACAGGTTCCTCCAAGCCCTATCCAACTTGGCCTTGAACACTTCCCAGGATTCAGCACCAACAACTCTGGACAATCTGTGCCAGTGCCTCACCACCCCCACACTAAAGAATGTCCTCCTAATATCTAATTAACCCTGTCCTCTTTCAGTTTAAAGCCATTCTCCCTTGCCCTGTCTCTCCAGGCCCTTGTCCAAAGTCCCTCTTCAGCTCTCTTTAGGGACTGCTACACAGGTCTCCCCAGAGTCTTCTCTTCTCTAGGCTGAAGAACACCAAATTTCTCATCCTGCATCCACAGCAGAGGCGTTCCAGCCCTCTGAGCATCTTCATGGCCTCCTCTGGACTCACTTTAACAGCTCCACACACATTTTATCTTGGGGGCCCCAGAGCAGGATGCAGCACTGCAGGTGGGGTCTCACCAGCACAGAGGGGCAGAATCCCCTCCCTCACTCTGCTGCCCACGCTGCTTCTGATGCAGCTCAGGGTGCAATTGGCCTTTCGGGCTGCACGTGTGCAATGCTGGGTCACATCGAGCTTCTCATCACCAACACCCCCAAGTCCTTCTCCTCAGGGCTGCTCTCCATCCGTTCTCCACCCGGCCTGTACTTGGGATTGCTCCAACTCAAGTGCAGGACTTTGCACTTGGCCTTGCTGAATTTGGTGAGATTTGCACCTCTTAACCCTGTGAAGTTCCCTCTGGATGGCATCCCTTCCCTCCAGTGCAACTGCACCTCCCAGGTTGGTGTCAAACTGCTGAAGGGACACTCAATCCTACTTTCCATGTCACCAACACCATCAACCCGAGGGACACCACTTGTCACTTGTCTTCACTTGGACATCAGGCTGCTGACCACAACACCCAGAGCAACCACCCAGCCAAACCCTTACCCACTGTGTGCAACAGTGCAGTCCTCTGAACACCACAGCTAAGACACCATTTCTGACAATTAACTGTGGAGTTATCACAATGCCTGCTTTTTGAGGCACCCCTGCAGAGAAAAGCTTCAAACCGATTTAAGTAAGAACCTAAGAACACTACAGTTCCAGCCAAAAAGCAAGAAACACCAAGACACATATGGAGTATGTATTTGTGCTCTAACATTTGGAAATTGGGCTATCAGCAACCCAAAATTAATTTAAAGGCTACATTAATTAAGTAAAAAAAAAAATCACTAGTATCGACAATTAACACGAGGTAAATTGCATACTGAGATGAGCAGGCTCTTACCTAAACCTTGATGTTTTAAATTTCTTCTTAGATATCAGTACAGGGGGTTTTTCAGAATAATGCAGACGTAGCCTTATTTCTGTCTGACATGTCAGCCACCCGGCATCCACAGTTTCAATACCATCTACCAAAAACCAAACAAAAAGGAGAAGATACTTTAGTAACTTATTTTAGGGACATCTAGGCAGTTCCTCTTGCCATCATCTTCAAGATAATCCTCCTTATCACCAGCCTTGTTCTACAGTAATGCAAGAGCAAGTGTTGGGCGCAGCCTTTCTGAAGGACCCAGAACAGACCACAGACGCTGCAGCTGTTTGCTGGCTTTTAGAGAGATTAAGCAAGAACAGTGATCATGTGCAGGACAGCACTGAGTATTCCAGTGTTAATTTTATATATATGCTATCAAGAGCTAAGTTAAATCTCCAAAGGCAGGAGTAACCTTCTCTTGTCTTGGGATCTCTCAATCTGTGGAATAATACTAACAGGACCTCTGAAGATTCATAAGGAATTAGAGGCCCCCTGTTTCTGCTGAGGTACAGGCGTCCAATCAGCTCATCACAATCAGCACCAGTAAAGCAGTGTAAGTCTGCAGGACAGGGTATAGCAACAGTTTTGATGAAAAGCATGGAGAACCCTCAACCTGAACACCAAAGCAAGGAAAGCCTACAAGCAGGAGGACCAGAAACACAGGCTGCAAAGCAGGTGCTGAAGCAAACCCCAGTTTTTGAAGAGTTCCTAAAGAGCCAAACCTATCATTTGATGAGGGTGGAAAAGCTTGAAGACAAGACGTATGAGGTATGATAAAGAGTTACTTTCAGAGTCAGAGGACTGAACGTTAGGTGAGAGGTGGGTCAGAACTGCCAGAAGTGAGACATGGTGCACACACAAGGACACGAGGTGTGGGCTTACAAGAACCTTTTGGCAGCTGCATCTCTAACTGAAGAGGCAGAGTGGGTACATTCAGTGTGAGTGACAATGTTTTTCTAGGCATGAGGAGTTTTTCTATGGCTAGGTATCAGGAGAAAGCTAAGTCTATTCTGTATTTTCAAAAATACATGCTCATGATTCAAAGTTCCCAAATTTCAACCTTTAACACCACCAGAGTGACAACACTTCAACTCTTCCTAGCAGTCTTTTATCACCATTAGAAGGGATAACAGCCTGAGTGTGAATGCACAAATGCTGGATACAAAAATAACTGTAAAAGCAGAGAAAACAGGCAATTCTTCTCAAAACTTATAATCTCAAACGTTTTTCAATTACAAGACTTTACCTTATTTAATTTAAATTCATGGTATAGAATAAAGGTTAATGTATCTCACTTACTACAGATTCCAAAGTCTCCATCGTCGACAGTAATTTCATTTTCTAGAATTAAAAGGAATGGAAAAGAATGGAAAAAAATTAATTAGTATTCACATTTAAAAATCATTGCCAAGTTAAATTAATTCTACTTTTCCACTTCACTTCTAAAAAGTGTATCTAAAAAAAGGTAGGAAAACTGAAACAGACAAAGCAGCATGTTTTTTGCAACCTTCTATAAAGATTTATCCCAATTTATGCTTTTTCTCAGTTTCTGCAAGAAAAAACAACCAACACACAAAATGCCGCATTTCACCTAAAGTAATCTGAACTGAGAGTAAAAAGGTTACACAATTTTCTGTCTGGCTGCACTATTTTGCTGATCTCTACATCCCACTAGTATCTAAGATGCTTTACTTGTCAAAGCAGTGTCAAAGACATGAAATTTTCTTGCAAACATACAAGAAAGTTACCCTGCTGCACATTTATAGTTAGAGCTTTTAAATCGAGTTAGTCACAATTAAAATGCTTATTCTGCCCACATGACAGAAGCCAACCTAGCATGAAATATTGAAAACCCTCAGTTCACACTTACTTTTATCCTTACTCTTTCCAAAGCTTTCATGACTGAAATCTTAAGGCACTAAGTAAAATCACCAGCATTAACAGAACTGCAACAGTCTAAACAAACCATACATTTCTCAAAACATAAATCTTCACATAATTTTGTCTCTATAGCGATTAATCCCTTTTTTTTCCCCCTAAGAATCACAGGGCTCCTAACCTAATTTTTTAATAACCACAAGCAACAATTTAGGATCATAATGACCCAGTGCTAACATAGCTGTGTTTGCTGCATCTTCTTAAAAACTGCTTATGAAGAATTGAGTATTACTTGGGGAAAAAAAAAAATCCCAACTGTTTGGAATGAGGTCATCTAAATTTAGAGATAAAGTCTAGGCCCTAGCAGAGGACAGGCTGCTTCCCTTATCAGTTACTGGCAAATACAGAAATTATCTTCTTACAGGAATAGAAACACTACTAATTCAACTGAAATTAAAAAAAAAAGGCAAAGGGAGAACAGAATGCGATCATGGTGCTATTCATGACTAACAAACAGTTTCTTTGATACCACCTTCTTTCTAAAAGACATTTTTTCAAATCATTAGAACGTTTTTAACAAATGTGAACTTCTAAGTGTGGAGAAAATATTATTTTTCATGTGCTAGAAAAGACAGTGCATAAAACATGCCATAGCAGCATAAGAGATCTAAACTACAAGCTACATTCAAAGGTTATTTCAGTCACTCTTAAACCCCAAACTTTTTCCCTGTTCAGAAAGGCATTAGTAACTTATATGCAAGTCTGCATGCCACCCTTTCTTTCTTTCAGCAAAATACATTGCTGCTAAATTGCCGGGTAAATAAGTCCATTCATGTTTCTATTTACATTCATCCATTTACTTAAAGAAGCCTAATTAAACATTCTTGGTTTAAAATTTTACTAATTAAATAGTACTTAAATAAAAACAGCAGTGACTTCACACCCTCCCCCCCATTTTCTCTAAAAAAAATAATATGGATCCTTAGTCTCAAATAATTAAACTTACAGAAAATTGTTACAATTCCAAATTAATTAAAAAACCAACCCACATAATCTTAAGGATGACAGCAAAGAATTTCACATCCACTCCATTTTGAAGCCACTTATACATATATATATATATACACACATATATATTTTGAGAGTAAGGCCCATGTTGTGCAAAGAAAAAGTCTATACCTCCCACACATTAATAAATTTAAGTATTTTAAAACTAAAGCTATCAATCCCTCTAAACCAGTGTGCAGCATATCAGCAATCTTATGCATATGCCTCAAACAGATGCAGTTGATGCCCATACCTAAAGGGGTAATTGATCGTGGTTGTAGATGAGTCTCCCACGTGTGAACTATGACTTCGCAGGGACCATCGATAGTCTGTAATTTAAAAGTTAAATGTCTGCAATAATTTCTTTTGTTAGATCTGACTTTGTACCCATGAAGCTGTTTGGGATGGTTGTGAACTAAACTTAAGAGATTTAAGGAAGTAAAAGAAGAAGAAAGAGAGGGAAACAGAGAGAGAGAGATTGAAGGAAAGGAAAGGAAACAGATGAGGCTTCTTACCCCTGCAACTGCTGATGACTATTTGATGTGTTGTGAATACATATGACAAAACTTGTGACAGTCTGACATGGCAGAGAAGTTACATGGAATCATTAAACCTTTACTGATTACAGGTACTCTGCTGGACTACCTTAGTTTCCTTCTGATACAAATAAAAAAAATCTCTGAGCTCATTAAGAGTGCTCACTTTGTTCTCAAGCTACAGCAACAGATTGTGAAAAAACATACCCTACATTTCTAATTCCAAACAGCACTCAGCATCTACTCATGCACATAGCAGTTGCAGGGGTGCATTCTCCTTCACAATTTGCCTTACTAAATTCAAAGACTATAAAACACAGTTATTTTAGTTGTGGTACTGGAGAGCAAGTTATTTACCATCTAATTAAAACATAAATAATTGAGCCAATCAGTCAGCAATGAAGCCCCTGCAGTCTATTCCAGCTGGAGCAGGCTAAATTAGATTCTTTCATTAACAAAAAATTTTGTCCACCAAAAGAATACATTTGTTGACAAACACAGCCAGGACTCAGACAGATAACCAGAACAGTAACACAGTCTCTTCTTTCCGACCAATTTAAGTTTGAAATAGCTTTCTAGGTGAAAGCTTTTAGGTAACCACAACTTAACAGCAGACAGAACGTGCCTGATTCCCAGCTCAGTCACCCATAGAAGTTTCCCCTACCATGGCACAGCTGTTACTATCAGATGTAAAAACCACTGGCACAAAGCTGCAGTTTGTCATTTTGGTGGTTTGGGCCTAAGTAACTCTTATTTCCAAAAAAATTTGCTACTATTGCCAAAGACATGGAAGCTTCAACGCCAGCTTGTCCCACTACTTCAGGTTCTTGTTTAAACAGATTTCAGACCCACGGGGACATCCAAACAAGCTTCAAACTCAGCAGCACAATTACACAGGACCACAATGCTTTGTTCCATTACAGCTCACCCAATAAATTCTTTACATGCAGATGGGATTTCCTGACATACATTGACCACATTTAATCTACCATGCTTTTGGGTGAGTTAACAGCAAATACCAAGTGTTTAACAAGTGCTCAGTAGGACAGGTTTGCTCTGTGACTCTTCAGCTAAAGCAATGCTCCTAAGGAGTTCAGAGGCATCCACACTTAAGGGTCATGTCAGAATAAAACACATATGCTTAGTTATGTTTTAAAGACAGAATGCATGTAAAATATAAATAAAATTATACTATTGCATCCAGTTTATTCCTGTTATAGGGCAGTTTTGGTTCCCAACTTCTCACTGCTGCCACAATGCCCACTGTTAGGATTTCTAGAAAAGTAAATAATGGGAAGTTTCTTTCCCCTTCTTTCACAGCACAGTGACATCTGCCTGTCACAATCAGAGTTTCTAAAGCTGCAAACCATGTTTGTCAGCAGGGAGGCTGCCATTTACTCCCACCATGCAGGCAGGCAAGACCTCTGACAGCAGCTCCCATGAACATGTGCACAACTTTAGTTTGTGAACCTGGGCAATGCAAATCTTCCTAACATGGATTAAGCTCTTTTCTTCAGAAGGTAAACAAAGGTTTTTCCTTGTAAAACCCCCCCAACATGTTGTATGAAAATACCAATTTATTTCTTACACTACTGTAATTGTCCATTTTAATTTTAGGTTCTAAAATGATGAATGAATTTGAATGACATTATCCCAACAATAAGGACACCACGCTGGACACACCCAGCACAATTTCCTCTCCTGAAAGGAAACAATGGACTGATTGTGCATTTAATCCCAGGAACCCTCAACACTTTCCATACTTAGAAGAGCCAAGCAAAGCTACCTGGAAAAAAAGGGCAACGGATTAGAGAACAGGCACAGACATCACTAAGAACCCTCTCAATCACTGCTCAGACCATCTCTGAGTTTATAGGCATTTAAAAAACGTTCTAATTACATGTAACAGAAGCTATTGTTACAATGAGGTCAAAACAGTAATGTCATTTCCATGGCATATACTGACCACATGTGAAAAACAGCCCAGCTGAGCAGCAGAACTAAATGATGTGTCATCAATATTAATAGCATGGTAATGTTGCCTAAAAGGAGAGTCTCTGGAGGACAGTCTTAAAAGGGCATCTATTCAAATGTCACATCAAGCATCTCACAGGCAGCACACTGAGGTAAGTGGCACTGCGGATCCTTTTCTACTAATACAGACACTCTTTTTTTTTTTTTTAAGCCAACACAACCATTATGTTGCTTGGTCTTGATTAGCTGAACATCTGATGCAATTTTAAAGCTTTTAAAGGCCATTCAAGAACTTCCTTTAAAAATCAAGTCCTCTCACATTATGAGAAGCTGGGGCCTCCCCCAGCAGTCATTAGACACTTTGGAAATTAAGAGTAAAATGCCTATCTAGCATAATGGTTCAAAGGCTCAAAACAGAGGCACCATCTGCATGAAGTGCCTGGGTACTCAGTGCAATTAAAATTTAAAATTAAAGAATGAAAGCACTCTTGTGGATGTTTAAATGGTAATTCAGGAGATCAGTTCCAAGGGTCCTGATCCAAGGCAACACAACAGAGCAGGCGTTGGTGGGGGGGGGAACCCAAACCAAATCTTAAAAACACCACACAAACACATTTATCCAAGTGCACTTTACTAATTAAAACTATGTTTCAAGAATAATAATCTACTTCAATAATATGAAACAGCTAAATTAGACTTAATTGCTAAAGCTGCATTTCTGACCAAAATCTCTCTGGATTTCTGTACCATGTAGAAGACAATAATTAAGCACTAAACTAAATAATTAAAGCCATTCAGCCATCATATCTAACTTGCAAGGCAGCAGCACATAAAAGTCACCTGGCAGGAAATGCTGAGCTCAGTAGAGATTTTATAGCTCTAGTATTTCCAAAACCAGTTTCACACACAATCTGCTATTTCAGCAGATAATAATGCTTTTGTAACTATCATGATAACCATGGGTCCTTAATCTAGAAAATGCTTTCCCTAAGGCAATAATTACTGAGTCTCGGTCTAAGTTTCACCTTTATTACCACAGTCCAGGCACTAAATGGATTTATTTACTTACATTTAAAAAAAGTAAATTTAACTCTCATTTGAAACCTCTGTAATTAAGCAGCAAGTGTGAAAAATGTTCTCCAATCCAGATTTTGAAGTCCTGCTACATGCACAGATAGCTTAGTTCTTTAACACTTGCCTTGAAGGAGGTAACCCTGAACTTGCCTGCTTATTTACTGTTTTAAAAGCAAATACAGAACATGGCTGAACAGAATGAGGTGTGTTCCTTGCTAAGGTTTTCAAATACGCATCATACAAACATGGCATGTAAAATTGTTCTACTAAAACGTTAAGATGTACAGATGACAGATCCCAACCAAGGGAGTTTTGGTGTGCTTCACACTCACCCCCTCATAACCCACCACCTCTGCGCCCCTGCAACAAACAGAAAGCGAGTGTAGAATAAAACCCAGGCAGATCCTCACAGGGAGCTTGCTGGTACCAGACTATGTTCAAGGAAAGAACAACCTCGAGCAAAATAATTTAAGTTACTGTGTTATTTCATCCAAGTGTGTGTATTTATTGTTCTTTTTAAATGCTTAAGATCAAAATGTCTGCAACACAGTAAAATCTCTCGATATGCAGGAGCCAAGACCTGACAACAATTTTATAGTGAAATGATCTTTGTATACATAATTTTTGTATTCATGCAAAAATTCTACACATTTCAATATCTTGAGTATTTAAAAAAACCACCTGCTCTATTTACATAACCACAATTATGTTAACACCAAGGTGCTTCACTACAAACCAGACTTCTCATTACATCAAACTATCCTTCAAGTAAAAAAATTTAAAGTCAAATGACAATCCTTTTCAAGGGAGGTGAGAAAAAAGACTTTTTTTTTTCATAAAATGTCAATTATTCTATTTTCACGTCTAGCCTGTAGCACTACTATGGATAACCTGGGAACTACCACTTCTCTGTGTAAACATGTGTCACCCCCATCTTTGCCACCATGTCCAACTCAAGCATCTTCAGAGATGCAGCTGCTGTAGAAGAGAACACTAACTTCAGGTGGATCTGCCTTCAGCATGATTTACTAATTATTTGATGTCAAATCCATATACTCAGACTTGAACATATAGTTAAGATTACACTGTTGTTTTACTACACATAAAATGGCACTGATATAAAAAATTAAGTACCAGAGATCATATATTGCCAGCTTGTCAAATTTAGGAGATTAATCACATGCAATGCCTAATGAAAAAAAAATACTGAAATAAAAATATTCAGAATAATTTAACTTAAAAGTACCTTTTTGTTATCAGCATTTCCTTAATGCTAAAGTTCTCCATATACTGTCTCACTTGCACCATACTGTACATGATATTCCTGTTACTTTTTCATTGTTCTTCCAAAGGTTTACAAAAAGAAGAAGAAAACATTGTACCTGGATTTCTTTTCTTCAAAAGACTTTCTTTTACAAGAAATAAACTCCTGAGCACTTAACAGGTACAAGCCAGACACAACTAAGTGGATAACCCTGTACCCCAGGAATTCACATACTTTGTTTCACAGGGTGGTTTCCTTTTTTTCCTGCTCTTTACATTTAGGAGCTCTTTGTGCTGGTATTGCATAAAAGTCATACTTACCTTGGCAGACTCTGCATCACACGGTACATAAAGTGTGCACGATACAGAGCACCTACTCAAAGAAACACACTCACCAATACAGAGGGTAAACTTTTGCAAATGGTAAAACAGAAATTGTACTGTCTGTTCCCTACAGCTCAGTCTCTGCTCACTAACTCTGCTTTTTCGAGTGTGCTATTGCTTACATTTAAACTTAGGAGCATTTGCAAAAAAAAATACAAGTGTTCCATCAGAGATGCTAAGCTGTAAGAATTAATCTACTTTTGGCCTCAGTTTGACCTCAGCAAAAGAAAACTATTATTGGCCTTCCCTTCTTTTGCCTCAAAGTACCAAATTAAATACCAGTTTCTGATTAAACTATTTCACATGCTATAACGAAAAAAACAGAATTGTGTTTCATCTGAAATTATCAGTATCCTTCACTGAAATGATACCTCAGTCAAATATGGTTTTTTAGTGAAAAAAAGGCTGACAAAAACTTACATGCTCTTGACAGTAATTTGAAATTTTTAAAAGATATTGATGAGATGATTCTGTAACTCCTTTCACATTTAGCTACAGCCTCCATAATCCCAGTTCCAATGAGGAACTAAAGCCCAGGGTGAATAGCTACAGGATATTAATAGAATAAGAAAGACAGCAAAGGCAGCATTAAATTTCTTAAGGTTATTACTTGTTATTAAGAAAAACAGTTCAAGAGTAGCTGCTTATTCTCCCAACTTAGCCCAGCTTTTTCCTGGATGCAGCCTCATCCCATGTGAAGAACTTCCCCCTACCCGAGTGCAGTGTTTACAGACCAGTACACTGCCACATACATTAAACTCTAATTTATAAAACTTCAAGTCATATGCAACTGTGACATCAATACCTGTAAAAACACATCTGTCTCTGTCTCTTGGGTGTTATTTTTCCCTCCAAGCCGTGCAAATACCTATATACAAACACACAGAAAACAATGGGATGCCTCATCCCTTGTTTCACCTTTTCACTTCAAGAGATTAACTTATGTTAAATTATGCAGCACAAAATCTGGTTGATATTTCTCATGCTTCACAAAAAAAAAATCTGCAGTGATTTTAAAAACTGTAGTAAGTCAGGCAAATTTTAATGCACCTCCTACACTAACCATTTTTCTCCTACTACCACTTGCTTCCATCCTATCATATAGGATGGAAGCTACAGCTATCATATACTGTCACATTCCTTCCATGGATCACTTGAGATCCATGCCCTGCTGAAGTCCATATTCAATTCTAACTATGAGAATTTCACCATATTATTTAAGCTTTATAAAAATTGTCAGGGATTTCTTTACCACAGAAATTTTTAGAACACTAACACTGGTAAAAGAAAGAAGAGAATATAATTAAAGTTAACAGCATATGATTGTGTATTTCCAGAAGTGAACTGTGAGTATTTCTACAAATGTTTTAATGTTTCACATGTTGCAATTCAAGACTTATTTCTAAAAAAACCTCATGTTTAATTCAGGAAATCCTTTTTTATTTCAAGCATGGGAATTTTCACTAGGGATGAGACAACTCAAAGTAGAAAAGGTTGTACATACCTTAGGTTCTAGAAAGTATCCTTTAAAATACCGATACTGAACAGGAACTCCTCTAGGAAGCTCTATGGTAGCTTTCCATGTTTTCACAGTTGTACTGTGGAGAAAAAATAAACAACCAACCAAAGAAAAAAAGTTTCAAAATACAGCCTAACAGCCGTCTCAGGCATATGTCTAAGTAATATTCTAAAATAAAATCAAGTGTATTGTTACAAGGAAAGTTACTACAAAGTACCTTAGCCAAACATGCACAAAACACGAGATGTACTTAGAACTGAAGCTGCACTTTTTGATTGACAGATCTGAAGTGCTCTAAGAGAGCAAGAATTCTCACCCCCATTTAACAGACGGAGAAAACATGATGAAGTCATTCAGAGACTCATCCAAGATCACACAGCAAGTCACTGACAGAATTACAAACACAGCCTGCAAGCCCTATTTTCCTGCATCACATGAGCTACCATAAGCTGGCACCATTTTAAGAAAATACTGAATTCTTCCATTGCATGTAAATTTCCTTTATGTACACTCATGTTTATACACACATTCCCCCCTTAAGAGTTTTAATGCAACTCTCAGTTTAAATAATCTTCTCCCCATCACCTTCTAGCACAACAATAACTTGTTTATGGTGTTTACCCTCTTTTTATCCTATACATCTCCTATAACCTCCTGCACAGCCCCAGGACTGAGAATTGCCCCAAAGCAATTTCCTATTCGAAGTGTCTACAGCTAAACTACTGAAATGCCAGCCACAACAGCAGAAGCATCATCTGTAACTAGAAAAGCACACCCCAGTTTAATGTTGTCTTAATCATATTCCTAAGCGTTCAAAATGCTCAAGGGCAACACAAGAAATCTGGGAGTTTTATTGACAGTATAAACAGCTCAAGAGTTCACCAACTCAAAGTCAGAATAAATTCATTGCTCCAGAACTCCAGCTACTTCAAACGGAACAAGTAAAAAAAAAAAAAAATCAAAAAAGAAGAAAAAAAATCCCCAAAGCAAAACCAAAAATCACAACCAACTTACATATCCTCAGTCTGGAGGACCACTGCAACCTGGGGATTCCAATTTCCCAAAGCACTGCAGCTCCCGCATATTGCAAAAACCTCTCCTAAAAAATCCAAACAGAAAAAACCCCACAATCATCATTACTCCAGGCTAGATGGCATTAAAAAGTACATCCACAGTCAAACTTTCAAGTATTTTAAATACATACACCAGAATCACTCATTTAAAATCCCTCCTGTCTGTTCAGAAAGGAATCTTACCCCACCCAAAACTACAACAGCATTTTCTTCACCATCCTAAAGATCTGAGAGAGGGACTACTGACAACCCCAGCCCCTAAAAGGGTTGGCTTCCAAACTGATATTAAGTAATGCTGTTCAAAACATCTCTGGGAATGTGGCAGGCAAATTTTCACAGTAAAATGATTAATCTCAAGATAACAGAGTTATTTTCCTAGATACTCTGTATTTTTTAATATATGCACATATTCCCTCAAATTCACACCAACAATTTAGAAAGCACAAACAGGAGGTTGCCAGCATTATTCCCAAGGCAACATATCCAATTCATTTGATTTCCAAGAGAAATAAAGTTAATTTTGTTGCTATGCTTTCAGTTATTACTGGACATCAAAACGTAACATTGTTATACAAAAAACCCATGTGAAATTGTCACGCTTATCTTAATGCATACATAGGTACAGAATCCAAAAGGTCACAACAGTATATTTACTTTTGGGATATCTGAAAGTGAACATTGCAACTTACCCTTGTTTTTAATATAAAACCTGTATGTATCCGACTCTAAGAACAACAGTTATAAATACTGATGGAAAGAACAAATTAGTATTTTGTACTTACAGGGTTTCAACAAGATTTTTAGACAAAAAGAAATAAAAAGGTGTTGCAGAATGAGAAAATTCGGAGTTTTAAAGTACAGTTAGGCACTAGAAAAGGATGATACAAGCATCTACGACTGTTATTTCCTGTTCTCAAAGTGAATAGTGTGGAGGACACAACAACCCCAAGATACAAAGTAGACAAGCTGTATGCAACAAGTGTACACTACCTTTTCCTAAGCCACTATCACAGCTGACACTTCAGAGTACAAAGTTACAGTTTTGAGGATGTCCTTATGCCTCTAAAATCGTGTCCATTTTCTCCAGTTAAACTAATAAGGGGTACTACCAGGCCTGTTTATGAAAGAAGTCTCTGCAGACCCAGGGGCTGGAGAAAGTCTACAGAAGACAGAAAGTAAGATAATTTTTCTCTGAAAGCAGCTTACTGAAATAATTTTAGATAACACCTTGAATTTCAGTCGGTTTTTTTTTTAATCTTTTGTTGCAATTCATTAAAAAAAGAAGCCCAAGCTTTCTGGATGCTCACTGCAAGCATACAAATGCAGACAAAAATCTGCATTACATGTATATTTAGCATGCAATTCCCTGCAAAAAATTGCCTATGTCAGGTGTTTTCCCTTTTCCACCCTGAGGCACATGATGATTTGTTTTTGCAGGGAGGAGATAAAGCACGGAGGGAAGACCACGTGAACACCACACAGGTAGAATTTCTGAATGGAGATATTAAAAAGAAGCTGAAATTCTTTTAACGTCCCTTTAAAATAACAGTACTTAAAACATCTTAGTGTACACACAGCCAACCTTTGAAGTGCCATCTAATCATATTCCTCTTAATAGGTGCCAGCTGGGATAGTTCTCTGGGCTCCTATTTTAAACAAACGTGTGTGAACACCCAGTGACCACCTCTCAGTAAGGAGCCACACACAAAAGGCAACACTTGAATATGATGTTGTCTTGGGTTACAACGCAGGATGCCACCAGGGGTATGTATTCTATCACCACCTTCTTAAGATGTTAAAACCAGGTGGGGCAGTGTTCTTTATCTCTTCCATGACACACCCCTGGTAACTCCCTCCGGGAGATATCTTCTGTTAATGGGCCATTCAGCCTCACTGCATGAGTCACAAAATCACACCATCCCATCGCGAGATGCTCCGCCCAGGGGGAGGAACCAAGCATTCGTACCCGGCTATAATCTGAGGTATGGAACACCACACTCAGCCCTTACCTGCTGGATTCCCAGAGGACAAGAGCTACATAACCACTGCTGAACCTTCAGGGGAAGACCAGACCCTTCTACAGCATCACTGCTTCAACAGAATCATATCTGTCACCTCAAGAGGACTGCAGCCACCATTTAATCGGACTGCTACCACCACCCTGAGCAACAGGGTGTCAGGTTGTATCCTGACTCTGTCAGGTTAAGCCAGTGTTTCCTGCCTTTATTTTAATTTTCCTATTAAATTGTAGTTCTGAGTAGGGATGTCCCGTTGGTTTGTTTTCAAACTAGCACAGATGGGCAGCCACCCCTGAACTCCCTTCAACAACTACACTGAGGCCGAATCTGGATTTGTAAAACACTGCCTTAGTTATCCCAGTAAAGCTGAAGTGAAATGCATGATAAGCTGCTTCTCATAGGCAATTCTGAACCAGTGGGCTTTGGGTTGGGTTTGTGTTTCGAGCTCAGGGGTCCTCAGCTTCTCCCCTCTCCTCGTCATGGCATTCAAGGCTGCTCCTGGCAGATCTCCTTCAGCTACAGCAAAGAAGGTTAATCTAAGCCTTCTACTCCAACTCAAAGCTTCCAACACCCTCACTGATCCAACAATAACAACAAAAATCCCAACAATACCAATGTTATCATAAGCAGAAGCAACCTTTTGTGTCACCTCTTCATGCTGTATTTCCAGTTAATTCTTTGTGAACAGCCACTGAGGCAGGATCTAGCTCTCACTAATCCTACTTTTCACTGCAGATACTATTGGTACAAGAAGTTATACATCCAAAGCCAGCTTTGCTAGTGACGGTGCCATCACACCTGTGGAAGCAACAGTGCAAGCAGGACAAAGAGAGCATAGCTTGCAATACTCCATGGTACAGCTACCCCAGTGATGTACAGTCTCACTTGAGCTAAGGGCAATCTAATCTAAAATTTTAACATTTTCTCCAGAATGCTATAAAAAACTCTGCTCCTTACTAACAGCTTTATGTCCACACTGAGTGTCAGTTTTCACTTCCCAAATGCCAAATCACGAGGGAGAAACACAGGAGAGGTCTAACACAGGGCAGATGTCAAAACCTGTAAAATGTTTTTATCATTTTCTTCCCCACCAGCTACAGGAGGCACTTCTGCCATCTGGTATTGGCCTGTCACAGGAATTTTGCCAATCTGCTCCCACATTCGTCTGCTTCTCTTAGGCAACCATCAATTACTTTTTTTGTGAACTTCCACGCAGGTTTTGGCTGGGGTAGAGTTAATTTTCTTCACACTAGCTAGTAGGGGCTGTGTTTTGAATTTGTCCTGGAAGCAGTGCTGATAACAGAGGGATATTTCAGTTACTGCTGGGCAGTGCTCACAGCATCAAGGCCTTTTCTGTTCTCACCCCACAGAGAGGGGGCTGGGGATACATAAGGAGCTGGGAAGGAGCACAGCTGGGAGCAGCTGTGTGGACCTTAGTTACCAGCTGTGGTTAAACCACACCGCCTTCCTTCCAAGTTCCTGAAGATGAAGGTCAGTGTAATATGCACAATTTATCAACACCAAATCTTCATGTTCTACCTGATGTGATACCTTGTGTTCCTCGTTTGGATTACAGAAGTTATTTTACACTTTTTTTTTTGCATAGACAGAATACTGAATTAAGCTGCATATTCTTTCTGTCCTTAACTTCTGCCAGAGGTCACATCTTGTGAGAACTTTCAACAGGGATGCAGAGAGAATAAAAAACAGAACAATAATGTCAATGTGTGCCTAAATACCATGGTTCAGAATACAAATGCTTGTTTCCAGGCAATAAAAAGATATTAGAGAGAGAGGATTTTAAACCAATCATAGCCATGTCAGTTAGCATCAAAATCGCTAGCACATGATGAAATTGTTGTTTGGAGAAAGAGGTAAAAATTATTTCCCAACTCTCATTTACAAATTCATACATGAAATGTGTTAATATATTATACGATGATTTATCATTTTGGTATTTGAACTAATACATTCTTTTATCTCTGAGGAAAGCAGACAAGACAGATAGCCTTTGAACACTCTACTATTAAGTTTTCTCCTAGGTAAACCATACAAAAAAGGAAAAGCATGATTTGAGTACCTGGTGCTGATGATCCTCTTACTTCAAAAGTGACTTGACAAGAGGTCATTTCTGCAGAATTTCTGTCTCACAATAGTTGAAATCTCCTATAGTGGGAGGAAAAAGATAGTAATTTGAGGAACAATCACTACATTTGTTGCTGTTCTAAGTAAGAGGAAACATAAATCCTACCACTTCAAAGGAAGCAAGCCACCTGTGATACTACTGTTCAAGTGAGCAGTAGAAGTAGAAAGCTCTTTAAAAGCAGCTGCAGACCCAGAAAACAGCATCCAGCTGCAGAAGGCACTACTGCAACACTGGCACAAGAAAAAGACTACTAAATCAAATACCATATGGTAGAATCAGTATCCTGCAGCATTTATCAGTCTTCAGCTGAGATTTTTCAAAACTGTCTTTTTGGCTAACTTTGCTTCCAAGGAGGCCAACTGGAAGGTTTTAACACATTCAAGATTATAACCCTCGGCAAACAGTAACTTCTGTCTCATCTGTGCTATTCTTCAGCATCCTCTTCAAAGCACAAGGAAGTTTTCACAGAGCAGCACAACCACCTTGAAGGAACAGGGGGAACAACCCAGAACAGATGACAGCTCTCTGCTGTCACTTGTTCACCACTGCAGACTCTGCTCCTGTATTTCCTCCAGCCTTTCACAGGAAGCACGAGCAGCAACTGGAAGAACCAAAGAGCCTTCAAAACAGCACAGCAGGGAGAGACTGCCTGCAGCCAGGACAGCAGCTGGAGGACTGACTCTGCCTCAATTTTCTCCTCCAATACACAACACCTTGACAGAAAAAAACCTGGCAGAACCCCACTCTCACCATCACAGCAGAAACACTATTGATGTATCATATCCTTTTATATTATTTACAAAAGCAGTAAGTCCACACATGGATGTTGCTAGACTGTCATCACACAAGTATATCTATCTGGACATGGGCTACAAAATAATTATACTAATTATATGCAGAATAAACTTTGCAATGGTTTCAATTAATCCATTTCTTTACATTGCTGTGGGGGGGCTTTTTGTTCTGCGTGTGTTTTGTTTGTTTGTTTTAACCAAGCAAGTAGAATTGCTATTTCTATTTTAGAACAGGACAAAAAGCATTATATTTTATTGGTCAGCAATCCTTTAATAGCAGCTTTCATAACAACACCAAGAGAACTAACGACACTGAAGAAAAATCTGCTTTTCATTAACTCTACTACTACAAGGGGAAGCCCTTGCCTTCAAAGGGCACAGGACAGTTAAACATGCCTTGAAAGCAAAAGATAGTCAGATACCAGGTGGAGGGGGGGGAAGCTCATCATCAAACCTCCTTCCTTGTGGGCATTTAGAATGTTATTGCAGGTATTTAACCTTCAGAACTGTTCTTCTGAGTCTTCTCCTCCTCCTCTCAATTATAACTCTCCTCTATTCCTATTTTAACTACAGCTGCCTTTACGTTCCTTTTTCTCCTCCTTTATTTTCCCTCTCCATGTGAAGGAAGATGACTTTTCAGTGGTAAAATGAGAGCAAGAAAATAGTAGAAATATAAATGTTTCTGGTCACATATTCCAATTCTGCATTTGTCTTTCACAAGCCACATTTCTGCAATGGATAAAATCCTAGACTACTGAAGCTAGAGATAAGCACAGTTGATAAACAGGAATTCCATGAAGGGCACTCCCTTGAGGAACTTTCTCACGTGTGTGTCATTAGTTGGTGCGTATGTTAAGTGACACATTCTAGCACTTATTTTTAGCAGTTATTTATAGACAGAGAACTACAGCCAAGTTGCAGTGCTGAAACTAAGACTGGGCTCACGAAACCGGTCCAATATGACAAAAAAAAAATCTCAGTGTAATGCAGAGAATATAAATTACTAGTGAGCATTTATGATGGCACCAAGTAGTCAGGGGCTTGGCTGCGTTCACCAACTGCCCTTGCTTGGACAGCCTTTAACTGAAAGGACAGAGGAGCCAAAGGGGAAATGAAGTAGGCAAAAATGCCTTGCAAAAGTCTACAAAGCAGGAAAGCGAAAGCTGAAGCCTACACCCAGTTCCCCAAAGCAAGAACATGCTTTTGGCTTGTTAATTAAAAAAAAAAAAAAAAGCTGTTTCCAAAGCCAATGCAACGACTCAAATTTAAACTTCACAAAAACCAGCATGTCTGTCCTACTGCAAATTAACTAACCCAACTGTTCCTAGAGAATCATCCAAAACCCTCCTAAGTCTATAAAGCTTTTAGCCAATCTTGTAAAATTTCTATGTACCTACTCGCAAGACAGGTGTGGACTTTCCTAAACTGCCTAGTAAAATAATTTTACTTTTTCATATAGCAGTAGCCAGTTGTAAGGAGATTTTGATAAACTGACTTTGTAAAACTGCCAAAATTCTACCCAAAATGCATTTTATCTCAAAAACTTACTCAACCTACCCAAGGGATGTATATGAGGAAAAGAAAAATCCCACTTCCCCAAGCAAGGGTTTTTTTCTAGCACGACTGCAGGTACAGTTGCACTTTTATTTAGGGTCAAAGCACCACCCCTCATTCTGAAGAAAAATCTTTTCTAGCAGAGCACTGAATGCAAACACACAGCAAGGAAAAACCAGGTCTGCTTTTCGTTAAGGAATCAAGCCTATGTTGTATATTATGATGCACTTACAAAAGCAGTCTGTGCTTTCAAGACATGATACAGAAACATTTTACTTAGGGGGGGGGGAGGAAAAAAAAACCAACCTAAGTTTAGCTATCTAATTACTGATGATTCCTGAAAAGAGAGGATAATTTAATTCCCAAAGGGGAACAGCAAGCAACCTTAGACAATCAAATCCTTTGACCTCTAAGCGTCAGGCATCTTTTAAACTTGATGTTCCTTCCTTCAGATTTTCAGCACTGCTTAAACAAAGCAGCTGGCAAAGAATTAACAAAATCCTCTTTGCTCCCCACACCTGTAAAAATGGATTTTTAGGGGAATGCAAAGAATCCTCAGGTCCTCAGAGGGGTCATGTCATAACTGCTATGGGGAACTGAAGCAAATTATAAACACTTCCTGATCAGCAAATATTAATAAAATCAATTGAGCAGATTTACAAACTAGAAATCCTTGTGCAACAACCTTCTTTAAACAGCCTCTGAGTCCAAAAGTAATAAAGCTGAATTCACATCTGCTGCAGCTACAGGCACCCAAATGGTAACCTGCATGCAAACAATTGCTCCTCCTCCTGTGTCCCACTTCCTCCCTCTCTTCGGTCAGCTTTTACAGACTTCAGCCACATGCAAGCAAGCAGTGAACACTTGAATTTCAGTTTTCCTCATGGGAAAGACACATCACCCAGGTAGAGACTCATCAGCACTTTGCTATTATAAAAAACCCAAAACAACAACAACAACCAAAACCAAACAAAAAACCACAAAAGAAACCGAAACCAAAACCACAAAAAACCCCAACAACAACAAAAAACAAAACAAAAAAAGAAACCCAAAAAAAACACCACAAAAAACCAACCAACCAACCAACCCAAACAAAAACCCCACACAACATTAACAGGACAGAAATAAGAGAAAATCCAAACTCTCCCCTCCCTGATTCTAAAAGAGAACTTCTAGAAAATGCAGGTAAGGAAGAAAAGATGGCATAACTCAATCAACTACTAAAGTATCACAAAGTATCACAGATTTCGTCTAAAATGAGGTAGTAAAGGTCATCATAAATGGGGAAGGCCAAGATATTTTTTGGTTGTAGTCAAAAATATACCAGGACATGGGCTTAATTTATTAATTCAAAGCTTGAATTTCATTTGAACCTTCTGGCTTACAGGTCTCATGATACATTAAAACCCTTCACAAGCCTTCAGCTTTAGCGGATTATTCTGCCCCACCCTCAATTTCCCTAACCTTTCCAATATGATTTAAGAGGTGCTGGCTGCTTGCTGTACCATATCTTAGATGTTTTCTCAGGCTTAGCTAAATACACACCAAGTAATCTGGGGCAATCCTAGAATATAATAGCCTAGCTGACAAACACTGAACAAATTTCAGAGTCATAAAAATTCATAGCAGCCACGAAGCCAGACTACCTGCTCTCTACTCAGTACGAGTGATATTTTAAATAGCAACTTGAACAGGTTTTGAGGATCTGATTCTAGTGGTCCAAGGGCAGGCTTGAAGTACAATGGTATTTTTTTTAACTGTGGAGACTCACAAGCCTGAAGGCCTTGAACTTTGTTGCACGGACAAAGGGCTTTCAAAATTAGGAAGGGAACACTTCAAGCAACTACCTTGACAGATCAGAATGAAAAGCTGATTTTATCAACTCTAAGTTGACTGCAAGGGCTGCAGAATGGCTGGTTACACTTAGCATATCCATTGAGGATAATCAGCATTTGGCTGATAATCGTACTTTAACGTGCTGGTAAGAAAGCCAAAAAGCATCAGGCTCACACCAATGTGTCACATTTCTCCCCTTCTCTCCCCACAAAAAGCCACCAATCTCTATCTAATAAACTAATAGTAAAAATTACTGATGCAAAGCTATCAATCCAAAACTGTCCTAGGTAACATTATATTTAATAATGACAGGATAATACACAACACAGATTTTTCTAATGAGATCAAAAATACAGCTTACAAAGTATCTTTTTAATGAGTGATTTTTTTTTAAGCTAATAAATTTTACAGATACTTAATGGGATTTTTCAAAAGTAATTAGACAACTAAAATGAGACAACGTAGAACACAGGTGCCACAAAATTCCTGGAATGCATTTTAGTACTTTCAAACATCCAATTTTTAGTGTAAGAAAGCTTTTAACTGCTCTATTACCGAATTTGCTTAGTTGGCTGCAGAAAAATGAAGCCCATCGTATTGGGTGTGGCTGAGAGGGAGTTAATTTTCCCTACAACAGCCCTCACAGTGCTGTGCTTTGTACTGGCAGCTAGAAAGGTGTCGATAACACAGCAGAGTTTCGGCTGTGCTCACACAGCATCAATGCTGCCTCTCCAACATTCCTCACTATGACCAGGAGGCTGGGGGTGGGCAATGTCCTGGGAGGAGACACGGCCAGGACAGGTGACCCGAACTGACCGAAGGGATATTCTTTATCATATGGCATCTGCTCAGAGATCGACAGATCAAAAAAAAAATTAGAAGAGGAAGAAAAAAGAAGGGAAAAAAAAAAGCTTAAAGAAAGGAGGGCATTGTTATTTAAGACGTTTGTCTTCAGAGCAACCACTAAACATACTGAAGCCCCGCTTCCCTAAAGGGGAAGTAGAGAATAAAACCTTCTGTTTCCCCTTGCTCCTGTGCATATGATTTTTGCTTTATTAAACTGCCTCTGCCTTGACCCCTGAGGCTTCTTCCACCTTTCTCCCCCTGCCCAACCCCCTGAGGAGCGACAGAGGTGCTTGGTGGGCAGCTGGCACCCAGCCAAGGTCAACCCAGCACCACCATGCACGCACAAACAGGCTCTTCCATCATATTAGCACACATTGCATCACAGATCATGGTGCACAGTCCTGAAAGCACACAATCCAAAAAGTAAACATGCTCAATCATTCCAAAATATCTCTCTGTTTTTTGCATATTAAGACAAAAAGTGAAAGGACTAGAAGGCTAGAGTATTTTGGCTTTTACTTTTGTCATTTTAAGATGGCATTCTCCACCTTAAGAGAAGAGACACTCACGAGATGTATCAACACCGAGGAGAGGCCAGCTCCAGGCTGAAGCAGGGGAAAGGTGCCACAGTCCCCGCCAAGTCATTTGATAGCTGGGAGGGCACACTGGCAGCACTGGGGCTGACACAGAGCACCCCTTGCAGCCTCCCTCATGAACCATGAATTTGAACACTGCCAAGCACTGCTGGAGAAGGTCCAGTGCTCAGATTTTACCTTCCTAAAAGTTGTGCTACACACAGCAATAGAAAATCCACCATGCATCAGATCTGCTGCTGTGCTGAACAAAGAAAAGATGCGAGCCTAAGATGCAGACCGTAACATTCCAAGGACAATAAGTCATATCTGATTAATCTTACAGTATGATGAACAGATTTTGTTGCATGTGGTTGGTCCTAACAAGGTATCAGATATCACAGAAGACATCTAAAGCGACAAATTGGGTATGTAAGAAAATTACGTAACAATAGTTGACAACACCTGGATTTTAGAACAGCGTCAGAGGATGTATCTGTCAGGGTATTCCCTCTAACAACTGGGAGAGAATTTTTAGAAACAGCATTACAGCATCAACTCCTTCATATTCAACCTAACAACGAGAAGGTTCATCCTGCCCCCTCGTTCCCCCCGCTGCACCTTGACTGCAGGAGCAAGGACGACAAGAAAGTCAGCAGGTCTCTCCTTCTGCATTGCAGTGCTAATACTGGACAGCAAACAAACTTGCAAGAAGATGTGGACATGCTGTTCTGATTCAAAGGCTGAAATTTTACCAACAGGCTTATGCCGGCATTTAGAAAGCAGCAAAACCCAAGTGATGCTTCTGAAATTACATCACGTTAATACACAGCAACTGAGAAAAATATCTCTAAGATTCTATTTTCAGTATCAATTTAGCTCCCCATGGGCAGGGGCAAGTCAGCCCAGGTAACCAAATACAAAAACCCTATCTGTGCACCTACAACGTATCTGCTTTAAGTAACAATAAGTTAATTGCCTTTCAGCATTTGGTAAATACCTGTCCATGTGACAGACTCTTCCGCCTCAGCTATGTCACAGCAGTTTCGCAAAGTTCTTGGAACAGACAGGAAACAGCTGGGCACGTTTGTAAGTGAAACAGAACAGCATCAGTCTGATTCCTCTTTTCTGAAGTGTTGTTTATTATAAACGTATGGCTGACAAGATCTTAGGCAGGGAGTAATTTAGCTCTCTGTGATCACACTAACATTCCTCACTTAGGAATGACTTGGACAAATAACATGTATAATCTCCCCACAGCTCTCAACAAACGACTTTTCTAACAGGTTTCCAAAGCCTGGATCCATTCTGTTAAGAAGCAATGTGCTTTACTGAAAGAATAATTATGTGGAAGCTTAGACTACCAGTGTCTGTTCAAGACCAACGGCATTCTCCTATTTTTTAAACATCTTTTATAGTTATTTTACAGGAAGCAGCACTAGAATAGAAAAATATATGATAAAAAATGATCCTACTTGTCAACTATTTCACCCTACCATTAACGTTTCAAATATATTGAAGGCTAACCTCCATCTAACATCGCATGCTTTGATAAATCATTAATACCAACAAGACAAGCTATTAACTTAAAAGGTAAAAGAGAAAAATGGAAGGAGGAATCTGTGCCTCCTGTGCCTGGTTAGGGTGTAGGTAACAGATTAACTTCTAAAGTTCAGATTAATCTAGCGCTGCCTTACTAGCGCCTATGCGATCAATAACATCAAACCACGAGCCGGCAGCATCACCGCTGCGTTCCTTTAACCCAGAGCCGAGACAAAGAGCAGCGCAGCGCACACTCCCCACGCCCGGCAGAGCCCAGCGACGCCGCAGTGCGCCCAGCCCGCTGCCCGGCCGGACACGGACCGAGGGCTCCCCGCCGCCTCTCACTGCCCGGCCGGACACGGACCGAGGGCTCCCCACCGCCCGCAGCGGGAGCCCGGCCGGGAGGCGGCGCGCCACGTCCCCGGGCCCGCCCCGGCCCGGCCGCTTGCATAATGCGGCAGCCGCGGGACCGCCCCGGGCCAGCGCTTTAGGCGGGGACGTAAACAAACAGAGCCGCCGGCCCCAAGCTCCCCGGCCCGCAGCTCACCGAGTCACCTCACCGGGTGACAGCCGGGGCCCGGCCGGGCAGCGCCGGGAGCGCGATGCGCCCGCATCCCTCCCAGCACGGCACCCCCGTCCCGGGCCGCCCAAAGGCGCACAGAGCCTCGCTCTTCCCACCTCTCAGGGAACCTGAGGGGGACGTCCCGGTCCCCGCACAACGCGCTCCTCCCCCGCGTCCTCTCAGATAACGCACCGGCCCCGCGGTCCTGCGGGGAGCGCGGTACCGCTCCCTCAGCGCCCTCTCCGCACAGGGCTCGAACAGACGCTGTTCAGCCGCACCGACCGTCCCCCCCTCCCCCGCCACCGCGCAGCCCCACCACGACACGCGGCCGGCGGCGCCGACTGACCTGGCGGAGCGGAGCGGCGCTCCGGGCCCCCGCTCGCTTTGTGCGGGGCTGTGGACGGCGCAGCCCGGGCTCCCCGCCCCTCCTACCGGGGCCGCCCGCCGGGGGTGGGGAGGGGGCGGCGCGGCCCCAACCGGTTCCAGCTGCCCCCCGCCAGCCACGTGACCTCGCCTGCGGCCCCGCCCGCCCCGCCGCGGCCAATGGGAGCGCGGGAAAAGCCGCGCAGGACCGGGCGGGGGCCGGGCCCGTTCCTCGACAGCAGCGCGGAGAGAGGGCGGGCCCGGGGCGGGGCTGAGGGAGCGCGGGGAGTGCACGAGGCGGGGGCAGGGGCAGGCGCGGGGGAGCTGTGAGGAGTACGGGGGTTGGGGGGCGCCTTGCGGCCGCCTGCGCACGGCGGGGGAGGTCTACCCTACCCACCCCTCCCGAGAGCCAAGCACCAGCGCTTCCCCGCGCCATCCCCCCGGTACCTTCCTCAGAGAGCGCGGCGCCGCTCCCCGCCGGCCAGCACCCTCCCGACGCCGCAACGCGACCCGACCTCCTCCAGGCTCCAAGACCTCCTCAGGAGCGTGCACCGACCGCCCCTTGCCCCCGCCGCCACCGCACCGCTCTACCGCACCCTTGCTGGCCCTGCGCCCCCTAAGCCGGCGGCGTGCACTGACCTGGCCGAGCGCTGCACCCGGCTGCCCAGCCCTTGGTGCGGGGCTGCGAACGGCGCTGGGCGGGTTCTCCTTCGCGCTGCCCGGGGCCGCTGACAGCGCGGGGGAGGCGGAGGAGGGGGCGGCGTGGGCCGCAGCCGGATCCAGCTGCCCCCGGGCGCACCGGGGCGGGGGCGGCCACGTGACCCGCCCCGCTGACGCGTCACTCGCCACGGCCCTGGCCCCGCCCCTCCCGCCTCAGCCAATCAGGGCCGGGCGGGAAGGGCGGGAGGGGCCCGCGCCGTCCCTTAAAAGCCTTGGCGCTGAGGGGAATGCCCTCCCATAGGGATGGGAGGCGTTCGGTGCCGTGGTTGTGAGGGCAGGGTGGCTTTGCTGAGGCTTCTGCTACCATCCGCGTACTCTCTGAGGTCACTCCACCTCAGTCTGTGTCCTCCATGCCCAGCCTGGGAGCGTAAGGGCTGCCGTAAGAACGGGAAGCCCTGCTTCCTTAAGGTTTGCGATGGTTTAAGCTGGCTGTGGGCTTATTGTAACAAGGATGGATTTTTTTTTTTTTTTTGTGGTATAAAGAGGCAGGTGCTATGCCTTTCTTCAAGGGCTTTGATCTCCCTTGTTTTGATGGTGGCCATCTGTCACTGTGTGTGCTTTCCTGAGGCCCTGCCTGTGCAGGTGTCCCAGCCCTGCCCCCAGCCTCTATCACCCACTGAAACGTGGGATGGCAGCAGCCAGCGTGCCCTGCTCCCAAAACACCTGTCCTGGGACTCCCAGGAACATCTCTGCTCTTGTGCAGGCTCTGTCTCTGTCCATGTCTGGTCGCCCCCATGCCCAGTCACACGAGCCAAAGGGCTGTCGTTTGTGGTACAGCTAAAAACACATCTTCATGGCAATGGTACCAAGGCAAACCACAGTGGGAATGCCTATGCTGGAGTTTTGAAGCAGCAGGCAGAGTGTAAGTGTGATACATTTGTTTCAGGATACATGAGAAGACCATGGTGTGAAGACCCCCGGGAGACTTGCTGCACTAAAAGTTATTGTTGCATTTGGGGTCCCATCCTCGTGGCCTTCCTAAAAGCTGATTTCATGATAACAAGGGTAGCCCACTGGAATTCACCCAACAACGTATTAGCAGATAAAGGGAAACCAGTTTTCTCAGTGTTTTTGTTGTGGTCTGTTTTGTAGCTGAGCTATGAAGTTGTGATAATTTCACCAGTTCCTCACCCTGTGCAGAGAAACCATTTATCCTGTCTTGTGTTGGAAGTTAGTGCTGTTACAGGAATGCTGCTCTATGTTGTCCTTCCACCTGTCACTTAAATGGAGGACTATCTTCCATTCATTCATGCCCTTCAGATACAGCTGTGTTTATAAGCAATTTGTGACATTCCACGGAGTGCTGTAGGGAAAACTAACATTAATACCTGATGCTGTACATCAGAAAAGCGTCTAATGCTCCTAAACTGCTGAGGTCTCTATGTTAGTGTTGCAAACTTCAAGGAAAGAAAGGTGGGGGAAGCATGCAATAAAAGGAAATTATAGCTGAAAGCAGCTCATTTTGAAATGAAAAAGATAAGAGGAATTCCTCTGGGTAAGGAGAAGGGAGGGTTGGTGGAAAGTGATTCCATTATTAAAATCACATGTGAACTACTCTAGTTACAAACCCTTGGTATTTAGGAAAACATTAGGAGCCATCACTTCTCCAGGTGTGTTCACTACCGAGTGAAGAAAGAGAGTGAAGAAACATTAGAGAAAACAGTATTTAGAAAAGCAATTGTCAACTTGTTTTCTCTTCCCTGTTTAAAGATTTATTAGTTCAAGGAATTTGATGTAAAGCTGGGATAGAATTGAACACTTTCAAACATGGTGTGTTAAACTTTTCAAAAACTTGATGTCATGCCAGACATATTATAAAATTGTAACATTATTTTTTTGTTTAAAACTAGAGGTGTAACACTTGGTCTCATTCAGCCCTAGTGTTAATTTCAAAAAAAAAATCTTTATTTTGTCAAACTATTATTGCATTTCCTTCAATAATTCACTGTAGCAAAAAAATTACAATTTAGGCCCTAAATGGATTCAAGAAACACTCATGTGTTCATTTTATTAAAGATACACATCAGTGCAGAGCAAGGAGGAAAAGGGTGGGTTGGAAAATACTGTTTTATGTTGACTTGCTTAACCTGAAGAAAAGTCTACATTTAATTAAGCTTGCCAGCACGCTTCTTTTTTCCTCTTTAAGGAGTTGCTTCAATATGGTTGTGTCAGATAAGGTCGTACTTTGCCATGATGCAGCAGACAAGTCTCAGCCACTCCTTAAGAGGATATAAAACTGTACAGTAGTTAGAGCACGTAGATCAGTTTATAGAACTCTTCTTAAATGTCGGTCCAAAAAGCTAAGGTTGATGATCTGCTTTCTGTGTTTATATAGGAAAAAACCCAAACAAACAAACAAAAAAAAGGGGCTTTATATTATAAAATCTTATATCATAAAATCTGCATTGAATTGAGGTGCTGTTTGCAAAAGTCCCAAAGAGATCCAGAGAGACAAGGTTACAAGATCTATTTCCAGTGGGTAGGCACAAACTCTATTTAAACCATGTGTGCACCTGTTGGAAAACATGTTTTCTTATTCAATAATAATTAATAAGGTGAATGAGAACTGCCAGTCCTTAATCAGAGGGTAAAATGTTTTGTCTTTGTTCTGGCAGTGACACTGTAGTGATGAAGTCCCTGAGCAGGAGTGAAAGAGCCAGAAGAAGGTGCTGAAAGGTTCATGGGGAATCTGCCTTGTAACTCTATCTTGCTCCCTGCCATGACAGTATGGAATGAAGGGCATTGTGTACTATAGGTGGAATATCAAAGCAGCATTGAGGCTGGACTAGCTGAGATGTGAAGTCCAATGGGACTGCAATGATTTTTATAACTAATGACAAAAATACTTGCTCAAGTGCAGGAAATAAGTGGTTGAGGCTGATGTATACAATACATTGGCAAACTTATACTAAAATAGCACCAGGAAATGCCTTCAAGGTTTTATGTCCATTTCTGTAGCCAATGTAATATTTTCTTCAGCTGCCAGAATTATAGATTCAACCTATAATCAAGCTTCATTGATACTACAAGTAGCTATAAAGATTGTGAACATCAAATTACAGCTGTGCTTCCTCTTTCACAGCATGCATTATGAGTTCCAGTGATCTGGTTTTACTGACACCAGTGCTGATGACAGCTGAATATTCAGATGAATTCCACTCCTTATTTTACTGCACTTGATTTTTCTGCAGTTGTTCTGGGTCTGGTGGGTAATTGTGAATAAAAATAGCTGGTAAAACTGTGCAAATGAAGGCACAGTGTTTGGCATGCAGTGTCAAATTAATGTTCTTTAACCTTTTTCTAGAATCACTTATAGTTGAAAGTACACTTCTGACCTTTTCTCCGGCCCTGAGAATATTGCTGTATCACAACCTGATGTGAAATCTGGACAGTTTATGGGCACCAAAGAAAAGTGATGCAAAGGAACGCGAAAAATACCTAGAAAGACCTGTGCTGTCAGCATGGCAAAGGCTTCTTGGTCTCATGGAGAACGATGAGAAAGGATTATTAGAAAAATTGCCCATTGTGCAATGGCATTTTTTCTGTAATGTTTACTGTAATACACAATAATGTGTTTTTCTCTGTGGATGTGTCAGCAGTTTGTCATCAAGAGCAGGATGACCAGCAGGTCGAGGGAGGGGATTCTGCCCTTCTGCTTTGGTGACACCCCACCTGCAGTGCTGTGTCCAGCTCTAGGGTCCCCAACAGGAGAAGGAAGAAGTTCCTGTTGGAACAAGTCCAGAGAAGGCTACGAAAATGCTCAGAGGGCTGCAGCACCTGTGCTCTGGAGACAGGATGAGAGAGCTGGAGTTACTCAGCCTGGAGAAAAGAAGGTTCCAAGGAGACTTTGGAGTCCCTTTCAGTCCTTTAGGGACTTTAGAGTCTCAAAAGGGGCTACAGGGGTAGCTGGAGAGGGACTTTTTACAAGGGCATTTTGTGATGGGGGAATGGCTTGAAACTGAAAGAGGGGAGATTTAGACTAGGTGTTAGGAAGGAATTCTTTACTTGGAGGTTAGCAAGACACTGGATGCTGTGGGAAGTTGTGGATGCCCTGTTCCTGGAAGGGCTCATGGCCAAAACCACTGTATGACTGGCACACTTGATTTAGGAATTGTTTGGGGGAGGGTGTCCCAATTTTGATTCTTCTTCTCTGCCCTCCCTCTCATCCTCCCAGTCCCAATTTTTATGTGGAAGGGAAAGTTAAGGCACTCTTCAGTGAGAATACTTTTGTCATGTTCTCTAGAGATTTGCAAGGTGGGGGATGAGAGCATCACTAAATATAAAGTAACAAAATAACAAGTATAAAGTATCATAAATATAAAATGAAACCCTCTTATGGCTACTATTAACAATAATCAAACTTATGACAGGAAAAAAAAGAGTTTCACTTCCTTCTGTCAAAAAATCAATCACTTTCAAACACTGCTAATTATTATGTATGGTTTGGCATCAGTGGTAGACAATGTTACAACAGAAAGTTTTCAAAAAAACCCCCAAGTGCCAATAGAATATTGAAAGCATTAAATTTTGATTTGAAATGAGACATGCTATCATTTAGTCTTGAGGGTATCAGCATGATTTGCTTCTTGATTTGAGCTGGTTTATAGTTTCTGAAATGAAACGTATAATTCGGGGGTTTTGGTTTTGTGACTTTTTTTTGTGTGATTTTGGGGGTTTTTTGGTTGGTTGGTTTTGGTGGTGGTGGGTTTGTTTGTTTGTGAAACTCTGAAAGGACTCAAGTACCACACGATCAAAGCACATTTAAACTGGCCAAAGTCAATTGTGAATGGGAAGCTTTTTAGGATTTGATGTAACTAGAATATGTTCTATACTCAGGGGTTTTTTTCTACATAAATATAAACCTTAGGTTATATACATAACTTTGTTTTATTTTTGTATAGATGAATGTATATGTGGTATTCTGTGGACTCCTAGCTCTGTCTACATGCCAATTACAAGCCATTCTCTTGTGTTCTTGCACAAAATCTTCTTGTGTTACTATCTCCAACTTGTTATCTCTGGAACTGTACTCTGATGCTACTTTTCCCAGAAGCACCCATTTCTCTGTGTAAGAGACAAGGAAAATGGTCAGAAAATGAAGAACAGCAGTTGTGGAATACGCCACAGGTAATGTTTTTGTTGTTGTTTGTTCAGTTTGGTTTTTTTTTTGTCTCAAGAACACGGAGGAACACCTTAAGATCAGGAAAAACAGAGTTTCCTATGACAGCAGGAAGGTTTGTCTCTGGTGTGGTTTCAAATCCCATTTCAAAGGTCATGTTTGTGTTTTAAATTAAATGTGAGGCTGAATTTTATGCTCTGCCAGATAACAGTAACAGTAATGCAAGCGTTTCTTTTGAATTCTGCAGGTGAGGAGTAGCTACCATGTGGTGGTGCCCAGTGTTTCGCAGGGGAGAAGGAAAATTATGTTCCCAGTGATTATGTGAACACCAAAGGGCCCAAAAGGGGCAGAAATTTGCTACTTATTGTCCATTGGATCTCTGTACTTCCAGACTCAACATTTCTTGAAGTGTGCCTCTCCTGAATATACTGATATGGAGAAAGTAAGTGGGACAAATCTAATCAGGGAAAAATGTTAGCCTTTCCTGTTCTCTATCACTTGCATTTCTCCTCCATCTACCACACATACTCCCAAAGACAGAGAAATGTGCTTTAAGTTTCAGTTATTGACATGGAAGTCTTTAGAAGTACACACTCTGTGACTGATACTTCTTCCTATTTATGGTTATTAAATAGGTATCAATTCCCATGTGGTCACCCTAGGTTTACTGCGCCGTTGTTCCTGGAAATGCAGCCATACCCCAGAGACAGTTTCTTTCTTGGGAGCAAAGGTCGGCCTGAGGAGAAGATGAGGCTGTCCCTGCCTTAAGCCAGCCTAACATCCGGCTGCAGCATTTTGGCTCTGCTACACCCTCTCCTGCACTCCTACCTGCCCTTTGTACTCTCCCTGGCCCTTGTGTAACCTTTCACTGAGCTGGAACAGTTCTCTGCCAGAAAGCGTGGGGGTTTTGCTTTGGGTTTTGTTTTGTTGCTGGTTGGTTGGTTTGTTTTTAATGAGGTTAGTTCTGTGTTGGGTCAGTGGGCTGAAACAATTCGAATTCAGGTTGGATGAATGTTGGAGCTGTCTTGGCTCAAGTGGGGACATCAGCAGGCAGAGGTTGAGTTGCCCTTAGGTTTTAGGGAACTGCTTGTTGTGACAAAGGATGTGTAGAAAGAGCAGCTCAAGCAGATTTATCACTTAATGTTTAAAACAGAGGGTGAGCCACCTCATAGCGGACTTCTGAGGGAAAATGTGAGAACATGTCACTTTACACTTACTCTGCATTCTTAGCTCTGTCATGCTCAGCCAGTAACTCTGGTAAACAAAACATTCCTATTTGCCCACAGCATTGGAAATATAAAAAAAAATTATTTAAAAAAAATTTAATAGGGTTAATAAGATACAAACCAAGAAAGCTTTTGGAGGAATTCTGACCCTTATTCTCCTTGCTGGAAAGAAGAAAGAACTCTCATTTTCAAACTTCTGAGGCTAGATACAGGTCTATATAACTTTAAAGATGACAACATCCTTTGCTGAGTCTTACAGTTCGCTGTGTGAAGCTGTTACAAGTTTGCCATTTACATTTTAGCCAGAGCTTTACAAAGTAAGAGCAACCAGTATGAAAAGGCAAGATCAGTGATAAAAGACACATTGTACAGCTGAACAATGCGTAGCATTTGTACGGCAGCAGAAACTGGTTTATCTGGTTCACCCCAGGCAAGTATAGATAAACTCTTGAAACACTACAAAACCTATTGGAATATTGGATGGATATTCTCACCAAAAAAAACCAAAACAAAACCAACAAACAAAAAAACCCAAAAAACCAGAGTACCAGGACTAAAGGCAGCAAAATAAGAGCTGCAAAGTCTAGGCTGTAACTGGTGTGCAGTAGTGAGAACTCAAAGCCAGCCTGTTGGTTGATGTGAACACTCTTTTATGTAGGAAAAAAACCCCACAGAAAAGCACTGAAAATCCTGCCCAGCTGCTCTCAGCCATGGGAGCAAAAGACATCCAAGTGTGCTGGAGTACTGGCCTGCTCCCAAGCCCGTGTGCATGGGCAGCACAGACAAAGCACAGACAGGCCCCAGACAGATAAATGACTGATTAACTAAAATGTGTGAGCCTCTGTCCTGGTGCTGCTGGCAGCTCTGCCAGCGGGATTGCAGCTGCGGAGCTCAGCTGCTGCTCACAATCCAGGGAAACTGCTTTTCGCTGGAAAAACCGCAGAAGGGCAAAACCTCCGTGCTGTATTGCCCCTCCTCCTCCAGGGACCTGACCCTGCTGAGGAGTAGGGTGAAATAATGATTAAAAGAATCCATGGGGAAGGCTCCCAGTGAGGAAGAGCAGTGCTGCAGTCCCCAGCTGACTCTGGTCATCCTGAACCCAGACCAGCACCCCACAGAACGCAGCAGGTTCCCTATGGGTGCTACTGGCAGGAAAGGGGGCACAGTTTCGAGGCGGCAGAAAGTACCTCTTTGTTGCACCTTGCATTTCTCTGGGCTGCAAAAAAAAACCCCTCTGATTTGCAGGGAGGTGATCTGAGGCACTCACCAATTTTGTTAGCAATTGCCTTGGGCTCAGACTGTGTTGCAGAGAGGCTGCTCCAGAAACAGCACCCACCTACTCCCAAGGTGAAAAAGTATTTGCCTTCAAATTCTGGTAGTATTGAATTACGGCCAGTTAGGCACTGTATTACAAAGCTTTCATATTTCTATAATGCAGGTGAATTCGAAGCACTGAGGAGTAAAGTGAGAGCACAGAAATTATCTCAGTGCTAATGGCATGCCTGTGATGTCTTCCTGCTCTCTTCTAGAACAAGATGCAGCTATAATTGTTTCTGCTGTTTTCCTTCAAAATATTGATCCACAAATAGTTATAGCCCTCACGAACGGAACCAGTTTTTAACATTATTAAACCAGAGTTCCAGTATCCTGCGGGCTATGAACATAAGTTGGGTTAAAGGATAATGTGAAACTCGAAAGACTTTTTTCGGATACTCAGTGGAACTAGAATCACAGAATGGTTTGGGTTGGAAGGAAGCTTTAAAGAGCACAGAATCATGGTTTGTGTTGGTAAGGGCCTTTGAAGACCATCTCATCCTGCCATGGGCAGGGGCACCTTCCACTACATCAGGATTCTCAGAGCCCCATCCAACTTGGCCTTGAACACTTCCAGGGATGGGGCATCCACACCTTCTCTGGGCAGCTTGCTCCAGTGCCTCACTAATTCTCAATGTCCAATCTAAATCTACCCTTCTTCAGTTTGAAACCATTACCCTGTGCCCTGGTATTATGGCCCTGGTAAAAGGTCTCTCTCCACGTTTCTTATAAGCCTCCTTTAAGTACTGAAAGGCCACAATAAGGTCTTTCAGAATAATGAATACTGAGAATCAAACAGCAGAAACCTCTTTTTCAGCAGATCTCGGGACTGTGTGCATGCAGTCAAAATCTGTGGAGATGCTTAGATGCTGACTGAAATGAGGAATCTTCTAGGGAATGAGTGCATAAGGTACCTGCAAAATCCCAGGGATGGAATTGCTGGGAGGATTTTGAATGGAGCAGGCTGATTCTGAGACAGGGGACTGCCTTGCCTCAACAAAGCATCAGGTGAGCTTTCTAATTCCTTTATCCC
The DNA here is from genome assembly GCA_014706295.1 of Lycocorax pyrrhopterus obiensis. NCBI lineage: Eukaryota > Metazoa > Chordata > Aves > Passeriformes > Paradisaeidae > Lycocorax > Lycocorax pyrrhopterus. Next base: position 1,820,577 of record JACSVZ010000004.1, read on the forward strand.
GTGGATCTTCTGCAAAGGATCATGAACCACACCAAAGATCAGGCTGAATCAAATCAAAGTAATTGAAAAGACAGTAAATGAACCAGGGTTTGACAAATTCTGAAGCACAGTTTGTGACTTGTGCACAGGGATTATCAGACCCAGTGTGAAGTAGAAATAAAGTTTGTTTTCAAACCCTCTAGAGCACCAAAGGGAATAATTCAATTAAAGCACGAAAGGAAAAGAAGGAGTCACCAAAAAAAAAAAAAAAGGAGAAAATTCCTTGAAAAAAATACACATTGCGAAAGAGTACAACTTAAGTCCAAAGCAAGGGGAACTGACCTTAAAATGTTGTGACTACTCAGTCACTTATTTCCTGTTTATTTCTCTTTGCTTTTTTTTGCAACATGCTCCAGACATTTAGTATTTTCTGATATAAATAAAGAGGTATGTTTTTTTGGTCAAATAACTTCCCCCACAGCAGATGTTTCTGCAAAAATAAGTATTCAGAAAATCCTTTTTGTTTCAACAAGGAAAGTATTTTTCAAAATACTGTAGAAACAAAACTAAGATATCTTGTTTTTCCAAATGAGGCACTTGCACAAAACGCCTGCACCACGCAGAGATGGTTTTATATTTATTAACTGAATTGCAGCACCTTTAAAAAAATTGTTTTAAAATGAAATATTCCAGATTCTGGAGTTGAAAAGTTTTTGTCAGCATCTCTTTCCCACTTGTGTGTTTTAAAGACTAATCTTGTGCTGCAGGTTTTCCCTCAGAAGTGGCACAGGAGCTCTGCCTCTCCTGTCCTGCCTGTGCACCTTCTGTCCTACGTGACCAAGATCCTGTTCTGCACCCCTGGGAGGGAAAGTGGGCAAGATGGTGCGTGGCTTTTCCAGATCTCAATAAGAAAATCCCCAAAACAGGTGGCATAATAAAATAGATATTTTAATACAGTAAAATGAAAATAGGAATAACGATAGCCAGCAGATCCTGCATCCCTTCAGGTGCTGGGAATCTGGCTTGCAAATGACATGGGACAGACTCTTGATGAATTTTCCCACGGCCTTGGCCCTTTTGTCAATACAGTCCAAAACCAGTGTATGGATTCAGAATGTACTGGAAAGTAGGAAAATATAAACACACTGCCTAGATAAGTAAACCTTGGTTTTTCTCAGGGTACTGGGCAAAAGAAATTAAGCATGTTAAAAAAATAAAGCAAAATTATCACTAGCTGAGAGGATAGCAGGGAGAGTGACTTGAACAGAGAACACTGAGCTCCTGTTGGAACTTTACACCCTGGGTGACATTGACCTTTAGTTGCCCAGTCACAGATAGGTTACAACCTCAGCCTACGGACAGTAGCTCTATTTAAAAATGGCACATTGGCTTTGCACCGAGAACAGTTCTGCTGATAAGCTCAGGAAGCAGTGAAGCTTCGTGACTCATGGCCCTCCTGACTTCATTATCTGCCTATTTGTAAACATTAATTAATAGCTGTAATACCATACTTTGTTTACTCTGCATCTTATCTCAGGGTTTCATCCTGCTGCCCTTAATTGTATTGTAATCCCTGTGTTCAGTGGGGGTGTTTGCACAATGGGGGGATTTAATAATAATTTATTCATGGGAATAAATTATTAGCTGGAAAGCAACGTGCACAAGTCCCCTACACTCCGCTCAGCTGTCCCCAACGCAAGAAGTGATTTTTTATTTGCTAAAGGTCTGATCCATCAGTGTATCCACCAATGATTTAGTGACTTCTCCACCAAATGCCTCTTTAAAGGAGGGCAAGGGTTGGGAACATCGTAGAGACTGGCATGAGGGAAAGGAAAGGAACCAGTCCTCATCCCAGGTCAGCTAAACCTACAGTGCTAATGTAAGTGTGTATCCCTCCAAATTCAGAAGATTTGAGATCTCAACTCTATTTTCTGATGTTTGGCTGCTTTATATCTCAGTGTGCAAAGCTACTTTATGAATAGTAATCTACTATGAACTACTTTATGAGCAGTAAAATACCTCTTTTTACTGCAACTGCCAGAATTCAAAAGGCAAGAGGAAGTAATTGTCGTTGTTTACATCAGACATTGCCTTTCAACTATTGTGTTAAGAGAACAAATTCCAGGATAATCAGTGTTTTATAACTGTACTTTTCCTTCTAAAGTGTGTAATCATTGTGTCTTCTTTATCTCATTGTGTGATTGCATCTTGCACAAACTGCAGATAAACTGTAGACAGATACAGATAAAATCTGGAAGACAAGATCTTAAAACTGGAAGACAGGTGAAGAGTTCATGAGAGCTGAGAGTTTGGAAGGAGCCTCATTTGTCTTTAATCATACTCAGATTGCAAAGAATAGACATGACTCTATTATTTTCCCAGACAAAATTCTGCACCATATTTGGCACTTCTAACAACAGCAGCATCTTGGATAGAGGTAGCAAAGGAAACATGGGGTATGAAGGCTGGCTTGATAAAACCTGCCAGCAATTTTCCCTGCAGAGGAGGAAGAAAGAATGTTGGCGTTAGGAGTTCAGTTATCAGTGGGAAAGGTTTTGCAAAAGACAAAAATATAGGATTTGCAAAGACAAAAACATAGGATTTGCTCGCAAGTTTGTGGCACTCAGTCTCAGAGGTGCTGCACAAAGACATATCCCTTTGTATGGATACTGCTGGTGTAATGTGAAGAACTGAGAAAACAGTGCTTGGTTTTAGAACATTTCAGCACAAAATGCACAGCTTCAAACACCAGGAGTTTTGTGGTGCAACACAGGCAAGTTCCTTCAGTTGCAGGGAAACTATTCTGGTGGCCAGCTAGGAGAGAGCCTCTGTTCTTTTAATCCCTAGTTCAGCCTGTCTGCTTCCCATGGTCTCTAATTTTACTACCTTGGCAATTAGCTTGTTTAATCTCTTCAGCTCTTCCTCATACATCCAAAGTATGAAACTGCATTTTCATAGTATAAATTCACCAGCCGGGATATAAGTGATATTTTATTGGTGTTGGATTCTCTTTTAAAGAACCAGTGAGCATCAGCACTTTCTTGCCAGCTGAGTGGCACGGACCTATCCCAAAACAAGAGTCAGATTCTTGCCTAAATATTGCTGCACAGAAGTTTCCAACTCCATGCTGGCAAGGTGTGATGGGTGTTAACTCGATGTGATAATACCCGTGAGCAATAGGCATCTGGGGCACACCTCTGCAGGAACCTGCAGTGGGTGGCCAGCAAGCCTCATGAGGAACCCTGCCTCGATTTCTGGAAGCAGCTCCGTGAATGCAAGGCCCAGCTCATTGCCAGCATGAAGTCAAACTTTTCCAAGGTTCTTGTAAGGTGCTCAGGGAGCCGGTTTCCAACAAGAAAGCAGGAAGAAACAGCCTCTATTTTAAAGGAGATTATCTTCAACAAAGATTTGTCGAGCGGAAGCACAGCAAAGGCTGAAGCCAAGGCACATGTTCCTGTGACCCAGTTACCTTCCAGAAACCCAGGCAGGACAGAAAGGACTCTGGCTTCCAGCTACAAGAGAGCTGCTGAGCATTAACACAGAGTAACCTAATTAATTTATTCCCCCAGTGGTTAATTACTAGCTTTTTCTTTTTCTTGCTGCAAAGTAGCAGCCAAATAATGGTGCTGATTTTAATTAACTAGCCAATGGGAGGCTGGATGGGCTGAGGAGAGATTTCATACAAAAGTTAATTAATGCTCTGACCTAGTTTAAAGTGTTGCTTAAGTGGAAATTGGGGGGATGCTGACATCAATCAGTTATGGATCTTTTCACATCCATATTACCGGTCAAGTAATGAGTCTTCCCATGTGACCCACAGCACTTCAATTGGCAACCTAGAAGAATTTACTGAAAACACCAGAAATAAGTAATTGCCAAGGCAAACATAATTCCTTCTCTATGAACACACCTGAGTTAGAAAAGGACAAGGTCCTTCTTTCTCAAAGCAAGCCCCTGGTTTATTGCTGAGCTCAGCTCAGGGCATGTGATGGGTAATACGAGCTCTGCTGTTTTAACCAAACTGTAACTATGTCTGTGTTTCTACCTTTTGTCTTCCCAAATTTGTTTTAATCATACATGTCTCAGATTGATAACTCTTGCTTTATTTTCCCATTACTGAAAGTAAGACACTTAAGGATTTTATTTAATCTATCTGTTTCTTTGGGAAGTAAAAGATTATTTCACTTACTGATCATCTGTAAATTCTTCCTATAAAAGCAGATTTTTCCTCATTTCTGAAAACCAGGGTCCTCTGCAATTCTTGCCATGGGCCCACAGCAATTTATAACCACCAAATCACTTTTGCAACCTGATGCAAAAAAAATGCATGACATTTATTATTGCTTTATTATTCTTCATGGGTTGTGCTTTGCTTTGTATTGTCCTGTCTTGAAAAGTTATCATCAGAACAGGCAGCATAACCACATTGGGGAGGAAATGTGGTTTTAGTCTCCTCCAGTTTCACAAGCAGGAATATGAAGCACAATTTTAATGAAATAATTTACCAAGATCACAGTAGTGCGGTCAAACCATCCCATCCTTTGCCCATTCCTCAGCATTGTAACATCTCCCTCTCAGCTGGCAAAGTGCAGTAAGGATTATTGCACTTAGAAGGTCACAGAAAGATACCATTTTAAAATTAGTGTATCAGGTAAACTCCAGTCCTGCAAGAATCTCTTCCTTTCCATAAACAACTTCATCAGGGTGGTTGGGTGTCAGGTCCTGCACCCAAATATTGTGAAACATTGACTCACAAAGCAAGCAGCTCTGTTTAAGTCACTGCAAATCAATGAATCACTGAAGCAAAGTCTTATCTGGCAGCTGAGCACCACATCCTTGTTTGGGTATCCTTTTCTAGGTCACTTCACTAAAACCCCATAAAATTTATCCTCTGTAAGTCACAACGTAATGTTTTGTTGGAAGCCTGAGACAACTGCTTTCTGGGAGGCAGAAATTACACACCCTTGGGATCTGATTTCTCCATAAAATGCAGCCCAATCCTGCATGGGGAATATGTTTAAACCTTTCTGAATCCTATTAAAACCTCTTCTTGTCGAGGACACACCAAACACCTATTTTCTCCTTTTTCTGCAGGAACATGTAAATAAGGCATCCAAGGAACATCAGGGCTGGAAAAGATTAATGAGCTGTGGCCCTGTCTCCAGCACCTGATCGGGGTTGGGGAGGCAGTTTGTACATACCAGAGAAGGGAGAGCCAGCTACAGCTGTCATTAGGAGTTGATCAGTGTTGGTGTGTGGCTTTGGGCATAGGGGAGGCTTTAGCTCCTTGCTGCTGTAATTTTGTCCTAAATAAGGGACCAAAGGCTTTCAGAGAAGGGCCTAAAGGACTTAGGTGCTGGCTTGTAGGGAAGCTGGGCTGCCCACCTTCAGTAACCTATTTTGTTCTTATTTTAAATGCTGCTGCTGTTCCCTTTCCGCCTCTGTACTGAACATAGAATGTACTGGAATTGAGCTCTGTCACTAAAATTGGGGAGCACCGAGTGATGGTGATTGTGCCCTTCCTGAACATTGGACTGTGATGCTTGCTTGGACTCAGCTTCACAGCAGTCTCTTTTGGCATGTCCTTGCACAAGATTTCTATGGATATGGCTGACCCTTGTCCTGGAAGGAAACATCCTTCATTGATGCTTCTTGTCTTTTTTTACAGGTTTTGTATTTTTTGTTTACGTGGTGGTGTTTGATGAACTCTGAGCTCAAGGCAATACGATCTCCTATCCCTCCCCTCCCCGAGGGATGCAGGGGAACCGAAGGAGCAGCTGCTTAGAGATTCCTGGCAGAGAATCTTGCCCTTGGCACTCTGACTCAAGGCACATTATTGTGTAACACACCCACTGGCGTGGATGTTACGTGGCTTGTTTGCAAATACTGACAAGCTGACAGGTGCCAAGTGCTCACAACCATCCAGCAGGATCCTGTTGGTGACCTCCTTTGTGAAGAGTGTCACATCTTTAGTGCCAGCAACAAAGTACTGGCATGACCAGGAGGTAAATGTAATCTCTATCTCTTGAAGGGCAGCTGAAAAGATGACAGAGCCAAACCCTCTGTGGTGGTGGGAGATGGTGTAATAAGAGGCAAAGATTGCAAATTGTGGCTTGGGATGCTGGGAAAATCTTCATCATGGGGAAGATGTGCAGCCCTGGGCAGATCACCAGAGGGGTTGGGGGAACCTCCATCGTTGGAGGGGGTTCATGTTTCTGCTAGACAGCAGACCTGGTTTAGCATTGGCAGTCATCCAGGAGGAAGGGATAGACAGAGACTTCCAAAGGTCACTTCCAGCCAAATACTCATGGGATGACAATCTCCCTGTTGGCATTTGCTATGGGAAGACTTAGGGCAGAGCCTGTGGATTTGTAATGCAGGTCTGACCATGCAGTGGGAGGAAGGAAAACCCAAATGGCAGCAGATGACCAACTGGCAGCTCCCATGCTGTTCCACCAAAAAGTGACCCCTCCAGCCTTTCTCCAGACACAGGGCAGCTGCAAGGACAGTTCTGTGGTGTGCAAACACTCCTTGCAGCAGGGGATCCACTAAACATACAAGCAGACAGGCATTTGCCCACTTCTAATGTTGTCATGGGGGCAGGGGGAGGAAAGAGCTAAAGAGCATTGTGGCCAGTGAGCCTGACTTTCTGTGCTAGTTAAAAATCAGTGTGAAAGCCCAAGTGTTGATTAAAGCCCATATGTTCCCTGCCTATATCTTACCTAAGTCTGTCCAGAATGTATGCACAAGTACTTGCTTAAAGTTTGTGCTGACGTGTGACATTAACTTCTATAGCTGTTCAAGGCTAATGGCTGCAGTAACTGAGAAGCTGTATTACCTCCAGAATTGGAATGCCATCCCTAGAGGCATGAACCACAATATTTAGAGACTATTCTGGACATAATTTCATCAAAAAAAAAAGTATTGAAATGCATTTTTAAAAATAGCTAATGTGTCAGATTGCTAGTCTCTGGCATTCAATGTGATGAATCAGTGGTCAGTTATTTCTTGGCAGGGAAGCACAAATGACTGTCTTGAGTCTTGAGTCGTATTGAAAGAAAACAGCATATATAACCTAAAAGCTAAATGAGCAAGAGACCACGTAAACAATATCTCATTCAATTATGTTTTGGGGTGGTGGGTAGCAGGGGAGGTGGAGTAATTTAATTTAAAGCATGCTAGGCCTTTCAGGAAGATATTGGAGCACTACAGAAGCTGCATGTGTTACAAGGAGTCAGTTGTATTCTAGACCTTGGTTTGGGCAGATTGAACCACATCTGTAATTTTAAAGGTTTACACAACACAAAAAAATGTATTTTCAAGGGGAAAATTCAGACTAATCCTGCATCAGGGGAACTGGATGGGTAATTGTTATTAGTGCTAATGTGAAAATCCACTGCACTTGACATGATTCAGAGGCACCTAAATGTACCATTAGCACTAAAAAGTCTCAAATTGATGAATTAGTATCCGTGCTTAGCCTGAATGAGGTAATGCTTTTCCTGCTCAGAGACTGTGCCAGACAACAGAAACAAGGAGCAATCTCTGCATGGTGAATTTCTGTCCCTCTGATTGTACCCCAGGTGAGAAGGGCAAATTTGGGCTGCTAGGGGTATCAACTGACAGCCTGCAGTGCAAGGATGTTGCTGGCAGCAGCTTTTGGGCTGTGGAAGTCCATCCTTCGCTCACTTGTTGGCACAGGGCAGCTGCCTATGTGGCCTCTGGAGCAGACATCACTGCCAGCCAGCAGGAGCAGCTTGCCCTTTTTTGGCCCTGGCTGTGCTGTTTCATCCCTGGTCATCTTAGGGCAGAAGGGGCGGATTTGGCTGCGATCTGTCCCCTGCCCTACCTGTGACAGTTCAGTTTTGGACATCAGATCTAGTCTGGCATTTTCAGCTCAGTGTCTCATAGACTCTGGATGCTCTACTCAGGACAGGATTTCTAAAGGGAATATTTTCCCACTATCTCTCAGGGAGTTCCCAGCAGGGATATTCCAAGGATATTTAGCATTTTTGTGCTGCTTCATGTGTGATTTGGTTGACTTTCAGTCCTCAGCAATTCCTCAAGTTTGTGATTACAGTCTCATTTATCATCCTTTGCTATGGAAACTGGTAGTAGTGCCAGGGAACTGCTAAGCAAATGCCAATGCAGAGTTTAAGAGTGGGAGGGAAGCATCAACAGACATGATGTTTATGAGGGAAGGTGGAATTCTTTCCGTGTAAACCCAAAGGAGGAGGAAATGCAGGAAGGGAGGATGCATCTATTGCCAGAACAATGGTCCCACAAGGATCACGTAGCTGTTTTAATTTCTGCAGCATGGAACATTCTATACTCAAAAATTACAAGATTTCTTTCCAATCGATGGGAACTTGCTATTATTTAGTAACTCCAGGTTCCCGTGATGGTGAGAGAGCAGCTGTTCTTTAGATACAGTAACAGATCCCACTAAAATATTAAATATACCATTGCTCTAACTTCTGATTTAAAAGGTCAAATGGAGGTAAAAATATTTTTTTGGTACTTCTAAGCTGCAGACGTGCACGGTTTGACTGATAGTTTTGCCATAGCAGGTACAACCACTTGATGCAGCAGGGTGAGGGGCTGACTTGCTTTCTGAACAACCTTGTGACACTGGAAAGGAAGCCACAGGCTTCCATGTGGCCAAAGTAGGAACTGCTCAACCTCTCCCAGCTTCAAGGCACTTGAGCTGCTGCTGTGTATGTATCAAAACTCCAGCTGGAGAAACAAACAAGTACTTCCCACCATAGGATAAATGAAGAAAGAAAGAAAGAAAGGTCCATGACCTCTAGTAAAAAGAAACAATGGTATGAAAGTAAAAATGGATACTGTGTAGAAATAATTTCAGTCTTTGCTTTTAGCATTAAAAATAATAAAAAACTACCTCTGTGCTGGTTACTCACAAGCTTCAGCAGTGATTTGGAAGCCGAAGTGCAGTTACTGGTTAGCTCCTCACTGGTCTTCAAAAATACACTACAAACCTCTTGGCTTGCTTGTCTGTACTGATGCTGCTGTTTGGAATGTACTCCTGGCTTGAATCTTTCAGAGCTGCAGCAAAAATTGCTATGGGCAGCATCTGCTCTGTGATGCTGGGCGCTGAGTAACTTGGGTCAGAGGAACAGGACCAGCTGGAGCTTCTGAGGTATAATCAAGCCTTTTCATTTTCTCTTTGGTGTAGCTGGGGAATAGGGATTTTTTTACAGAGATACATTATTGATGCTGTGATCATGCATCAGAAGCCCTCCTTGTGCACTGTTTTTCCTAGAGATGATTAGCAAAAAGCTGCTAAGCTTACCTTTGTCAGGTTGAATATGTATGACTTGCACAGAGAAGTTAATCTACTCTAATAGCCACTGAAAAGTGATACATTTTCCTCCAAAATGTCTGCATTCCAGAAACTCAGTACCTCTTATCAGCTCAGTCATCATGTGACTTGGAAACATTTGACTTCGATCTTCTGGGTTTGGATCTGAAAGCGTTGCAGTGCAAAATGACTGGCAGTGTGGTTTGGTCTCTGTGTGACTTCCAGACAGGACTGTGGTGCAGAACAGGCAGGAGGCTGCTGACTTCTCCACCTAAAAGGGGATTTGAGTGAATCTCAGCACTTGGGATCCAAGCACGGTTGTCTCCCATCAGGAGGAAAAATTGGTAGTAACAGCCTAAAAGGGTTTTGTGGGCTTGTAACAAGCCAAGAGAGTATTACATGGCCACACAGGAATTTCTTTTGCTCAGGTAGCTGAGTAGCAGACAGATGTATCCTACTTCTCAGCTGTTTCTGATGCCTCTTAACACAAATATCCCCAAACCTCTATTTATTGTTGGAGAGGAGTTGTGGCTTGACAGGTCCTGGACCTGCCATTCCTTGATTTTGAAGGCCTGATCAAAGCCAGCTCAGGCTTCTCAGGTTTCGAGCTGTGTTCACATGCTCCGATATTTTTTCCTCCATAATTGGGGTTAAAAAAAAAAAAAAAAAAGGGGTAACAGGTTGACAAACGTTGGGTCTGTTGCTGTCTTGGGATCAGGGAGTTGGTGACAGCTCACAGAAACCTTCAGCAAAACACAGGCCTGCGTTACAGAGCACTTGGGGTGTCCTGCTGGGGCAAACCAAAGGTGACAAACTTCTTCATTCCCTCATCAGGTGATCCCTTACTAAAACCACCATGGTATCCATACCTAGGCACACTGATCTTTCCCTTTTTTGTATCAAGGGGTACAGAAATTCCCCAGGCTGAGGAGCCTCCCACTACAGTTAGCCATGCTTCATCCAAATCTTTGCTGTGTGAGCTTGACCATGTTGCAGAAGAGCTGCCCACATAGAGGAAAGGCACGTGTGGAGCCAGGGAGCTGCTTACAAGATCTTGTAGGGCCATCCAGCTGAGCTGGGGGCAATGGGAAACTGGCAGCAATGACAGGAGGGAAAGTCATGAAAGTGGCTTGTGTGATGCTGAGAAGAGGTGGCTGGCACTGGGAGCTGGGGATGCTGGTCCAGTAGGTCACTGCAGCTGGTAGATGTCCATCAGCAAACTCAGGTTTTTTTCTGAGGGAATCAGGGTTCTCTCTGCTCCCCCCCTCCCCTGCTTTTCAGGGGGAAAAGTCGAAAGCTTGAAGTTACGATTGAAAATACAAGAGGAATATCTGTCAGCGTAACATAGCCCTGAAATACATTGCCAAATTCTGTGTATTGCACCCTGGTTGTAAAAGTGCTGAGAGGTCAGGACTTGCAGATTGCATCACCCTGGGAAAAGAGGTCTCCACCCTGAGAATGTGCTCTATTCTCACTGTAATGTGAACCAGTGACTGAGTCATTGCAGCTTTGATTTTCATTTTCTTTTTTTCTTTTTCTTTTAGTAACTTGGGGTTTTTTAATTAGAGGTCTCTGTTCCCATGCCTGCCAAGGTCAAGATCAAATTCTGTGATCCAGCCAGTAGACAAATAATGGTATGATGTAACTGCAGATAAAACAGTGTTCAATACTGAGAAATGTGAGCATCAAAAACCTCTAAGTAGGCAGCAAGCAATCTCTTAAAAATAGCTAATCTAAAAATAAAAGATTAGGGAGGGAGCACTCCAGAAGAGCAGTTAAGGAGCTTACACTGGAGACTAAGAACAGCTCTCTATCTGCAAAGTGTCTTTGCCTTTGGACAATAAATAAGCCTTAAGACAATGGCAGGATCTCTTCTGTGTCTGCTCACTTGCAGAGCTTAAGGCAGTCTCAGTCTGATGCTTTCATCCAAGGAATTCAGGGCTTTCTTCAGCTCACTCAGGAACACAGTGTGTGAAACCGTGCTCCAGCAGGGCAGAGGTCTTCTGGGGTTCTCCTGCCTCAGTCCAAGCCCAAGGCTTCTGTTTTCCTTCTCCCGAGCTGTGTGAGCAGTGGGAATGGAAAAGCAGGCTGAGCTGCAGCAGTGCCAGCCCTGGAAGCTGCATGGCTCTTCCTACTCCTAAAGGATGGACTCTCCATACTTGTGGCAGGTCATGGATAAATGCAACTAGAAGGACACCAGCAACACTAGCCCAAACTCAGCAACAAGGCTCCAAGCTCTTTAAACAAAAAACACTCTTGGCTTAAACCTTCCAGTAGTAGTGGGGGCTTTTGGAGCTGTGAGGATTGAAGTGGGAGGCCAGAATGATAATTCGCTGTTCCTTTTGAGGTGCTCATGTAGATTCATTGCACAACAGCATGTTCTCAGTGTTGGTGACACTGGATCAGGGCAGCTCATGTGGATACTCAAAATCCAGCTGAAGGCTGACCAGGCTGAGAGGAAGATCAGTTTATGCATTAGAACTTCACTCTGCCAGGTTTAGCTTTGCTTCCCTCTTATCTCCAGCCTGGCAGGCGATTTCCATTGTGCTTCTACTCTGCTGACAGCTCAGAAAAGGAAAGCCCAAACCCCCTCTCCTACTGCTGATAGCCCCAAGCAGTGAAGAGAAGCTTTTCCTTTTGTTCTGGTACAACTGCCAGGCCTTCCAGGGAAACCAGCAAGGCTGTGAGCATTTCACAGGAAAAAGCCCTGCCCTGCCCTGCCCTGCCCAAGTGGATTTCTGGAGAATAGCTGGAAGCCAACATCTCTCTGAGCATATTCTTGCCACTTTCCATGAGCAGCATGTCTCTGCAGAGAGCTACAGCTCACCAGTGTCCCTCTCACGCAGGAGCACTGGCACAAGCCTGACTTTTGGAGGGATTTAGTCCTTTAGCTATGACTCACACAGAATACAGGGATTAGAAGTAGACACGCCTTGAAGAAACCTCACAGAGGGCCAGACTTCATCCAGAAATTATAGGAAAATGTGTAACTACTCCAAAAAAACCCCAAAAGTCCCAACGTACCCCACCACAATATATGGGGCAGGTAATAAGACTGTCATCTCAGATCAAGAAACATTGAATGGGATCAGAATGGAGCCTCCCTTTTAAGTTATAAAGATGCTCTCCTAGAATTCGTGGGTGAAATTGATACCAAAGCCATTGTCAAGTCTATGTCCTATGAGTGGGAACTCAATTAAAGTAAAATTATATGCTCACAACTGCAAAAAGTAGTTAGAAGTTCCCTGATACAATACAGGGGAGAGCTGCTGAGGGAGCAGATAACACTGTGTGAGAGCAGAGGGTGATTTCCTTGGGCACTGTACAATCTCTGCCCTTCAGTTTCACTATTCATCACAACCCCCCCTGCAGAACACCAGCCCTTTAGATGAAAGACCCGACTATTTACTTTGATCTGGCTTCTAGGAAAAACAGGGCCAATGTGGATGCACTTATCTCAGGTTACTTTTGAACACTTCGATCCAATCTCTAACAGATTGATAGGTAATGGTCTCAGAGCTGGTGTGCTTGCAGAACAAAAGCCTGCTACTGGTCAGGGAAAGTAGCAGTGTAGAAAGCCAAGGGAGTGAGCTCAGCTCCTAAATACGGGAGGTCTTCCAGTGGAGAGAAGTGCATAACTACTGCAACTGACACTTCTTGTTGTATCTCCATGCTATATCAGGTGCTGGAAGATCCAGGCAAGAAGCCAGACTGTGACTGTTCTCCTGTGACTGTTTACTTCAAGTGGGGCTGGAAGCATCTTTTGGAAATTCCCCGAAGGCTCAACAGCATGAGAACATGACGTATCCCTGGTGGGTATTTATGTGTGTACAGACTGCTGAAGGTCCAGCTGTAACAATTTCTATCCAGATCCCAGGAATACAGGAACTGGAAACTCATACTCATGCTCCCTGCCAGAATCAAAGGAGTCCAGTGGCTGGCTGGTGTGTATAGCGACTAAGAAGCTGAAGAGACTGTTGATCACCAGCTTCAAGAGTGCAAGGGGATAAACAGCAGAGGATAAACCAATGGTTAAAGGGTTATTCTGCCCCAAAGCAAGACTGAGACATGAGCTTAGGTACTCCAAATGTCTTTGCTTTACATGCATTGTTCATCATGACTGCAAAGTGCAGGATTGCCATGGGCAGCAGCCCAGGCAGAGCTATTGGGATGAACAAAACTCCTGGGCAGCAGGAATGCAAGGGTGTGGGTGTGGAGACTTAAATAGGAATGCAGTGAAAGAGGAGAAGTCTGGCAGAAGGAAATACGATGCTAGTTAAGGCAGACCCAAGTTGTGTTTGAGTACTCTATGAAAGCTAAGTTACAGTGTGTTTCATGCCTACTCCTGAGTCCCACAATGCTTTTGTTTTATTTTAGTGAATTGTGATGCAGAAGGGAGGAAATGAGGCCCTACAGAGCCCTACATCAGCATCCACCGTGCTAAAATCTTGTACAGAACAAGAATAATAGTGTTAGGTCCTAAAAAGCTTTCATTCAAAGTGGGTTCAAGCAGCCGCAGATGCCAAGGAGGTAGCCCAAAAAAGAGGGGAGGTAATATCAATCAGAAAAGGCTTCTGCACCCATTCTAGCAGAGGCTCTCAAAGGAGAGAGATGGGATTTGGTAGAGGATTGTAAGAAAAAAAACTGGCTCCTGCTTGTGCTGGAATATCCCCAACATTCACATTGCCAAGCCTTTGCAATAGAAAGCTACTTTTTGAAGAGAGAGCCAGTTTCTCCTGAAATCACAAAATTCCAAGACATAGTATTAATACATGAACTGGCTACCATGGTTAGTTTAGTTTAGAAGTGACACCTTAAAAAGTCAGATACCAGAAAAAGCAGGTCGAAGCCACAGCAAGGGATTCATAAAAAAAAAAAATAGAAGTCAATTTACTGGCATGTGGTACAGCAGAAAATAACATTTGATCTTTGAAACTCCCTGTACCTCAGGGTGTAGACTGCAGCAAGCAAAAGGCTTAAATCTCTTGTTACTGAAGAAGGAAGCAAAAAGCATTACTTGTCTTATGGTCAGGGAAGAGAAGGCCAAGAGTGTTTTTGATTGCCTGGCTGACCCACTTTTTGTAATGTAGATGACTGCTTGCTGCTCAAAAACTTCACCTGTCTTGAAGAGAAGTACTGTTACCAGAATAGAGTTTATGGGGTTGGAGGAACTTGGGAGATGCCTGCTTGACTGTGGGTGAGAAAGACAGGTAGATTATTGTATAAGTTGGAAAGACAGGTAGAATAGCTTATATGTTAACCCTGGTGTTAACCAGGAACCTGAATCAGCAATCAGTTCTCTGTGATAGCTCAGTCCAAACTCTGAAAGGCATTAGCCCTGCAGTTATCACTGCTTGGAGATAGTAATGACCACAAGGGGTATTCCAGTTTAAGTGGAACTGACCCTTTAGAGGGAGGTTTGCTGGATTGAGTGATTGCCTTTGATGTGGCAGAACACAAAACACACAATGTCTTTTTATGTAGGCCTGAAAACTTAGCTTTGGCAAATTTGGACGGACTATAATACTCTTTATAAGTTAACACAGCAGGATAAATCAAGGAGTTTTAGGGTAACCAACCCTTTTTTTTTTTTCCCAGGTAAGCAAGTATATTCCCACAAGTATGCTATCCTTGGTCTGGCCTTGGTAGGAATCAGGATGGATAACACAGCTTTTAATGTGTTTTGCCTCTGCAGCTGAGCTGCACTTTCGGTGCTGTACTGTGGTGTGCACAGAAAGGACACGGCTCTAGGTGAAGGAATGATGATCATGCAAAAAGTTATTTGAGAATGCCAGGTGTCTTATGCTTTATGGGATAGTGGGGTGGTGGGAAAGAGCTTTGCTTACAGCCTTCCTCTGCTTTTTGCTATTTGCAGTGTTGTCAGCACACCTCGCTGGTCTGGAAGGAGTGGAGATGAGTTGCCAGTCGCTGTTTCTCATCTCATGGGCTTGAAGAGCTGTTTCTCACTCACACTGGCCTGAAGCCTATAAACACTCATTCCTGGGGTAACCACAAGAGGATTTTCCAGAGCAAAGGCCACTAAAACACTGTCTGTAGTGCTTGGGGAAAGCTTCAGAATGGGAAACTAGGATGGAGTCTGATCCTCCATCTGTTTTAGTAACAGTGTCTTGAGCTGAGAAGTAAAATGCATGCAATTAATAAATTTAAATATACTGATATTTTTTCTTGCTTTTAGTTCTGAGAAAAAAGGACTAGTTCATGGCGAGGAGTGAACTCAAAACACTGATGTATAGACTACAAACTTTGGTTTAATCATCTCTGTTAATCAACAGAACAATCTTTGTCAATTCAACAGTGTAAAAATTAACCTTGTTCACGTCTCCTTAGCATCCCTTCAGCCCTCTTCCTGGATTAGCTTCTATTCATTCAGCTGTTAGTCTGCTTTGAGGTACTAAATTAACTTGGAGCTATTGTGTAAAGAAGGAAGTAGGCAGGCTCCCCTGCAGCGTGACAGTGGGAAAGGACTGAAAAGACATGAACGTGCAAGTTCTGCTGTTTGTGAAGACAGACTTTTTTTCGTGTTATGTGTTAAGTACTTAAGATGGTAAGTTGGCAGACACACGTTAGCTTCAATGACATGGAATTGTACATCTTGTACAATCTGACCCTGAGACTGTCAGCACTGAAAAATCTCATTGTGACAGAGCTGCAATAGTCAGAAAATGTATTTCCTTTTCGCCAGTTGTGACTCTCAGCAGTCTGATCTTTGGTAAATGTCAAACGTGGGTTTAATTCTGAGTTTCCTGGCTCTCACATACTTTCCACTTCAGACGTGACTGCTGGTATAGTTTTATCGTGTGCTAAAAACAAGGGACTGATAAAAGGGACTGTAGCACACACTTAGAGACTTGCCCTAAATACTACAGGCAAACTTAATCTTTTTGCTGTTAATGCAGTTCATAAGGAATAAAGATGTAGTCTACAGTGTGTAGACTACAATGGTGGGGGTGCCAGCACTGCACGACATCCTCATTCTGGTGAGGGAGAAGAGGGAAATTAAGTTCAAAGATCTGGCTGTCCACCTAGCACGACAAATAGAAACTGGTAAGCTGTGCATGTTTGTTAGGAAATACTATAGCTTCCTTGGCAGTTCTGTTTGCTGGAGCTCCTTGCTTTTCCAGGAGCCAGTGGTGTTCCCCACTGCCAGAGCTTTTCTAGTGGCAGAGACTTAGCATCATCCAGTGGGGTGAAATCACAGAGATGACTGTTTTCTGGATGCTGTAATATTGCATGTGCTCCCAGAGCTAAATAAAGCAGTTCTGCTGATGTTTCGCATCCCACGGCTCAGCTCCAACTCCAATCCCAGCAAGGAAATGAAGGGCTGGGGTACTGCCTTCCAGGAGGTCACAGAACTCCCCCAGAGGGATGGGTAGTTCTTGGGGACAGATATGACTGGCAAGAGGTAGCCTCGCACTAGAGCAGAGCCCAGGTTTAGTTACAGCTCAGGGTGTAACTAGGTTTGCATCTCTACTTGTGCTGGCCTGGCTCAAGAGAGGCTGTCAGGGCGAGGAAGAGTCACTGCTGTGCCTGAAACACGGATTCAAAGGCTCTCCCTGTGGACACCTTTCCCAGCTCAAGCCAGCTCCCGTGCGAGAAAAACAAAGCCCTCTTGGCAGCCACAGGACTTACAATTTATTTTCTTCCTTTTAGTGACTTCCTCCTAAACACATCAGTTTGCCCTCAGTAACTCTGAAGTCCAAAGGCTCTTGGAAAAAACTCCCAGCTCCTTCCCAGTCTCACAGCACGCGTACCAAAGAGCAGAGCACACCTCCCCGGCGGCTCGGCCGGCAGCTTTCCTCCCGACTGCCCGCCCAGACGATAACGGGGCGGATCCTTGACCTCTGTCCCGGGATGTCCGGCTGTGCCGTGCACCCGCTGTCAGGCGGCGCCGCACCGCGTTCTCTTTGCTGGAGAAGTATCCAGCACGTGTCCGCCACACTCCCCGCAGCCCTGGTAAAGAGGGTCAGGAGGGCTGTGTCGGTGCCCCGTAAATGTCCTTGTCACCACGCCTGCTGTGGCTGTGGCCGCACACACCGATCGTGCCGGCGCCGAAGTGATGCGATGCCCCAAACTGAGTGAGGTTTGCATCCCGCTTCTCAGCAGGGCTTGCGAAGCTTCCACTCCGCCGCTGTTAAAGCTCCTCGGTGGGAGCACATGGACGTCCGCGGTGCACATCTCCTCCATGAGCTCCGTAAGCCCTCGGAGGAAGGCTCGCAGCTTATGTCCCGGGTGGGAATTGTGTTGGTTTTTTCTCGGCCCGCGCTACGATGTTTGCGCCCTGCAGCCCCACGCTCAGCCCTGCTCAGGGCTTTTCCAGGCTGCCCCTTTGCAGGGCGGCGGCGTACAGCGACCGAGCGCTCAGCAGCCCGAGACGGCATCCCGTGTGCCAGGCACGGGATAGCGCCACTGCCTAACCGCGCCAAAACCTCTCCCCTCCGAATTCAGAGTGGAAAATCCGAGCTAAACGTGTTTTGAGGAAAACCTGGCAGGAAACACTTTTGAAACCCACCCGCCCGCTTCCCGCCCGCAGTCCCGCGGGGGCGGGCCCGGGGCCTGCGCAGCCGCTCTCGGCGGCCCGGTGAGGTGCTGCTGCCGCCGCTGCTGCCCGGGTCCGTGTCAGCGCCGGCCCTCCCGGAAAAACCTGCTCCGGGCCCTCCGGTCCCGCCCGCCCCCAGCCGTGAGGCTTCTGCCCGCCTCTCCTCGCCCTTCCGCGGCCTCGGGGCGGGAGGGCCCCCGCTGGGCCCGGCAGCGGCGCGGAGGGCCCGAGGCGCGGCTGTGCGAGTGCCGCCCGGCTCGGGGCAGCCCTGCCGCGCTTTTGGCTTTGCCCTTGTTTCCGCTCCCTCCTCTCCCGAGATCTGGCTGCTCTTGGGCTGCTGCCGCGGCATTTCCCCTCAGGATGTGGTGAGGGGCTGGGCGCAGCAGCCCTGGCCAGGCCGCGGGGTGCTCCTGGCTCGCACCATGCCCTGTGTCACTCTTGTTGCGCTTCGCTGCCAAGGGAGTGGTTTTTGAAATAACGCGCGAATGTTGCCTGAAGGAAAAGGGGAAAGAAACGAGGTCGGGAGGAAGAGAACGCCCTCACCTGCTGAGCAGGGTAGTCGGTAAGGCCAGTGCCTCACACCCTCCTGTATCCGTCACATTCTGCAGCAATGCCAGGCAAGCCTGTGCAGGACAGGCCTTTGGGGCATTCCTGGTAGCTGGGCAGTGCTACCGGGTGAGGGTGGCCTGGAAAAAAAAATCCAGCTTCTGTCTGGAACTATGTCTGTCCTGGTTGCTCAGTGAAAATAATCGAGGTGATAATGGCAGAGGAAACAGTATTTGGGTTTTGTGAGCCTGTGTTGTACTCTACAGGGTGGGTTTGCGGCCCTCCTGAAACACATTTCCTGGTTGAGGTTTGGCAAAAGGGGCTGTTGACATCAAGACACCGCTAGCTAAACCTGTTGGGGAAATACCTACTCTCCACAGGAGGGAGGGAAGGTTGCCAGCTATTGCTTGCTTCTCTGCTTTATGTGTTTTGAATAAACAGCCCATCTGGCAGCTTCTTGTAAAGAAAATCTTGGCTTTATTTCTAGGATGTACCAGCCCCTTTCCAGGAGGTCTCCACTGCTATAAAAAAGGTTCAAGGGCATAACTAGATGTGCTCTTTCTGATTCCTGGAAAAAACTTTCCCTCTGTACCAGACCCAACAAACAGTGGTATATGTGATGACTGACTGTTGACATTGGCTAGCGTAGGCACTTTGAAAGGTCGCCCTGTCCATCTGCCAGATCAGCTGGTGCAAAGCGTCTAACTGACCTGTTTGTTTCATTCCAGGAAGCTGTGGTTGACAAACCATGAAGAGAGAATAAGGGAATCCTGAAGCAGTAGCAGGCTGTTTGCTCTTGGACTTTGTCCAAAGGGACTGTTTGCACATCAGAGCACTCTCTTACCAGGTATGGCACAGAGGTAATAGCGAATCTCTTTCATTAGTCTGAAGGCCCAGGGCTCAGCCTTTTCTCACAAACACCATCAGCTGTGGTCTCACCATCAGTTTTGGGGGCAGGACTGCTGTGTACTTGATTTAGGAGGACTAGAGGGAGCTAATCCAGAGGAAAACTTTTTTTTTAAAGCTGCTTTGTTTTATTTAAACCTGATCAAAACATGGTTGCACATGTTGTTAGTCCTGTTGTGGCAAGACAAGGAAGGGGAGCAGCACAGGCAGAGACATCCAGGGCCACTGCAGCTCCCATCAATGACAGCCTTCAGCTGCTGTGGTATCACACCAGCAGCTCCTATTGCTGTAACTTGCCACTTGCCCTTGGAGGGATAGAATTCATTGGCCTTTTGGTGTGGGTTTTGGGTTTTTGGTTTCTTGGGGTTTTTTCCCAGACCAAGGACAAGAATAGGCAGTTTAGTTCTCTAAAATACTTCTCTACTTAAAAGTAGCACACATCATGAACACAATATTTGAGGAAAGTTTTTCCTTCTCTGTGTTCTTTATGCCCAGATAATTTATATTTTGGTACATGAGGAGCAATGGAGAAGTTTC
The DNA here is from genome assembly GCA_014706295.1 of Lycocorax pyrrhopterus obiensis. Lineage (NCBI taxonomy): Eukaryota > Metazoa > Chordata > Aves > Passeriformes > Paradisaeidae > Lycocorax > Lycocorax pyrrhopterus. Next base: position 1,840,424 of record JACSVZ010000004.1, read on the forward strand.
CTTCTGCAGTGACTGTTGGGGAGAAGATGGTTGTGTACTTTGTTTTGGTTTTAACCTTCCATTGCCTTTTTGCTGTAGTCTTTCTGTGAGTGCAGAGACCTTTTCCCTCCGAGGCAGGGCAGCTGCTCTCTCTTCATCAGTGAGTTGGCCAGCATCTTGGAAAGGTCAGAGGTGTATCTTAGCTAAAAGTTTGCTCAGCACAGAAGCACCTAAGGAATGATGTTTTTTAAAAAAAAATCTGCATGGGGGTATTTATTTTTCGGTGCTAATGCCTTATGGGGATTTCCTTGCCCACTCTGGCTGTCACATTCCTTACTGATAATACCCTCAAGACAAGAGTTTGTTGTCTTCATTTTATGGAAGAGAAATGTGAGCCTGCAGGGTCACAGGCCATTGCCTGACCACCAGATCCTCTGTCCTGTCACTACCAAAACAGAAGGAGCTCCTGCCCCACCAGGTTTTTCACATTTCACTGCTCTTCTGCCCCAGGCACTCGTGTGACTGTGCTTGGAGCTGCTTTACTGGAACACTTTAGTTCCATCCTCTCCAAAAGAGTTGCCCGTTTGCTGTAGCTCTTGATATGGAGCTGGGTGGCACCAACCCTGTCTTGCTCTCCACCCGTCTGAGAGTTCTTCCCCTCTGTGGTGGTGGACTGGTTGAGGAAGCTCGATAAAAAGGTGTTGGGATGTGGGGATGCTTCAACCAAAGCTTTCCGAAGTGTTGTGCACAGGTGATACAATACAGCTGCCCCGGTGTCTCCACACCAGGAAGTCTTTGCCATCCCTGTGAGATTGAACCTAACAAGTTTTAAGGTGCTTTCTTTCTGCTAATGAACACAGCCAGGAGGGAGGCTTGGAGCAGCATCAGTGGAAGAGGACCCTGTAGAACATGTTTCCTTTTAGATGGCACGCACAGGATACCCTGAAGGGAATATGCTCTCTGGCTTCCTAGTTTTGGGGCCTGAGTCTGTACTTCTGGGAAGCCTCTAGGAAAGCCAGGTGTACTGTGGACTCCTAGTTATCCTAGTTAAGGCTGAGGGCTGTTGTCTATGGGACTTGCTGTTGTTCCTTCTTTACATCTTTAAATTTGTTATTTTCTCAGTTGAAGTATGATTATACTAGAACAGCTTCTCTCATCTCATAAAGCCATACAAAAATGCCAGATCATTTGTGTTGACTTCTGCTTAGATTTTCATGCCCTAAAAACCCAGTTGAGTCTCATTTCTGTCTGCAGTGTGACCATGGAAGGAAAGGAGACGTCACCAAGTCACACCTCAGAGAGCAGCATATTGGACCTCCCCTCTGTTTGTGACCTAGCAGAGCACTTTCTGCCTCCACATAGCTCTGGAAACAGTGAGGAGCTTTATCCTTCTGGGGATGTTTTTCCCTCTCCACCCACAGGTAACAGCTTCTGCTTCTCCACATGCTCTTTCTTTAGCCAGTGCTTCATCCTGTAGGCAGCGTGTTGCTTGACTGAGTCACTGCAGTCTGGTACTGGTGCACCTGCCTGTCAGAAAACACAATTTTACCAGAGCTACAGTCTGCTCCAGCTGGACAGATACAGTGGGAACTGTGGGTTCATGGGACACAGGGGAGGAACTCAGAGGAAGCTATCAGCTACTAATGTTGTGCAACACTCTTTGTATTTAATGTGTTCTCAGAAGGACAACTAACAGAGTAGTCCTTCGGACATCAGGAGTAAACACTGTCTCAAATTACCCTAGTCAGTAGGAAGAGTTTTTAAACTTTTCCTTATGTTTTTCATGTGCTCATCACAAGCTCGGGATGTGGCCTTGTTACCCCATTACTTTAATAATAATAATAACTATTTGCTTGTGCCTGTGACAATAGTGTGGCGAGGACTGCTTCAGTTCAACTCTTGTGAGACAGCAGTTTCCTCACTTGAAAGAGGACTGGTTTCTGCAGAAGTAGCATTTTAGGTCAGCCACTATTCCAGGTTCTTAGAAGTACATGGTATATATGAGAAGATAAGGGACAGCTGGCAAGAAATGTGAAATCAAAATGTGCTGGCCCAGTGGCACTTCTTGCCATATATTCATGCTGGCTGGAATGAAGGTCCTAATAATTACGTTTAATATTGGGGGGGGAAGTAAGTTCTGGTCAGCAAATAATATGTGGAGAGGATTTGTCAAGACACCTGAGCAGGTGAAACGTCACTGACAACATTTCTAGTTGCTTTAGAATCTTAAGTAGTGTAAAAGTAGGGTTTGGCTCCTCTTCTTACTCTAAAGTGGTTTTCTGTGGCCTGCTTCCAAGAAAGTAGCTTGAAATTCAACAGGTGAGTTTCTTCCAGTGGGAATTGCACTATTTTCATGCTAAACAGGTAAGCAGTGGCATCTACCAACTGATCTCACTCAGCTGATGTTGACTGGTTGCCTGTGCAGTTGCCTTCAGCTCTAGGTGTGGGACATCCAGAGCTGTAATGGAATCTGCCAGCAGCAGATACCGAGCCTTGCTTTGGTTTTGTTATGCAGACCAGGAAGCCACATGTCTTATGTTAATAATGATGGGAATCTTCTGCTGTTAACATCTACTTTAAACCACAACACGTATCACATTCCATGATCCACGTTGCACTAGAGTAATAGTGTGTCTGGTTTGAGATTTTTCTTTATTTTTGTGTATAAGAGTGGTGACCAGCACTGCAAGGAATGTCCTGAGCAAGCCTTTTCCACTGTCATGGGAGAGGAGGATGGGGAAGCTCCTCTGATAGTGAGACAGGTTGGAAGGCATTTCTCTGCTCAGGTTTCACAAGCCCTGTGTCACAGGTATGAAGCAATCCTGGGAGCTGTGAGGCAGTTCCTGGGATGTGTTGCTCAAACACCATTAGTGGGCAACTGGCCTTAGTTGCTGTGTTGAATGGAACACATGGAATAACTGCATGACCACTTGGCAGTCCCAGGAATGTCTGAGGCTCAGTGGGAGCGACACGTGCGGAAATGACAGCACCGGGTAACCTGTTTGTGGTGCCTGTGTGGAGTACGCAGCTGAGGCTCAGCACCAAGGTATGCTGAGAGGTCACATCCTGCCTCCTTGCTGTCCCCAACACCCCCTGGTGCCAGTGTGGATTCCACGTGTGCTGAGGAGGGCAGATGAGACCCATGAGCCCTCCCCTTCATGGCTTGTTGTAGAGACTGCTGACAACTGAAACCACAGCAATAACTGCGCTCCTGGAGTGAAATAACTCAAGTGTCACAGCATGACCAATTAATGCTCTGAACATCTTGGTTCTTTTCTCCTCATAGTAGCATCAAACCGATATACATACCCACTTAAACTCTTTTGATGCAGCTTCAGCGTTCAAACCCGGTGAGTTTGGTCACTAGGGCAGAAGAAGCAGGAAGATGGTTTTAGAAACAGTCTGCCCATGTCAGATACTCTTGGAAAAGCAAGTTCTGTCAAATGTGTCTTGGGAAAGGAGCTCCTTTGCTTCTTTGTTTTGTCACGAGACATTGAGAACTGCTGCTGTGGCACAGTGTGGGTGAAGAGAGTGGCAGTGGCTGTAGGTTGCACCCCCACAGTATGACCAGAATATTGCAGATGGATGAGGATCTTCCTTAGTGATTCAAAAGCATTTCCAAAAGGCCGGTAGGTCTCTGGGAATGTGGCAGCTTCCTTAGGAATGAAACAGGCTGACAGGACAGGCTGTGTTTTCTGTCATCTGCCGCATGAACTGGGCTGAGACTGACTAAAGTACCACACCATCAGTGCCTCAGGAGCTGGAAATGGTCATGGGGCTATTCCCACTGCCTGAGTCACCAGTAACAGGTTTTATTAGTCTAGAGAGGCTCCATCACTTTTAATAGCAGAAGATAGAACTCATTAGCTGTGGATACAGGGCCTTCTGAAAGCAGGCATCCCTAGACAAGAAAACAGTACTCCTGTAGGATTATTACTAAATCTCTCAAAATTGTAAATGAGTGGTTTTATGATTTGTGTGGGAATGAGGGTTCTGCTCTTGCAACAAACATTCATACTTTTAGCTTATTGTCATAGTGAGTTCAAGTGTCTAAGTGGTGATAGACTGAGAAAATTAAATGGGATCAGTGAACACTTCAGTATGCTTCATCTTTTTTTATTCCATACTGGAAAATAATTTTTAAAAATTTAATTTTTTATCTTTTTTTAATCTGCACCACTCAGTTGCTCAATACGCCAGGAGCACCTTACCACTTCCTCTGGATTAAGAAAAGTTGCCAGCAAAAGTTCTTACTTGGCAGGCTGCACTCAGGTGTATGTGTGGGAAAGCCTTAAATTATTTGGATTAATATTTCCTAGGAAGTAAATAAAGGTTGTTTCCAAAGAAATAAATTGTTGACAATGTGACTTTTCATGTAGGGCACTGAACCAGAGCATACCAGGGACAGTGGAAAAAAACTGTTTACCTGGAAAAATTGCAACCTAAAAAAGTATTAGAGAATAAACAACAGATGTGCTCTACAAATTGGTAGGGCACAGGGTTCTGGGCTCTGCCCATGCTCTGTGGTCAGGCAGAATTGGGTTTGCCAGTGCAGCTCTGGAGTAATTCTACTAAATTTGGAGGGAACATTTGCGAGTTCACCTGTGGAACCATGCTTGGGAGACTGCCTGTCTGAAGCATGGGCAAAGCTCAGTCCCATCTCCCTTCGTGGCGCTTCCTAGGGCTTGTGACCTTGGGCAGATGGTTTGTCCTGTAGTCTCTGCTTTCATTGCTTTTTCTTTGCAATGAAAAGCAATGGAAAAGCTGTGTCCTTAGGAAAATGGATGGGTGGACAGGGTCACCCAGTGGAAGAAAATGGGGTGTCACAGGATGAGAGAAAATAAAAGAAGGGTGACAGTAGGAGAGAGAGGATAATACTGGAGAGATGGAGGGGGTGAAGGAAGACAGTTTCCTGTGGGCTTGAAGAGACCGGCAAGTATCTAAAGGCTGGCTAGCTTTTTTTAAAAAAGCAAAATGAATTAAAGCTAGCTTGAGAGGATAGAGGTGTTCAACCTTTGCCTCTCCAAAAGCTCTAATTCTGTTCCTGCAGTTTGTTTCAAGTTTGAGCCCAGGCTTACCTTTAGTTATTTTCCATGGACTTCCCTGACCTCTGTAATGCAGCGAGAATCCCAGGCTGCTCCTGGCTGTGCTTATTATTCCTGGTTGATCCTTAATGTTGGTACACAGTGAGAAGTCAGCTCAGAGACCTGGCCCAGCTTTCTGGGCAGCCACGTGAATATTTGTGTGGGTGAAGTGGGGGCAGCTCCTCTTCCTGTCAGCAGCACAGGTACAACCAAGATCCACCGCTCTGCAGCATGTCCTGGCTTTCACATGGGGTTACAGCCTTTCCAGGTTGGTGGTTTCTGAAGAATGTGGTGTTGGACTATTAATCTCTTCTCCCTTGTAGGGAGCCAGGCTGTAGGTTCTGTCTGATCAGTTGTGGGGTGTTGTAGGCTTTCTTCAAAACCAGTCCATTTGGAACAAGTCGTGAGAACTTGGGGGAAATGGGACAGGCCATTTCACTGGAGACTCACTGGTTCAGGCAAATCAGTGAGCCTGGGCCACGGCACTGCTACTGAACTTCGTACTCAAATCAAGGGGACATCTATCACAAGATTATTCCAGTTTAAAGAGCATGATTTTTGGACTGTTCTGATTGCTTTCTGGGTTTTCAGTCAACCAAGCAACTACGTTTAAACAAAGATTTTCAACAGAGATTTTCAACCTGTTAACGCAGCTGTCAGTTCTACAGGCAATTGGGATTCCTCTGGAAAAAAAAAAATGCTACCTGTTCCCAGTGAGTTTACATGCCCAGTTTTGCAGTGGGTTGCTGTGTCTTTAATTAGCAGCTGAGGAGTGCTGCTAATGTTGGCACATGTGTTCTGACTCGTCCTTAAATGCTCTCTCCTTTCTACCATGTCCTCTGGCCGGTCCGGAGTTACTTAATCTGTTTTGCAGAAGTGGATTTGTGTTTACTGAAGAAGTTTAGCATGGCTTGTGCTTTTCCTGTATGGGAGTTGTTCACAAGTGTTGACGTAGAGGCTGAAAATGAAAGGAGTGTTTTTTGTCACGTCAGCAGCAACCTTTCAGGGCTGGCTCTTGCTGGGTGCTGGGAGGTTCAGTTCAGCCCAGAACTCAGTGCTCATTACTCGCTATGGAAATTACAGCTTGGCTCTCTGAGCTACCACCGCTGCCAAAAGTTGCCAAATTTCCAAAATGGCTTTTTTTGTCTGGCTAAAGACTTTGTATATAGTCTCTTTAAGAGGTCTGTGTAACTTAGCAAATCCAAAATGTGTGTGATATTTTAAATCACTTTCAGACTGAGCCGAAGCTGAGCTAAAAAGGGCTCATAAATGCATTCCAGGTTAGATACAGAAACTTCTGATAGTCTCCTTTGCCTAAAAGATACAGATCATACTGAGAATATTTTACTTTTTGGTTTGCTCTGAAGGTGAAGGAGAGGGTGCTGTTCAAAGGTGCTTTGGGACGTGCAGTCTTCCTTGACTGCAGGAAGCTAACATTCAAACTCACTTCAGTTCGAACTGTGGTCCCAAACAACAGAACTAATTATTATTAACAACAGAGCAACATAATTAATTTTTTTTTTTTAAACCAGTGTGGTGGTTTGAAATTGGTTAAGCACAGTGCTTAACTGCATTGGCCTTGATGAAGAACATGATCCCTGTTTTGGGAATTGGTGGATTTTTAAGGGTTTTGGTTTGTTTCCTGCTGCCCTCTAGTGCTCAATGTTACCCATTTCTGGTTCCACCGGCCTGGCAGGCTTAAAACTTAAGAGGGCTGGTGGGTTTTTTAAGTGATGATTTTTAATCAAGTTTGATCAAAAGTTTGACTCAAGTATGATCAAAATGCTAGATTTTTCTTAGACTCGAGTCTTATTAAGAGGAAAAAGAAAGGTAAAATGTTTCAAATGCTATTAATTTTGTATAGATGGTGTGATCCAGTGGGGCAGTGGACTTGAAGTCATGCAGCTCCACTGATGTTATGGGCAGGCTCTTCAGTGGGTGACTCCATGGCTCTGGTGAGTTTGGCATCATGAACCCTCGGAGCATCTCTTTGTGGCCCAGTTGTGTTGAGCACTGGATGAAAAGGCAAGCTGGAATTTATAACACCTCACATAAAAGGAATACAAGGAAACTGCACAATGCACAGAATAAAGCGCTGGGCACCACTGAGTCACTGAAGGTCTTAGATCTTTTGTAAATTAATTTTTCAGGGATGTGCTACATAAAGCATCCAGCCAAAAATAAGTCCTAGAACAGAAAAAGGCAGTGCTTTATGCTTCACAGTCTGAGGAAGAAAAGTAGTGCTTTTTTAGGAGAATTAGAGCACTATGCATACGTCAGTAAGGGAAAAAACTGAGACACGTGCCTTGCCTTTTAGCCATCAATGCTTCAGAGTACCTCTGAGTTCTATGAACATGAACAGTTTGTATTAAACCATTAATAATTAGAACTCAACTACAGAGAAAATGCTTAAGTAGCAGAGACAGGGAGTTGTACTTATGCACTGAAGTTGTCTGATCAGATCCTGTGGTTCTTTGCATAAAGGGGAGCTTGGGACTTTGTCTCTTGGGAAGGAGAATTTGTTTTGCTTCTTATATCCTGCTCTGATTTTGATTGGTAATAAATTAATTTAATGTCCCCAAGCTGAGTCTAACACGATGGTATTCGGTGAGTGATCCTCCCTGTCCTTATTTCAACTCAGGACCCTTTTGTTGTATTTCCTCACCCCTGGCCAGTTGTGGAGGGGAGTGTGGCTTTGGGGGCATCCAGCCAGGGTCACACCACCACACCATCAGTGCCAGCCAGTGGTGCCTGTCAAGTACACAGAGCTCTGTCAGCCCACTGGTGGCACTGGGAACTTTTAATATCACCTTGCTCTGTCACTGTAGTGTAAGAGTCCCTGTGGGCCATTTCTTCCTTACCTTTATCTAAAATGTCATTCCACCTGGGCTTTTAGTTCTCTCATCACAGCTGTCGGTGTTTGTCCATTGCTGTGACTAATCCAAATCGGACTGCAGTAATGTCATTATGGCAATTGTTCCTAAGGTAGCTGTGGGGCAGCTTTGTACATGTTTGTGCCAATGCTGTTTTATCTTACCAGGCCAGTGCTGTTTTATCTTACCAGTGAGCATTAATCATTTGAATGAGAAGGAATTAAATCCTGTAAGTAAATGTCAAGAACTTGTTCAATGGGCAAGAATGGACAAGAGTTTGTTCAATTCTTTATGAATCATTTTTCATCCTCTGAAGTGCAGATGTGGAGTCTTTTGAGATGGAAAATTATAATTGGGAACAGAAGCTGTTCAAATATATGTTTTACAGGGGAATAATAAATTCAGCCATCATTTGCAACCACTATGATGCCATTAAATATTATGGGAACAAAGAATTTCTAAGCTAGTACAAAAAGACCTCAGGAGTTCTTCCTGACCAAGACAGAGACTGATACCAGGCTGGGATGGGGGTGTCTTTGGGAAGCCAGATGCTAGGGGCTCTGTGAAGCTGCGAAATACAATGCAGACATGGCTGAAAAGCTGCTGCTTGCTTGGGTTCCTCCTTAATGGGTGCTTCCCTGGGCTTCCCCATTCCATAAATATTTGTTTATCACATATGTAGTGCAAAGTTTCTTCTGTGCTTGAAGCTCCTTTTGTAGTCCTACTCAGCTTTTACAAAACAGTGATCTCTGTTCCTTGCCCCTGGAAGTCATCAGTGGAGGTGGATCTATCCCGGAGCAGCTGGATGCTGGGTGTTGGCACTGAGCTGATGCTGCTGGAGGCAGCAGAGTGGTTACTGAATAGTGACCCTGTAAAACAAAGGTTCACCTGGGATGGCTGTCTCCACTACACTGAGCTATCTGAAACAGATTTGCCTGTAAATTGTCTTTAGTTGGGCCCCAGAATTTTCAGGGAAAGACTGTGTTAGCAGGTCTGTGTGACATCTAGATAGCCAGCATGGGAGCCATGGCATAGGACAATATTTCAGCAAATGGATGTCATTCCTTGTTAGTCCCTCAAGAGCATGACTCCAGAAAGCACTAATGGCCATGGTGTTGGTGCTCTTCCATTTTTCTGTGTATGGCTGCAGGGGATACACTGAGTGCTGCAAGCCAGGGGGTCTGGTTACAGGCAGGCAGATCAGAGATTCTTATTTTCCTGGGATAGGTATTTTAGTGCAAAGCTGTAGTGGAAATTCTTCAAGTTCCATTCTTTTCTGAAAGACATAAATGCTTTGTTTGGACTCATCAGTGCCATCTTGCCCAGGGGCTGCTTTTACCACCTGCTTCTCACTTAGGTGCTGGCCTTGAGCCCTTTCCTTCTCACAATCAGATTTGGAAGCACAGGCAGATCTTGTAGAGATCCTCATCTGCTTCACTGCCCAACTCAGCTCCCCTTAGCGTTATTGTGGCTCTGTGCAAAAGTGCTGAAGTGCCAATAGAAAGGATATGGGTTGAATGAAAGTGCAGGATTCAGCAAAGGGAAAGAGGAAGTTAAACTGTCAGGTTGAGGAAGAGATCAGAAATCCTGTGCAAAAGGGGTTTTGTTGTTTAATCACTAAGGTTCGGTTAACTCTGTCATTATTTTGGAGCTCAGGAGCTCTGGGAACAATCCCTGATGTAACTGTGGGGCTGGATGGGTATGGGAAGATGAATAGCAGTGCCATCTCCATTGATGCATCTCCATTCTGCATGTGTGTGTGAGCTCTTTACCCATCTCCTTGGGTTACCATGTTAACTTCAATACATTTCCTCTTTCTCAGGCAAGTGGTGTTTTTATGTGCTGAAATCCAAGATAACCTTCCACAGATGCTTCTTGCCATTGAGAAGTGACTATTGATAAGTGTTATTTGTGTTGTGTTGGGTCCAGGTGTCCATAAAGATTTCACTGAGCAGTGTGCAGAGTTCTGGGAGAATGTCCCCTGCTTTCCTGCTGTAGTGGTGAATTTGTGTGCACTTGTGTCTAAACAAGGATAATGTGAACCAGATTTCAATGTATGTGTGAACAGTCAGTGCTCAATGTTTGAAACACTGAGAGGCAAAAAAAGAAGTTCACTTTGCTACCGTGGAGAAAAAGGTTTGGTTTCCTTTAAAAAAAACAGCCCACAAAAACCTTTAGGATGTGTTTTTAGCTTTAAAACCACGCAAGAAGTTTGCATTAAAAGATTCACAGACATGAGAGTTGCACAACGGACAAAGACCACAGAGGAGAATGGGAACACAAAGGGGTTGGACTACAGCTCCTGCAGACCCTCCTGTAGAGTGTCCGGGTTAGACTTGTCCCATTTTTCTTTCTGCTTTTAAAAAGAGAAGCATCTTTTGTAGGAAACAATTTCAGTAAAACTCCCAATTTTCCTTAACAGCTGGAGAAGAGAAGCTACAAAGCAGTCCTGAGGCTTGTGAGCCACGGTAGTCATTTTTCTAACAAAGTGCTCCAATAATGCAGTAATGGCAGTTGTGAAACATCCTCATGTGTGCATGAATTGTTCTGTTTACTTTGGAGGGCAAGAACTGCTGTACAGCTGAAACACCTCCACAAAATGCTTTATTTTTTTCTTGGGGAGAAAGGAAAGTACATGCCATGAATCCTTAGTAATTGAAATAACTGTGGAAAGCTGCAAAGGACTGTGGCTGTTCCTGTTACCTGGACACGTGTTCGTGGCATCTTTCTATCCATGTTAGATTTTGTGTGGGACTCCAAAGATGTTGGCTCCTTTCTTGTATAATAGACTTGCTCTTTGCAGCTTGTTATTATGGTTTTGTTGTAGCGCAGATGATTCAAGAATGACCCGAGATCATTGGGTGTCTGTGTTGAGCAGCCAGCAAGTGACAAAACATGGAGTGCCTGTGACAACATCGTTATGTAAAACCAGCGTTACCCTTCCCTGATGTCTGCAGAGCCTGCCTTGGTGTCTCAGCTCTTATCACGTAGGTGTGGGTGGTAAAGATCTGTGAAAGTGCCTTAAAAATGCCAATTTAAATAATGGGGGGTGTCAGGCTAGGGCAGAAAAATTGGGCAAATTGGCTTGGAATGCCATGTTGAGGCCAGCCTGTGCCAGCCCACCGGGATATTTCTTTGCTACACGGTGCTGTGGGGTCACCCACATTAGCATCAGCACTTGGGGAAGAAGTACAGTTGCACTGGCCTGAAATGCAGCTGTACTCGAGGCAGAGAGCCCTGGTAAATGATGGTACAGAGCTTCCAATAAGCTCTGAGCTTTACACATTTGTTCAGATGCTCTGGGACATCCCACCTCCAGTCCAGTTGTGAGTGGTGTTTGAGGGCGATTTGATGCTCTGCTTATACACAGCACATAAATAAGACATGTCACTCCTCAAGTCTCTTTGAAACCTCTTCTTTTTATTCCCTATTAGTAAGATTTTCACTTTTTTTTTCCTGGTCTCGTTCTAAATGTAGAGGGTTTGTCTTGTCATTTATCAGATTGACCTGTCCTAATACACAAAACGCCTTCAAGGACCCAAATTTTGGGCACCAGTGATCACATATGCACAGCCTGAGTTTTTATTTTCACTGGGAAGCTTTCCTTACATTTAGCTCTCCGTCATTCAAATGTTTTTTCAGATGTAGCCTGTGACTGTGTGGTAGAAAAATCATCTGGAGTTTATTGGACCCAAAAGGCTCTGCACTGGCAGTTGTTGAAATGCAGCAGCAGAAAATAAGATACATCTGCCCTGATTGCCATGGTCTCTTATTGCCTCTGAATTTATTCCCTGAATTTGAAGCTTCTTTAGGAGCTGCTGTGAACTGGCAACAGGAAAACACATTTCAGGGAATCCTCTGTGCCTAGCGGCAGCGGGGAGAACAAAAAAGTTTTACTGGTGCTGTTTAAATGAGAAGCTGTGCTCCCAGGATGCTGCTTAGTGTAGAGGCCAGACTTGCTGCTGTGAGAGGATGCAGATTGTTCCTACCCAATTTTGCCATGGCAGATTTGGAGTAAGCTGAGCAGGAGGCTGTGGGCAGGATGCCTTTGTTCCATGTGCCTGAGGGGAGCTCAGGGTGGATGCAGTGCCTGGAGTGCTGCAGGGGATGCTCCATAGCTGTGTGGAGGATGTAGGACTTAGCGGTGCTGCCTGCCATTACCTTCTGACTGCAGGTCCTTCCTCTGCAGTGACGTGGCTTGGGTTAATGCCAGGATTGTGGGGATCATTGTGGAGGTTTCCCTGGATTTGTGTGCAGTTATTTAGTCCCTGCCTTTACATTTGCATGCTGCTCTCAACGTCTCCTGGCTTCCCGTCTGTAACATCTGGCTTGTACCCCACCACATGGATTGAGTCCAGTTGAAGTATTCCTAAAGCCTCACAGCTCAGACTGCTATCACGACTTACCTGTGGGGCATCTGGCACTGAATTTAAATTAGATCTCTGTCTTAATTCAGGCCTCATTTTTCTTCTCTCTTTCTCTGGTTTACTTCACTGAGCTCACTGGTGTGCAACTGATGAGGCTGCAGCATAAAAAATAGTGAGTCATAGCCCCTTAGTAGCAGACTGTGAGTATAAAATACAGCACACATCATCATCCACAGTATTTTTTGAAACAAAACAACACAGGCCAGTGATTCAGCATCAGTGTGGGTTGTAGTACATGAAGGCTTGTCCTGGAGCCCTCCTGCTTCTGATTTCTTCCTTCTTTTCATGAGTTTAACAACCCCTCACCCCACTTTCCTCCCTTCTTTGTGTTGTGTGCTGTAGATTCCATAGTAGCTGAGCCTCTTGGCTGGCTTATGCACACACATCTCTGTGCCTATGAAATCTCCTCCCAGACAGATGGAATGCTGTCAGGATGAGCAGTGCTGCTGCCTTTCCAGCAAGCCTCCATGCTAAGGGTTTCTCTGTGAAGGGTGGCGGGCAGCTGGTTATTTATTGCTGCAATAAGCACTGGCAAGGAAATGACAATGTTTTGTGCTGTGTGCTGCTTGCTGTTCTTTTCAGCCTGCCGAGGGAATCTGGCTGTGCCCTGTTTGTGTTCACTCTGGGTAGAGGTGAAAGCAAGGGGGGGGCTTGAGTTCTGCAAGTTCACTGTATTTTATAAACGTAGCACTGCCTATGTTAGAGAGGTTACCTTATTCCAGAAGTTACTTGGGTTTGTGAAGAAGGTAAACTCTCTGCATTCCTACCTTCCATAAGTGCCTACAGACTGTTGTACTACAGCTCTAAGTAATAACATGATGCATGTTAGTACTAAAGGAGGTCCCAGATTTGTACAGGCTGCAGTGCCTGACAGGAAAAGTTTTGGGGTTTTGCATGTGTGGTTTTTTGTTGGTTTTTTTTTTTTAGTTAGTTATTTTGTTGGTTTTTTTGGTTTTTAATCTGAAAATAGGAGACAGAGTCAAAAAGACTAAGCATGGGAAAACAGACAAGTATGCTCTAATGTCTTCTAGATGAATGGAGGCTTTGGTACTTTCATAGTGGTCTGTTTCACAAGTGTATTTCTATCTCAAAGAATGATGCAAACCTTTTCTTTTTTTCTGTTTTTAAAATTAAATTTAAAGCAGTAATGATCTCAAGAAGAATCTGAATGTTGGTTCTGTGTCTGTTGGACGAAAAGGAAAGGCAGTAGAATCAAAATCAGTCACTTCTTACACAGCAGGTAATTGGATTATAAAACTCAGTGCAGCAGGAAGTCATTGAGGCAAAGAGCTTAGCAGGGAAAGAAAGGGGACTGTGCACTGATTTGGGTAATAAGAGCAAGCTCAGTCAATAGTTCTTGCTGATACAAATGCTGCTGAGATATTGAATACATCTGATGGTGTTTCAAGGCTTTTACTGTCTAATTTCAAGTGTCAGCTCACACCAACATATCCCCACCAAGACGTTGCCACCTAGAACAGACCACAAGTGGAGGGAACATACAGGACTAGAAACTGGTCTGATCCTGCCTGGCACCTCCTTCCTTTCCCCTTTAGAAAAGAATATTCCTGTTCTGCAGGTGGCAGAGCTGATACCAGTGCTGCCATAGGTACGATTCTTGCCTTCTAGACTGTACCTCTTAAGCACTGCTACTTGAAAGTAAATCCTTGCATTAAATGCCCAAAAGCAGAAGCAGGAGGGGATTGTTGGAATAGAGAAGCAGGCAAGGCAGAGTTGAAGGAGGGGACAAACTTTCTTAGGGTCCACAGCTTAGGTTGTATTTGTGTATGGGTAAATTTTACAGCAGTATTTTATTTTGTTAGTGAATAACCCACAGGTAGATAAACCAGAAACATAGTAACTTGTACAGACCTGAGGAATACTCATCCCTAATATGCAGACCCAGTGCCTAGCCCAAGTCCTTCTGTTCTATTCGTGATACAAGCTTATTTTGAATTCAATGATTTAAGCAGTTATTGTATTAAGATTGCTAAGAAATGTATCATCTCTACTCCTGGCCATGGTGCAGCACAAGTGGGATCTGTTTCATGATATTTTACAATTCAGTAGCAATTTCGTGAAAGGATGAACATTCTGCTGAAGTGCCGAATTGAAGCAGAACCTGATTTACAGAGCTACCATCTGCAATCCCAGCTGAATTTAACATTGCTCTACATTGCTGCTTCTCTGGATGTCTAATGAGGTTATTTCTAGGTTAATTTTTCTCCTGATGCAGCCTTAATTAAAATATAATGAAGGCAGCAGAAGTTGCAAAATGAAACAACTTGAGAAGATCCATTTCGTGCTGCACCAGTGCTTTGTGGTAGGATGTTTGTTATAGCTACTAATTATTATTTTGTGTGAGGCACTTGTCCAATTGCATTTGTGTGTGTGTGAATCATCTGCAGAGCCTGTGACAGCATTCCAGAAGTGAAGTTAGCTTCAGTGGCTGAGACACTGAGTTTGTGCCAGTGGGTTTCAAGCCTGGGTTGGACTGAATGGAAGGAAATGTTAGTGTTCTTAAGCCCAGCAATCCTGGAGTATAAAGGGAAATACATTTGCATTGTTAAGAAATCACCTATTGCTATTGGCTTTCAACAATCTGCTGATAGTTAATGGAGACAGTGATTTATTTCTGATGTAACTCTAGATGGGATTATTTTTTTTATTTTGAGGAATCATTCTTTCAGATTTCTTTCTGATTCAGCAGAAGATTAAAGCAAAAATGAGGTTGATAGTTGGATGTGATATTCAGAATGAAAGCATCACACTCCACAATTAGCAACTGTGAGCTGCAGACACACCAGGGTGAGTTCCACCATGTGGTGGAAGAGGGTGATCATGTGTTGTCAAATGAAATTCTTCATGCAGGAAACAAAATGCTGGGTTTGCCTCTGCTATTCTCACACATGCACAAAATAGTCAGTCACTTAAATTCTTCATGACTTTTCTTTTGTTAACAATACCTGGCAATGAAATATTTGTAGATGAACCCTTGATTATGGATTAATTGACTGCTATCTCTACAGCTGCTAAAGAGTTGGCCATAGAACGAGGGCATATAAAACCTAGTGGTGTCTTTCAGGCAATAATCCATCTTTAAAAAGTGCATGCAGCTGGTTTTAGTACTTCAGTCTAATAACCTGCTTTGCTACATCCTTAATTTGCCAAAATCTTTCTCTCCCTGTCACAGAACAAAGCCACTGTGCTATTTCCAGATGCCAGTGCCCAACTGTGTGTTGAAGTGTGGAAGCCTGTGCTTTCTGGGATTATACTGATGGTTTCCCCTCTCTTGATCCTCCTGTCAGGTAAACATTCATTTAGTACCAGTTTAACCACTTCTTAATGTGATTTCAGAAGGAAATCCTTCAGAGGATCTGGCAAGAGCCTCTCAGCTATTGACTACAGCCAGAATTTTCCTTTCCAAACTGGTACTAAATGAATGTGTAGGGTAAAACTTAGCCAAATGCTCTTGCAACAAAACCATGGAAAGAAATGCTTTATTTCATGGCTGTACTATTGGAGCTAGAGCCAAATTTGGCCTCCTTAGGAATACTACAATTCTATGTGCCACAAGATCCTGCTCATCTTGGTTCCTGTGGGTTCTTGGAGCAGCTATTGAGGCAAGAGTGATCCCAAAATGGTGGGGTGGTCAAATTTGAGAGGAGCCCGGAGGCTTTCTTTGGTTTAGTGGCTTCAGTGAAGGCGTCTACTTGAACCTTCCAAGATTTTTGAAGCCCTGCCAGGCAATAGCTGGGCCCTCCCTTTCTCCTCACCTCTCAAACAGACCTCTGTAGCTTTTCTCAGCCATGAAGTTATTAGCTTGCTGCAGCAATCTGTTTCCCCGGCTTGATTATTGCATGAGAAAATAATGAGGCTTCGCTGCTGTTTTGGAAGCTGTTACATCTGGTCTGGGTTTTTCCTTTTGCAAAGCACTATTGATTGCCAATTTGAAAACAGTTGTTTCTGCTTCTTTCTGAGGGACCAGTGTGTTCCTGTGGATTTTATTTTTCTTCAGGACACCATGGTATCCCTGCTTGCTCTTGCTGTAGTGACTAATGAAGCGACAGAAGTGACTATGCTGATTTAACTCTTGGTTTGTCTTTTTCTATAACACTTTGCCCAAAACCATCCTTGTTCTTCCTCTGTGAGTGTTTGTGGGAACATCTCTGGTCTCATTAACATTCATATGAGTATTCCCTAAAGCTCAGTGCAGTCTTTAAAACACGTCCCTGTCCGAAATATGCTTTGGTGCACGTTAAGTCCTGCTTAAAGGCAAAAAACTAAGACAAAGGCAATGCAATAAAGCACCTGTTACGTCTTAGCTGTACCTTGGTACATAGAGCTCTCTCCCCGAGCGTGTGCATCCAAAGGAGAGCATGGAAGGGAGTCCTGATAGCTGCAATTTGTATGGCTTCTTACTCTCTGCATGCCTCCCAAAATCCTACTGCTCAGGGCCCATCCACTTGATGTGGAGGATATAGTTCCTTCAGTGGATTAGTTGGAATAAATAAAACCTAAGGCACTTTTTCTGTCTCTGCAGAGCTCCAGACACTAAATGCACTGCAGATGAGGGCCGGTGGAGGGCTGTGGGGATGGATGCTTGGAAAGGAGTTGAAGCCTTGCTCTAGTCAGCAGTGATCTGGGAAACAGCATTGGGAAAGTTAATATGGAGAGGTTGGCATCTCTTGCTAAACACTTTCTCAAGTCTGTGGATTTAGAGTATTTCAGAATATTGTGACCTATATGTTCTGCTCTTGGAGTAATATTGCAGAATGAAACAGCACGTTAGCTGTAAGAGAGTTTTTTATTAAAATACTTCTTAACTTGTTTCCTGGCAAGAAACTTTTCAAATATTCTCCCTTTCATATGTTCTCAGTAATCTGTTCATCTTTTTTCATAATATTTTTAATATTTTTACAAAACTGGGGAGTGTTTGGGGTTTTTTTAAAGGAAATTAAATTCTGTTTTCAGCTAGGGGCTTTTCATTAGACTTAGTCTGTAGCGTATGTCCCTAGCAGCAGTATCAGCCTGATACTGGGCTATAATTGAGTTTTGCATCCTGTCTGAGCAGAGTTCACCTCAAAACCTGAAATCTGAGGGAAAAAGTAATTTGTGCAGATGGTCTTCATAAAACAAAGACAGATTAAATCTGGAGCTGTCACAGAATTGCTCTTACAGATGCATCTGCTGCAAAATAATTACCTCTCTTGAGCCCAGTAAGTTAATCAGTGTCTTTTGTTTGTGTCTGCAGTGAAAACAATTAAAAGCTCCTATCCTGGTTTTTAGGTAAACCTACAGATTCTCTGATTTTTAGGGGTAATTAGATTTATTTTGATGTGTGTCACAGTCCAAAGTGTTCCTGCTGGACAACTAGCTGTCTGTAATATAATTTACTTGTAGCCAGGATGTAATTTCTTTTCAATCACTTTTTTCCCTTGGAATAGTTTTTGCTAAAGAGTTCAAAATCCTTTTGTCTTCTCTCATGTAAATTGTATTTAAAAAGCTTAGGGCTCTTTGTACAATCATAAGAAACACCATTATTTGTATTTATTTCGAGTTTCCTTTAAATTAATTTTTTGCAACATGAGGGAGAATTCTCTAATGTAGTTGACAAAATAAACAGTGATCTCTCAAAGGCAGTGAGATGTGTGCACTAAGTGCATGTAGGTAGAGAGGGACCCCGCTGAGATGGGCAGTGGATGTTAGAAAGCAGCCCCTGACACTGGCACCTAATTCCTCTCTGCAAGGCAGCAAGTAATGCCTTTCTCCCTGCTTTGCACAGTCCCTGCTCCACCAGGACAGACCACTGCTTTGCTGGCTTCAGATTGACTTTGCTGCCTCTAATGTCTGTTTTGTTGATGATGAGCAGGTTTAAACAACTTTTCCCGCGCCTTCTTTTCCTCATGGCTTGGCAGGAGCGTGATTTGTTGAGCCAAAGGTTGAAAAAAAACCAACCCAACCCCAAAAAACCCCCAAGGTCTTTTAAACTCTGTAATACGTGGTAGTGATGGTAGACTCTTAAAAAAGAAGTGACAAGACCACACCCCACGATTAACCTTGCATGCCTTCTTTAGGATGGCTTCACTTTGCTCTTTGTGCTCTGCTTGTGGCTTAGATTTTGGCTTTAGATCACAAGTGCTCTGTCACTAAAATATACCTTTTGTCTCCACCTCTGTGTGAATACCTTGATCTTTGAACTGTTTCAAGGCTGTGCTGCAGCAGACTGGCCTCTGATTTTTTTGTTATAAAGAATGAGTGACAGTAGCTGGAGAGAGGGCACTAAGCCTTTGTGCACGCAGGCAGGCAGATATTTGTTTTATTTTAATTCTCAGTGACCTTTATTTTATCCTGATTCAATTGCTTACTTAAGGGCACCAATTTTTTTTCTCGTGCCCTTAATGCATTAAACATTTTTCCAGCTCAAGGAAGCATCAGATATATTTTCCATTGTCTTAAGAGTCACGACTAAACATCACCAGTGAATGTGGCCAAGGGGAAGTGGAAGAATGAGAAAGTGGGGAGTGGGTTTGTTCGTAGAGTGAAGGGAATAAAAAACTGTGCTATGAACATAGAAGTTTTAAAACCTCAAAGCTGAGGGATCTCCTGAATGTCAGTTTTATTTTCTGACTGCTGTTCCTGACTTAATTTAATTAATGGAAAATGCAAATAGCCACCTTTTTTGTAAGTTAATAATGTTCAATTCCAAGTCTCTTTTGAATATGAGCATCTTCTGGTACGCTCTTGTATGTGCAGCTACACCTTCTTTAAGAGGCTCAGATGTCTATATTCTGTGCAAGACAAGAAGTGTCCTCTTGCAAAGGTGCTGAGGCTTTCAGATGGCTGTGAGGAAATGAAAGAGATTAAGGTAGCAGGTTGTCAAGGTAGTGGAACACAAATTAACTACTTATGTCCTCACATTGTCCACATGTGATCTAAAAAAACCCTATTAAGTAGCCTTTGAAGACAAATCCCAAAACTTGACCTGAAAAGGTTCACTGAAGCCTTTGGTTCAGAATTCCATGTTTTATTTAGAAATAAAACAGATGTTTTGCTACAATCACAGAATCCAATCTGTTCAAATTGTGTACTTTTTAGGCCTTTTAAAACAAAATTCTTGAGCTGATCATGAACTTTTTGGGATTTAAAAAAACTTAAAATCTGCTAAATTATGTGGGCTGTCAAATCCCACCCACCAACCAATGTCAAGTAAGAACCAGACTTCAGCTTGTACTGGAACACAGCTGTCAGGAGTGTCTCCAACTTAGATATAGGAATTTCCCAGTGGTAAACTTCCCTTTTTATTTGAAAAATGGAATCTACCTTCACTGTTAAGGATCTGTTTTATATCATACACGTATCTTACTTACCCAATTTTATCACTGAATAAAAGTGTAAATTTTCAGGCATTCGTTATGTTAAATATTTGCTTTTTCCTTTGAATAGGTGAATGGCCATATGAATATGGTTAATACTAGTAATTATGTTTGTATTCATGTTTACCAGGAGTGCTAATCAGCATCATTAATTCATTGACATTTTTAAATGTGGTTGCACCTGTTCTCATCCAGGTGACAAAAGAGCAATGGGAATTGCTAAATGCCCCAGTTACATTGGTTGCTTCACATTTAAAAAAAAAAAAAAGAGCTGTGCAATTTTGGGAGTCTGATCAATAACCTGCAAATTCTGAACTTGCTGGTGTTTCCACGTATCTGCTTCCGTAGTCTCTCTAGCCCCTACTCAGAGAACAAATTCTAAACAAACACGAGCATTTTTCATCTCCCTGCTCTGTTAAAAGTTGTGCAAACACTCTCACATCACCTTGAAAAATGGTTGGGGAGTGGTCCTTTACTATTGGTAAATGGTTAAAATATTTATACCTGCAAATATCAGATGGATTAAGTTTTTTAAAATTGTCTCTCCCTCCCTTGCTGCTTGTGTGATTACTTTTGAATGAAGTGGGTATTTTCAGTTATATATATTCAGTCTTTTCAATCTTAGGGCCTCAGGTGGGTGAAAAATGTTTCCTTTAATAATTGAACATTGAAATTGCCCTAACGTGCTCTGGTTTATCTGTCCTTTTATTCACCTTATTTTGCAGGAATTAATTAATTTTTCTGTTCACAAGTATTTGATTGCAGTAACTATCACTAACCACAGTTCGTCAGTAGCTGAAGGAGTTACTAAAAAGCTCTAAGCAAGTGCTTCACACACAGCACCAGGCTCTTTCCTGATGAAGTGTGTGCAGCCTCCTAGGAGGGCCATCCTGGTGCAGAATTGCTGTGTGGTGATAATAATATGGGATGGACAACATAACTTTGGGTTTATTTTGTTTGCTTTGTAGACAGGATTTGGGCTCTCAGTTGCCTTCATAGTTTACCCAGAGTTGTGTCCGCAGTTAATTGAAATGTTTGATTTGGGGCAGAGCTGAGAGGTTTGGGTGCACCCAGATCTGCTCGTGGCTAAGAAGTGTTCATAAACAGCAGCACTAATAGGCTATAGAGCCAGGTAAAAGGATAGAAACAAGTCTGGAGTGACTGAAACCTTTTGCTGTTTGCCCTTGGAGGGCCGAGCTGGGAAATGCCTGCGTTGCCAAGCCTTTCTTGTGACTGGCTGAGAGGACAAAGTGAGGAGATGGGGATGGAGACTTGCTTGCTCAGTGGTTTTTCTTCTTTACAGCTTTTAACGTCATACTCCTTGTCAAGGACCTTCTCCCTTCTGCTCTCTACTTCAGGTTTTCTCAGTCCATTCAGAAGCACAGAGAATATCACAGCCACAGCACCACCTAAGAAAAGTTGGGTAGGCGAGTGCAGCCTCAAGGCCTGAGGGTTCACTCCCAATATCCTTCTTACATTATAACCATTTCCAGTTTCAGTTTTCAGGTGCTTGGTTTATTAGCCACAGAGCAATTCCTGCAGAAAGCTGGTTGATTAAATGGCAAAACAATTCTGTTCAAAGCCCAATTTGCTCTCAAGCTAGTTCTGATGGAAGAGATTTTCTGTGATTCTCAAAACAGCATGTGGATAATTAAGAAAAAGCCCTTGTGGTTCTCAAGCCTCCATTTGTTAATGGTCTATAAATGTGCCTATTGTTCTAGTCCAGTTTCTGTTCGTTACTTGATTTTCAGTAATACTGCAGCAAAACTAGATGGCTTAAATGTTTATTCAGTGTACCTTTAAAATAGCAAGCCAAAATGTCACAGACTAGTGATGAGAAAATATCTCCCAAGTTATTAAACTTGTATATCTTGTTTGTTTTTCATTGTAGTCTGCTCAGTTTGCGTTTTCTGTCTCTTGAAAATTTCCTTGATGACTGTTTGATGTATCTGACACTGATCTGTTCAATGTCAGGCTATTTCATTTATTAGCCTGTGGAAGGCTGATAGGTGTAGATTGGTATCTTGCTTCCATTCTTATTTTTGAGTCTGTTTTTTCATTTTTTTAATCAATGTGTGATGCATGAACTCCCATTGGCAACACAGAAGAAGAAAGCCCCGAGCTGTGTGATCTCACAGCCCCCATGGCTGGAGCAGATGTGGGTCTGCTCTTCTCTGTGCCAAGGCACTGGAGGCTGGCACATCTCTGCACAGCCTGTTCAGTGCTCGCAGCCACATCAGGCCTGCAGGGAGACTGGGAAAATGCCTCACTCTGCCTTCAGATTTTCACCAGAATATCAGTAGTTTTCTTTACCTTTGTACCTGCTATTTGCCTGTGCTTTTTGAGATTATTTCTGTGTTGTTTTTATTTTTCTATTCCTGCTTCTAAAAGAAGAGCAAGCCTTTCTGTGTTTGTGTGACATGCAGCATATTTCCAGGAGCATGACACAGATAAGAAGCATGGTTTCAAAGCCATCTTATTGCAAGTAAATTCAGGAAGCCATCTCTGCAAATGCTCCTCTGTTGTTCTTTGTGAAAGATCAATCCTAACTGGAGGTAAAGACCTTTGATCTGAAGAGGCACAGACTGCACACATTCTGCTGTTTTCACTCCCATCTAGAGGGAATCAGTCCATCTGTAACCATTTGTTGCAGTATTCCCGCACTTGTGCTTCTGGCCTTAGACAAAAATGAAAGATCAGGATCTTAAAACTGATAACCACAAGGTATACCTCTTATTCTTCTGCTGTAGAACTTGCAGTGATCTGCTCCTGAAAAATTAGTGAAGTTAAAGCTTAGATAGCATTGTTTTCCAAAGAGCTAAAATCTCTGTGGCTTCTTTTAAATTTGGTAAGAGCATCTGTGTATTCAGCACTCCTGAAAATCAATGCACCAGTTTGGGATCTGAACCTAATTGTAAGTTGGTACAAAGTTGAGCAAATTCACATGGATGCACCTGACTAAGAGACATGCAGGTGTGAAGGTTGGAGGGGTAAAGAATTGAGAGGAAGTTGTATTTAAGTCAGCTTTCACCTTCCTCTGCCTTATTTGACTCAGTTTTCTGCCTCTGCAGGTTTTAGAGCATTTTCCCTTCCCCGCAGCAGCTATTTTACAATAGATGATCTGTGGTACCCAGGCATCAACTGCACATCAGGATTCAGGTCTCCAAGTGCAGGACCTGCCATGAAGATGAGTCGTGACAATATTATAGGTCACAACTCTTTTGTTCTCAAAAGTATTTACAAGTAATATAATTTCACCTACAAGTCAAGAGGGATGCTTAAAAAATACCTTGCTTTGCTGTATTTTCTTGGTCAAGAAACTGCATTTCTGCCTGTGATTCTCAAGTCACTGGTGTCCACAGGTGTGCAGAGCTGGTTGGAAGCAGGGCTGAAATGCCTGTGAATCTCTTCAGTGTAACCTGTGTATGTGTCTTTGTGGGTGTTAACATTGGAATGAGTTGGACTTTCAAGTGCTGTAATGGCAAGAGAAGGCAGAGTACACTGAACAACGCCTCATCCCATCTCCTTTTCCAAATTCACACAATCTGTAAATAAAGCAAATATTTTGCTAAATTTTATATAATATGCCAGTCTTCTAGTCTGTTCTTATCATTAAAGAAACACTGTCATGGCAGGCTCTTCCCCTGCTTTTTTAGCTGTATGACTAGCATCATATCCTGCTTTTCCAGGCAAACTGTCGTAAACATCACTCTCCAAGGAGATGCAGAAGGTAGAATTTTTGTAAACTGTTGTTGGGACTTGAGCAATTGATCTCCAGTGAGAGCTGTCTGCTTATTCTTGCCAAAGGCATTAGCTGAAGATTATTGGTCCTCTTGATTGCTGAAAATGTGTAACTGAATGAGAGACAAAGTATTTCATATATAAAGAAAGGATATTGCTTTGTGTTTTCTTTTCAATAATTGCAAATAGAGTGATACTGTCTTCCTCAATAATACTTGTAATCTAGGGCTGTTTCCTGTCATTGCCAGTGGCCATTACTGAATATTTCAGAATAAGTGGCAGTTTTCCTCTCTTTATATCAGCCCCATCCTCAAAATGGTGTTTACAGCATTCAGTGTGCTGCCTGTTGGGCCCCATTCATGCCTCTATGAAAGGGTTTGTTAAAGCCCTGAAGAATAGGATTTGATAACTCTTCCAGATTTTTTTTTTTGCTAGACTTGTCTATAATCACTAATTCTCATCCAGATAGATTTTCAAGTCCACTTTTAATTTCAATTCACAACTTCATCGGTTCTGAATGGCCACATCAGCAAGAAGTCTAAAAGTTCAGTATCTTTCCTTTGTGAGCCTTGCCAGAAACAGGAAGGATTTCTCCCTGCTTGTCTTTTACCTTAGAACCATGAAGAACATTGTCATCAGTCCCTCTTCCTCTCTAGGAGAGGTCTTCTTGGATGATGCAGGTTCCCAAGGGTCTTTCTCAGTTCTTAGCTGAAGAAGTGGGCATAGAAAATCGTTTTCTGAATTCTGGAGTTTCATCCCTCTTAGTAAGATAGGGTTCCTTAGGAAATGCTCCTTGGGTCAGAAAGCTAACAGTTCATGAAGAGATAACTCTACAGAATGAGCTGGGAAAAAAAGAAGAGAATGGACAAGACTGGAATTTACAGTTTCTAGGCAGGAAAAAAATATAAACAGAAACAACTAGCATTTGCTTCAGCTGTGCAATGTAACTAAAGTGAGAAAGCTTCTTCAGGCACCATAGAACACAGATTTCCTCCATAAAATTTTTACAAATCTTAAACGGTGAAGATCAGGTAGGCAGGATTGTTTCTCATCTGTTTCAAGCCCCAAATTTTGCTTTTATTCTGAAACAGGATGAGCTTAA
Source organism: Lycocorax pyrrhopterus obiensis (assembly GCA_014706295.1). NCBI lineage: Eukaryota > Metazoa > Chordata > Aves > Passeriformes > Paradisaeidae > Lycocorax > Lycocorax pyrrhopterus. The sequence continues at coordinate 1,865,006 of JACSVZ010000004.1, forward strand.
AGACAAATACGATCTGGGGCTAAATTAGAGCCTTCCATGTATAAAAAAACCCAACACCACAAGTCACAGATTAAAAGAAGGAAAAATCCATCATTTTACTAAAAAATCCTCCTGCTCACAGGAAGAAGCCAAATCTGATTCAAATAGTGGGTCCTCCCTGTGGGCAGAGCAGTGCTGTGGTCGTGGTGGGAAGGGACTTGACGTGGGTGGACAGTTCTGATTTTCACCAACAGAGAAGGCAGAGGCTTGGCTTGGGGATGCTTGTGCTGGATCCTGTCAGTCAGAGCTTGAAAGCCCAATGAGGTGTTTGGCTGTGGGTAAGGAGAGGGTGCTCTAGCACAGCACTGTCTGTGCACGTGAGCTTGCACGGTGCTGTTCTTACAGTCGTTTCCCCGTGCTCTCCTAATGCCTAATTAGAAGCTGAGCAATTAGCTCAAGAAGCCTTGTCAGAGTTTCCTCTGGGAAATTGGTGCCTTTAGTGTTACACAGACACGGTGAGTTGGGCTGAGTTCCCAAGGCTGTGTATATAACAGGAAAGCAGCAGATAGTTGCAGTTTAATAAATCCCCTTGATGCCCTCATCTGCTGGATACTAACTTCAACTGACAGTTGATGTTTCCAGCTATGTAATTTTTAAAAAATAATCATTTATGTTTCAAAGAAAGTTTACCCTTAATAATAGAATCTTCAACCTTAGATCTTAAGCAATGTTTTTAAAATCACAATTTGAGAAAAATAGGATGCTTTAGGGTTTTTTACTGGCTCGAGGCTCATGTAAATTAAACCACTCTAAATATACCTATTTGAAGAGTTCTTAAATTTGCTGTTTGTATTTTTAGAGTCATTATGAGCTCCAAGGGAAGGAGTTACCGTGCGAAAATAAAATCTCAGGCACCCCAGTGTTATGTTGCTGCCCATCCCTTCAAAGACACCTGCGATCTTTGCAATGACAGTAGTCCCTGTATGCTGTTGCACTTCTGGCAGCTGTTCACAGACAGTTACATGCAAAGCCCATTGCTCTGGGGCCTGGCTGAGAATGTATCACCATCATCAGGCTCTTGGGGCACAGCTGTAAGGGATGGTGTTTATGATCTGCTCCTGCTTCTGCCCGTACCTATTGCCCTGGCCTGTGGGGCCTGGTTGCTTAGAAACAGATCTGTGAGATGGCAGTGGCGTTTATCTCTTGGCCTTCAGCAGATAAAGAATGTTAATTTGTAGTTCATATTGTAGCTGACTTGCTCTGTGGTTTATTAAATCCAGTGTGTTTAACCAGTGTGTTCTCTGAAAGCTTTTGTTGAGCTCAGTTTCCCAGCTGTATTAAAAGCTCGGCGCGGCAGGCATCGGATGTGAGCTCTCGGAGCAGGGCAGAGTTTAATACCAGTGTGACATTTGGAAGAGTGTCTAGGGGAATGCACTGTGCCTGCATATTGCATTTCAAGAGCACTTCACCATTTGCCAGCCTTTTTATTTTTCTTGAATTTCAGATTCCTAAGGAGGTTAGACTGAAAGGGAAGAGTTTTTATGCTTCCCTAAAATAACTGCTTATGTCTTACTCCATGCAAATTAAACCCCCCCACCAACTTTTCACACCCCAAATGTGCAGAAGAAAAAAAGCAGAGAGCCTGACAGTACAGGGCCCTACCCAGTGCTATTCCTCTGTCACTGTCTCCCTTTTCTGCTCCAATCCCCAAATTCCTCCCTTCTTGCTGCCTTTTGCCCACCCTCACTTTCTCCAGGTCTCCTGAGAGGGAAGCCAGCAATTGCAGAGCTCTTGGCCAGCACTCAGCAGTCAGACACAGCCGCATGTGCCTCTCCTGTGGGCTGGGGAATGAAGAATATAGCTGGTTATGTCATGTGTAAAGCAGAGTCTCACAGATCCCATCTTGTGAGCTACAGCCTACTGCAGATGGCAACAGGAGAAAGCTGGTTTGTGTGGCATCAAGGAGACAGCAAAGTAGCAAGGCTTATTATATTCTTATTTTCACTTTCAGTTCACAGTTTAAATACCCACAAGGAACAAATTTGCTCTGCTTATAACAGTCTTTTTGAATGATAATGTCATTGGAAATTTCATTTTGCCTCTGCACAAGAAGACAACAGCTGTTTTCTGCAAGGCAGAGAAATTGTAATGTCTACAATTCTTCAGTGCTGCGCACCAAAGGCTTTAGGATCTGTCATTTACTCAGTGTGATAGGTGTTTGTGCAGTACTTAGCAGATTGACACTTGTTTTCTTGATACTTGTCTTTTTGGTGCTATTCTAATTGAAACATTGGTAATAAAAATCCTACAATGCAAATGTGTTTCAGCTCATGTAAAGGAATGTGATCAGCAGCTCACACATGGGTTTTTAACTGTTGTAATCAGAGGAAATGTTCTTAATGCATGTAAGGGCAGTAGAATTTGATCCTCAAATGTCTAGATTTGCAATTTCTGAGTACTCAGGTGTGTGATTACTGGCAGGCTAAAGTGCTGTGTGAGATTGGGGTAGAATGAGCTCCTGCCAAATTCTCCCAAATTTTCTTCTTTCTTCCCTGAGCAGAGAGGGATTGCTTTCCCATGCTGATGATATGTGCACTCCCACTGGAAATCAGCCAGGTGGAAAGAAAACAACCCCACAAAATGCTTTTCTGTGCATCAGCTGTCTCAAGTGCTCTACACATATAGGGAGTTCAGCTGTGACATGGGACCTGTTCTTGCCTCCTGTGCAGATGGATGCATCCCCGAAATCGTATGAATTGGCACAGATACGGTGTCATTTGGGAGCTCTGCTCTAGTCCAAGTAGTATCACCTCTCCTTGAGCTTTCCCATGCCATATGGACGTCTGGTGGAGAGGCAAGAAGGGATTTTCTAGGAGCAGTGGGAGGGCTGGAGCAGCTCTCAGGGATGGCGACTGTGTTTACTTGTTTTTGCACTTCATGGCAACCACAGAATTAGGGACCCTTTCTTGTGGATGATTGCAGTGACCCCAAGTAGATCCTGACATGCTGATGGGATAAGAGGAATAACACAGTCTGTGAGAACTTCACTGTGTGAACACAGTTATACAGAAACTCAAACAGCTACATTTTCTCTAAGTGCAAATAATAATATTGCTGCATTGTTGCCTCACTGAAAGCAGCCCAGGTTCAAAGCAGGATTTGGTTATGTGCTTCAGGCAGTAGGGTTATGTGCTTGTACCAGATGGAGCTTTTAAATTTTCATCAGCAGGTTTATAAACACAAGAATGTCCTTTTATCTGCCCCCAGCTCTTTTACTAATTAGCTGCAAATGCTGAACTTCAATTAGCATGGAGTGGAGGGAGCAGATGAAATAATACACATTCTTACTCATGATTATCCATCATGTGAGAATGAAATAGACACTAGTAATGACTGTTTCAGTTTTTTGGGGCTTTTCTATTGGCTTTTTTCCCCTCCCTTTAATACTCAGTTGTATAAATGAGTGAAAATAGCTAAAAATAATGAGCCAGATTCTCTGGTGATGAAATTCTGTTGCAGGCAAAGAGTGAGAGTTTTCAGCCTTGCTCATCTTTGCATTGACTCCTGTAGGTGTTGGGCCAAGCCAACACAAGGGTGTGTGACAGCTGAGTTGTTAAGTTTGCCATGGAAGGATTTTACAAAGGAATTTATAAAGCTACATTTTTCCTGCTGCTGAGAGGTGGCCAGAGAGGTCTGGGCTTTGAAGCAACACTGCTGTGTGTTATCAGAGAATCCCAGCTTTCCTGAGGGGTGCAGGTGCATGGAGAGGCAAAGGGACTGATGAGTTGAATGCTGTCTTTGCCTTTAGCAGCATGTTTGCTGGCCTACAACGTGTGCTTGTGTACTCTGTTTGTGCCCCAGCTGAGAAGCTCTTTCTGGACCCTGCAGGCATCCAGCTACTGTGCTTGTTCCCCGTGGTTTAGAAATCATTCAGGAGATTTGCACCTTTCAACAGCAGTACCAGCGTTTTAGAGGGTATCGAGGAAGGATCTCAACTGATAACTGTTAGGCAGGAAGAGATTTGGGTGTATTTTCAAACATCAGTCTTGGCACACAGTTTGAGAATGTATTGGAAAATTGTCAGGAAAGCTGAGGAAAGGTACAACTTTGTGAGGTATAGATTGGTTCTGGCAATTCTGCATCCAGCTTTTCATGTCATAGAATCATAGAATGCTAAGGGGTTGGAATGGACCTTAAAGACCGTGTAGTCTCAATCCCCCTGCCATGGACAGGGACACTTCCCCCTAGATCAGGTTGCTCAAGGCCTTATCCAGCCTGGCTTTGAATGCTCCCAGGGCTGGGGCATCCAGCCCTGTTGGATATCTTGCCTTAAGAAGGTGTTGCTGGCCTAAGAGGATAGGGCCTACTGTTGGAAAATAGAGATGCATAAATCTGAACCAGTAACTGAAAGAAAACTGTTCTCCCAATAATAATAATAATGGAATATGTTCTGAGCAATCAAACCCCAGAATATACCCCTGAGACACTTACTGGTCAATTCTTTGGTGGGTTGTGCTTCAGCAGAGGATGTCAGCTTTATGGGCCTTACTGACCTTGCAATAAAAATGCAGCAGAATCACTGAAGTTGGAAAAAACCTTTAAAATCTTTGAGTCCAACCATAAACATCACATTGCCAAGTCCACCACTGAACCGTGTCCCCAAGTGCCGCATCTACATGTTGTTTAAACACCTCCAGAGATGGTGACTCAACCACTTCCCTGGGCAGCCTGTTCCAGTGCTTGACAAACGTTCCTGTGAAGAAATTTTTCCTAATATCCAAACTAAGATGGTAGGAGAAAGGCAAGGCAGCATTGCAAAAGTCTCCCCTGACGACATGAAACCAACAGAATTTTTCTCTTCCCAAGTCATGCAAGCTTGGTATCTGTAGCTGGAGGCAGCTGCTGCTCTGTCACAAGATGTGGCTGTGAGCAGGAGGTAGCAAAAAGCCAGCACCACACAGGGGTCTGCAATTGGCACAGGAGTCCAAGTGCCACTTGATTGAATGATCAGAGATGCATGAGGCTTCAGTTCTAACTTCACAGGCTGAGAGATAACTGAGGAAAAATGGACCTGTTCTCTGGTTTGCTATTCTGATGCCATAGATCACTGTTAAAAGAAGGCCACCAAGCTTTTCTTTGTACTGCATTGGAAGTGACACATTGCAAGGGGAGGGAAAGTTCTATTTAAAATTGCATAATCAGAGATGAAGTGAAATTGAAAAGAAAGATCAAAGATAGGAAGTAGGGACAGGAAGAAAGAGATGAGGTACAGTGTGGCTGCACAGACAGCTTAATTTCATTTTAATGAATCTCTGCTTAGGAAGAGAAGGGTGGCTCTTTGTGTACCAGGAGAGAAAAACAGCCTTCACCACTCTGAGACTCCCTTTGAACATGGTCTCCTACCAAAATGAAGGACTGCACTCTGCTTCACATTTCACAGAATTAGAAAAGACCAAGCTATTTTCTGACTGCCTGCATCCTGCTTATGTAACTTGCAGATGACGGCTGTGCAACCTCTGGCTGAGCCCTGGAAAATTTCCTTGTCTGTGAGTCAGGTGCTTGGCAAACGCTCTGGTGCAGTGGGCTTGGAGATGAGATTGCAGTCAGAGGCACTACCTGGGTACCAGAGCCCAATTCAAGGTCTCTTTATGGAACTTCCTCCTCCTAGAAGCTTGCTGATCATCCTGGTCTGGTCATTGCCAAGTGGCCCTGTTGTGCTGTATTAATTAGTGCAAAGCATCCCCCTTGATTGCTCTGAAGCAGGAGAAAACCACAGCCCTGACTGTTATCCAGAGGTGTGGGTCAGCAAGGAAGGAGGAGAAGAGCTAGGCAAGAATGAGTCCTTGGCCTTTACATAAATTTTATCCATAGAAATTCCGTCAGGATGTGGGGAGGGTGTTTAGTGCAGCGGGGCTGCAAAAGTGGGATTTCATGGGGAAGCACAGAGTCCCCCTTTGCAGTCCTCATTTTGAAACTCTGTGCAGTGTTGGTTTGGAGGCTGTGAATCTGGCTGAAAGCTGGAGGTCAGGACTGCACATTGTGCTGTAGGAGTAAAATTTAGAACTATGAAAAGGTAAGGATTAGACCGAGAGACAAGGGAGAAAACTGAAACAGATGCAGAACCGTCTCAGCTGCAAACCAGGCTTCTCTGTGGGTCAGCTGTCATCTCCAGGAGCAGCAGATCCCAATTTCCACCTCTTTGGAAGTGTAACTGAGAGGAGCCAGGAGGTCTGTACCACCAAGTCCAGTCACTGCAGTGTCAAGGCTGGGACAACTGTGAGGTCCCCAGGTCAGCCCATCTTACATCAATCTGTGCAGGAATGCTCTGTGGCTGTGGCAGCCCAGCTGTGTTCAGAGCAGCCCTTGGTTTGCTCCTGCAAAGAGCCTGTTTGCCAGACTTGCAGTGGGAGGGGGACAGAAAAAGACTTTGCCACAGGGATGACCTGGTGACTAATGAGTTTCATTGATCCTATGCTTGCAGGAGAGAGCAATCCATCATCTACAGCTCCTGCGGGCTGTTCTGCTGAGGGCTCTGAGGAAGCAAACGTGAGATGTTACCCAAAAGCAGGGCTGCGTGAGCCCTCTGAACCTAATGATGCTGTGCTCTCATGGACATATGAACGTGACAGTCCAGAAGATCCCAGCATCAGGGACTCTCTGGATGGCTTCTACAAAATGTACTGTAGAAAGCAGCCAGAGAGAAAGGATCCGACATACGAGGCTGCCTCACGGTGTCTGTCACAGAAGATTTCAGAGCTGGAACAAAAGGATGGAACAAAATATGTGTCACGTTGCCTGCAAATGGCACAGTTGGTCTTGAACAGAGATGGATGTAAGATCTTTCCAAACCACCCCCCTTCTGCTTGCTTTTCAAAGCCAGCTGAAAGAGAAGTCTTGCTGGAAAACAGGACAAGGACACCTGGACTCTCAGATGACGTCCTGCAGTTCCTGTTGAAACAAACACAGGCAGAACGTAACCCTGATGGGTCACACAAGAAGTGAGCAAGTCAGTGGTTTGTTTCTGTCCTTGGAGCTTTGCTTTCACTCCAGAAAGAGGTGACTTTCTTAGAAAGACATTGTTCTCCGAGCACCACCTTCAACACCAGAGGCTCCATGGAGGGGTTCACCCAGAGCAGACCTTGCACCTTGCTCTCTGCAGGCAGGGCAGTGCTGCATGAGGAGCATCCATGTAACTGCTTGGGATGTGTTGACTAATTGGGAGGGGTGATGCAGTGTTTGTTGCTGGGACATCAATCATGACAATTTATACGTACCAGGCTTTTAAATTGGCCTACATCCTTACCCCAGCTTAGCAGTGGTCCAGCCCAAATTCAACCCCTGTGGGCTGTGGATGGCTGTCCAGGTGCTGTTGGCTGTAACAGACTGTTTGAATGACCTTGGCACGGTGTGCCCCAGCCCTACAGAGGGAAAGTTAAGATTTTTTACAGTACCTGGCTGATACTGTAACACATTTGCCTCCACGGGGTGCCAGTTAGCTCTGTGTTTTTAACTGCAGACATATGACCCCACAGATCATGATTGCAATGCCAGGTGAGTTCTTCTGAGAGAAAAACTGTGTGTTCATGAGAAAGAGAAAATACAGCTTGTGAGCATGTTCTCTGACAGTGCTTCTGTCCTGTTTACCTCCCCGCCATCACCCCCCCCCAACAACCTTCAGTTCCTTTCTGACTTTCATGATGGTGCTAATGAGATCCCTGGGGGAATGTTCCCTTTAAAATGAAACAGATCTCTCTGAGCCCAAAGAGGCTGATGTCAGTCAGCAACAGAGCAATGAACCCACACACAGCCACTTAAGGTTTCTCTCTTGGAAGCCTCCCGGCTTCGTGGCTTCTTTGCTGCTTTACTGCCTCTGCCAGGCAGATAAATGTCTTTGTGCATGTTTTCCACCCACTGGCCTGTCCACTGAAAGAGTAGCTTGCTGTAGTGATGTTGTTTGCTGACTGGGGAGGCCGTTCTCCAGTGTGGATGTGAGCAGGGAAGCACAGAGTGCCAGAGGGAGGGATGTGTTTAAGATGACAGCAGATGGGCAAAGGAGAAAGAAAGAAAGGGTGGTTGGGGTCTCAAAGATCAGCATCAATGTGGTTACTCCAGTACAGCCACACTGCTCACACCAGTTTTGGTATTTGATATCCAGTGTTTGCCAGCCCAGCTACTGAGACCTCTCAGCCACTCCCTCTCCACACTGGCCAGATCTGAGTGTGGGTGTTTGTGTTCCTGCATGTCCCATTCCCTGCTGCAGTCCCACATGGGGCTGCTATTCCTGCCTTGCTGCCCCTGGCAGATTGGCACAGTGGCTGTGCTCTGCAGGTGTTTCCAGCAAAGGCAATGGAAATTTGGCTGCTGCCTTCAGTCAGAGCAGGAGGAGGCCCAGCTGGCTGCAAGTTATGGCCAAAGTCTTAGGATTTGGTGTAATCTCTCTTTGCAAACAGATTTATATTGGAAGTGCCTGGGTTTGGTTTCCTGTCTGTGAGTCATCATGGAGCCAATACATTTGGCTTTGTGGTGGTCCTGCTTGGGGTGTTGCTTGCTTGCTTTTATGGCAGAGGTGTTGTACATGTGCTGGAGGGCACACACAATGTTGGAGCAGGCCTTCAGCTGCTCCCTCAGCTACTCAATTTAATGGTGCTGGGAGGAAAAACAGAGTTGAGGATGCAGCATCATTTCTGTAGTAGCAAACAAATCCACAGGTGCTTGTGTATCAAAATCCAGATGAAAGCATCCTGCTGGCAAAAACTATAGAGAAAGGTAATACCAGCTAGTTTAGCCATAGATACAGCTGGAAAAAGCAAACATGCTCCTGAGTGTGCTGTCAGTAATTGCAATAAAATGAGTGGCCCCTCTGCCAGCTCACATTGCTTAACCCCACAGATCTGTCACAGCCACCAGGGCATTGGTACTGACAGATGTAGGGAGCTGTTGCTAAGGATGCACAGGGAAGAAGGAAGGTCTTCAGTGTGAATCAGATGTTGCTTTTAATTTTTTGCCAGCATTTATGCTGTTCCACACAGTTAAATTAGTTGCTGTGCGAAACCTCTTAACTGCCATTTTAAGGGAAATAAACTGCCATGAAGAGAGAGATGGAGAAATCAGAGGTCTGCATCTGAGTCGCTTTAGTTGCTGTCTTTGGTTTGCTGATGAATTGGTCAGTGCTTTGGGTTAGCTCTAAAACCATCTGGTTTCCTATTCAGTCTTTTTTAAGAAAATAAAAACTGAAGACATTCAATTTCCACAAAGAAAGCTTGCTGGAAAATAGGAAGTTCCTGCTCTTTAGGAGAGACCTGCTGCTACTGATGTCTGAGACACCCCTACTGGGTTTTGATGGAAATGAAGCCCTGATTGACTCTAGTCTGACCCCAGAGTAGCCCTAGAGACACACGTGGGTTTCCCCACCCACAACAAAACACGAGGTGTCTGCCTGGAGCCCCTCTGGGGTGTGCACAGGATGCTCCTCCTGAGGCCTCAGTAACCTGAGCTGCCATCATTTTATCCATTTTTGGAATGAGATACAGCAAACATTGAGGGAGTAGCTGTTCATTTGTCATTAAGTGTTTTCAATGGTGGCAAAACGAGGCAGCCATAGTTCAGGAGATGTGTGTCCGCCCAGGAAGTTAGTCTGGGGTCCCTCTGTGGGGAGATGATGCTGCTTCACAGCAGGGGCCAGAGGGGAGATGGGGCACCTCCAGAGAGCTCCTGCTCCTGCTTCAGCTCCTCTGGCTCATGGGGCTGCACAACTGCCTTTAACATCACAGTTTTCTCATTAGAAATTTCTGGTGCAGCAAGAAAAGAGACTCATTACTCTTGAACCCTTTAGGTACTGAGATGCAAGCAATGACAAGATAGAGAATAGGTGGCTGCTGAAGGAGCATGAAGAGAGATACTGGCAGAGGAGAGCATGAAACTGTTCAATTTTAAGGACCAACGTAGGCAGAACAGACTGGATGCAGCTGAAAAATTTGGATTATGACTTATATCTACAAATCTTGGCTGGCATCTTGCAGAGAGTAGGGTAATCTTGGTGCTGCTGAAACATGCAGTCTTTTGAGAAGTTTGAACCCCTCAGAATCAGGAGTGCCTGCAGTTCTGTGCGCTGCTCACTTCCAGTGGATCATGGATATGACTATCCACGGCTTCCTCAAGGTAAAAACAGAGTCTTTTTGCATGGCAAGTACCAAGAGTGGTATGGAGCCCTCACAGAAGTGTCCCATGTTCTGTCCATTTCTCCCATCCTGTGCAATAATCTGAGAAACTGAGTTTATTCCTGAGGGGTGAAGTGCCTTCCTCTCTCCCTGGCTTCCACTTGACTTAGTTTTGACACTTGTGTGGTCTCAGCTCACCCTATCTCCCCAGCACTGGTGGTTCTCACCTCTGCTGCCAAAGCCAGCTTCTGTCACCTCCCTTCATCCCCCTGTGCGTGGAGGCCGCTTTAGCAAAGGAGTTTGGGGGCTTACACTGCAGAACAAGTCCAAGGGTTTTTTTCCTTCTGCTTGTTCAAGGCTCACAGCCGAGGAGCAGCTCTCTGAGCCTAACTTAGGACAACACCTGAAAACCTACACCACCTTTCAGGGCTCTGGCTATACAAGATCCCACAAGATTGTCAAGCAAGATGTGTAAGTGAAGTAAAAGATGGGGAATCACACCAGTCCAACGGGGTAAGACAAGCAAGGCCAAAATTGATCCACCATTGCCAAGCAGGAGGAATACAGGACATGGTGAGGACTTGACAGCCATGGCTCAGGGGTTTCCCTGCTGCGTAGCCCAGATCCAAATCCCACCCAAGGTCTGTTAGAGAAGTGTGTGCTTTGGGCTGGGTGTTTTGCACCTGAGCTGGACCAGCATCCCCAGTGTCTCAGAGGGGTGACTGTACTGCTGCAGGCACTAAGCCCATGCACACCGGCCACTGGTGCGGCCCTGGGGCTCAGCCTAGGACTGGGTCTGGCAGGCTGAGAATGCTGCCTCTGTTCCCTTACATAAATGCCTGATCCAAGCTCTTTTGCCATCCCTGACGAATCCTGCTGCTGTTAAGTCATTCCCTGGGCTGGGAGCTGCTCCAGGACGTTTGGTATCAATGGCCTCTCTGCTGCTTACTCTGACAGCATTTTTATTTTGCCTCCCACACGGCTGCTGGTGGGAGGTGCTGATTCATGCCAGCGACCTACCCGGTCCTGGAGCCCCAAGGCAGCCAGGGAGAGCTGAGCTCCTGCCACAGGTGCTGAAGCAGGCCCTCAGCAGGCCTCGGTGAAGTGAATGGAGCCAGGGCCATTTACACCAGCAGGGGATTTTTCCCCGGGAGTTTAAGGTGCTTTGGTATGCCTGGATGTATCAGGACATATGGTTGTTAAAACTGGTGTACAGCAGGCAGTATGCATCCTGTATAAATGTGGCTATTTCATTCCTGAGCACTGGTGATTTTGTGTGGGGCATATGTTTTCCCACAACACAGAAGTTCGTTTTAAAAATACCCTCTTCTGTATGCTTTCCTTAATGACTATTTTCCTACACACATCCATTAGGCAGCAACATATGCCAGCATTTCTTCCTTAAAAGTAAAATCTGGCACATAGCACACGGAGCATGAAATAATAAGATGTGATTAAAGCAGTAGCTGGAGCTAACCAAAGCCAGAAAACTCGTGGCTGAAAGGTCAGACCTTTTTTTTAATTGCCTTTACAGTGGCCTGTTTGTTTGCAGGTGCTGGGACTTGGGAGGGAAAGTCTTGTAATGAAAGAACAGCTGTCATAGAAAATTACACCGTCAGCTCAAGCCAAACAAACTTTCACTTTCATTGGAAGGTAGGTTCTTGTAATGGGAAATGTCAGTCAGCCTTAGGGCAGGTATCACCTTCCAGTGTTAGCTGCACTGCTGTGAGAGATGAGCCAGGAATGGTGCTAAGTGGGTGCTAAAATCAGCACCTCCCGGCCAGAGAAACGGGATGATTCTGTAATTAAGGATACTGAGGTGGAGATGCTGTACCCTGCAACACATTTTCAGTGTGACTTCCACCAATTAGTTTGTTCTAAGTTGCCAGCAGCTTGTTTTGGGTATCTGAGAGCTTCAGAGAAAGAGTGAAAGGGCAGGGCATTTACATACACGTCTTTGTCTAACAGCAAAAGCTCAAACCCCTGCAGTTAGAGGTTGAAACAATAATAGAGATTTTGCATCTGAGGTCCAGGCTCCCTGTTTAAGAAAGAACTCGGCACGTGTTCTGTGAGGCCAGCTTGGTTTTGATCCTTGTTTTTGCATCTTCCGTGGTTCTGACTGGTCCCTGAGACAAGTCGAGCACCACATGATAAATGTGTGAGTGCAGACAAGTCCCGTGGCTGGGTTCTGTCTCTGGGAGTGTTAATGCTGCTTGTCTGGTGCTCAAGAACAGACTGGTTGCACGTGAATTACTGGGGGAAAAAAATTATTCTGGGATGAGGAGACAGACTGCTATTTTGAGGGCTGGGGGAGTCTTTCCGAAGGCAGCAGTGAATTAGGCTGAAAATGCAGTGGTGTGCAGGACAAGGGTCAGACTGATTCCTGTGCCACCTCCTCCTGTTCCCATTGCCATGGGGTGCCTCTGCAGCACCTCGTCCTGTTCCCATTGCCACGGGGTGCCTCTGCAGCACCCCCTCCTGTTCCCATTGCCACGGGGTGCCTCTGCTGCACCCACTCCTGTTCCCATTGCCATAGGGTGCCTCTGCAGCACCCCCTCCTGTTCCATTGCCACGGGGTGCCTCTGCAGCACCAGTGCTTGGTGAGAGGAGATGGTGCCGGCGCCCAGGCTGCCACGAGGAGGAAGAAATGAAGCTGATAAAGTGCAGACACTTGTTCAGTGTTTGAGGGCAGCAGGCACCCTGACATCCCCGGTCCCAGATTGTCTTCAGAGCTCCTCAGCCTGGGTGGGACAGTCACCTACATATGCTGCTTGGCCAGCTTGGGTGCTGACAGGAGGTGTCCTCTTAACTTTGTTCCCAGCCTAAGTTTGCCACCCAGGCTCATTTGAGCCGAAGTGTTCCCCCTGAGGCAGCCACCCCTCATGGGTCTGCGAGGAGGAGGAGGAGGAGCAGGAGCAGGAGGAGGAGGAGGAGGAGGCATGTTGGAACTGCTTTTTCCCAAAGCCAGGGCATGACACTCTGCAGGCTCAGTATGCCTCACCTGGGTGCTGGCAAAGCCACCCACTGTGGCTTGCTCTTTCTCATATCCAGGGTAGCAGAGTCTCTTCCAAGGTCTCTTTTTCTGCTTTTCCTGTTTGGATCACCTTCCCACCATAGGGTTACTAGACAAATTTACACAGATGGAGCATCTTCCTGGTATTTTCATTTCCCAAGGCTGTCTTTAAGCTTAAGGCTCTTAAGCTTTTTTATAAGCACACAGCATTTCACACGAAGAGCCTAAAAGTCTTAAAATCAGGGTATGCAAAAGAAAAAAGCATATTCTAAGGGGAAGAGATGCTAGCAAAATATCCTCCTGCATTTTGTAGGTTTTGCTCTCTCTTCCCTAGGCTTTTTTTTTGCAACTGGGTTTTGTTCTTTGTGCCAGTGGCGATTCAAAAGGTGATGGAAAATTTCTTGGGCGATTCCTTTTGCTGTGTGAATACTGCTGTCATAAAATAGATCTCTCAACACTGTGTTTTCAGTCTGCAATTATGTGCAAGGGCATAATTGGAATTTTTTTTCAGTCCATACATTGTTCAGTAATAAAAACTTTACTCTGAAATCATTATAGTCTGTTGCAGAAATCTATATGTTTTTATCTTGCAAAATGGAAATTTGCCTCTGAAATTTCCATGACACTATCAGCCACAGAACAGTATTGTTCTTACCAAACAGAACCCTTGCTGAGAGTCAAAGTGCTATAAATATTTAAAGAAATTAATTACTAAATAAGCCGGAGTGGTGCCCCAGTCTTTAAATATTAAATGGAACATACACAGTTGACAAAAAGCAGGCAGAAACACTGAATGGGGCAATTTAATGGCCTAAATGTAATTATTTGCAGTGCAAAGGCAACTATTAAAGTCATTTTTGCTTAATGACAAGCAGTACTCAAAATACGAGGGCTTAAGTCCACATTTTGCTTGCTGAAAGAAATTTCTATCCTGTTTTATGTTCTAGTACACAAGCCCCAAAGTTCACCAAGGAGGTTAATTAACCAGTATGAGTAAAAAAAGGGCAGGGGGTGTTGGGCAGGGTTGTTTCATGAAGGACTTGCTTTGGGGCAGCACCTGGGTGTGCAGCTCAGCTGTGCCCAGCCTGCAGGGTGAGATGCTCCAGCAATCTCCAGCTTCTCTCTGGTCATCAGCTGCCTGGGAACCCCAGTCCTGCAGCGATGCCAGGCCTCCAAAAGCCAGCCCAGAGAGATGTGTTGGCAGCTTTTGGGCACTGTTTGCTGTCCAGGACTCCTGGTCTGGTCAGGGGGGTGTTGGGGTGCTCTTATTTCCCCCCTTGTAGAGGAGGAGGTGCCTGGGGCTGTGGAGCTTGCTTCTGTTGTCAGCAAGGCAACTTGGTGACAGCTGAGACTGGGAGAAGGTTTAGTCGTAGCCAAATTTGTAAAGCCATGAGTAGTCATGTCAGGGCTTCTTGTGCCCCTGCTCAAAATCCAAAAGGTGCATTTGAGCTTGATGACCAATTCATCTGGAGAGGTCAGTTTTGACTTGGAGTCCAGCAGATCATTTTCTGACAGACAATCAGGTGAGAAATGGCAGCACAGAAAAAACGAAGCCTTATGACTAAAAATCCCAGTGGTGCCCGCATTATTAGGCAAATTCCAACTTTCTCTTACAGGAGGAGATGTGCCTGTTGTGTCCCAGCAGTGTCACCTTTCCAATGGAGACATTTACCAGTGGAATTGCAGGAGCTAAGTTGCATTTACTGCCTGGAGCAAGCAATGCCAGCGAGTGGCTACTAGGGAAGCACCTAGGAAGTGGCACTTCATGCTGACTGCAGTATGGAAAAATTGGCCTTTGTCCCCTAGGCCCCAAAGTATGCTATTTATTTATTAATTATGTATTTTAAACTTATTTTTGTATTGCAGCATGATCTAGTTTTCTGCCATCTGAGCTAACAAACTGAGAGAAGGATGACTGGGGGGAAGAGAGGTATGTGTGAGCAGCATATGGGAAAATGTTCTATGGAAAACCTGGGATGTGGGAGAAATGATTGTATTTATACTTCCCTCTCTCACCTTTGTTTTGGGTTTCCTGGTTACTTTTCTTCCATTCTGTAGCCTGTGAGTGTATCCAGAAGCCCTGAGGATTTATATCAGGTAGCACAGGGCTTTTTCCAGAAGACCACAACAGAGTCTGTGCGTGTATTTTTCATATCACTTCACAGTTATGCCTTGTAGGCATATTTCAAACCTCTTTTCAGTTTGGCCTTGTAATATTTGTCCTCATTTCTGTGGAAGAGATACATCACTGAAAAACAGGAGCTAGAAGGGTCCTGCATGGAAGAGAAGAGAGTTACAAGTGAACAAAGTCTGGTTTTTTTTTTTTAAAAAGACTGAGAAAGACAATTCAAGAAGAGTTGGACTGCACTTTTAAGGTTCTCAAGCAAAAATACCCTGTAAATTCTTTAGATTTTTTAATGAAGAAAGTCTTTGACACTAAAGACTTGAAGTCAGTTTCTAGCAGCTGTTCCTGCACTGCCTAAGAGCATGTGGCATGAACAAAACCCCACAGTGTGAGGTGCTGTATAAACACAGAAAAGAAAAATAAGATATTTGCCCATGCTACAGAAATCACCCATCTGTACCACACAGGGTCTCTTCACAGCTCCTCTGTCTCTCAGCTGCAGCTCAGTTTGCTGGGCACTGGTACCATGTGCTGAGGCCACAGGTGGTGACAGTGGTGTTTCACTTTTGTGGAAGAATGACCCAAAAATGTATCAGCTGTGCAGCTCCGTTATCCCTTACGTTGCAATGAGTGCTGCATATGACAAGGTTTCTGAGAGGATTTTGGTTGCTGTCAGTGAAACTGGATAGATGGTGGCCCTTAGGTGCAATTGTCCTTCTCCAGACCCATCCTCTTAGCACCTTCTAAATGAAAGAGATGAGTTTGTTCATTAAATGGGCTGCAGTATTTTAATGCCATAAAAACTAATTGGCATCCGAGAATGAAGATAATCCCCACTAGCATATCTAATTAGCAGAGCAATCCTCATATTCCTCATGCAGTCTCCTCTCAATTTAGAAGCTCAGGCACAGAAATTTGCTTGTCATCCTTTGAAGTTCCAGCTTTTAGCATGAGCCAAATGTGTAATTTTTTTAAAGCGTTTGTATTTGAGAGAATCCCGCAGGATAAATACTGTTTATTCATAGAGCAATAGATTGTCACAACATTGTGAGGCGTGTATGTCACTGCAATCAGAGTACTGACACATCTGAGAAAGGAGGTTGGGGTGTGCCACTCACAGCTGATCAAGTGAAATGTGCCTTTGCCTGCAGTAATCCTGATTTAGTGCAGTCACAGCTCTGTCCTGATCTGCAGAGAGACTCATTCCAGCTGATGATACCTGGCTGTGAAAGTCCATGTGAAGTGACATTGCTTTGAGAACAGAGGCTGACTTAATCAGCTGTGGGCAAGGTGCTTGGATGCTCTGGTTTTCCAGTGCTGGCAGAAAAGTCTGTGAGATCCTGTTTTGGAATCCTACACTGAAGACAGAATTGGATGTGTTCCAGCCAGTTCTGTCCCTATTCCTGTCACGGATCTCCTGCAACACTTGCAAATCCTTGTAACCTGGAACCTGATCAAATCTGAAGGGGTAAAGGTGCTCCCAAGTAGACCCTGATGTAACTGATGGCAAAACATATTATTTATATGCCTGCAGAAGCAGAGGACACATAAAAGGCAAATATTTTACTAAAAGTTCTTTCTCATGAGCAGCTGAGGAGGTTGAGGCCAGGCTGAATCCTAACACAGACAGGGGGGCCTTGGAGGCAGGGAAATTTTTCAGTTTAGAATTGGGTTCTTGACTTCCCAAAGCCAAGGCTGGAGATCTCCAAAGAAGCACCTGCCTGTGGAGATGGGGCTGGCATAGGCAGTACAGGAGCAGCATGCAGGAGGGAGAGGTTGGGAGGAGATGCTGCACATGACTTACCTTCCGTGGTGGCCGGGTGACTGGGTTCTATTATTTTGCAGAAATTGTAAACTGAACGCAAGGTGAACAAAGTGTCTGGCTTTGCCTCCTGGTGTCTCCTCCAGGCTGTCTCCTGAAACAGGCTTCAAACGGAGCTGGAATTCCTGCTTCCTTTATGCACTGATGGAGCTGCTCTTGAGTTTGACTGGAGCGCTGTGCTTGTGTCCTGTTTTCTGTGTTTAAAGGCTGTATGGTTGTAGCAGTCTGGCATTGTTAATGGACAATAGAATGATAACAGAGGGAACTGCCAACGTGATGTATAGATCCATTGTCCTCCAGGAACACTGGCAATTAGAGGGCCATCTGCTTGGCTCTGAGGACAAACAAAAAAGAAAACTGAAAACACAAAATTGGAGATGACTCTCTGAGAGAATGAAAACCAAAAGGAGTTCAGGTCTTTGCCTGGCTCTGAAGGGAACTGGGTGGAACATTCAGGCTTCCTCTATGGCGACCTTGTTTTAACTTGTCATTTAAGCTTTTTATTCCACTAAGGACTAATTGGGACAGCAGGGGCTGTTAAAGGAAATGATGTAAAACTTGATCTCTGTAGGCTTCCTCTGGCTCCCCAGAGCATCATCACAGTAAATAAGAGGTTTGCCTGTGGAGATGGGTGCTGAGAGCTGTGATTTCCCTGGTAGAACTCTTGGGGAATGCTGCGTGTCATTCCCTCACCAGGTGACATTAAGTACCGGGATCACTTCCCAGTCGTTCTCTGGGTCTGGGTTTGCTGTGGGGGGAGGCTGTGAGAGGAAGGAGCAAGGAGGGGAGGGGAAGGGACAGAAACCTTGCAGGAAGAAAAGGCTGCAGCAGCACCTGAAGAGGCTTTGATCGGAAAGAGATGTGGAAGCGCGGCAGTGGTTTCTTGTGGAAGCTGTTTAAGAGGGATGGGTTACCGCACCTCCTCCCTGTAGGTAGAGGCTCGGCATCCTCTGACGGTGGGAAAGACCTAAGGATGATACCGCATCCTCTGAGCTGGAGAAAGAGGCAGGGAAGCCCCGTTGTCCCCCTTCTCTGAGGCACGGCGAGGCGGGGGGATGTACAGGGGTCTTGGAAGTATTAGGCTGCGGTAGTTGCCAAGGAAGGGAAGATGAGCTCGGCTTGCCCAGCCTGTGAGAAAGTTGCCCTGCTCTGGAGGGGAGGGGGCGGCCGGGGCCGAGCGGGTCCCGGTCCGCGGGGGGAGGACGAGGACGGGGGCGCGGGGGCGGCGGCGGCACCGCCCCCGGGGGCTCGCAGTGACGCAGCTCCCGGCGGGGCCCCCCGCCCGTCTCCTCCGCCCCCACTCCCCTTTTAAACCGCGCCGGAGCCGCCGAGCGAGCGCAGCGCAGCGCAGCCGAGCCGAGCCGAGCCGAGCCGAGCCGAGCCGAGCCGAGCATGGGGCCGCGGGCGCTGCTCGCCCTGCTGGCGGCCGCCGCCCTGGCAGGTGAGCGGGGCGCGGGCAGATCCCGCCGGGAAAGGCGGGGAATGGCCGGGGAGCGGCCCCAGCGGGCGCGGGGACAGATGGAGGGATGGAGGGGCTCGCTCCGGGGAGGCCACGGCGGGTGTGGGACCCGCAGCCCGGGGTCGCCCCTCGGGAGGGGGCGGTGGAGCCGGGCCGTGGGGATGGCGCTGAGCGAGGGCTCCCCGGCCGCTCCGCCTTTATTTTTATCCCAGTGCAGCATCTTTGCACAAAGACTTCTCGGTGCCGTTTCGTTACGAGGGTGCCGCTGGGTTTTTGCCAGCCGGTGCTGGATGCTGGGAGGTGATGGCAAAGTAGCGGCTCTGCAGCTTTAACTAACAGGATTTTTTATTTTTTTTGCACGCGGCATTAAATACTGAGACCCCACTGTGAAATGAACCTTAAACGCAATAGAAAGAGGTGATGGCTTGGCTCTATAGTGTTTTATGCATACTTACATCATTGCCTGAAAGAGTCGGTGTCATTCTGGGTTGAGTATTTTGGCTTTAGGTCTGTTAGAAGTCTCCACACTTCTGGGACTTGTACAGAGACTGTGAGGAAGTTGACTGCCTTCAAGTGCCTTTATTGAAATCAAAGAGGGAGGGTGGAATATGAGGGGGAGAGACCCCAACACAGAGAAGCTCACCGCACTTATACCATAGATTCTATAGGGATTTATTACCAAGTATTTTTTCCTGTTTATGCCATCAAACAGATCAGGTACTTCTTTACATCCTTTGTGGCTGTCGTGCTTTCAAATGTTGAATTGGTCAAACATTAACTTCAAGAACTTTCTAGTCCTCCTGCAAATCAATATGCCAAAATTTCAGTGGTCCTGCCTAGGAAGACTCTATGACATTTTGATGAGGAATGACACTGCACTGAGTCATCTGCACTGATGAAACAAAGCCATGTGGGGATTTCATCAGGGACCCACCCAAAGATCTGTTCTAATCTTGGAGATGCAAGCAAAAACCGTTCGAATTTGTCCGGCATTTATCATCATTTTTCATTATATTCATCAACTCTCAGCACTTAGGCAAAATCAAATAATCTGATCGTAACTGCCTGGGCAGACTTGGTTCAGGAGGGTAAAGCAGACCCAGGGCTTAGCTCTACTTTGTGGGGCTGTGGTTTGTTTCTTGCTGTGTGTTCAGGTGCAAGGTTTCCATACTGGCACATGCTCTGACTTTGCTCTGCTCTGGAACCCCGCAGTGGTCCTGTCTGCTGTGTTCCTGCAAGCCTGTGGCTGGGTGCCCTGCTGTCCCTGTCAGGGTGATGGCTTCACCCCTCCTGAGCACACGTGGAGAGGGAGGCAGCCGTGTTGGCCAGCACCTTCAGGTGGCAGGTGGCCCCAAGGGAGCTCTTGCCGGCTGGCGTGGGCTGGCACTGCCAGCACCTGGGTAAAGTGGGGCATTGCTGGCTCCCCACTGCCTTCCTGGCTCAGCCCTGGCAGAGCAGCTGCCTCAGTGTGTTATTTCAGGCTCTGTCGTGGATTGGAGGCTCATTCTGTTTCTGCAGGCAGGTTAATATGACATATGTCCAATACCATTTGGTTCTCCTGACATTGTTGTGATGCTCCCTCTTTGTGCACGTTGGCTTTCACTGTTAACCAAGCTCTTGTGAGCTTCTGAGTGACACAGCAAAGGCAGTGGGTACAACCTGACTTTGTCTTCCCATACAGCACTCAGGGGGTGGCCTGAAGTGGCAAAAGATGTCCAGGAGTTTGTCTGCTCTGTGCTTTATCACATCACCTGGTGTCGCTCACGGGAGAGGTGCTGTGGCTGCGGCACTAAAAGGACAAAATCAGATGTTTGCCCTGGTGCCTGTCAGGTTTTCTCAGGGGCTGGAGGAGCAGAGGAGCCTCGCCAAGAAGGGGCAGTGAAGGGGCTCCTACCTGTGCTTACATGTGAGTGGTGACTGGGAGCAGCTCCTGCTGTAAGAGCAGCATCCCCAACACCTGTGGGACTGAGAGAATGTCCTTTTATGGATAACACTTTTTTAGTGGAAGGGGCTTTGTCTCCTGCCCCCGTTATGTGCATCCTTCTCCTCCATGCATGCAGCAGGGTGGGCTGCAGCAGTGTGATAATTATTTGCATACTGGGTTAGTAAAGGAACTCAGAGCCTGCCTCAGTCAGCACTGAACGCCAGAGATTCGGGAGAGGGTTGGCTCTGTGCGGCACCATCTCCCCTCACACACCACCTGGCACTGGGGGAATGCTGGGGGAGGGATGCAGTGCTATTTTAGGGGAATCCCTTCTGTGCTATCCTTGTGTGGGTTCCCTTCTCTGATGGCACTTGTCTATGCAGGGAAGGGATGGGGGCTGGAGCAGCTCATCCCTACGTATGTGTTTGGGGGAGTCCACAGAAATATCAGGAGTTATTATTGTATGGTGTTCAGCTATTATACTCTGAGTCAGTGCTCCAGGGGATGTCTGCTTCCTCTGCCAGCACAGAGAATAAAGGTTGTGTTGCTTTAAATAGTGCAAGGCTACGTGCTCCTGTCTTCCTTGGGGCAGTGCTCATTCTCCTGATGTTGAAAGGTAAAACTGACCTCCTTTATCTCCATGATGTGCTGTGTGTTCACCTGTTTCAGGAGGTCTCTCACTGACCCAGCCAGAGAGAGGTCATGGTTGTATTTAGGGCTCTCCTGACCCATGTAAGGACTTCAGAGCTGCACCCCAAGCTGTGTGTTTGTGTGCTGTGGTCCTGCGCCTTGTGGGAGGCCTGCAAAGCCAGGATACAACAGGCCCTGCTTCCACACACTCTTGTGGGGCTGGCAGAGGTGCTTAACCTCACTCCTGGAAAGCTCCAGGTGGATGGGAAGTGACACAGTTTATTAATAACACACAGCAGCCAAGCTCATTAACCAGCTGGAGGTATTGCAGCAGTGATGGCAAAATAAGGCAGCACAGAGGTTTTATTGGCAGTAGCTTCTTTCCAAAAGCAAATTCCTTGGCCCAGGTACAACAGAGCTGGTGTAAGGAGGTGTGAGTTATCTCACGTGTCCCCAGGACAGAGAGAGAGAGGGATGGGCTGTACTGCTCCCTTCCAGAGTAGTTTTCCACTGAGATTTGAGGGGGTTTTGCTTCTTTCTTGGAATGATTATGGACCACTCAGTGAATGGGAATTTTCCTGTCCCTTCTACTGTCTCCATCCTTCTAGGAGCTGCCTCCAAGTGAGACAGGATTTCTCCAGTAGGATTGGGACAGTAGCTGCTTTAAAGTCTTGAAGAATGGCCTGCTGTTGGCAGGGGGTGCACACAGAGCTTCTTCAAGGAGCCGAAAGATCTTGGGGTACAAACAGGCCTTGCTTGTTGGGTTTGATTTATTTTTTTCACCATCAAACAGGTGCAACTACATGAGGACCTGATTAGAAGTAAAGTTCCATTTCGGAATTTTAAGCGTGGCTTTCTTTGGTGTTGCATTTTTTGTGGGTGGGATTACTCTTGGTGTGTATTATTTTAGTGCTACAAGTGTTGCTGTGCCTCAATTTTACATGGCTTTTCCATCCAGATAAGGAAAGATTTGCTGTGGAATGTGCCTGGTTTAGTTGACTGACCAACCCAAAACTCAAGCTGTCTCATCAGACCAATTTGACTGAGGACTCCTGTCAGTGATGCTTATATTAATGAGTCTCTAATAATTGGTTTTTCTTCCAGGTGCCAGTGCAGTTCCAGTGGAAAAAGACCGTACTGAAGAAATGGTGAGTAGCTGCTTGTCAAACCAACCTCAGAAAATATCAGTGATGCGTTCTCCATGTTTTGTCTTTAAACTCTTTAAAGTTGTGAAACTCTGCATTGTACAGCTGCTTGAAAAGTGGTCTGAAATATTACGTGGTACATGTTATTGTACTCTAAACAGTGAGGTGACAGCTTTGGGGAAAGATGAAATACCTTCAGTTACCAACCGTGGAACAGACTTTCTAATGTCGTCCTTCCTCTCCTGCTTTGGGAAGAGATCTTACCCTGTGTGATTAAATAAAGGCCATCAGCTGCTCCCAGACCCTTTAACCTGACACCAGACCCCCTGCACTGGTTGGTACTGTGATCATTTAGGTTAGTAAACACCTGGTAATAACCAGAAATAGTTAAAAGACAAATGGCTCTGTAAATGTTTCATTGTCTCCTCCCAGTCATCCCCACAGATTGTCAACCTGAGGCACTTGTACCCTCAGCAAGCAGAGCACTTGTTCACACCAACAGCTTCAGCACTTGAAAATCATTTTATACAGAGGAGCTACTTTGGCAGTGCTTAGAATTAGAGCACGTTGTGTGACTTCCCTAAATCAAACCGTTTTCTCTGCTTCCAGACAATCCAGTTGAATGTTCAGTGCTAAAAATGAGGCAGGACTTGGAGCACACACACGTGAGAAGGTGTGGGGTGCATCCCTTACAGAGGATACAGAGGTGTTTTAGTTTATTGGCAATCCAAACTGCCTTTGGAGAATCCTCATTTGGACAGATCCTGCAGGATAATCCTCATCCTTTGAATGTGTGTTGTGTTTGTTTATTTTATAGGGTGTGTTGCCACTTGTTTGACTCTCCTTTGTACTGAGTAGGGTATTTAATATTTAAAAAGGTACAAAAGGAGCTTGTTACCTCTGCAAACAGAAGGGGAGATAAAAAGACCTTATGTCTGTTCTCTTCCTACTGGTATGGGGGCGAGGAGCAAAGCCCATATGCACAGGATTACTCAAAACTCATCAATAGTAGCCTGAACTCTAATCTCAAACAGGCTCTTCTACCAGCTGGGTCAGAAGTAAAGTTTCCATTTTGCCATGAGGATTTTTTCTCCTGTTTTGTCTCTTCCAGGTAACCCGGTGCATAGTGGAGGTTCTGTCCAACGCTCTGTCTAAGCCAAATGCACCCCCCATTAATCCTGAATGCAAAGAAATCCTGAAGAAGAGTAAGTACAACATTATCTGAACTTAGGGAAGGAATTTGGTGCATGGTTTCTCTCCGGTGTTGGAGCTGGTGAGCTGTTACTTCAGCCTGTGTGAAACTGGTGCCTCCACATTTCAGTGCCAGAATTCTGGTTTCCTTCTGTTCAGTCTGTCTCGCTCAGAGAACAGACAGCCTGACCTGGGAATTGTCAGAGATTCTTGGCTGGCACTTGTGGCTCTCTCCTTGAACCACCTGGAGAGTCTGAGAGGACTTGACAAACTCTTTAGGTAGCCTGAGAGGATGAAGCATAACTTTGCAAAGCATCAGATTTCTTGAATATTTTTTTTCAGTCAATTTAGAACTTTTAAAATTTGCTAAAAACCCCTTGAGTAGCTTGGAAGAGATGGTTGTCTTTTTATTGTGAGCAAGTATCTGTGATGGGTAGGGCCTGACATTCAAAGAACTGAACACAACTCCAGATCCCTTTGATTTTTAATGGGAGCAAGAGCTAGCTTAATTCAGTACTAAAAATGTGATCACAAAAAAGCCAAAGAAGGAAAATTATTCTGGAAATTCCAGGGGAACTTGTAAAATGCCTAATTAAGTGGAGTTAGTTAGTTAGTTAATCCTTTTCCAGGCAAGCATACAAAATAGTAGCAAACTACTGATTTTAAAAACAGAATTAAGAAATCAATTCTGTCCAAATTTCCTTGGTACTGTGGGAAGCCAGTTATCTCTTTGAAATAACACTTCAGTGGAGGGTTGGATCACGCCATGATGCTGCTTTTGTTACTGTAGGTGATAAAAATGACAGAGAGGGAAGCAAAAACAAACAACCTGAAGTGAGGCATCCCAAAGACCCAGCAGAGACTGAAAAACTTCCTACTGGGAGCATGGAGAAAGAACAAAGGCAGGCAGAAGAGGAATCTAAAAAGTACATGGAAGGAGGTGATGAGGAGAAACTTGCTCATGAGGAAGGTAAAAGCAAGGAAGAGGAGGCTGAACACCAAATGCCTGCTCAGGATGAGACACTTCACACAGAAATAAAAAAGCACTATCAGGAAATTGGGAGAGAGGAGGAGAGGAATTACCACAGTGAAGAGGAAAGCAAAGAGGGCAAGTGTTGTGAAGATGTAGAGGCTGCTATTCTCAACAAGAAGTCCCACTCGGAGGGCGTGAGCGTGGATGAGTTCCGTGGTGGGAATGATCGGAGCCCCAGGGGCCGCTGGCACCCGGAGGAGGGAATGCAGAGCCCTTACAAACAAATTCGGGAAGGTGAAGAGGGAGAGGAAGAAAGGAGTGAGAAATACCTCCATGAGTCTCAGGAACGTGGTTTCTCCCACCAGCAGGAGCGTGAAGAGTCTGAGGAGAGTGAAGAAAGAGAGGAGGAAAAGGAACCCTACAAATCCCAAGGTTATCACGGGAAGCACAGAGCAGGTGACTCCTATGAAGAGAAGAGGGGCCATGGGGGTGAGAGGGGGGAGCCAGCTGGGGGATCACACCCAGGGGAGGCCAATCTCTGGGAGCAGTGGAAGCACCGTCAGAAACATCAGGAAGAGTCTGAGGAGAAGGGTGGCTATCCTGGGAGGCGCGGGCCTGAGGAGCTGCAGGAGGAGGGGCCTGCAGAGCAGGGCAGTGAGGAGCACAGGGACAGCTGGCAGCAGAGCCAGGAGAGCACGGAAGAGGAAAACAAGAGGCATCACCACGGCGAGGAAAGCAAGGAGAAGTGGCGTGAGGAGAGGAGACACCATGACGGATCACACCTTTCTGAGGGGAGGACGTACCTTGCCGAAGAAAATGAGGATGAGCTGGACAGGTACCACAGCAAGGAGAAGCAGCATCGTGCCGGAGGGAGATCCCACGTATGGAACAAGGAAGAGGAAGGGTCACAGAAGGCTCATGCTCGAGAGCGCAAGGGGCAGGCCAGGAGGCACTACAGCACTGAGGACAGCCTGGAGGAGGAGGAGGAGGTGGAGAAGCAGCATCACAGCAGTGACCAGGTGGAAAATGAAGAGGAGGAAAGATATGCAGAGAGGGAGGAGTACAGAGGCCATCTCCCTGCAGAGAAAGAGAAGAGAACTGCAGCATCCTACAGGCCTTTCTACCCCCTGCTGTGGTGGAAAAGCCGGCACTTGGACAAAAGGGACAGTGCAAGGGAGCAGCTTCTGGAGGGCAGGGAGGAAGGCAGGCCCGCCCTGAGTGAGAAGAGCCTTTTCCCTGAGTACAATGACTATGAGTGGTGGTCAGAAAAGCAAATCCAGAGTGCTCTGAACCACAGGCGCACTGAGAAGAGGAATCCTGGCAAAACTAACAGATATGACGTGGAAAGGCAGTACAACAAGATGGATCAACTTGCACAACTTCTGAACTACAGGAAGAAGTCAGCTGAATTCCCAGAGCTGTACAGCTCTGGAGAAGACCTGAAGAAACGTCACGTAGCTGGGAAAGACAGGAGTCTAAGCCAGAGGCCCCTGATGGAAGAGGAGGTACGTGTACTGCAGTTTCTCTGAAAAGCTGGGGGAAGCACACTTCCAAATCCATTCCTAAGGTAGCTGGGAAACTGCATGGAAAAACACAAACAAGATTAAGTCACATTTTGAGAGCAGATCTTCAGTGATTTAAAAATCTGCTTTCTTTGAACAGCGCAACTTTGAGTTTGGTGAACTACCCCAGGGCACAGTTTGTGGGATAAAGACACAGCTCCTGCCTGCTGCAAGACAGGAAGGGAAAGATTTTACTCCTCTTTGGGCCCTGCCTCGCCCTCGAGGCTCTACAGACTGACAAAACTAAGGTGCCATTGCAGCAGGAGCAGAGGGGGAACTGACGAGCACCACTTGGTCTGTCAGGTTGTTTAAAATACAGAGCTGGAAAGTGAGTTGGGTGTTCAGAGTGAAATCAGCTGTCCATGGACATCCCAGCTGGAATTGCAGAGCAGAACCTGCCTTGCACCTGCCAGTCCAATTCACGTGTGTAATTCACACGTAGTGAATCCTCTTTTTTTTGTTGGACTTCCTGTTCTGCTCTGGTATCCCGGAAAGCTGAGCCTGCACCCATCAGTTAGACCCCACCAGCCAGATCCTCCTCATGTGTGGCACTGTATCTGTGCATTGCACAGAGCTGTGCTGGGAGCAGTGGAGGCTGGACACTGATTAGTACAGATGTTAATTGGTGTTAACAAGTCGTCATAGTAAAGAATTGGCTGCATAAAGCTTCTCCTGCTCCCTGTGGCTGTGGAGCTGTGCCCTTGCTGCACATCGTGCTTGCTGTGGGACTTCCCAGGGACAGCACTGGCAGCTGTGACATGGCAGGAGGCCACCACTGGGTAATGGTGTAATTAGGCTGTAATTAGGGCCAGCTCTCCAAATTAAAATGTTCATGCTTTCCCCAGCCTCAGTTTAGTCCAAAGCAGGGAATTGAATCAATCTCCTGAGAATGAGCTGCACTGCTGTTAACACCCCCTCTGCTCAGGGACCGGGAAGTGGCAGGACAGAATCTGCCTTAGAAATGGCCTTTCCTCTCCTTTCCATGGAACAAAACATTTGCCAGTGTTAATGGTGTGTAAAACGCTCTCTGTGTTTTCACAGGAAAAGGAGCTGGAAAACTTGGCCACCATGGATCTGGAGCTGCAGAAAATAGCAGAGAAGATTAACAGCCTCAGGAGAGGCTGAAGGTGTCCTCGCAATACCTGTGTTTTGTGGTAAATTCACTGCCACTGGATTGTTGTTTGTCCTAAACCCAGGAAATTCTATTCCCTGTCCACTCTCGTGTAGTGATTTACAGAGCTGAAAGTGTCTTTAATTTGCTGTTATGCTCCTGAGACCTGAATGGCATGAATTTCAGTAATATAACCTTTCATGTGGGCAGGTATTTTTAATATGCTTTTGGAGATAATTGTGTTAGTGTTCTTCAGGAATATATTTGGCTGAGTTTGCAATAATAAAAAACCATTGATCTTGGACCAAACCTTCTCTTTGTTCATGTGGCTGATGGGGTTATCTCGGAGTGAGCTGATCAGGTGGGTAGATTGTGCACAGAACAGTGGTGCTCCACCAATATCTTTTAGAAGTTACAAGGAGCCCATCTGTGCATTTTGTTTGCCAGTTTGCATGAGCATGAGAGGGAAGAAGGCATTTGAAGTCTCAATAATGATTAATTTCTAGTTTCCTTACTGTTTTTCACTGCATTTGACAAGGATTATGGCACATTGGAAAACTGGGATTCAGTGTTGAGACCATGAGTGTCACTGCTGGTGAAATGCAGCCAGATTGGCTTTGAACCAAATTAACTCCCCCAGTGTTCCAACATTGTTTATTTCTCAAACTGATCTATTATGCAAATGGTTTTTCCCATGTTATTGTTTTTATTGTCACAGTATCTAGGATAAGCAGCCGTCTGGAATGCAGAGATGGTGAAATCTACATCCTCGAGGAGAATAAAAGAGAAAGAGAAGAGAAACTTCCCCAAAAGTAGGAAAACACTGGGAGGTTTACAAAAAGCAGAGGCAGATAAAACCTGAAGGTGTGGTGTACCTGTTCTCCCAAGAGAAAGCTTTAACTGCTACTTTCCATGAAATACAACCCCTGTTTTGAGCTAATGATGGCCTGAAAGAGCATTACTCTTCTGAAAATACAGAATTCCACAGCTTTATCAAGTGTCAGCACTTGATCCCAAAGCTCCAGGTTCCGTCCAGTCAGTCCAGACACGGATGAGGGAGTTCCAGAATGGAAGCCAAGCCCTCCTGGCCCTACAAGCTCCCACTTGGGGGTGTAATGTGGTGCAGCCAGCAGAGTATTGTCCTCCTAAAGCCTATGCTGGACCTTTTTATTTCCAAAAAGAGGGAAAAGTAACAAAAAGCAGATAAATCTCTTTAGGGAAAATACCCTGTAGTTTACTTGAAATGGCAAATGCAAAGTTAAAAAAAATTAATTAAAAAAGCCAGACATCTGAAAGATCCAACAGTAGAATAAATATATATACATACAGCAGTTTTCCAATAGCAATGTCTTAAAAACATACAGCAACTCTCAGGAAAATGACAGACAATACTAATAGTGACATTCTGTTTAAATATTTAATATTTTAATTTAAGAACATGCACTTTCTCTTCTGTATTTATTTCAGGAAAACATGGAGTCATGCTGTAAGCATGGGGTCATGTCTTCTATTAGCTGTCTCTTTTTATTGTTCCTTTGGAAAAAATGTATGATTTTTGCTGTTCATTCTATTTTCTTAAATTACTGAACAGAGCCGAGTTCTGTGTCCCAAGTGGGAGCAGATCACCACGTGGAATCCTGAGGAGAATCCTCTGAGGCTCTTCTGGGATAATGGAAAGCTAAGTTGGATGTGTTGATGCTGACTCAATCTTTTAAAAAACTACCTCCTATTCAGATTTGGCAACAAACAAACATAATGCCTGCACTGAGGCTTTGTCTTCTCTTGCTCTTCTCTCCTTCTTGAAGTTCCTATGAGTTCAGTGGGATGTTTGCTCCCAAGGGTTTTCCTTGACATTCAGATATGTGAACTGCTAAGGAGCAGGCCAGTCCTCCCTCCCCTGCAGTTCTGCTGCTTTCTCTGACAGATGCACGACAGGCACAGCCCTGTGCTGTCAACAGCACAGAAAGGACTTGTTATTTCACTAAAACTCCTGAGATCTAAACCACAAGTCAGTTCTTCAAATGTTAACAAGGAAGGTCTTGAAGTTTGCATCTTTTAGATGATGGCTCCTCCATCTTCAGTGCTTCTGAGTTACTGGAATCAGATTTGCCCTTATCCAAGACAACAGTGATGCCAGACAGAAGGTACCCTCCACCTCCACTCATGGTCAGCTTTGGATGGCTGCGATCTGGTAAAACCTTTAAAAAAACAAACAACAACAACAAAACACACCCAAACCACACCCTACAACCAGCACTTGTAAAAATCCACTCTGTGTGTGCACATCATGTTGTGTAATTTCAGCTTACAGGATAGGCTGTACAATTTTTTTCCCAGCCACAAAAACAAACAGCCATTTGGGAAGTGTATTTATCTTTAAAGTATCTGCAGAGGAGAATCCAGTTGTAGAAATCCATAATAATACAGGCTGCTGCCTCACTGGTTACTTCTTCATGGCATGGCCAGCAAAATGATAAAGCCAAGGTCTGAGCACACAGAAGTACCACTATGTGCTCAGAAGTGAGGTACTCTGCAAGAAACCACAGCTGCTGCACCAACCAGCCTGGAGGAATTCTGTGATTTCCAATTCTGTCCCTATCACCTTTCTGCAGCCACCCCTAAGGTCACACACAGCACTGAGCCATCCCTTCTGCCACATTACACCTTTTGTAAGGACTTTCCCTTCAGCTGTGCTTCCTCCTTGCCCTGCCACTGCAGCTCTCAGAGGTTTTACCTGTGTCCAGGACACTGCAGTGCTGTTCTCACTGCAGCTGGACACAGGACCCCTTGCCAGGCCCACCTTGTGTGGACATCGAGGAATTACTAACCCTGTCACTTTGCTACAAATATTTCAGCAAATGTTTAATGAAGTGTAAGAAAGTAAAGTCTTTCCATTTGAAATTGCTACAATGAAGCATTAAAGCTCTTCAGAATGCCCACCACTCTGGGGCAGAGCAAATGCCTGAGCTTATACATTGTTTCAGTCAGTCCAAACCCTCTCTATTTTCTGGGAATGTTTTGCTCCCCTGTATTCCCATGGTTTTGGCAGCCCCTTACTGCCATCCTTACCTGGTAGTTCCGTAGCCAGGTTTCAGACAGCTTCAGGTTGATGACTCCACCTCTTTCCCTCAGCTTGGTGTAACAGTCTAATAATGGCTTAGAAAACCAAAGAGGAGGTTACACAGCAGAATGCCATCGCACTTGAACTGAACAGCTGAAGTAACATCTTCATTTACCTCTTTATACTGGCAGTAGACAACAAAAGGCCTCGAGGGAGCAACAAATTCCAATAAAGAAAGTAACAAGGGCGTGGGATGAAACTTGCTGGCTACAATTAACCTGCAAAAGAAGTTTCATGCACATTAGTTTTCTGCTTCTGAAACTTACTCATCAAGTGACATGTCCTCCTACTTAGCACAGCAATCAATTACAGAAGTGTCTCATCAGCATGTTTTCATTTCTCTGCCAACTCCCCAAATATAAAAACAAATCATGACTTCCTACTGGTGTAATTAAGAGGCTGAAGCATTGCTCCCCAAAGTGCAGAATATTAAATGCATTGCAGGAGCACTCACTTCAGCTGTGTTGGGCTCCACAATAATTCTTACAGTCTAGGAAATTTTATGTTGCTTGCTCTGCCCCAAGACCATTTTCCAAAAGCAATTTAAGTTTTGTGACTGCCAAATGTTGCTTAAAATGTACCCTCAGTCGTGACTCTTTAGACTGAGTAGTCTTCATTAAATAGTTTTATATAACAAGAGTATTTAAAGAGAGAACAAATCCTTAGTAGGCATGACTAAAAATCTTTTAAAAAGAAACTATGTCCTTGACAACCTAAAGGCTTTATATTTTATTCTCCATCCTCATTTTAACGTCATAGGATAACTTGGATCTACAGATGGTTGAGATACTCTACAGCTATCTCCAGTTTTAACCCAAAAAACCCACTGCTGAACTAGACTGCAAGAAATGGTTGGTAATTAGTTAATTAGTTAATAAGTTGTACTTGTGCAGAAAGAATGGGCTAATTAAACTCCTTCTCCAGTGTACAGAGACTACTGAGATGCCCCATCAATTAACATTTGTTCTCCAGGGGAATGTGCAGCACTGGAGCAGAGTTAAACTTGCCTGACAAAAGGGAGATAAAAGTTGATGTTCAATTTTGTAAATACAGCAGAGATAAGGAGGTGAGATAATTTTTCTTCAGTTGTTCCCACTTTGGTTGTTTGCCAGCCAAGTCCTTGCAGGCCATTTGCTTCAAATGCAAACCTCAAAAGAATGGTGCTCCATCATGAACCATGCAGGCCATAAAGGAAAGACTCATCCGGTGCCTTGGAAGGCTTGGAATGCTGCACTGGCACTGCCAGGGGCTCTGCCAGGCTACAGGAAGGGAAGTGAGGGCTGAGAGACTGGGAAAAATCAAACACTGCTCTTTCATATGGTGGCACAGATTGCTGCCAGCAGGGAGCCTGGCCAGGCACAAAATTGATGCAGTGGCTGAGGGGGGAGCAGGAAGAGGCAGAGGAAGGGCAGGGAAGGGCAGAGGGAGGGAGGTGGTCTAATTCTGAACACATGGAGTGTCTATGAACCAATTTCTGCTTCCACAGTGTCAGGAAAATTGAATAGTCTATCTCTAAAGTCTTTTTTAAAAGAATACCAAATACTCAGTGAGTATCTTCCTTTTTCCCCTCAGTGGCCTGGCATCAGGCCTCAACTCTCATAAAAGGAATTGAACAAACACATCCAGTACAATGTTTTACCACACAACAGCACAGAAGATAGAAATTTTACTGAAATTATATCTTCTACACTCAGTAATAAATACTGTTAAAATCAGGACCTCAAGAATTCTCCTGAAGTTGGTACCCACCTTCACCTAATGAACAGCTTTTCTTTACTCTGCCAGTAAGTCCCAGTCTTTCTCCCCACCTCCAATGTTAACCAGCTTTTTCCCTATCCTTTCCCTGTTTCTCTCCTGTAAAACAAAACCAAACCCTTACTTTCCCTGCCTGTGTCTACTCAGGTACATAGCCGATAATTTGAAGCATTTCTTTATTCCCTGCCAAGGTTTTTATGTTACCCTGTGGCTCCTTATCTCAAGGAGCAGTGGCCATAAAAGGCAGATGACTGAAGAAAGGGGATCAGGGCTGAGCCATCTGGGACAGTGCTCTCAGGCACCACAAATTCTCTTTATCCCCATCATGCTGGAGCCTTCCTAAAGCTAGGAATCACTCATCCCTTCAGGAGTGTCATTGTTACAGCCTTCATGCATTACAGAGGACAAAAGGAGGATAAAAGTGATTGAAAACAAAAAACAAAGAGACGAATACTAAACAGGCTTCCTTGAACTCCATCAACAACTGAGTGTACTATTTTACACGAAAGGAAACGACAAATATTAATTTTCCCTTTGCCAGGTCATGCACAGACATTAATTACAGTGATGGTGCAGGGAACAGCAGTGAAACCAGACCCAAACACTGCCACTATTCAGGCAATGGTCACAGCCACAGGCACTGCCAGATGTGCAGAGCTTTTTACAAACCTCCTTAAACATTTTACTGCTTCAGAGAACACAGAATGACCTGGTTCTGCATGTTTATAAATTCTAACACTTAAATATACTGGATGAGGTATATGAATGAGCATTAGTTAAAACATTCCACAGTAATAAACCCCCAAAATTATATACAAGCATTTAAAAATAACCAGTAAATGTGCAGTAAAACTTAACCGAGCAGAACAGCTTTATTCTCAGTGAACCAATATTCTTTGGAGGAAAAAAAAAATTTATTAAATTAACTAAATTAATGTTACTTGGTTAACTTGAATCACTTCAGCATTTGCTAAGAACACAGTGAAAAAGTCACACCCACTAAATGCTCTTACACTGTTGTGGGGCTGAATTTCTAGGAATATATTGATTGTATTTGTTTTAAATTTATGCCATTAAATCTCTGTGCTAAATTGTTCCTCAGGAATAACTGATCCTGGCTAAAGCAGGTAAAATAAAGTTATGTGGTTTTTTCCTGTGTAAAAAAGAAATGAATTTCTAAAAACAAACCAACCAATACAAAACCCCAGGAAAATAACTTTAGTTCCACTTTAATGAACTTGAAACCTCAGGTTCTACTTTGCCAATTAGAATCCTGTGATTTTTTTGGCAGTCATTTTGTATTAGATTCTACCTGGATTCTGTTTTTCTTTGGATAGATTTTTAAAATATTTGCTTATATTTAGTTGAGTTTTAGATCATTTACATAAAAAAAAAATCTCAACCAGGTAAGAACCAAGACCGACTTGTTCTGCTTGCTTGTCTTGTGCCCTCTGTCATTAGCACTGTTGGTGTTCCTTTTTGTTTCTTATCTCTCTGCTGTCTCCTGTGAATTGTTCTTATCTCAACCCCTGATCTTTGCCTTTGTGCCCCCAGTTCTCCGGGGCACCCATGGCCCCCATGGTCTGGGGTGTTTCAGCGGGAGCACGAAATTGGGGAATACCATTCCCAAACTATGCCAGCTCTAACCAGACTCACCCATCAGCATTCTTCTCTCTCAGCAAAGCAGCAGCTTCTAGCAGCTTTTTCCTTCTCTCCCACTGCTTTATTTGCTTTTCCCGAACCTTTGAACAACAAGACAAACAGTTGACACTTTAACTGGTAATTATTTATCAAATCATTATTGCCTGGACTGCATTTTCATTTTCTGAATCTTAATGTAACACAAAAGACAACTTGCAGAGTTCCACTTTAACACCTGACTAAGCTGCATTTCAGCAGGGCTGACTCAGCAGAATTTTATGTCCACAGACATTGTGGAACTTGAACAGCCACAATAAATATTCTTACATTTTCTTTATTTTCTTTTTCTTTGTTCTCTTTAAATTCTACATCTTCAGCATTAACGTCCATCGCGTCTTGCTCTTCTGTTGGATTGATCTCCATAGCTGCTTCAGGAGTAGGTTCCTCCTCTGTTTCCTGGAGGGAAGTCTGCTTCTCCTCAGTCAATCCATTGCTTTCCTCTTCCACCAGTGCATTCTCCTCAGGGTCTGCAGGCAGAGTCTCCGTAGTGAATGTCCCAGACAGGAGACTCTGCACTTTGCTGAGAGGAAATTCATGAAGATTATCAAAGAAAGGTTTGGGAAACCCAAAACAACTGGTGGCAGCTCTAACAGGTCCTCCTCCTGGGTACATCTGAATGATGGATCCATAGCCTGTGGGAGGGAAAGGATCAAAACACATTGGAAAGGCAGAATTTTAAAATTCTTTCTAAATTGCTTAAATGAAGGGTCCATTTAAGAACAGGCAAGTAAATTGCCTGCTCTTAATCCAACCATCAAATTTAACAAGCTGTGGAAATATGCCTCAAGTTGGAAAACCTTTATTGAAAGAACAACAGTTACTGAAACTCAAAAGGACAAGGTAACTCATGGAATATTTGTGTATTAAGCACATATTTAGGATTAGCTCAGAACATATAAGCAGTGACAAATTGCTAGAAAAGCTAATTTAATTAATAATTAGAAGACAAAATTTCTACTGTTTCCATTACTTATTTATGGAGTTGCTTGGAAAAAACCCAAAAGTTAATTTAAAGAGCTTTATTAGGCAAAGAATTTCTTCAACATCCATCTAAAGGAAGAGCTGTGAGATGTTAAACACACTAAAAATAACTTTTCAGTAGTTACACTGAAATTGTATCTTATTTACTTCAAAAGTAGCCCTATGGCCAAAGTTGCTGAAACAAAACCAATCTGTCATAGCACTGCCTGTGTGCTTCCCAGGCAACAGAGAGCACATCTGTGTGCACATCACATCACATCCCACTTCCTACCTTTCCAGGCTGCTGGAATGTAACTGTCACCTCTGCCTGGTGTCTTAGAATAATGAAACCAATTAACTGAGTTTGAAAAACAAATCAGGAGTCAAACTTCTCCTAGAATCCGCTCAAGGAAATGTCATGTACTTTCAAAATACACATTTTGCAGAGCACACATTAAATCTGGCACAGGGAACAAGATGAATGGCAACATTCCAGTGCTGTCTGAATTCCATTGGCACTATTCCTGCTTTTTGCCGTTCACTTCCCTGGACTTCCAGGTGTCTGGGAAGAATCTACATACAAGCTCCTCAGAGCTTTTTCTGAACTCAATGTCTTTATGCTCAGAGAGGAACTAAAACAGATCTACATACAAGGCTATCAATTTAATCAATATTAATGATATAAACAACTATATCAAATTTAATTCTCAATTAATTTTGTATGTTTTTTTAAATACTGAAATATAAATCCAACTGATGCAAAACGCAACTCTCCCCAGTGGAAAAACAAGTCTTCCTTTGAATCCTGGAGGTGGTAAAACCAGATTTCAAAAGCTGAGGAAGCATTTTGAAGCCCTCCCTTTTAGCAGTGTCACGTGGGTGTGTATTTCTGTTCCCCTTGGTGTGTGCATGACTGAGGTGTGACTCACCCCCCATTCTCTCCATCACAGCCCCGAGCACCAGGCCCGAACACGTTTCCATGACAATCATCTTGTTGCCAGCGTGGATGTTTCCCAAAGTCAGCATCTGAGCTAGGGTGTCATATCTCAAGTGGCTGGAAGACGAGAGGGATTTAACAAACATCAAAGTTTGCTTAGAGATACTGCCTACTAGCTCAGGAGCCTGCCAAAAAAATTTGGATTACAGGGAGATTTTCGGGAAGAGCATCAGTGATCTTCACCTGAAGTTTGCCCACGCAGAAACTTTAATGATTAAACATCTGGTAATGAAGAACTAGAACTGGTGCCAACAAGAAATTAGCCAGGAAAAGCAAAAGTAGGATATGCAGTAGGGTGTACATCGCAAAGTGGACATTTTGTGCTGTGCCAGTCAGAGAAAGTATTATTTTAAACTTTCGTTTGTTTTTTTCTCTGACATGTCAGCTTGGTAAAGACGAAATGGTATGGATGCATTTCCTGATCCAATAGTGAATCCCTTGTGATTTTCACCTGTTCTGCTGGAGCCTGCACCACCAGCAACCCAGGACCAAAACCCAACACACGCACTGAAGAGACTCAGTGATAGCTACACAAATTACAACTGATCTTAATAGTAAAATAAAGCCCAGTGACAGAGATGGGTGAAGGAGAAGGAAAAAGGTTTGAGAAGCCTTAAATAACATATATTTGAAGATTTTAAATCTCAGCATCTTAGATCTACAATTCCTACATTTAAAAAATGTATCAGTCCACCTTCAGTGTCTGTAACAACGTTTCTATTAGGTTAGGTGAGTGAAAATGGAACCGGGCCAGATGTTTGTAGTCAGGGCCCCCTCTGACTCTGACTCCAATGTTACCCACACGTTTTTAAACTCTGGAGACTTCTGATTTAGGATTGGAATCCCTGACACATTGAAGACAACAATTCTTGATTCTGATAAGTGGCTGGTTATTTTGTTACTGAGATGATGAGAAAACAGAGATGTTACGACCACCAGCCAAAGCAGGTGAGAGATACCTCTGAAAATGCAAAGGACCTCTGCCTGCACAGGTCATGAGCAAGGTGGTGGTGACAGAGAAATGGTAAAAGCTGGTGCTGCATGCAAAAGAGTTTTCCTGTGTGCTGCAATATGGATTCATTTTCTGTATCACATTATCTTTCATTAACCTGCAATCCTCGTGTTCATGGGAAAAAGAGAAGAAAGGTGAGTATTGTATACTTTGGTATAGTGCAGGTGTTTAAAAAGTATTGAAGTATCTTTCAGTTATGATTTGAAAAAAGAAACAAAATGAAAACTCACTTAATTTTTCCAGGTTCCCTTGCATAATACATGGTTGAAAGGATGCGAGTGGAGGGTTTCACAATTGTAATAACTGCCTCATATCTGTAAAAAAAACAACATAGTAATGGTCTTATTTTAATCTCAACAATTTAGGGAATTACCAAATATTTTTCACATTTTAAAATTCACTTACTTTTTTTTCTTCTTCTTTATGTATTTATCTTGAGCAAATTCTGTTTTGTCTCTGAATGTTGTACTGTTCTCTATTAACTGTTGAACTATTTCCTTGGAAGAAACAATTCATTTTTGTTACAGCTAGCATTTATTTCTCAGGCATTTCATATATAGTATTTTTTTAAACAAACACTGAAAATATTTTCTTCCAGTAGAGGCATGTACACCATTAACTTCTCCTGACACTAAAGGCAAAGTCCATTTCTGGTAACCAACAGGACAAGGGAGGCACTACACTGACTATGTGTGGGAATTAAATCATATAGTTTTGCATAAAAATGATAAAACTGAAAATGCTTATCCTGGAATGTTCAGTAATATGTAGTTTACTCCAACTCCCTCTTTGGGAGGGAGAAATCTCTGATTTCAGCATCTCTGAGAGTATCTTTTTTCCCTGTTTCATGTAGTTCCTCCCCTCGGCTCTGGTTAATCACCAGACATCTCCCTCACTCCATTAATTCTGTCAGTCTCACATATTGTGCTTTACTCCTGGATCAACTCCTTGCACAATGTCCAACTCCTTAGCATTTATTATTTCCTACAATATTCCCCCTGACTTTTTCCTTCTCTAGCTCCCAGGTTTTCCCAGAATTCCAGTTTTGGTTTCTTGGTCTCCTTGTTCTAATCTCCACCCTTTGCCAACCCAACTCTTTCTCATGCTTTCAGATTCCAGCTGGAGGGATCATTAGGACCTCCAACAAAACCAAACCAATCCAACAGAACTTTCCTTGCTCAGGGTTTGTTTCCATGCCAGCAACACAAGAACAAATGCTGCTATTTTGGGTTCTGTGATCCAAGTAGTTTAACTGTTAGAATTTTGGGTTCTATTAAACATGGAGGGGAGGAATGACAAAAGGAGTATTTTCAATTTGGACACTGCAGCTCCCACTGTGCTTTAAAAACCTGCTCAAAAAATAGAGTGCTGCAAATACTCCTCATTTCCTATTGCTGCTTTTCAGGCCATTATTCCTTCAAATACTTAACACGTGTTATTAATGGTGTGAAACAGCATCTCTTTCTTTCCTCCTTTATTCTAGGAAATAAATCAAATGCAGTGTCTGGGTTGTTTATGTTGTTTTGTAGGTTTTTCTTTGTTCCAGTAAAATTTACAGTGAGGAAACTGGGAAACTGAGAAGTATCCTGCATCACCAAGACATGCCATTCACAAACAGGAATTCAGGTTTTAACAGACATTAGGGAGGAATAATATCTATTGCTGCTAATGTAGCTTAAAATAATATTCAATTACAGTTCAGAAAGTAGAGTTAATAAAAGCACAGGAAATGCATGGCACAGGCAATGCTGAGGACTTACAGGAAAAGTCAGAGTGATCTTCTGCCATGGATAGTGAAAACAAAAACCATCAAAGCTATCAGCCTGATTAATACATTCTTCTCCAAGATATAACACAACCAGCAGCACAACCATGGAAACAGAAGGACCATTCCAAACTCCTTGGACCCAGCAGGCAAAAGCAGAAAAACTGCTCCAAAGAGCAGCTCCAAAGAGCAAGATGCAAACAGGAGATGAACTTGATGTGAGCACGAGCAATTTCCTGGTTTTATTACAAAGGGTAAACCAAAGACGAGAGAGAATTTTGCCTGACAGCATGTGCAGAACAGAACTGCTGCAGTGCTTCAGTAACATTTAGGATGGCTTAAGGATCCCTTACTTTTGACAAGGTGCAGGGTTAAATACCAATGCCTTTTCTAACAGAACAGACCAGATCTCTTGGGAATACTCTCAGCTTTCCAGGTACAGAAAAAGCACCAGCATCACCCCTGTCTGGCAGGTACTGCCTACAGGCACAGCGGTGGTACATATGTTACACAATGTTCTTTGTTAAGACTTCCTTTTTTATCCATAATTCCTTTTCTGCACCTTTGACAGTTTAATTATTGCACGATTTTAATACCTCTGTAATACAGAAATAGTACTTTGAACCTTATACACAAGCAAAACTAAATGGTGATTATGTGAGCTGTACTTTTTTATCTCTTATGACTTCTGAAGCCATGAAAATTTATACTTTACTCTCCACCGACAAAGTTGCCATAAAGTTTACATAAAGTTTTCTCTGAAAACAGCCTGAGCATTTCTGTAAAACCAAAACACATGACTTGACCAGAAGAACAAAGAAAAAGCACTGAAATCTATGCACAGATAGAAAGAATATCCTTTTTTCAGAAACTAAAATATAACCATCAAGGTAGCACAGAAATGACACCAAAACCTTATTTTTACCTGTCCTTTAATACCCTTGTCCTTCAAAGCCTTTATGTCATCATGAGTCAGTTTTTGAGACTTCCCATCGTCAACTATGTTACGATTATCTGTCCCTGCTTCCTTTGTTTCTAAAGGAAAAGGATATAGATTTGTAAAATCTACCTCTAAATAAGTGGGAGAAACACATGATTTTAGTGTCACAGAAAGCAGATTTCTCGTGGTTAAACACACATTTTTCATGGCCTTGCAAAGTACAGCCTAAGCAATGAAATGTTGTATGTGAAGTAAACCTTAATGTAAACAAAATCACCCAGAGTAAGGTTCAGATTTTCTCCCACATCAAAAAGCTTCTTTGTTACATGACTCGTGAAACCACTGATCAAGACAAAACCATGCACTTCCATGACAGAAAGAATATAAGTAACATGAAGTTCACAAACGATTAATAGAAAGCTTTCCCAATTTCTTTGGTATCATCAAAGAAACAAATTAATTTGAAATAGTTTTTCCAGCTGTCAGTCCTCTGGGATACCTGTGGTAGTCTCTTCCACCTCTTGCTTTGGCTGGAGGTTTCCACCACTGGTTACTTCAAATGTAGTTCCATAAATATGTCCAATGGCATTATCCAGGTAGAACCACTGCTTCTCAAAAATTATTTTCCTGAAATAACAGAAAAGTGAATGATACTTAAAGCATTATTTTTAGTATGCCTGAAACCCATCATGGTTGAGCCTAAACTATAGCTTTATATATGACATTTTCATCTACATCCCCGAAGAAAAGCAGGACAAGCATAGTGAAATTAACCACAAAACCCACATTAAACTGGTCAGGAAAAGAACAAAGAACTTAAATACACCATATAGGAAGAACATTTTTTTTCAGTTCAAAAGAATTTTCAGATGACAGATAAAACAAGGCTATGGCACTTGTCAATATAATTTTTGACAGAGCAAGTAAGAAGTGTATTAAATCCAAGCTGGGTCATTCAGAGTAGTGCAAAAAGATGAGCATGGACCTGTGCTTTGCAAAGCTCCTCTGAAATAACGTTTTCCAAAAGACTATGAAGAAAACAGACAGCAGTGTGTCCTGTGATCCTAGAAATGTTTAATTAAAAAAAAATATTAAATTTTACTATCCCTTTCATTTTGATTGCACCAAGGCAGGTTTGCATCTTTTCTTTCTTCACACAAAACAGGATCCACAAAGCCTTTAACTTTCAGGCTGGCCAACAAAGTCTGCCTTGCTATCCATGGAAATACCAATCCTGGCAAATGAAACAGGTAGCAGGATCTATGCCACACTCACATTCAAATCAAAAACTTGCCAATATGAGCCCTAATTATGCAAATTATACTCATCACTAATTCTGAACGACACCATTTTCAAACCAGTCTCATTCAAGCATAGCACCTTTCAATCTCCATCGTACTGAATCAAATGTCTGCCCACACTACCCAACACCGACTTCTGCACGCCGGTCTACAAAATTGTCTGCTGCCAGGGGAAGAGCCCAGGCTGTGTCCAGCGATTTTAGCATTCCCTGCTGGGCTGCAGGCGCTTTCCTGCTACGCCAGTTGGCCTGGGAGAAAGAAATAGGAGCCCCTTCATGGCAGCCCCTCCAAAGCAGCAACTACCCAGAGCTGAGTGCCAGCATCTTCCTGCACGCTAACACCGCGGAGCACGCGGAGGGCAAGTAACAATCCCTATTAGCATTCCACGGAAATCGCGTGCCACGGCGAGCTGAGCATGGCGACGGCCACGCTGCTCAGGCTCCTCTTCACTCGGCACCGGTTTGACACGGACAACGCAAAACTCTCAAATCTCTTTCACGTTCTTACGAGAAATGCAGCCAGGAGATCTTCCGGGTTTGAGGGGGTTTTTGCCATAGAAACCGAGGCAGCATTAAAACATTTCCCGTCGCCTGTCACACGAGCCTCGCGAGGCCGCTGTTCCTGCCTGGCACGGCGGGACAGCCGCGGGCCACCCCGGCGGGACAGGGACCGGCACCGGGACCCCCTTTCCCTCCGGCGGGGCCCGCGACAGCCACACCGAGGGTGGAGGGGGGGGCGGAAGGCGCAAACCTCGGCGGAGGCGCCGAGCGGCACCGGGAGCCGCCAGCGCGGCCCTCACCTGCGGCGCAGCACCGACACCGCCTTGAACACCTCGTCCCGCTTGAGCACGGCGCAGTCGCCCTCACGGATGCGCGCGCTCGGGCCGCCCTCCATGGCCGCCGCCGCCGCCGCCGCTCGCGCCGGGTCCCTGCGCAGGCGCCGAGCCCGCATGGGCGGGGCCCCGGCGGCGGCGCATGCGCGGTGCGGCAGCGCGGGCCCCGGGCGCGGGAGGCGCCGCTGAGGGCAGCGATGGCCGGCCCGGCCGCGGGGCTCCTCTGCGGGGCTGCTCTGTGCCTTGCCCCGGGCCTGTGGTAGCGAGAGAAAGGCCCAGCCTCCCGCCCGGCCCCCTCTGGAAAATAGCGCTAATTTAAATTAAATATCTTCTGGTAAAACTTGTTTCCTCACCTCGGTTCGTTGTCGCGTCCCCAGACTGGCGCCGGCAGCGGGAGATGAGCAGGGACCTCAGAGGCCGGGGGTGCGCCCGGGGCAGAGGCTTCCAGGGGTGGCGAGGAGGATGGAGAGGAGGAGGATGGCGAG
Source organism: Lycocorax pyrrhopterus obiensis (assembly GCA_014706295.1). Lineage (NCBI taxonomy): Eukaryota > Metazoa > Chordata > Aves > Passeriformes > Paradisaeidae > Lycocorax > Lycocorax pyrrhopterus. Next base: position 1,906,966 of record JACSVZ010000004.1, read on the forward strand.
GAGGAGGATGGCGAGGCAGAGGACAGAAGGGAGAGCCCAAAAGGATGCCCGAACCTGGTGAGCCAGCCCCTGTGCTTCTACCTGCTTCCTGAAGCCGTAATACTTTTCTTTTAACGCACTGTGCTAGGCGATTACAGCTGTTTGTCTCCCGTAGTCAAAAGAATCACTGAGAATAAAACTTGCACTATTTCACTACCCATATTCTTTCAATCCACATTAATTTTTTTTTTCTTCCCCCAGGAAAATCCCGACTAGTCCAATCGACGATGGAACAATTTATTCCCTATAAGGGCTGGAAACTTTATTTCTCTGAAGGTATCTTTAGACCAAAATTATATGTAGCAAGTACTTTTTTTTTTTTCTTAAATTGGTTATATGTAGTGTTAGTAGAGTTATAAGTTCAATAAAGAACAACGAAAATTTCATATATAAAAACATAAATAAAATAAAGACTTCACTCTTGTGATATACTGTAATCTCTGTGATCGTTACTGGGATACTGTGGAGAGCTATCATCTTCCTTAGTTTTGCAATGCAGAAAAACAATGGAAGGAAAATTACTTGTTTATGTATTTCGTGAAGTGGAAAGAATTATTTCTGTCACTAATGTGGTGTGTTTCTAATTAGTTTACAATGACAAGTCTCCTTTTGTCCAGAAGACTCAAGCCTTTGAAAAGTTTTTCATGCAGCGCATTGAGCTTTATGATAAGGTAAAAAACAAACCCAAACATATCCTACCCCAACAACCTCTTGTTGATACAGGAACACTACAGATTTTGAGTGGTTTTTTTCCATCAAAAGTAACCTCCCTTATAGACCTGAAACATTTAGGACATAATTTGGGTGTTTCACTTCTAATTTGAAGTGTATTTTATCATTTATGATGTTTCCCAGGATGAAATAGAAAGGAAAGGAAGCATTCTCGTGGATTATAAGGAACTAGTCCAAGACAGAGAACTGACTAAATCGATACCAAATATATCTGCTGAACTAAGGGATATGACTCAGAAAATACTGCAGTGTATGGGCCTGGCAATTCATCAGGTAAACACGAGGTTCTGATACATGGGAGCATAATCCTCACAACAAAAAAGAATCGGTGACACTTAGAGGCAATTATGTTATAAACCCCAAATCTCTGTGTTTTTCTGTTTTAGGGGAAATCATTGTTTATTTAAAACTCAAATCCTTTAATCTCTTCCCTTCCTGTATGACCCACAAAATCACATTTTGAAGTCGCTTTGGTCTTGGTGCATTTTTCTTATTCTTCATCGGAGCACTTGGCTATAACTAAATGTAGTTCTAACACCTATGTCTCTCCCTACTGGAAGTTCTAATTCCCATGGGCATCTGTGTCCCCCTTCCTGTTCCACCCAGGTGCTCACCAAGGACCTGGAAAGACACGCTGCGGAGCTGCAGGTGCAGGAGGGATTGCCCCTGGATGGGGAACCTATCATAAATGTGCCTCTCATCCATGCCAGGTAATGGGTGCTGGGCAGTTGCTCTTTCCCAAGGAGGAGCTGTTTGCTTCCTGTCTAATCCTTGCCAGTGTCCATGCCTGGTGCTGAAGGCTTACATGTTTGTGGGAAAACTGGGCTCTGTGAAGCTTTTTCCGGAAGAACACTCTATATTTTGCTTTTTTCTTCCCCATGACTTCATGTCCTTGTGAAGAAAAAAGTGATACGAAACCTCCTTATAAGCCGAACAAACAGCTTGAACTAGAAAAACTTGTAAGTAGAGAAGTGGCTTATAAGTAGAACAACTATTCTGTAAAACGTGTGTTAATTAAAGGCAGAACTATTTAAATTTCTATTGACTGGAGAAGTTTTTAATGAAACAAGTCCTTACAACTTCTTTTCTTTATCAGAAGTAATGGCATCTCAGACTTCAAGGGTCTGAGGGAATTGGTGTATAAGCCCTATTGGAGTTCAAATGGAGTTTAAATTACTTCTAAAAAATTGTTTTATTTTTTATAATTGTTTTTAATTCCCTGCTGGTGGTGGCATAGTCATAATAAAACTTTGGTCCTTCTGTGTCGCAAGTCTAAGCTCCAGTCTTTTATCCAAAACAACGGAAAGAGACAGTTATGGATGATCATAAAGTAACGTCTGTTGTATTGCTGGGCCAGAGGTGTCACTGGATAAACAAACTGTACTCTTTGAGGCTGTTGAGGTCGATTCGTGTGGAGAATATTGAATGTTCTGCTGCTTTCTAGAACAAGAATCAAAGACTGTGCCATGGGTCTGCCGAAAAAATACTTCTAAGCATTTCTCCTGGATTACCATTTTTAACTGGGATTAGGATTTTTTGTCTCTTTATGTTTGGATGGGTTTGGGGGTTATTTTTGTCCTCCATTTCTGTGTGCTAATGCTGAACTTTGGTGCAGGGTGTACAACTATGAGCCTCTAACCCAGCTGAAAAACGTGAGGGCCAACTGCTACGGCAAATACATCGCCCTGCGTGGCACCGTGGTGAGGGTCAGCAACATCAAACCCCTCTGCACCAACCTGGCCTTCGTCTGTGCCTCCTGTGGGGATGTGCAGGGGGTTCCTCTCCCTGATGGGAAGTACACCCTTCCCACCAAGGTAAGCTAAAACCATTGAACTTCACGCTTTTTGTTGTGTTTTGACAAAAAGCGGCATAGCTGGTATTAAAAAAAAAAGAAAAAAAATTAAAATATAGTCTTTAAAGCTAGGTTAAACAACTGACACATCGAAAAAGAGTGTCATACCATGCAACTTTTCTTACTACAGACCCTTGTTACTTGTAAAAAATGTATGCTGCTGGAACAGGATATGTGACAAGCAATGTGTAGAATCTCCCTGAAATCTGGAAAAAATATTATCTCTTTTAATTTCCATTTCACCAGATACATTTAAAAAGGCTCTTCCACCTTGCTGTGGTGGTTTTGTATGCTTACATTGTTTGGTTTTTTGTTTAGAACTTTCTATTTTAATTTTACTTTTTATTATCTGGACTTAAAAAGTCATTAGACATAGGACAGTGCCTGGTTATTTTAGGTTTCCTGATGTGCTCAAGTGGAAAAAATTATCTTCTCTGGAACATCTGTGGGCATTAAAATAACAACAAATCAAAAACCAGCCAACCAACTAAAAAAATACCACCCAACAAAAACAAACAAACAACTAACCCAAAAAAACCCCCACAAAAACCAGAAAAAACCCACCAAAACCAAAAACCAACCAACCAAACAAAACCCACAGCAAAATACAACCAAGAAAACCACCCACTACCTCTTCTTCCCCCCTGCCCTTCCCCAACTCAAACCAGTTCACCAAGGGGCTCACAGGACTCAGCTGTATTTGCTCTAACAGCTGTGAGTCAGGTGTGTGTGCTTGATAGCTTTTCATTAATTATGTACATCCTAACTTGTAGCCCTAATTTAACTGGCTTTTTTTCCTGGAATGATACTGAATTATATTGCTTTGCTTTCCTGTTGGTTTTTTTTTTTAATCAAAGAAGGCGATTTCACCTTAGGACTTTAAAAAAGGCTGGGAATGAATCAGAATTCCTGTTGTTGCAGTGCCTTGTTCCCGAGTGCCGGGGCCGGTCCTTCACAGCCGACAGGAGGTCTCCTTTAACCACCACAGTAGACTGGCAGTCTGTCAAGTAAGCACAAAAATGTGATGTGACAGGACACTCAAATAGTGGCAGAATGGCTCAACCCGTGTTGCACTGTGTGATTTTAAAAATCTTACTCTTTTGCAGCAAGCGCTCTCCAATTTGTATCACAAAGCAGTTGTTTTATCCGATCACTGGTATACTTTGTAACCTGCCCTGTAATAGTTTCCTGGAAATTCCTTCTGCCCTTGCCAGGCTCCTCAGTTCGGGCTCTTTGCAGCTTTTCCAGCTTTTCTTGATCATTTCTAATTGTGTCTATGATTTCATGATTCCCTTTAACGAGCTGTAAGGCAGCTAGAAAAGCCCTATTAGGTTATATTGGTCTGCTGTGCCACTTGACCTGAATGAACTGGAAGTAAATTGGAGGGTTAAAAATCTTAGTTTGAAGGGATATTCCTTTAAAAGCTCGTGCTGCTGTTGGCCGCTCCAGAGGGCGCTGTTTATCACAGCTTCTTTGCTAAAGCTTGGTTTGGCTTCAAGCAAATCTCAAAGCTCCAAGTGCAGAGCTGGAATTTCCACAACCGGAGTGAGCCACTCTTTTTGTTATGGTCTGAGAAATTTCTTGGGCTGTTCTAGGGTTAGAATACCAATTAAGAATTCATAAGAGTGATAACGTCTGAGCTCTTCATTGCTTTATATTGGTCCCTTTTTCTTCATGTACCGTACTTATTTCTACATGAACATGCTCATCAGTGGTAGAATATCTGAATTTCAACTCGGAGTTCTGGGTTTAATGCAAAATTTACACCCATTTAGTGAAGTGTGACCTGAAAAAGATGCCCAGGGCTGCAGGTGTCGTGTGCTGCAGTTGGACTGGAAGGTGCTGCACGGTGTGTGAGCTGCCCTCGTGTGTTGCAGGGTGCAGGAGCTCATGTCAGACGACCAGCGGGAAGCAGGACGGATCCCGCGCACCATCGAGTGCGAGCTGGTCCAGGACCTCGTGGACAGCTGTGTCCCAGGAGACATGGTCACCATCACAGGCATAGTGAAGGTGTCAAGCACTGAGGAAGGTGAAGTACAGCACCTGACAACTCCTTTTTCCTACAGGGGGGCTTTTTGGTAATGCTCACACGAGAACAACAGCCACTCCCCTTAACTGGAGCTCTCAGTGTTGTAAGTGCATAAAGCCTAAATTTCTTCAGAAGTTACCAAACTTTTACAATGAAGAGTTGGTTTAGCACATTAATTGTTTAATGTTTTCTCTTTAATATCCCCTTCAGACATTAGGACAACTGTCACACTGTTGTGAAGGAGACTTATCTTAGTTTAGTTTCCCTTGAGAAATTTTTCAACCCTTTTTTCTCCTTTTTTTCCTTTTTTTTTCAAAGTTAAGAAATATGTTGTGCACTGCTCTGAAATAATTCATTGCAGATAACTGCAAGACTGTTTTACTCTGAGAGTTCATTCTCTGCTCAGTAATCAATCTATATAGAAAATGATTAATTATTAATTAATAATTGCTGATCAAGTATTAAGCTACATGTTTAATGCTTCTTCACCATGCATCTTTTTTTCCCCTCTAAATATTTAGTGGAAACATTTTATATTCAACTTTTATTTGACTACAATAATGTAATAATTTAAAATTCCTGGAAAAAAAAATTTATTCTGGTACAAAATTTTCTCTAGACATATGCCCTCCAATTCAGCAAAATATTTTATTGTGTATGTAAGTGGAGGGAATTTCAAACAACAAGTGTAACTAGAAACTTATTTTGCATCAATTTTACAAAATGGAGATATTCAGTACTTAAATATGAACATGGCTGTACATGATATTTTTGAATTACTCTATGCCATTTATAGATAATATGAGTCCTTATTGATAGAAAAAATGCTCCATCATCCTTTCTCAATTTTTCTAACAGGAACTTCAAAAAATAAGAATGACAAGTGTATGTTCTTATTGTACATTGAGGCAAATTCTGTCAGCAACAGTAAAGGACAAAAATTAAAGAATTTTGATGATGAGACTTTTCAGAGATCCTTCATGGAGTTTTCCCTTAAAGACCTCTATGCTATCCAAGAAATTCAAGCTGAGGAAAATCTGTTCAGGCTCATTGTGAAGTAAGTTGTGTCAGACCTAGACTGGATCTAGGATTAGACATGAATCAGTGTGACCACCTTCAGACAAATGTGACAGCTCATCCTAAAGCTGTGACATGTCTGAGCCTTGTGCAATAGAAACCGTCCTAGAGATCCAACAAACTGCAGTGGGGAGGGGACTTGGGAGGGAGTGAAAGTATTGCAGTGGGAATATTGGGACTTTAGGAGGGGTTTAGGGATACAAGAAGTTACCTGTGTTCTAGTTCAACCTTAGAAAGCTTTGGGTAAAGAAGAAATTAGTTAATTTTGTTCCTCACTGTGTAAATTCAATGTACAAGTACCATTTTGTCCTCTGCTTTTCTACAGTGGAGGAAAGAGGTGCAAGAACTGAGCAGAGGGTGTGAAAGACCCTCAGTTCAGACTAAAAATACTCTTCCAGCTGGGGTGTCCCTCAGGCCCTCCCAGTGGAGTCAAAGAACACAAAACTGGCACTTTAAAAGGAGAGTTACAGGTAGTTACTTGATTAAGAGAAGAATAGGTGCAGATACCACTGGGAAGCTGCTTCTCCTTTGTGGGGACTCAAGTGAAAAGCTGTTCTTATTTCAATCATTTCTGGTTATCCAAAAATTTCAAGAAATTTGATGCTGCTGATTTCTGTTGGAAACTCAGCAACAGCTCCCCAAAGGTTTTGTATGTTTATCAAGGTGTTCTGTGATGAGAGGCAGAACAAGGGATTATTTATGGTAATACATTATTTATCTTCCATTTATATGACCTTGTGCTTTGCTTTTCAGCTCTCTTTGTCCTGCAATCTATGGCCACGAGGTAAGTCATTTAACAGCTCTGCTTGCAGTTCCAGTTTGAAATGTTTCTGCCACATTCGACTCCTAAAGGATTCACAAAGCTTATCGGGGATGGGGGGAAGGGGCAGGGACTGATTTTACAGGTGACTGTGGCTCACAGTCTCTTTTGGTGTCAGGGAAGTGGCAGCCTTATAGCCTGAAGTTCAGTGATCCAGAAGGAAAGGTTGTTACAGCCAGTTCTAGGGAGCTGTCATTGTTGGTCACCACGATCAGATACTTACCAGTGTTGGCCTGTACCACAACAGATTGTGAAGGCAGGTTTGGCCCTGGCCTTGTTTGGAGGATGTCAGAAGTTTGTGGATGACAAGAACAGAATCCCAGTGCGAGGAGATCCGCATGTTCTGGTTGTTGGAGATCCAGGTTTAGGAAAAAGTCAAATGTTGCAAGTATGATTTCCTTTATTACTATTTTCTGTTTTCCTCTGTTTCCTTGTTATCTTGACTTGTAACCGTGGTAGGATAACTGTGCTAAGACCAAAGGGTTGACTGAGCCTGGCTGGAGCTATTTTTTCATGTAGGATGCCTCGAGTATAGGACAGTATCCAAAGGGCTCTCCTGCTGTCCTCTCCTTCCAGGGAGCCTGTTAAAACACCAAATCAGGTGTCCTTGGTCAGGCCCATGGGCTTTCAAGTACAGGCTTACAGGCTTGCTGTCTGCCCTTACACAGTTCTTTTCACCAACACTTTTCCCCAGTGAGCAGGTTCACTCCTTCCTGTCTTCATTTAGCTGGTCCATTGTGAAATAAAATAATAATCTTTGAACAAATGCAACTTTAAATACCATGTAACTCTTCTCCTGTGAGGTTTACTTCCATTTCTTACCCTATTTCTATGTTGCTAGCACCACATCTTGGCTTTTTGGGAAAGGGACCTGCTGCTGTGTTTGGGTTTTGATCTCAGTAGGCATTTCTGCATGACTATGACAATTAGTAATAGATTTTTTTTCCTTAAACTGAGTGATTTTTAAATTCCATGTCTTTTTCCATGGTTACTGTGAAGTGAAGGAGGGACAGAATTCACCTAGACCTTCTTTAGAAAGTCTGAGTCTTTCTAACGTGGACCTGTTATGTTAGGATATGATTTGCAATAACTTAGCCAAAGTGATGGATTTGCATGCAAGTTGCATCTTAACAAACAAAATTTTTAAATTATTCTTTTGTTGAATGGGGACTCTCCAGCACACAGTAACTGATTTGTTTGTTCACACTGTTACCAAAAAAAAGGATGCCATTCAAGAAAAGTTACTCCTACTGCTTTGCAGAAGTCTCTCGGGGTTGCAAGGAGTTATAGCTTTACTGTTGGGCCATGTTCAGTAGAAAGAAACAAATTTAGGTTTACTTTGAATCGTTTCTCTAGAATAAGGCTTATGAAATTCTTCACTTTGGGGAGGGAAAAAGTATTTGTTTCTCTTCTAGGCAGTGTGTAACATCGCTCCTCGAGGTGTGTATGTTTGTGGTAATACTTCCACCAGCTCTGGCCTGACTGTTACACTGTCCAGAGATGGCACTTCTGGAGATTTTGCCTTGGAAGCTGGTGCCTTAGTGCTTGGAGATCAAGGTAATCCATGTAATGCCACAGGTTCTGCGTAGCCACACGTGAGGAGCAGGAGTGTGTGCGCTGCTGAGTCTAAGATAAGCCAAAGCACTCGCTTAACTGTGGACTAAAAATGTCTGCTTGATGTGTGATACTGGGTTTCCACACTGTGGGAAGTTCTGAGCTTCTCTGGTGACTTCTCTGGGGGCAATTCCTGCTTTCCTAGAGTGCAGGAAAACCTCAGTTCTGCAATTCGCATACCAGACTTACTGTGTCAAAGAACTAGGATTCTTTTTGTTCAGGAATCTGACTTGATGTCAACTGCTGGGCTCTTACTGGTTTTGAAAAAGGACTCGCTTTTGAGATTCGTTGTCTATTTTTAGAAAGCTTGTTTTGTCATCTTAATGTATAATCAAGGATGCTGCATGCCCAAATCAGGCTGGTTTGGCTGCTTTGCCATGAAATGAAAACAAACCTGGCTGAAATGGAGACTTTGGCCTATGTCTCCTGCAGTCCCTAGGGTTCTGAGTTGGACTTCTGATGTAGCACTCGATTGTAGCACACACTTGCCCTTCAGTTAATGTGTTGTCTGATAAGTCTTTGTCCTGTTTTAATTGCTTCCAGGAATTTGTGGAATAGATGAATTTGATAAGATGGGAAACCAGCACCAGGCTTTGTTGGAAGCCATGGAACAGCAGAGCATCAGCCTGGCCAAAGCTGGCATTGTCTGCAGTCTGCCAGCTCGGACATCCATTGTTGCTGCAGCAAACCCTGTTGGAGGACATTATAACAAAGCCAAAACAGTGTCTGAGAACCTAAAGTGAGCACTTTCTGAAATGCTGCTTTTATAGCTCACATTCAGGAGTAGATGCTTCTGGCAGCCTTGTAGCTTGTGTACAGTTGCTTTCTAGTTTTTTGGAGCGTGAACACAAACTTCAATAATTTTTAGTGGCTTTTGAGAGAGAAATTGCTGTTCCACTTTATTCTGGATGAGCAGGACAGGATCTTTTACATGTGTTTGAAGTGGAACAGAGTTGCTATAATTATTCCTCTTCTCCAAGCACTGTGCTTCCTTGTCTTTCCTCCAGAATGGGGAGTGCTCTGCTGTCAAGATTTGATCTGGTGTTCATCCTGCTGGACACCCCGAACGAGGACCACGACCACCTGCTGTCCGAGCACGTGATGGCCATGCGGGCCGGCCGGCGCGCGGCCTGCAGCAGCGCCCTGGTGACCCGGGCCAGCTCCCAGGAGCACTCTGTGCTCCAGGCCACGTCAGATCGACCCCTGCTCGAGAGGCTGAAGGTGGGACTTGTCCTGGCGCTGCTGCATGAGATGCTCTGAAGGAAATTTGCTGTGTTGGGTTTCAGGAGAGAGCTACAGAACTGGGCTGGGTGTAATAATTTGATATGATCTGTGATGGAGTACTGAATCCAAATAAAGCAGTGTGGGAGCAAATCCTTGGGCATCTGCAACTCCATGGATTTGGAAAATATGGGAGAGGAAGCATATTTCTTACTAGACTTCAGTGATGGCTTTGAGAACTTATAGTGTCAAATGCCAGGTCTTGGGAGAAATACTCCCACTGGAGCTAAACCCATGCACTTTTGGAAATGGGATATCAGCAGTGATGGTTTAGTCTTCTGTGGAGCTGTAGCAATTGGGAATTTGGATTTTCTCCTTTTGAGAAAGGATTTAACTTTACAGTGAATTCTATTTGGTACTTCTTATCATGGCAGATGAGAAGCCCTGGCTGCTTTTTCTGAAATGGCCAAGTGTGTGTGTGTTTACATGTCTGAGCATAGTGTGGGGACTTGAAGTACACTGTTCATATACGAAGCACTAAAGCCCTTATAGTGGTGGCTTCGCCAGATAAAGCATAAAGATGATGATTTGATATTAAAATTTTTATTGTATAGGCTTCTGACAGGCAGAAATCTAACTCTTTGTAATTGTGTTAGATCTCAACAGGAGAAAACTTTGATGCCATTCCCCATCAGCTGCTGAGGAAGTACGTTGGATATGCTCGGCAGTACGTCCACCCAAACTTATCTCCAGAGGCTGCACAAGTCCTCCAGGAATTCTACCTCGAGCTCCGGAAACAGAACCAAGGAGCAGACAGCACCCCCATCACCACGAGGCAGCTGGAGTCCCTGATTCGACTGACAGAGGTAAATGCAAGATGGAATATTTAAGGGATTGAAAGCAGAGATTATTCCTAAGGAGCTACCCAAATCCTTTCATTTTTTACAGCTTATTCACCACTGTGCTTGTTTTGTTTTGTTAAAAAAAAAAAAAGTGAGGATGCAAGAGGCTTAGAAGTGCTTAGGAGCTGCTGCTCCTTAAAACTTCTTACAAAGCAAAGCACCCCTGAGAAGGTGGAATCTATCACATTCCCCAAAAGGAGAAAAAGTAGGTGCAGGCAGGAACAACCTGCTGCCCACCTTGAACTTGGAATGCTTCTGTTTTCCCTAACGCTGCCTTAACAACGCTATTTGTGACCTGCTGCCTCACAAGGCTACACTGCTACAAAGCAAATAAACTCCAAGCTACGGCCTAAAAGTGCAAGTATGCAGGAGGTGACATTGACACACGAACAAAAAATAGAAAAAAACTTCCTCTAATCCTGTAGGCTGTTATCTCTGCTCCTAAAGTTTGTGCTTGTAGCTCTTGTAGAGTGATTGTAGCCCTTTTTCACATCAGCTATGATATGTCTTAAACCTTTTTTTTCTGTTGGGTTTTTTTTTTCCTGTTTTAAGGCACGATCAAGGCTGGAATTAAGAGAGAAATCTACCAAGGAAGATGCTGAGGATGTAATAGAGATAATGAAATACAGGTAATAGAAAACACTGCTTTAAAAATAAATAAAGCATCACAGTACTATTCATTTGAAACTTTTTTACATATTCAAACACAGTGAAGAAATCACTTTATCAAGCTTAAGCCCATGATACTAGTATTTGGATTTGTTAGCTGCTTTTTCAAAGCTGACGGCAGCCCTAAGTCAAATACATCTGCTTAGGCTTCTGAGTTATGTGATCACAGTGGTTCTGTGTGTTTGTGCACAGTAACACAGACATGAGGCACTGCTGAAGGGCTTCTTCTCCCATGGGATTACTCTCTGGTGCAGGTGAACAGTAAAAGTTTAAAAGTGATTTGGATGAATGCTTAGCCTAAGTTCCCTAGAGGGTGACTTGATGGTGGATGGTTTTCTACATGGCTTCTGAAAGCCCTCTCCAGCAGTTATGTTTTGGGAACCAAATCCACGTATGTTTGCTTTTATCTCCTTTTGACAGTTTTCTCTCGTTTTGTAACCTGTTTGTAGCATGCTGGGGACCTACTCGGATGAGTTTGGAAAACTGGACTTTGAGCGTTCCCAGCACGGATCTGGGATGAGCAATCGGTCACAGGCCAAGAGATTCGTGTCTGCCCTGAACAGCATTGCAGAGAGGACCTACAACAACCTCTTCGACCTGCAGCAGCTGCGGCACATCGCCAAGGAGCTGCAGATTCGGGTGAGCTCGGCCAGCAGCCACTTCAACAACAGCAGACTGCCAGACCACTCACAATTATTTATTGCCCAAGGGAGAGTAGCAAAGGCACCTCTGTTGTGCCTCTTTGCAATGACAGAAATAACCAATCTACTGCTGTTAGGCTGAGCAGAGTTCCTGAAGTGTCTCTGTAAGCTTCACTGACCTCACAGCTGTTTGCAACAGCAGCTCCTTGCACTGGTGAGGGCTGATTCTACACTGATTCTGCACTGATGAGGCTGGTTCTGAGCAAGATTCTGGTTCGATCTGTGAAAGGCAATTTTGGTTTCAGTGCTTCACTCCTTCTGGCTCCTCAGAGGACACCTATTTTTGTTCCCAAATTTAGACTTGTGGTGTGTCCCTGCTCTATTTCAGCAGTGCAATGATGTTTCTGCATGACCTTCTCTGGATTAAATACGCCTTTCAGGTTTTCATTCCTGCTTCAGACATCCTAAGGTTGTATCTTGATAGGAACATCATGTAGGACACATGGCCACAAATGTATTCTGCCCTGATTGATTTGTATTCTGTACTTGTGGGGGCTTCAGCCAAACAGAATTATTGGTAACTAATTCTACTTTTTGCTCCATTGACTACTTAATTCAAGCAACTCTAGTTCTCCCTTCATGTATAGAATATTTTTGGCCCATTCGAAGTTTTATACCTGGAAATCAGGGAGAGTTGTAGAAATCATGCTTTTCTGTGGTAGATACTTCTGTTTCAGAACTGGAATTTACACAGATGTAACTGCATCCTTTCTGCATTTCATAAAGGAAAGAATGCTACCTCTGTGTAACACTACAATAAAAAGAGTGTGTAAGTAAAGCACAAAAGTGGGGGAATGATGCCGTGACACCTCCTAGCAGGTGAACAGTTTGCCAAGGAATCTGACCTATTCTTAGCCCACTTTATTCCACTAAGTTCTTTTAAATGGTTTATGTTGCTTTACATCAGGTAAGATGTCATTCTCTAATTTGATATTTTTGTCTTTCTTTTCCCAGGTGTCTGATTTCGAGAGCTTTATTGGATCCCTAAATGATCAGGGTTACCTTTTGAAAAAAGGTTCAAGAGTTTATCAGCTTCAGACCATGTGAGAAGAGTCACTGTGATGAACTTTCTTCAGACTCAATCGTTCCACTGGGCTGATGGACCTGCAGCGGGGAGGCACACCCTGAGCTGAGCTGCACCTGGCACAGCACTGGTGTTTGCTGGGGTGGAGATACCCCTGAAGAAAATTAAATTGGGAAGCTGCAACAGGACAAACTGACACGTGGCATTGCTGCCTGACTCATCCTGCAGGTCAGCTATTCCAAAGGGGACTGTGCAGGGCTATAATGCACCTCATCATCCTCGAGGAGTGGAAGGTGTGTTTTTACACTGACATTATTACAGTGCCACGCTGGACCCACAAATTTCAACCCAGAAATCTTTCATGAGAGGATGATATGAGCTGTACTTCTAGCACTGTAGTTCATTTGAAGTCTAGAAATGTTTCCAGAAAGTTGTAAAGTTTCATGTTGAGACAACACCACTTTATAGCTGTTACCAAATGACGCTCTACTGAAACTGACTTGATTTTCTGCTTTGAAACTTGGTCTTTGAAGCCGAGGTTTTGTTTGAAATCCAAGTCTGATTTGAAAAAAAAAATCCTTATTAAAATATTTAATTTGTAAAGCAGGGATTGGATTTTGACTTTCATTAAACTTTATATACGAGAAATGTTATTTGTCCAAGGCTGTTTAATGGCCATTACAAGATCTGTAACACCAACAGGTTCTGTTTGTTTCTGTGTAACTCTGTTCCTGACACTGAACGTTGTGTGCTCAGCACGAGTGAAGTGCTGAATGCTTCCTGACTTTGAGGAAATCAGAATCATGGTCTGGTGCAATAAAAGAGCAGGTGAGAAGCTTTTGGTGTAAGAGTTTAAAAACCACAAACATCCCCCACCCCCCGTAAAGAATAACATATTTTAAAAATCAAGAACACGCTGCTGATTCTTCTGTTTTCCCTCTTTTATTTCTCAGGTAAGATATGACAGATCTAAAAAAGCAGAAATACTGAAGCTCAGTGCCTTATCTTCTGGTTTAAGGGACATCAGGGTCTGATGTGCACCATGCTTCCACAGACCTCAGGTACCAAAACACAAGCTTTAGATGTCAAAGAACATGTCAAACTTTTCAGTGCTGCCCAACTGGGAACCTACCCCAATACACGTGAAACTGAGACCTGGTCTGAAAATGAAATGCTTTAGGTAAGAAATTATAGTTCTACATCTGCGCTCTTCAGGGGCAAGGTCTGCTCTATCAACTAATCGGAAGTAGGTGTTAGATACTGATTTTAGCTTAGTACAGTGTTGGGGGACAGGAACGCGCCTCAGGAGCAAATAAACGACTGCACCTGGAAAAGTAAACTCATTCCTGTTTCTCCTCGAGATAAAGTAAACGCGGGCAGCCGAGGGCCTCAGGGTCTCAGAGGCCACCTGCGCTCTCTGAGAAGTCTCTTAAGATAAAGCAAACCTTTCCCTTCCTCCCTCAAGGGCTTGTCCGAGAACGCTGCGGCCCCGCACCCGCCGCGAGGAGGAGCGGGATGAGCCTGGGCAGCCGCCAGCCATGGACACGGCTGTCCGCGCCAGGGAGCCGCCGGCGGCGAGCCTGGGCCGGGAGGTAGGCGGGAATACAGCGGGGAAGCGGTAGGAATTTCAGCAGGAAAGCGGTGGGAAAGCGGCGAGGAAGCGCCTTCCCCCGGGCCGAGCTTTCAATTCCGCCGCCGCGGGTGGCCGCCTGCCGTAAAGCGCGCGGCCCGGCGGAGAGGCGGGGCTGGCGTAAAGCGCCGCAAAAGGCGGCGCGTCCCCGTCGGCGCTCGCGGCACACTCGCCGCGCGCGGCTCGCGCGCCGTGCCCAGTGCCGCGGGGCGGATGGCGGGGGCGGTGGGAGGCCGCGCGCTCCCGCGGGCAGCGCGGCCGCGCGCGTAGGGCCGCGGGCAGAGCCTCTCCCGCACCGCTTCTCCCGCACCGCCTCCCGCGCTTCTCCCGCGCCCCCTCCGCGCCATGCTGGCCGCCGCCTGGCTGGGCAGGGGCTCCTGGGGGCTCCTGCGCGGCGCGGCGCGGAGGCGGCCGGGCGGCGGCGGCGCGAGGCCTCTGGGCGGCCGGCCCGGTGCGGCGGGGGGGCGGCGTGGCGGGGGCGTCTCGTGCCTGCCCGCGTGCGCGAGGCCCCTGCGGCTGCTGCGCGCGCCCGCCGCCGCCTGGCGCCTCCTGAGCGGCGGGGCCGCCCCGCCGGAGCCGCCCCGGGAGCAGCGGAGCGCGGCGGGGCCCCACGCGGAGCTGGTATGTGAGCGACGGTGGGGACAGGGCACCGGGGCGGCCTGGGCGGGAGCGCTCGTTCTCCCGGAGCGCGGCTAACGGGTGTCACACCCGAAACTCGGAGTCAGGCTTTTTTTGGGGGCTCTCGCGGCCGGGTGTTTTCCTGTTGAAGGCGAAGTTAATGTTTAGCAGGTCGAGGCCATGTGCTTTGCGCAAGCAGCAGGCTGCTTCCAAGAATTGTCCAGGCTTTCTGTCTAGTTCACCTGGAAAATTATTTGTTGTGATTAACTCCGTTATGTGCCACACTGGGGTTTGCATTCCTGCCCTGAAGTTTTTTCCTTTCTTGCTTTACAGTATGAAAACCCCTGGACCATCCCAAATATCCTGTCCATGGTGAGAATGGGTCTGGCGCCAGTTTTAGGCTATTTGATTGTTGAAGAGAATTTCAACGTTGCACTTGGTGTCTTTGTGCTGGCTGGTGTGACGGACCTGGTATGTCTGCATCAGTTTGGAAAGGCTTTGGGGACAGTGGGCTCACGGTGAAAACTTTGAAACTTAGACTCCAATGTAGAATGGAAATGGATGAAAAGATTCGTTTTTATATTTGCTGATTTCTAGGAATGCTGGGTATATCCTTTGTGGTGTTGTGAAGGGAATTTGCAGGTGCCTAAAGGGGACTTAATGCTAATGGAGGAAAGGGGGAGGTCAGAGCTCCCTGACCAGCCCCAGGTGGGCATTGGCCACTCAGTGCTCATGCAGCTGGTGGTCTCTTTTTGTGATACAAGTATTAGCTAAGAGGGATCACATTTTATCATAGTTAAACTCGCCGTTTTACCTGCTGTTAGTCATTAAATATCTCTGTAACAGTAGCGTACATGAGCAATTTTGGTTCATACTCTTCTAACAGAGAGCTATTGAATTTTGGTTCTCCTAGCTGGATGGATTTATTGCACGGAACTGGGCTAATCAGAAATCAGCGCTGGGAAGTGCTCTCGATCCCCTGGCGGATAAAATTCTCATCAGCGTGCTCTACGTGAGCCTAACTTGTGCAAACCTTATCCCAGGTGAGGAAATGGCAGCTGTGTGTACTAGATAAGGTGAAGAAGGTCAGTTTATGTGTAGCAACATTCCTTGTGTTTCTAGAAGGAAAGCTGTGTATCTCTTGGACCTCTTTCTTTGCCAGTTGCTCTTTGCTCCTATTAAATACTTCCCAAAGGGTCCTACAGAAAGCAAGTGCTGCTGCATGCTTAAACAACTGGCATGTACTGCCATTTTTAATGCACTTTCTGTGACACAAAAATAGTCAGTAGCTATGTAAAATTGTTTTTCATGGACTGGATTGTTTTAAGACTTCAGTTCAAACCCTTTCAGGAGTCGTGTTAACCATCCTCAGTGATGCCTAGAACTCGTTCAAGAGAATTCGGGAGTGGTTCTTTTGTCTTGCTTCATATTTTCTGCTCTTTGGGTTGTGTTTTGCTTTTAATCACGGACACAATTTTTCACTGGCTGGTGTTGGCTTGATCTTCCAGTTCCACTGACTTCCATGATTATCCTGCGGGATGTGGCACTCATTGCTGCTGTTTTTTACGTGCGATACAAAACTCTTTCTCCACCGGTGAGTGCACAGCATTAGAAATGTGGAGTCATAACAAAAAAATAAATTAATAAGCTTTTAGCAAAGTTGTGGCCAAGAGATTTTTCATCTTGAGACTTGATGGTTACAAGATGTAATGCTTGTTCTTTTGCCAGATAGATTTCTGAGCAGAGCAGCGTTTCATAAAATACGTTTTCTAAAGATAAGTCAGAGCTACTGATAACTTTTTTCCTGTGTGTAATGTGTAATAAATCTCACAAAAGAGCAGTGTAGTTCTTTAGTGCTACAGTTGCCTTTTCTGTATCATGTAAACAGGTCTATCAAATTGAATGTATGTGGATTGCTTTTTTTTTCCTCTTTTCTCCCCCAACAGAGAACACTGAGTAGGTATTTTAACCCCTGTTACGCTACTGCACAATTAAAACCGACATTCATTAGCAAGGTAAGAGCAGTAACTCATTACAGAAGATAACTCCTCAGTACTTGGGGTGTTGTGTGGTTTGGAGGGTGGGGATAATTTACCACTACTGCTGAGTACAGTTTGGAATTAGTGCAGCTAATTTGGAGGCAATTTACATAGATCTTGAAAGGTTTTCAACTGTACTCTGTCAAAGCATGTGCTAATTTTGAGAGTGTAAAATGTTTAATTAAAGGAGATTTTAAAAGTAAATTTTCTTTCTGTAGACTAATCCTTAAAGCAGTAATAAAAGTGTGTTTTGGTATTCCTTGCACTGTACTTCTTCATGTTTCTCATAATTCCTATTTTGCTTTTTTCAGATGAACACAGCAGTTCAGCTGATTTTGGTGGCAGCTTCTTTAGCAGCTCCTGTTTTCAATTATGTGGACAGCATATATCTGCAGACATTATGGTAACTAATATCTTAATTTTTTTCCCCAGATAATTTAATGTGTTCCTAAAGAAACTGGTAATTGAGATTAATTTGTGTGGAACAAAAAAAACTGTGCCCAGAAGATGTAATAAGCCCATATGCCTGAATTTTTACACCTTTAGTCTTAAATGACACCAGAATTAGATATTTATTGGTGTTTAATTTACTATACAAGCAAAAAGTGGTCACATGAAACTAGTTAAGATCCAGGAATAATAGCTTAGAAAGAAGTCTTTGGGATAGACATGGTACACAGTTAAAACATAAATTGGATCAATGGAGAAGAAAGGAGCAGGAAGAAAGGCTGTGTGGATTCCTCATTTGTTCATGCCATAAGTGTCCCTGAAAAAGCAACCTTGGGATCAGTAAAAATAGCCATTCTTATTTTTGCTTTATGCTGTGCCTGCTGTCTCAAAATCCAGCTTTCTGCAGCCTCTTTGAAAAGCGTGTGGAGAAATGGTGATTCCTGCTAGACTGTAGGAAGGAAGGGGAGGGATGGAAGGAGAACAGGCATATAGGAGCTTGCCTCCTTCAGTAATGCTGTTCCTTTCACTGGCACTGGTGGTCTGAGCTGATCTGAGTCTGAGCTGCAGCTGGCTGCAGGTGTTACAAGTGCAGTTTTTTTTCCTGAGCTGTTAGGTAAGAGTTCAGAACAAAGAGTTCTGAACAGCAGATGCCAGAATTACTTAGTAACCTAAAGTAGTGCAAAATCCAGTGTTACTTGTCTTCTAGGGAAAAAAAACCCCAACCAAACCAAATAAACCAAAACCACCAACCCAAACCAAGAAGTGTTTAAGGAACTGTGAATGAACCTTGATCTTAACAGTCTGTGGTTTTTCATCCTGGCGGTGAAACAAGATCTAGAATTGGATCTGGGTGTAATTAACCAGAGTGCTCTGTGAATACTCTCAGAAACTCCCTGGCAGAGTGCCCAGGGAGGGCAGTGGGGAGCAGAGGGCAGGCAGGGCTGTAGCAGTGACTCCCACCTCAGGGGTGGTGTCAGCCTTTCACACAGATGAGCACTGCTAATTTAGGAATAACTGTGATCTGGGAAGGAAACAAAAGGTGCTGAAGCAAGAACTTGTCCTTTAGCTTTGGAACTTGGTGAAAATGGTGAGTTCAAGTCTTGAGTGGTTTGAATGTTCCCTGTTCACACTATCAAGGAATAGTTTCTTGTATCTATCAATTCTCAAGCTGGTAAAAGTTATGTAGGCTGCAAATGATGAATCTTTTGTTTTCCCTTCTCTAAAACAAGTGCTAGTGTGGTGAAAATTTGTCCCCGTATGCAGTTCCACTGAAGCATGCTGCTTACCGCTGGATGGCAGATCCTTTGTTCACCTAATCCTCCCCCTAGCACTGAATTTCAGCATGTAAACTGTCAGCTGCATTTTTGTGGAGCATGGTTCTTGGCTGTGTAGTTAAAAACAGATGCTAAAAAAACCCCAACACTTTTTATATTGTCCATGGACCCACGTGACTTAAAGGAACTCTCTTCCCCAAAGGTGCATCACAGCTTTCACAACGGTGACATCTGCCTACAGCTATTACCACTATGGCAGAAAGACTGTCCAGGTGATCAAGAACAAATGAAATGGTGCAGGTGATAAAAAAGGAAGTGTTCCTGGAAGGGCAGGAAGATGCTGTGCCCCCAGAGGTGGTGGTATTGCAGCTGAGTTTTGGATCAAAGCACTCTTTGTCTTTCTGCTTAAACCATGGCATCACAATGAAGTGAAATTTGAACATGTACTGTGTATATATGTAGAGAGAGACTTTTCAATGTATTTTTAATTTCTTTAAAAATGAGGTTGTTTACAAAAACAAATAAATAACATTCTTAAAAACATGGGTTGCTTGTTGCTGCCATGTGCATTCTGAGTAATTTTATGCTGGTTTTGAAGTCAAGACACACACTTGGCACCAGATTTATTTTGCCATATTCACGCAAGGCACTGAGTGCGCTGAGATCTGAGAAGAAAAAGCAATTACAAGAACAAATTTGTCTTTGTACCTCAACCTAAGCTGGTAAACCAGCACTGCTCATAGAACTTCATGACATGCCTCAGGTTGCAGCAGAAGAAAGCACGTCATCGAGGGACAGAAATTCAAACCAGAGAGAAATTTTACTTTATATTCTGCCGTCATATGGAAAAGCCATGAAGAGTTCCTACCCTGCTCCCTTTTCTTTTAAAATATGAGCAATGGTGAACTGTACCCAAATGGATTTGAGTTTCTCATCCTATATCTTCATTCCTAGTGATTGAAAAACTCCTGTATCTCCAGATTCTTTAAAAGTTCTAAAGATGTTGTTTAATCCAAATACCTCTGGCTAAAGAGGACACTTAAAATGCTGTCCAAATGACTGGAGACAGTGGAAGAAACTTCTAGATGTGTTTACTGTTAATTCTTCCTGTACCTCTAGCTTCAAGAGGAACTCTGTGCTGCCCATGCAAGGACACCTTGTTCTTTGCCTGTTCTCTACCTACAGAACAGAAGAAAGAATGAGGCAGAACAGGTCAAGTTGATCGTAAACTCATGTTTTCTCTTTCTGACAACATGATTTTTTCTTTTATATCAGAAAAGAGTGCAGCTATGCAGGGTTTAAATTATTGAAACCAGGAGGTAAATAATACCACTGTAGTAATAGCAAAGAAAACTTTTTGTAGGCACCTCTTGAGAGCACACAATCTCTTTTGTGACAGTATATGTTTGTATATGCATTTTAATGCTTTTTTGAATTGAAACTTGTATAAAATAGTGCACAGAGAAAACAATTGATCTTTATTAGTACCTTTGTTTTAACTGGCCCGTGTTTTGTGGTCAACTCTGTATCTTTCAGCAAAGGATAGAGGGCAGAGCCTGTGGAAGTTTCCTTAAAATACATGAGCGGTGAAATGGACTATTTTTCGTGAAAAAACAGTTCGAAAAGCCGAGATTTGTTGTACCCAGCCAGGTGATTGCTGTTAGGTTCTGATTAATGTAGTTGGGGCTTGGTTGGAGGGTGTTTCTTTACTTCTTCCATCAGACACCTTTCACCTCTTGCATGAAATCGCCGGGGGCCGTTCAGCGAGTGCCAACTTCAGTGTACACTGACTCGCTGGTGCGTGCCCGCAGGTTTGCGTGCGACAAACCGCGTGTGGCTGCTGGGGCCGCTGCTCTCCGCGCTGCCGGGAGCGGTGCTGGGTGGCCACAAGCGGGGTTGGGTGGCCGCAGCCGGCCCACCGGGAGCACGGTCCCGCTCATCCCCGCGGGAAGGCGCCGCGCGCGTTGCGGCGGGGGCTGTCCCCGCGCGGCCGCCGTACCCCGGACCCGCCCTGCCCGCGATGGCGGCGCCCGAGTCGCCGCCGCCGCCCGAGGGCTCTAGGCCGCTGAGCGCGCTGCTGAGCGGCATCGCCCAGGCCGCCTTCCACGGCAACGCCGACATCACCGAGGAGCTGCTGCGCGGCCAGCTCTACCCCGAGGCGCCGCCGGAGGAGTTCCGCGCTCTGCGCGCCAAGATGGGCGGCCTCCTCCAGGTACCGCGGCGCG
Source organism: Lycocorax pyrrhopterus obiensis (assembly GCA_014706295.1). Taxonomy (NCBI): domain Eukaryota; kingdom Metazoa; phylum Chordata; class Aves; order Passeriformes; family Paradisaeidae; genus Lycocorax; species Lycocorax pyrrhopterus. The sequence continues at coordinate 1,927,882 of JACSVZ010000004.1, forward strand.
GGCCCGGGGCGCTGCGGGGAGAAGGGGCCGCGCTCTGGGGGAAGCCGCTGCATCGGCCTCCCTCCCGCCGGGTGTGCGGCACCCCCTGCTCCGCGGGGCTCTGCGTGCCGCCGCAGCCGCGGGTGCTGCTGGTGCAGGGCCCCGAGCACTGCCCTGCCCTGCCCTGCCCTGCCCTGCCCGGTCAGGGTGACAGCTCCGGCTCCATCCCTGAGCCCGGTGCCAGGGAGGCCGAAGCAAGACCCGAGGGGATGGCCTGAAGCTGAGTCAGGAGAGGTTTAGGCTGGATATCAGGAAAAGGTTTTTCACCCAGAGGGTGGCTGGGCACTGGAACAGGCTCCCAGGGCAGTGGTCACAGCACCAGCCTGACAGAGTTCAAGAAGCGTTTGGACAACGCTCTCAGGCACGTGGTGTGAGCCTTGGGGTGTTCTGTGCAGGGCGGGGAGTCGGACTCGATGATCCTTGTGGTTCCCTTCCAGCTCATCTCGTTCTGTGATTCTGTGCCTCGGGCTGTCTGGCCGCTCCTCCGGAGCAGGAGCAGGGGGAAAGGCGACATGGAAATAAGAACCTGTTACTTTCTGAGAAGATCTGCAGTTTTCTTCTAAAAAACTAGTTTTTGGGGAAAGCACAACTAATTATGAAGCAAGCCATTTTACTCAGTCAACAGATTTTGCTTTATGTGTGAGGGAGAAGATATTTTTTCCCCGTAATGGAGCTTTTTGGTCTCCATTCACAGTGAAAAGCGTAGTGTAGCTCCCGGCAGCTCCGTGTGGCTCAGGGAGCCTCCAGGTACTAAAACCTTGGATGGCTACTGCCACCTTGTGGGTAAATCCACGGCTGTTTGACCAGATTTATCAACCTGGTCGGTAGTTTTAAATATGATGGAGAGATTTGGAATTTGGTGAGGATGATCTCACTCGCTTTCTGCTTTTATGAAGATTCTGTTGTTTATTTAACGATCAGATTCATATGATGCCCTGAAGAGCTTGCAGTGAAAGCTGAATCACAAAGACTGACTCTTGTAGGGCTCTCTGGTTTTGTCTGTGGGCTTTTTTCTTTCCCTCCTCTCAAATACAACTTTCATTCAAGCACCACTGAGATGTCACATGCTGAATATGATGTTAATTCAGGCCCCAGAAGGCACAAGGGGGTTGAAGTTTTGTGGACATTCACCCACCCATTGTTGTCAAACAGGCACAGAGCTTAGGAGGATGAGGATCTGTTGGGGAGAGGGCATCACATTCTCTTCCCAAAACTGGCAGCAATTGTGGTCTTTGAGGTCACTCACACCTTCCAACATAAATTAGCATCTCACTGTTATCAGGGAGTGTCTCATGGTCTCCATGGCCGCCTCTCATCTCCTGATGGGAGAAATTTCTGTAACTCAAGTTTGTGTAGTGCAGCTTTACAGCTGCAGTTTTGGGCTGAGCAGTGCACAGACTGCTTTGTGCAGGTGCAGCTTCATGTCGAGTGAACGTGGATTTTGGGGGGCTCATTTCTAGTGGGTGACCTAAAGGAGGTGACACCTAAGTTCCATGGATACTTTTAGGATCTCTGCTCTAGAGCATCCTAAAAGAACCACTTGGCCTTCTGGTCACTCTGAGGTCCCTGTTTCCTTCACACCTGCCAGTTTTGTGGGGGGGGGGGGGGGGAAGGTTGGTATTAGGACTGTGCTTTGGAAGTAGGGAGGCTTAAACTTATCTTCCTGTTTTAGTATCTCCCTGACTTGAAACCTGGAGAGTTTTTGTGTCACACTGTATTTGCTGATAGCAGCAAACTTCAAAAGTGATCCTCTGTGCTTACAACATCTTGGTCTTTGGACACACCTCTTGGGTGCTGGTGTCTCCTCAGCACCTGAAGAGGCCAAACTTACTGCAAGATCTGCCTGTTCCCTTCCTTGTCAATTGCCATATGAACTTCTGAGCATATTTATTCCAGTTTTGATACTTAATTAATTGTGAAAAATCTGCATTATTAAAATCACAAAAGCTGGGGAAAAATACGTCTTTGTTACCTTTTTGTGGTTTTGTTTTTTTCCTTCCTCCTCTGGGTGGTGGAGGAAGGGGAGCAAACAGCAAGAAAACAACAGGAAGTCTGGAAGCAGAGAGATTCATTACCCTTGTGACTTAATTGCTGTAGTAGTTCATGTCTTCTAAGCAGTAAACATGGATCTGGACCATAAATCAGCCTCTTGCTTTCACTGGAGCTGAGCATAAATAAGGTGAAGGACTTTCCAGTACATTTCTGCATTCCACCTGTGCAAAGCATGGAGATGAAAAAGTGCCACAAAAGTCTATCGTATTTACCGCAGCAATAAAATATTTAAATTTTTTCCCCCTGGGTTATATAGAGAGTAATCTTGGGTTTATGTTTATTAAAGATGTCATTATGATCTACTTCTTACAGCTGTTTCCTTTGTTGCCCATCTATCTGCTGAATATCCATGAATCAGCTGACCTCTTTCTAAAATGCCAAATTTATTTTGTCATGAAATCATGTTTCTTTGTTAAATTTACTTTAAAAAAAACCCTAATTTTTTCTGTGGAATATCCTGGAAGGCAGAGCTAAGCCCGAGGAAGGTTGGCCCTGGAGAACCATACTATTTCAGTGTTGTTCTGTTAATTGTTTTTTGCCCTCTGCCTTCGTCTTTCCTGGCCTTCTGTCCCTTAAGGCTGCAAAACATTGAGAAACTGAGGGAGATCAGCTTTTGCAAATTCGCCCCCCTCCAGCTTTTTTAGGTCTTTCAAAGGTTATCTGATCCTGATTAAAACACCAAATATGTCTGCTTCTTACATAAGTTTAATTTTCAGTATTAGACCACTGGTGATAGTTCCTTTCCATGTGGAGTAATCCCACTGTTTTCCTTTTGGTGGCAGTAAGCTCTTGCATTTATTGAACGGGATCCTTTACTGCTGGGTTTAAAGTGTCCTCCTTCACTCTTCTGCTTTGGAACGAACTTTACATAGGCTAAATAATAATAAAAAATTCAGCATGAGGAGTAGAATTATTTTATTATGTTTGATTTATAAGTTGTTTTGGTTTGTTTGGGGTTCTTTTTACAAATACTGAGGGAGTTACCATCTCTAATAAATACCCTGGTGTGTGAATGGTAAAATATTAATCAGACTATATAAATAATATGTGGGAACCAAGAGCTTGATATCCAGCATATAAAGTGTGTTGTCCTTAAAGACTGTCACCCTCCTGCTAGGTTGTCACCCTCCTGCAGCCCTGACCCTATGAAGGTCCTGTTGTGACCTCAAGAAGGGTTTCCAAAGCATTTTTACCCCTGTTTGAGAAGGAAGAGACTACTTGATCTTCATCACAGGGATGTGCGCTTACAGGAGAAGTCAGAGCAGAAAAGCAGGTGTAAGGTTCAGTCAGCTGTGGAGGATAAAGGCCTTTGCATCTTCAGCAGGATTTCTGCTAACAGGAACATTGCCGCTAACTATTTCTGCGACAATTTCTGCTAACTGGTGGGAAATAAATGGCTTCTTGCTTTTTCTAATAAGGGAAAAGAGTTGCCGTTCTTCCCTCTCCTCGGATACCTTGTGATTCCTCAAATATGTGGGCTGGGTCATGAACTGTGGAGCACTTTGCAGTTGTCCAAGCTTCTGGAAGGCTGAGAGGGAGAGCAACTTCAGTCTGAAGACTGAGATAAAATGATTTTGGAAGAGCTGATAGGAGAGATTGCTTGCTTGCTGCCACTTAGATTTGCAATTGTGCCTGTGTCCACTAACTAAAAAGATAATCTTGTGAGCAAGCTCATTCTTCTTGATTCAGGAAAAAGAAAACAAGTACTGTGTCTCTGTAAGCTGCTTTGTACCCAAAAATGTGTTGTATGTACTGTTATACTTTTCACTCCGTGAATGACTGGGCTTACCGTGAATAATTCTGTTTGTTATTGGGCTAGGTGAAAATTATTATTACTAACTTTGGTATTACTAACTTTGCACAGAATTTTGGGAGGGAGGGAATGTCTGTAGCATTATAATAGGACATACATGAGAAAATTATAATTCTCTGAATTGATGTTCACCTGGAACAACTAAATAAAAATCCTAGCCTTTTCTTTTTTTTTTAATTTAGCAAAACACCACTATTACGTAGCTCACTAATCTGAACACAGCTCAGTTGCCAGCTCCCTGGTGTCTGGTGTTGCAGCATACATTTTCTCTTATAAACTCTAATCCAACAGTTATTGCTCCTTTTTTTTTTCTTCTTTCCCCCATTTTCAGCATTGTCTTAGGAGGGTAGAAAATGTAATCTTTACTGGAACTAGCACCTACTGTATTGCAGTGATGAAAATGTGCATGGGCGCTATCCCAAAGCATTCTTACTGCTTTTAATGTGGGTTATTTTAGCTTTTAGGTTGGTGTACGTGTGGTTGCTTCACAAGAGGACTGGCAAAGCTGGCAGCTCACATAAAGTGGAGGGGGAAAATACCTGAAAACAATGAAGTGGGGAGGAAGGTTGGGTGCAGAACGTGACAGGGTTGAAGAACATTGCCAGGAGTGATAAGATCAGCAATTTGTTGCTTAGGTATGTCAGCTAGAAAGAACAATGTACCTGCATCATTAGGGATTTTTTTAATGGCTTTTTTGTGATTTCTCAAGTCGCAAAAGTTGAGGTTTGTGTTGTTAAAGCCTCTCACATTTGCGGTGTTGTTTTCACTGTGATTCCTGAGATGCATAGGAGGTGGTGTTATTGCTGGTGGCTGTGGGATTTGGAGGTGATGGTGTTCTGCACCAGGAGCAGATCTCCATGAATTGGACCATTGTTTAAACAACGGGGTGTGAACAAGGAGCCTGTAAATTACAAACCTCAACTACAACTGCAGATCCTCAAGGCAGACAGAAACAGAAGGGCTCCCACCATTGTGACGTGGTTCGTTTCATGAGTGGTATTTTGCACAACTCACATGTGAGACAGAAAGGCTCGTTTCATTTGGGACTGTGAAGTGCTGCTATGCTGTAACTGTGCCACCTCAGTGAAAATGGCTTACCTGAAGTTTAATGGTTTACCTGACCTTTTGTGGTGCTTTTTGTTTTTTTTTAAGGTTAGCTACGGAAAAGCAGTAAATTAAAGAAGCGTCATCAAACCGGCGTCACTGATCTCTAATAGGTGTGGTAGACTCTGTATTGCCCAAACAACAAGCAAATCTCTCTCTCTCTCTCTCTCTCTCCCCTAATTACAGTGTTGATTATATCTCTGCGAGCAGAGATCTGGTTGCTTTGTCCCAGTTGTGGAGGTTGGTGCTACCTGTGTGTGTCTAGAGCACGCAGGTCAGTTCTGGCTCTTCTCGTGTATAATGTCTCTGCACTACCTCTTGGTTTTAGAATGCCCTACTGTGTTTTAAATCTGCTAAATGCCAGTTAATGGACTTCCAGAACAGTGTGCTGCTGAGAAAGTTGGATTCCCTGGTGGTGGCAGTGCTTCATGTCCTGCTGATTTCCGCTTTCCCATCCAAATGTGTGGTTTTAGTTTGTTGCATTTGTAGGACTTCTGCAAGTAAGTAGCATCTTCGTCAATAATGACAACACTTCTCAAAAAAAACCCCAAACCCTACAGGTGTGATTACATAAGTTACACACACATATGTGTGTGTCTGTGATCAGCATATTCTGTATATACAGTCATGCACAGAAAGGGAAGTGCATTGATTATGCTGAAATTCATTAGTCCAACCTGATCCCCACGGTGTTTCTCTTGACCTTAACAAGAGTCTACTCTGATTGAAGAACAGGCAGTCAGATCTTGCCTTTGAAGATCATTATTCCAAATTAAATGCTTCTACTATACTTAATTAGTATTCATCAAGCACATGCTGTATGGAATATATTTGAAAAGGGAGAAGGACTCCCTTAGGCTTCACGTGTAGTTTCATGCCTTCATTTCAGTAACACTAAGGCTCCATTCCCTATTCCCCAAAGTGTGTGGGAAATGCTGAAGAGGGTAATGAAATTCAGTGCCATCATCTCAGCACTGGTGATTTTCTGGACTACTATGAGTTGTCTTTCCTCTTTTAAATGGGAGCTCTGAAAAGGGGAGAACTTGAGTTGTCTCGTCTTCAATTTGATACATAAAGAAAGACTAAAAGGAAAGGAAAGATTTCATGCAGAAATTATATTCTTTATTATATGATACTCTAAAAATGGTGTCTCTTGCAACTGGTGTGAAGGAAGATTAGTTCTTGCTTGCTCCAGGAGCCAACTGAAGTTGTTAGTGAAGTAAAAATATTAATTTCAACCTTACTGATCCCATGAGGCTGCCACACAGCTGAGCAGATAATAGACTTCTTTCTCTCTTTCTCTTTCTTTCTTTCTTTCTTTCTTTCTTTCTTTCTTTCTTTCTTTCTTTCTTTCTTTCTTTCTTTCTTTCTTTCTTTCTTTCTTTCTTTCTTTCTTTCTTTCTTTCTTCCTTTCTTTCTTCCTTTCTTCCTTTCTTTCTTTCTTTCTTTCTTTCTTTCTTTCTTCCTTTCTTCCTTTCTTTCTTTCTTCCTTTCTTTCTTTCTTTCTTTCTTTTTCTTTCTCTTTCTTTCTTTCTCTTTCTTTCTTTCTTTCTTTCTTTCTTTCTTTTGCCTTTCTTTCTTTCTTTCTTTCTTCCTTTCTTTCTTCTTTCTTTCTTCCTTTCTTTCTTTCTTTCTTTCTTTTTCTTTCTCTTCTTTCTTTCTCTTTCTTCTTTCTTTCTTTCTTTCTTCTCTTTCTTTCTTTCTTTTCTTTCTTTCTTTCTTTCTTTCTTTCTTTCTTTCTTTCTTTCTTTCTTTCTCTCTTTCTCTCTTTCTCTCTTTCTCTCTTTCTCTCTCTCTTTCTTTCTCTCTTTCTCTCTTTCTCTCTTTCTCTCTTTCTCTCTTTCTCTCTCTCTCTCTCTCCCTTCCCTCCCTTCCCTCCTTTCCTTTTTTTTCTCTCTCTCTCTCTTTCTGTCTCACCAGAAAGAGTGGTTAACACATGGAATAACACCCTATCAAAGATGCAGGAGCTGTAGTGCACACTTGAGCCAGGGAAGTTCACAGCTGGTGTATGAAAAGGAAATTTGGATGACACTTACAACTCAACCTTTTTACAAGCTGAACATCTGAAATTTGTTCCTTATAACACTTAGCTACAATCTTGGCATGATGTAATTTCAATTTTTGACTGTGCTAGTGTGTAGCAACTGGATGCAGTGTATCCAAGAACTTACGAAAGAGAAAAAAATGCAGACAAAGACCAAAAATTTTGTATGGTATGGCTAGAATCTACTTGTGTGGTTACAGTTACTCCATTTTGGAGCTTGTGCTCTGGATTTCTTCCAGTCTGGTGACCAAATATGATGGAGTCTGAATTCTTCAATGTTTGGATGACATTTGTTTTTTCAATAGTTTGTTTAATTAAAAAAAAAAAGAGAAAGCTTTAGTGGCACAAGATACCAGGCACTGCAATTGTTACATGAAGTCTTTTTTCCTTGATGTTTTAGTCCTTAAACCCAGTGAGACAGAAGTTGTCAGGTAAGAACATCTGACAGCTTGAGCTGCTGAGTGGCTCCTGTGCCTTTCCCCAGGAGCCTCCCTGGGCAGGCAGGATTAGCTACAGCTTCCTTGGAGGGCTCCAAGGTCATCCATGGAGGATGATTTATTTTGTAACAAGCTGACTTAAGTGACTTTATTTAAATGCACGGCCTAAAATACCTGATTTTTAATTGCATAATTATCATTATAAATGTATGCTTTTACATTATGACTTTTTTACAAAAGGATTTAATTTGTGGAGTAAGTAAGAGCTGAATGGCCTCCATTGTGAAAGATTAAGGGTTCATTATTGGGAAAACCAAACTGGCTTGGTTGGTCTGTGGGCTTTGGTTGGTTGGTTTTTGTTGGATTTGTTTTGTTTTGGCAGTTGCGGGGTTTTGTTTGTTTGTTTTGAGGGGAAGGCATTTTTGTTTTGTATTCTGAATACCTGAAGCTTAAGCACAGTAGTTTTCCACAATTGTGTACCATTGTATTTACTAGCCATATACAAGGAAACCAAATCTTCCTTTACTTACTTTATCCACACAATGATTTAAAAATTGGACTGTTTGAACAAAGTAAGTGGGACTTGCCTTTTACTTTGTTTACAGTGCATGAGCACCTGGTTCTGGTTGATAGCCCAAGATCTAATTCAGAGTATTTTGTCTTTTATAAAGTTGGTAGTTTTAGAATTGTGTAGCAAGCCTGGGACTCATTCTCAGTTCCCAGTGGAGTTCAGTGTCTGTTTATCTGCTGTGCTTGAGGACTGCAAGTTTCCTTTCTAAAGGTGACAGTGATCTTGAAACACATTTTTTTATCCCTCTAGTTCTTTGGCCTATTCTACATTTACCTCTTTACAATGCTGGTTTGTATGTGATTTCATGTAAGTAAAAATAGACTGCAACAATCTCATGAAAACGAGACACAAAATATACTATTCAGAGAAAATGTGAAATAATAGCCAAATTGTCCAAACAGTTCTTAGCCTTAAGTGTTTTTCTAACTATTTTAAAAATATTTTTGTAATTGTGTCATTTTGCATATGTTAATATGTTTCCAAAAGCATGTTTTTTCACATCTCTCTCCCTTCCCTAACAATAAAAAGTGGCAATACGAATATAGTTTGAGTGAATTCTGTGGGTTTTTTTCCAAATATGGTTAGATTTTTTTTCTGGTTGAGATGTTTTGGGATCTCTGCCAAAGGATTTCTACCTCGGCTTTGTGGGTAGTTTTTCCTTTCCTTTCTTTGCAGTCTCTCTGAACTGTGATGCCAGGATTATGAAATATGTTTTGAAGATACATGCAGACACTGAAGTAGTATCTGTGTGAAAGGCAAGTAATCAACAGACATTTTTCCTCCTTGTCTGACATTTACACACGGCTTTGTTGTCTCTCCTCAGACTGTCACATCAGATGTGCTGTTCTCTCAGACTCTTTTTGCCTTTTCAAGAGTAGTTTTTATTCTCTTCTGACAAGCTGTTTGTATAAGTACCTTTTAGTCTTACACAGTCACACATGGCAGAAATACTTTATGCATTTGGACTAGTTGTGGTTCCTTTTTTATTTTTTCATTTAGCTCGATTTTTACCTTTTTTTTTGAAGTGAGAACGATATTTGTAACTCCCTTGTTCTGTCAAAGGAAAAATGGTACATTTATGATTTACATTTGCTTGGCAAGGAGAGTGGATTTGTTCATTTTACGGCATGTCAGGAAATCTATAAAAAGCCTCATAATGAACAGAAAGCTCTAATGAAGTTGTCCAGTTCATGTGGACAAATGGCAGGGAGTTTATTGAGTATGAGTAGCCCCCAATTTGACTAAAAGACAAAGAAAAGCCACGGGAAAAATTAATTGAATTCTTTTTGTTGCCGCGGGTTGCAGCATCTTGGAGCAATTGAGTGCTGAAGTTTCTGGCAGTTGAGGCCTGAAAATGTGAAATCTAAGAGCAGATTTTCAGCACCAAGCAGTCTTCTCTGGCGGTGTCCCTGCAAGCTCTGCCAGCCACAGTGGTGTGTGTGCAGCAAAGCACGTGGCCTGTGGAGGCACAGGGCTGCTGAGGAGTTCCTACAAGCTTGGGAAGACCTGATGGCTTGGCCACCTCTACTGGTAGATGACTTCAGCAGCCCAACCTGATAGAAAGAGAGAACCACCCTCTCTGGGATAATCAAAGCAGTTGTTAATATTTAATGGGATCCTGTTGGAGAATGCTTTGGTTGATGTCTTAGCTGTTTCATCACGTGTTTAGCTTTTTTCTCCCCCAAATGTTAATTGCATTTAGTGCAAAGGTAATTTTTGATACGGGGAATGGCAACTAAGTCTTTATGGGAAAGTGAGAGATGGTTTCTTCTGAGCTCCCTGCTTTGGCCTTTGTTCCTGATCAGGTGGTGTTTTCCAGCAACAGGGATTTAGAGGGAGCTTTACAGTTGTGACTCCTATGCTGAAGAGTTTGACCTGCTGCTCCTTTCTCCTCGTAAAGTCTCAGCTGTTCACAGCCACCGTGGCTGCTGCTGGTTTGGGGAGCATGTTTTATGTTTCACTGAGCTGACAGGAGGGAAAACCGTTTTCCCTGTGCTGAAAGGAAGCCCTGGTGGCTGGGATCCTGAGAATGGAAGCTTCCCTCTCACCTGTCAGCTCTGTCAGCGTGTAACATGAGTTGTCAAAATAGGTGATGAAGGACCAGATGGCAGAGCACTGTTGCCTGCTTCCTGTGAAGCAGTGTAGTCTGTAAGCTTGTCTGCTTTCCTGGCTGATCCATTTGCTGCTCTGAAACACGTCTGAGGGTTATGGGCTAAGGCAGGGATGTGTTCCCAGCCTGGGCTGGGAGTGCAGAAATCCTTCTTCTTCCAGGTAGGAGATGGGACTCCAGCTGCTGCTCAGAGTAGTCATAACAGGCAGTGCACAGCAGTTCTGGGAAAGAAGGAAAGCAGAGACTGGAGTCAGAATTTGTCTCTAAAAGGGAGTGGATGGCAGCAGTGGAGGGATGAGACACATGTAGTTCATGTTTTTCACTGCTAGAACATCTCTGCTTTATGTCCAAATTCAAGCCAAGAGACAAATTGGCTGAGTTAACCATTAACTTTTAAGATGCAGACAATCAAGGTACTCTGAGTAAAAGTGGAAATTTAATTCATGATTCTAATTCTGTTTCTGTGCTTGGTTCATAATAAAGCAAGTTTGCACTGATTTCACCGGCAGGATCTCTGCTTGCAAAGCTCCAGTAACCTCTGCTAATGTCTGCGCCATTACTGCACTCGGGGAGGGCTACAACTCTTTTTTTTCCATGTCTTCAAAATGTGAACTGCTCCAACTGCTATTTTTAACTCTCCTAAGTGAAATGAGATTAAATATGAAGCAGTAGTCTGCAGCAGCAAGTAATTTTCTCAGAATGATTGTAGAAACCTGATAAACACAGATCTCTTTTATTCTAAGAGAACAGGGGAGGAGAAGAAAAGGCTGAGCACGTGGTCTCTGAAGGGAATGACAGGTCATGTCACCAGTTCCAGGACTGTCACTGTCTGTCTCTCTTTTCCTGCTTTTACTCCCTCCCTTGAATTTTTTTTTTTTAATTTACCGTCTGGTATTTTCTGTCCTATCTGGATTTCTTTCTGCCTTTTATTTTCCTCTCTGTCTTTAACAATAGTGCATTAAATGGCTTTCATCTGTTGAGGGTTCTTGCTTCTGAATCCAGCTGCTTCAGGAGGACTGAAGAAGAAACCATTTTAGACTGAATAATGTAACCTCTAAAGGTTTGTATGTTCTCCAAGAAAACAGCTCCCTTCTGCTGAAGCAGAGTTCAGGGAGCACATGTGTGTGCACAATCATTTTGAAAGAGGTTGAACCTCTCAAACTTGTCTGTAATACAGTTGCATGTTTAAGAACTACTGGAAATGTGACATTTCTTTGCCTCCACCCCAAGTGGCAAAATGCTTTCTAAACCACAGCAGAGAATTGGACTTGAGTGGGGAGAAAGCTAATGGCAAAGTTTGGGATTTTTTGTCTTTGCTGCAGTAGAGTACAGGTCAGATTGGACAATTTATATTTGGAATTTTAATTTCAGTATGTTTATATTTTAATCCTCCTATTTCACCCTTCTAGTTGCAAGTATATCTGCTATTAATAGAACATTTCCTTATTTTTCTGTGTTTTATCTCCCTCCAGCCTGTCCAACCTATCTTGTGCTCTCTGAGAAGCACTGAGAAGGACTTTCCATTGCCTTTTTTCTTGTATAACTCTTCCTCTTTCTATTTTAAATAATACAAGTGGTTTGAAAACTTACTCAGGAAGGAAGGGCTGGTGCTTTTTTCTCTGTTTATTCCTCAAAATCCAAGCTTTTTGTATCTACTCATAATCTGAGTCTGCAGGCATCGTTTGGATATCTACCTGTGGCTGATGTTATCCATGCGTGGGCTTGTTCTGGTTTTTGTTATTATTGTTTATTCTTGTTTTGTAAGTGCTGTAAAGCCTAGACAGAGTAGGTCCAGACTGAGAAATCGTGATGATTCTCAGTTTTCCTTCAGCTAAAGATGTTTTCTGGAGTGGGGGAGCCACTTGTTAGAGCTCAGCCCAGCAGGTTTCCAGGAAGCGCGATGTGACTGCAGGAACCCGGCTCAGGTTGCGGCTCTTCTGGTGGCTGCCTGTTTTCGTCAGCCTTTCATCCTCCTGTGTCATCAAATGCATCTTCACACCTCAGAAAAATGACACCTTCTGCAAATAAGTTTAGGAAGTGGTATTTTACGGTGTTGTGAGTTCCAGCTCATCATTTCTAGCAGCTGCACAGACTCATGGCAGGGGCAGGCTGGAGAAGAAGTGTTGTGGTTGCTTCACATGCTTTTTCTTTAAGAACTCTTTTGTGTTCAGTTGTAAGCTAGGTCAAAAATAGCTGAGCATTCACTCCCCTGTGATTGAACTTTCAAGCAAAAAATGTAATTTTAACAGAGAACATAGTTTGGTGAGCTTGTATGCAAAAAAAAAAATCAGTTGGGGTTTAGCGGATTTCTGCTTGGTGAGAGCCTGGGAATTGTGGGGGAGAAAATGGAGGAGTCAGTCAAGAAGCATGGAAGTGACCCATTGAGAAGAGTTTTTTCCTTTCATGTGCACAATTGACACGTCTGTGTGGAATCAAGCTTAATAAAATCAGGAACACAGGAAGGATGTAATTTTGCCTGAAACTTCATCATCCACGCACACATTTTTCCCATCTGCAGTAGCAATTTTTGTGTTGGTGTGTGTTGCGAGTCTTCCCATCCAAGAGGAAAGCTTAATGAAAATCAGAAGTCAAATTTAAAAATATTTACAAGTCTACTCAATGTCTGTTGACCTGGTGAGTGCCTCCTTGGCAAGGAATCTACAGGTTGGAACAAAAAAATAGTTGTTGCAGAAGACCTGTTACATACTAGGAAAAAAGTAACCTACAGGGTTTAAACAACTTACATATTATTAACCTCATAATGGTTCACAGGTAGCTCTTTTCTCTTAGCAAACTGTTTTATTTCACTTTTAGCTGTACTACAGCTCCATAAGAGGCAAATAAGAGTAATATTGGGATGTGGTATGGAATGTGAATAAAAGAATTCGTGTGATCTCCCATGGATTAGATGAAGACTTAAAGATCAGTTAAAATCTCTCTACTTTGTTGTAGAAATACTAAATGTATTAAGGTCACTTGTGATTTCTGGCTTAGAAATTTGTGGGGGATATAGAAGCTTTTAGTTTTGGGGGGTTTTTTCCCCAAAGATGGATCACCATTTCCAAGTGCAGACAGGCTGCAGGCTGCTGTATCTAATTTTATCTTAATTCTGATTCTCAGGAGAGCTCTTGGACCGTAATAAACAGTGTTTGTGAGGCACAACCTACCAACTAGCTGAGAACCTCCACTGTCTCCAGAAACGTGGGAAAGTCATCTGGACTTATATCCAGGGAGCATCTGTGGGAACAGCTCATTTATTACAGGGCTGGATATCTCAGCAGCCCTTGGGAGAGTCTGGCTAGGACACCCTTACACAGGAAGACCCAGAAACCACAGGGCTGGGAAGATGTTCAATTCCTCCTGTCAGAAGCTGCTCTTTGCAGAGGAACTTGCTGAGCTGACTCTGACAAATTGCACAGTGTCACCAGCCCTCATGTGCTGTTCTGAGCTGCTTCTCTTCCCCTGCAGGCAGCCCCTGTTTGCCCCTAAATCCAGAAAAGGTTTTCTTCTGTGGCTGAGAAATGAAAGAGATACACGTTGGTGTTACCCAGAATGGGCTTTGTGTGATGAAGATGTTTGGCTGAGCAGGGTTCCTTGGCATGTTCCTCCTGTCTGCAGCTGCTTCCGCGTCTCCCTGCATGCATTCCTGGGGTCTGAGAAATGGCTTTCAAGGTTATATTTCTAAAAGCACATGAATGACAAGGGCTGTGATGCAGGAATAGCCTCTTACCCCACCTCCCAAAAGCCTGAGGAGGCGAGTTCAGTAGCACGGTCCATGGCACTGAATTGTTTGTTTCTGTGAGCTTGGGATTTCTTTGTGCTACAGGCTGGCAGCAGCCTGCAATTCTGAGGGTCAGCTGGAGGAAATGCCTCCGTATGCTGGCATGTCCAGCTCTTAGAGCTCTTCTGTGATGGTTGACAAGTAATGTTTTATTTCTGAGAATGAAATGTGTTCTTTTTTCCCCAGTGGGTTTTACCAATTGTTGTTTCTCACTGCGTGCTTGTCAGGCTTTTTTTTCTCAGAAGAGATAATGAATTTAAGTCTGTTTTCCTGTTCTGTGTACCAGGGCACATGTCTGATGGATCTAATTAAGCTAATACAAAATCTCCAGATTATCAAATATTGTTTCATTAAGGAAATGGTATTTGAAGTCATATTTTTGTTGGCTGAATTGTATTTGAAAACATAGTGGGTATGTGTTGAAGGAAAACACAAGGAAAATTCAGTATGACCAAAACTGTTTCTTGCTGTTCGAAAGCATCTGCTCAGCCTCTGGAAAGGAAAGCGTTGCTAGTCACTGAGGGCAGGATTTCTGTGCTTGTAATATGACATGCTGTCCATAAGCTGTGCTTTCTAGGAGGGAAAAGTGTGTTTTATCAAATCACAAAGTACATAATGTGAGGAAACTTTTGATATCTCATGGTGCTGTCTTACAGACTCTAGTTTTGAAATAGGCTTTTTTTTGCTTAGACATTTAAGTGAATAGTCATAGTAAAGTTAATTTACATTTTGCACTGGCACAGAACAGCTGTGATTCTGTACATCCTTAAGAGAACTTTTCTGCTTTTTGTTAGTTGAAGATTTTTATGTTGAAATGGTAAATTACTTATGATTACCAACATTAGCTGAGAATATAAAGTCTCTATAACATAATGAGTTGTCACTAACAGTACAGTGACTCAAAGTATGGCAATTATTCTGCACTTTAAGGTCTGTCTGGGCTTAGTGATTGGCATTAATAAGATGTATCACTCTAGAACCAATGCTGACAGTGATTCATCTGTAGGAGCAGATGGATAGAACAGGTTTCAATACCTTTAAGTTCTGAGAATTTTCCAGTTAGGATGCTGAACTGTGCATGTGTTGTTTATTCCAGCAGTGACACCAATCTTCACCATGGCAGTGGGAGCTGAACAGCAGCTGGTCATTGTCCTGGTGGTGATAAATGCTCATGTGAAGCTCCTAGGGTTTAATAGCGTGAGAGGGAGACTCACAATCAGATATATTTTATCTCTCTAGTTATAAGCGCAGAAGAACTACTCATGTTCCAACTTTAAATCAATCCTTAGAAAGATCAATAAGATGTATCCACTATAAATTGGTATTCTATGTAATAAATCAGCATTGTTAAAAGTAATAGAAAGAACTGTTTGTAATGCTATGCAGAGTATGTCTGGAAATATAATTTTTGCCAAGATAAATTAAAACATTTCCCCAAGTTTAAAAAAAGTCTGAACTGAGGCTCTTCATATGAGCAATGGAGTAGAACTACATTTGTTTAAAGAATGAATTGTGTAAATGTTCATGCAACAAGAGACAGAGAAGATCCGCAAAGACTTTAAATGTTCTTTCATTTTTTGTCCACAGTGAAACGTTTCCAAGTTAAGATGAAAAAGAATGCTAAAATGAGTAACTGTTCTTATGTGACTTGAAAACCAGTATAGCCAGTGGGATTTGTTGAGGAATTTCAAAGAAAATATGTCTCCATTAATTGATATCTTCATGCAGCTGTACCAAAATATAACTCATTGATTGTTTGTACCCACTTCCAGTTAATTTTTTTTAAAGGAATTTTTAAGTAGTAGTCATATTTCCAAGAAGAGAGAGATTCTAGTCTGAATGATGGATTACAAGGCTGTATTATTTAAGGTATGCATTATCTGATAAATACTCCACCAAAATACAGTATGATTGTTGCCTTTTGCATTCTTGGCTGTGTACAGTAAGTTTAAGAGTATAAAACCATCCATATTGTGTGTACGTGTGCACGTGTGTGCGAGGGAGGTATAAATGATTGCTAATTATCATACATGGTTTCCTTCCTCTGGTTTTATGTGGCACTCCTTTGGCAACAAACTATATCAGGGTGCTTATAATGCATAAAGGTGCAGAGTTTTTAAATGTAGCTCACACCAGACCTTAACTAATTGTCAATCTCTTGATGGTTTTTACCAAACAGCCAGGTTGACCTGTCCTGTATATGCCCTATAATACTGTTTTGTGTTCCTTATGCTTAAAACTTCCAAGTTTGGTCATAAGTTTCCTCATCTGGATACACTTGGAAGTCACATTTATATCATGTGTCAAGCACAATAAGGAACTTTGTGATTTTTTATCAGCTTAGAAGGGCACTGCCAGAAATCTTGCTGCATCTTGCAGGAAGGGTTGTTGTGAAGAGAGCGAGGTTAAAAAAAAATCCAGAGGATTACAGATGTGAAATATTTGAAGGTTATGAAATCAAGCTTAGAAAAGTGGTACCTGGTATCACCATGAATCTGTGTTAGGTTCACATTTAGTGCAGATGAGCTTTTTTTCCATGGCACCTTTGCTTCACTCAGTGCAGAGGACACAGTTTGTGTTCTTGGGTTCTGCACAGGAATAAAACAGAAGGCAATTTTCTGCACAGCTGAACTGAGAAGAGAGTCTGCATCTGAACTTGATCTTGACAGGGCTTGCGTAAGGTGCCGGGGTCTGTGCTTGTTGATTCACCTCCACTCCTCTCCCCCCATTCCCATAAACCAACACGGGAGATGTACACGAGCAGTAGCTGGTGTCACACAGCACACAAACACAGATGTAGTGATGTGAAGAATATTAAACCAGAAAATACTCCACACTGCTGGTGGTAGACAGTCCTGTTCGTGTAAGACGTGACTGTAGGAAAGGGCTGTAAGTCTGAATAGCTTTTCTTCTGAAAATGAAAAGAAGGGCTGTTTTCACTTCCAGCATAATGAGTTAGTACAGGATAATTACCTCTTAGGTTAAATATTTTCAATATAAAGCAAGCAATATGTACCAATATGTCAAATGCCCTATAGAAAAGCCAGAATGGTGCACCAGGCAGCTCAGATTTTATAATAAAATCACAGATGCTCCTATTAAGCTGGAACCTTAATACAGCTGAGGCTTTACTCGTAGTGTTGATTGCCATTTCTTTTCTCAATCACATAGCAGATGGCAGCTTATCTATTGTGAAAGCAAGGCAAGGCAGCTTATAGCTCGTAAAAAAACTCTGTATACAAACACCTCAGTTTCTAGATAAGCACTGCCCAGTCTTGCAGACAAGCAATGTGCAGTGCCCAGTGTTTGTGTCCAGCCCAAAGCCACACGATGTGACCCCCCTTGGTAAAGGAATGAGGCTGTGGTTTCCCTGAATGCATGGAGGGCAGCTGTAGCAGTACCATGTCAAGGAAGATTAAATCGAGGCAAGTCCCAAGGACTGGTTGCACCTCACCTTGCTGTGCTCCGTGTCAGCGTGTGCTTGGAGGTGTTGTGTTCATTTTGGAGAAATTGCGTCCATTTTGTGTGAAAATGAAGCAAAAGCATCTGCTTGAAAGGACAGTGGGGAAACTTAACCACAGTTTCCTCTCTCCACCTCCCATCCTCCCTTCGTGGCCATATATAGTAGCAACTATTGCCACTTAAGCAATGCAAATGTAAGGCTGTGGGCTTATCAGTTTTGAAAAAATAGATGGAAAGACTGGATAGCTATATTTAAAAAAGGGTTTTTAGGAATAAGAATCATTTCTGTTGCTGCACAGGGTGGGGGAGTAAATGACCCCTTCCACTCTGCTGCAAAACACAAATAAAGTATTTAGCCTGACAAAGTCCACCAATGCACTAAAAGAAGCTGCGGTTGCATTTTTAAGGCTTTTGGGGCCATACAGATAGAATAATACAGATGAAAAAATGTAGTTGCATTTTGCACTTTGACTCTTCCTTGAAAGAGTCATGCTCTTGCTGCTGCTCAGCTGTGGCCAGCGCTGCAGGCCCTGCTTTACTGGTGCAGCATTTACCAGTTTTGCTTCCTCGTGTGTGGTGCGGAGGTGGCAGATGAAACTGTGGATGTTGCAATGAGCTGGGCTGTCCCTTCACTTGTTGCAGCCCAGGAGCACGCCTTGTTTGTCCCAGCATTCCTGTTTCCTGGCCCGTCAGAGCAGCAGTGCAGTGCCAGACGTGACACAGTGTTTGTAGCAGTGCCCAGTTGGGAACACCTGTGGCACAGTGGGCAAAGGGCCAGGAGACAGGGAGAAGCCTCCTTGCTATCCCATACCAGTGCTGAATTCCCAAAGGTGCTCCCAGCTCATTGCTGGTACCAATCCACTCCCCTCCAGCTCCTGTGGGGCAGGAATCTGGGATAAGTATTGGACACTTGCAAATTGAGTTTTAATGGAAGTTGTCAGGTTATTTGCATGATTCAGATTTGTGTGTACAACCCCTTTAAGATCCAGTGTTTGTCAAACCCTAAAGATGTGACCTTTTTGTCCTCGGTTAAGGAGTGTTTTTGAGCAAGCTTTTCTTTTTTACTCTCTTTATTTTCCTACAGTCGATTGCTTCAGCGGACATGGATTTGAATCAGCTGGAAGCTTTCCTCACTGCCCAAACCAAAAAACAGGGTGGCATCACATCAGATCAGGCTGCAGTCATTGCAAAATTTTGGAAGAACCACCGGACTCATATCCACGAGAGCCTGATCAATCAGAGCCGCTGGGATAATGTCTTGAAAAACATGAACTGGCGAGTGGACCTGAAGTCACAGTTGAGGCACATTGATCAGATAAACACTCCTGTTGCAATAGTTGAAATGGAACTGGGGAAAAATGGGCAGGTAAGCTTCTTCTTGCAAAATACATAAACCTGATGTAGCTACATACGCCCTGAGGGATATTACCTATTGCTGAATTCACTGCATCCAAATCAAGCCAGCTGATTTGTCACCTCTGGGCCTTTAATGGACTTGAAATTGTGGTCCATCTTTGGATACAAAGAAACATCCTGGGTGGTCTATGCAATTTTTGCTTTTTTTTTATATCTTCATATATCTACTGTCAGCTCTCTTTACATTAAGTTTGAAAAATCAGAGAATGTAGGAATTAAACATTATCTTACAATTCTGCTTGTATTCCATGCACTGCAAAAGTCGATTAGTCTTTTTTTTTTTCAATCCAACACTAAAATTAGTTAAAATATGCAAAGTAGAAGCTGAAAAAGAGTAAAGTTCACAAATAACTTTTTAGAACAAATGAAGGGAAAGACTCCTTTTTATTTTACATAACACCCATTCTTATGTTAGAAGTACATCCTTTTTACCTGTCACATTATGCAATCTAGCCTTATCTGCCTGAAAGATACCCATATGTAGAGCTCTATCAGTGCTGAACACTGCCTTCCTGTTTTAATCTTCATAGTCCATGGGAATGTACAGCTAACAACACAGCTTCCCATCCTCACTTTTACTACCATTTTCTAACAGGAAATGTGTTTCAGTTTGGTATCTTTTCTCTCTGCAATGTTTTAGTAAATTTTTAAACCTCGTTTCTTAGCAGTAGCTGCTGCAAATCGTGCCATGAGCTAATTTGGGCATTTTGATGTTAGTAGTTAACATTTAGCAAGTATCCTTGTGTTTCATAATATTTTAATAGGGAGAGTACCTGAGTTAGGAATACCTCAATCCATCCGTACATGCACACACCTGGAATATACATGTGCACAGGAATGGTTGAATTCCAACTGTGTGCCTAAGCCAAGACCAGGATGAACATACATGTAAACTGGGATCCTACAGAGACAGTAGGTATTGTTGGAGTCATCCTGTTAGTTCACTTTTTTTTGCAGTCAGTGAAAGCTGCTCCTTCCTGAGCCTTCCCCTCATGGATCTCTGCAGTGACCAGTACAATAATGGTGTGTGGCTTTAGGTTTTTTCCTAACCTCCAAGAAGTGGAGTTTTCTGCTCAGGATCTTGAGACTGGAAATGATTATGTTCTATTAGTAGCAAATGGAAAAAGGTTGTTTTGAATAAAAAGGTTACAGGGAGCACATTATAATGAGTACATTGAGTACATTAGTGAGCAAATGGGAGAAATACCTACATTCATTAAAAAATGCATCCTTAACTTGGAATCGCTGCTGTGTTTCATAAGGGGATTATGTAGTTAGTGACTCCTGCTTCAGAACTGTTTTTTCCCCCCAGTAATGGATTTTTACAGTAACATCAGTCAGCAAGTACATTTCTATTTCTTGCACCCTGTGCAGAGAGTCAGGGGATGTGAGCATGGAGGAAGAATACATGTTTCTGAGACACTGTAATGTCTCTTACCAAAAGAGCCCCACAGCAAAATCAAAGTGAATTATTTTAGCAATGCCTCTTCATGCTGCAAAGCTAAATGGTTGTGTGAGTGTGTTTTTGGAACTGCCATCAAACACGACTTTCGCTGCCTTCCCTGAGGACAGCAGTGAGCTGTGGCAAGCCTGACACTTGGTGTGAATTAAACTGGTACTTACTGAAACAACCATGGAGTAATTAGCACTGTCACCACTTGAGTCAGTGTCCATTTATTCTGAGGAGCTCTGGTTTCACACAGCCTTTAGCTTTGGATTAAATACGTTCTCTGCTGTAAATCTTTGAGTTGAGGCACTCTGCATCAGGCTGCATGCTCCTGTGATGGGATGAGTTTTGGGAGCCCCACAGGTGTTTGGGGAGTTCCTGGAAAGATTGGTCACAGAGACTCCTACTGGAGGTTGAACAAGTTGTTGTTGAACACTGGATCCAGCCCACTAACTTGAAGCTGTCGTGTTTTATAGTCTCTATAAATATTTTTACTTTATTGTTAGCACATCTGTTCTAAATATCAAGTTTTGTAGAACATCAAATACACATGTACTGGTACCTTTCTTAGATTTAGCAGAGAACATAGTTTCTAAAAAGTTGTCAGCCATAGATGAGATTTGATGAATAATGAAGCTCTGGCTTTGAAGAAGAAAGCTGGCTGATGATTCAGGAGTAAATTATTCACAACAGACTGTTTTCATTTGGACACATGATAACAGGGGAGTATACAAATGCACTGATATGTAATGAATTGACATGAATATTTCATGGTTCAACAGAAGCAAAGAAATGCTCTGTATGAAAATATACCTTTCCAGAAGTCACTCTGATTCTTCTCAGTGTCTCTGGGTTGGATTTAGATCTCTGCCCAGCAGAAGGCCAGGCTGCTTTGTGGAGCATCTGCTCCTGCTTCAATAAATGACTTTGCTTCCTGCCTGCCTTCTCTGAATTTTAGTCAGTCAGTTCTTTCATGGTGAGAAGACTCTGTGTGTGAGACCTGATGTGGTTGGGAATGGGGAATTGGAAGTGACTGGTTCATAAATGCCACTAGACGGAGTTTACATGAATTTTGTCAATTTTTTTGAGTGTTTTCTGACTGGAGAGAGATATTTCTGGGTTTGAGAATCCATCAGAACTTGCATGCATTAATTCTTGCTGGATTTGCCATTACTGCTAATAGAAAAAAATGAACCCTTTTCCCTAAGTGCTCTTAAAAACACTTCTGATGAGAAACATTTGGATATATCATGCTCCCAACTCTGAAAAATTTTATTCAGGATCTGTAACTTTGAGTTTGAACTCTTCTTCAGTAAAGATTTTACAGCAACATTAAAAGTTTCCTTTATGCTGGTGGTGTAGTCTTTATAGATCCTGGTTCAAGGCAAATGAACATGTAGCCATGAAGTACTCAGCTTTGAAAGCCCATTTTCTTTAACAATATGACTAAAAATAAAATGATAAAGCAGTTGCACTTTAGCCTGCATTTGCCTTCATCTTCTGATATTTAGTGCTCATCACTGCTGGTACATTTTTTCCTTTTGAACAGCCCATCTTTTCTTTGGCACAATGGTTTTATCCTCTTGGGTTTTTTATCTACCTTGCTGGCTTTCTCTTAAAACTTCTGTAGCTACCTGCCCCCTTCTTTATGTCCTTTTTTATCATGTTCTCCCTCTCTGAGCATTTCTGTAAAGCTCTTTTGGCATGAAATTTCAGCCAGACATGAATCTGCCTGGAAGGACAGCGGAGTGAGCTGGAGCATCCTCCTCCTCATGCCCTTCCTGTCCCACTGCACCAGCACTGCTCCACGTGGTGGGCAGCCACTGCTGTGCAGTGTTGGCTTACCTGCACATTTCAGTCACAGATCTATACCTGACCTTGCCATTGATAGAGAATTAATGCATTGGTTTTGTATCGTGGCTTGGCACTAAGATTATATTTAAACTTGTTTTCTGTGCTTTGTCATGTTATTTTCCTCATGGGATGTGCCTCTCCCCTGGGGCTGTGTTCTTCCTGTGGGCTGATTTGCCAATAAGTTTTACTTTATTGCAGCATTATATATTTTGCAGTTTAATATCTGAGACTGATCAGATATTACAGATTAGCTGAGAATTTGTTCTTGGCTTTTTTTGCTTTAACTTATTTACAGCATGGGTATTTCCACATGCATTTCTTTTCAGTGTTTAAGATACCGGTAATCCATGTAATATCGCTTCTGTTGGGGCTTTGTTGGATCTTAAAGCATGTTTTATGATCAAAGAGTATTTTCTGTCCTGGTTTAACATGAAGCTGGGATTCTACTGCAGGAATCTTCCCAGAAAGACCTGAGGTAATCGCATCAGGATTATGGATTAGAGGGTTTTTTCCCAAAACATTGTATATCTCTTCTCTTTCCTTTTCTAAAAGCATCTACCTGACAGAGATGTCATAACAGTTAATGATATACAGTAGGTAAATACCACGATGTAGCAAATACCAAAAGCTACAGACATGGTAAGAAATTAAGATCATTTCTTTCGAAGTTAAGGGCAAACAGCAGCCTTTCATTCCATGTACTTTTTCTGGTCTGAAATCACCAGGGATATGTATCTTCCCAAAAGACAGGTATTTTTCTTTGAAGAATGGGCAAGCATTAGGAATAGAC
Organism: Lycocorax pyrrhopterus obiensis; assembly: GCA_014706295.1. Lineage (NCBI taxonomy): Eukaryota > Metazoa > Chordata > Aves > Passeriformes > Paradisaeidae > Lycocorax > Lycocorax pyrrhopterus. Next base: position 1,950,802 of record JACSVZ010000004.1, read on the forward strand.
TTTTGAGTGAAAGTCTAATATTTGAGACTTATGGCTGGATTTTGATTGTCACTTTAAACTCTCCCCAGTGAGCTAAAATACCTTCTGATGAAAGGACTTGCTAGGTGAAGTGCACCTTTGCCAGTGCAACAACATCCTGGGTGCTGAAAAAGTAGGAACTGTCAGCTGCCAGTTTACCTGCTGTCTGCTGATGGCTGGATCCAGACTCTGGTAATTCAGAGAAAATAATAATAATAATAATAATAATAATAATAATAATGATGTGTGGAAAGAGTTCATAGGCAGTATAGACAATTGTCATGTGCTATACATAGGAGGTAAAATGCTATCAGTATTTTGAAGGTCTGGAGCTTGACATTTCATCAAGTTTTGGTTGCAATGGCTGTAAAGGTTTAATTAATGTTTTGGGAGGGAGTGAAGTAGGTCTCAAAGTCAACTTCTGGGAGATTAAATTTTTTTCTGACTTGTTAATTATGTCTATGCTACACAAATTTAGGCTGAAATTTCTATCATCTGTGCTATAAACAAATTATGTTTATTTATAGCATTCATACATGAACATGCTTTCACAATGTAATAAAAAATTGTTAGAATTTATCTTCTATAAATCTCATTCCCTTGCTGGGAGTACGGACTGAACGCTGCTGAGGATGTGGTGGAGTTTTGTGCATTTTTCCAAGCCAGGCTCTCTTGGCTTTTGTCAGCTCCAGTTATCCCCAGCAATAGCTGTCGCTGCTGCAGAGAGGTCAGAGCAAGAGAACATCAGGAGTAAACTCATGCCATAGGGAGGAAGGATTATGGCTGCGCCTGCTTTTGCCTCGGTGTGACTCCAGGTCAGGCTGCTTCAGGGATATCACTGAAAATAGCCCCAGATAATGGATCTCCAGTCTTCTCTATGTAGGATCTGTTTGAAAAGGCAGATTGCTTTTTGTAGGATATTGGTGTGGGCAGAGCGATGCATGGGGAGATGAAAAGCAGCTCCAGGTACCCAAACCAAAATAAAGCCAGCCTGGCCTGGGAAGAGGAAGGAAAAGCAACCACCAAACCATTATTCCTTTCCAGCCATAATCTGTCTTAATCTTTGTAGCTATTAACATCATCAAAAGTGATGTTCCAGTCAAAAATGGGAAAGCACGGGCATTTAGAATCCAAATTAATCAACTTAACCCAAATGGGCTTAATGTTTTTATGTGATTAAAATGATAGAATCTGGTAAGTAGAAGTCAGTTGGAAAAAAATCACCTTTGTGGCCAAGCCAAATGTAATCATTTGAGCTTTTGTTCACCTTGGAAATTTATGAGCTGGAGGGAACAGTTACATAAGGGCAGTACAGTGCAAAAGCAAATAAAAAATGGAGAGGGCACCAGGTCACTCGGCACAGAGGAAACTGGAACACAGTTGACTGACTTAACTCAGTTATTTACTTAATCCTCTGCATGGTACTCTCTGTAGTCCTTTGCTTCGACAGGTCAATTTTTGTCACCTTCTTCTGAGAGTGAAGAGAAATTTGGGGAACAAGAAGAGAATTTTTTTATTTGTGCCTCTTGGGACATGGAAGTGTAATATGTATGTTAAGGAGATAAGAGCATTAAATGGAGGTATTAAATAACTGTCTGACTCCAACTGTCACTTCTCCACTGGATATATTTGACAGTATTTTTTGCCTCATCTGTTCATCCTATACAAAGCAAGGATATTCTACAGTAAGTAGTGCTAACAGTTTCCATCCTGGTTTATTTGTGCCCTGTATATATGGATGTGCAAGTGCACACATACTCATATATTCCCTGTCTTTACTCTGGAACTGGATTTGCTGAAGTAATTAAATAGAATAATTTAACGGAGATTTAAGTATTTTTGATTGTGGCTGAGCTCAGGGTATTACAGGGGAAATTCTGCATTAATTGAAAGTGAGCTCTATGAAGGCAGCAGTGATGCCCATTTCCTGCCTTTCATGTGCCTAAATTCAGATTCAGTCCTTGACCCTTGAAATTTTTTACCTTCTCAGGACTTGCACATTATGACAGGGGACTTGCCATCTGTTATATATGATCTCAATGAGAACAACAAATATTTTGCAATCTAACATCAATCTGGCATTCACATGCAGCAGTAAAGAGTGGGATAGCTTTGATCAAATGTCCTCCAGAGCATCTCTTGCAGCCTTGAGAAGCAGATTGCAACAAGGCTGGGAGAGGGGCAGCTGGGGTCAACAGACCTGGCTGTGGAAAATTGTCCCAGCAAAAGTGTTTCACCACATACCTTCTCTTGGAGTTGGCTCTACAGGGTCAGAGGCCCTAAATTGCATCTCCCCCATCACCAAAGGCATTGTTCTGTTTGAGGCAGGTTGGCAGAGCAGTTTCTATGTGACACTTGCATTCCTGTTGTATAAATAATGACAGGCAGTCCCACTGTCTGTGCAATTCCCCACCCCCATGGAGTTGGAACTGTGTGGAGAGTGCCTGCAAACATACAGATTAAAGCATTGCATTTGCACAGAATGCCGCGTGCAGACTGGCACCATTTGGCTACGTGGCCTTGCAGCAAAACTCATCTATAATTGAGGTGAGATGTAGTTGAAGGACTGAATATTATAGTCTTCACTAGCTTCTTTTTAACAGAAGCCAAAAGTTTTGCATGATTCTCAAAAAAAAAAAGTCTTAAAAGGGGAAAATTTCTTTGATGGAGAACCTGTATCCAGCAAATCAAAGCCTCTTTGTATCTTGGCTCTGGTGTTGTCCATCTGTGTTCTTCAGAGGACTTGGATATCAGAATTTGCAAGTAATTTGTTCTTAGGAAACTCAGGAAAAAAAGGAGTTGTTATGAACCTAAGTGCCCCCTGCATTGGCTAACAAAGCATCTTGTTTTTACAGGCCTAGCCTGGCCAAATACATTTAAAGTTGTTGTTTTGCCAGTTGGCCAGCCTTGCCCCTCTTGACACTATGCCACCTTGCTGCTGAGAAGTGCTTTGGAGATCCTTTCAGGTTTGTCATGATCTCTTTTGAGATCCCTGAGCATTAGCATTTAGGGCTGTAAGTAAGAACAGGTTCTTAATTTATTTTAATTAGGAAGAGCTACTGCAAGAGAAGGCATCAGAAGATATAAAAGGAGAAATCTGGCACATAACTGGGGAGAAACACTTGTAGAGCATTACGCTCTTTTTGCTGCTTATTCCTTTGGATTCTCTTTATTCTATCTTAAATATGTGTGTGTGTATAGATATTTTTTTTCATAAAAGATGAACCCCAGTTTTTGCTGTGCAAGAATTGATGCAACAGAAGAAACGACACAGTCCACGGTGGCAAAGCAAAATCCCTTCAGCTCATGGCTAGTTCTCAGCGTAATCTTTTGACTGAGCAGATGTTTCCATTCTAGTTTCTGGCAAACTGTGTCTTTCCATCCTTCTAGACCTTCTACTCATCCTAGTTAAAAATGAAAAAAGATAAATATAGTTTTTTTTCCTTTTCTTCTTGTCATTCTGTTTACACAACCTCTGACTGAGTGATTCCACAGGTAGCTGGCTGGACAAAGCTGTCCTTGGGAGTTGGTAACTGAGCATTAATGCTGAGGTGCTGTGAGCTCCCTGCACAGAAATGCAGTTAATCAGCATGTGAAATGCTTGGAATACTAGCACCCTGTTTGGATAAAAGCAGGCTCTCACTCCTGCTGCAGTTGCTCTTGGCTGTTACATACCACTAGCAGTGCTACCTAGGGACTTCTAGAGACCACAGAAAAGTTTTGGGAGAGGCTTGTGCCCCTTCCCTGAAATGAAGAAATAAGTGAAACGAGACTGTAGGAAACAAGGCTTTTTTTTTTTTTTTTTTTTTTTTTTTTTTTTGCAGGTTCACTTACCTCTATATTAAATGGATTTGTCTCCTCCTTAGTACATTGGCTTCGTCTTGTCAAAGCATAGAGTGAAAGAAAGGCAGTCAATAGAACTGCCACAGCAAATCACATGTGGGTCTGAGAGGGTAGTTTTGGTGTCAGGTCTTTTCCTTGCTGCAAGGTGGACTGGAAAAGTTCCTGACCTTTGCTGCTTGTCCTCGGCCTTGTGCTGCCCCAGCAGTGACGTGTTCATGGAGCTGAAAGTGGCTGAGTGAGTCCAAATGAAATCTTTTTGTTCCCTCCCCACCCTTTTATTTTTTTCACCCACATTATTTTTAGTGTGGATCAATTTGTTGGAGGGACAGGTTGAGGGCAAAATTGAGCAAAAGAAATTGAGAACTCTGCCTTGCCTTGAAAAAAATGCTCATTTAAGCATACGTGTTCAAAGAGCCACTGTTTTAAATCCTAGCTAGTGATCTCTTGAACAGAAATGAAGCAGCTCTCCTTGAATGCTGAGGATAACTTCTCTGAAGTGCCAATTTTTCTTCCAAGAATGAAGGAGGAATAGAAAATGAGAGACACGGCTGTTGGATGAGATTTGTATTGTAGAGTTCATCTGGAGAAGGGTGGAAAAGGTATCTGATATGGGAATGATCTAAAAGGGTATCTGGAGGTGGGAATCTGTGCAGGTTGCAAGAACAGGGGAATCTTGGTACTTTAACAGCATTGTTATTCTTTGTTTCTAGAAAGTTTCTCAGCTCTGTGGATTTGTGACAGCCCTTAATGAGAAACATGATTGAAATACTGGTCCTATTCCATGTCTGGTTATTTTGTCTAATGTTAGCGGGAAATATGGTGAGCTGAGCCACAGATTGGCTGAGTTGCCTGAAGTGATTCTCTAAGTCTGGGAACAGCAACAGAGTCCTGACTTACTCACAGCTTTAACAAATAAACTCATTTATTGTTCAAGTTTTTTTTCATTCAGTGGTTACAAGAAGTTGGTTGCTGTTGACAGTTTCGTCCTCAAAATAGCTTTCTCTGTTTCCTTGCATGCATCTGTTCAATTTTTTTTTTCTTTTTGCTTGTTTTGAAAATACTTTCTGAGGCAGTGTGGTGAAGCATAAGTTTCCCTGCTTTCCTCTGAAAGGAGATGGTTGGGAGGAGATCAGTGGCAAGTGCTTTTGGTTAAGACATCATTGTCCTATGTACTACTTGAGGAAATGACTACTTTGAACATAATTCCAGGAGTAAATCCTCTTCATTTAGAAAGAGATTTTAACTTACAAAAGATACAAGACAATCCTTTGATTAAGAAACCTCTGGCAGCTGTAATTTTGCATAGACCTTGACACAAGGGGGTTTTTTTCTATCCTCCTTTCAAATTATTGGTTGCAAAACTCCACAGAGATAATCAGACATGCAAATCTTCAATATATTTTTAGTTCAACTCACTGATGTATATTCATTAATATGTTAATATGACAAGGAAAGCATAATTTAAATTGCATATGCTTAATTTGGTTAATAAATGCTTGAAATACAGTCCCAATTTTAGAAGTAGCCATACTTGATGCCAATTTGTCAGGGTTTTTTTCCCCTTTAAATCACAAGGAGAGTATAAAACCTCTTGTTTTATGCATAGAAATATCTTTGTAGTGCTTTTTACCTTGGCCCTGCACAACCAAAGGACCTCTGTGCTGGGAATCAGTGCTCCTTGTATGCATTGTCACATTCCTAATGATTGAATTGTGATAAATTGCGTCAGTGGGGACCTAGTGAAGATTGTGGTGTTGTGATTTGAGTTCCCAGACTGCGTTAGGTGGGGCTAGATAGGCAGATAGAAGATGAAAAGAGCAAAGTTTCCTCGTGTTCAAATATGGCCAAGCTCCACCAATGCAAATCAGGGATGTGCTTGCCCTGTATTTAATTTGCAGTGGCCTAACTAAATGAGATACAAATTACTGCTGGAATTAGAATTAGACAACTTCTGAATCTTGGTTGAACATGCAAAGCTGCTGTAATATCCAGATTTTTTTTAAACCCCTGAAGTGATATTTGAATGTTTACAGGCAATAAACTTTTCAGTCAATTGATTCAATTTCGGTTGAATCGCCCTTAAAAGTGAAGCTGTGCTTTAAGGACTATTAAAAAATTTCATTCCATTTAACCTGTAAATACGCCACAGGACTTGAGAAAATGAGTTTGTTAATTGCTTTTTTTTTTGAAGACTTGAGCCTGGAAGGCAGCATCTTAAAAGGACTCAGCATTGAGGAGAATCTCTAACGTACCCAGTTAGAGCCAGTTACACTGGCCTGGCTTCCTTGGTCTGAAGTAATGAGGTGTGACAGATCGTGAGTGCAGTGCATCATGGTCAGAACCAATAAGCCCTTTCAGAAAATTGCATTTCTGCTCTAAGCAGTCATTTGGAGTTATCTGCAGCTAATTGTAAACTGCCTGCTTTTATGGAAATGGAACGCTCGTGTTTCTCAGTAAGTATCACCGTGATGCTCCAAGACAGCTATGAAGTGCAACTGTCTGGGAGAAAGCTCAAGTCTGATCAAATTTAATTAGACTGGAACCTGTTCCTGCCTACAAATATCTTGATTATATGAGGAGAACAAACACAGCACTTGACAGAATTGGCTTTTGTGATAGCTGCTGCTGTGAGAACGTGAAAAAGAGGTGTTGATTCACATGCTCCTTCTCACTGAAGATTGAGCTGAACAATGAGCCATGTCTGTGTCCAGCTGGTCACCCAGAGCTCAACAGAAAGGACATGGAGAAACCCAGGCTGCTTGAGGGAAAGATAAATCTGTCTGTCTTGGACTATTCCCTCAAAGGATCTGTTTGTATGGACTCCAAAGGAAACCAAGCATTACTAGGTCAACTCTAGGAGCCTAAGGTTTGGTGAGATAGATTCCACCCTCTGTCTGAACTGCCTAGTGATTGATGTAGCTTGACAACTCCTCTCAAATGAATGGTATGGATAAAACCTCGTCACTTTGTTCAGCTCAGGGCAATGGAGGCGAACTGCCTCAGCCTTCATTTTTTAGGAAGCAAAAGCAGAAGAGAAATGCAGCACCTGCCCTTACACTATGGGGAGTGTAGTTGAGTGAATGTCATTAAACTGTCAGCCAAAGAAGTGCAGGCTGCTGGGTGAGAGACCTGTATTTGCATTAAATCAAAACTCTTGGGGTAAAAATTAATGCAAGTTATAAACGAAATTATAAGGAAAACTTCTTTAAATGTGAGTTTCTTTTTTAAAGTTATATTAAACAAGCACTGAGTTTACAGAGCAGAAGTACTTAGAGGTTTAAGCACACCGAGTGCTTTGCATGACAATTAACAGCATGGATAAGCTGTGATCCAGGAGCACTGAGATACCGTCGTGGTCTGGATATGAGGTGTGACTGATCCACTTTGTTTCCTAACCCTTTCCTCTGCAAGCACACCAAGTCAGGTTGGGTGGATGCTAAGGGAGAAGAAAGGCAATACCTGCAGCTGAGAGTGAGGATTTGAAAGATGATGGACAAATGGATCGGTTTCAAGGGCTTGAAGCTGCTCTCTGGGGAAAGAGGCAGTGAAGAAAAGAAGACGGTTGTTTTTCCAGGCACAGAGCTTGGAGATCAAAAGAACTCGCTCACCTCTGAAGGGGACTGTTCTCCAGAGCTGCTGGAGGAGAACTTCGTTTGAGGGACTTGGGTGTTAGATGGTGCTGTCACATCCCAGTGGCCTTTGGGTTGTCTGGGGGATGTTGGCTTGCCATAATCCTCGTGCAGAAGCTACGTGGTAAGAAAACTGTGTTCAACAAATCTTTGTGTTTTATCCTACACCATCGACTTTTGCTCTGAGCAGGCAGTACTTTGTTTCAAAGAGCATTGGACGTTGCTATTCTCTGGCATTGCTTTTTGGAAGAAAAAAGGTTTTTGGAAGGGGCTGTCAGAAGTGGGATGCTGTGCTTCAAGCCTGCTTGTTCCTTCTGCCCCTTTTGGTGTGTTTGCATGACAACGTGTAGAGCTCTTGACAAACTCTTCTGGCTCCCAGGAGAGATTTCAGCTCCTGCCTTTCCCTCAGGGCAGCACGCAGAGCTCCTGGCCAGGGGCCTGAGGGTGACAAGTGCTTTTACGTGCGAACAGGGGGTATGAGATTTGCTGTCAGCCAGGAACTTGCTTCAAATGCTTGTTGTGCTCCGGGTCAGCCTGGCTCCTGATGTCCCATCCTAGGAAGTGACAGCAGTGTCCAACAACCCTGTGTCCTCTCAGAGGGCAGGGCTTTCTCCTGCATCCAGGGAGTTGTCACCAGGCCTCTCCCTTTGCTGTCTCACCGCCTTCCCTGTTTGGCACCATTCCCCGCCTGAGCGCGGCTCCTCCGCGCCCTCCTTTCTTCTGTGCCCTTCGCTTGGCTCTGGTTGTGTGTTTGTTTTCTCTCCCACACTGACTCTGTTTCATTCACTGCCCAGAATAATAAGAGGTTTGTTGAAAGGGTGCTGCTAAGTAATTTGTCTTCTTCATTCATTCTCTCATTGTTTAATGTTTGTTTTCACTGTGCTTTGAATACAAAATTATTAATCTCATCATAGTTTATTTCGATAGTATTTACTATTGTGGAGGCTCCTATACAGCCCCTCTTACTGCCATAAAAATCTCATAAATGAATACTTGTAATCAGTTATGATGGTATTTTAATTCCCATTTCAAGGATACAATCTGAAGGCAGAAACATAAACACATGGATTTCCACGAATTCTGGTGGCCAGTGTGAAAAACCCTCAACCCAAGTTCCCAGAGTGCAGAGCCTTTGTGGTATTGCCAGGGTACATCTCTGACAGTGCAGCCACAGCAGTGATGGACGTCAGTCCTGCAAACCAGACCCCAGGTGCCTCAGACTAAGCCTGGAGAAAACAAGGAGCACACAGTGAGTTATCACCTGGACAAATGTTGGCTTGGGCCTCCTGTGTGCACAGAACATTTACCTGTGGGCAAAGAAGTTTAATTATTGGTTCCATGCATTGTCATGGCAGAACACTCATTATATCCATAAGCCACTGGAGAAAATATTAGTGGGATTTTTTTTTCAGCCAAAGAAAATCTGAGATGGAGGTATATTGGAGCAGATTATTAATACCTCCCCATCCGAAATCTGGGAAACGGCTTTTAGTACTTCTCTTTCCTTTCCCTGTTGTTAGAACCTACGTCAAATGCTGCCTTTTATCTGAAGTGGTTTCCCCAGAGACTCGTGCTCCATGCCAGTTCCAGGTATTATCCAGACTCTGTCCTTCTCTGAGCATCTTGCTTTTTCCAAATTTTCGAGTGTGAAACAATAGCATTTTGTACCTAGTGGAATGTAGTCATTTGGTTATATTGCATGCACTCTAATATAAATTGATTCTTGGGCTTTGCTAAAGGAGTAAGCAATCATGCAATAGGCTGGGGTCCAGCAGGTCCTGAGCTGTAGGTCAGTCACCTCTCGGCAGCAGCGCTGCCTGCCTTGCTGTGTGTGAGGCCCCATTTCTCTCTTCTCTTTCTCTGCTGGTTCTGCTTTGGTTTCTTCTCCCTCTCCTCTTTTCCCTTCTACCTTTCTTCGCTGGTTCTGCTTTCATTTCTTCTGCCTCTCCTCTTTTCCCTCCTACCTTTCTTCGCTGGTTCTGCTTTCATTTCTTCTGCCTCTCCTCTTTTCCCTCCTACCTTTCTTCGCTGGTTCTGCTTTCATTTCTTCTGCCTCTCCTCTTTTCCCTCCTACCTTTCTTTGCTGGTTCTGCTTTCATTTCTTCTGCCTCTCCTCTTTTCTCTCCTACCTTTCTCTGCTGGTTCTGCTTTCATTTCTTCTGCCTCTCCTCTTTTCTCTCCTACCTTTCTCTGCTGGTTCTGCTTTCATTTCTTCTGCCTCTTCTCTTTTCTCTCCTACCTTTCTCTGCTGGTTCTGCTTTCATTTCTTCTGCCTCTCCTCTTTTCCCTCCTGCCTTTTTTTGCTGGTTCTACTTTCATTTCTTCTGCCTCTTCTCTTTTCTCTCCTACCTTTCTTCGCTGGTTCTGCTTTCATTTCTTCTGCCTGTCCTCTTTTCCCTTCTGCCTCTCAGGCTGCTGTTCTGCCTCTTTCCTCCATCAATTTTTTCCCTTGGCTTCCTCCTTGCTCCCAAACTTGGTTCCTTGTTCTGTATCAGCAGAGCTACTGGGTTTTTTTTCCTTTATTGGAGTTGTGTGGCACAGCAAAGGACTGCAAAGTGCCCCAGTTAAAGCTGCCCATGAGCACACGAAGGTACAGAGACTGTCCTGGGGAAGGTTTAGGTTTGCAGGGTGTCTCCCTGAGCTGTTGCTTTACATTACCCTACTGAGACCCAGTGTTGTGTTATGGAAACAGTGTGTGGTTCTTGCTCTGTGCCACAGCTTATCTTTCTGGGAAGCTTTAAATAGATTGTGTTCTTATGGTTGTGTGTGGTTTGGTGTTTGGTTTGCCCTTTTTTTTAAAGCAGTGTATGAAGTCTTCACTTGAAATTTTGCATGAAATTTCCTTGTCTGAAATTCTGTGGATTTAGTGAACAGAGCTTTAAAAACAAAGATGGAATATAGAAGAATTACTTGGCACCTGCATCTTCTAATATATTTGAAGTGATGAGCTTTATGTGGTACATTTGTGTAGCTAAGCTGTAGAATTTTGTTCATAGTGATGATTACGCTGAGAATCAGCTTTGCTAGCTGAGGTACACCCGAACACAAACGAGGCTTATTACCCTGGAGACTTGATTAGAAGTGGGCAGAGGGCAGCTTGAAAGTAAGCAGCATATTTGCATTTCAAGTGAGCTGTAGTTGCGGTGAAGACACGCAAACCACTGTTAGAATTGCCCGTCAGTCCGCAGCAGTGTAACCACACACTGATGACAGGACACGTGGCTGCGGGGTGCAGGAGGACACTGCCCCTTCTTTCTGATGGTTCTGTCCCCTTTGGAGCACTGAATCATGTGGCAATGCCAGCTTCAAACAGGATGCTGTCAAGGGGTTTAGTGGATTTACAGAGAGAATCGATTGTGCAACGCGCTGGATGAAGTCTTCAGATGCCTCATTGAATATCAGCAAACCAAAGGGTCATTATCTCTTCCCCTCTCCCCCCCTCACCTCATCTGTCATCTGTTTGTAGCCTGCACTAATCTGCCTGTTTAGACCTTCATTGTGAGCTGGCCGTACTTGAAACTAGATTTTGAGAACCAAATAGGAACAAACGGGTCTGTTGCACATGGAAATAAGTATTTTTTTCTTTTCCTCTCCTCAGTGTTAAACACGCTTCACAGTATGAGCATTGTTAATGCAAATGCCAGCATCTTTTTGACACTCAATGGTATTTTTGATAAAGGCAAGGGCTGGGTCACCAAAGTGGATGGAATGTGACTTTTTGTGCTGAAAACGAGAACATGGAGATCTCTTAGACTTGAAATTATGAAGGTGTGTTTTGTCCATGGTTTCACTCCTCTGTACAAGCAAACCTTTATCTCTCAGGCTTGTGTTTAGTCTTTAGACTTGGCTGGTACTAATTAGAGACAAATCAGGTGAAAAACAATGAGTCAGATGTTGAGGAAAAGACATGGGGTTTTTTTCTGTTTGAAGCAAAGTGCTTTACATGTGCAGTCTGTATTTCTGATTAAGCAGGAGGAGATTTTCATGTCCTGCCAGGGTATTTTTGAGTATTAAAGTAATAGCATAAGAACCTAAACAGAAAAAATGTGTTTTATGATCATGGCTATGCTACATCACTAAAGAAGTTGCTTTCATGGCACTGTAAGTTCTGTGCTGTGCTCATGGGCTGAAAAACTCCCACTTTACAATCTAGTGGCGCATTTTCATGCCCCTGGTAAATTCTCAGTGTATTGGTTTCATGTGCAGCCTTCCATTTGCACAAACAGCTGGATAAATCAAGCTCTTCTGGCTTTTTTCTGCTCTTCACTTTGTCTCCTCTTCCTTCTTATCTCTGAAATTTCCCCGTTGGAGTCACTGCAATGTGTGAAGTACTCGTGTAGCTCACCGCCTTGCAAACATACAAGCCTGTGGACTATTTTTGGAAACTTGTGTTCAAACTCACAAGGCTGCACCCCTGCCAACTTGCTGTGTGTGGGTGTGCCAGGAGCAAATTATCAATTACTGACAAGGAGAGAAATCTCCAGGGTGGAGGCGGCCCTGGAGATACCCAGAGAGTGTTTCTTCTGAGGTTCCTGCAAGGATAGAAATCTGGTTATTTCAGTGGGTTACAGTGCATGGGGTGACATCAGGCTGGCAACCTGTCACCAGTGGGATTTCACTTAGGCCCAGCGCTCCTCAGCATCTCCATAAACACCTTGGACACAGGTCTTGAAGGGATACTAAGGAAGTTTGTTGATGGAACTAAATTGGGAGGATCTGTTGACTTCTTCCTGAGGTGCTGTCTGGAATTTTTAGGAGGAATTTCTTCACAGAAGAGGTGATTAAGCATTGGAATGGGCTGCCCAGGGAGGTGGTGGAGTCACCATCCCTGGAGGTGTTTAAGGAAAGACTGGAGGTGACACTCAGTGCCATGGCCTGACTGACACCGTGGTGTTGGATCACGGGTTGGACTCGATGATCCCAGAGGTCTTTCCCAACCTAATTCATTCTGTGATTCTATGGGTTAATCCCATATGTCATGCTTATGAAGGATGGGCCCAATCCTAACCTTACAAAGACACTTTTTTTGTACTGTATTTGTGTATCTTCAAAGATTTTGCTTCTCCTCTAGCATTTAACTTCTAATAATTCCTGTATTAAAGAAGTGTTTTAAGGAGAAGAGAGGGAGTACATGCTGCTTTTAAAGCTCTGAATTGCTTATTAGTGTAAGATGCATCACCGTGGAGTTTTTTCATCCCCCAGGGACTCAACACAATCATCATCGTCATCACATCTTTTCTTTGTGCACTTGCCTCCCCTTTCTTTTTCCCCCCAAGGAAATCAGAATCTAAAAGGGAGCCTTGGAGCTTGTCTTGTTTGAAAAACCTCCAGATTTCTGGCTTGCTGTCACTGTCATCATTGAACAGCATTGCAGTCAGGTACCATGGTGATCTTAAACACTGTCACACTGCCTGCATGTACTTGTCAGATCATTTTTGTAAGGTTTTTTTTTATTGCTTTGATTCCAAGATGCTGAAACAAGAGGCATATCTAATCCCCACTGCAATGTCAGTGCTATTTACCTGAGAAGAAACTAATTTTTAATGATTTGCATAGTACTTATCAGCACCTTATACTGCTGTAGCTGCACGAGAACAGCTTCTGACATGGGAACCTGCCTGTGTAAAAGTGCTGATCACCGAAAGGCAAATGGAGCTCTGCTTCTGGACGTGAGTTTCAAATGAACACTGGTAAGGAGCTCTCTGAAAGTAGAAATAGAAAACAATGTTCTCCTAACTTCCCTGGCTTTTTTCAGGAAGCAATTCATAGCAGTCTCGTTCTGGGCTTGAAACAATTTTCTAGAACACAGAAAATGCGTTGCACACAGACCTCAAGGCCATGGCCACAGATGGAAGAGCAGAACTAACTCAGAATTGGGTTTAGACATCCCTTGTGGCACCAGGGCTGTGTAATTTCCCTTCCCTGTGATTCCAGAACATGGCAAAGCTTCCTGTGATTCCAGAACCAGACTGGAGTCCAAGATACAACATTATCCTTCTCCTTAGGGTTATGAGGGTGGTTGGTACCATGATCTAGCTGATATTATCCTGTGAGGGATGGTGCTGGCGAGGGTTTGTCCTGTCTCTAACCCAGTGAGGCTGGAACTCCTTCCTAACCTGAAGCATACTTTGTTTTCAACAATCAAAATAGCTTTCTCTTGAGGGGCTGTGAAGTGTGAGAAAGGCAACAAACAAGTTAATGGCAACTTAAACTGTAAGCATACCATAATTTTTTCTTTTTTTCTCCTAATTCTTGGGTCATGTAAGGGCCAAGTGGCCAGAAGCACTAGAAACTAACTTACTGGGAAGCTGGGGCAGGGGCTGGAAGTAAATCTTTGAGTGGGAGAGCTTTCTTCTGGAAGAACTTTTACAAATATAAACACTGAAACACAGAAAATCTGGTTCTGTTACATCTAAATAACTTGTGTTGGCTTGACAAAGGCTAATTTTCAGCCTCTAAAAAGGAGACTTTTACTGATTTTTGATTTGTTATTAATCTCAGGATCTGAGATTCAAAATAGTTTATTTTTTTCCTCCTACTTCCAAAAGAAGGCCACAGACTCTACCCTGCAACACCTACCTGAGGTCAAGCTTCCTGGGCAAATCCCTGGAGTTTTGTGTTCCTTCAGCTAAAGCTCTGTCTCTAAGGCTGGCCTTGTTTTTTGTAGAAGAGTCCAGAGAGCAAGATAAGGCTCGAGGTGATGAATTACTGTTGTACTAATGGCTTGTGTTTCACCGAGGATGTAGCTGAAATGGGGCAGCATCGCTGCCTCAAAGAGGTGTTGTCACAGCAGGGATTCTGAAAATACTGCAGGGGTTTATTTACTTCCACGAGGACTTGAATTCCAGCTTTTCTATGTGATGCTCATCTTCCCTAGCGTAGCCTCCATACACTGGGCTGCCTGTTTTCCTGCTACGCGGGGGCTTGGGATGATGTCAGAAAATGTGAATTACGGTGACGGCAGTGGAATTACTCAGGGTTTAGTTTGTTCCCCCTCCCGCCAGCAGCTGAAGGAGAGGATTTGTTTTCCAAGTACAGTGCCAGAACATCAGTGAGATTTCAGACAGATGCTGTTCTCCTGAGACATGGCAGTGCTTCGTTCTTTTTCAGCTTGGCTGTACCCGGAGAGTCTTAATCTGCAAGCAGGGTGTTTTTTCCCCTCTGTGCTATGGATTCTGATGCACACCTTTGGGCTATTCCTTCGAGTTTGTTGATAGTGGGAACAGTCTCATGGAGCTTGTATCCTAGGTGCCAGAGGTAGCCTTGGAAAAGATCTTCTCCCTAGGGGGAGACAAAATTAATGTGACCTGATGGGCAGTCGGAAGGAAAACAGCAAAGAAAACAGCAACAAAACAAAAAATTCAAACGGCTGCCTCCAAGAAGTACCAGGTGACATCTGGGAGGGTTTGTTCCCCACCTAATATTTGGCAGTCAGGATTGCTGATGAATGGTGTGTGTTGAGTCCTGTCTCTGTAGGTTCCTTGTGTGGTCAGTGGAGGGAGAGGCTTCTCCAGGGAGTGGCTCCGGGTCGATTCGGAGGGCAGATTTAGCCTGACAAAGACTACCTTAAGCACTGCAGCTAACGGGACTTGGGGTGAATACTCCTCAGTGTGGTTTATGGCACAAATATTTGGAAAAGCCTGTCAGTTGCTCGGCCAGCACCTCGAAGAGCCACCTTCCAAGTTCAACTGGTGCAGCAAAGAGAAGGTTTTTTGTGATACCAAAACGTGTTTGCTGTCCATCCTCGGTGAAGACAACTGTTCATCATCTTTTCCCTGCCCCTTGATCCCTCCAAAACCACACACACTGATGCTTTGAGTGGCTGCATTTTCCTGCCTCCTTTGGGAGGTCACACTTTTTAATCCTTTTGTTGCCAGTGGTAAGAAGGGGTGAAAAGAAAGGGTGTGCTGTGAAAGGGATTTTTAGCGAGGTATTTGTCTCCCGTGAACTCGGTGACATTGTAATAGCTGTGCCTGTAACATTATCCCTAAGTAAAGGCTGAGAATTTGCTGATTGTTCCCCTCCAGAGCTGGAGGGATGTCCTGTTCCCTCCTGTGTCTTTTACACTTTGACTTCTCAGTTTTTAAAACAAGAAGGAAATTCAAGGTGAGTGCAATTTTTTGGTGAGGGTTGCACATTTATAAAAGTTGTAATACAAATAATAGAAAAATACTTTCATGTCGATTAAAAAAGAGGGAATTTGTGCCTCTAATGCTCTAAATGAAACAAAATCTTCATCCACCAACTGATCATCTGTTACCCACAGAAATATTTCTGTGTGGCTCTGAGTAGGTTTCTAAACTTGCAACCAAAGATGTGAACACTTCTGCAAAAGCAATTAAACCTCTTAAATTCTGCTTTCCTTTCTCTTTCTTTCTTTCCCCTGAGACTGTTTTGCCTTTATTAATCCTAGGCAAGTGTATCTTTACATCTTAAAAATATGGAATAATTTAAATTTAGTATCATATCAATATTTTTGCAGTGAATACCAGTTACAGTATGAAAGATTTATCATAGGGTTAATAAAATTACTTAGACATTCTATATTACTAAACTGTAGGAAACCGTTATGTATCCAATTGCCAACTGTGTGGTGTTTGGAGCACGAGGGGCTGGATTTGACAGCATGGCTGTGAAGACAGACAGAATTAAATCCAGGTTGTTTTATCTTTTCATTGGAAGGTGTCAGTGTGTTCTAAAAAAACACCTTTTATTCGACGTTGAAGCATCACCTACAGTGGCAACATGAATTTCTTTCCGTCTGAGCAGGAAGCAGCCAGCACTATCTATGGAGCTTTTTCACCAGGGATAAATCCACAGGAATGCCTGCTGACCTCTCTATCTTGAACTTCTAGCTTAACTTAGCCTGCTTTCCCTGTTTATCCTGTGCACTCCTTGGGTGAGGGAGTTTCATGCCAGGGAGCAGCCCTGCTGATACTCAGAATTCAGAAACTTCCTGAAAAAAATGTACAAATAAATACATAGGTCAAAAAGAGGGAAATTCTAGTCAAGGTTTTATTGGTAATTCTTTTTAATCTTATCACTTTACAGGAATATGTTTTGTACTTGTAAACCAGCGAAAGAGTTGTGTGCCTTTGCTTCTTAGGAAATTTGTAAATATTTATCTTTGAAATTACGTATCAGATAATTCATGGCTAAGGGAAAACCTCTGTATTTCATTGTGTGGCTTTCTGTGGAAGGAGCTGTCTGGCCAAATCCTGTAGTGCAGCTGATACCAACTTTAAAAGACTTCCCAAATCCTCACATTTTGATGTTATCAGCTGTCTGTGTTATCATAATGTTGCATGTATTGACATAGACAAAAAAAAAGAGCAATGAATGAAATGAAAGAAGGCGTTGAAGTGCTGGGCTGTAGCTGTTGGGTGCAGCCTGGTGAGGATGAGCAAAGTGTTTGGCTTTGGAACAGGAGAGCTCAGCCCACAGCCGCCTGATTTTAAAGTTATGGGTTTGTTTCTGTTCTCCCCAGCATGCGGAAAACCTTGTTTTTGTAGTGTTTCTGGAGAACAAGGCTAAATTCTTTCAGGACAAGTTCATTGTATCTGACCTGGAAAGAAAAAAAATAAAGTCTTTTGTGCTTCTCTCTAATGTGTATTTGAAATGAAAATGAAAGAAAAACAGTAAACAATGATGGAGACAGGGCTATTTCTGGCGTGATACTCTGCCTTCTGTCCCCTGTGCACACTCTGTAATTTATCATAGCATTTGTGCCTGCGTGAGGTGAGTCCCACACCAGGCTTAAACCATTTATGAATCACCTCTGCAAAGTGGCGTTCTGCAGAGGTGTGTGGCGTGGTGCTTGTGTGCAGGGAGGAGAAGCCCTTCTGCTTCGTATTGTGGCAGCTGAGGGTCAGAGGAGTCTCTCCTTGTTCTAGCAGGGGAGGAGATGTTTCCCTACAAAATTCAGCTTCTTTCATGTTGGTTTGCTCAGTGCCTGGTGAAATGAGTTGTGGGGGAGACATCTCACAAAGAGGAAGCCACACAGCATCTCCTTAATTATCAGTGTTTAAATTTAGCACCTTGAGGCTTTTCTCCATGAAAAACATGGCTAAAGCTTAGCTTGCCTTATGCTTTATTTCTTCAGATCGCTGTTTGGCATGTTCATGTGGGAAGGATCAAGTCTTCTGTTGTTTTCTGGGCACTGAATTGCAGTCCTTGTTGCAGTGCCTGATTGTAAAGTCACATCTCCCAAGAAAGGCGTTTTTGTCTGGTGAAGTGCTGGTGGCCAAGTCCTGGCAAGCAGCGCTGTCTTCCCAGCTGGGCAGCACTTGGCTTCTTATGGCTTTGCTGCTGGGCTGTGATGGGATCTGATGGAGGACGTTAACTATCAAGATGCTGATGCCTGACTGTTTACAAATGGGTCCTTGAGGAGGGTTTTGGGGCAGGGTGTTTTCCCAGGGAGAGGGCGTGTTTTCCCAAGGCGTTGCGCTCCATCCTGTTGCACCAGAGCTCTGGCAGCTGTTGTGGTAGCCACCCATGACACATCCCTATGCCAGAAGGCCCTGTGGTTCCTCAACCACAGTGTACCCAGGTCAGCTGAAAAGATTTAGGGACGCTTTGTGACCTGCAGCCGTGCTCAGAGGATGAACCCAGTCCCTCATCCCATCAGGGCTCCAGGCACGTTCGCTGCGTTCACCGCTGAGGGTGGAAGGTTTACATCAGCTGCTGTGGAAATAAACGTAATTAGTTTGGACTTTGTTTTTTAGACAATACACATCAACTGTGTGGCGAGGCTTTTATTGGCAATTACATGTTTGCTTTTCCCTCATAAAGTTCCTTATGCACCAACAGTCCTTTGATTTAAGAGATTTTTTTGTGGAGGCACATATTGCTATCTCCTCAAGTTACCTCTGTGGGATATCCATCACCTATCCCTGAGCTGCTAAGCTTCATTTTCTAAGAGGGAATTTTAATGAATTTGAGTTTTACTCTAAAGGAAAGTGCGTATTTCTAAGAATACTGTTTGTTACTTTAATGATAAACCTTATAAAATACAAAAATATGTAATTATTACTGATACTCAGGAAGTCTGGAATTCATTGCATATTTAGAAAAATACTCTGATATTTCATGCTTAGTTGATGGCTAAGCTTTGCTTCAGAAATAATTGGTAATTCTTCAAATAACACTTATTCTTCGAATTAGCTAAGAGTGGGTACTCTTTGTCCTAAAGGAGGGAGAAACTGGTAGTGTTCAATATTTATCCAGCTGTCTTCCCACTCCTCCCATGAGTACTTAAGCCATATGTAAATAACCACTTACACTCCATTTTACATTGTTTTAATTAAAACCATCTCTGCTTCCTCTGTAACTTCTCCTAGAAAAACCACCTATAACAAAAGTTTCTGTGACATGTTTGGCATGAATAAACCATCAAGTTTTACTAACTTTTTAAACCTTTTTATTTAACTTTTAAAAACACTTGAGAGAAAACCAGATTGTTCAAGAAAGGATGGTTTAAGGAAAAGCCTCGTTGAATGTCATGGTCTTTTCCTACGTTCACTTTGTATTTTTCATAGTAATCTGTTACTTAAAATATCTTCAGGTTCGGGGTTGTTCTGGAGTTTATTTGGAATGCCTAATGACAAACTTCAGAGGGAGTATTTGTAATCCTGTGCCTTGAGGAGAGTGTCAACAACTGATAATCCAGGACCAGGAGTTCAGGTTGAACTTGTAGAGTTGCTGACTGTAATATATCCTGCACTTTCACATACTTGAAGAGCTGAATAACCATTTTCTGGCTTTCTTTCCCAATACTGTACAGCTGAGGCTGCTGCACTCCTCTGCACTGGAGCTCTGTCAGAAGCCTGTAGGTTTGGTAGTTCTGAGGAAAATAGAGGATAAAACCACTGATTTTGTTTCTGATTCCTTTGGCATGCATAACGTTCAGAGGATGAGGAGGGAATGATGCCTTTTGAACTGGATCATTTGTTTTGGTCTTAAGGGCAAGCTATTTTTAGAGCTTTATCTGTGGTGTGAGTTAACTGAGGTGTTTTGAAGTTCAGTCCAACAGGAACAGGGATTGTTTTACCAGCAAACGTGAACAGCTTTGTTTTGTAAGTTGAAATCAGTGTTTAGTTACTGTGTCCCCGTTTTTCTGTGGATCACAGTTGTGGGAAGATTCAGGACAGAGATAGCGAGCGAGGCTGCTGAAACAAATGCACCCAGGGAGCAAAACTGAAAGGGCTTTGGAGATGCGTTTTGCTTTTTTTTTTCACATGGATTGCCCAAAATAACTTTGCTTTTCGTGTTACAGAATGTGGTGGATTGTTTTACATAATTTGCTGATGAGCTCATCAGTGTTCAGCAGCATAAACAAATAAACCCACCCCAGATGCAACATCAGCCTCAATTAAACCTTTCATTAGCAGATTCCATAGACCTCCATTTCCTACATCTTTGGGACAAACTTCTTAACAGGTATCAATAACAAAGTTATAAAAGGCAAATGCTGAAGCTTTCTGGTGATCCTAAGCTAATTTCTTACGTGCAGAGGGATGAAGTCCTTGGCTGGGGCCAGGAGGGGCCAGTGAGCTGCAGCCCAAGTGCTCTCCTCAAACGAAACCAGGAGCTTCTCTTCTCTGTCACCGTGAAGTTCTTAACTCATCCACTGAGATTCCCAGAAAATACTTTATGGATAAATTTACTACCAACTTTTTGAAAGCTAGCACACTGAGTGCTGTATTGATTAGGATACTGAATGCTTTACTCTGTCAGTCTTTAACCCATTAGATTTTCCAAGAGGTGCAAGTAAAGGCTTAAGAAAAACAAGTATTTATTGCTAATGAAACCTTCAAATGGGAGTAACGTTCGGCTGAGCAAGGCACTTTGACATCAGCATAGGGCATTGTGCTCACCCTTGTTCTTCTGAGAATAGTCAAGCCTTGAATTAATCAAGATTGCTGGATGTAATAGCAGAGGTTTGCAGTCTCAGGTTTGGATTGTACTTCGGCCTTTGATGGATGTGGAAGGCACTCAGGTTAGAGCTCTGATTTCAAAAGCACGTGCTGTAAAAAAACTGAAAACCAGGAGAAAAGCCTTTGTCAGGAGAGATGCTTTCCTCAGTGTTTGATGGATGCCTGGATGCACACACAGGCATCCCTTTAAAAAACAAAAAATTGAAATATAGATGAAAAACTCCTTCAGGCTCCTGGAACAATGTCTGGAGTTGCAGACAGGAGCCAGTCCCATTGTTTTTTAGTGTTTCTCCTGGTCATTAATGATCAGCCCTCTCCCAGCACAGGGAGCTTCAAAGATCTTCAAAAGCCACTGGCTTTTTCCTTATTTTGGGTGGGAGGAGGGGTGAGACTGCTTGCTGCCAAGATTTCAGTTTCTAAGGTGACAAGTCTCAAATGCAGGGTTTTTTCTGTGAATCTGAGGATCTGAAAGATTCCTTGATCGTAATCTTGGGTCTTTCACGTCCCCTCACCTTCCTCTGAGTTTTAGGACACAAAACCTATCTTGCAGCTCTGAAAATTCATCCAAGCTTGAGTTTGGCTGTGAGCTGCCTGCTTGTACTGATCCCTTGCTCACTGGTGACTTCAAAACAAGTCCATTTACTTAAAAACAAGTCCAGTTGTTGTTATCTGACAGAGGCAATTGATTTGTGTGACAGAGGCAATTGATTTGTGAGGTTCTTCCCTGCTTCTTTAAAATCCTTTCTTTTTTTTCAAAGGAAAACAGTCTGGATTCATGAGTACTGTCATTGATGGAAGGTAAATACGTCTAGAATTCATATAAAGCTCACTTTGAAGGATTAAAAGCAAGTGTCACACAAGTATTTATGCAAACATTAAAGCATCACCAATATAAACATTCATCGGTAGCATCATCTCATCTCAAACGGTTTTTTTTCTTTCAAGAAGGAGCTATAATGGTATTTTTGGAAACTAGATTATAGACTAGACACATTGAACAAGATAAAATCTGTGTACAGCGTGGTTCCCTGTAAAGCTTATGCAACAGGTTTGCAGCCTTTCACAAACTGTTCCCATGCTGAATGTGATACGGCTTTGTATAACAGGAATCTTATGTCATCCTGCAGTTTTTAAAGCAGAACTGGTTAATCCATGAACAGAACAGTAAGGGCATTAGAGACTAAATGGGGCACTAATGACTACTGATGGATTACTGAATTTCAGGTTTTGAAGCTCTCAGCGTGGTCGCTTGCCCTGTGAACTGGCATCTTTTTCAAATAACCAGCCCGTCTCAGGCATTAAAAGAAAAATTTAGTGTGAACTTCCTTGCTGCAACGGGATTCACATTATTGAATTGGGGATGTTTGCATTCTTGTGCAGACCCCACAGACAGTGCAGAACATAAAATTCTGGTAATAAACTCAGTCCGTGATTAGATAGTTAAAATACACGGTTGCCTTACTGTCCTCATATGAGTGGGGTGCTTTGCACAGGTCAGCCTTCCTGAGTGTGCTTTTCCTAAGTGCTTCAGGCACAGGGCAGGGCAATTTAAAGAACTTGTTGGCTTGAGGAAGAGGAAACTTCCAAGAAGCAGGTCAGAAGGATCTTGAGCAGAGCAGTTCAGTGCCGTGGCTCCCCTCATGCAGTCAGAGGTGGCAGCTTTCTGATAGCCCTTTC
Source organism: Lycocorax pyrrhopterus obiensis (assembly GCA_014706295.1). Taxonomy (NCBI): domain Eukaryota; kingdom Metazoa; phylum Chordata; class Aves; order Passeriformes; family Paradisaeidae; genus Lycocorax; species Lycocorax pyrrhopterus. The sequence goes on from JACSVZ010000004.1 coordinate 1,972,904, forward strand.
TCAGGAAGGGCCATCCAGAAGGAGCCCTCTGCTCCCCAGCCAGACATGGTGTTTCACCCTGAGGAGCTAAACTCCTGAAAGGTCTAATTGTGTTTCAGGCTTTTTCTGATAACAGACCTTCAAAGTCATGCTAAGGTATTGAAGCGTGTTTTTGAGACAGGAGATTTTGTTTAAAGGCTGCTTCAAATTTTGCTTTCTCATCCTAAATTGTGCTGTCCTTCACAGGAAGTAAATCTCAGATTGGTCAGTTAGGTGCTTTGTCACATCTGATTGTTTGCTAAAGGGAAAGAGCAGAAAATACATGCCAATTTTGCTTTCTTCAGCCAGAAGTCTTTAGTGTGTTTTAGGCAATTATGTCTGTTGTAAAGGTTTTGAAGGGGTTTTCTTCCCCCTCAGCAGGAAACATTTCTGTATGTACTTTATAAAGGGTGCTGCCCTGTTGTGTCACCTATGCAGGCATTTGTACTGGTGGCAAATTGTCTTCTCCCCAAAATGAAACTGCACCTCCTTCATTTACTGTGAGCTGCTGCACTTGGTAACTCCACGGATGGACCATTCCTCAATTCTTCAACTGTTACACCGTATGTTTCCCTAACAACCTTTTCCCTACTATTGTTTTCCTTCTGCTACATCTGTTCCTCCTTCCCACTTTGTGCAAAAGCACATTGATCATTAACCTTTGTACGTGTGGCTGAAAATGGCCTTTTCAAAGCTGCTTTTAGCTGAGCTGTAAATATTAAGCAGCACATCCACCAGCAGCTGTGGGACACCACGTGTTAAATGGTGCTGCTATCAAGTGCCCCAGGTTTGCATTTGAGGGGTAGTGGTGTGCTGCTGCATACTTTGGGATGCTCAATCCGTGGATAACGGGCCCTAAAAATGAACAGCAGAATTAGGGAAAGAAGAGACATGACTTCAAAATGAACGTAGCACATGCTGATATTAAGCCCCCTTATATTTAATACTGCCTTGGGATAGTGGCAGTAGCATGGGATCATCTTTTCGGAGTTGTGAAGCCCAAAATATTTTGCTGCAGCTGCTGGGCGCTTTGGCTGTGTCACACATGGGTGGCTCCAAAATAAAACTAAGGGTTTGGGGTTTGGGGGGTTTGTTTGGGGTTTTTTTAAGGGAAGAAAACAACCCAACAACTCTGTTTTGCCCTTCATAGCTGAAAACTAAGGGGACAGAGATTAGAGCTTTTACCTAAGACAAAATATTAGGAAAGCTGCTTTTCTGGCCATTTTATCTCATAGCAATAAATCTCATTGAGCTGAGTGCATCTGTCCATATGGATGTGGCTATTCTGAGACTAAAGAACTTTACACAGTGCTACTGTTGCTTCAGACCTAGGTGCTAGGCTCTTTTTGCTCCTGCAGTAGTTATGTTCTGGTGGGTGAACCTGTAGACATCAAATAAAACATCAAATGCCAGCCCCTCATTATAGTTAGATAAATGGGTGTTAGCTGGGGGAAAGCATGATGATTCATTTTTTAATGAAAAGAAATGGCTTCTAATGTTCTGTTTCTGGTAATACACTCTCTATTCAGTGTGTTGTCTTTCGAAAGTCTAATCCAAATTCTAACCACTGTGGGTTTTGTTATTTGAACTTATTTCCAGTATGAGTATTCCTCTCAGGCTATTATTTTAAGATGCTTAAGACTCTTGTTTAAAAATAAAAGGTAGGTAGCTTGGAGTTTAATGCAGCCAGGTCAGTAAATAAGAATAATTTTTCAGCATTTCCATCCCTCCATTCTCCCCATCTGCAGCTCCTGAAGGGGATCTCTATTTTTATTGTCCCTTATGGATGAGGTTATCTCAAGTTATTATACCCATTTTAAAGGGGTGAGGGGATGGTCCAGACACCTGTTACTGTCTTCATCCTGTTCATGAATGATCCAAAGAACAGTATCCAATTCCTGGAAGCTCCAGGGCTTCATTTTTGGTTTTGACTAATTGTTTTCTTGAAATAATGAGCAGCAGTGATTTCACAAAGCACGCTCTCCTGGCACCCAGATCATTAATGACTCACTGTGTCTTTAGTAGCAGTTAAAAATATTCTTTTCCACACTTTGAAACAAAGTCCTGGTCGTTTTGCTCACAAAGGATGTGTAATGTGTGGTGGGAGTAAGTGGAGATGCATTTCCTTATCATTTTCTATTCATGACCATTTTGAGGCACAGAATCCAAGGCAACCAAAAACTGGCAAGAAAATGGGAGTTGCATTAGAGGTCTGGTCCAGATGAAAAATGTTGTCTGGGGTGGGTTTTTTTGACATGGCCAATGACCCTCTTGCTTCCTCCTTAACTCCTCTACAGAGATGCAGTGCAAGGACCACTCCATGGTTTTGAGGCTCATCTGCAGTGGGAGCACTACAATTATTCCCCTGTTCAGGAAGACTTTGGCTTTCTTGGAGATTTCATGATGGAAATTTCATCAGACACGTTCTTGAAGAGCAGCACTGGAGGACAGTGGAGGGAGGGGAGGGCATTATCCACTCAGGATAACCTCTGGCAGAAGTTTCCAGAAAGGGAAATCCCTCGTGGCTCCTCTCAAGTGGTTCACAGGCAGGTCCATTCTCATCCCTACTTGTTTTTTCTCGTGAGGGCGAGTGATGTAGGGCCCCTCACTGGCTGAACTTCAAGTGCATCTCTGAAGTTGCTGCTGAGGTTTGACCACTGAGTCTTTCCAGCCCAAGGTCTATGACTGCGCTCTCCTTGGGTCAGCTCATGGGAAGATCATGTGATAGGAAAAACACGGTGAGGTTGAAAAACAAAAATCCAAACCTGATGTCGTCTGTACCTATTTTATTGTTTGAAATTCAACAGTGGCCTGAAAATTGTATTAAATCTCTTGGCAGTAGCACAGGATTCCAAGAGTGGATTCAGTGTTCCTTCTGGAAAGCACCTCTGGGATGTTTTGCAGCAAGGCTGTGTTGTTCTGGTTTCATAGCACACCAAAGATGTATTTGATTTCATTGTGTGACTGCCTGGTTTTCTTAAAAGGTATAGTGGAAGTTACTTTTTTGAAAGTTACTCTTTTTCTGTTGCTTTTTTGGGGCGGGGGGTGCTCGTGGTGCCTCCTCTGCCCTGCTGCCACACAGCCACAAAAATCCCAAACCACCACCAAAGACTGCCACTGTGTTGGTTTGAAATGAGAAGCTGAGGACTGTAATGTCAATTTAAGGTGTTTTATCAGCACTTAACTGCAGTCCTTTGTTAAGTGGGTGCATACAGAAGTAGCACAAACCCATTAAATGGTGATGCTGACTTCTCATCAAGAGTTTGCTTATTGGGGATCCAATCAAAGGAGGTCAGAAATGCCAAATTCTCTCCCTGGTTATTTTAGGAGCTCCATAGTGCCAATACCTTTTTTATAACTCAGGCTGATATTTTAGAAATATCTTTACATGTGTACAGCTTGTTTCCAAAAATGCTAATTGGGCTTGTGGGATGAAAGGCAGTTCCAAATGTAAAGCTGCTTCCCGGCATACTTTATCTCAGGATAATCCTTTTTTCCAAGGAAATTAAGGCACATTTTATAACATCCTGTATTACCGAGCCTACAGCGGAGCAGAGTGAATGCAAGGAACCCAGCACGCCACCATTTTTCCTAGAACCTTTTAGCTTTTTATCAAACTTGGTTTGCAATTTCTGAGCAGATTTGGCCCTTCTGAAAATGAAACTCCACTTTTGGCCTTGCCTCAGGCACAGAGCAGGCAGGTCCCGTGAGTGTTGTGCCTGCACAACATCCCATGCTCTGCTCTCCCTGCAGACGCCTTGGCAGGCTCTGGGAAGTTAATCCCAACAGTTCTGTGGTGGATACAGACAACAGCTAACATGACTTGAGCCCAGCTTTACTAGTTAATGTGTGATTTTTAAAAAATCTCCAGAAGGGAGATGAAATGATGCTTTGGAGAAGGAGTCATTTGGGTTTTGTAAACCCCGCTGAGCTCTGTGTGTGTTGTAAAGGCTTGAGAAGGAAGGGAAAACCAGGGGTGAAGTGTTGGCTGGTCAGTGAAAATCGCTGTGTGGCATTCAGCAGGCTTAAAGATAAAAGCAAGCTTAAAGAGTGGGAGGAAATAAACCTGAAAATTTAATTATTTATTGCTGCTGCAAAATCTGTGCTAACTCTTGTCTCCTAACCTTAAAGAAAGATGTAATAAACATGGAAAGACTTAATAGACATTAGCAGGGTGGGGAGAGACATGAAAATCCTGCAGGCAGGCAGGGAAGGCAGACAGATATTCCCTGTTCTCTTTGGCATTTTTGCCTTTATATGCAGGCCCCTCTTTCCCTACTAGCCCTCAAAATAATCCAAATCTTTCCATACAGTCTCCACTACCTCCCAGCCCTTTCACAGGTAAGGGCTTAGCTTCCCAGGAAGCAGGGGGTTTGAAAAGCAAGGTGTTTAAACCAGAAACGGGTATTTTTATCACGATGGTGCACAGTTAGTCCCAGCTTTGTTGGCACCTTTTGGTCGAGAGGGCAGCAGAAAGAACAGCCCTAGGCTTGCCAGCATTAAAAATCCTCTGCAGTGTTTTGATGCTTGAAAAGAGAAGAAGCACATGGATTTTAGGGACACAGGTCCACTCACAGATTTTGCTATACTTCCACTTCAGGACAGCTGTCTAAAACCAGGCAACAGCATTTGGCATTGCACATCGTCCTCCCATTCCCTGCCTCTTTAGGAGGGGTGGCTTTGAGTTGCATAATGCTGTTCTCCATCTCATCTCCCTGCCTGGAATCACAGCAGCATTCAGTTTTCTTTTATCTGAGAGCTGCTACATGACTTCTTCCACTCAAGAGCTGCAGTGAGAAGGCAGGGGGTGGTGTCCCTGTGCCCTCATGGCCACAGAGTGCCAGGCCAGCATGAGGTCCACGAGGCAAAGTCCTTGGTGCTTAGGTTGGTCTCCCAGGAGGTTGGACTCCTGATCCCAGGAATGGGGAGGAGGTGAAATGTTCTATTTCTCACAGTCCTACAGCAAGAGCAGTGACCTTACATCTGCCAAGGGGAGCTGGTCACAAATCTGACATTCTCCTGATGCAGGAGAAATAGGCTGCGGCGTTGCAGATTTATCACTGATGAGACACGTGCCCACTCTGCTAAAGGCTGGTGTCCAAACTGTGGGTGCAGACCGAAAAAGACAGGTTGCTGTAGTGGAGAATAAAAAAAAAAGAGGCTTCTCCTCTGCTTCAAAGGCACAGAAAGCTAAATGAGCCATTCATATCATCATTTTCCTCAGAAGTGGTTAAGGTCTTTTATATTTCATTGCCTTCTTCTCCCCTTGTTCACAGCGAGAAAAAGAAAGACAACCAATTAAATATCTGATGTGGAAGAGCTGAAGCCTTTCTTTGTGCAGAGGTATCTCTGATTCTCACGTGTTTATTTTCCTATTCAGTTTTCATATGCTGAGTGGATCGCTTATTAATTGTTAAATGACTGCTCTGCAATTCAGTTATGGAAATGACTTCTACTTCAGTACCACTTGCCCTTGAATTGAGAATGGGAGGTCAACCAAAATTCAATAACTTCTCTTAGAACCTTTTATCTTTCTGAAAAAAAATACGGTTCAACATAATGCCTGTCAAGAGGACTATGAAGTTCCAACCTTAAAACAATCCTTGTGGCCAGGCTGTTTTGGGGATCCATGGAGAACTGTTGTCCTGATCTGTCCTGATTAGACCTTTAAACAGATTAATCCAGGTGTGGTGTTGACTGCAGTGCAGAGCTGGTATTCTATCGCTTACATTCATTTCTAGAATGAATTGTGAGATCACAGATCGAATAAAACAAAGTTGTAATTTGAACTGAGGCAAGGAGAGCTGTGTGGGCAGAGCGGGCAGTCCCTTGGCTTCAGTGGGATTCTGCTCAGGCAGAAATGTCCTCCCACGCTCCTCTCTTCAGGGTTGCACCTCCAGCTTCAGCTTTCACTGTGAGCCTTTGCTTTTCGCCTTACACGAGAAAAGAGGCTGAAAAAAAGAAAAAGGAGTTGTGTATTATGCAGCAAATATTACCAAGGACATATTCTGTGGTTTAAAAAAAAAAGGAAAAAAGGCAAAGAAAAATGCAAATCTGTAGCTTTTCCTTTATTTTCAGAAGAGAACTGTATTCCTCTGGTGTCTCCCCGCTGGCACATAATGCTGATATTTCTGTGCATTTGATCCGAAGGTCACTGAGGTCAGTGCAGAGATTCTCAGTATCTTCAGCAGACTTTGCACCACACTGAGCAGGAGCTGCTGTTTTGCTGATAAATCCAAGTGTGATGCCTGTCCTGAGGCTTTGGAACAGCAAGAGCAGCAGTGTGTGAGGGGCTGTAAACCAGGCTGGACTGTGAGCACGTGGTTGCCCCCTCGTCCGTGGGAGGTTTTTCATATTGAATTGAAAGACAGCAGTTTGCATTCTAAAAGTGATGAGGAAAAAATACCAAAAGTTATTTAGACCAATTTTTTTTTCCAGTTTGGCTTTTTTTCTCTCCTTCTAAGTTCACACACTCAAACTGCAGAAAAGAAACAAATATAGTTATTTTGGTCCCACTGAGGAGACGTGTTTGCAGTGGCAACATAACTCTGAGTAGACCCTTTTGTCCTGATAAGTTCTATTTTCAGATCATCGGAAAGGTTATAGATAAATGCCCTAAAAGCAGCAGAAGAAAAAAGCCTGTTCGGTCTGACCGCTTTGTCTTGTTAAATATTTTAAGAAGAAAAGCCCAGCTGAATGCATGCTGGCTGCAGGCATATTTTCAAGCCTTTGGTGCCCTGTTTATGTATTTTTAGATGAGCAGTTCTGCCCAAATGCCAGTGACTTTTCACCATCCATTTAAAGGTGTGTTTGCTTGTAATTCCGGCTCTGTGGGATCGCTGTGCCAGGGACGGAAGGTTAATGGTTCTGCGAGGAGATGGGGATGCTGCTGGTGGTGAGGAGGGCCTGTTGTGCCAGCCTTGTGCTCTGCCTTCCCTGGTGGTAAAATGCCCTGGAGCAAATGGATGCCTGGCATTGCTGCTTGCTGAGAACATGGCCAGGAGAGAAGGGCTCCAACAGCTGCCCTTCAAAACTTATTTCTGAAAAATGCAATTCTCTGGGCACAAAACAGATTTGCCGTAGCTGGGTCGTGCTGATCTCAGAGCTTAGGTGCAAGAATATAGGGACTTTTTGAAATGAGACTTCTTGAGGGCATTACCTGTTGCCATTAAGGGACATAAATCAGCAGAGGGTTTGCATGGCCTTTACTCACCACTTGCAAAACTTGCAGCAACCAAAATAAACACCTTTGTACTTTTAGTTCAGCTCTGGGTGTTGAAGCATTTCAGCAGCAGGCCCTGCACACCCCTCATGTGCTCTTGTTTCAGGCAATCCAGGTGCCTTTCAGACCACAGGGCAAGTGTGCAGTGTTCAGAAAGGAGCAGAAAAAAGGGTTTTAAACAATTCTTACTCCAAAATGCTGATTCAGAGTAATTCTAATCTTCAGTCTCTTCTCTGAGAAAACCAGGTGTGGTCTTGACTGAAGACTGATTGGGGTGGAAAAGCCAAGATCCTCCGGCCTTTGCCATCAACAGGAGCCAGCATTGTCTGCTCTCATGGAAAATAAACTGGTTTAGGGTTATAGAACCACAGAATGGTTTGGGTTGGAAGAGGATATGCGTAGAGGATATTAATTTCTGCTCAGCTTTTCTGTTTGGTGTAATACTTTTAGGCAGGACATTAATGGATTCCTGAGTCATTTATGTAACAGATAAACATTAAAGAGCTGCGGGGGAGCAGGAGAGATCTGTTTTGGGGCTGCTAACCGAATTATTCAGCCTGCAAGCCAGTAGTACTCTCAGCCAGAATATGCCAGAATCGCAAGTCACACAGCCTCCTAAAGGTCAGGAATTCTCTCTGCTCAGGTTTTTACTGCATTCTTTAACTGTGGGATTATTTTTAAATGCAGATTGATTTAAATGTGTTGATTGGTTTGGTATAAAAGTAATTCTTACCCCCGGAGTTCATTCCTGTTTTCCTGCCAGTATTTGTTGCAGTAACGGGGAGGAATGTGGTTGACACTGATTGGATTGAATGAAAAGTTACATTCAAAGCACAGAAATTTCCTTGTGTCCTTAGGAGTTAACCAAGTGCACAGTCTTGGTGATACCCTGTAACAAAAACGTGCCCCAGTTGCAGGGAGGGGTTGATGCTGTGATAAGGTACTTCCTGAAACATTTGAGAAAATGGTAAAGAATAACATAAAGTAGCTGAAACTTAATTCTGAGAAAGTGTAGGTGGGGTTGTTATAATGAGTGATGTTTGATTTTAATTTTTTTGCCATAATGAATGGTTCCCTTGTGAGGTAATAGATTAAAATGTAATGAAAATGAATTCCAGATCTAAAGAATGTTCTCACTAGAAAATCTGGATTTAGTGTAAAAGTAGAAGATGCATGAGTAAGGACTGTCTTTTTCTTAGAATAATTTCACACTGCAATTAAGTCCTACAAGATTGAAAAAACAGAGGCTAGCCTGGGTATTTGGAGATGAAACATGTCTAGGGAAAGCTGTAGACTGGTATTTCAGCTCTGTGAGCAGCCTTAAAAACACCGACCAAACAAAATACGGCACAAGAAAACAAGGACAGCTGTCAAACAAGGTAGAAAAATACAGATCATAAGTGAGGAAGGGCGTTTACCCTCTAAGGTCCCCTGCAGAGGACTTTGAGAGAAGAGCACCTCACCTTGCAGTGGTTCCACTGAGAGACTCTGTTAGTGAAGAGCTGACACAGCAGGCAGGGCTTGAATAAGTGATGATGGAGCTTTCTCATCACTGGTACCCTTGTGAGACAGCCTGATGCCCTGCCAGAAATGTAGTTTTCAAGTAATTTTTATGTAGTTTCCATGTAGTATATATGACTATATAACCTACATGTATATATTCTTATATAGTTGTATATAGTTTTTATTTTAAATTTAGTTTTTTAATACATGCGTTGGTTCAAATCTCACAGTGATACAAAGGCAATTTAATTTTTTTTATGCTGGCTTTATGTGCTTCTCTGTACAGTTTGGTGAAGCTTGACAGGTATCACTGTCTTTTTTTTTCCTTTTAAAAGCTCTTCAGTGCTGCCAAATATCCAGAGATGTGCACTGGGGCATCCCCAGGGAGAAAGACACATACAAATTTAAAATATATTTCACTCTTTCCTTGAGATTGCATCCTGTGACAGACACTGGAATTGCATAGGATCCCCCGAAGCTTTCTTGTAAAAGAGGAAAGATACTATGTAACTTTCAGTCTGATTTCCACTTTTGGGGTGATTGGGAGCCGGCAGCTGTGTTTGTTACAGATTTAAGGTTTGTTACAGATTTAAGGTGATTGCCCTGAAGCTTTTCTGAGCCATGTCCCACATGGAGTCTAGACCAGTGATGACCAGTCTATGAGGATGAATTCGGATTAGATAGAAGGAAGTTTTTTACCATGAGGATGGTGAAGCACTGGCCCAGGGTGCCCAGAAAGGTGGTAGGTGCCCCATCCCTGAGAACATTCAAGGTCAGCTTGGACAGGTCTCATTGAAGATGTCCCTGCTCTGGATGGACCAGATGACTCTAGCTGGACTAGGTGACTTTAAAATATCTCTTCTGTCCCAAAGTATTCTATCATTTCTAAAAACTGACCACAAACCCCTAAATAAAGCCTTCATAAATTCTCCTGTAATAAGCCTCGACCTCGAAGAGTCACAGCTCTCTGGAGTTCGTCTCCTGGTAAGGACCGAGCTGCCATGCCTGCAGGACAGGAGAAAAGCAGGACTTTCCTCCTCACAGTCACACGAAGTGAGATAAACCTCTGCAGCCCATCTGCGTGGAGTATCTGTGAACCATGTCACGTGGAAGCAAAGTTTGTGCAGAGAAGAGCTGGAGAGCAAATGCATTTCTTAGTTAATGATTTTAGCTCTGTTTACACCTTTGTTTAAATAGCAGCTGGCTCAAGACCCAACCAGAGTTACATACCAGGGTCCCCAAGACAGTGTCATTAGCCTAAGCAGGTTAATTGATTTATTTGGCATGCTATTACACCTATTTGCCTCAAGGCGGTCAAGCAGCAGAGGAAAAATGCTCCTGTTAAAGATTAAACATTCCACACCCCCTGTTTTAGGGTTTGAAAGAGCTCAAGCTCAGCTATGCTTTCAAAGATGCTGGAATTCAAATGGGAACAGTCTTGATGTGCTTTCTTGGACAAAACAGTGTCTGTAGGGGCAGAGAGGAGGTCGGAGGAGTGTCTGTTTTTGCATTATTTTTTAGAAACAGTTTAGATAGAGAGATGTTTCACTTTTCATTCCTGCACCAGGAGTTAGATCACAACACTTTCTGTTCCCTTGTCTCAGTTCCATTCTTATCTCAAGAAGGCAACAGTTCTGGCAGTGCCTTTGGTTGGGATTACAGAGCCCTGTATTTAGTGGCCTTCAGCTGTGACCAAGTTACATAGTTGGTATTTCCCATGCCAGGCTGGATCCTTCCCCAGACTGCTCTGCCCCTATCCAAGATTAAGACAATGAGGGAAAGAAATATCCTGGAGGTTTCTCCTTAAATACCTATTTTTCCTATAGGCAGTGCTGTAATGTTGGGGGGTTTTTGGAGAAAAAAACCAAAGCATGGAAATAGTAAGCTCAAGGTTTACTGCAAGGTCAGAAAGGTGCCTCTTGGTGCCCTCATGAAAAAGAATTGTCTTAAAAATTTAGGATCCTCTGAACACCTCATTTGTGCATCTTTTGTCCGACAGCTCAATTCCAAAACGATTTAGCCTAAACTGAGCACGTTCCAGAGTGGAAATGCAGCATTATATAAACATCCACCACTCTTCAGTGAGGGAGAGCCATGAAGGGTTTTCTATTCTGTGAAGCTCCTGTGGCTGCAGCAGATTTTATGGGGTAGCCTGAGTCTCAGGAAGCTGAAGATGTTGTAAAAGGGTGTTGGAGGAACCAGGTGAGCAGGCTTAGCAAACAGCAATTGATCAGGTAAAGCCACGTAGAAAGTCCCAGGTATAACCTTGCAAAGAGTCATCCATAAATGAGGATGAAATCTGCATTTTGTCAGCATAGACAGGTCCTTTCTTTCTGCATTGTGTTGGTGCCAGCAGAACTGTGGCTTTCATAACCTTTCCTTTCTGACCAGAGCGAGCTGCCCTCAGCATTGGAGCATTTGCCTCCCCTAATCAGCGCAGGGTTTGGGCTGAGGGACATCCACAGTGCATGAGCAGTGTCCTCACAGCATCTGGGAACTGCTGTTAGGACTGAGTGCTTTTCCACTGGTGAGCAGAAATCAGGGATCACTAACCCCAAACCTGTGCTGGACGTTCACCACTTGTTCACTGCCAGCCTCTGTGTTTGCACACTGTGGTAGAAGGGGTTTGAGTGGAGCAATGGATAAATAACCCCTGGAGTGATGAGTCTGTGCAGGGGCAGCACACAGGGCAGGGCACTCTGGCTGGGACGTGGGGAATGCATAAGGTCGAAAAACAGAAACAAATCAATGTGATTTTTTCAAAAAATCAAAAAGAGAGAAATTGGAAGGCTTACAGCAACCAATGCAAGTTCATATCACTGGTCTGAAAACAGCAGAGCCATAAAGGAAGCCTATAAGGCTTTCATAAAAGTGTTGTCTTTTTTTCTTGTTAATTATTAAGAATAATGTTCTTGTTAGCTCTTTGATGTGAAATATATAAAAGCTACAGAGTACACTACCTTCTAATTAGTTACACTGATTGAATTATGGTTTGGGTTTGTTTTTCTTTAACACTTCCTGAAAAGAAAGCTGCACCTCCAAAAGGCACAGAGAGCAGCAGGTTAAAGCATGTGCATCTCTGCGTCCATAAATGCTCATTTTTCATGTAGGATATAAAGTATGAGGTAGACTGTTTTCAGGAGGCTGATAATGTAAAAGGAATGGCATTACATTTGCTGTGCAGTATCAAGGACCTACTTTTATCCTCTGGAATTGTTCCGTTTTCTGCAATCCTTAATCTGCTTAATCTGTGATATTACAGGCTTGATGTTGCATTAAAAGTATTACAAAATCTGCAATCGAGTTAACTTTTTTTTTTTTACGGGGATGTAATAATAATTTGCTTAAGAGGTTCCTGGTTCATGTAATACCAAAAGAATGGAGAATTAAAAGGCATTCGCAGCTACAAATATTTGTGCTTTATTTCATACGGTATTATGGAAATGAATTGCACTTTATATTAGAGTTTTTGAAGGGCGTGATTGTAGAGATGTAGCAAAAAATAGCTCTGAATTGAATTAAAAATAATGAACTTAGTATTGTCAGAAATGTGGGAGTATGAAATCAATGGGTTGCGATCCATTGCATTTTTTGAGGAATTATCTAGATTTTGCTGTCATTATCATATCCCCCAGTATATCTTGCAGAATATTAATGAATATAAAAATAACTCCAGAAGTTTGCAGTGGAATCACGATTGATGCAATGTGATAGAAGAATCGATGCAGCATCTCACACTTTAGTCATTCTGCATTGGTTTGTGGCAATTTTCTGTGGTTTTATTTTCTTTTTACCATTTATCAGATGTTCCTAATATGAGAATCCAAATGACAAAAATAAATTGGTCTCGTAAACATCTGACATGAAATATTTCCACCCAGTGGAACTGCCCAGTTTAATGTCATGTTACCATGATTTTTGAAGAAGGAAATATAAGCTAAAATCCGATGTTTTTCTTCTTTTTGGGTCATTCACGCAAGATGGATGTTGTGTGTTGTGACATTCCTGCAGCAGACATTTGCATGGAAGAGGGGATGTGAGAGAGCTCTGCACATGTGACAGGACAGGTCCCTCTGACTCAGGCAGCCCTGAGGAGTCACCTGGGAATGGTGTGCACCAGGTGCCAGGGAGAGGCCACCCAGGGAAAGGTTTGGAAGCAAGTTTATAGTGCAGGGGTGAGCTTATCAGGGTTTGTTTGCTGCCATCGGGCAGCACAATACCAAATTCCCACAGTAATGAGTAAGAGCAGTCTGCGATGAAGGAAGGCTTCTGTGATAGAGCTTGGCAGCATCATTGCAAAAATGACTTTTGGATGTGCCTTTCCCAAGGAGAATGTGTCCTTGCACAGTCAAAAAGTGTCTAGTTTCCATTTTGAATTTCTGGTTGTGTTGAGATTTGGGGGGGTGGGGGTAATTTCTTTTCTCTTGCCTTTTTTGGAATTGGGGAGGACATTTGGATTTTTTTTTTCAATCCACCCTCCTCCTTTTTCTTGTTTTTCTTTTGTTTTTCTTTTTTTTTTTAACCAAGATTTGCATTTCTTCACCATGCAAGCCTGTAAGCAGGCACTGGCTCAGGCAAAACCTGCTCTGGTGCTGAGCCATGAGGAGGGAGGCTCAGAGTTGACCATTATTGAGCAGTAATCCTCATAGACCCGCTGGAATGGACTCTCCTGGAAAGGAGAGTGATGAAGATGTTGCCAGGGCTGGAGCACCTCAGCCAGGCTGAGACAGTTTGGGTTGTTCAGCATGGAGAAGACTCTGGAGAGACCTTAGAGCCCCTTCCAGTACCTAAAGGGGGCTCCAAGAGAGCTGGAGAGGGATTTTGGACGCAGTCATGGAGTGACAGGATAAAGAAAATGGTTTTGAACTAAAAGAGAGTAAGTTTAGAATAAATATTGGGCAGAAATTCTTGACTGTGAGGGTGGTGAGGCACAGTTTGCACGGAGAAGCTGTGACTGCCCCGTCCCTGGAAATGTTCAAGGCCAGGTTGGATGGGGCTTGGAGCAACCTGGTCTAGTGGAAGGTGTCCCTGCCCAGGGATGAGCTTTAAGGTCCCTTCCAGCCCAAACCATCCTGTGATTCTGTGATTGATTTTCCTGCTGAAATACTATTTACACTTGTGACTTGGGATAATATTCACAGGGTAGTCCCTGCAGGTGTTTCATTAGAGTAGTATTTACATGGAGTTAGCAAATTTGGAAGAAGTGGGAGAGACATTATCAGATAAACCAGACTTTTTGGCAACAGCAGATTGTACCTAAGCCTGTACCTAAGCCCGAGCATGCGTTTTCTTTTACTCCAGAAGCAATCTCTTCACACTTGTTTGCGAAATGCGAAAAAAAATACCAGCAGTGGATTTATTCTGAAACGAGTATTTTGTCTTTTGTGTTTAATTAACGCCTTGGAACCAAAATGCCATTTGTTTCTGCCCGTGGGTGTTGCTGGGGGAGCTGATGTGCTGTGGATTCCCGGGCACGTTTGCTGTGTGCTGGCTCCGTGTGATGCGAGCTGGCCGCGAGTCCCGGCTCGGTGATGTCTTGGGGACCAGCTCCTCGTTTTATTTATCCCCCACCGGCTTTTCTTTCTGCAGCCTGATTTGCTGGGGCTGGGAACAGTCAGATTTTGGTCTGTGTTAACACATCTCGGGTTTAACCAGAGCCCTGCTGCTTCGATACGAGCCAAGCCCACCATTTCTGTCCAAAAAGGCAGCACTTCTGAACTCTCCTACTTTTTTTAATAACTTTTATCGGAATTCTGAGTTCTTTTTTGTCTCTGTTGACCAAAAAATTGGAGAGGCTGAAAATTAATGTGGGTTCTTAATCACAGTGAAAGGTACCAGGCTGTTTGAAGGCAAGTGTTGGTGACATTACAGATTGGGGTTTTACTTAGGCAAGGGGCAGCTAAATCTTTAAAACATCCTACTCTGAGGCGAGACCTAAAACGGGAGAATAAAATACCTTCCAGAGCAGTGCAGTTGCATTGACTCGCAGCCTCTGCAGAGCAAATGGCTGCATTGCCTGCCCCAAAAGGATCGGACCTAAGCCCCTACAGTGCTCCCACAGCTCCAGGAAGCAGCTGCGTGGGTGCACGAGTCCAGAAGCACTTAGCTGGCTGGCCGTGTTTGCACACAGGCACCCGAAGCTGATGCTTTTGCACTGTGTGAAGAGCGCTTTCCTGGTAATTCAAGCTGGGCTAATTCCTTTACAAAGAACCGCTAATGATCTTACAAGCACCACATCGAGTGGAGACGGCTTCTGAGAGTGGGTCTGGCGCCTTGGCTGGTGGCTCTGAAATGCTGAATGTTGTTGTTGGAGGCCCCCAAATCAAGTGGAAATTAATATGAATAAAATGATATGTGAATCGAGAGGGTTTTTCTTCTGTTGTTCCAATGCAGTGGCTAAAACTTAAAAATACTACGTGTATCAAAGTTGCTAGAAAGCATTTTAAGTAGCTGGCCAAACTGATGCAATAGAGAACAATTGTATTTTTTTAAGTTTTCAATTTGTGACGATTGGTTTTCTAAAAATACGTGGGGGTTTTAAGTATAGTTACTGAGACAGAAAAGTTGCACTTCTCTTAATCTCTCGTGTAAATATTTTTGCAGCACTCTGTTGTTGCAGCTCCTAGAAAACCTGATTCAAGGCTGGGGGCAGTTTGTGTTTCTTGGATGTTTTGTTTTGCAGCTCCTTTTTATAGCCCGGGCTCGGGAGTGAAAGGGGAGGAGGGGTGGGAAAGTGTGTGGGGACAAAACCAAGGCGGCTGCAGGAAATGGGTGTCCATTCCCACACCTTCCTGAGGGCATCCAGCTTGGCTTCCCAGCCTGAAGCTGAACCCCAGATTCCAGCCTGGGCAGCAGCAGTGCTGGGCTTCGGGACTTCGAGTCAGTGACTGATTTGTTCCATTTTGGTTTTGCTTAACTCCAAGGGGGCTGAATTATTTTTTAGCAGTAGGAAGGATCAGAAGGGATGCCTTGTTTCCTGCTGAGGATGAGCAGAGATACCACATTTGTCCTTCTCCTGGAGGACGCCTTAGGGAAGGAAAAAGGATTTCTGCATTCCACGGCTCCATCTTATTTTTTGTTCCGTTTTTCATGGGGGAGATAAATGAACAAAGCATTAAATGAAACTGAAGCTCAGTTCTGAGCAGCTTGATTTACAGCCCTCTTGGGTCAAGTTTTAGGTTGGTCTACCTGAGAGTGGATAAGCAGGCACTGTCCAACCCACACGGGAGGGTTTTAGCTGCTTTATAGCTAAAAGAATGTTTCGTGAGTGCACGTACACTTGTATGAAGTGGCAATGTCTTTGTGTAATCAAAGAGTTTTGTTTTGATCAACTTACATTCCTTTTGACTGACAAAACCAGAAGAGGGGAACAAAAAAAAAGTCCTCCTTATGCCTTAGGCTCAGGCAAAAACATCTCCTCCAGAAGCAGGCACTTCCATCTCCTCCTGTCCACTCACATTCCCCGTGCGATTAGGCCATGAAATCAGCTTTAGCAGATCTCAAAGGTTGCATGGGCAGCGCTGGCCTGATTAAATCTGTGGATGGGCTCACATGACTCGGGGTGCAGAGTTGTGGCTGGAAAGCCTGAGATGTCGACAGGAGCTTGGCCTTGGAGGTCATCCTGTGGAGGACCAGGTCCCTGCATAGCCTGGCACTGCCACTCCTTCCCCAAAGGTCAGGATAGAAACCAGCCCGTGGCTGGAACACACGTGGAGCAGTGAGAGGTCAGGTTACAGAGAGGAGAGCCCTTGTCAGGTCTGTCTGTGAAACGAGACTTGTAATGTGTTACAGATACTGGGATTATTTTGGGGTGGTGAGAAAAGCTGCTCCTCCTGCAGTAGCTGTTCTGTGAAAGCCTGCTCTCGACTTTTCTAGTCAGGTCTGGGGAAACAAGGATGCTAAAACTGGGGAGATTCAGTGGGAGCTGAAGAGGCACTGGCTTTGCTGTCCCGGTTTGCAGCAGCTGCTCGGGGTAGGCTGACATTGTCCAGGGCTGCTCGTGTCCGTGGAGAATGGTTTACTCAGCAAGAATCTGTGGTCTGTCTTCTGCGTGGTGCTCCACAAAACCTCAGGGGTTAACTCATGGATTGCTTGAGATCTGACTTTTCCAGTGCTTCCTAATCAAGGAATGTTGTGAGAGATACTCCAGGGTTTTGTTCGCTCTTTCGTGTGCGGTCTCCTGCAAACACGTCTTCCTCAGGCAGATCCGACCTGGATTTTTATCACGGATAAAAATTAGCGCTCCTAATCAGACAGGAAAATGCAAGAAAACCCACTGCCAAATGGAGTTAAGCTGTCAAATTCCTCCCCAAATGTTTCTTTCTGCACAGGGATCAAATGTAATTGTTTTTCTCAAATATTGTTCTCTCTTCTTCTTTAGGAATCGGAGTTTCTCTGCCTGGAGTTTGATGAGGCCAAGGTGAGCCAGATGCTGAAGAAACTGTCAGAAATAGAGGAGAGTATGACTTTGTTGACTCAGACTACTTAATCAAATAAAGAGATTGCAACTTACAAAAAAAAAGACCATTGGTTTTTCATAATTCCTGTTTCTGCACATAAAATCGGTGGTATTGGTTAAATCCCGATTATAACTCCAAGAATAGGCTAAGTCGCACTATGAAGCTTTCTCATCCCCTCCTCTCAACCTGTTTTCCAAGGCAGCAGCAACACTGTTTCCACAAAGCTTTGCATAATCAGGCCCTGGAGTGCAGCACAGTTTTTCTCTTTTTCCCCTCAGTCAGTCCTGGAGTCTTCCAGGTGCTGTGAATGCTGGGCTGGATGAACAGCAAAGGTAAATTGGCCAGTTGTGGCAGAGGAGAAATGAGCAGAAGAAACAGGCAGATTAGGGGGAACTCATGTTTATCCTTCCAAACCATGGACTTTATGGACAAATCCATCTGTGTGTGCTCTGCTTAAAGCCCAGGAAAGCAGATGAAGTGCAGGGAGCTCAGGGACCAGAGGCACAAACACACCTTTCTGTACCTGTGAGCCCCGTGCTGCAAAGGATTCAGCGGTTCCCGAGGGCTGCCAACCTGGCTGCACCTTCTGGGAGCCAGGGGACAATCAGGGGAGCAGCTCCTGGGCAATGGGAGGTGCTGGTTTCCAAAAGGAGCAGTCCTGCCTGCGCAGAGCACCTGATCCAGCTGTTTGCTGGTGAGCTCTCAAAGCCACTTCTGATCTGCTTCCCCAAAGACCATCCACCCTCATCACCTTCTGGCTCTAGGGCTGTAGTGGTGCAGCCCTGGCACGGAGCTGCACGGTGTGCTTGAGGGGCCAGTGCTTTGTCAGAGCACAGCTGAACGTGGCTGCTCTCAGTCCTGTTTGTCATGGTTTGGTTTGACCTCAGAAAGCCTCAGACGAAACCCAAGGTGCACGTTCAGAACGTGGATAAAAAAAAATGCTCTTGGCAGCCTGGCAGGCTGAAGCCTTATCAGTAACACACTTGAGTGAAGAAAGCAGCCAGAGGCAGGTCAGGGGCACAGGATCTGCCCTGCCCAGATGGCTCCTGGCTGTTGCAGTGCCCACATCTGTGCTGGAGCGCCCAACTGCAGAGCAGCTGCTGCCCCTGCGCTCACAGAGGCTCCCAGAAGGGTTTCCAGTTCCTGCGTTTCCGTTCAGGGCTGCAGCCCTGTCGGCCTGGTCACAGCAGGATGTCCCACCACCCTGAGCTGGCCCAGCAGGAGCTGGAGCGGCCTGAGCAGGCCAGCACTTGTGCAGAGCAGGATGGTCCTCCTGGGAGAGCTGCCTGGTGACAATAAAAAGGTGACAATCCAGGCTCCTGGTTTGCTCTGTCACTTGCCTGGAAGGTGTGCACACACGTTTGGCTGGAGGCTGCATTGCTTCTTGCCATTTTATATTTGCTTCATAAGCAACCTTCTCCTGAGCTAAAATTACACTGAGGGCTTGTGCCAATATAGAGATGACAACATAAAATGTTCTCATGCCATAACTAAAGCACTCCTCATCGCTTCTCCTTGAGAATTTATTGCTTGTGGAGTTGCCAGATTGTACTTGGACGTGAAATCTCTTCAGAGCAAGGGAAGGGCACCTTTTCCCATCTGCCTGGGCAGAAGGGGAAGCATCCCTCAAGCCAATTTGTGTCACTGCACAGGGAATTAACATTTCCTTTGCCATGCCTGTCCCGCTGCTGCCTTGTCTTTTACAGCCTCCTGGCTCTGCTCTCTTTGCCACAGAGGAGCCGCACGGCCCCCAGCACCTCTGTTTCCCCAAATGCCTTCAGCTGATCCTTGTCAGAGAGGAACTGGGCTGTAACCACAAACTGCTCCTCGTGCTGCTCCTGAGTCACTGGCTGCAGCACTGCTGTGAAATGAGTGCTTTGTGATTCTCTGAGCTTTCCACTGCCTTTTTCAACTAAGTTCATTCAAGTGCTTTCTGTGTTTTAAGACATATTAAAAAAAAAAAAAAAAAAAAAAAACGAGGTCAGGGAAGGATCGTGATCTTAAGTAACTTGCACTGTGTCAAACATACTTATTGTTTTATTTTAACATGGTCAGAGGATAGGAAAATGTGCTATAAATGGAAATTAAAGAGAAACAAACTGGGAACAGATGTCAGGAAGTATTATTTCATGCAAAGAATAATAAATATGTGGAATGGCTAACAAGGCAAGGAGGCTGAGGCAAAAAGTCTAGGGGCATTTAAGAAATAATTGGATACTTTCCTAGTTGAGGTGTGAAGGGGTGCATTTTTATGGGTGGATGCTTCTCTCTCTTCCTAATCCTCCCTCCCCTGAATATCTAACTATCTTCATTTTCTTCTTGATGGATCTTTCTAAAGTACTATGCAAAACAACAAAAAAAGGCAACAAAAAAAAAGCTGAGTGTGTTGAGGACCACACTGCTCAGTCCTTGGTAGTCAACGGGCAGCAAAATTGTTCCTGCTTCACCAAGTCTGATGTGGCAGGGAAGGGGATGCTGTGCTTCCCCTGATGCTGTAATCCTCAGCTGCTGCTGGGACAGGAGGACAGGTTTGCTCCTTGGCAGGGCCATGCCCTCCTGCTGAGGTGGTTTGTGTGTGTCCTGTCCCTCCACCTGCCCCTGCCTATGGTGTTCCGAGCCTGCTGGCCACTTCTGGCTGGACTCGGGGGGGGGACAAGGCCTCTGATGCCACTCTGCTTCCTTGCATGAAGCCATGGCTTTTGTTGGGATTCATGGATGTCTCTCGCTGTCTGTGGTCCTGCTAAATATCTCTGTGGTGCTGGCAAGTGAAAGCTCCTGTTCAGGAGAGATTTCACATTCCTCCCCTAAAGCCCCAATGTAAGCCAGACTCATCCTGAATGCATGGCCAGGCAGCTCCTGCAGTGGCTGGGGCCACACGTGGCCTCTGGAATCTGCATGGATCCAGCTGAGCAGACACCCCAGCACAGCCCTGTTGGCCACTGGGGCCTCATCCAGCTTTGGAGACCGCTGTGGCTCCTGCCATGGCCCCAGCTCCTGTGTCTGCGTGCTAAGCCAGGCCAGCAGTGTGGCACCAGGGCCATCACCTCCTCCTCTTCCTCCTTCCTTCATGCCCCACGCTGCCAGCCCGGCCTGCCAGGCAGGTGTCACTTCACAGCAAGGGAACGAGCAGCCCAGCACGGCGGGGCGGAGGGGCAAAGGGAGGGACAAGCAGCGGGAAGAAGGGCTGAAGGAGGGAGTCCCACCTGAGAGAGGCTTCCCTGCCCCGTCCTCCGACAGCGGGGAAGCAGGTGGGGCACAACTCCTACCACCCTCCAGTGTCCTTAGGCTTGGGAAGCTGCCCCCGCAGGGTCCCCGCTGCTCTCTGCTTTGCTGACAGACGCAGACCCCGCGCGGGGGGCTGCCCTGGGGCTGGGGCAGGCTCGGTTCCCATCAGAGTCTGGGTGTTTGATCCCACCTGCACCGTGCTGCTGCGGCGGGGCGGGGCAGGGCGGGGCAGGGCGGGGCAGGGCAGGGCAGGGCAGGGCAGGCGGCCGCTGCCGAGGCACGGGCCGGCACCAGGCGGCACCGGCACCGTGCCGCTGTCCCAGTTTCCTGGCGTTTCCCGGGTGACAG
Organism: Lycocorax pyrrhopterus obiensis; assembly: GCA_014706295.1. Taxonomy (NCBI): domain Eukaryota; kingdom Metazoa; phylum Chordata; class Aves; order Passeriformes; family Paradisaeidae; genus Lycocorax; species Lycocorax pyrrhopterus. Next base: position 1,993,679 of record JACSVZ010000004.1, read on the forward strand.
CTGCGGAGGGCAGGGGCCGCTGGCCCCGCGGGGAGCGCAGGCAGTGCCGCAGCTCTGGCACCGCGTCCCGGTGACTCAGCCCGCACGTGGTGCGCGGCCCGGCCCGGCTCCGCTGCCGCTCACCGAACGCGCACAAGCCGCGGCCGCGTTCTGTCGCAGCCCTCAGCTGCCTTGCGAGTCGCCTTCTGCTCTGCTGAAATGCCCTGCAGTTCGGTCCTGCAGCAGCCCCGCGTTTTCCCGGGATTCCTCCAAGCTGCCGCTCGCTTTATGATCCCGGGAGCTCCCTGAAATACCTGCGGGCGCTGCCGCCTTCAATCACGCATTACACAGCTGGCAAGCCCTGCGCTCGCTCTCTGCTTGGCAGGACCATTACTCTTAGTACAGTTTTCTTTTTTCTTGGTCTGCATACGCCCAGGTGAAAAACACCTTAAAGTGTTTTTCAAGGATATCTCTGTTTGAAAAAAAATAATCTCTAAGGCACACCATGTTTTTCCAAATCCAAGCCAAAAAAGTGCTGTGTTTCATAATGCTTTGGGCCGTGGAAAGCAGCAGATGATGATATACTTATTTCATACTGGTGTTGATTTACTTTCCAATTTTTCAGGTTGCTTGGTCTCAATTTATTTTACTTTTTTTTTTTTAATTTTTCTTTCTTACGGGTCCTTTTTGCAAGCGTAAATAATAGTGTTTGTGCTCTCATTGTGTTTCACACAATGGGAAGGATTTCGCAGGAGCCCTTAACCTCCACATCTTATCGTGCTTGAACTTTCTAAAAAGCCGATTGATATTTTGAGAGGTTTTCTTTTCTGTGTGTCAATTCTTTGCTACCTATTGACAAAACAAATTGCTCACCATTTTTTCTGAGGAGATTTCCTGATTTAGGTGTTTGCTGACCGTTTGTAGGTGCGCAAGTATCTGAGAAGTTTTACCTCAAGGCTCACACTGGCCATTACGTTGCTCACAGAAATGTTTTCTTCTCCTTCTGGGCAGCTTCAACAGTTTATTCATTCATTCCAAATATTTATAAAGAGGTCCTCAGTGCTGGGGACAGAGGGAGCCTTTTCAATAAGGGGAATGCAGTGGTCCTGTAGCAGCAGCCACTGACGACTTTTAAATGTGTTTCGTTTCATGTGGCTTGAGACTGGAAAAACAGGCCCTGGCTCCTCACCTTGAAGCTGGGCCTGTTAAAATCCTCCTCAGAAATTATTCCCAAACCCCAGGGAAGTGTGGCTTGGGGTGCCATTTAAACCAATGTGGAGGCCAGAGCTGCGCTCCTGGGTCTCCCTCACCATGCCAGGGGGTACAAGGGGAGAGGCAGCCATCACCATCAGTGCTTCCTCCCCTCAGCACACTGAAACTGAGCTGTTTCCACCCATCCAGGTCACTCTGGTTTAACCAATCCTTGCCAAAGCTGTGGAAGAGGCCCCCTCTCCTCAACAGGGACATCCACACAACACCAAAGATGCCTTTTCCCAGTAGCGTGAATCCCACGGGTGATCCCCAGGGCCACAGAAGTCCCAGAGGACACGGTGTGTCACCTCCCATGAAAAGGTGGCAAGAGGGATGCAGCTGCAGCCTCACCTCTGGACCAAGTGCCAGTGCCACTTGGGAAGTGTTATTTTGGGATATCACCCGAGCACAAAACTGTGGGTGGTAGAGGCTGGTGCTGTGGAGCTTCCCTCCAGGTGTGGTGGGGCTGGTCAACCCCAAGCTCAAGTCCCCAAATGCTTTTCCCTTCCTCCTTCCTTTCAGTGGTAGGAAGGCAGATCTTGCAGTGCAAGAATTTGCAGGAAAACAGGTTTGAAGGCATGGCAGGGGTGGAGAGCCAGCTGGGGGGTTTGACCCTGGGGCATTTTGTAGGGTTATTGCAGCAGGGGGACGTCCCTGAAATGTGGAGCCCTCAGGGGACATCTGTCAGCAGGGAGGTGCAAGAGAGATTTCCCCAAAGATGTTTTCCTTCTTTTCCCTGCACACAGGTGACTTGGAACTTGCCTTTTAATTCCCTTAGTGGCCAGCAGCACTGGAACTCCAGCACTCAGCCGTTAGTGCTTGTAATGGGATGGTATTGGAGAATAGGTAAAACCAGGTAATTGCATAAATGGCATTTTTGGATGCCAGCAAGTGCCTCAGACCCTTGAGGAGTGACATTTTACAGGAGTGGATGGGAGAAAAACAGCAATGGCAGCACAAAACCCAAAGCCACAGTGTTTCTGAGGGGAGCCTGGGAGGCAACAATCGTTTCCTGAGCTTTCTGGCCAGTTGGCAGCCCTGGCTGAGCACGGCACTGCCGGGAAACTGCACGATACAGTGCATTTTAGTAATGAGTGGCACTTCTCCTCCCTGGCAAATCAAACCACAAAGGGCATTAGAGTCTTCGTGGCATCTCTGCTCTTGGCAGCAAAAGGAACAAATAAGCAAAGCCATGTCAGGAGTGGATGAGTGGCTCAGGCAGAGAGAGAGAGGGAGGGGTGTCTGTTTGATCCCAGCCACCTGCGCATGGCTCAGGGCTCTCCCTGCCCTCACAGAACACAGCAGCCACCCCACCACCCTCTGCAAAACGTGGTGGCTCAGGGAGCTCTGGCCTCCTCCAGGCATCCCCTTAAAATAAACTCACTCCTGCAGGACCCCAGAACAAATCTGCATTTTTCTGTGGCTGAGGAGCATGGTGTGTAAAGTTAATCCCCTGCTCCAGGATCCTGGGAGGCAATGGCATGCAGAAGTACAAGGTTAAAAAAATGCCTCTAGAACCAGTGGCTGGGAACCATAAATACCTTCCAGGCAGTCCTTAGGCACGTCGGGAGATGAGCAAGCAAAGCAACTGGAATTTATAAACTTACATAATTAATTTTTCTTTGCAAGGAGAACAAACGTTCCCATGTTCCAGCTCTTTTAGGGCCTTTGACAATTGGGCTCCTTTCTGTAAATATTGTTATGTAAGTTTATACATTTCAGTTAGTGCTTGTTCTAGCCTCTTCACAGCCCAAGGATGTTTTCACTCCCGTTTATTATTTCAGCTGTGGATAGATCATTTTGGCCTGGTGCATCTATAATGGGATTTAAATTAAGATGCTTGCAAGCAGTGTAACAGTAGTGAAATTGTGCCTGGAAAACATTGGTACATACCCAGGGAGAATGAAAGAAAGAAATTAGCTTTTTCAGCACTGGGTGAAGTGTCTGCGCCCTTCCCCGCAGGGCAGGACAGGATTTCTCTGTCTGAAGACACAACCTGTGAAGGATGAGTGCTGTACCTGGGCTGCACTGCAGGGCTGCATGGTGTAATGGCCATGGATGCTTTTATTCCGAATCACGGGAGCACCTCTGAGTCATCCAACAGCCCTGTAACTACTGCGTGCTGCAGTCAGAGCTGGCTGAAATGCTTAACCCCAACGGCTTAATCTCCAGCCATTGCAAATTAGTACAGCTCCATTAACTCCAGAGGACTATTTACATGGGGGAGGTTAAATGTGTACAGGATCAGGCACAAAACCTGCAGTGATTCTGTACGTGGGGCAGTGGTTTACTAATTTACAAGGCTAGATCTCATCTCTGCTGGTTTCTGAAGTTTTATTTATTTGTAATGAGCACACCCATGTCAGAGGGATTTCTCCATCAAGCAGCATAAGGAAAACCCTTCATCTACGCCGATTATGTTGCTGAGCCCAGTCCCTAATGCAGGAGATATCTTCCCTCCATGTCATTCTTCAGTAACCTGTGGCTATGAGGCTGGATATTAAAACTTGATATGTGGATTATTTCATTTCCCTTTGTCCTGTTTTTTATTTCTGAAGTTTATCTGCAGATCCTACAATAACAGGAGAAAAGCTTTGTGATCTCCTTCTTTGATCTGTTGTAATTCTGATGCGCCTTGGGCCACATCCTGCACCCCGGGTGGGCTGGGCAGTCGTGAGTGTGTGTAAGTCAGCACTGAGGCATGGCAAATAGCCCGTGGCCTCTGGGGTGGCTTTTATGAGCACAAATACACCTGAAAAGGTTACAGGAGAACTGGCAGGTCCTGGGGAAACCAGGTGAGTTGTGAGTGCCTGGGGGCAGCCATCAGGAGCCGGATGGTGCAGGACAGGGAGCTGAGAGGGAGGCCCCGGGGTGCTCTGCAAGCTGGGCATGGGGGTGCTGGACAGGTCCCTGCACCCAGGGCTTGTAACAGCTGTCCTGACAGGGTGCCCAGAGAGCTGGCACAAATTCCCTTCTGGATAGAGCCTGATGAGTGCCTTGGAGGGTGCTCCGAAACAGCCCAGGTAGGTCCCACACCAACGCTGCCGCCATAAAAACGAGCCCTCTCTCTTCACCCTGGTTTTGGTGACCCTTCTGCTCCTGCTGCCCAAAGAAGGAGCCCTCAGCCAGAGAGTGCCAGCCCCAGGCCCGGTGGCAAAACACTCTGTGCCTCTGCCACTGGTGTGCAGCTCCTGTGGGCTGAGCAGGATTTCACTCTGGTAGCAGCTGTGCCCAGAGCTGAGAGCTTTGCCCAATGGCTGGGAGTGCCTTGAAAAACCTCCTGCACACGGTGTTGGCACAGTTTCCTTTGCCACCCAGAATCAGCCAGCCTGGATGCCAGCACCCTCCGAGGCAGAGGACTGGTTTTAGCTGGAGTTGCTTTGCCCAAGCTGGCACTGTGAGAGTCCAAGGCAGCCTCATCCAGGAGGTGCCTGAAATCAAGATGGTTTAAAAAAAATCTAAGTGACATGTGAGGACTGGCAGTTTTCCCTCATCTGGGATTTTGCTGGTGCTTAGAACTGCATCTGCTAAAAAGTAAAAGCAAAGCAGAAGCAGTTTAGCTGAAGTGGGTCCAGTACATTTTTTAGGTATAAACACTTTTCTCACCTTTGAAGAGTCTTGGCTGCAGCTTCTTCAGTTTTGCAGCTCTTTAGGTCTCGCTGCAAAACGCTGTGGGATGCCTCTGAACCGAGGTAAGGAGAGGAGCAAGGAGCTCATGTTTCCAGGACACAAGAAAACATGGTTTGTATAGAGCAGGTGCCTTTTTGGCTTTTGCAAAATAATTACTGTCCAGTTTCTGCTACTACAGAAATTGAATTTCAAGTGGATTCTTCTCCATCCTCTTGCATCCTGCACTCTGCACTGCTGTGCCTGCCTTGTGTCTGCAAGGAAAAGGAGCCCCACACGGAGGCAAACAGTGCTAGTTACTGCAGCCTGTGTCTGGAAAAGGCAGGTACGTCCTTCCAGAGCAGGGAAACTGATTTTAATCCAAGCAGCTCAGGGAGTAATTATTCTTGGCAAATGTGAATCAATACCAGCACGGTGCAGCTCTGCCCGCTGCTTGCAAATGACAGCACAAAACCTAACAGGGGCAATTTTCTTTCCACGGCCTCTGTCCTGTCCTGCTTTGCCTGCAAGAGCAAAGCTGCAATGCTCCAGAAAAAAAAAGTGGTGTTCTGAAGCATATATGCCAATCTCTTCAACTTGAGTGGTTTTGCCAAAGCTGAACCTGCCAGCCACAACTCCCCCATCTCACCGAGGTACAAAAGCAAAGGGAAGTGGTGCAGAAGACCTCTGTAGCACTTGCTCTTGCTGTGCTGGTTTGCCTGTGTGTGGCAGGGCGAGAAGGTGGGAAAATGACTGTGAGGAGACCTCTGAAAGGTTGTGGTCATGTTGCTGGCAAGCCTTGCTGACAGACCTTGCCTACCCTGGGAGAGGCTCTTCGCTTGTCTGAATTCCAGGCTCAAACATGTGGGTGGGGAAAGAGCAGGTTCATTCCTGGAGGAGCTGAGATGCTCCAGCTCCAATTGCATGTCACCTTTGCTTTTTTATTTTTTCTTATCATTGCTGAAGTGCTCACATGCCACAGGAGCAATCTTTAGTCTCCTGTTATTATTTAAATTTTAACCTCTTATCTCCTGTTCTTATCATCTTTGGTCAAAGAAGCATGCTCAGGTTAGTCCTGTGCTTTCCAGGTGTCCTCTAGCCACACCAATCTCTCCACAAAAATCAGGCAGATCGGTATCCTGGATAAGCTTTGGTCCAGCACAGAAAATTAATTCCAGGTGTCCTGGCCTTATGGAAAGGTTTTGACTCAGGAGATCCAAGTGAGTGTTCACAAGAGGGAGGTAGGGAAGTGTTTCAGTCCCTGTGTGCCTGCAGCATTTTCAGCACAAGGGGTGGGTGCACATTTTGGAGCGGGGCTAAGACATGTGGGTGCACCTTCTGGATGCAGTGTGAGGGCTCTGGGACAAGCACTTCCATAGTGCCAGTGACTGCCAGCCATGCCAGGCACACAGGAAAGGAGCTGCTCCGTGTATCTGTGGGGCTGGGTGCTGGTCCTTGTGCCGAGCTGCTGTGGGGGACGAGCCAGCTGCGCTCACAAGGGTGGCTGCAGGCAGGTACCCGGGAATCCCGGCAACACACAGGGAAAATCCTGTGCCTGCTGCTTTCCCGTAGCTGGGGGAGGACGTGCCTGCAGCCACCGCGATGCCTCCGGGAGTGCTGGGATGTGGCTCTCCCGGGAATGCAGCACGGGGCCCCTGGGGCAAGTGTCCCATGGCCGGGCCCCTTCTCTCAGCACCTTGGCTCTGTCCTGCTCCTCTCGCTCTTGCTTTGCTGCAGGGACAGCAAGATAACCTTGAGGTTTTTATAACCTGAATCTCATTCCTACTTCTCCTTTGCTCCTGGCAAAGTACCAATTATTAATTAACAGGCAAATGCTAGAGAAAAGGCCGGTGCGCATAGGTCGTTTCCATAGACGTAAACGCAGCAGTCCCCAGGTCAGCTTTTATTACACTGAACCCAAATACTGTGGATAAATAGCCTGGAAAAAAAAAGCAGAAACGATTTTTAACTTGATAAAAAATGATATTTGAATATTTTTAAAAGATTATCTTTTCTGGCTGTCGTGCATGCCATGCTTCCTATGGAAAAACACGGGCAACAAGAATTTGTGTCACCAAGTGATGTGACACCGATGCCCTGAACACACAACTTCCCAGTACCCAGCTCCTGGGAAATGTTTGGTGCTCTGCAGCTCCCTGACAAGGGCTGTACACTGCATCTAATCATTTGCATCATGATGCTGAGTGAAGGTGCTGTTTCTGAATACGCAGGCAGAAAAGTTATTCCAGATTCAGACCAAATTAAAGTTGCTGCAGTCAGAAGGATTTGCTCTCTTTCTGAGGAGGGGGGGGAAAAAAGTGCAATGATTTACTGCTGTGTTTGTCACAAAGGTTGGCTTTACAGACCTGAAACACGAAAATCCTGCTGCTTCTTCCATCGAAGCAAACTGCAGAAGACCTTTAATCACACATTTTTCAGGCCTCCCTCGGTTTCACCCAAGCACAAGCAGCCATCCAGGAGAGGTTGTACATCTGTGCTTAGATGTGGTCCCTGCTGTCCTGCCCCATCCAGGACCTGTTAATTGGCAGCACCAGGTAAGAAACATCCCCGGGCTTAGGGCTTTGCCTGGTGTGATGCATGGATTTGGATCCAGGGGAGGTTGCCTGGCCTGCTTGGGAGGGCAGGGCTGCGAAGTGAGCCCCGGCCTCACCTCCCCTGGGGTCTTTAGGGCACGGCTGCTCTGAGCACAGCAGGGGCGTCACAGTCAGGCAGTGGTTTGAAACGTGCTGTGGGCAATGGCAGTGTTGGTTCTGGGTGTTTTCCTGCTTTCAGCTAACTTTTGAGGCCCGGCTGCCAATTGGATCAAGGAATACATCTGGATTAAAACACCTCCCCTCGTGAAGGCTTCCAAAGGCAGCCCTGTGACCAGCTGAGTCGCTGCGACTGCACGGGAGCAGGCACGGCCTGGGTGTGGGACTGGGAGGAGGGAGAAATGTCTTTCCCCCAAAAGCAGCAGACCATTTCACCACTGACCAACCCTTACAAGCTTCAACATGTTTTTCCAGGCTCCTTAGCACCCAGTGTTACAAGAGACATTGTTCTAGTTGATTTTTGGGTTTTGTTTGTTTTTTTTTTTTTCCCAGTTGATCTCAAAACATATCATTATGAAATCTCCTGTGCAGCGGAGCCGAGCTCCTGGCTGCCAGACACTCAATTCTCCTTTCAAACCCTTGTGTTACTTAATGGACAACGATGTTTGCCGATTTAGGGTAATTCCTGCCTTTGCTGTAATCTTCCTGCTCTGATGAAAAGGACAGCTTTACTCAAACGTGAAGTACATATATAAATATTTGAAGAGGGATGAAATATGCAACGTGTCTCCCAATGCACTGTGAATGGGGACGTTTCTTCCAGACTCCTGAGCGAAGATTTTAGAGCAGCTCCAAGAGATGCAGCAGGTTTCCTATTGGCATCCAATATTTAACACATAGAGCATGGGGGGCTGGGGATGTGCTGTGGGTACTGATGCTGGTTCCCAAAACAGTTATATTTATGGCTGTGCACATCAGCTATTGAACCTTGGTGAAAATGAGTGCTGTAAAATGGAAGTGAATAATGTGTGTTTTCATGGATCACAGGGACATACTTACCCCTCCCTTTGCAATGAGAACAATGTTTAAGTGATTGTGCCTGGTGACATTGAGACAATTCCTTTGGTCGGGCCTCTCCTTATACTGGATTGAGAATGCAGGTGCTAAAAATAGAAACAAATGGCATGTGTTCATTTTCATCCTGTGTAGGACGAAAAGCTGAGAGGTTCACAGTCCGTGGGAACTGTAAATCTGTCTGCTGGATGCTATTGATCTGTCCACGACAAGATGTGCCCTCTTTGCTGCAGCAGCACACATTTCAATGTTTTATTCCAGTCAGCATCCTGGGTTCCTGAGAGTTTCCTTTGGTTTGTTTCAACAGGTACGTCTGGCTAGGATTCTTAGGCTCATCAACCTACCAAGTAAGTAAACAGCAACAACAACAACAAAAAAGAGGTTACTAATGAATGAGTCATGCATCATTTAGTACCAGCACTCGAAGGCAAATTTCCAAAATCGGAAATTCTCACAAACATATTTACTAAGGGAAGCCTTGACAGCCTAAACGACCCCTTTGCTTCTCCCTCCTGGACTCAGTAACAAAAGCATTGAAGACTTCCACGAAAAGCTGAGCCAGGTGCAATCACCTGGCTTAAAAAGAAGGAACATCAAAAAGTGATGTGGCACGGCATTTCTCGGCATGGCTGGGGGGTTTTCCTCTTTTGCTTGATGCCGTGCGGAAAGAAAACCGAAGGAAAATTGTCCTAAGGGAATGGCCAGCGACCCGCGGCGCCCACAGACGGACACACCGCCCGCTGCCAGCACACCGGAGCCGGCACAGGAGCCAGGGGCCACCCGGGGCCGCCCCCAGGAGGAGGATGCCCGGTGTGGGGCCGTTTCCACGGGGAGCGAGCAGCACCTGGCCCGGCTGGAAGGCGAACAGCGGCGACGCAGCGGTGTGTGCCCGCTCCGCGGGCGGGGGAAGGTGGGGTGGGGTGGGGTGGGGTGGCACACCCTTCCCCTCGCACCTCCGATAACGAGAACACGTTTTCTGAGGTAAATACCTTCCGGTTGTACAGCCTAGGCTCGGAGGCGGCCCCGCGGTACCGGCGGGCGGCGGGACAAGTCCGTGCCCTGCCGGGGACGGGGGCCCGCGCCAGGCCGCCCCCTCCGCCCGCCCGCCCGCCCGCGCGTCTCCTCAGGGGCGCGGCGCTCCGGCAACCGCGGGGACGGCCCCGGCCGGCGCGGGATCCCCCGCCGCTCCCCCGCGCGCGCCTCGCGCGCCCCGCCCGCTCCGCCAACCCGCGGCGCCGGAGGCCGGGCGGGGGCGGGGCTCGGGCCGGCGCCCCCCGCTCCGTGCCTCGCCCCCGCCCGCCCCGCGCCTGCGGCGCGCGGTGGCGGCGGCGGCGGCGGCCGCGGCGGCGCCTGCCGGGGGGGCGGGGGGTGCGCGCGCGCTCGCGGCGGGAAGGCGCGCGCGCGCGCGGCTCCGCCACAGGGCAACAAGTGAGGCGCTGCCCGGCCGCGCCCCCGCCCCGCCGCGGCCCCGCTCCCCCCGCCCGCCTCCTCCTCGCCACGGCCCCGGCCCCGCTCGGCTCCGCTCCGCTCCCCTCCGCCCGCCGCAGGCGCGCACCTCTGGCGCGGCCGGCCCTGAGGACACAGCGGCGGGGAGCGCCGTCCCGCGGGGAGGCGGCGGGACAGGGGACGAGCCTTCCGCGGCCGCTTCGGCGCCGCCCCGGCATCGCCCTCAGGTGCGCAGCCCCCGCCCGCTGCGGGGGCCGGCGGAGCGGGGCGGCAGCGCGGAGCCGCGGCGGCCGCGAGGGCCGTGGTGGGGCAGCAGGCCGGGGCCGGGCGGGGTGGGACCCCGCGGCGAGGGCAGCCCGCGGCCGGACAAAGCATGGTGGATGCGGAGGCGGCGGCAGGAAGAACCCCGGCGGAGACCCGCGGCAGCCTGGCAAGGTACGTGCGGGGGGAGCTCGGCCGCCGCCCCCGCCAGCGCTGCCTCCGCGGGGCGGCCGGGATCGGCGCTGCCGGAGGGGCTGAGGAGGGACGGGGGGCAAAAAAAAGCCCCGTTTTTTAACTTGATTTTTACCCCCCGTGGTTTTCCAGGTCGTGGGGTTTTCCTTCCCCGTCGCCTCTCTTTTATTTGCGTAGTAACCGCTGTGAGCTGGCGGCGGGGGTGCGAACGGCCGGAGGCATAAATTTGGGGTTTTTTAGGGCTGGGTTTTTTTCTGTTCCCTGACTGGGAGGTGACAGGCGGCGGCAGGGTGGGGTTAAAGCACGCGGGCGCCGAGTCCCTGCCCCGGCGCTCGGGAGCGCGGGCAGCCGGCACATGTTGCAGCCAGAGCGGCGAGAGCACGGCGGGGAGAGGCACGGACTGCTGGGCATGGATGAAACTTAGGCCAGCTCAGCCCCACCGTATGTTTGCCGTCGTTTTTTAAGCAATTATTTATTTATTTGTTTGTTTGTTCAGCCGTGGGGAGGCGGCGTTGGTGCCGAAGCCGTGAGGTTTTTCCAGAGAAAGCCCGAGCCGTGGGGCTGCTGCAGCGCCGGGAGCTGCTGCTGCAATCCGCTCCTTGGCTGGAGGGGAGGGACGGAGGGCGGCGGCGGCGGAGCGGGGACACTCGCACCGCTCCTGGGGTCACCTCATTAGCCCGCTGCGACCCAGCGGGTTAATTATTCACATCCGCGTCAGGATTCTGGACAGTGTAGTGCTGAGGCAGTGGCACTAAAGTATGGACGTTGGTGGACCTGAAAGGTGGGAAATGGTATTTTTGCTGGAGTTCGCCTGAATATGTGTGCTCCTTCAGGAGATGATGGTTTTTAGTCCTTCGAACTTCCTGACACATCCTGTACCCCGTCAGGAGGGGACTTCAGGTTACTCGCAGGGATTGTGGCTGAACTGCAGCTCGCGACTCGTTAGTCATCCTGCAAAAATTTGTGGTGAAAGTTACTTGAGTAACCCTTTAATCCGACTTCCCAAAATGCTCAGTGCTGTTGGGGTTGATTATTAAATACTCATGGTTAGTTTTAACTATGCAAATTAGGAGCTTGCGTGGTTCGGTTGTTGCTTGGTTTGTTTTTTTTCCTTCCCCCCCCCTCCCGCTTTTTTTTATATTTTGGACAGAAAGACTTGGTTCGGGCACAGAAGAGTTTAGTCTGGCCGTGGAAAGATGCGCTCATAAAATTACACGCTAGACATGTCATCTGCAAGTTATGGAGGAAACATGATTATAGCGTTGTCCTTTGAGGAAATTTCTGGTAAATTATTGCTCACCGTCTTAAAAAGAGAGACAGCCCGGAATCCAGTTCTCTTTCCAAGCTGCTGAAAGCGGTTTCGTGTTCTTGCAGTTCCTCTGTGGCGTCAGTCTCCGCTGCTGTCACCGAGGGCGTGTGCGGAGGGTGGGGCGGGGGCGGCAGATGGCACTCCGGTGAGTGTCACGCTCGGGGTTTGGCTCGCATGGAGAGCTCAGGCTGCTGGCAGGGGCTGCCTTGCCGCTCGGTGACCCAGCCCGATGCCTGATAAACCACCGGAGGAGTTGAATGAGCGCTGAATTGCTGCGAAATGCGTGGAGGAAACGAAAGGGAGAATCAGCATTTCTCATTCGGCAGATGTAATTTGTAATGGTTTGGTTTGTTGTGTTGTTTTTTTTTTCCTTCCCGGGGTCGTAAACAGCTGGAGAAGATAGATGTCTTTAAAAAAACAATACTGCCGTGGAGGTGGATTAAAATACAGAATACTTGTCTTGTACCTAAAAATGTAGTACTGTCAGTTAGAATCAAAGTATTTTGGCTTAAAGGAAACCCTGGCTTTGCTGCTTGCTTTGAACGTGTGACTTTCTACAGCAGCTGTTGTGCAGTACTGAGATGTATGGCTGTAAGGAAGCTACAGATAGAGCATAAAGTGATCAAAAATAGAATTTATTTAAAGTAATTCTGTCACCTGTAAAGTGGTTTTGTTTGGATTTGTGCTCGTTTCTTTTCCCCAAGATGAGGAAAATGCAGCAAGGTAGCACAGCTGAAGGGACTTGTTTTGAAGGTCATGCTTTAGATGGCTGGGAGTGCTAGCTGGCTGTCTGATGCCCTGTTTCATAATAGGTAAAACTCACTAATCTCCCCAGAGACTGTTCCTGATGAACACAGTGTCACTGGTAGTCAAAAAATTTATTATTATTGCCTGGAAGCTGCTCCTGAAATTTTTAAACACTTCTGGGTAATGAAGACGCTGAGGAGATCAGTGGAGAAGTAGGGTTTGCTCAGAGAAAAAGCAGTGTTTGATGAGAAATGGGAATGGATAAAGTGGTGTCGTGTTCTGTGCTGGCAAATCTGGGCAATTGTCTGTATGACTAAATCACAGTGTATATAGAGGGGGGGAAAAAAGCAGGATTTGAATTTTCATCTTCTTGCCTACCTATCAGACTCCTTGGAGAACCAAGTCTTTCGGAGGAGTGCTGCTCCATAGTGACTTGTCAGTGCTGAGACCCTGAGGAATTGTCATTTTGCTGCCACCTGGTGCAGCTATTTTTGCAGTGGATCCAGCTCTGACAGTGGTTTTTCCTGTTGGCTGTGTAAATCTGCTCGAAGGAGGGAAAAATGGTAGTGACAAAAGGCTGTGTCGGGGCTGATCCTGTTTGAAGTGTAGGGTTTGATCGTGTGTCTCCTACCACAGCCAATATTGTCATTATCACAGCAGTCAGGAAGCAGGGCTGGCTTGTCATTGATCTGTGCACTTGACCAAAACCTGTATGGTCCAAATATTGCTCCAAATTAACCAGAGGACAGGAAAAAGATCGAGCAGCATCGATTAAAATCCTTGGCCACCCTCTTTTGTAACTTGTTCTTTCTTGACCGATCACTGAATTTTTGACATGTGTCAGATGATCTTGCAAAATCTTTACTTCAGGCGGGTTGTGAAACCTCTCAGAGCTGGTTACTTGATGGGCTTTTCCTGTGTGCTGTCAGACCTGTGCCTCTTGCTGCCAAGTGACTGAAGCAGCTCTGTTGGAAATGCATCGAGGGCTGACATTCCAGATCTTTGTCTTTTACTAGATTTGGCTACGTGTCCTGCTGTAAAAAAACCATTAATTGCTGCTTTTTGAAGAATTTGCAGTCTGCGTAGTAGAGGCTGGTAGGTTTCTTGTAGGCAAAGCTTTAAGTGTATAATTCTCAAACTTGCCAAGAATAGGCCAGAAGCAGGTTGGGGGGAAGATACTGGCAAGAGTGAACTTATTGTGGCAACAAGTTTTCTGTAAAAAGCACAGAATATAGAAAAAGTATGTATTTCATTAAAATAATGAGCATTTTAACATGACTGGGTCTCATGTTAATGTTTCTTGAAGGCCATTAGGATTGATTGCCTTCCAAAAGCTTGAAACTGTCTTTGTCCCTCTCACAGGTTGTTGGTTTGGGATTTTTTTTCCTGCTGTCTCTTAAATACATTTTCTATTACCCTATGGTAAAAATGCGTAAGTAATTTTGAAGTAAGTAAGCATCTGTTTACTTTTTAAATTTAAACTTTAAATTTTTTTATAGGTATATGCAATTTTACTCCCTAATACATTTTTAACCAAAATGTTAACAGTTAATTTAGGAAGAAGGTTTGGTGGTTGGGTGCATGTGCAATCACTGGATTAGTGTTTGATGTTTCTGGTGTGTCATGGGCTGTGTTCATATGAGTGCTTTATCATGGAATCGTAGTTGGATCAGGGATCCCCGCAGGGATCATTGGAGTCCAACTCCTGGCCCTGCGTGGGACAGTGCTTCATGTGGTTTAGAGAAGAATTTGTGTCTATGAGTGCAGTTCACAAAAATTCCTGGTGTGTTATCCCTGTTATGCCACGTTCTGACCTCAAAGAGATATATTTAGATGTTTTTATCAGTTCACGGTCGTATCCCTTTATGTAAGGAAGCACCCTTTATGTGCCTAAAAAACAGCAAAAAAAGAAAGAAAAGATGATGACGGTGATAGAATGAAATACAGGCTCTTCCTGTCGTTTTAGTACAGAGTGAAGAAGTCCCCAAAAGAAGACCAAAAGTTGGGGAATAAATGTCAGACCTGCCCAGTCACATTTTGCTGTTACGTAGGAAGCACTAACAGGTACCTTGGGCTCGATCCTGCACTTTGCCTGTATCTGTCTCGCAGATTTCCTTGGGCCTTGTAGGATTTCAAATGTGACTAAGTATAAACCTTCCCGAGCCTCCAGATCGTGCAAAACGCAGTGAAAAGACTGGTTCATTAAACTGTCTTGTGATGAACTGTGCAGAAGAATGATTGAATTGGTGCCTCATGAGAGGCAATTAGCATTTAAGTAAGGAAAAGAATCCCAGTGTGTGATGGGTGTGGTGCTGAGATTTTTAAAGGGAGAATTGATGAAACAGTTTCCATCAGCATTTGGTTAAGAAAGCTTTGTTGTTTGGGAGAAATACAACAGTAAGAGTTGAAAAGCATTTAATTTGGAGATAGTTTTGTTTGTCTTCGTAAAAAACTTCTGAAATTTAGCAGCTGCTTCATCTTAAGCACGCTCAGAAGAGTTAGTCTTGAGAGTGAATTGACCACATCACTTCAATTGTAAGCCAGCTATCTAGATCAAATGAGCCAGAAATCTTGACTTGTGGGTGGGAATGACTAATTTTCCTGTAAAAGTGTAATTCTCAGAGGCTCGGTGGTTTATGAACCGGCAGACTACCTGTGTATTTGTATGGGATTGACAGGAGAAGCACGGTGGTGGTGAAGGTTTGTGTGCCCCACCGAGGTGTGCGTGCTGTGGGACGAGCAGCCGCCTGCCGCAGGCTCCTGCCCGAGTTTCCTGCCGGGAGCATCCTGCTGTGTCCCGTGGCAGTTCGGTGGCTGAAGCGGTGTCTGTGCCTCCAGCCTTGTGCTGGTGCAGCTGTTTGTGCGGCTGGGTCGTGAACTGAATTGAGGAACTCAGTGGGTTGAGAAATAACCTTTTCTGTTTGCTTGTCTTCAGGGTTGTACACAACGTAACACAGTGAGCCATGCAAGTATGGGAATTCGTGGCCTGGGAAAGGTGGAATTCTTTTAACTGAGTTTAAGGAGAGCTGCTGCTGAATGCCTGACAATACCCTGAATTTAGTGCTCATTTCTTTTACTTGAGCAATTATATTTTTAAATCTGGTATTTGAAAGTCAGAAAATGCTAATGGAAAGCTGTCTTTGGGATGGAAATTGTTGTTGCAAACTTATTGTTGATTTGTTTTTGAACAAAAACAATTACACCCATGCAAAACAGCCTTAAGTTGATTACTCAAACCACTCTGAAGCTTTGTGGATGCTCACTTCGGTGTGCTGGTAGCAGGTACAGAAGGTGCCACTCGGATTTAGAAGTCTCTAATCGGGTTAGATGCATATCTGCTGTTAACAAAAATGGGAGTTAGCTGCCTAACCAGCTTAAAGATCCTTTACAAAATCCTCCTGGTACTTATATGCATCTTTAGCTGCCTAAAGCTGCTGGGGAAATTGTTCCCTTTTCCATAAACTTGGTAGGCTAGAACGAGATCTGAATCTTAGCTTTTACAGCTTTGAAGGACAATGAACTTCTCTGCTTACAACTCCACTGATTTTTCTGAACTTTAAACGAATTATTCAGAAAGATGAAGAACTTTTCCTGTAAACGTTAATTACACCTGAAACCAAAACCAGTTGAAGGCAAAAGTATTTTTCATGTATTTGCATTTTAAAATGTAGGTTTTGCATTCTTCAACACGTGTTTAGCTCAGCACGTAAGTTCAGAGGCAGATCCCAGAATTCTGGCATGAATATTCACAGTATGAATTTGATTTGAATTGACTTCTGAGTAACCACATAGCACTGGCAGGGAAATATGGCTTGAGATGGCTGGGAAGTTTACCATCGCAGTTGTATATCCCATCACAAAAAGGTGAGCAGCTTGGGGAAGTCAAATTGTAAACCAGTGTTTGCTTTTAACCCAAAAGTACAGTGGTCACCAGGGGTAGGTAGTGACTTCATCAGCCATACCATGTTACATTGTTCTTGCTTTTGAAACATAGTTTTTAGTAGTGTGTTTTGTGTCTAACATGGGCAAGAACACAAAGCAGAGGTAAAATTTTGATGACCTGAGGTATGGTGCTTAAAGGATGGCTTTGTTAGTTGACTAAATAATGAGTGTTCTCTGTGCAGACATGAAGGTGGTTGGAATATGGTTAAGGCAGGATTAATTACTGGTTTTAAGATAAAACTGGAAGAGATACCAGGAGCAGATGAGTTGTCTTGTTTGCGGAAATTATGGTTGTCTGCATTTTGCATAGGTTTTCTACATCATGAATTTTATTTCAAATACAGCATGAAAGTAAGAGGTAAGAGAGTGTCTGTCCTGCAGACTTTCTCTCTTTAAATGCCCACTGAAAGCATCGGTCAGATTTGCAATGTGTCGTACCCATTCTTCATTCTTTCTTACCCGAACCAGCACTGATCCAAGCACAACGTGTCTGGGAGGAAGGCGGTTCCTTATCCACTTCCTTGGCTTTCTAGTAATTATGGGCAGATAAAGTGCAGCTGAAACGACTCCCACAGCAAACAGCAGACAGGGGTGGGTCACGCTGACTTGAGTACAGAAAGTGCCAGAGAAATTCGGGCCCCAGAGTGTACCTTGTAGTGGATGAGGTTGCCCAGGCTCTTTGTGCCTCTGGTGGAGCAGTGCTGATTGTGTCTGGCCCTGCCTGAGGAGCTCTGGATGAAGGTGGGAAGCAGCCCAGCAGCGCTGTGCTGCAGCAGCAGTGTGCTGGTACATGAAAGCTTAGGCTGATGACAGATGGGCTCTGCTGTGGCCTGGGCTGTGTGAGCCTTCCCGCTTCTCCTGCACCATTCCTGGTGTTCGTGCAGCATGTCACCGAGTCATGTGAGCTGGCTGAAAGCTAATTGCTGCTCTACTGTAGGCTCTTTATCGTCCTCCAGCTCCCTGAACTGATTCACCACAATCAAATCAGTGCAAAGGTAGATGGGACTGTGCAGCTTATGCAGGGGAAGGAATAAATTACAGGAGTGAGTCAGCTATGACTGAAACTGTTTTAAACCGCCGTGGAGCTGTGCTCCCCAACTTCTAATTGATGTGATGAATGACAATTAATTTTGTTCCAAGAAATATTTCTCTGCTGACACTTGGTTAAACCCCTTCTCTTGATTCTTTATAATTTACTGCTCGTTCAAGCTGAAGCCCGTCAAGTGAAAACTGAAGTTCTTAAATCAGAAGCTGGCAGCTCTGGGTTATTCCTAACAAATTTACAACGTCGTCATTCTAAAGCTTGAACTGACCTTAGAATGACACGGGAATTTTTTTGTATTAACAAATTGGGAAAAACAGGTCACGTCTGCTACCACAAGTACTGGCATATTAAACTTCAATATTCATTTTTATAGCAAGTTGAGATCTTACCCTCGGTTGTCAGTGTGAAGTCTCAATTACTGGAAAAAGCCCCAAACCAACAACCGAAAACGTTTTTACTGTTAAACAAAGAAATCAAACTCTTTTCATCACAAGTTTTTTGTTTCTTTTGGGTTTGGGTTTTTTTCATGAGCAGTTAGGAACACCTTCATAGATGTGTAGTGTGGCTGCAGGCGTGCCAGTATAGAATGGTAATATTAGCACGATGCCCTCATTTATTGAGACACTGCCATTGCTTAAATTGACTTATGTAGATGTGGTGTACATGTGCAGCTCCATTGCTTGTTCATCCCCGTGGAAAACCATGACCAAACTCAAGTAGTCTATACCAGTAGAGAAATTGGAGTACCCATTAAACCTGGGATTGAGTTTACAGAGTATTTCTCATAATGGTCATAGGGCTTTTCTTGCATATGCCTGGATCTTCTATAGAAACATTTAATTCAAATACGAAACTGAACATTCTTTCAGACAATCCAAGGATTTAATTTTAACAGGTCAAAAGAAAATATTTAGGTCTAACTTGCAGTGAATTCAGTAGGTGCACCGTATTTAAATATGTTCTCAATCAAACCCAGAGCTTTTGTGAGGGACACCTGCAAACAACTTAAAATACAGACAGGGTTGGGATGATCTGATGATTGACTGGTAGCTGACTTATTTAAAAATGGGTGAAAAAATAGATTACTCTCTGGTTAAAGGCTTGGGGATTTCAGCAGAGTGGCTTGGGGTTGGAAGTTTTCAGTTTGAGACAGTGGTGAGCCGATGGTATCTCTTCTGTCTAAGTGTTCTGTCAAGCAGGAATTTCACAGAGGGTGGTTTTAAAGAAGTTAAAAGTAAGTTTTTACTGTTGAATGACTTCGTAAAGATAACTTAATGCAAAGATAACTCGATGCAGACTCTGTGGGGGTTGCAGCAGTATTTCTAAGCACCAATATAAGGTCAACAAACTTCTGTTTCATAGATGTTATTTTAAATAGCACACCTTAAAAGGCAACATCCTGGTAGCTTCTCTTTTCTGCTCGAAGAGCTAGAGGGAGGGGAACACCTGAAATTAGTCCAAATGGTGACAGGAAACACTGTATAACTCATTGTGAAGATTCTGGAATTCTGCTCCTCAGAACTTAGCATTCAGCAGTAAATGAAAGAACTGTTTGGTCTTTAATAGCATAGTTAAAAGCTGACATCAGTAGTGTGGGGCAGCAATCAAGTAGCTATTAGAGAGGGAATTTTGAGTTCTTATGAAGCTTTTACAAACTTGAATGCAGTAGGGATTTCCCCACCAATTTGTAGCAGCTTTTGACAAGTTGACTTCCGGAGTTTCATGGAGTTTCATGGAATACGACTGCTGTGAGCAATGCCTTGAGACAATGCTGTGAGTTATCTGATTGCTTCCAGAAGCAAGACTCTGCATAACAAAAACCTGCTGCCGTGCGGGGTGGCAGCAGTCTGGGACATTTAAATGTAGTGCTCGTAGATCCCACAGGTAGCTGCAGGGGCTGTCTGCACTGTACCCACAGGAGCTGGCTTCTGCGATGATCTGCTTGTCTTCTGGCAGGTTTGTAGGATGGTGTTCTCACCTAATGAAGGTTGACTCGACCCAGTGCAGGAATGTGGTCACTTGTGATGCTGGAGAAGAACCCTGCTGGAACTTGTTTCCTCTGCTTGGTTGTGGTTGTGACTTGGATGAGGTCAGAGAGCCTGCAAGTGGAGTCTTGCTTTGCTCTTGCGCTCCAGAGCCATCCCTCGTGTGGGGTGCACGATGACTTCATGGTCTTTGTGAAAAACTGAGTGTACTGTGAGGCTTGCACCTCATACCAAGCCCCACTGATACATAACTCTAAAAAAAAAACTCCACTAATTTTTTAAACTACTAAATTATTTCTTTTTCATGTTGTTACTGTCGTATCAAAAATGACCAGATGGAAGGGAAAGGGCTGACAGATGAAAGTTCATCGTATAGCTTGTATGGCAAATGTATATAGAGAAAATAATGTCAAATACTTTTTATTATTAATTTGTGTTTTCCAAGAGTTCCTCTCTTGTGTGGTCATAGAATAGCAAGTCATTCCAAGTTCTTGATGTGGGAAAAAATTGAGGAACCAGTATAATTTATAGTAGTTGAAAATATAGAGAGATTCAGAAAATGGTCGGACAAAGTGAGATTAGGTTCAATTACATAAGGAAACAGTGCTCAAATGCAAGTCTGGCCCTCTAAAACCTTATTACAGAAAACCAGGGGAGCATTACTGGAGAAATGCCTCTCTACCATTGGTTCTGTTGCATGTGGGGCATTTTTTGGTGGGGTTGGTGAGGTTTTTGGTATTGCTTTTGGGGTTTTTTTGGGTGAAAATGTGCTGAAGATAACTAGTGGGAGACAGAATGTGAAGTTACTTTGGCATTTATTCAAACTCTTTATAGTTTTTTATGCCTTGGGCTGTGTTTTAGGAAAATATATGCACATCCTTCCCTAGTCTTGCTCTATTTACTCAGATCTTGAAATTCCATGCCTGAGTTTCACTGGTGTCCTTTGGTATTAAAATACTGGAAGATTAGAATTTCTCCCAAAGCTAAATAATATGCTGAAAGATGTTTCAAAGCAGGTATATGCAAACAATTAGTGTTAAAACAAACATCATGCTCTGAATTTCAGTGCACTTTTTGATGCTTTGAGTAGAGTGTTGTTATCTTGGTTACTTTCCTGCAACTGGAACATTGTTTCAGGCTGTCTTGCTTGGAGAACACAGAAAACATTGACTGTTTCCAGTGGTAACCACTGTGTGAGAAAGGCTTCTGCAGAAGGGCGGCACGGGTATCTGTTCAACATTTTCCTGTTCTTAAGGTTTTCTTAATCACTGTTTTATAAAAGTGGATTTGTGTAAAATTCTGAGGGGGGGAAAGAGATTTGACTGTGCGTAGTCAGAAAATAAACAGCGTTCAAGTTCTTTAAAGCTGGAAATAGCACAGGCTCCTTACAACAGCCTGGGGCTCTCAGCCCTCGTCTCGTTCCAAAACTGTGCCGTTGCTCAATCCCGAAATCTCTTGACTCACTGAGCAGAGCTGAGCTATTAAGACAAGTGATGCGTCTCGCAGGAGGTTAGAAGGACTCCATATGGCTTGTGGTGTGTTAAGCAGCTAAAACAGTGATTTGCAGGAGCGTAGTGTCACTACCGCGCGTGCTGTTGCTGGCGCTGTCAGAAGTGGTGCTGCACGTACGGCTGCTGCAAGGGGTGTCAGGCCCTGAGCTGAAGTTACGTGGGAAGATCCAGGGCTGCCCCGGCACCAGTCACAGCCTCTGCACAGAGAGAGAGGGCGTTAAGTCTGTTGGGTGCCTGAACCACAGCTTGGCTGTGCCGGATTCCCGATAGGTCACTCCTGAGCCAGTAGGGTGGTAGGTGTGACACCTGCAGGTAACAGGGATTATCTTATCTTTTGTCAGCCCCAGTAGGTAAATGGACTTGTAATGCTTGGGTTTGGCAGCCACATAATGCAGACGTGGTACTCAGCCCACTTAGAAAATACAGCCGAACTCCTGCCCTCAGAAAAGTACTTGCAATGAAAGGCCATGGCTTCTGTCGGACTTGGAGGAGGTGGAAGAGTTGGGTGTTCTACCTCGGGCCTGCACAAATGGTGGTTAGATTGGTTCAGCTGCTTGTGGATCCACAGCCTGGAACAGGGCTGACGCTGGGAGTGTTTACATGTGCTGGTGATACCATTTACTGTGCCGTGTGTGATGGAGCCACCGTCATCTCGCCAGGCTTGTACCTTCTCTGCTGAAAAGTCCTGCCAAGTCTAACAGTAAATGGGGATTTTTCTGCTCAGGATCCCAGTCTCATTTGCTGCAGGGGGTTGTAGTCGTAGTGGATTGAGGGATTTTGTTAAGTGTTTGAAACAAAGTCTTTGCAAATGGTGTCTCATTGTGTCAGAAGAGTCTCAGGTCAAGCATCCAGATGACTTAGAGGTGTTGGATACTCGAAGCTTTGTAAGCTGGGGGCTGTGACACATGAGCTGTGTGGTGCTGCATATCCTGAAAAATCAAGCTTTGGCTGAGCTCTTTATAATCCCATGTTTGTTGGCTGTTCCTAGGAGGAGCAGTTCCCCTGTTGTCTCTGGAGTGCTGGGATCATAGGTCAGATACGACATCATTTGTTGCTTAGTGAGAAGGACAGGGCAGATATGCCCTGGTGTGCATGCTGAGCTCTGTGGAACAGCACAAAACAGGGGACTGCTCCTTCTCTGGTGTATTTGTGTCTAGTGAAAGGGAAATGTAGGAAAACAGTATCTTTATCTGGGTTTAGTCACAGTTGAAAGAGGAAGATAAAGTTTTTTTGAAGTTTGTGTGACCAACCAATGCTTTCTTAACAGTTCAGCTGTTCAGCTTAAATGATGGCACTGACCACAAGTGTGGTTTTGTCTTTGAGGTATAGGAGAAAATGACTTTAAAATTAGAACAGAAACTTCGTGCCTGCCTGTGAGTAGAATATGAAATAAAGTAGATCTGGCCTGAGCATATACAAAGACAAATATGCAGATGGTACTTGAGGAAGAACAGGGATTTTTCTGAGAGGCTGTTTTTTCTGGGAGTGGCTTTGGATTTCAGTTCAGGAAAAAAAACCCTACACACCCCCTTTTAGATTTAATAATGATTATGGGTCAAATAAGAGAAAAAAAGATGACTGATTATTTACTTGCTGCTTTCTTCCTAAATTTTTAGTAGTTTAGTGTTTAACTTGTTGAGGAGTAAAACAAAGTAAGACTGATCAAACTGTAAGAGACCAAGGGTCAGTCTAGCTCTGGTGTCTGGGGATGGCTGCAAAAAAGAACAGAGCAGCAAGTACAAGGTGTACTTCTCAGTTTGCCTTCCTGTCTGCTGTTGCTCTGTGACCTCAGGGCCTGAGGCAGTGCTTACAGCTGGGCTTTCAGCAGTCAGTACAAATTTTTTATTTCATTAGGTTTTTCTGATCTTGCAATAATCATTTATACTCCTGGCACATGAAAGTGTCTCTGACAGTGAGTTCTGTATGTGACTTCAATGTAGTCTTTGTAACCTTCTGATTAATTCTGAATTATTTGTGGAGCTTGTACACTGATGTACCCCAGGGCTAGTAAACAGTTTGGTAAGCACTGCTCTGGAGGAACACACTGTTTCCATGTTGCTCCGTGTACTGTGCCCACTGCATTCTGACAGCTGTGGAAGAAAGAGGGATGGATCCATTTTCTCCCCCAGTGAAAACTGAAGATGGGTCACAGAACTTTTGATATGACAAAGATGTACACATACCGTTCCAAGTCTTGCATAAATGGGAGACCTCTCCTTTTTAAATTTCTTTTCAGGTTTTTTTTCCTTCCTAGTAATAATTACACTTCTACTTTCACTTACCGTTTGAATTCCTTTTTCCAGTTGGAGGGGAAAAAAATAAATCCAAGTTCATGTTCTCTTCTGTCTGCCTAGATCTGAGTACCAGCAATGCAGCTGGCGAGTTTTGTCAGCCTTTCTTCCAAGGAACAGCCAAGTGAAATCATCGGAAACTGATTGTGTGCTTTAAAATTTGGCTCTGCCTTTTACGTAGTTGGAAGGTGTGAGAGTGCAAGTATAAAAGCTTGAAACCTAATTTAAAAATAACTGACCTTATCGTATAGCAATTTATTCTATACCCTTCAGCTCACCTTACTAGCAGGGAAAAAAAAAAAGGTTCCTCAGCCTGCCTTTGCCAAGCTGAGGGCTCAGATTCTAATTATTATACAGTCAAGTGTTTAAAGGGGATCTAAATGAGAAGCAAGAACTAATAATTGGCTAATTTAGACTCACCATGAAAAGCTGTGTAACTTTCCTAAGCTGCAAATGGAAACTTCACATTTTTACCAGCTTGCTGATGAAACCCCAAACCATATGTGTATGTTTTAGAGACAGATTAGCTTTCGGTTCTTTGGGGATGTAGGTAACCTTGGTTTTTAGGCTATACTAACTTGCATAGTCTTCATTTGAAAGGATTTTGCATTTTTAATGAGATTGAGAACTTGCTGTGAAGAAAGCTAAAAATCTTTTTTATTTATTTCTAGATATGAGAAATGAGTGTTGGACGCAGAAGATTAAAGCTGCTGGGAATTCTGATGATGGTAAACATTTTTATTTATGTGATTGTGGAAGTCTCAAAGAGTGGCAGCCAAGACAAGAATGCAAAAGGCCGCGTTGTTATACCACATAGCAAATTCTGGAGGAAATACACTCCTCACAAAGCTTATTGGAACAAACAGCAACAGAAGCTTGAGCTGCTGTACAACCCTATCCTGTCCTTGCTTTCCAATATGACTGTGGAAGAGAACTTAGTTTCTAACCTGAGTGCTCTCAGTTCCTGTGACCCTGACCCCTTGGTGCATTCAGAGGTTAGTGACTTTGCAAACTTGCCAGACAGATTCAAAGACTTCCTCCTCTATTTGAGGTGTAGAAATTACTCATTGCTAATGGATCAGCCAAACAAGTGTGAACAGAAACCTTTCCTGCTGCTGGCTATTAAGTCACTTATACCCCATTTTGATAGAAGACAAGCAATTAGGGAATCCTGGGGCAAGGAAATAAAATCAGGGGATGTGACAGTCAGGAGGGTCTTCTTACTTGGACAGACCCCACCAGAGGATAATTTTCCTGACCTTTCACACATGATTAAATTTGAGAGTGACACCCACCGAGACATTCTCCTCTGGAACTACAGAGACACTTTCTTCAATCTGACTCTGAAAGAGGTGCTGTTTCTGAAGTGGGTCAGCAGCAGCTGCGCTAATGTCCAGTTTATTTTTAAGGGTGATGATGATGTTTTTGTGAATACCAATCAGATCCTGGATTACTTGAAGAGCTTATCAAAGGAAAAAGCCAAAGACTTATTTATAGGTGACGTGATCAAAGATGCTGGACCTCACAGAGAGAAAAAATTGAAGTACTACATCCCAGAAAGTGTTTATGAAGGTTCGTATCCCCCGTACGCAGGAGGCGGTGGGTTCCTGTACTCTGGTGATCTGGCACTAAGACTGAATAATGCATCTGACCAGGTACTCCTCTACCCTATTGATGATGTTTATACTGGAATGTGCCTTCAGAAGCTTGGGCTTGCTCCGGAAAAACACAAAGGCTTCAAAACGTTTGATATCGAAGAGAAATACAGAAATAACATCTGTTCCTACACAAACTTAATGTTAGTGCATAGCAGAAAACCTCAAGAAATGATTAAGATCTGGACACGCTTGCAAGATCCACACTTAAATTGTTAAAGTAATGTGCATAAGTGTCTTAAGTCCAAAAAACTTTCCAAGTTTGGATCACTGAAGCTCTGTTTAATAACGAATTTTCGCTGTAAACCTTTTCCTGTACTTTTGAAAATGAGAGTAATACTAAAATTTGAAGGGATGGCCTGAAGGCTTGGTCCTGACTTTTCCACTGTGCTGGTGGTCGTTATGTTTCAATATTGGTCTTAATTTTAAAAAAAGACTTTGAGGATATAACTAGCTGTCAGTGACTGATTAGCTGTGCTGGAAACAGGGATTGCGTACCACAGTGCATCTTTCATTAATTGTGATGGTGGAAGTTGATTTTCCCTTGAGTAGTGTTTGTGTGTGGAAACCACTGTAAATTGAAAATACACAAATTGGAGGAATGTAGTTTTACTTTAAGATATGATACACTTATGAGACTTTAAATTTTGAAATTTTTTTTTCAATTTTAGTTTTCAGTCCTTTTGCACCCTGGAACAGTATTTTTTCCTTTGCTTATGATCCTTTGTGCAAAGTGTACCTGTGTCTGAAGGATTTACCCTTTTATTAGATGAAGCTTTTTTTTTTTACAAAAAAAAAGCATAATTCTGCTTGAAATGCCCCTTAAGAGCTCAGTGTATAAGGAAAAAGAAGAAGAGGTTTTTTGGGGGGCTGGGCAGGTAGGGCTGCCCCCACCTCAAGCCTGCGTACTGAAGCTGACTTGTTGCTCATGTTGTTTGTGTGGAAAGTTACTCTGGTCAATCCTTGTTTTCTGTTTGGGCACTAAATGTGATCAGGTAGCTTGATTTGATGGAAATGGCTGAAATTGCACATTGCTTCTTGAGAGCATGGTTTGGATCTCCTGTAAAGTGGTGGTGAATCTAGAATTGTGCGGACCCCAAGAGTTTTGCATTTTGAACCAAACTTTGAAGTTTGCATGAAGCCTCATGTAGAGTTACACATGTTCTCGAAACTCAGATCTTCTCTATTTCCACATCCTGCTTATAAGAATTACTCTAAATAGTGGTTGCTTTCTTTGTATATGTAGAAGTGCCTGTCTATTTATTGTTCAGATTGAAGACCAAAACATTTTCTTAAATATATTTTGTGTAACATTTTATTTGTATAGTGTTGTCACTCGGATATTTAAATAGAGCATGATATTTTAAATCTGAGACGTGTAACATGTTAAATAAAGCTAATGGTTATTTTTGAATTTGAAAAATAAAATGTGATTTAAGTATTTCTGGCAATGCTTCATGTTGACTTGCAGAGCAGTTGCACTCTACGTTTCAGAAGTTCAGAAACAAAAGGTTTTATTTGACAGATTTCTCTAAGCTTGTGTAGCAGACTATCAAGAAAACGTCACAGTTGTACCTGTACTTGTTAGATGCTGTAATAGGT
The DNA here is from genome assembly GCA_014706295.1 of Lycocorax pyrrhopterus obiensis. NCBI lineage: Eukaryota > Metazoa > Chordata > Aves > Passeriformes > Paradisaeidae > Lycocorax > Lycocorax pyrrhopterus. The sequence goes on from JACSVZ010000004.1 coordinate 2,020,127, forward strand.
GGACAACTCTGGTGAAAGCAAGGGGGACTTTAAGTGCCTTGGGACAAACAGTATGTACAGAAATAATTGCCTGTACAATACCACTGCTGGTGTAGTTAAAGGAGTCAAGGAGTGGATTGAATGGCTGGCACTTTGAATTTTTGATTGAAACAACTTGGCAGCAGCACCTCTTTTTTGCTTTTTCACCTGCTTTCTTTCTCCTTTGATTACCTGGATTGTACTTCATGTGTTCAGGGAGAGGTGAGGTGTTCTGGTCCTTCACCTCTTTGTTCTGTAGATGACAATGTTGACCCCAGCATGGATAAAAGACAGGCTGTGCTCTGGTGGTGTGCTGTAAGGTTTGACCCTTGTGCTTTGTCATTCCTCATGGGAAGTGACACCTTTCCAAAGGAGCTGCAGGTTTTATGTGCAGTTACTTCTTACCCTGTTCTTCCATGTTAAGCACCCTGGTTTTTTAAATATTCATGGGATTTTTGTCAGGAGTTTGGGCCAAGTGAAAGAAAATAAGTTATGCTGATGGTGAGAGATGCAAGGAGAGATGTAGTGTTAAGAGTCTTGGTGGGGGGGGAAGGAGGAAGAGGGAGAGAGAAAAAGTGAGAGAGAGAGACAAAAAGGAGGGTGTCGGGGGTGAGTGGAGACATGGAAGGGAAAGAGAGGCAGAGACAAGTGAGCACTAAACAAACTGCTGAGGTCCATGGAAGGAGCAAGCACAAACAAAAGGGTTGCAGCAAAAAGAGGAGCAGGAATAGAGCCCAAGAATTAAATCGTGTGAGTAAGATAGGGTGGAGTGCACAGGTGATGTTAAGTGAAATGGGTGGGATTGGTGGAGTGCCAGCATTAATTATTTAATTTATACCCTTCCCTGTAACCATGAGATCAAAACCAGGCCTCTTGCGTGGGACACGCCTGATAATAAGGAAAAACAGGCTGAGTGGCACTTGGGAAGGAGAAGTGCTGTGAGAAAGCATTTCCCCACCTTGTGGAGTGACAGGAGAAAGGGCAGAGGACAAGGCAGAGCGGGTGGTGCTGGGGGGGAAATTGGACAGACCAATTTTGTTTACTCCGAGCGTGGAGAAGCCCTGGTGGCTGTGCCTGGTCCACTCCCACGGAGAAAGAATTGTCTTGGCAGATAATCGGGAGTGTGTGGAGTAAAGAGTAAGGGAAATAAATAACTGAGATAAAGGAACAGAATGCATCCAAAAGCGCCATGGGAACGGGATTTGGGGACAGTTAGGAAACAGAAGGTGAAAAGTCTTTAAAAAGTATGTGCAACAACCTGCATCTGCTGTATTCTACTGTATCTTTCTTAAATGCTGTTAAACACTTAAATTTCTGTTGTATTTTTTCTTAAATTATAGGGAAGGAGTCTACTAAAATGAAGGCATGAGAAAATTTGACTACAATGGAAATAATGGCATTCGAAAACTGAAATAAGATGTGTTTGGATGAGACAGTTGAATGTGGGTGCAGTCTGTTTTTTTTTTTTCTTCCCTGAATACAGCAGGGAAAATGAAGTGCTGCTGTGATTAAATAACACTGCATCAGGGTGAGCCATTAGAATCCATTAGCTTGTTTGTATAAAGGCTCAGGCCTTTGCTCCAAAATCCAGTTGGGAGGAGAAAATACAGGATAAGGAAGGTAAATGAGCTATAATTAATGCACAAATTATAATGTTTATCTTCTAGAGGATGGAGTCCCTGTTTTCTGCCAGTTGGTTCCTTGGCCTGACTGCATTTTACCCTTGGATCCCTTCCTCCCCTAGTTTTATTTTGTTATGTAGGCTTGAGTGAAATGTAGCACTTGACAGGGCTGGTGATAAGAGAATTCCTGGCAATCCTTTTCTGCTTTTCAATGTTGGGAGCACAGAAAGCCAAACTTCAAAAAGGGTTTTGGCTGGAACGTACAAGAAAGAGGTGGATTAGAATTCACTGGAAGGTTTGCATTGGTTATGCAAGTCAGCATGGATCCTCATGCAGGTAATGCTGAATTTGGGGCTTTGTGATGCAGCAGTGAGCAATCCAGCTGTTATCTGGTGCTGCTGTTCTGATCTAGCTCGAAGTCAGCATTCACCCTTTGAAATTTGGCCTCCTTTCCCTTCCGCCTTACTGCACCTCATATGCGTAAGATTTCCACTCGAGTTGCGTTTGCTTGAGGGCACCAATCCAAATGAGTTCATGTCTGCACTGAGCTATTTCCCTCTCAGAATAATCATGAAACCAACTTAGCAAGCAAATAGGGCCGGGAGAGCTGCTTAATGGGATCCCTTTCATAGACGGAGGTGGTTCTGAATGGAGCAATGTCTGTCAATCAGTCCGGAGCACAAAAGCTCTTCAAATTCCCTCCATTCTCTTCCCCCAACTTTTTGAAGCTGTTGCCCCCTTCCTTGCTGGATAAAGGTGAGAACAGGAGTGGGAGTGAGAATTAAAGCAAAGGAAACTGCAGTTCTGGAAGCAAATTTTCAAAATGTCAGGGGTGATGAAATACTGAGCAGGTCAGTTTTTCTGTTGCTGTGCTCAGACCAGGTACTTGGTTGCTAATCACACTTTATATTTGTATTGGCCCAGCCTGCTCTGAGTAGTGTTTAAACAGCTCTGGCTGGGTTCTGCTGAGGGGTGGCTGAGCAGCACCTTGTGGGCTTTGCACGCCAGCCTTTTCAAAAGATAAACAGTCCATTTCCATTTGTCAGTGAAAACATTTGTGCCTGTCTAACACCTGACTGAACCAAGTGAACTGGGCATAAGGTGGTCTTGGAGTGTCAGTCATCACTTCAGGCTCTGTTAACATCTGTGTAAGTTATGTAACAAATCTCTGTGACCTCAAATTTTGCTCAGTTTTCTGTACTTTCATGTTATTGCAGTTACGTATATATTTTTTTAAGTTGCCTTCAAGCCTAAGGACTTCAGACACAAGTTATGTGCTTCACATGAATGCACACAGGGTTTCCTGTCAGAAATACATCGAGATAAATTTGACAATTTCAAATTTTATATGGAGAGAATTCCAATCAGTCTCCTAATTTCTAGGCTCCTTGACTCACCTCTGCGTGTTCAGCCTGTGTCATTTCCAGTCTTTCCCACTAAGCTCCCCATCTAAATGAATCCATCTTTCCTGCCTTGTCACACGTCTTCGTTCCCTCTGTCCCCTCATCTGTCTCATCTCTGTGCTTGCCTCTCCAGTAAACCTCAAGGTTTTCTGAGAAATTTACGAAAAATTTACAAAATCACTTCTACCAGAGCCTGATTTCCAACTGCTTCAAACAGGGGAGTAACTGGGGGAAAATGCTGAGCTGCAAAACAAGCTGTAAACTTTCTGATTTTGGAGTTAGCTTTTCCACTGTCACCGACATTGTAATTTCTTTAAACAAAACTGCTCTGGACAGATCTGGAGAGAGTTTCTGCAGGGGTTAGAAATAATCCCCAAACATCCCCTGTCAGATTTTTAAGCCAAGAGCTGCAGCTTAGTATTTGTTGTGGCTGTATTTGTGTGTCCTTTTCCCCTCTTCCTCCATCCCTCTGGGTAAATTTTGGCTGAGTTCTGCAAAGGCTGAGTTGTACATGATTCATTTGTGTTTCCTCACGTGTCTTAAATGTGTCATGTTTTTTCCCCACGACTCCTATGACTGATACTCCTCCTCTTCCAGAAAAGTCCATTATCTCACCACAGTCTGAATTTTGCCTTTTTTTGGGGACACCACATCCACACTGTGCTGGCAGATCAGCCAGAATGCCTGCGTGTGATGGGTATTTGAAAGCCCTACTGAAAGGAAGGCACAAGTTTTAAGAACACTGACCTTTCATTCTTACAATGAATTTGAGTTGTGACTTCAGAAAATGTTCTTCAAGTCACTTCTTCTCTGTTTTCTTACCTGCAGGATCATTCTGGTTCTTAATATTTTGTGCTCTTGCTGTGCTGATATCCTGTAACATTAGACTGTGATAGAGCTGGAAATAGTTGTGTGATTTGTGTTCAGTCTATGGAACTGCTTGGCCAAGTGGGGAGGCTCTCACCTGTCTCAAACCTGAAAGCTCACCTGTGAGCCTGCTTTTAGAGCAAAATGTTACTGAGATTTGGATTATTCTTCAGCAATGTTGAAGAAAATTGAAGCATGTTTATGTCCCTAGAGACCCCTTGTGCTTTTCTTCTTTTCCAAAGTCTGCGTAACAGTTTGCATTTCTTATTGCCCCATATTCAAACATGCAAATTCTTTTTGGAAAACAAATGGGGGGGGAGCAGTGGGTGGGAGGAAATCCTCACTACAGATGTTACAAAAGCTTCCAGGTAAGCAACTGCCAGGGTAGGAAATAATAGGCTGAGAGGAAGGAAAAAATGAACCCTCACTTTGGTTAGTATCTTATTTAGGCACAGCGGGAAGTGAGAGAAATTTTTAAAAGATATAAACCCAAAAGAGTTTGTCTCATTTTGCTTTCAGTCTTTCTAATATGTGAGGAAACAGACTTCTGCTTTTGATGTAGGTTTGGCTGCTGCCCAAGAGACCTAAAAGTTTCATCATCTTGTTCCTTGTTGACCACTCTGCTTATGAGAAAATAAATGCCAGAGAGGCCAGTGAATTGTTTTTTCTTAGACCTGTCCTACATGGTTTTGGTGCAATGCCAGGTGATCAGCAGCGATGACGCTTAGCAGAAGATAATGATGAGTATCCCTATGAAGAAAGTTGAAACATAAGCCATGCTTTGTGACACCTGGAAATTGGATGACTTTCAAGAAAGGCGAGCTTTGTTTGTGCCCTTCAGGTTTCAGAGAGGTTCCTTGTTGGAACTGGTCTGGGAATTTGTCCTTGTTCTTAGAGCTGTCGTCTGTTCTCCGCATAAATACAGCCTGGATTGTTCTAATGTGTGCTCAGGGAATGCTCTGCTGGGCCTACCTGAGGCTCCATTGGCCCTCCAGCCCCTCAGAGGAAGAACAAAACACTTCTGGTAGCTCATGAGAGCCTTTAATCATTAGAAGCCCCTTCTAGACCACAATGGTTGGTGACAAGCAGCAAAATTACCTTCCAGGAATTTGTCTTTTTCTTACCTTCACTGGCAAAGAGCTCTACAACAAATTCTATGCTGCGTGAGCATTCAGTATCCAGTGCTCCAGGAGTGAGGAAATCATCAGTCAGCTGCCTCCTCCCCGCCCTGCAATTTGGAGGGCACACAGGTGAGCACCGGGAGCATCTTTAGTACCTTTTTGGAATGGACCATCCCCAGAGGGTGTTGCTGGTACAGCCATCAGTGATACAACTTAAACCTGATGCCCTGGTGATCTCTTAGCAACCAAGTATGACAGGAAAAATTGAAGATTTATAGGTAGTCAGTGGTTACATATGCATTGAACAGGTTTGTTTTTTTTCCTCCATGAAGTGTATCTTCATGTGATACATGTCCTCAGTTCTTACTCAATCCTGATTATCCATTCATTCTTCTCCAGCTTTCTGATCTTTAGTTCCTGTACTTTCTTCCTCACAGGAAAGCAAGAAATGCAAGAAACCATTTTACCTGTAAGTAAAAGAATATTAAGTGTGAGAAAATTTGGTTCAGAGCTGCCAGAAAGGGAATGCCACAGGAGGGGCATTATGGAGGGGTTGCCTTTGGACCTCTAATTGAAGCATCTCAAAACTTTTCAAAAATATTTGCCTTTAATCTAAGTTTGGAACCGACATCCTTTGATTTGCTACACTGAAATACCGCTTGCTTATGCCATAATTTGTTATATTTCCCAGCTCTCCTCTGTGTTGCCTGAGCCATCCTGTGTGATGGAGTTGCAGCTGCCTGCTGGAAAGTGAAGTGAAATAATGTGCCTGTGTCTTGGGAGGAGGAACTGGCATGGACCCAATGCACTGAATCTCAGATGATGCCTCATCCCTTATTTCACTTCCCAGGCAGTTCCAGCACATGTGAGGGTCCTTTCATGCCTGCCTGTGCTTTTTCCATACTCTGAGTGTGTTTTAGGAGAGAACATGGACCTCCTGGTCTGTGTGGGTGGTTAAGAGTGTGACATCCTTTCCCAGATTTATTTTTGCTTGTTGCCAGCTGGTCCATTTTGGATTTTCCCTGATTGAGGATGTTTGTTGTACGTAGCTGGTGTTTAACGACGGAGAGGCCTGAATCATTCTATCAGGGTAATTGATACTGACCTAATTACACAGATGAGTTTTGAACTGGAATTTTTAATGGACCTTAATAATTATAAGAGTCCTTCATTCCCCATGTCTATGATTCAGTCCTTTGCCTCATATGCCTTCAAAGAACAAGGGCATTGGATTGGATTTTTTCCCTGTTTGTGTTGGGTAACCCTCTGTGCCTCCTGCCTGGAAAAGCAAGGGGAGCTGCTGCAGCTTAACCTCCCCATGGAGAAAGCCGTGGTTGAATCCAGTGATGCTCCGTTGTCCCTCATCCAAACAAGATATGGATGAACTCTGGCCTCTGGAGGAGATTGCCAAGGTCAGATGAGGATAGGGACACTCTCAGCACAGCTCTGCTCAGGAAATCCTTAAGCCACATTTGCTAAGTGGGAAGCCTGCTAGAGAAGATCCATCTTTGTATTCCATCCTGTTGACATCCATCCTGTGGATGGTGTCTGTCCGCAGAGGAGGCTCAGCCCAGGAGAGTTGCTCCACACCTTCCTAACTGGTGAATGTGCAGGGCTGTGTCCCAGGGCACTGCAGCAGATAGGAGAAGCCCAGATGATAAAGTCATCACCTCTCCCAGTTTCACCAGGCTGGGAGAAGGTGTTAGAGGGCAGCGTGATTCCAGACCTGCCTCACGCTGGGATCGAGCGGTTGTGCCCTTCCCCCGGCAATCCGGCGGGGCAGGAATGGTCTGGGCAGGAATGGTGCTGAGCCCAGTCTCGTGGGGAGCAGCTGAAGTGGTAAATGATGCCCTTCACCTGCCTACATCTGGTGCACAGAAATATTGGAGAGATTTTTTTTTTCTGTATCTTGTCCGTGATTCCAAGTGAAGCACAGTGGTTTCGAAGCCACCCTGGGTAGCTTATTTCTAGATACGTGTTTACACTTTGCATGTCTCTGGGGGACTAAGCAGATGCCAGATCACCCGTGTGGGTGTAGTTCTGTGAGAGTGAGCACGTAAACACGGTGCTCCAGAGCTGATGTTATTGTTTCTATCCCCAGAAGGGAGATCTGTGAAAGGAAAGGGCCCAAACTGCAGAAGAAAACAACCAGCATTTCATTTAATCACCCGGCATTTGCTTGAATAAACTGGCGCTGCTTTAACATTACATTAAACATCCCTCTCACCTACTTCTTTTTAAATTCGTCCCCAGTTTCTTCCTTTTATTTTGGTCTGTTCTGAATATCCCAGGGTCTGGAATTTGTCTTTTGAAATGATATATAGCTCGGCATGATGCCAGCCTCAACTCCAGGGAATTTTTGTTCATGTTAAGATTTGAAAATCTTTATAAGCATACACTTGGAGGAAAAATACCAAAGTATTCAAGAAGCAGGATAAAAAGCTCCAAGTGCTCTTACCAGCTGTGTCATATCGTACTGGGCTGGCACAAAATAAATCCATAGGCCATCCACATTTTCAATATGCACACTGTTTGGGTTTCCTCATCCCAAAAGGACAGAGGTGATCTGCAAAAGGTGCAGAAGGAGACCACAGGGACCCATATGTAGCAGCTTCAGTCTGTGTGAGGTGTGAGTCTTGGATTTGGAGAGGAACGACTGAAGAAAGGCCAGAGAGAAGGCTGCAGAATCAAGAGTAGCCTGGAAAAGCAAATGAGGGTCTTCAACAGGAGCGAGCCAGAAGAACAGGAAAAAATGGGGTTTTTTTTACACACAGCAGGCACTGGATTTTCCTGATATCAAATGAAACCTCCCCTGACTCAGCTTCATACCATTTCCTCGAGTCCTGTTGATAAATAACGTAGGGAATAGAAATTTTCAGTTCCCCTGAAGTTGCTGGGTAGAGTTTAAAGACTAACTAGCAAAAAAAGATAAAAGAATGTAGAGGTATGCACTCAGGATGATAAATGTAGCTGGAAATGTGTGGAGATTGTGTGGAGAAAGAGATAATAAGGTCTACAGTTGTTTTTTTGGCAAGTTATATAACAAGAAGCAACAGTGCGTGCCCAAAGAAAAAGTTCAAGGAAAGGCCACCTGTATTATTGAAGGATTCAGTGAATACAACCACCAGAGGCTCCTTTAGATGACCCTCCAGGACCAGAAAGGGCTTCCAGTAGGTGACTGATGCATGCAAATTAGCTCTAGGAAAAGTGAGGTTTTGTATTAGCTAGGAGGCACATTGTATTGAATATGTATGATTATGATGGAATAAATACCCTGTTGTAAAGTCTCACCACACACACCTCAGATTAAAGGAGATATCCTCTTGAGTGTCCAGTGCTGATGAAGAATATCAGCTTTGTAACACTTAAAATTGTGTTGGAAACTTTATTTTCTGGCCAATTTCAGTATCACCGTCACTGGCCTTGAGAGTGCTGCCCTCAATGAGGATGTTGAAGACCCAACTGAGCTCTCCCCTCAGTCTCCTCCAGGCTGATCAGACCAAGTGACCTCAGCTGCTCCTCACACGGCTTCCCCTCCAGACCCTTCACCATCCTCATTGCCCTCCTTTGGACACTCTCCAGTAGAGTCTCATAGACACCCCAGCTTCCACTCACTTCGTGCCACGGGCAGGTTTTCATTGGGATCAGTGCTTGCTCGGTGAGGAAAGTGAAGCTGGGTTTCTCTGTGGTCACACAGCACAGACCCAGCTGGGGATGAGCCACCAGCAAGAGCCTGGCAGAGAAATCAGCCTGGGAGAGTGAGGGAGGGTTGGGATTGGAGATGTTCATGTGATAGAAAGTCTGTGCCTCTTGCTGGAGGGTTTCACAGAGTGGCTGGAGGCAAGGGAAGGTGTTTAAAGCTGTTTAGGGTACCCTGACTGCTCTGTGCTGAGGTTTTTGTGACTGTTCCTGAACCCTTCCCCTCTAACCAACGGTGCTGGCGTGTCAGTAGAGTTTAGACTTGAGACTGCAAGTCTTTTGCTATATAAAATTCCTATCTTCTGATTTTACTCCATTAGGGCAAAATGCTGCATAGACAATCCTAGTTACAGGCACGAGGCAGCTGCTTTTCATTAGGATCATTTGCCATAAGCCTGGCTGCAAATTACTTCTGCATTTGAATATTGGCTGTCTCAGCCCCTCTGCTCCGTGGCCAGCAGGCTGCCAGGGCAGGGGTGGCAGCAGGTGAGCCATTTCCATCCAAATCAGAGCTGGGCACCCCAAAGCCTTGTACAAATCAGCCCCACAACACCCAGCTGAGCACAAAAGCCCCAACCAGGAGGGTTTTTGATGGGTGCTGGTGGCTAAGAGCCACCAACCAGCCTCACCAGGGGATATAAGGGCCTGTTCTACTGCAGACAGACCTACTTGGTGGAAATCCCTATAAATGTGTTCCCAGATGAGCTGGGTTCTGCAGAATTATCTCTGGCAGGAGATCCTCCCTGGCTCGGTGTGGGTGGCTGATGGAAGCAGCCTCCCCTGTGGCACTCAGAGCCCAGTTGCTTTGGACAGAGACCCAAAGAAGTGGTGACCAAGCTGCCATTTTACAAATCCCCTTTCCAAGCACGCCTCTTACTGACTTTTTGAAAATTTCATGTTAGTTTTCAGAGCCACGAAGGGCTGCAAGGTTTGCTCAGTCTATTTTTCTTTAACCAACAATTGTTCTGGCTTACTCCAGGTGGGATTTTTCTTTCTGGCTGGTGAGTTGCTGTGGCTGCTGGCAGCTGTTCAGCCAGTGCAAGCTGGTGCTCGGCTGCATTTTTGCTCCCAAGCTCCTTCCCAGCTCAGCCAGCCAGGACAGAGGGGAAGTGTCACACACGGACACGGGCCAGCTCTTTGGCCTGACTGCTGTTTTTAACATCTGGATTCCTTCATGTGAGGTCATTACCAGAAGTAAAAGAGAGTTCAGGCTGAAGGGGGAGGAAACTCCCCTTCGACAGCTTGTTCAGTCTGTTGTTTGGGGATGTTCACGTTAGTGGCACAGTCATTGGAACACGCTGCTGGAGGAATTGGATGTGTTTCTGATTTTGTCTCCAAGAGCTGATGCTGAGGGTGATGGCAGCTGCCAGCATGGACCCAGTCATCTTCCCTGCAGGCACGCACAGAGCAGCTGGGATTTAGACCTTTCAGGCTGAGCTCATGTCTGCCCTGAAATCAGGCAGAGTTTTGCCACTGGCTTTGTTGTACCTCAGTACGTGCAACAGATTGCTTCTGAGCATCCCATTCCCCACGGGGTTTCCACCAAAACACCCGACTTCTGTCTGGAGCTGGAGGCACCATGGCTCATGTCTGGGTGATTTCAAAGGAGATGCTGCCAGGCACAATATTTGGGAGCCATTTGCTGCCTGCACAGAGCAGGAAGAGGAATCCATCTCTTTCATTGCCTTTGCTACTGTAGTCCCCAGTGGCTTCGTGGCGTGGGCGTACAGAGCAGCGCTTCCTGCAGCCTTTCAGAGCTGGGATTTGTCCTCATTTTTATGATTAGTTTGTTGGATTTTCAACATTTGCCTTCATGTCTCCTCTGTGTGAGAGTCTTTAGCAGGAGCAGGAAGTGGTAGCTCTGTACCAGGAATATATCACCATGCTCCAGAACCATGTGCAGCTCACAGCATTAGAGGAAAAAGTGGTGCCATGCTCTCGATTTGAACATCTGCACTGCTTCTTAAACCACTTCCTGCCTGCAGCATCATCCTGAAAGCACCAGTTTCTTCGTGTTTTTGTTTTCACACCCCAGCTATCCCCACTGCCTTCCTCCAGCACCTTCCAGTCCCAGATTTGGTGTGTGCCCAGTGAAGCCAGCCAGCAGCATGTTGGAATTGAAACTCTTCCCATGCAGGGAGTTGCAAGGCGACAGCACTGCCAGGCTCCTGGAGCAGCTGCTCACTGTGGTGAGGCCAAAGGAGAGGGGAACAGGGGTTTATCAGCCCAGATAAGCCAAGTTTGAACGCACCTGGTGTAGGTAAGCATCAGGACAGGATCTGTGCCATCCCTTGGCACCCCATTCCCGAGCAGGCAGGGAGTAAATCCCATCAATTTGACCACAGCCTTTGTGGCATCTATTTGGTCTATTTTTTTTTTTCCCCCAAGTGTTTCTCTCTCTCTTTTTAATAGAGAGGCCAGGATTCTCCTCCCTCTTCCCCAGCTGTGCAATGATGACCCAGCACGGAGAGGAACGGCAAAGCGTTCCCACCTCACACCCACGGGCGCTGCTGCAGGAAAGCGGGGGTGAGGGAGCGGGGATCCCCCGCTGACAAACCTCGTTTCTCATCCACACCTGGATCCAGGGACGTACAGTCATCCTGAAACTTTGGGGCCGGTGCTGGCCCGTCCCTTTCCTGTGAGCTGCGTCACCGCCCTCCCTAGGCCAGGACAGGCTGCTTTGGGGCAGAAGGGTGCAATAGAACTCTTTTTTTTTTTTTTTTTTTGCCAGGCTGGGAAAGTCCCTAAGGCACTGCCGGGCTTTTCCCCTAGCTGTGCCAGCACAGAGACACGAGGCTGCGTCTTTCCCTCCGCAGCAAAATCCCCCCCGAGGCGGTGGGAGCCAGGACAGCAGCGAGCCAGATGGGGAATGCTGCGTTTTGTTACCAGCTCCTGGAATGTGAGGGCCACAGAGGGAATGGTCAGACTGTTGGAATGGGTTACACTGCTGCTGGCTCTCCTTCGGTGCTGCTGCTTTTCGAGGGAAAACAGCTGCATGCAGATGTGCACGGGAGAGCATGGACCCGCCTGGGCCCTTTGGATGGGGATTTGGATGGAAAACTCCTCCAGCACCATTAGCATTACCCCGGGACACCCTGAACGAGTCCCCAGTGCGGCCGACGGCAGCTGAAAACAGCAATTAGCAGCAGAATAACAAGCCCAGCTGCCTCCCGGGGGCTCACTGCGCCCAAGCGGCTCGATCAGCCCTCGCTTGCATAAAGCAGGGGGATGATGCCGCTCTCACCCTGGCTGCATCGGTCTTGTTTTTATTTCTTACCAGCAGAGCAGCACGGCAGGATCACCACAAAAGGAGGGGATGCAAGAGCTCCATCCAGCTGCCCGCTGGTTCAGAGGTGATTTTCCACCGCGGCTGCTGGGCAGCCCAGCCCCGCGGTTTGTTTAGTGCCCAGGCAGCGTGTGAGTGAAGATACGAGTCACGATCCCGCAGCCTGTAAAATTGCTTTGGCCTCCCTGTTTCGGGCAGCAGTTATTGATTATTTTTAGCTGTAAAAGGGGGCAGGGAGGAACGAGCTTGGACGCGGCTCCCCGCTGCTATTTCAGAGGATTTGTTAGGTTTGCAGCTGACTGTTGGGAGATTAATAGACAAACCCCAACCACTTCGGTATTGTGTGCTCTTTATTTTTAATATAAATCAGTTTTGCAGTGGTTTGCAGGACACAAAGCTGCCTGCAGCCCCGGTTTCCTCCTCCCACCAGCAGCAGCAGCCCAGCCGGGCGTGAGGGCCAGGGGCTGGGGCATCCCTGCTGCAGGGTTTTTGCTCGGAATTTTCCTCCTGCTGCACAAGGTGGCAGCTGTTCCAGGAACGGGATGAGCCTGCCCGTGCCTGACTGAATGCCAGCCCTCCCGTATCCTCCGGAGTGGGTCCTCCCAGGCGAGCCCCGGCTTTGGAATCTCCTGGTGTTGAAGGCATGGCCATCGGCCCTCTCGCCTGCCACTGTCCCTCTGGCCTGGGGCAGAAGGGCCATGTCTGCCCCTGCCAGGACAGACTAGAGGGCATAAATCCCTGGCTGGGGTGACGGCTGCTCTGTCCCTCTCATCACCAGGCGAACCACCTCACCAAACCCACCTCAGTTAGTTTCATCTTCTTTTTTGGGTGCAAGCAGCTTTTCTCGGCGGCAGCAGTGGCTGCTCTGAGTCCTTATGTTGAAGGAGCAAGGAAAGTCACCCTGCAAGGAAAAAGAGAAAAAGCAGGGGATGTTTTTCCTGCCTTGCTAATGAGCCAAAGCGGCACAGCAAGTTGTCAAGGAGATGCTCTCTCTGGCGGCAGGATGCACCTGATGAACTTCCCTCTGCTCTGTAGGATAATCACATGGTGAAAAGAATGCCTGTCAACATCCGAGGACGCCCTCATGGGCTAAACAAGATATTGCAACCTGTTAAACTTGGACTTCTGGGTGGGTTTTATTTTATTTTTTTTGAGCAATACTGGCTTTCAGCTACATTCCTCCTTTCCAGCTGCAGTAGGAGCTGGCTGTGGGTGTTGGTGCAACCAGTTTTGCTTCTCTGGGGAGCAGGAGCATCCTTCAAGGAGAGGTGGGAGGTCAGAAGTGGGTCAGGACCAGCAGCTCTTGTCTGTGGGTGTACCAGTGGGTCTAACCTCTCTCACTGAGGTTAAATAATAGTGCCTGAGGACACCCAGGTCGGGATAAAGAAGAAATAGGTGCCTTGAAAGCACAGAGAAAAACCACTACCAGTCTTTTTACAAATCTTGCAGGTGTACGATCTGTGCTATCAGTCTATAAAGATCCCACAAAATGCAGAGTTTAAACTCTATATCAGTTTTATTAGTAGTACTATGGCCCACCATCCACATTGGGTGAAACACCCACCATGACAAACCGGAGCGCGATGGCATCACTCACTTAAAACATCCCTGAGCATAGCCCAGAGGATTAACAGCTGAACCAGTGAAGAGCAACAGGTGATCAAGGAAAGCCAGCTCCCTGTTTAAGGAAAACGTCAGCTCCTGAGAAATCCCTTACCTTTAATTGTATCTGAGAGCTTAATTACATCTTTGGCCCCAGCAGACCTAAAATCAATCTGGCTAAGGAGTGACACTAAGAAACGGGACTTTAATGAGTGACACGAAGAAATGAGACTTAAACTGATGCTTATCTCTGGCCACTGAATACAGGGATCTCGTTCTACATAATGTACATATAAATAATAGAGCAGCCCCTGCAAGCAGAGCCCTCGCCAGCTCACTCGGAGGGATGGAGCTGTTGAGATGAGCACCCTGGATGTATCCCTGGAATTTCACTGGGCACATTGCTAAGCTCTAAAGAATAACACAGCTTTTGAAACCTATTAAAAAAAAAAAGTTTATCAGTGATATTACCATTTTTCCTAAAAATATTCTCATCTTTGATAAAAAAATGTTTCTTTTGCAAACAGCTTTTAGCTGTCATCCATGTCACTCTTTGTTTTGGACCTTAGTTATTTCTATTTAGCGAGGTGATGAGCAAAATCCTGATTTCTCATCCTACTTTCGCTCTTCCCACTTGCTTTTGGTGCATAAGAGAAGTATGAATAAGCAAATGTTTGGTTACTTTGACTTCCTAAGGAAGAAAGAAAGCAAAAGTCTGTATAACCCAGTGTGATTTTTGCTTTCTCTTTATTCAGCAATGCAATCGCTAGAGGGAGGCAGATGGTAAACTTACCTATCCTAAGCTCTCAGACACTCTCTGGTGCCTTATAAATGACGGCAGAACAGTTGTAAGTAGGAGCTCCTGGTATATCATGCTGCTTGGGGGAGGGGGGGAAATTTGAGCACTTGCTGAAATCAGCTTGATTTTGTTGACTGTCTACACTGGCAGCCCCCAAGGCAGCTGTGTCTTCCTTAGCAGCTGTGGAGGCTCCTGAAGGTCGTGTTGGGTCCCTCAGCTCATCCTGGGGGAGACTCCATCCCCTCCTGAGAAATCAGGGGTGCAGGAGCTGGTAGAAAGGCTGAGACATTTCACTGGGGAGTTTTAGCCCCATGGAGCAGAACTTATGCAGCTTGGCTCAGGCCAGTGTGGACGTGCCCAGCAGCCCTCTGAGAGATGCTCTGGGGCCAGGTGACCCCAAAATAAGTAAGAATCAGCAACTGCTGAACGTGAAGGTTTAGTCAAAAGGGCCAAACATCTTATTGGGTAATTTATGTTTTTATGAGAGTTGGCTGAAAATAAAGACTTGCTACCAAACAAATGAACAAACCACATTAAGATTCCTCACTCAAATACTTGTGTATCAGCACATAAAAAATAAACTTGGCCTTACGATTTATTTCACCATCTCTACCGCCTGTTAAGCTAAAACGAAGCAAATGCTCCTCTTCTCCTCATGAACCAGAAGATACCTTAGGGACCTCCCTGCTTTGCAGCAGGGTTTCCTTCCAGGATCCTTATCTGCTGGGGTTTACATCCTGGTAGCACAACTCCATGCTCAGGAGGGCAAACCTCATTTACATGGAGTTTACACCACTTGTACACACACGAGTCTATGGGGCTGGGGGTGTTGTCTACCTAAACTTCATTAAAGCCTTTGATACCATTTCCCAGAGCATTCTCTTGAAGGAACTGGCTGCTCATGGTCAGGTCAGGTGTACTCTTTGCTGGGTAAAAAACTGTCTGCACAGCCAGGCCCAAAAAAGGGGTTGGAGTCATCACAGAATATCCTGAGTTGGAAGGGACTTACAAGGATCATCAAAGTCCATCTTCTGGCCCTGCACACAACAGCCCCAAGAATCCCACCAAGTGCCTGTGAGTGTTGTCCAAACACTTTTTGAACTCCGTCAGCTTGGTGCTGTGACCACTGCCCTGAGGAGCCTGTTTCTGTGCCCAGCCACCCTCTGAGTAAAAAACATTTTCCTAATACCTGACCTCAGCCTCCCCTGACACAACTCCAGGCCATTCCCTCAGTCCTGTCACTGTCACCAGAGAGAAGAGACCAATGCCTGCCCCTCTGCTGTCCCTCACAAGGAAGTTTTAACTGCAATGAGGTCTCCTCTCACTCTCCTCCAGGCTGATCAGACCCAGTGACCTCAGCTGCTCCTCACACGGCTTCCCCTCCAGACCCTTCACCATCCTTGTGGCCTCCTTTGAGTGCTCTATAATAGATTAATGTCTTTTTGATGTTTGTGGTGCCCCAAAACTGCCCTCACCACTCGAGGTGAGGCCGCCCCAGGGCAGAGCAGAGAGGGACAATCCCCTCCCTTGCCCGGCTGGCGATGCTGTGCCTGATGCCCCCCAGGACACGGGTGGCCCTCCTGGCTGCCAGGGCACTGCTGACCCATATCCAACTTGCCATGGACCAGGACCCCCAGGTCCCTTTCCATGGCACTGCTCTCCAGCCTCTCGTTCCCCAGTCTGTACATCCAGGGCTGCACCACCCCAGGTGCAGAATCTGGCGTTTGCCCTTGTTAAACTTCATATGGTTGGTGATTGCCCAGTTCTCTCATTTGTTGAGGTCTTTCTTCAAGGCCTCTCTGCCTTTGAGGGAGTCAACAGCTCATCCCAATTTAGTGACATCAGCAGATTTGCTCAGTATCCCTCCCAGTCCTGCGTCCAAGTCATTCATGGAGATGTTGAAGAGCACAGGGCCGAGAATGGAGCCCTGCAGAGCCCCACTAGTGACAGGTCCCCAGTCTGATGTCACCCTGCTCACTGTAACCCTTTGTGCCCCACCCATGAGCTCACCCATCACAGGACGTGTTTATCCAGCTGGGGGATGGACATTTTGTGCAGAAGGATCCCGTGAGAGACACTTTCAAAAGCTTTCCTGAAATCCAAAAAGGTGGCATCAACTGGCTTCCCTTGATCAGCTGGATGGGCTACCCTGTCATAAAAGGAAATCAGGTTTGATAAGCAGGACTTGAAGCTGTGCTGGCTGTGACCAATGACTGTCTTGTCCTTCGAGTGTTTTTCAGTAATCTTCTCCATAATTTACCAGTCACTGAAGTGAATGTGACAGGCCTGAAGTTTCCAGAGCCATCCTTCTTGCTCTTCTTGAAAACTGGGACAATGTTTGCCAGCTTCTGGTTAGCTGTGACCTCTCCAGATTCCCAAGACAATTCAAAAATCATGGAGACAGGCCTCACGATGACATCAGCCAGTTCTTTTAGTATTCTCAGATGAATCCCATCAGGCCCTGTAGGCTCATGGGGGTCCAGCTGGAGCACTGGAATGGTCCTCAGGGCTCTGTTCAGGGCACTGAGATCCCCTTACCCCACCATTGGTGTTGAAGACAGGGACAAAGAGCATTAAACATCTCTGCTTTATGGCCCTGTTTGTAAGGTGACCATCCTCATCCTGTAACAGGCTGATGTTATTTCGGCACTGTTTTTTGATATTAATGTATTTTAAAAAAACCTTGGTTTTGTGGTCTCCCACAGTTCTGGGCATCTTCAGCTCCAGTTCAGCTTCGGCCACATGAATTTTTTCCCTACAGCATCTCTGCATTCCTGTCATGCCACCTGACCTTGCTTCCACTGGGCATACATCTTCCTTTTTTGCCATAGTTCCAGAAGAAGATCCCTGCTCAGCCAAGCCAGCTTTTTATCTTGTCTGCTTGACTTCTGACATTTGGGAATTGCCTGTTCCTGTGCCCACAGGAGGTGTTGCACAAAAAGTGACCAGCACTGACGGACACCAGCACCTGCAAAAATGTTTTCCCAGGAGACCTTACCCTCTACTTCTCTGAGCAGCCTGAAGTCATGTCCAGGGTTGAAGTTTTGCTGGCACTTTTCCTCACTGTCAAGAGAGATTTTTAAACTCGATGGTTTCGTGATCCCTGTGGCCAAGACAGCCACCAATGACCCTTTCACTCGTGAAACCCTCTCTGGGAGCAAGAAACAAATCAAGGAGGGCATCTTTCCCAGCTGGCTCTCTTAGTCCCTGTGCCATGAAATCATCATCCAGGTGTTTTAGGAATCTTCTGTACCTGTTTGTGCCAGCTGTGTGGTGTTCCCAGTTAACATCTGGCAAGCTGAAGTCCCCCACATGGACAAAGACCTCCTACCTGGAGGGATTTAAGTCACGCAGATGTGGTGCTCAGGGGCATGGTTTAGTGGTGGGCCTGGCAGTGTCTGGTTGATGGTGGGACTCCATGCTCTCAGAGTGCTTTTCCCAGATTGTCTGTTTCTATGGGAAGCAGGAGAGGGGTTCTGCAGGTCCGTCCACACCTGGACAGCAGGAGGGGGTTTGGGGTCACTTTGAACATGTGTAGTCACGGACGGATGGCTGTGGGAGGAAAAAGTTTGTCCTGCTGCAAGAATCACAGGCTCTCACTGTCCCTTTGGTCATTGGGACTGCGCTGGGGTGGGTGGAAAAGCTTAAAAATTGGGAGCTGGGATGCAGTAGCTTGTTCCAATGCTGCTGAAAACCCAGGCAACTGGGACAGTCTGATTCACTGCTTGATTTGACCCCCAAGAAACCCACGGGGGTGTTTGTCCCTGAACATCCATCATCCTGTCAGGCTGCGATGAGCTGGGAGAAAAAAAAAGGATTTTTTATTTTATTTTGCTAAATGATGACTGACATTTTAAAAGCAATATTGTCAAAGCTGCATGTCAAACAGCCTAATTGCCTAATCTGTGTGGCTCCTAATGACAAGTTAGGCTATTACAGCTGAAAGAATTTTAAGCATCTAATAACTTATACATCATCACCTGGGCTATTTGCTTTCCACACCTCAGCAAGTGTAGATGAGGAGAGGAGCTGCTTGTGTTTCAAGGTAATTTCACCTGTTTCACTCAGTCCTGTCTCAGGATGGTGCAGCCCTGGGGGAAATCACAGCCTCCAGCAGAAGCTGGTTAAAATGTTGTGATGAGAACACTCACTTTTACATTAGGAATTTTTTTTTCTCCCCTCCAGTAATTGAATATTTTTTTCTTTTGTAAGAAACTTGGGCTCTGCTTCTGTGTCACATTGGGGTATCAGCATCACTTTAATTCCAGGTTATAACATCATGTGTTATAAATGGAGAAAAGCCTTCTCACCCAAACACCCAGCACAGAAACGATACTTGGGCAGCAAATTGAAAGGGCAAGTCTGTCCCTAACAAGCTATAGCCGGCCTCATTTAATTGATTAGCTAATTGCTATTAGCTAATTGCTGTTACTGGTGAAGCGGGGCCCTATATGAGTGAGTGGGCTGCCAGCCTACCCCCTTTGGTGTAGGGATGTGTTTTGGAGAGGGTCTGGGAAAGGTGGTGATCCCACATTTGCTCTGCCTGGGGGGCTATTCTGGGGAGAGAGAGGGAGGTTTTTTTCTTTCCTTTCTTTCCTTTTTTGTCTTGTTTTAATGTTGTGCCTCTGATAAATGTCTGCCATGAAGCCTTTGCCCTCCCCATTTATTCTGGCCCTGCTCCTGATGCCTTGGGTGCTGGGGCCAGCTCCTGCTGGGCAGGGTCCTGGGGTGATGCCGAGGCCCTGCTGTGATGCTGCTCCAGGGGTGAGTGATGGGAAGTGGGGATGTGATTCCCTGTAGGAAACTCCCTTCTTGGGTGCAGTGTCCTGCCTGCTTACAAATCCTTCTCTCTTCTGCATGGCCCCTAGGGATTAAAGCCCAGCTGGGCTTTGCTTGCTGTGTTTTGGGGGTGTTTTTGTCTTGCTTGTAGTCTGACAGCATAAATCAGCCAGTGCTTCTGGATGTAGGGAGGGGAGAAGATTTATCATCACCTGGAATAAATGATGTGACCTTGGGGCTTGGTCCAGGTGCAGGCAAAACCCTAACCCACCAGGCTGGATTTAGTGCTGCCTTTCCACTGGGCTGGTGTTGGCATTTCTCTGAGCAGTGTTATAAGCACCGGGAATTGGTATTTGGGCCTGCAGTTGGACTCCTTTTTTTTTTATAGGCAAGAGGATTGTCTCAGGAATATTGGAAGGTTAAACCAGGTGAGTTCTGTGATCAGCCTCCTTTTTTTTTTTTTTTTTTAACCCAGAATTTGTTGGGTACTTCAAGCCACCAGTAAGCGATGTGGAAAATCAGGAGCAACAACCTGGCCCTGGAGTGGTGTGGAGAGGGAGGGGGAGGTGGTTGATCAGTACTGGGTGCTGGAGTAGGGAAAAATCAGTGCTGGTGTGGGAGATAACCTGTGCCACTGTCCTGTGGCTGCCAAATCCCTGCCACAGAGCAGGTCCTGCAGGCAGGAGCAAAGCGCTGCAGCAATTAAAACAAGTGGCAAAAGTTCAACCCAAACTTTAATTGCGCTCCCGTAGGGTAAGCCTATCGTGGACTTGCCACTCTTCTAGCTTTGAGAAAGTGGTTTTGGAAAACACTGCTTTTCCCTGCTTAAGGGAAGCTGCTTCCCACTTTGAGGGCTATGGGGAGAAACTAATGTTGGGGCTCTGATGGCTTTTGGTTTGGCTGAGCCCATTAAACCAGAGATTGAAAATGCCTTCAGGAAAGCTTTGTCTCCCAGCTCTGCAGGTGTATGAACAACAAACATCGCCCACAGGTCAAAACCAAATGCAGCAGTGCACTCCTGGCTTTTGTAACTCGCCCAGGTGTGGCCATTGCTTGAGCCTTTGGCCTCGATCCCTAAATAGCCTGACCCTGCAGAGGAGGAACTGCCTCCCTGGGACAAGTGGCACCCACTGTGTGGCCATCCTGGGACCTCTGTGCTCCTGCATGGCCATGGGGAGCTTAAAGCATGAGAGTGCCCTGCTCTGGGGCTGTAGCAGTGGGGGCACAGCCTGGCTCTCTGTGGAGCAGGCAGTGGTGGTGGCCAGGGCTTCTCCAGCTTTCCAAGAGGTTACTCTCATGTTCTCCCACTGATGGGTTTCCATGTCAGTTGGCAAACGGGAGCAGGAGGTACCAAAATGGAGAGAAGAGGGATCTTGAAAATAATTTCTGGACATAAAGACGGTAACTATTTCTTTGAAAGTGGAAACGGGGGAAAACTTGGTTGTTGCTTCTTGTCTTCCAGAGCTGGAGTCTCCTTGGATAACAGCTTATGTGCCTATAAGAAGCTGCCACCGAGTGCTGAAGGACAAATATGGGGAGTTTTCTCCTCCAGCATTCCGTGCTGATTTCCCCGTAAGCTTTTGGTGCAACTGGACAATCTGGGCAGGCTCCAGGAAGCACATCATAATTTATATCCAGGGATTTATCACTGAGGAGGCTTGCAACAAAAACGAGGACAAAATTCTGTTTGAAGGAGTCTCCTCCGTGGCAGAGAGCAGCGTTGTTTACGCCTGCTGGAAAAAGGAGACGCACATTTTTGCCACCTTTGCTCAGGCTGTCCATGTTGTGCTGCTGAAGAGGTACTTGCCAAACCAGAGAGATGCACGATTTAAAGGGAAGTACTACATCTTCCAGGACCAGCAAGGGGAATCTTCCTCCAAAGATGACGCGATTTCTGCAACTCCTGCTTCAAAACTGCCAAAGCAAGGTGGTATTTTTCAGTCTGGCTGGGTTGAAAACCTTAGAGATGTGCTGGGCTTTGCAACCACACGTAGCACCACGAGCCTTGGCAGCACCACAGTGCCAAGCAGTGAGCTGAGGCAGGGGAGAGGGATCCCTCTGGACACCACGGCTGTGGGAAGCCCTACAGAGTTTATCCCATGTGAACGTGCAAGGATACAGGCTCTGGAAACAAAAGCTCCTTGTGGGCTGGGGTCTGAGCTGGTGGAGGTTCAGGAAGCTCAAGGCATAGGAACACCTGAGGGAATAATCCCCACTGCAGCACAGGACACTTGGGGGCAGAATCCCTCCATGAGCGAGGACGGTGCCGTGAGTTTTGGTCCTATGCACAGTGTACTTTTGGAGACCCCTTTGCTTGGTGCCTTCCAGGGAGCAGAACCTTTTTGGCAGCCAGCAGGTGTGAGTCTGGAGAGCAGCCAGCCTGTCCTGAACCCCACCCTGAGGCCAAAAGGTCTGGGCCACCTGCAGTTTACTATTAAACCAACAGGCACGGGTCACCTGGACTTGGCTGCACACCCTGAGCCTCTATCCCCTGGCACAGGACAAAGGCAGGAGGGCTCAGGTGCCACCACGCCCAGCCAGCTCAGCACAGCCAGCCTGGAGAAGGATGGAAGCTGTGCCCAGCTGAGTGTCCCAGCTGCTGGCCTCACCCAGGGCCTGATGCCCAGCCTGAGGAGCCCCTACGATGTGGGCACCAGGGACCACTTGCATCTGCTACCTGAGAGAAGCCAAAGCAGTTTGGGGCATTTGTCCATGCCTAACCCTGAGCTAGGCACAGCTGGCCTCCAACACACGAAGCTCATGGATATTTTCCCACCAGGAAGTTTTAGGGGAGCTGTCAGGGGGAGAACAGTGCTGCATCCCACGGCACCAGGGCTGGCTGTACATGCTTTGCCAACAGGGCTGGAGCATCCTCTCACACCTGTGCCTGTCCTAGGGACAGAGACCATCCCTGTGCCGGTGACCTCCGCTACAGCACCTGTTCCTGCAGACTCTGGCTCTCTGGATTTAATCCCTGAAGCACCTCTTCCTCCACAAGTGGAGTCTGTGTCCATGGTGGCCTCTCTACCAGCTGCTTGGGATCGGGACCCTGTCGGTCTCAGGCAGAGGGACATCTCCCCAGCTAGCCCAGGAGGACAGGAGATGGTCTCTCCTTCACCACCTTGCCACCCATCAGCAGCCTCTGAACTGGGCACAGATGGGTCCTCCAGGTGCCTTGGCCCTGGGTTGCAAAAGTTGGTGCTGGGGGAGGCAGGTGGCCAGGGGGGAGAAACCACAACCTCTGTGGGCTTGATGGCCAGGAGTCCCTCCCCAGTCTTTGTCACTGTCCCAGGGCCTGGTGTGAGGCTTACTCAGCCTGAGGGCAGAGTCAGCAGTGGCTCTGGGATGACACCAGCTTCCCTGTCTGACATCAGAGAGGAGCATGTGGTGTCTGTGCAGCACCAGGACAGTGCAGCTAGTGACAAACCAGCTTCTGTCTCCAGCTTCGGGGGGTTTAAAATGCAGAGAGCCACAGAAGCTCTGCAAGCAGGTGCAGGACAGAGGACAGCTGCCTCCTCCAGCACCACTCCTGCACACCCTGATCTGCCTGCAGCTCCGTGGAGAGAAACACTGCCAAGAGACCAAAAGCCTTGGGAGCCCTCTGATGTACCCAGGAACACCCAGATGCCAGAAGGACAGCAAGGGGAACATGCTGGTGGGTGTCCCAGCACTTTGTGTCTCGGCTTAGGTCATCTTTGGAAGTCAAAATTACTTGGTGGGGGCAAGGACAAGGTTGTGCCTTCACCTGCAGCCTCCACCTGGCAATCACAACCTGCTCTCTGGGGAGGACTGTGGTGGGGTGACCCTGGCTGGACACCAGGTGCCCTCCAAAGCCACTCTCAGTCCCCTGCTCAGCAGGACAGGGAGAGAAAATGTGATTAAAGGCTTGTGAGGTGAGATAAGGACAGGGAGAGATCACTGAGTGCCTACCATTATGGGCAAAACAGACTTGACTTGGGGAAATCAGCTTAATTTGTTACAAATCAAATCAGGGTAGGATAAGGAGAAATCGACCCAAATCTTAAAAACAGCTTCCCCCCACCCCTCCCTTCTTCCCAGGCTCAACTTCACTCCTGGTTTCTCTGCCTCCTGCCCTGCCTCTGGAGGTGCAGGGGGATGGGGAATGGGGCTGCAGTCAGTTTATCACACCTTGTCTCTGCCACTCCTTCCTCCTCAGGGAAAGACTCCTCACCAGCCTAGCCAGTGCTGGGTCCATCTTGGAGCTGGCTGGCAGTGGCTCTGCTTCATGCAGCCTCTCACAGAGGTTCAGCTCCAGCTGTAGTGTAGATATGTGGCTCCAGGGGCTGAAACTACAGAAATCTTGTAGCAGGAGAGAGTCTGAAATGCTGCTTCTCCTGTGGCAATTTGCAGTGCTCTTAGAAATTTGATTTTTAATATAATATGAAATGTAATATGTGATATATGTATATAATAACCTTTGATTACATGTTTCTTTTCTATGTTCCTGATGTGCCAGAGCTGGGCCCTCCCTGGGTAACCGAGTACTTTCCCGTCAGGAGCTGCCACCTCGTCTTCCGGGATGGGTCTGGGTTGTTTTACCTCCCACTGCACGCTGACATCAAACCCAACATCTGGTGCAACTGGACCATCTGGGCAGGCCCCCAGAAGCACATTGTCATCTATGTCCAAGGGTTCCAGGGGAGCGATGGCTGTGGCAACAACCAGGACAAGATCATCTTCCAGGGGGTCTCGTCAAGCGTGGAAACCAAGGTGGCGTTTGCCTGCCACAACAGAGGCACTCTGATCTTTGCTGCACAAGCCACTGAGGTGCAGGTGTTGTTTCTGTCAGGGAGTGGTTCCAGAAGCCAGGAATACAGACATTTTAAAGGGCAGTATTATGTATTCAGAGACCCTGAAACTGTGGGCTCTTCAAGTGATACTACAGCAGCTCCCCAGGAGCTGGTCCAGGAGACATCTAAAAAAGAGAGCTGGAGGACAGTGGTGACCAAAGGGTTATTGTCCATGCTGACAGCTGCTCCAGGCCCACCACCTGCACCTGCTGGTGGCAGGATCCAGCCTGACATTGTGAGCCCAGATGAAGAGGCCCAATATTCCCCTGATCTCATGGAAGATGCTCAGTCTGGTGCTGACCTGAGTGAGCATGGTCAGGATGAAACCAAGCTGAAAAAGAGCCCTGAGGATGGCGGCAGCAAGGGCAGAGAAACTGAGGATGACACGTTGGTGGAGCCAGCTCCAGCTGGGCAAGACACCGGGTGTAAAGCTGAGCCACCTGCCTCGGAGCTGACCAAGGGGGACACAGAGCCAGGGGCTGCTCTGGTCACCACAGTCCCATGTCACCCAGCTGGTTCCCCTTGCTCAGAGGTGCCCAGCAGCAGTGTAGGTGTCTCTGACACATCACCTACCCTGGCTCAGGCCAGTGACAGCCCCTCAGAAGTGGCAGCTGCTGCACATCACACACAGACACCAGTGTTGGCAGAGCCACCACTAAACACCAGCACAAAACCACCTCTCTACCCCTCTCCTGGCATGACTGCTGCTGATGTGGTGTCTCTGGGAGGAAGGACTGAAGACCTCTTTGGTAAGGTGTTTTTTTTTGTTATTAGTGGCTGAACTGGTGCCTGACAATGTGCAATATCCACCTCCAGTGATGCAGCACTCTCTTAAGAGGTTTCACTTGTAGACATGGCTGTTACCTGCTGTTGGGCGTATGGTCCCACTCTTGACTCCTGTATCCAAGGAGGGAGGTACTTGAGAAGACATAGGATTATCTGTTGTAACGTGGGCATCTGTGGGATTATGCTACTCATGATAGGGACAGGCTGGTTTCTAATCCAAGTGTTTTGAGCTATCCATGGAGGAGCCAGCCTCTCAGCTGTGACTTCACCCCCAAAGCAGGCTGGGAATGCTCATCTTGGTTTTAAACAGCCCTGTCTCGTATTGATTACTCTGTAGCCCGTCACAGTGCTCCCAGACATGATCACTGAGTTTGAGCTCCAGAAGCTGGAGAAGGGTTAAAAAAGTCCTTTGCCTCTTAAGAAAGTTTAGGAGGTGATGGTAGACCACTTACACAGCAATATTTAGCTACTGATGTGTTTTAATTTCTGCCTGAAAGGAGAAGATGTTTTCAGTTGGTGTTTCCCCCGCCTCCAAACTGTTCTTGCCCCTCCATTGTAGATTTTACTCAGATTTTTTGCATTTGCTGGCATGTAATGCACAAGCTGTTTTGCTCCACTGGGATCCAAGGCAGCTCTGGTGGGTTCACAGGGATAACAACTCATCTGCTTCCAGAAATGGAAATTGGGTTTATTGAGGTGATTCCTTTCTAAAGAATGCTTTCCACTGTAGAGGAGAAGAGATTGCATTCAGAGCCTGACATTTAATTTCAGTATGAAGAACAGAGGAAGGACCTGGCACATGGCACTCTTCTTGCAAAGTGGCACACACCTAATGTACTTTCCCTCTCCCATTACTGCTACACCGATGATAGCAGCCTGATGCTTTCCCTTGCTTTGGCAGATCTAATGTCATCTGTGGAGAATGACACAGGACTGCAATCCCAGCACCATCCTGGAGGTGAGCCGTGCAGAGATAAGCATGTCTTAAAACTGCCCTAAGCTCAGGGAGTTGCCTGAGGCTGGGCTGGGCATCTGCTCGTTACGTTTAGAAAGCAGTGAGAGTTATTTCTGAGTGGTAACCACTTTGAAGATGTTGTTTTTTAAGAAATCACTGCAATCCCACTTGTTGTGCTTTGGTCACTTTGTCTCTCCCCTGGAGGAACCTGAGTTCAGGTGCTAACCCTAAATGCTGGCTTGTTTAAGTCCAAGCAGTACTTGTTGGCTATTTAAATACGGTTTTTCTAAGATGAATGAGGGTCAATGAACCTCAGTTCCTCCAATTTATTCCAGTGGATGTCCTGTGACTACCAGGATCAGAAACCTGCTGAAATCCTGTTCCTCAGACCAGGGAGAGAAGCAAAACCCTCTTATGTGGGAGCACGAGCAACAACACAATATAAATGCAGGGATTGTATGGCCCAGCAAGCCACAGAAACAGCTTGCAAAAAGGAGTCAATACAGAAAGAGCCTGAGCTCTGAACAGGGGAAATATTGATGAGCAAATAGGTTTTAAACAGCAGACTGGCAAATCTGTGCCAGCCTGGATTCCAAGAGAAATGGGCTTTTAGACTCCATCACTAATTATGACAATCACTTTGGGAAACAGAACAGCTGAAGGCATGTAAATGCAATTGGATATGGATTGTTTCTTTGTGTAAGTTTGTCACTGAAAGACCAATTCTAGTATTCATCAACAAGCATTAACTAAGGTTTGTTTTCACCTGTTACTCAACAACTTGTTCTGCCTGATGCATAGCCCCTGGAAAATACCCACGTGGCACTGACCTGCACAAGCATGGGGCTGTTCTAGTGCTGACGTTTCAGGACTAACTCATTTAAGGAGGCTGTTTGTGTCATGTACATTCAAACATGCCAGGATCTTGTGTCTTCTGGTAGATGTGCTGTTTGAAGTCACTGTTGAAATCAAACCCAAGGTCTGGATTCCTCCCGGTGGAAGTGAGTTCCAAAAGGGTCTCCTTGAATCTCTGAAGAACCATGTAAGTCTGGGCATGGGGAGGCGGAGAAAAACAGCTGGGATGTCCCAAATCTTCATGTAGAAGAGACTGTGCTGTGCTTTTGTGTTTGGGGGAGCTGACCTGGAGCTAAGCAGATGGGAACAAGTAGTATTCTTCTACAGAAAGGGGTCAGAGCAGTGGGATATGGGACATCTTCTTCATCCCAGGTGGTTTGTGAAGGGGGAGAGCAAGATGGGGAGGTAGAGTGAGAAAAGAAGATGTTTGCTGTCATACTCCTGCTTGTTGAGCACCAAATCAGCGCCGGTCACTGTTCCTTTGCAGATCCAGAAGAACCTGAATCTTTCTGCCAATAGAGTCAGCGAAATAAAGTTAAAGGATGTCAAAAGGTAGGGTTAATGCTGTGCTGCTGGCTTGGCAGGTGATAGCTATAACCTGTAACATTTCTTGGATTAGTAGTGTCTTGGCTTCTCATTGTCCTTCCCCAGGAAGAGATGTGTTTTCTCCTCTTCCTTGATCTGTAACTTGTTCTGAAAGTACGAAAAAAAATTGTTTTCTAGATGAAAGATGGTGAAAATCGAAGTTTAGTGTTACCTGGGGCCTACATAGGTCAAAGATGGATTTAAACTCTGGAGGAAAATGAGGATGCTCACACCTGCCACGGTGCCTGCTGGGGAAAGCTGGGAGCTGTCAGCATGGTCCCTGCTCACCTGGCAGAGGCTGATCTGGGACTGCAGATTGCCACTACAATCCACTGTACACAATTTTTGGGTCATTTCAGCCTAGCTCCAGATGAGGAGCCCTTCCTGGGCTTTCCTTTTCCCCTGGTCCAAGTGCAAAGCTGCCTCTTGGCACGGATAATCTTTGCAAGAGCCTGCAGCACCACGATCCCATGCCGAGGGTAGAAGGTCTAAGTGGGCTGTCAGAGCTGGGCCTGCTGTGAGGTTTTCCTCCTGCCTCAGCCTGGGCTCTCCCTGCCTGCAGGACGAGTGATGCCAACCTGCTGCTCACCTTCTGGCTGCACCTGGAGCCGGAGGAGAGGAACGTGTCTCTGCTCCTGCGCTCCCAGCTGGAGGATCTGCTTGGCACCTCGGTGGGCATGGAGAAGCTGCAGCTCGTCTCGCTGTTCGTTGAAGGTGGGTGCTTCACTTTATTTATTTTTTTTTTCTGGGATAAACCCTTTTATGCCAAGCTGGACTTGACTTAGGGCATCTATTCCCCGGTGCAGACGTGAACGAGTGCCAGGCTGGGGTTGGCCTCTGCGGGGAGGAGGCAGAGTGCTTCAATGGTGTGGGCACCTACCTGTGCCGCTGCAAGAAGGACTACGAGGATCATTCTCCCACCAAGTCCGGCACCCTCTGCATCCGCACTCCCCGATCAGGTAGAGGAAGGAACTGCAGCTCCGCTCCCTCTCGCAGTCTGGTGTTTTCCCGGTGTGCGTGTGGGCGAGTCATTTGTGCAGCAGTGCTGGTGCCAGCGCACCCTGGGGTGAGCACACCAGGCCAAGGGGCTCTCTCTAGCCCGGAGTCCTGCACCTCTGCTGATGTGTGGTGCTACTGGAGCGGTGGCTTTGTGTCCCTGCCTGCTGTGGTGAGGATGTATCACGTCTTTGCAAGGCAGTTCCCAGCTGGGAATACAACCTCTCCGTGAGTCTTAGCCTCCCTTCCCCCAGTCTGCTGCTTTCTCTGCATCAGGGTTACAACTTGGCA
Source organism: Lycocorax pyrrhopterus obiensis (assembly GCA_014706295.1). Classification (NCBI taxonomy): domain Eukaryota; kingdom Metazoa; phylum Chordata; class Aves; order Passeriformes; family Paradisaeidae; genus Lycocorax; species Lycocorax pyrrhopterus. The sequence goes on from JACSVZ010000004.1 coordinate 2,048,602, forward strand.
CACGTGAGCCTTTAAGTCATAAGCAAAGCGTGGCCAAGGGTGATTTATGAGCTACCTCTGCTGTAACTGATGTGATCAGGGAACCTGGTGGCTCCTGGGAGCGCCCTGTGTTCTCCTGTCACTCCGTGTAGATCTTGGTGAGAAGGACAGTGGTGTTCCTGGTGTTTACCCCAGAGCTCCCCTGGTGTATTTGACACAAGGCTGAGCAGATGGCATGTGATGCTTGACTGTAATCAGAGGTGGCTAATCCAATCTTGCAGAGTAACGGGGCCTCACAGGCTGGAAAACAGCAATATTTTGCAATACGTGCTCCAAACACTGCTGCTGCTTTACCAAAACTACTTCAACGTCCCTGCACTCACTTTAACCTTAATGTGAGCTCATAGCCAAGTATAATTTCTCACCCATCCTACCAACTCCAAGTCAATTAATTAGCCAGTTGTGCAGTCTAAGCCTATACAGATCGGCTGGTTATTGTTACATTCCGATACAGATAGTTTTATAAACCCATCTTTACCCATTGGGCCATGGAGAGGGTCCCTCCAGGCCTGGATGGGAACAGCAGCAGATCTTTTAGTCTCTGTGTAGCTGCACGTGGGTTTGGCAATGGCTTTGCTCTGTCGGGGCTCTTCTGGGGTGGCACCATCCCTGTGCTGCTCCTGCAGGCTGGCTCTTGGTCTAAGTATTTCTCTGGGATGGAGCCAGGTTGTGAGGGTGCCAGGGGCGATGCTGAACTTCCTGGAGAAGAACCTGGAGGAGATGTGGGGCACTTTGTGAGCACACTGGGGTCCCTGGGGCAGTGGCCACTGGGACGATGCCGTGGCCTTTCTCTTGCAGGGATCAGCACCTTCCTCCGCCACGCTGACATGCTGGTGGGCGCAGCCCTCGTGGCCGGCCTGGTGATGCTGGTGGCCTTTGGTGCCCTCTGTGTCACGGCCCTGTGGGGACGGCCCCCCAGGAGGAGCCCCAGGCCCGAGGAGCCCCCGGCGAGGGCCGTGGAGGAGCCAGCCATGGAGCTGCATGACCTGGGGGAGTGCCTGCGCCTCGACCCCTTCCAGTTGAAGCTGCGGGCCAGGCCCCCCGAGTGGCTCTGGAGTGTCCGTGCCCACCCTGGCCAGGCAGGACGGGTCTTCCCAGAGCAGCCTCCCCCGCTCTGAGGGGGTCCTGGGCCTCCCCCAGACTGTGTGGCCTCAGTGACCTGTGCACTCACTCCCGCGTTTCCCCAGGGTTTCCGACACAACCACTGGCTGTGCCAACCCTTCTGCTGTGTTTTATGGACCATGACTATCCCACAACAGTGTTCCTTATGTTGTAATTTAATTTTTTTAATGCTTGCTCAGCTTGGGGAACAAAATGTTTGCTCCACACCGCTGTACATCTGCTGATTTACCCTGCTCAAGATCTGCACATGAAAATTAAACCCTTTTTTTTTTTTAAGAAAAAAGGAAATAAGATGTTTTGGTGCTTAATATGAGATTAAAAATTATTCTGCATCCTGCTCAGTGCTGCCTGCTTTCTCCTGCCCCTAAGGCAGAGCTCTGTGGGAAGCCCTGGCATGACCTGAGGACCTTGAGGATCTGCGGGATGTTTCTAACAGCCTGGCTGAGAAACATCTCCAGAACTTGACTCAAAAGTTTGGTGAGAAACCTGGTCAGGTTATGGCGGGTGGGCGCCCACCCACTGAACGATGGGGACAGCATTTTTGGTGCTTGCAAAAAGCACCACCACCACCCCATCGTCCTGGCTGGATGTAAAGCACAGCTGCCTTCCCAGCCTCTGTGCTACAGCTGGAGCCTGGTAACTTCTCTCTTTGTCTTTTTGAGGGGGGTTTCAACCGGAATTCCCCCTTTCCTCGGGAAGAAGCGTGAATGGTGTGGTGGCGGATGCCCCACTGGAGGGAGCTGTCTGCCACCAAAAGCCCTGGAAGGGCGCTGGCTGCAGCTGCCCGGGAGATGCTCCCAGAGGTGGGGCACGGCCGGGGCTGGGCGTCCCTGGGTAAAACAGGACCAGCCAGTGCCGCTCGGGAGTGGTCTCCCTGCGCCTGTAGAGCAGCTTTGGGCAAGATGTGCTGTGGAGGTGTGTGCTGAAGGGAGCGGGTTACACATGGACATGCCCAGCTCAGGGTTTGCTCTCCAGGCTCAGGTCAGAACGGGCTGGAAATGGCCCCGCTGTGTTTCTCTGCAGGTGAGGATACGCTGGTGAAGAAGTCAAACAAAAGGGGACCTGGCGTCTTTCCCTAGGATAAGTCTTTTCCATCCTTCCCCCCCCCCCCCAAAAAAAAAAAAAAAAAAAAAAAGGGGCGGTTCCTTTATCTCAGGTGTTGATTGGTGTAGAAGCAACATTAGCACTGTGGAGAGGGATTCGCTAAAGGAGTGATTGGCGAGATTCAGCACAGATTGGGGCACTGTAAACGCCAGTGTTGTGAGAATCAGGTGAGAGCATGTTGTTTGCAGTGAGGTGATAAAGAAACCAACATCCTCCGTGCTTGGCTGGCAGCTGCCGTGCCCCTCCGGCGAGGGGTGATTGTGCTGCTCTCCAATAACAGGCTCGTCCAAATCAGCTGACGCTGATGGGGCTCTCCTGCCCGCAGAGATCCGTGAGGCAGAGCTGACACCTCCCTGCACACACTCCCCCAGCAGCAGCTCACTTCAGCACTGTTCAGTGCCATCCAGCTTTGGGTACTGAAGCAGAGAAAAATGGATCTCCCAAAGCCATCCTGCTCGTTGCTTCCTTTGACGTACATGGAGCAATCAGCTCTCACCAACCATTTTCTATGCATGGTTTTCAAAGTATTTTGTAAATAGCAGAGAATTAAATGCAAACATCTCCCTAGGAGGCAGATAAGTGGGTGTAATTTTCCATTGTAAAGAGAAGGAAACCATTAATGCGTTTGCACAGAGTGTGCTTGTTTCCTCGATGAGATCAAAGAAAAGCAGCAGGGGCTAAAATAATACTGTCATTGTCTTGGCCTTGGATTTGGCCAGCCGCCATCTCCCCTCTTCCCTCCTTGGATCCACGAAGGGGGCTTGGGGGCTCTTCAGGTTGCTAACTCTGCTCTCTCCCAGTTGGGTAGGGCTTGGATCCCAAAGCCAAGAAACTGATGAGCAGATGGATGCTTCTGCTTTCTTTGCAGCTTTTCCAGGAGCAAGGTGAGCCTCACACTGTGCTCCTCTGTTGGAAGCCAGCTCCTTTAATACAGCTGTAGCCTGCTCTGTAGCCCAGGTATGAGGCTCCCATCGGATCATCTTTCCCTGCAGCTTTTCATCCAAACAGAATGTCCTGCTGATGCTCCTGAGCTGGCACAGGGGACAGAGGAAAGCCTGGAGCGATGTGCCTGGGCAGGGCTTTCTGCAGCCAAACCCACAACAGCAGCAGGTCCATCTGGGCTCTGGGTGGATGCAGAAGGGGGAGACGGAGTGTTGCCTCCCTCCTTACCTGGTGTGAAGTGACAGCACCTGCCTCTCAAGGCTGTGCCTGGGAGAGATGTCAGGCTTTTATTGGAAGCATCTGAGGTGTGTGTGATCTGTGTGTGAAACAGCAGGACAGAGCCAGGCACCAAGCCCATCATGAGCAGTAGGTATTAGGGTTTTCCCTGTTACAAAAATCCACTATTTCAGTACCGAATAGTGTTGCTTTTTATTTTCCACTATGTCCAAAGGAGCTGCATGCAGCCCTGTTTTGCCTCGTGAACTCCAGGCTGGCTTTAGGAACAGCCCATTCCTCCTTTTCTGCTCTCCCAGTTGAATTGAGAGGGGCTGACTTCCTAGAATCACAGGATGGGTCAGGTTGGAAGGGACCACCGTGGGTCATCTTGTCCAGCCTCCCTGCTCAAGCAGGGTCACCCCAGAACACATGGCACAGGAGTGTGTCCAGATGGTTCTTGGATATTCCCAGTGAGAGAGACTCCAAAGCCTTTCTGGGAAACCTGTTCCATGCATGGTCACCAGACAGTAAGGAACCTTTTCCTCAAGGTCAGGTGGAGCTCGCCGTGCCTCAGCTCCTGCCCGTTGCCTCTTGTCCCATTGCCCGGCACCGCCGAGCAGAGCCTGGTCCATCCTCTGACCCCTCCCTGCAGACACTGACAGACAGGGATGAGGTTCCCTCTCAGTGTCTCTTCTCCAGCCTCAACAGGCCCAGCTCCCTCAGCCTTTCCTCAGAAGGGAGGTGCTCCAGTCCTTTCATCATTTGTCACCCTCTGCTGGACCCTCTCCAGGAGCTCCTTGTCTCTCTTTCTTGAGGATCCCAGAACTGGACACAGCACTCCAGATGTGCCTCACCAGGGCTGGGCAGAGGGGCAGGATCACCTCCCTGACCTGCTGGCAATGCAGTTCCTAATGCAGCCCAGGATCCCATTGGGAATGTGCCACAAGGGCACTGCTGGCCCATGGACAGCTTGGTGTCCACCAGCACCCCCAGGTCCTCCTCCCCAGAGCTGCTTCCCAGCAGGTCACCCCCAGCCTGTGCTGGTGTCTGGGGTTGTTCCTCCCCAGGTGCAGGACCCTGCACTTGCCCTTGCTGAACTTCAGGAGGTTCTTCCCTGCCCATCTCTCCAGCCTGTCGAGGTCCCTCTGAAGGGCTCACAGCACTCTGGGGTATCGGCCTCTGCTCCCAGCTTTGTGTCACCAGGGAACTCGCTGAGCTGGCACTCTGTCCCAAACTTCCTTCCCTCTGCTGCAGGTCAGGGTATTGGCATCTGCTCTTCTCTCTCAGCTGCAGTGGAATGAATTAATAGACACTAAAACAAGACAAATCTGCTGGATCTGTAAATCTGAATTTGGTCAATCCAGAGATTGACTGGAAGCTGTGCTGCTTCTGATACCCAAAATTAATTTGTCACCTCGCTGTGCAGTGCTCTGCTTGCTCACAGCCCTTGGCCATATGAAATGACACACTCTGATGATTTACGGGCCACCACAAATGATTTTTTTCTTTTCAGTAGGAACTGTTCTCTCATGCATTATTGCTGTGTGACTGAGGAGTGTGCAGAGGTTTCAGGGGGTCCAGGATTTATTCGAGATTGGGACATGCCCTGGGAACTCCAGGGGAGGAACAGTATTTGAACATCAGCTGATTTTTTTTTTTTTAAAGACATTTACTAAGCCTGGTTGAACACATTCTTCCCAAATCCTTCAAGTTCATCTGACTGGTTTTTTCCCTGGATTTTGAAGCAGGCAGGGCAAGCCTCATCTGGCTGCAGAGCACTGTCCAGAGCACTTGGACATGAACCATCAAGCTAGGGCAGAAGACTTGGAGGCAGCTCCTTGTGGGACACTCCTCATTCTATTTGCACCTACCTCATCAGAAAAGCCATGAAAAGTGGGAGACATTCACCGTGTGGTGGCCGTGGCTGGTGCCTTAACCTGAGTAGTGAAAGCTACAGGTAATGCGTGGGGAGCATCGCTGTGAAGGGAGACGCCAGACATGAGTTTGGTTTTCTTTCCCACAACCAGGAAAGAGCTGGGAAAGGGACATGGGTGCTCACAGCCCACTGGGACACCTCTCGTGTGTCTTTGCTGCCCATGGATGTCTGCCAGGTGGTAGAGGCCGGGGTATTGCTGAGGTCATTGTCATGCTGAGGGACACCTCCAGAGGCTCAGATGTGCTTGTGTGAGGCGGTAGATTTAGGAGGGCACCCCAGCCGAGCGCTGGCACAGGCTACTAGAGTGAAAATGTGGGAGTGTGGCTTCATGCTGTGGTTTGAATGGCACTAGGCTGTAATATAACCACAAACCAGGGACAATCACCCCTGGAGAAAGTGGGGTTTGCCTTATCAGCTCAAGTGCAGAAAATTTTAGCGGTATTTTGCTGACTGGCTGAGTGATACTCCCTCAAGTGAGTGACTGTGATTAAGTGCAGATACATCTGCAACAGCTTCAAATTAATGAGGCGGAGCAGAGAAATGAGGCCTGGAAATGGCATTTTTCTTGTAGCCTGGTCTAAAAGCCTCTTCTATATCCCAGAGAATGAGGCTGCAGCTCCCTGCCTACCCTGTGGGTATCACCTGAGAGTTTGATTTCTCTGCTGGAGCTGCTGCCAGGCATACAGTGATCACCTGCAGGTGCATGCAAGCAGGGGCTCTGCAGGGCTGGAGGCTTTTGGGGGGTGAGGAGCACTGTCTAAATAGTCCATATTTCCTGGAGGGAGGCAGCACAGACTGTGAATTGGGTCTGTTCCCAGAGCATCTTAACTCACGAGTGATTAGCTGTTAATTATTATGCAATAAGTTACTTAATAAATTAGCATTCTTCACAGCACCTATTGCACCACGTGACATCAGCTAAACTGCGTGAAATACATGTAATTACTGTCACAGAAATGTAACCATAGCTCTTCCCCACCCTCAAATTCTTGTGTGTCCGTCAGCCATGGCATGGGCACTTGGACCAGGGCGATGCTCAGCAGTGCCACTGTGCACCACCAGCCACTTTGTCCTCGCTTCCAAGCCTGCTTTCAGTTTTCCAATGAAAGTCAGGATTCAACATACAGGAGGCAAAAAAAATCCCTCCTCACTTGTGCATCACCTGTGTCCCAGTCTCAGTGTCAGGCTTAAAAGCGCCCTGAGGATAATGTCAAGCTCTCATAGTTTGCCTTAAAAGAGAATATAAAAAAAAAAATCCTACTACACACACTGATTTTTTGTTTATAAGTGGTTTTGCTTTATAAGGCTTTAACAGTTAAAACCCCAAAGAAGGGTGCATTCTCCTGCTGGAGTACTTCAGTCCAAAATGTTTTTGCAGTGACCTAACTTTGTTTGTGGCCCTGGAGAGGGAGAGAGGTGGAGTCTCTTAACTGAGATCATCAAAATATTTGTGCTGGTATGTGCATTTTAGACCTGCCCTTAAAATTATTCAACTTAGCTGTGCTTTAATTTGTTTTGGGGCCTTTGAACTTTAATTTTTTCCCCTAGTTCTTGTTGGTGTGACATGTGCCAGTGGCTTTGGGGGTCTGTAATTGCAGATTTGGGTGTTTTCAGCTGCTTTTTGGGAAATGCAGTGGTCTGGGCTTGCTCAGAGGTGGAAGGAGAAATAGTGATGGAGAAAAATATCTGCACGTGGCTGGAATAAGTGCAACAGTTTGAACTTAATCAGCCAAAATGGCTCTCTTAGGAGTGAGCTGCACATGTGAAAGATATATTGCAGTAAAGACGTGCTTGATTATGCCAACGAAAGTGGGATAGCAGGAAGCTATCAAGAAGGATAACAAGCACCAGATATTACAATGGGGATTTCTCACATTGCTAGCAAGAGGAAAAGCTGCCCTGCCCCTCTGCTGGCTGAAAACACCATAGAAGATATTTTCCAAATTTTTTTCTCCCCCTAAAGGGATCCAGGCAACAGCATCCATGTGCATGCTGTTGTCAGCAAAGCTGGTGCCTCCATTTTTCTTAGTTTCCAGCTCCTGCTGCTGCAGCAGCAGACAAACCAAACTGTGAGCACTCCCTGAACACAGCCCCAAAAAGCACCATTTATGTGTCTAACCCATCAAAGCCACACAGAAGGGAGAGCAAGAACAAGCTGCGTGTCAGAAAGCCTACAGAGAGTTAATGATGTACGGTAAATGGGTGGTAAATAACAGGGCTGTCACCGCAAGGCGGCTGCGTGTGCCTGCTCTGCATACAAACAGCACGGGGATTTCTGCAGGGCTGAGCCACGTGTACCTGGAAAAGTGCCTGGTTCCCAGAAAGTATGGGAAGATCTGTGTTCTGGGTGTCCCTCGTACAGGATGGTGATCTGATGGCACAGGATGGGCAGCACCATATTATGTATGGAGCAAGCAGGACTGGCTAAAATCTTTCAGCTTTGGGGGAGAAGGGTCCCTCAGCCTTCAGGCCCAGGTCAAGACCTGCTCACTGGCTGATTCCAGCAGTACTAAAAACAAAGCAGGAAAATGGCTTAAAGCACTGCAAAACTTCTGTGAACATCCTGATCCCCCCCAAGAGAAAGAAGAGTAGGAAATGATTATTTTACTTTTACAAGCCCAAACAGTTTATTCAGCAGGGCAACGGGCAGAGCTCTTGCCTGAAAGAGGTGGGGGTCAGTCCCTTTTCCCAGGTAACAAGTGCTAGGACAAGAGGAAACAGCCTCAAGTTATACCAGGGGAGGTTCAGATTGGATGTTAGGGCAAATCTCTTCACTGAAAGGGCGGCCAGGCAGTGGAACAGGCTGCCCAGGACAGTGGTGGAGTCATTGTCCCTGGGAGTGTTCAAAACCCGTGCAGTTGTGGTGCCTAGGGACACAGGTTAGTGCTGGGTTATCAGCTGGACTCGATGACCTCAGAGGTCTTTTCAACCTCAATGATTCTGTGACTCTATAATTGAAAGCTGTACTGAGAAATGCAAACACAGGCAACTGCGTCCCACCCTACTCACACCTGTTGGGTTGCTTGGTTGCAGGTGATGTTTAGAAACAAATTACTCTTTCAGTGCATCCTCCTCAGAGAATTTTCCTTGGTTGGGTTTTTTATTCTTATTATCCAATCTCTGTTATCAGTGTAATATTTCATGCTCCTGCAAAAAGAAAAAAAAATCACATTCAAGAACAAAGCAACCCAGAGCTTTTCTTCATTTCAGTCTTTTGTGTCCAAAGGGCTGTCCTGAACTCAATAACTGAGCTTTTGTTGTGTCACATTTCGCTGTCCCTGACTGCAGCCAGCTTAGCTAATCCTTTTGCTGCTGCCTTATCAGTATCTCCCTAAAAAAAGACATTGTCCTTTTATTACCACCTTGACACCCACTCCTGAGTGCCTGGCGGGGTTTGAGAATTTAATTTTTTTTTTAATGCAGTTTTACTTAGGAAAAAAAGCAGCTTCAAAATACTTCCATGCCCCATGTTTTTATACATGATTTTTTTACCATGATGAATAATTTGGAAATTATAAAAAAAAAAAAAGAAAGAAGAAAGGAGTGAGATTCAGGTTACTCCAGGATTTTCAAAATGAAAGTGTTCAAAGACTTGCTGTTCACCTACTCCCAGCTGCTTTATAAAAGGAAGATTTGTTGCATTTCTGGTTGTGGTAAGAACTTGCTTCAACTTGAGGTGTTTTAAAAGCATACAACAACAACAAAAAATCAAATACAGAGTGCTTTAGCTATATATTTTAATTGTTGACTTTTACATTAATACCCTGCACAAGATACCCATGTATCTTACTCTTGCAAGTCTTAATCTTGTGATAAGTTTTATGTTTCCTGTGGAAGGCTGCAGGGTCAAAGGCAAAACAAAGAGAGGAGAGATGTCCATGCTAAAATCCTTTCTGCAATTCAAACAGGAGCTCAGGCACATTGACTGGTAGGAACCACTCTGGACTGACACAGGCAGTGGCTGCATGGGCTGAGAGGCTCTGTTCAAAGCTCCAGCAGTGCAAGTGATTAGGAACAGGTATGTCTGATATTCTGCTCACCTTCATGAATTCAGCTGATGGTGTGTTTTCCATACACTGAGAGTGTGGTAGCTGAAGGGTGCTCAGGCATTTTGTCTCCATTATTTCACCTGGGAACAGCATGGGCCCACCAGTGTGAATACAGAAGGGTCTTTTCTATCCCTTAAAGAACAACAGTGCCTTATTTCACAGACTGCAGGAACTCCTGCCCTGATACTGGATGTTCAAGGCAGCTCTCAAGGAAGTCATTAATACTTCCCAAATTCACTAGGGAAGCCACAGGCCTTGGCACGGTTGTGCTTGCAGCTACCTGCCAGATTTGTTCATTTCTGTCTACAGTTTCTCTGTTGTGCTCGTGTCTCTTGGCCAGTAAATGCTTCCCAGGGACTACGTTACTTTCAAACCTTGGACCATCTGAAGAAGAAAAAGTGCTCTTTTTTCCATAAGAAACTGCAAAAGTTGCATGTATTTAATGAATGTGGAACTGTGTGCTTTAGGCTGCTGCTTAGCTGGGGGGAATAACATTTCTGCTGAATCCCTGAAGATTTCCAGCTAGTAAATTTTCACATTTATTTTCTTTTAATAAATTCTCTCCTTCATGTACCCAGGGGCAACTTTGGTGGCACCAATCATCAACATACACATTTTCTCTCAGTGTTACATTTATTGAACTATTACAGTTTAAATTCTTCTTGCTCTTATCAGCTGACCCTTACATACAGCTTTGCCTGCCTCCTGTAGCAAACCTCTTTATTATCTTTATTTGAAGCACTGAACAAAGGTCTTTTTAATTGTTGCTATCTGACCTTTGTCCTGGAGAAACAAAATTTGTTTTTCAAAATAAATGATCTCTGCAGCCTTTCCCAGCTATTGGCCATCTTACCAGACCATGTAATGATGCCAATTCTACCTGCTTCATCAACTGTTTAAAGTTTCACTCCAAGTCCAGTCCAGTTTATGAGAGACAAAGGCAAGAGTGAAATGTATGATCTCATTCCTCCGGGTGCAATTCTTGCAGAAATTGTAAAGACTGAGCTGTTGATATGGAAAGGTTAATGCTGTGCCCTCTTTTTTATCAATTGTCTGTTTTCTATCAAATCTATGTCTTATCTCATGTGTGCTTTATCAGATCTGCTTAAGTAAGGTACACATTTGAAGCCTCTTCTAAATTTAATTTCTCCTTCTTGAAAGTCCTGCAACTATTAAAAAAAGAGAAATCCTTTTACAAAGTCTATTTCAGACGAGGGACACAGGCCAAGTTCAGGTATTAACCGTTTGCCAACTGTGCCCTTGATCACAAAATACTCCTCTCATCTTCAAATTGATCAGTAACCTAAAATAGAGCATTTTAAGATAATGTGCCCATTCCTAATTTCTTTTATTCAGTTAAAGGAAATAAGTTGGTACAAATTTCCCTTAAAATTGGCTGTTGGCTTTTCCTGACAGTAAACTTCATGAAATAAAATAACTGATTTCTGTTCCTAGGCTTTAGCCACTCAAAGACCTTGATTGTGAAGGGAGAGCTGCTGGTAACTATCTAGAGCATAAAAAAATATATTTTGGGGGTTTCTTGGCACAAACTGCAGTGTGGTAGAAAGCCACTGTCGTACAGCTTGTGTTCAGAACCATCTGGATGCTGCTCAGTGAACTCCCACGTGTTTCCAGTGGTTTTGAGTTCCTTCCTTTCACTTTGGTTTCCATCTATTCTGTAGAGGTGAGGAAAACCGTCGGTCCCCCTCACTGCCCAAATACTTGCTCTGCTGAACTTTAAATTCTCATGTTCAACTTGTGTATTTTTTTCCTGCTTGCTTGATGTCTCACCAGTTCTTGTGAAATTTGGAAACTGAAGGAAAGTTTTGGTGTAATTCTCCATCTGTTGTTCTCCTGAGCACTACTGTAGTTTTATTTTCTTGTCTCTGGGTGCATGAGGAGCAGGAAGCTCACGGGAAAGCTGCAGCTGTAGGCACCGTGCGTTTTAGGCGCTTGCAAGCTTTCTCCACTGTAAGTAATGATGGTAATGGTGAAATTAAAACTGGTAATTATGAAATTAAAAATGGACTAGCAGATCTGTTAGGAAGCCTGAGCAGAGAGAATGCAGAGATCTTGTGTTTATCAAATATGGTGCTGAAGATTTACCTCACAGGCTGGTTTCTACGTTTAGCATTTCCAGGCAACTCTACTTCTAACAGTGTTTTTCTTAATTCTATTTCCCCCTCCTCCTCTCCATCCCCAAAGAGCTGTGTGTCCTTGTGTCTTTGGCTCCAGTTGTCTTGCATGGCAATTTGATCTTCCAAATGCATCATTTCCTTATCACTAAAAGCAAGGATTTTGAGTTACATCTCATGGCCTTAGCCTGGAGGCCAGTTCCTTGTTGGTGTATGGTCGACTTTTTCAGCTTCATGTTGTATTTCATGTACTCAGTGTTAAAAACCTTCCTTCAGCCCTGTTTTTTGGCACTCTCCAATAGTGTAATGGTGGCTGACATTAAAAATACGTCCAATGTTCCCCCTGCATCAGTTAAGAATGTTTTGACAAGGATTTTGTAGTGCTGGAAAAGTGTTTTTGAAATGACGTAACTTCTGCCTAAATCTCACTGTCTCCCTCTCAGGCTCTGATTACAGGGCTCTAAATGTTTTATATTAACTGTTAAAAGACACTCTTAGAGACTCTTAGAGAAATTCTTTCTGTGCAAAAGGCAATCAATCCAAGATGGTAGCTTGCTTAAAAACAAAAGGGTATGTGCTCTGATAACACATGCTTTATAATAATGAAATGAAGAAGGAAACTTAGTGTAAATAATTGTCCCATTCACTCATGGATTGAAAGGAAAATTTTGGTAAACACATTTTTACCATTTTGGTAAAAACAAAAGCTAATGCCTTTTTTAACTTGGGGTTCTATAAGCTTTAAATATTCAACAGCTTTAAGCATAATGTGCCTTTTTCATGTTAGATTCATCTTACTTCCAATCCTCTGAGCAGTTTGGATGCCAGCTCTCAAAACTGACAACTCTTGCCTTGCTTAAAGGACTCAAAGTATTCAGATGACAAATTTATTTTAATGTTTGATCTCCATCACTCCTTGACAGAAAAAGTGAACTTTTAGCCATTACCAGAACTGCAGAAGACAGTCTAGAATTTAATACACATACCAGGAATGAGAGAACCTTGGTATATGCCTTGGCTTGGGAAAAACATGTTCTGCCTTTCAGTGACATAAACCCTTTTTTCAAATGGCTATAATTTTGTTACTGTTCTGTCTGGGAAAATTGGACCACTCTGAATTGATAGTTGAAACTGTAACTAAGCCAAAGGAGATGAGCACAAGAGTTTTGTGGCATGAATACCTTTGAAATTACATCTTTAGTATAGTATTAAGGAATTTCTAAGTGCTGGAATTACCTGGAAGACCATCTCTGAAAGTGTAGTCTTTGTTCACTAACTTATTTTTGAGCCTCAAGATCTCTTGGGGTTTTTGTTTTAAGTTTGATTCTGGGTTGGGTTTGTATTTTTCTTAACTGAGGTATCAGACATTAAATACATGTAACACATCTGGAATACAGGCAAAACTGGTACCAACACAAAAAAGTGTACAAAAGATTTATTGTAAACAAAAGAATTTTGTGCAAACAGTGAGGAAAAAGGCTTCTGGTTTTTTTTAAAAGTGCCACAACTTTGTAATATGTAAAAGTCTCCAAACCTACTCAGTAACAGTCCACAAATAGTCCACTCAAGTCAGTTATGGAATTGGCTTCGATTTTCCTTGCAGAGAGGAGTTCCAGCCTCTGAGGTTTAATGTCGGCTCTTGAGCAAGATCTATTTTTTTTAATACCTCTGAGGCAAGAAGGCAAAGAATGACCCAACAAAACGGAAACAGAACTGTGGCAACATCGGGCCGGGCTCTGTCACCTTGTCAGGCCCTCGGGGCGTGGTGTCCAGCCGGCACCGGGCCCCTACCAGCCCCGGGAGCTGCTCCCTGTGGCCAGGCTGTAAACGCCGGGCCCGGGGCGCTGCTCCTCCAGGCGGTGGAACTCGGTGAGGCGGAAGCGAGCGGCCAGAGTGTTCACCATCCTTTTCAGGGTGAAAAAGGCCGCGACCACCTGGAAGGAGAGGAAGGCGGCAAAGATGATGTGGACGGCTCGCTCCAGAGAGTGGATTTTCAGACCTTCATTGAATAGCAAGAAGAGAATTACAGGCAACTGCGGGAGGAGAGTCAGGAGCCAAAACCCAGCCAGCTCAGGCACCTGTAACAGGGAGACATCACCTATTAAAAACCCGACAGCTGGGATGAAAAAATCCAAAATCTTGTGAAGAAAAGACATTTAGTTTTTAAATTTTCAAAAGCCAGCACATAATGTGGGAAGGCAAAGTGAGGTGGCTTCACATTTTCATACCCTGTGTTTTCAAGCGTACTTGTATTTTCTGACAAAACAGTTTTAGGGAGTGAGAGGGCTCTCTTCTGAGGGAAAACTACTTGGAATTCACAAAATTCAGTGGAAGCTGATGCCAAGGGAACAGAAGATGAAAATAAATAACCATCTCCCCACCTTAAATCTCTTAAATAAAACGCCTGCCAGTTAATGTTAAACTCCCCAAAGCAGAAATTCTTGCAGAAATTATGTACATCTGGTAACATACTTTCTCCAGGAGATTGCCCACGTATCCCAGGTAGAGTCGAATGAGCTCTGTCAGAGAGACCAGGATCATGATGGTGACCAGGATGAACTTGTAGTAATCTGACAAGACTGGATACTGGAGGGGAAGAAGAGAGTAAAAGTTTCTGCCATGCTGTCTGTGATTAAATGAAGATACTCTGTGCTATTGTCAGTTCACAGTAGCAGCATTCAAATACTCCTGAACCTCCAGTTCCCAGGAATTCCCAAATCAATGTCACAACCTCTAACTCCAGTGAGCTGTACCCCATACTAGGAGGTGTTTCATGTAATAGACATTTACAAACCAGTACTTTCCTTCATTCTCACCTTCAGGTAGAGGATGGCAACTGTGATGAGCCACCAAAATGGGAAGAAATAAACGTTGAAATAGAGGGACATCTGCAGTGGCAAACTGGAAAGGATTTCACAATCTGTAGAGAGAAAGAAGATTTTATCACACCTGCTGTAAATATGACAGCAGGATACTGCTCCATCTCAGCTTCATGCAGGGCAGTAACACTCTTCCCAGTCAAATTAAATGTTTAGAAAAATATTTTTATTTTCATACCCTATCTGGAGTTACATCATTTCCTGGAATCTAAGGCACCTTTTGGTTCCTGGGACAGAGCATTTTTATCACTGAGTCATATATTCAAGTTGAGTGGCCAATTGTTGATTACCTGGTGGCTTTTAGCTTATTCCACCATCTCTGAGGCTTAGCTCAAGAGAGCTGCTAGAGAGCAGGCTTGCATGGCCCACTCTTCATTTTCAACCTTTTATTTAAACAGAAACTTGGATGAAAGCCAGTAATTTCTCTGATTCTTAAGAGATAAATTCAAATATGTGTCAAACTAAAGCTCACCCTTTCAAGTCTGTAGAGAACATAATGCACTCACACAACGCAATGCAGAGAACAGCAAGTCTCAAACTCCACCATGTGGGCAGTAAATTCTATATTTACAATTTTATAATAGACCTACAAGGTCAGACTTATGAAAAAATTTAAAACAGAATCATTCATTTTTCATCAGTGGAGTTTTACTGCCATATTCTAGTGAACTGATATTGCATCCATTTTGGTTTGTGTCTCTAGGCACATCTTCACTCGGTTACTACCTGAGCAAGTTTAGAAAGCACTCACAGTGATCTGCTGGTTTGCATTCAAGTCCTGTGCCTCTGCCTGTCACGCTGGTCATGTCTGACTGGAAGTTTCTCTAAACAGTCACACTGCCTCACCTCCAGCCTCAGAACCACCTTGCTTCTGACACTGCCTTCTCTTTTGAGATCCTTCAACCACTCTCACATCTTTGTTCCACCTCGGTCTGGCATTCCATGCAGCCTGGTACAGTCTGTTTCACCCATCTTTATGCCAGGTCCTGAGGGAGCCATGGTAACCACTGGAACTAAGTGGGAAGGGGGGAGGATTTGGGAACAGAACTGGGACAGACCTTAAGGGCAGGGTGTTGTGAGGGGCAGAGATTTGTTACACTGAAATAGAAGGCGCAAGACAACCTATCTATTTATCTATCTAGTAATCCCATTTTTAAGCATCAACACTTTCTTACATCTGCAAAGGAATTCAAATCTATAGGTACCTCAAAACCAGTTTCACCATCTACCTAAAAGTGTCCCAGCTGTCCTAATGCAGGAATCTCTTGAACACCAAGACGACTTGAGCAGTCACCAAGATAAAATTCCACAACACTGCTTTATCTTTCAAAAAACCCACAACCATCCAGTTATAAATAACTACATTTCTGTCCCATATGTATTGGATGAAAATGTAATGGCTCATGGCCATATTACTTAAAAACAGAGAAGCCAAGAATTCTAATTTCAATTGTGATGACAATGTTTAGGTATGTTAAAGGTTTCCTTGACATGGCAGTGCTATTTATAAATTCTGTGCAAGTTCTAAAACTGTGTTTGGATGAATGTTTAAGCAATATAAGCCAATTCTAATTCATTTTTCTATCCTGGAATTAAATTAATACTTATTTTCTGTGACTGCTAAAATTAATGGAAAAGCCAGACAGTACTGCAATGGCCAGTTGCTACAGCAACTCACCAAGATATATACGTGTAAAACTCAATTTTTGAAATCCCGATGTCCAATAATTTGCAATTGGTTTCAGTGGATTGGATATTAACATAGGAGTATTCTCTGAACAGGAAGCAGAAGAAAAAAAGCTTAAAGATGGAAGCTATTTGTGAAACGTTTGATAAATGAAATGAAGAACTAGTAAGTGTTAGCAGTGTTACCACACAAAGAAAGTGGGTACTCCTGTATTGAAATAAGAACGGCTTTTTGATTAATTTGATCGGCTCAGAATGGATTTATCGGTTGAAATCAATCCAGCCTTTCTGCGTAGGCGTACTGTGTGCATTTCCGCGGCTACTCTCGCGCTGGAGGTTCGAAAAGGGCGCGCGTTGGCCCGCGAGTTCCGCTGGCGATACCACGGGCGCAGCTATCGGTCACCACGGCAGGCAGGGCCAGTAAAGAGAAAGCCGACAGCGAAAGCAGCTCCCGCGAGCGGCGGGTCCCGGCGCGGCCTCCCCGGGCCCGGCACCCACAGGAGGGCTCCGGGCCCGGCCCCGCCGCCTGCCCGGCCCGAGGCCGCGGCCCCGCGCTGTACCTGCGCGGTAGCCCGGGAACCCCGGGGGGGCGCGGGGCACGTCGCTGAGCGCCGTGTGGTGGCTGTCGCTGAACACGGAGCTGCTGAAGGAGACGAGCCGCCGCCGCAGCGGCTCGAGCAGCGTCGGGGGCCCCTCGGGCCGCGCCATCGCGGCCAGGCCGCGGCGGGGCCGCGCACGCGCCGTGGGGCGCGGCTCGGGAGAGGGGCTGGAGCGGAGCGGGAGCGATCCCGGGTTTGGGGCGGGGGGAGCGGAGCCTCCGCCCCGGGGACGGACCCGGAGCCCACCGGGGCGCGGCATTTGGGGGAATGCAGCCCGCTCGGCAGCGAGCCCGGCCCCGCCCGTGAGCGCTGCCCGCGGCGGCGGCCTGGGGCTCGGGGCTGCGGGTGCCCGCGTCTCCCCTCAGTTCCGGCATCGCTTTGCTGCTTGGCGGATCAGTCAGAGGGGATTTTTTTTCTTCTACTCTGCGAGGGCAGGGTGTGGATTTTCTGAGAGGGTAACCGGAATGTTGGCCCGAGGAAAGCTGCTGTAGAAGCGCTCTGCTTCCATCTGGATAAATCCGGGGGAATGCTGGTCCTCGATGACGGCGGGAGAGAGGGAGGGAGTGAAGGAAGGATGAACATTCTGTGTTGCGACTTAAAGTGGATGTGAATGACTCGTTTTACGAGAGATGCGGGTATAACTGAGCCAGAAAATACCTTTTCCTCAAGGAAATCTGTGTGTGGTACTCTGAAGTTAAAAGCTGACGTGGGACCAACACAGCCATTTTAGCCAAGTCAGCTTTGTCCCTTATTAGAGGTTTCATGGAATCACATAAGTTAGTAATGTAAACCCAACTTCTTCTTGTGCTTCTTTTATTTGGAAAATGCAGGCCCCCTAGAGATAAGGTAATTTGCTCCCTAGGCTTTTCAGTCTCCTTAGGGCCTGATTCCTTCTGAGAAAAAAAAAGATGCCATTCTCAGGCCTGCAGGAAATTATTTTCTGCGCAACCGGAATGAAAGAGAGCAGCTTGCGCATTTTACTGTGAGAAATTTTCTGTACCTAATGTGACATAGAATTATAGGATGGTTTGGGTGGGAACTTAAAGACCACAGTGTTACAACCCCCCTGCCATGGGCAGGGACACTTTCACTGGGCCAGGCATGCCAGCTCACTTCTCTTGCTCCCCCACCTCAAATCATGTTCAGCTGCTTCCCGAGGTGATCGTGCTCCAGTACGACTTCCCAAAGTCAATTATCTCCAACTAAATAATTTAAAGCCTAGTTTAAATTTAATTTCATTGTATCCCACTGAGGGGACTACAGAGAAAGATGGCTAAACAAGCAGGAGTTCTGAGAAATCCATTTGGCTTTTCAGCTGATGAATGGTGTGGTATTGACAACAGATACTTTCCTAAGGGCTTCTCCAAATGTGGGTATGCCAGCAGGAGTCTGCATTAAAAAACAACTGAGATGATCGAAGAGTTTAAGGATCATTTTTATATTTGAGGAAACTTTATGAAAACCAGCATTAATGTTGGATGGGTTTCTGAACTTTAAAAAGTGCAGTCTGTGGCTGTTATTTTGCCAATTGCCAGTAGATGCTGGAAATTATTTCCTTTCGGGCTCAACAACTGTAATGGTGACTTTTGCACTGCTTAGCCAATATCATCATAAAGTTCTCTGCTATAGACAGAGGCAAGGTGAGGAATCTGTGCAAGATTTTCAATGAGATGGCCAGAAATTTTGTTTTACTGTTGTTGCCTTGGTCCTGACCTGGTTAACCACTCTTCAAGTTACAGAAACTCTCATCCCATACTCTCAACTACTTAGACACAAGAAACAGCTTTATATGAATTAAAAGTATGGCAGAGTTTTGATTAAGTCAGATATTCATGGAACTCTCAAGGGTTTTTTTCATGGTGTAAGTTGGTGGCCTACGAAAGTTCAGCCTTAAAGGATTTTCCTTTTGATTACTTTTTCTGAATGAAAGATGGAAGAATTTTTCCTGAGCTACACAATGTTATGCCTTTTCCTGATGCCAGTGGCTTTGAGTGGGGGCTCTGATCTTCCAAACACTGCTTGTCTTATGTTCCCCAATTCTGAAAACCTTCAAGCATGCAGCCAGGTGTCCTGCCAGCAGCTCTGCAGCAGCTAATGCTATTTTGCAAAATTGGGCTCTGCCCTTGTAAAAACTGAGGCAGTCCAGTTTAGCAGCCAGCAAAGTGTAAAACTGAGTAGAAGGTAAAGGAAAGGCTGACGGCATGCAGACACCACAAGAAATGTATGGATTTGCCATGGAGGCTCAGCTTCCAGACTCAAGGTGTGACTCTGTGATATTTGGCGGCCTTCCATTTTCAACAGATGGCCGAGCATCCTGCATGTCCCCTCAAAATAAAGTTGTGCAGACTTTTGTTTAATATTTTTGTCTGCGCAGACACTTAAAATATTTCCTGAAAAGAAACTCTTCGTTTTTACTAATTCTGTTTGATTTTTGTTAGACTGCAGCCTCCTATTTTAAAATTTTTATCTTTTAGCATTTAATGATCAGAATTCTTTTGATTTTCTCTAGGGAGGGATGGAGAGCATCCCTTCAAGCGGAAGAAAACCTTAAAACTTGAAGGATCAGAATACCTGGGGCATCTCCATTGTCACGTCAGAGCTTTCTGTAACAGAAGGACAAGAATCTGTGCCATAAGGAGTGGGAGAAGGAAAAGCACTTAACTGTTACATGGCTGTAACAGAGACAGTGACCATCTGTATAAATAGTGTCACATTTCCAGCTTTGGTGACAAAACTCTATCTGGCCTTTTCCCTTCTTAATGGAGAGGCATTCCCTTGCTGAATCTCTGTCTAATTCACAAATGGATGTTTACGTAGAAATAACCAGGCTTCCAATTCTCTGTGCTTCAAAATAAGATACAGAAATATGAAACTGGAAGAAATAGGCTCATAGTGGCACAGCATTTTAAATGACTGCTTTATTTCTCTCCACACATGCTAGCTATAAATAAAACAAAAGTCTCTGAAAAATCTGCCCGAAAGCTTTAAATCAGAGAAATATTGGATCTTTATGTATCCACAGCAGTCCAACTAACTTGGTAGACACTGGCCTGGCTCCCAGACCAAAGCTCCTGGGGCTCTCTGGCAACAACACAAAGCCATAAACACCAGATGCAGTATATCTGTTGAAATGAAATATCAGCAGTTTTGCGCAATTGGCATTTCAGAAATGCAGAGTTCATTTAAATGGTTCCAGTGGTTTCCCTTTGCACCTGAAGCACAATTGCTGTATTTCTGACAGTGTTGGTGTGGAATGTCACAAAAGCTAGTTTCCCTGGCATGCCTGTTCTGCTGTCCCCTTATGTGTGTGAGCAACAGAAATTACCCTCTTCCTTGCTTGCTCCCTGATACCTGCCCCGTGTTTTAGCAGGAATGCTGGAAAACATGTGAAAAGTGCTGCTGAGCCAAGGTATGTGCAGGCAGGCAGAGTGCAGGCTTGCTTCCTCCTCGTGTCCTCAGAATGAAGTGGCAGATTGGGAGTTTTAACAAATTACAGATGCCACGAAGACTCTAATGTGTGTGATTGGAAGGATCATGTTATTAGCTGTGTCAGTGTCTGCCAGAGTAATTTCACAGCTGTGCTTCTGCCTTGTGATCCCCCAGGACAGTCTTTCCTCTGTGTCACTTGTGCAGGTTTTCATTTCACACCTATGGGATATTTGTGTCTGGTAAACAATTATTGTTGCTGATGAGACTTAGCCCAGGCCCTTGTGTTAAGTATTGGCAAGTACATATCACTGCAGGGATTCCATGCATTAAATATATCTTGGCTATTTTAGTCTTAAGCATAAAGACAGCAGGAAAAAAAAAAGAAAAAAAAAAGAAGAGGAAGAAGAAGAAGAAAGGGCTGTTACTTGCTCCTGCAGATTGAATTTCTTCTTGCTGTAATTGGCATTTAGTTAGAGCCACTCCCTGGCTTGTTTTATTTTGTTGATTTTAGTTTTGTCAAGCATGCTGGGAAAGTCTGAAAGCTGGCATGGCTATTAAACAAGTTTTACTGTTTATGTTGCAAAAGTATTCAATATTTTTGTGGTACGTGAGAAGGTTACTGAGAGTGGATGGATTTTGAGCCAGGTTCTCACTAAAGATCCTTGATGGAGCTTCAGCCTTGGTCTCATCTGTGCATAGATAGGCAAGCTGATCTTTCATGCAGTAATTTTAACTAAATATTACTTGAACAATCTGAGCTAATTAAAGAGGCTTCACCTCTTCTCTCCCGGTGGGCTCCCCCAGAAGGCTGTTCATGGGAAGGAGCAATGTGCTTGCTGAATGTGTCTGTCCTTCTCTACTGGTTACTGATCGAGTCTTGTTGTTTTGCTAAATCAAGGTGCACGAAAGTTTTAAAATGTGACTCTTTACAGGGATCTAAGTTCTCCCAGATGATGTTTTGTGGGTCTGAGCTGCTCCAGATGGTAAGGCTCTTTGTGTTCCCTGGGTACCACACCAGATGCTTCACCTGCAGTCTGTGTAACTCTTGCAAAGGTTTCCTGGGACGTGGACCCTGGCAGTTCCAGTGCTTTCTCTTTTTATTGCAGAATCCCAAGATGGCACAATAGTTAAAAATGTACCTCCAAGGTGGCATGCATCAGCTGTGCAAAGGCAGGATTGATTCTGCTGTTGCACACTGCTGACAGGTCCCTGTGACAGCTGCCTTGTACATCCTTTGCAATTAGCCCAAGCCCAAACCCTGAGTGAGTGATGGAGGATAACACTCGTCATTTGATCATTTAGGAAAAAAGAAGCCACAAGGCAGAGAGGACTGTTGTTTAATTAACAAACTGATCTCAGGGTTAAGGTTTTTATTTGTAGGCTTTAAATTCCTATTTGGACAGTTACATAAATGCCTAATTTCAACAGTGTGGGTATGCCACAGCTTCTGTGGAATTTAAATGGGAGTAGTAGCAGCACCCTAAATTGAGGTTAGATATTTGGATTCTTTGATATGCATTGGATGTCTGAATCTGGATTTCTAAACAAGAACAATCTCTCTGCTTTGAAGCTTTGTTGAATGCAAAGGTAAATATGAATGTGAGGGTGTTGTGTTCTCAGGTCAGCACCACCGTGTTTCCTTTGTCCGTTCTTCTCGCCCAGGCCAACGCTTCATCCTTGTGAGAGTGAGATTGTGAGAATGGCTGGGAATCCCACAGGTCTCACTGCCTAAGAACCAGCAGAGTTCTGGTTCAGGGCCTTTAGCTTCCAACAATGTGGGTTATGCTTTTGGGGATGTTGGTGCAACACCACTGCAACCTACAATATGGCCCTGTAGCGGTGTGGATTTGGCTCCCTGTTTACTTTTATTCCATAATCTGTTAGCTTTAGGCTCTTTGCTGTGTTTCCAGACAAACTTGGCTCAAGTTCTCATCGAGTAGTAAGAAGAAAGAGTGTGGTGACTCTCAGAAGCTCCAAAGAGTGCTTAATTCTTTTTTTTATGACATTTTCAATTGTTTAAGGCAGGGCCTTCTTATTCGTGGGTACATGCTGGCTACTTGTGCCATTGCACCTTAGTCTCAGCTGTTACAGTTACTGTCATAGTACAAATGATCATTTTGAACTTCCCCAGCTTGCTGTCTTTGAAATGTAAAATTTCTATTTGTCTTCTGAAGATGGGATTCCTCATGGAACCAGAGTCTATAAGGTGGTGCTTAAGACTGGAGAAAGTCTAGAGGAATTCTTACTATAAAGGTGTTGCTTAAAATCAAGGAATTCCTTTCCTGAATGCTGAATTGTTCCCATTCATAGTGGAAGACAGGACTGAAGGATCAAATCCAGCTTGCACACTTGTCCTCTTTCTCCCTGAAATGCTTTATTACAGAATTCAAGAGCAAATTTCCCCCTCAAACTCTGTTTTACAAGGTCATGCCTGCCTTTATGAAATATTGAATCTGCAGCTGCAGGATTTATTACAACAGTATTTTAAAACACATGAAGCTGGTGCAGCAGCCCTAATTAGAAATTCCCTGAGCTCACTGTGCAGGCAAAATGTTGTTTCTAAACTGCAGCATCCACATCAAGAGGCAAGTTTATACATGTTGGAAGGACAACCAGAGATACCTGTGGGAAAAACTGGAGTCTGCTGAGAAGTGCTACTTTGCTGCGATTTCTTACTTCTTTAATTTGAATTAGCTCAGTTAGAGCCAGATTTTTGCCTCGGTAGCATTACTGAGTTGCAGCAGTTTAATGGAGAGGGAAGACCAGGGCTAAAACCTTCAGCTGCAGCTTTGTGTTACAGTGTGACCAATTATGTACTTTGCCACTGTGGCCAGTAAGAAGTAATTAAAATGGAAGGTGGACCGATGCTGGATGTTTATCACAGTAAGGCTCCCCTGCTTTCCTTGAGAGGAAATCTAGCAGGCAGACACAGGAAAAGATTTAGGAGATGAATACACCAGGAGAGTTCTGTTGTACACTACAAATTGCCCACCGCAGTACCAGGCAGCCTGTGTTGATCACACCTAAAGAACGTCTCCTTTCCTTGAAGATGAAACATGTCAACCCACTGTAGGAGGGCTCAGGATTGACACTCCTGTCCTGCAGGGATAATTAGGAATTTACCAAAGCAGAGCAACAGACGCCTTGAGAGACGCGAGTATGATTAACTCCATAAATACGTATTATGAAATCATGGGCAGTGTTCTAACTGTAATGAATTTCCCCTCAGGGAAAATATGCCTGAGTAAAGAAATCAGAAAGAACTTGATGCCAAATGCAGAATGGAAGGGAATTACTATAAAGCTGGAATCTATCCACATTTTTGTCTCAGTAGTCTTTTCCTTTGAAGACTCAGATGAGGAGTTATTTCTCTTCATTTTATTATCCTCTAATCTCCAAAATCTGTATCACTTTCCTAAAATGCACTAGCATGTATCATGTGCATATATAGCGTTCCCTGGGAGCCTTGTTACTGCTTTATAGTCACTGCAGGTGAATTTGTTTATAAAAAGGCAAGCACCTACTTGAGACAGCATGAGTATAAGTCAGTGTTTGCTCCTGTGCTGAAAGTGGATTTCTGAGTGTTATAATATAAAGGAAATGATTTTTTTTTTTACAAAACTGTGAGACCAAAGAACCCTGGAGGTGAATTCAAGCAGTCCTCATAAAGACTGTTTATAATAAAGTCTCACTTGTCAGACATGAAGGGCCTTTGACATCACATCTGGGTTAGCTGTTTGAGTTTACAAATTAATCTTAAAGCTGCTGGTATTTCCATGGCATTCAGCTTTGCCTCAAGGAATCCTAGTGTAAGAGCCACTGAAAAAAATTCCTAGACAGTCCCTTCTTGTCAGTGTGTCCCGGCAGAAGGTGATGAGTTATTCCTGCATCCCGAGGACCCTTGCTTGCAGGAGCATCTGTTGGCAGCAGACGTAGCATAGAGGAGCTCATGAATTGCCCCAGTGTGAAATTAGGTTAGAGGTGCACAAAGCTGTCTTAAAACTGCCTTGTGCCAGGAGTTGGTTCTGGTGGCCTCAGAGCCTGGACTGACAGCACTTTATTCCAGCCATTATGTCCCAAAATCTCGTTCTGGCAAAGGGTGGAGTCAGTCAACTGAAAAACCTGTGCTTCTGTTACTTCTGGTCTCAATGTTTCTTTACTATTCCACAGTGAACTTCACTGGTAAATATCTTAGAGCAATTTTTTTCCTGTGTGCCTTTCAAAGCAGAGAGAAGGACCAGTGCCAAGTTAAACGGATCTTCAGAGTGCCAGGTTGTCTGTGAGAGAAGGCTCATCAGTTTTCAGTGCAATGTGTAAAAAGCTGTAATTCCTTGGGACTGGCTTGTTTCTGCTAAGAGTAGACAACCTGTGTAGCCCTATTCTCAGTTCTGTGTGCAGTCAGGGTCCTGACAGCACTAGGCACTCTGCTGAAGTGGATTGAAGGTATGGTTTGGGGTTTTTTGGATAAGGAAGAGCTTTAACCTTGCACTTGAAACGAGCCACGTAACTTCACTAGGCACTTCTGCAGTGAGCTGTGTAAGGCCTAATGGAATGAGAGCTTGTTTCTTGTCCAGTCTTGATTTGACTTGGTTCAGCGCGTGCTTAAGAGCTCTGCCGAGTCTAGGCCGAAAAATAGCTTTTCATGTGGGAATGCTGCAGAAAGGATAATGATCACAAGAGTCTGGGAGGCAGCAAAGGCTTCATTCAGCCTGCTCCCTTTGAGCCTCAGCTCATATTGCTTTGACATTAATAAATGTTGAGATGTAGACTTTAGTTGAAGTAGAATTTTTCATCAGATTTCTTTAACTTGGGTTTTGTCCCTTTTTGCCTATGTGTAAGTGTCTTTCTAGTCTCAAATACTTCAGAGAAATTGTAATTTAAAAATCCTATTCTAACTGCCCCTGAATTTTCAGTCATGACTTTCATCAGATTTAAATGCTATTTGATTTGTAAGTGTTGGCTGATATTTGGGCTGATTAATTTCTCATACTGGTTTCTGGAAACTGCAATACTCCATTTCACAGACAAATACTGCCCCAGCATTTGGAAAATGGCGAGTGATCCAGCTGCTTTGAGGCTCCCACATAGAGATGCATTGAAAAGAGCTGGCTTTTCAGCACGTTTCTGCCTTCTGAAATGTCTCTGCAGCTATTAAATTGATAGAAATACAGTTTCTCAGGTAGTTTGTACAGTTGAGAGTTTGTGACATACTAGGATGTGTCTAAAAGTCAAGACTGTTACATATCTATCTAACATCTGTAAGATATCAATGTCTTTTTTTCCAGTTATCTTTCAGAAGGCGCCTTAACATGTCCCTGTCGAAGCCAAATTAGGAGCAATTGTTTGTTCTAAGCTGAAATTTCAATCCTGCTGAGAGTGGGAGAAGTTTGGTTGGTGGGAGTCAGGTATTTGGCTGGTTTCTTTGAATTGTTATCTGTAACATGCTTCTCATTTTGTTTTTTGAATATATCACTGAGCTTCCTCAGTAAGAGGTTGTAATTTATACAGCTGGAGCCTGAATGAGCCTTTGATCACCAGCTGTGGTTACTATTTCTGTCCATTCTTCATCACTTCAGACACTAATAGTCAATGTGCCCCGTGGATCCACAGGGTGCTCACTCTTGTTGTGGCAGTATAATTTAGTGGTTAGTGTGCAGTGCTGTGTCTTCCACACACAGGATTGCTTTGTGATTGGCATTTTGTGTGGTAAAGATGGGATGAACTGAAAACTTCATCCTGAAATATAAGTGCACACACAGCCTAGGTGGCTTTTCAATGCAGTCCAATAAAATACCGTTTATTTCCTCTCTGATAATTTTAGCAGATTGTTCAAAAATAATGTTTGTTTTAGACAGCTCTGCAGCTCTTTGCTCTTACCAGCCTAGGGACTGGATATAGATGGAGGCTTGTTGCTTTGTGCAGGTGAATGTTTCATTGCCAGAGTTCAAAGACTCTTCCAGAATGCTCTGGCCAGTATCAAAACTGGATTCCTCCACTAAAAATTCAGAGTAACTTCACTGACTTAAGAGAAAAAACTTGCATCTGCAGTTGGCCTGAGGGGTTTTCATTTCAAGCTCCATGACTTTTCTCAGATGTTTTTCTTAGGCTAGGCATTTTAGAATTGTTAGGCTCATCCCACAATGATCTTGGCCTTGTTGGGTCCCTCTGCAGTAACAGCTGTGTGAAGATGAATTCCATATTCTTGTCAGGAGCTCAGTTGCTTTGTTGGCCAGTGCATTTAGAAAGCTGCTGTCATTCTGGCTGATTCAATTCCAGAGGACATCTTGATTTTTTCCAGTGCTGCTCCTATTACTTTATTCCTGCATGTCAGGTAGTGTCTCAGCATAGACAGGGACCTACACAACAGCTATTTTTTTTTGTGCCTTTTTCTAACCCCAATCATACTCCAGCGTGAATACTGACTGCAAAGACATCGTTTGGCTTGGTTGTAACCTCCCTACTTGATTGCTTCCTCTGCTTGCTTGGTCCATCAGAGACCTACTGTTTCTCTAGACATCTCCCTTCTGATACACTTCAGGCATTTTCTGAAATTTATTTCTTCTGGCAATTTATTGTCGTGGATTTTTTTTCATTATTATATGTTTTTCATTTTTCCTGTCAAAGTCTGTTCCATCTATTAAAGACACATGAACTGGATTTACAGTGCCTGAAATACTGTTTTGGCCCTAGAACTCACCCTCTGCCACACCATTAGAAATTACTGCAACTTCTCTGTGTCTTTACTTTAAAGATCCCATTGAACTCAGGCAGACCCGTGTGGCACTTTTCGAGCAGGAGAATATTTATTTAATCCCTGTGTAGAGAAGTAGAGAGCGAAATCCTAAATCCATTCAAAACAGTGGGGCTTTTCCTGAGCTCCAGCTGAGTCGTGGCTTAATGATCAGGTTTGTGGTCTGTAGTCAGCCTTGCAGCAAGAGGAGAGAGAAGCACAAAGCAGGATTTTCACTCCCATGTTCTGGCATCACAGGCTGAGCTGAGGGACAGTGTGCTACAGCAAGAGGTGAGGGACTTGAAGGACCAAGTTTTCCTCTGGTTCTGGCACCAAACCCCCTAAAAGGCACTTTAAAATTTATGTTCTCACATTTTGGCTGTAAAATAAGAAGGTTTCTCGGCGGCACGGCACAGTTTGAATGCACAGTTTTGCTGGTGTCTTGCAGTTGCATCTGAGGTTCTGCAGATGAACGTCTCTCTGGGACTTGCTAAGCCCACAAAGCAACAGATAAGCCTAAGCTGAGTGTTTATTCAGGTGCTTAAGTGTGTTGCCTGGATGGGGCCCTAATTCATTCCCTGTGAATTGTGATGCTGTGTCCCACTGAAAGTCCTCTGGTTTGATGGCAAGCCCGGCTCGTTCTCCCAGCAGAGAAGTTTGCTGAAACAAGGTGGGTTAAAAAGGCTTCCCCCTATTGCTGTCCCTTGCTGAAGAGCAGCTTGAACAGTGAAAACTGTCAAGAGTGCTTATTCAAAGAAGCAACGTTGGGAGCTGAAGATAAGAGCATTTATCTCCATGTCAGAACTACTCAGTGTCTTCGCTGGACTCCCAACATGCCAGTAACGAGGAGCTTAGGCTGGAGATGCTGGAGTGCCAGGAGTCCAGGGAATGGTGTTTATCCCACTGAAACATGGCACACATCAAATCAATTACACGGTGCGAGCATATTCCCCCCGTCACCAGCCAGCGCTGTGAGCTGGGAGAAAATACGTTCTCCTGGGCACTAGAGGAATCTCCTCCCTTTGGATGCTGATTTAATTTGAAATGTATATTAGAGGAGAGAGAGAAAAAGAGGGAGAGGAGATGGAATCTCGTATGTTCTGCAGCAAATTGCCACATCGATCTTGTCACTTGGCAGACACAGTTGGACCCGAGGCTGTGAGTCTGCGGGATGTGCTGTATTTCTGTCATGAATTGTCAGCCTCAGAAAGCACAGGGGAAAGAGAGGCATGGTATCAGAGTAGAAAACCATTAACAAAGGAACTGGCAAGCTGTTTACCAGCAAGTGAGAGCATTTGCATTTTTGGGTTGTACTTGCCTTCAACAGCTAGAAATGTGCTTTGTCCTTGTCTCCTGCCCCGGTGAACCAGTGATGGGGAGAGGTGGGACATTAGGGAAGGACTGGTGTTTCTGTGGAGGCTGCTGTTCCTCATGGCTAAGGGCACCCACAGGTCCCAGAGGAGCCCTCAGCCTGCCCCGTGCCTGCCCTTGTCCCACTCCCACAGCCCTCCCTGCAGCCGTCTCAGGGACAGCTCCTCCATGCGGGTTTTTCCTCTCAGTTTGCACCCCGAAACAACCACCTGTGTTACACATCACTGATGGCCAGTTTGGGAGCTGACAGGATCACGCTTAGACTCTGCAGGGACCTAATCTTGGAATCAGAAACTTTCCTGAAATTGCTCTGTCCATCAGGAATGTGGCTTAAAATCCTGGTTTTGCTTAGACGACTGCCCTGGAGGCACTGCAGGTGGGAGCCACAGCCGGGCAGCTGGAGCAGCATCCACCAGAAGGTGCAGTCCAACCCGAACAAACCTGGACATTGGCAAACTCATCCGAACGAACAGCAGGCCTTGGGCATCCCTCTGCCTGGATGTTTGTACCACTCTCTCTGGAAGGATGTCGGTGCCTTGGGATGCTCGTGTTTCTCCCGAGCAGAACCAAAACACTAGAGAGCGCCATGGATTTGCAGATTTTGGCTTGTGAAGTGCAGTCTGAGGCTGTGAGTGCTCCCTGAGGGGGAGGATGTAGAGGGAGCTGTGCTCGGGATCCAGCCCGGACTCGCTGCTGTGTGCTCGCTGCTCAGGATGACTTGAGTATGGAGAGCTGGCTTCCCTCTGGATATGGGAGCTGCCGGTGCAGAGCAGGATGAAATGTCTCAGGAGGTACCCACGAGGAGCTTCACAGGAGGACTGACTTTGTTTTTGAGCTCACACTTTCCAGTCCTCGTGACGACAACTTTTAATTGTCAAGTCCTTCAACACATAAACAATGTTTAATATTTCAGTATGTTTGAATGGCCGAGCCATTTCCTCAAAAGCAGGCTGGATCAGATTGTTTTGCTATCTCTTATTTCCATGCACGCAGAAGGCATGGACTCTCCATGGGTTTCATGTGGGCTCTACCCTCTTCTCCCTTGTGGGAGGATGAGAAGCTCATGATGATTTTAGCAGTGCCCTTGCTGCTAAAATCGCCCTTACAGCATGCTCTGTCCTGCATCTTCTCCCATCATCCAAGGCCACCTGAAGCTCCCCTCTACCCTGACTTGATGAGGAAGCAGTCTACATGGAATCATGCTCCTCTTAATCACTGATCATGTGATGCTGATGACTAAACCTTCATTATAATGAGCTGTCCTTTTTTTAACTCCTCTGCAGAAAAATGAGGCTTCACTGAAACCTGACTTACCTTTCAGAACATACCCATCTCCATGTATTCAGAAGTACTTTTTCACATAAAAACTTAGGAGTTTTTTTAAAGGGAGGTGATCTGTAGATATTTTGGGTTCACTATTTTTCTCCTCCTTTTTTTGTGCTACTTAATCTAAAAGGCTAAACAAAGTCTTGCCATTATTTTTCCTCTCTCATATTTTTCATTGTTTTCTGGATGTTTTATTAGCTTGACATTTCCGAAAACATTTCATGTCGTGAGAGCTCAAAAATAATAAAAGAGAAAGAAAATGGTAGAAAAGGAAAAAAGGTGATAGTGAAAAGATGTTTAGAAGGAAATGTTTTTATTGAAGTTGCTAGCAGGTGGAAAAAGATGAGGGAATACATTTTTTCCCCCTCATCAAAATTCTTAATGATGTAGATGTTTAGAAGTTTAATTGAGGAAAAAATCAGATTTTGGCACGTCTGAATGGATACAATTTATCCTGTCCTGCTTTGACCTTCCTCGGTTCTCCTTGGCGTTGCTGCTGGCCCTCCCTGCCCCTTAGGCTGTCAGAAGTGCCTGGAAACAGCAGATAAGGAGCCTTGGGGCAGAGCACCTTGGGAGCAGTGCTGGAGGGCTGGAGGCATCTGTGTGCTTGAGGGGAGCCCCATGGATATGAAGAGCTGCTGTGTGCTGGGCAGAGCTTCTGTGCAGGGGGAAAACATCCAAGGGGGAGCTTTTCCCCCCTGTGCTTTGAGAAGTGCCTCCCTCCTCTCCATGGAAGGGGGGTATCGCCCATCCAGCATGGATCCAGGCTGGTATTCCTAAGCAAGATGGTGTGCCTGGCAGCAGGCAGAGGATTTACTGGCTGCAGAAATAACTTTTCAGGAAGTGCCTTTTTGAGATTTTATCTTTTTGTTTGGAGAATGTTGGAGCTGTGCAAATCCCTGAAGAAAACAACCCTGGACACACAGCTCTTGAAATGAAGAAAAATGAGCACTAAGTTCGAAAAATGGGGCAAAGCACCCAGAAATACATTAGAGTTCAGGGGAGGTGTTGGAAGTAGATAATAGGAAGGATCTGGAAGGTTTTGTGATGGGAATATTGCCAAGCTGCAAATATGCTATAAATGTCTCAGGGACTGAGGCACACAGGATATAAACCTTGTGAAAAAGAACAGATTTCATGGCTCTGCTACTCCGAGAACAATGTGTTTACTGGGAATGTTGGATTAAAACTGGATTTCTCCATCAACAACTGTTCTCAGCATGTGCTGTGTTGTAAGTGGGCAGGGGACTTCTGCCTGCATTAAATTAAGGAGTGCAGTGTTAGGAATAGTTTCCTTACTGGGGATGGCGTCACTCCAAGCCTCAAGGTAATTTATATCTCAGGTAGGCATGCTGCAGTTTAACAGGGCTAAATATGGACAAATGGAAGCCTCATGTGGGAGCAGATGCACTGGAAGCAACAGCAGAGTTTATGGAGAGTAGTTAAATACCCTTTATATTGTAGGAACCAGCATAAGCGGTTGGTTTTTTGTTTTAATTGGATTTTGGGACAAAGCACAGCTGGTACAAAGCTTTAGCAGGAATTCAAATGCTGCTGCTTATTAATGCAGTAAGTGATTATTTACGAGTCCTTGTTTTTTCTTTGCTGTTTAATACTCTGACAGCCACAGACCTACGTAGCATGTTGCAAACATAAGGTTTTTAGGGAAAATCAGCTGCTTGTTCTTACAGTGTTTGGCAAGGCAGGAGAACTTAGTCACAACTTGCTAGAGGTAATCTTGCATTTTCCTTGGCAAAGAACGGGTGGGAAGAAAGAGACGGAGAGGGTGTCAGTATCCTTCTGGTCAGTGTAAAAATAGCAAGTTGGAAAAAAAGTCACACAGATGATTTAACCATTTTTCATCTCTCTGCTCAGAGAACCGGGAAAAAGTGTGTTTGACAAATGAGTTATCACATCAGCCCCTCAGCAAAAGAAAATCTTTCTGAGCAAGAAAAGAACTATCCTTTCCCAGTTACTTTGTAGTTCTTACTTTAGTCTTTTGGGAATAATGGTCATTTGGGGACGTCTTTTAACGTGTGGGTTTGGTTTTGGGGTTTTTTTTCCTTACAAAGAAGAAAGAAGTCAGCGTGTAGAGACATTAATTGGTTGTGCCCTCCTTGCTCCAGGAGTGCTGGTGGAAAAAGAAACCCAGTGATCATCCTTAGTGCACATGGGCTTCATAATATTTGGCACCAGGCAGCAGGCAAGATGAAAGCGTGTCTCTTGACAGCCAGCTTTGTACTGGCAGCCTTTACTCCAGGCAACAAATTAATCCACTCAACTGTGTTCTGCATAATTGTTGATACTGTCTTAATTGGTGCCATACGTTTCCCCGTGTCGACATGTCCATCATGTTAATGTCTGGGGACTGTTGTTTCCTGCCAGCCCAGGAGCAGCACAGCCTGCTCCATCCCAGCTGAACTCCTACCTGAAATGCCTTAGTAAGAAATTTGACGTTATGGCAAAGGGACAATGAAGGGCCATGTTGGGGCATGACTCAAAATTCATGGGAAAAAGAAGCTGGACTCCTGATTTCAGTAGTGTTTGGAGATGAGCCAGCTCTTCCAGGGCTCTCTAAAGGCAATCCAGTACAGCTGAAGTCAAGTCTGAGGGCAAAGGAGCTTATTCTCCTGCTCCCGGGAAATCTGTGGCGGGGGCAGGCGAATGTTTTCCAGGCTGTGGGGCGTCCAGGTCAAGGCAGCTGCAGAGCTAATTGACCCCAGAGCAATGGCTTTGTGGATTGGGATTATCATTCTGAATTTTATCCATTAATGAACTGGCAGCCAAGGCAGAGCCTGGAGTGCAAGTGCAGCCCGCTGTCCCTCCTCCATGTGCTGTGCTAGCAGGGCAGGAAGCTGCCGGGGAGGCAGGGAGCTGGGTGGAGCCCAGGCTGAGGTGATCGTGCAGGGGCATCGATAGTCAGCTCCTGAGAGGGAACAGCCATCTCACCACCCGGAAAGGCATCGCTGATCCCTCCCTCCCTGCCAAGGCAGGGTACAGGCACTGGAGGTGGTTACCTCTGAAGTGTTGGCCTCAAATTATCCCAAGTTAGGCACTGAAATAAAAAGGCACTTGTGTCCATCTCTGTGGTTACTTGCACACCTCCTAAACAAGAAGTAGTACTGTTCCTTTGGTTCACCTAGGAGTTCCATGGTTACAGTCATTGGAGTTTGGAAGCAGCCAGGATCCTTATGATGGGCACCTCACTGAGGGCTGCGTGGGAACTGAGTAGTTCTGTGTTCCAAGTGCTGGAGCCATGAACAGTATGTCAGGCCAAGCCAGCAAACAGTGATGAGGACCAAATGTTGGATAACATTTTATTCAGTAGGTGCCACCCCTGCTAAACCTTGAATTATCTGGTGTGGGAAAAATGGCACACAATTTGGGATGTGAGGCTCTATTGTAAATGTGCAGGGAGGGCAAATAGTGTTTGCCCAGGTGACCCTGCCTCGGACACCTCTGGGTGTCTCTTTACTTCTGCAGTGACATTGTTCACTGTAACATGGCCTGGGCACAAATACATGCACACACACACTCTCTCTTTCCCTCTCTCTGCTCCTAAGGTTAATTTAATTGATATGAACGTCACTTATTGTCATCATTCCACGTCATCATTTCTCCTTCAAGCTGTTGGCTGGTTTTAGGCAAAAATATTTATGTAGAGATGAGAGAAAGAAAGTTTTTTCCCTATCCTTTTGTAAAGCCATCAGGGTGTATTTAGGCTATGGCCTATGCATGGTTGAAAAGCTCATTTAAGGGAGCAGCAAAACATTGGAAATACTTGTTTTGCAAAGGTTGTAAATTCTAATGTTGACATTTGGGTGCGGAGCAGAGAGAAGCAGGAGGAGAATAAATGCCAAAATAAATGTGTTCCCATAATTTTCAGGGGAATAAGGTTGCATGGTTTTTTTCAAGTGTAGCTAGAAAATATAAGTCTACTGAGCCATAGTGTTTTATTTAGAAGTCTTCACATTCTCAGAAACCTGTTTTTGCACTTGGAATGCAGTGGCAGTATTAGTAATCAAAATGCCAAGAGAGATGTTATTTTTTTTGAAAGCTGCGGACTCCCTCACCCTTTGTGGTTTCCAGGAACCGGTATTGGAAAATAAAATAAAAAAATAATGATAAAAAGAAAATATAAAATAAAATAAAATAAAATAAAATAAAATAAAATAAAATAAAATAAAACGTTGCTTCAGAAGGTTCATGTGAGAGACAGATGGAATGGCTGAACTAAAGGAAAACCTTTATGAAGAAGAAAAAAATCTAAGCGAGACCTCCAAGCTATTTCTGGAGTCTCTCTGTACACCTTTGGCAAGCCAAAGTACATCTGCAGTGCTGAGAGTGCCCTGTCTGATGCAGCTTCAAGCTTGGAATCACAGCTTCCACCCAAATCCTGTCTAGCCTCAGAACTCAAAGGATATGGGCACCAGTTGGATGAGGTTTCTTCTTCCCTACGTGTCTCGAGGAGCCTTCCATCAGGGCATCCACTGCAGGGAGAGGTGCAGCTGAGAAATGCAGCTTTTCCAGGAAGCAGAGGGAGGAGGTGTTGGCTTCATGCACAGAGGGATCATAACCGCTAAGCTGTCCTAATGAAAGAAACAGCCCAAGAGGTGATTTGAGGCCTCACCCAGAAGTAGAGTGGGCTCAGCACCTCGTCTCTGCTCCCTGGAGCAGGGCAGGTTGGGCCACGGCGCTGCTGCTGCCTGAGGATTGCTCTGATGGAATCGTGGTATAAAGCAGCTCAAAACAGGGATCCAGCTTGGCATCCTCGAGCTGCTGCTAGCAGGTGTTTCTGAAGGGGGAAAAACCTCATCCATTACTTCAACCTGTTAAGAAGTCATGTCAGCTAAGCTTTCTGGAGAGCTCTGAAACATTTCCCCGCGCTTCCACTGGAGCAAGAACTCCTTGAAGAATCCTTAAGTGTGTTTTGTCAGCAATTGAAGTGGAGATTACATCGTCTTGTAATATATGTCTGTAAAATCAAGGCATAGCAGCCTTCCCTTTCAGAACGTGTACTGCTGTGAGGGAGACTTGAACACTGCATCTGCTGGTCAGAGTACAGTACTGCCTCCTTCCCCTGCTGCTTTAATTGCCTGTAGTAGCCTTTTCTAGGACAGGAAGTTTATATTATCTTTTCCAATTGAAACTTTATTAATGTTGAGTAAGGAACTGGACTTTGGATACTTTGTCTAATGTAGTTATTTAAGCACTTGGAACTTAGGGACCTAAAATGATACAAACTGGGCTGCCTGGTGCTTCGAAATTAAATGTTATTTTTCATGAGAATTCTCTTTTAGGATATATTTCTATTATACAGTCATCAGGTGCTGTTTTTCCATATGATTCAGTTTAATCAAAATGCCATTTTTTACTCCTTCTATGTTTCTAGTAGTACTTTTTGCAATTTTCTGGGGAAGTAAAGGTCACAAACAGATTCGGCTCAAATGCTGCAGTGGCTTTAGGTTGCTTCTGCTTTTGACTAAGTCTAAACATTTCTTATCCTCAAAATATGTCACTTCTGGAAGTGGGGTGCTTTGCTGGGGCTAGTGCCAGCTCAGGGGGGAATGGTGTTGTTTTGTTATCCCTTCTGCAGTGCCAGATGCTGGAGCTGCCAGCGACCTGAGAGCCTCCAACCCCGCTGTCAGCTCCCACCTTGCCCTCATAAACACCTCCAGCCACTTCACCCTTGCTCAGCTCCTGAGGGGAACAATTTCAGCCCAAAACAGAACCCTCGTAAAGCACGTATTAAAAGTGTTCTACAAGCCTGTGCACCAAGGGGGGAAGGTGCACACAGGCTGCATTGTTCACATGTGGCTGTAAGTGAAGCCAGAAAGAGCAGGAAAAGGGGAGTGAGGCCACAGAAGGGTCCCAAGGGAAGAGCCCCCCTCCAGCTGGGCACCAGCAGGACCATGAGCCTGGCAGGTTGCTGGCTGGTGGCTGCAGCTGCGTTCGGCTCTTGGAAGCCTTTCTTAATTCAGAGGCACGGGAAGAGGCCCCAGGAGCACCCAGGAGCCAGAAAGCATTCAGAGCCCTGCTCGGTGAGCAAAGAGGCTGCCGATGGAAGTGAGGGGCAAGGATCAGCTTCCCCCGTGCCTTGAGGCAGGGCAGGGTCCGGGTGGAGGGGAGCAGGGTGGGGGCGAGGGGAGGAGGCAGCAGGGCACCTGGAGGGGTCACAGGGGCTGTCCCCCAGGTTTGAAGGATGGGGCTGCTTGTCAGGGAGCAACAAATCACTGTGAGCCCCAGAGTCAAAGGGAAAATGCCCTGAGGATTTGCTCCAGTGGCATTTTTGGACCAAAAGCCTAGGGATGGGTGTCCTGACAGCTGGAGGTGTTGAGAAAGCAGCTGGGCTTCTGTCACCCTGTGGCCAGAGACCCTGCACTCTGCAATTTAAATTAGGCTGTCATGGACCTCAAGATGTTTGTGCTTTCATCCTGGCCCACCTAAACCCTGCCTACTTGATTTTTTTTTTCAAGCATGCAGGCAAAACCAAGGACTTGTTTAAATGGGGAGAAATGGCCTTACATTTAACATAATTATAGTATTTCAATTTGAGGGAACAATTTGAAATAGTTTTAATGTTTAGCTGTAAAAATGGCTTTAATATTTTAGATGGGCTTTAATCCATCCTCCTAAGTCTTTCCTTTTTCCCCCGGGTTAAACTTGAACTTCATAAGCACTGATGATATGAAAAGATATAATTAATAAATGTATCTAAAGAAATTAAGGGCATTAGGATTCTGCCAAGCGTTGTGCAGGGCTTACCTCTCTTACCTCTTGTTTGGTGTTGCATCTGGGCTCTCTTCCAAAGCTTTGCAAGCCTTGTGTGGCTTTCCTGGCCCCACTGAAGCTGCATCCCAGTGCTCCTGGATGTATCTGTGGGGGTTGAATGGGTGATTCCCCGTGCCAGAGGCTGTGCCCAGCTGTGGTGGGAACATCTGAAGAGACAAGGAGGTGCAACATAAAGTTGTAAGTTCCAAGTTTCAGAGCTAATGCAAACATCACGTTTAAAGACAGAGCAGGGTGAGGCAGGTCTGGGCTGCCTTGGGTGTTTTTGTCAGCTGCTGGTGCTGCTGGCTGCCTGTGATCTTGCTGCTGGAGAGATGCAAGATCTTGCTGTGTTGACAGCAAGCAGTGATTCTTCTGCCACCTTGGTAGCTCTCATCTGGGGGCTGCACTTCCCACTGGGAAGGGTCTTTGTTAAGGGCTGTCCTGAGAGAGGTGTGACCTGCAGTTCCTGGAAACTCTCAATGGTCACAGCAGAGGGACCTAGCTCAGGACTTTTATTGACCTTATTTCATGGAAGATGTTTTTTTTTGGTTGTTACTGCCCTTTGTCCTTCCCCTGCTCACCTCCAAAGGAGCCTGGCTCTGTCACCACCAAAACTCTGCAGCAGTGCAGAGAGAACTGGGCACTTGGCCTGCTTCTCGAAAGCAAGAGGAGATGAGTGAATAGCTCTGTCTTCTGTCCATGAGGAGAGTGAGGTCATGGTGATGGAGACAGTGCTTTGTGTTGGAGAGTTCATTATTAATTGTGTTATCTCGACTTCCATGCTGTCTTTGTGATGTACCAAATGACCACCCTTTAGCAATGCAAAGCACTCCATCTCTGGGTTAGAGAATACCTCTGGGTTCTGGCTTTCATTAAATTTGTTCTGCTCTGTGTGTGCACAGCATTCCTTTCCCCTTAGACAGGCTTTTCAGCGAGCCAGGCCATAAAAATATTTACATTTTTCTATAGCGTCTGGTCTGTACACAGTCAAACAAGCATGGCACTCACTAAGGAATTGTGGGACTGGGATTCAGTGGGAATGTGGCATCCTAAGCTGCAGCAGGCTGGCTTGCCTTGCTCCCATCCCTGCACTGAGGAGACAATCTCACATAGAAATGTCTCTGTGGCTATGAAACTTCTTTGCAGGCGCCAGAAAGAGGCAGTGTGTTGTGCCTACCTAGACATAATTCCAAGCAGCAGATTGTTAATGTTGTTCTACTCATAGGAAAAGCTCTTCTTTGTTTTAAAGACAGATGTGGTGTTTGTTCGAGATGTGTTTGGTGCATTTAAAGCCCCATACATAGCAAGGAGACTATAGTAGATGCCCTCAGCACTGCTTAAGGCTTTTAGTTAGAGGTGTCTTCTCTCCTGAGTCAGTCTTGATCCCTCACCTACTTCCCTGCACGCTGCTGACATCAGCTCTGTGACTGTGCAGGATCTGGGCTCTGGGGCTTATCTTGCAGAGCAAAGGTTTGTGGCGTGTTCCTTGTTCCCTGTTCTTTGTACCCCTGTTGTGGAGCAATCGTGGCAGCTGGGGAAAGAGCGCTGGAGAGGGACTTTTGGCAAGGGCATGTGGTGATAGGAGAGGGGAGAATGGCTTTAAACTGGCAGCGGGCAGGGTTAGGTCAGATATTAGGGAGATATTCCTTACTCAGAGGGTGGTGAGGCACTGGCACAGGTTGCCCAGAGAAGCTGTGGCTGCCCCATCCCTGGAGCAGTTCAAGGCCAGAGGGAATGGGGCTTTAGCCACCTGGCTGAGTGGAAGGTGTCCGTGTCTGTGGGAGGGGGCTGGGACTAGATGAGCTTTAAGGTCCTTGCAACCCAAACCATTCTATGGTTCTGTGATTCCAGGAATCTCAGTGGGACCAACCAGGCTGGGGCAAGGATACAACCCAGGGCACGTGCTCCAGTCCTGCAGCACGGCAAGTGCTTGCTGGTGCTGTGCTGGAACTTCCTGGATCCAGGTGTCCCAGTTCCACTGCAATTCACTGGGATTCTGACTCCAGGCGCTCTGCCACATGTCCCATGCTGTTACAAGTGAGACTTAAGTAGCTACAGAGACTTTCCAGCATGCCTGGGCACCTCACTCCTGGTAATGTCAGCGTAAGATAGCAGCCTTGGCATGTTTGAAAATCCCACTAAACATTTACTGCAACCCTGCTTAGCCAAACCCCTCATCCAGGCTCCCCTTCCTTTTGGCTGTACGGGAATAGCCCTGGAGATAGAGGGAACAGAAATGCAGGAATCAGGCCCCTTGACTGTCCTGAAAGACATCCTTTCCAGATGTTAAGAAAATTAGCTGTCTTCCTCTGTTATGGGGAAAAACCTTGGGCTGAATTTATATCAATTTATGTATTTTTACATATATATATATATGTATATTGCTGTGGTTAAGTGCAATGCACATTACACTGTCTGATGTATCCACTGAAAAGTCAAGAAACAGTTTGTGTAAGAGCCACAAGGCATTTCCCTGTTGCACTGAGTGGGTGTATGAATATGATTTTATGTACCCTTTCACATGCATATGTCTGCATAAATACAAAAATATAGCTCTGTATCTATCATCCCATGATTCTCATCTGTCATATCTCTATGGACTGTATGTATGATCTGTCTATCTATCTACCTATCTATTTATCTCTATCTAAACAATTTAACCCTGTATTCATCTTGGAGATACCATAGCAAAGTGTTTGTGGCTTTTACAGAAATACATCTTTTTGCTTTGACACAGACACACGAAGCAGCTTCCCAGGGTGATGCTGTGAAGAGCTGGGAGGTGGCAGGTACAGGGGTGGCACACCTGAGCTGCTTCTGGCTGCTCTGGAGCATCCCCCTGAAGCTGACATTTATGGTGAATACTTCATGCTGATGGCATTATTGCAGGAAACACTAAATGGATCTGATGCTGAATGCTTACAGTCTTACTTTTCCTGATACCTCTATGTTAATGTAACATTAATTATTCCTGACTTACAATGCTGTTGAATGTTGATAAAGGCTGAATTGCTACTTGAAATGCTGATCCTGACAGTCTTGTGGCAGGCACTAAAATGTGATTTCCCAGTCTTAGGGGAAAAAAAGGGAATACATTACTACTCTGATTATAGCACTTCAGAGGAAACATATTCCAGTCACATCTCATGGAGCGCTCACCTGAATCCCTCTTGCCTTCGGTAGCCGGTGCCTTTGCACATGACATAAAAGGAAGATACTTTCCCTTTTCTTTATCTAAAATTTTATGGCAATTGCTGGTGTGGGTTTAGTTCAGCGTGTGTGAACAGATCCCCGCAAGAAGGATGCTGTGTGTCCATGGAGCAGTGGGCATTTCCTTCACCTGACAGCTGGCACGGGGGAGTAAAGCTCCTGGAGCAAACAGAGAGGGACCAATTCCCACTGGTATCACCTTCCCTGCGATTTTGAATCTGAGTTTTTTGCCTCCAAACGCTGTCATTGTCCATTTCTGTGCACTCACTGTTTATCTCTTGTGTAACACTGCCGTTTTCATGGTATAAAGAACATGGGAACTGTAGCAAAGTTGGGGACTGCCAGGACTGGGAAACCACAGGGATTAATTTCCCATTGAGCCGTTCAGCTGTTGTCCTCCAAAATCCTCTCCTCCTCAGTACTGTAGGAGGAAACAACCTCCATCCCTCCCCAAAGTCCCCACCTGTGTGACAGGGGAAGGGAGGAGAAATGCTTATAAAGTAGGATTTTGAGGAACCTTCTTCCACTGTCCTGCACAACCAACCATTTGTGGCCTTCACTGTAGGAAAAAATGTTCCATCTCTCAGAGGGTGTTTGAGGTTTCTGTTTGTTTGTTTATTTAAAAAGAAAGCATCTGGCATTTGTGTGCAAACATTAATGAGTCATTTAAAATAGACTCAGCACTGCACTTGTGAGGCTGGGATCTTCCAGCTAGAAGAGATGAGATGAGAGGAGATAAGAGGAGAGGGAGCAGGCACACCCTGAGGGACTGCTTTCCAAGGATGAGGAGGGCAGACAAATTTAATTTTTACCTCCCTCCTCTTCCCACCTCACCACGACTATCAAGAGCACTTCCAGCCTTCTAAAACCCCTTGGTGAGCACTTTGAAATGAGAGCTAAAATGAGTATCTTTGAGGCTGCTGTGCCCTCTGTGGAGAGCCCAGCACTTGGCTGTGGGTCTCTCCAAGGAAAGCAGTTTATTTCTGGAGCTGCACAGGGCCACAAATAGACATGCTGGTGGGGAGGGACGAGTGTGGGTTGGTCTGGCTCTGTCCTTTCCGCAGTGTCAGCTGGCAGCTGGAACCACTCGAGTCCATTAAAATTCAGAAATATATGAGAAGTGAGGCTCTAAGAGGACTCAGCCATGTTCTTGGAGGTTTCTGAGCAGCACAGCAGGCCAGGAAGCCCTGGCTGGAGCAACATTTGATTCCAGCAACATTCCAGCAGATGGGGATCCTTTGCAATGCTGGGGCTATAGGAACTTCTGGAGTTTCTCTATAGGAGGGAATCGCCCAGTATAAATAAAACATTTAAATCTCCAGCAGTGTAACACTCAGAGAATTCCAGTTTTGGGAGCAAGAAACCTTCCTGCTTTAGATTTATCTCTGGGAAGGATCTGTAAGCTAAATCTCCCAACAGGAAAAGGTGCTCTTGTGTCAGGTTACACTTCCACCATCGGTGCTGTCACTGGCAGCACGACGACGCTGTCCTGGCCGTGCCAAGCATTTTCCTTCTCTAAAGCCTACACACTCCAAGACTATGAGAAAGAAGCTACTGTGACACATACAAATATTTGATTTTGTTTGCTGCCTGGTTTTGTCTGTTTCCGCTTCTCAGGCCTTTACTATAGAGAGGAAAACAAGAGCTGAAGCAACTCCAGCACCTGGGATATGTTAGAGAAAAGGAGAGAGCAGTGTGTGATCCAAGCACCTGCTGAAACTTCCCCCATGCACCCAGAGAGATGCTGTCTTGTGTTCCTCCCCTCTGTCATAGTGAAGTCATTCATCTTCCAAATAGCTTTTCGTAGATGGCTGCTGAATCATGCACAGAAACTCTCATGGAAGGGAGTGCAGAGACTTCCTCAGGCAGTGCTCAGCAGTGAAGGGTGGTCAAATGGACTTTCCTGGCTGCTGCTGCAGAGAAGGCTCAGGACATGCAGGTCCAACACCCCTGTTCATGGAAGTACTTTGCATTTGAGGAAAAGCTATAATTTTTAAAATTTATTTTAGATAGGTGTAGCTTAATTCCTTTTGCCTTTGGAAGCAGCTGTGCCTCTGTGTGTGGAACAGCTTCCATGTGTCAAACTGTACCAGCTCCAGAGGCTCTTTGCACTGCAGCAGCTTTCATAAACCCTTACAGCTTCCATGTGGAGATGAACCCTCGATGTCCCTCCATCTCCTGGGGTGTCACTTCCTGTGGACAGCTGGGCCCAGGCTCTTGAGATGTTAAAGGGGGAGTGTACTTCAGTCTGTCGGGGCTCATTCGAAGAAGTGATGCAGCTGGTTCTTCTGCTGAGGTGGAGCTTGGATGCCTCCCAGAGATTGCTCTGGTGTTTGGTCATCATCCCACGGGCTTTGCAAGGAGGGTCACTTGATTTTGAGCAGGACGTTTCATACTCCTGAATACTGCATGCTCTAGAGTGCTGTGTGGATGGAAGGTTAGAGGTGAACCGTATAAAAGTGGATATGAAGGAGAGAGTAGGCACCTTCTCGGCATGGTTAAATGAATAGGGAACCAGGGTGCCCAAATGGGGACAATGCTGCAGGGAAGGATTTTGGTGATCCTCTCTTTTAGTGCTGCTCGTGAGGCTGAAAAAGGACCCATGCTTGCACAAGAGAGAGCAGGGCTAGAAATATGAGTGGTGAGTGAAGGAGGGGAAGGACAGGTGAAGTGGTTCCTGAAGGGATCACAAAACACTGATGAGTGTCTGCAGAGGGGCTGAGCCTCTGTACCCAGGCTAGTGCAATATTAATCCTTTGTGATCCTGACAGATGCCTGCAGAGAAGCAGAAACAAAGGATCGTGGTCTGACAGTGATTAATGCATCATTAGTTGTCAGATTAAGAATTTTGGAAGTGTGTAGATAAGCCCTGGGCCGGGTTGTTGATTGTGTTTGGGAAAACTGCAGAAGCTGACCGTGTGGGGGGAGCTGGGCTTCAGCAGTGACTTACCACAGGCACTTACTGTGCTTTGTCTGAAAGCAAGCTGTTAACAGGACAGGAGGAGAAATGGGTGTGCAATTTATCGAACAAAGCTCTGCCTCAAGCGTGGGTTATACTGAAAAAGCGACAAAAACCAGAACCGACCCCAGCCTGTGTTACCCTGGCATCTTTGCAGGGTATGGAAGAGGCTGGGCAACTGCTGCATTTCATTGCTGTCATCCAGGACGCTGTGGCATCCCCGTGAAGGAGGGAAATGCAGCTCTTGCTGTCTGTGCTCACGGCTGGGAGGTTGGAGGGGCTGTTGGGGAGCTCCTGGTGCCCCACAGAGAGGATGGGAGCTGCATGGGGCAGCACGGGGGTGTTCCCAGGCAGAGCCCGACCTCCCGTGCTGCTGCAGCAGAAGGCATTGCCGGGGGGACTGTGGTGCTCATCTCCTGCAGGCTGTGTCCCAGTGTGCTCCTCCTGCAGCTCCCAGGCTGGTTCCTGCTGCGGGTGGGGACAGCAGGGCCAGCGCTGCTGCCGGAGCACGGCAGCACTCGCCTGAGAGCTGGAGGGGAGATGTTTGGATGGCAGCAGCTCTGAGCACACCTGGGAGCAGGTTCAGGGGAGGCTGTGAGTCAAACCAGGAGGTGGTGGGCAAGTTCAGGCACCTCCAGGGCTAGGCAGCAGCAGAATGGGAATTTGGAGCTTCCAGATCGCAGTTTTCAACCAAGGTGCCCAAATTCTCCCAAAATCTTTCTTAAGGTGCCTATGGTATTTGCAGGGTTTGGTTTTATTGTAGCAGCAGCAGCCTTTGATCTCCGTGGCTCGTGTTCTCCTGATGTAAGATGGGGTTACTTGTGCTGAGCCCTGTGTTGCAAGTTTTTTGCAAGCCCTGTTTTGCTATCCCTGTGTGAATGTTCCTGCAGACAATCACAGTATTTAACATACAACCTTGCTCTGTGGCTCTGCCTAATTCTCACACCGGTTTCTGAGCTTCTTAGCGTGTAGATTTTTGTCAGTTTTTGGAAGAGGGATTTGCTGAGGAGCAAATCTCCACAAAGGGCTGGAGAAAGAGGATGGCTGTAAGCCCTGCTTAGCCTTGGTTAGTTTGGCATGAACAGGGTGGGGGCTGAACACATCCCTTCATCTCGAGTGCCCAGCACTGCACAGGACCAGCACTGAAGGGTTAATTATAGTCACACACAGCCATCCTGTGTTTGCCCATTTTCCTCTGGGTGTCTGAATGGAAGTGCTTTAATCCTTTCAGTTCTTGGTAGGAAAAGCTGTTGACACCCTGTGCCTGTCCCATGGGGGTGATGAGTGCCACGGTCTGATCCTGCTGTCCCCCGTGCATCAGGGGCTCTCTGGAGCCTGTTCCAGCTCTCTTCCAGCCCCAGCTCCCAGTTTCAGCCCTAAAGTGTTTTATTTTGTTTGCTGGATGTTTCCTCTTGTTTTCCCATTGTCATTCACTGTGACGAGAACTCCTCATTTGTCCTCCAGGGTAACACAAAGCAAAAGAGCATTCCCACATCCTCCCAGGCCCGGCTCATTGTCTGCAGGGGCATCCAGCCTGCAGCACCAGGGAGCTGCTCAAAACCTTCCAGAACCGAGCTCCATTCCCTGGGAATGTGGAGCCGTATGCTTGGCCTGATGTAAACTGGTGTAGCTCCACTGATGTCGATCCAGCTTATACAAGCCAAAAATACGGCTTAAAGAAAGTGAATCACCCTGCTGGAATGTAGCCAGCTCCAAAGCATACCTGTCCCATGGGAATGCTGAGAAGTGAAAGTTGCTTCCACCCTTCTCGACTGATAACCCACAAACAAGCCACAAATCTGCCATGGGAGAAAGGCTGCTGTGCCATGTGTGAGTCCCTCTACCCTCTGTAAAATGTCATTGGTTCTGGTAGAGATGGTCCCATTGTTCATACAGCTCCATAAATGAACTCACACATCCATCTTTTGTCTTTTTTTCCCTCTTTTTTGAAATTTTCTGATTTCTCAGGGGGAGCCCAACTTGCTGGTGCCAAGAGGCTTCTTGCACTCAGGGGTAGGTGTGGAAGAGCTCCAAATCCCCCAACAAAAGGGGTAAGGAGATGGAGCAAGACAGAGGCAGGCTACCAGGCACTGCACACCTGGGCTTTCCCTGGGGTTGCCCATGTGTGAAATCACAGGATTTTTCCAAGGTAAAAGGCATCAGCAGGCGTGCTGGCCGATGGTGCAGGAGCAA
Organism: Lycocorax pyrrhopterus obiensis; assembly: GCA_014706295.1. Classification (NCBI taxonomy): domain Eukaryota; kingdom Metazoa; phylum Chordata; class Aves; order Passeriformes; family Paradisaeidae; genus Lycocorax; species Lycocorax pyrrhopterus. The sequence continues at coordinate 2,093,298 of JACSVZ010000004.1, forward strand.
GCACTGCCAGCCCTACAAAGCTGCACCCTGGAAAGAGCTGCTATGGTCAGAAAATGGAGTTTATTAACTCCAGATTTCTACAGCGAGGCTGGCGTGCCAACAATAGGGTCCGAACACAAAGGATCCCTTGCAGATACAAATCAGGGGAAGGCATCTCCAAAGGCTCCTGCCAGCCTGAGTCACACAGCCCCCGTGCCAAGTGCCAGCTGCTGAGTGGCAGCGGGCCCACAGCTGAGTCACAGGCTCCCAGCTCAGGGGGCATTAGTGGTGTCCTAATTAGCAAACCCACTGAGAATGTGCTGTGCTGACCGCAGGGCACAGGCGTCCCAAACAGAGGGCTTGTCCCCCACTGATGGACAAAGGGAGCTTGGGGGACAGCTGGTCAGTCTCTAGGGGAAAAGGTGAGTTACAGGTCCTGTGGTGGCTCAGTTGAGGAGAGGCTTTGGGAATAGCTAAAGTATTTGCCCCTGATGAAGGAAGTAGGGCAATGGCTATCACTGTCCCAGCCATCATAACCCTCCACCTGCTTGGAGATGTTTAGAAATATCTTTATTATGTCATTTTGTCTACAGGAACAGATGGAAAGGCTGGAAAGGTTATCTCCTGCTGTGCTTGATACAGCTCCTCAGCTGGAAATAAGCATCCCTGGAGCTGAGCCAGTACAGAGAACATGTGTGTGCACCCTTTGCGTGTGCTGGCGCGGCATCAGCCTTCTTGAGGGAAGGGTGGGATCCTGAGCCTCCCCTCCTGTGGCTGCAGTGAACTCACACTCTCCCAGCTGGCTGGCAGCTTAAAGCCCTCCTAGCCCTGCTGGGAAAAGGACCCTTCCCTTTGTACAAGGTGCTTAAGGAAGGTTTAGTAGAGGGTTGGGTACATCAGGAACATCTGTCAGGATGGGGAAAACAGCAAACAACCCTCTTGTTGTGCTCCTCCTGTGCATTGTGATGCCTCTCATCCTTTGGCTCCCCTTCAAATGCTGGTGGAGCTCACTGACAAGCGAAAGGTTTCTAGTGGGTAAATGAGTAATTGCTCCTTTTTTGTTGGGCTTGCTTGGGGCTGTTTGTTTGTTTGTTTTATTACAGGGGAAAGACCATATTTGGGGCCTGATGTTACGTCAGAATTGGAACTGGCACTTTAAATACAAAGCCCTTTCCCCCCCAGAATGATCATGTACACTGGTCTCTTAGCCTTGTACTCAGGTCTAAGACACCTGAGCACTGAACAATTTTCTTGCTGCTGAACACAGTAGGAAATTGGGGAATGTGTTTTGCTGTTCAAATCTGTCCTGAACTTGCTACTTTTCATGTCCTTTTAAAAAACTGGTCATCTTGAACCTTCCCATTTTGCTTGGAGTATAAACTTCTCATGGGGATGCTTTCCTGTTTGCACCTACCCTGCAGATCCTGATGTTAATCTTTGATTGGGACCTTGTCGGTATTTCTGCAGAGTAAATAGAGTTATCATATGTATCCAGAACTTAAAATTCAGGTGAGAGCAGCTCGTGTGGGTGCAGGGATGTGCCTTGCAGAGACAGGCAGAATAAAGTTCTGTTATTTTTCTTTCCTTTTCATGCCGCAGGACAAACCTTCCCCCAAAATGGAGACTTTGCCACATGTTTTCTATAACCAGCCAAATAAAATATTATGTTTGATCTCATTCAGGGTCAGAGAAATAACTCAGGCTCTGGGCTTAGCATTTTTTCTTCCTCACAGTGGCTTCTGCTGAACGATAAACTCTAAAACTATGCATGTGGGGGGCCAGATCCTGACCCCCATTGCCTCTGCTCTGCACTGCTGCAAAAACTGCCCAGCAGGAGCAAAGGGAGCTGAGCTGGTTGCTACAAGCACTGGAAACTTTCCTGCGCTGAAACAAAGGAAAATCAAGCTGGAGTGGGCTGGAGTTATTCATAGAGCTTGTTGTGTTGAGTGACCCAGTAGTTTTCTTTAAAGACTCTGAGTAGCTTGGTTTATACAGCTTCTATTTTCGCTGTTTAAAATTGATATTTTGTTTTAGCAATAATTCAGTCTTGGCCAGTTTATTTATAAAAAAAACAGTCTGCATTGAATTGATCCATAATTATTCACCTCTGGAATCCCAATTTTGTCTATTCTCAATTTTCTCACAACTTGAAGAAGAAAGCTTCTCACAAGCTTTCCTCAGAGGGATGGATCAATGGATCATGGAACAGAGAACAAGGAGGAAGGTTCAATTTTCATTACAATGTAATATTAAAAAGCATCAGGGTTTTTTTTTTTGTTAGGGATTTTGGTTTTGTTTTCCATTGAATTTTTTGTTTGCTTGTGTTTTTCTGTTTTTAAACCAGCAAGAGGATTTCAGAGGCTTCATTTCCACATTCATCCTTAGGAATGGCAATGCTGGGGTCCTGTTGAATACTGCAGGACCACTGCTCCAACCTGCACTGCATTTTCCCTGATCATTAGTCCCTCAATCTTTCCAAAGTCCTTCTCTTTCTACCCCACTGGGGCTGCCCTGTGTGCCAGGCGGCTGCAAACCACAGCGTGGGCCTCAGGGATATCCCTGCTAGAGGAAAATCCCAGGGAAGGAGGGTAAAAGCACAGGCACTTTCTAGCTGCACCTTTAGCCAGGACTTTGCTGTTTTACCGCCAGTAAGGGAATTGTGGTTTGTTTTTGGTTTTTTTTTTGTTCCCTCTTTTCTCCCAGGTTTCTGGAAGGATGCATGCTGTTCCCCAGTGCTCTTATGTATCCCTCTGGGCACCCCACCCCAAGCCCCACTGAGGAGGAGCTGTGCTTGTCCCCACCAGCACCCACTGAGCAGCCAGGCAGGTCGCTGCTGGTGTGGGGAGGCCATGGCCCCACCTCCCGTGCTCCTGAGCACTTTCTGCTGCTGGCTTTACTTCTCTACCTGCTGTTTATAGTAAGCACCTGTCACAGATGTAAGCTCATTAATCACCCCAAGCCATGCTTCCCTGATTCCATTTATAGCTCTATTCCCTCTCTACTCCTTTTCACAGCCCCCACCTTAGTCACCACTCGGTTCTTGGAATCTGGGCTTTGCTTTTATTTAAGCTTGGAATGGATAAAGCATGAAAAAACCAGGAAAATTTGGAAAGGCAAACTAATATCACAACAAAATATATGTAGGGTACATTTAATGTTACACTAGTTGGCCTAAAGTGCATGGGCAGAAGACTGGCAGCAAAGCTATTGCATTAAGTGAAATAGAGACTATTTACCCTCAGAAGTTAATAGGCACAGGACAGACAAACTGGAGCCCTGTCATCCTCTTGGGATTTCTTGTGTCCTGCCAGCAGCCAAGATTGCTTTACTGCCCTTAGCACTGGTCAGTCCGGTGCTGACCTTGGCCACCAGCCTGGCTGGGAGTCCCACGGGCAGCCCACAGGAGGAGGGGAAGGGCCATGAAATGTAAAATTCTCTGCAGAGGCATTTGTGTGCCCAAACATGCAGAGAGGCACTTCTTGGCCTTTTAAAAGTGTGGTGGTTTGAGCACCTCTTCCCCCTCCTTCTGCACTGACCTTGGTGTCTGCAGAGCTGTTCCTCTCACGTGTTCTCCCTCCTCTCTTCTCTGGCTGCAATGATGTCTGCCCAATGACCTCTCTTCTTTCCTTCTCCAGTGTGCTGTCACAGAGGCATTACTACCATTCCTGATTGTCCCAGCTTTGACCAGCAGCAGGTCTGTCTTGGAGCTGGCTGGCATTGGCCCTGTCAGACGTGGGGGAAGCTTCCAGCAGCTTCCCATGGAAACCACCCCTGCAGCTCCCCATCCTATCAGCACCTTGCCATGCAAACCAAATACCTTAAGCTCTTTGGGAGATTGGAGGGGGAGAGGAGGAAAATCCCCATTTCAGGGACTGAGTCAGAAGAGCCTGACCCACTTGGAGGCCTTGGGAAACCTCACCGGGCACCTCTCTTTGTGTCTACGCTCCTAAATACCTTGGTAAATCTGCTTCGAAGTAGTTCTTACTTCTGCTGAGCAGTTTCTGCCTGCCCAAGGCTGGGAAGAGTCTCAGCAGAGTCCTCCTGGCTGTGTGAAACTGCTGCCCTGACACTGGAGTGTGAGGGTTGTACAGATCCCAGGGATGGCAAATGACTCCAACAGTAGCATGTTCCTAGCTGACATGGATAGGTCCTAGCAGACCTTGCAATAGGTCTGTCAACAGCAGCTGGAGAGAGCTCTGGTCCTGGAAAACAACGTTCAGCTGCCTGGGTTGGGTTGAAGCCTTCAATGCTTTGTCTGAACCTAATGTGTTGCAGGACTGCTGAGGGCCGAGCTGTGCTGCCACCCCAGCTGCAGTCCTGCTGGTGTGGAGCCTGGGGTCTGCCTGTCCTGGCCCAGGAGGGGCTGGCAAGATGGGCTGGCTTGCAGTACTGTTTGAAAGCTGCACAGACCCGCAAGGCTCTTGTATTTATATCATTTTGTCCGTCTCTTTCTGCATCTGAATTTTAAACATCCGTTACGAGGCAATGCTGCTTTAGTGGTGAGCCAAGTTTTTCTTCTAAAACACATGGTCCCTAAAGCCTTCGTCCTTCATTTCCTCTGTTCTGATTTATTGCCCTTGCCTTGCCACATGTGCGAAGCATAGCGGAGGAACAGCTACCAAACCCAACAAAACAGTCCTCTCTTCCCTCTTCCCAGCCCACGTGCATCAGGATTAACACCCTGAATAATTCATGTCAAGGGATTCAACAGCGAACTAACTTACCTCTCATTTCTTACCTGCCTCCAAGTAAATATGCTGATTAGAGTGAGTGTATGTTGATAATGTGAGGATTATGGCAAACCCAGCAAAATCTACTGTGGAGAACTGAAAAAATGGGGTAGACACTAAATCTAGAGAATAGTAGTGAGATTAAAAAAAATAAAAACTGTTGACTGCCTTTTCTAATTAGGCATTTTGTAGATATAAATTTTTATGTGCTTTTTATTGGTACCTAAAATGGCCTGATTTGTCAAAAACACTCTCCTACAAAATAAAGGCCACTTTTTGGTATCCCAGGGTAAGCATCAAGGACCCAAGGCACGCAATTGCTAGGAAAAAAAAAAGAATTGTGGCAAAATAAAATATAAAAATTGTGAGACTTGTAGGTAGTAAAGTTCTGTTGAAGTTTTTGTTTGGGATGCTCATGACAGGAAGCTTTTTGTCATATTGAGGCCTGTTAACTGTATTGGTTAACAAAGGAGAGCATTCAAAAGCCTGCTCAGAGGCATATTTGTCTTTTTCTTTTTCTTTCTTATTTTTCTTTTCAATCTTTTTTTCTCCTTTCTAAATGGAAACCAACTTTCCTAGCAGAATGTTTTACAGAATCTGCTTCCCTTGAATCCAAAATGCGGCAACAGCTGTGCTTGCAGCAAGTTGCAACCTCTCCGTGTGGGATGGAGGCACATCTTGTCACAAGTGGTGCTGGTAGCAAAACCTCGGTGAAAGAACCTGCCTGGCTGGGGGCTGTTCACCCCTCTGAGGTGAGCTGGAGACACAATTTCACTTGGTTTCTTTGAAGAAAGAGCTGTAGTCCAGCCAAGTTCAATGAACGGAAGCTTTAGGAAACCTAGACCTGAATTTGAGAGAATTTGGGCCAATAGGTGGGTTCTAGTGAAAACTAAGTCAGACTTTGACCCCAAACCAGCAAAACTTTCTGATTTTGAACACCTTTCGAGGATTCAGTGAAGCCAGGAAGTCTCCAGGAAGATGCTGAGTGCTGAAGAAACTCAGATGCAGAAACCCAGTGCTGGTGCATAAGTCTCATCTAAATCTTAAAGTCCAGATCAAATCCTAATATGAAATGATCAAACTGCTGCTTTGATGAAACTCAGAGCACAAGTGCTGTAAAATATGCATCACTGAGCATCTTTAAAATCATAATAATGCAATGACCTTCTACTGCTTTCAGGTCCAGCTGAGCAGTGCTTGATGTAGTGTACTTGGTACCAAAGTCCAGTAAATTATTTGTATTCATATGACTCCTGTGGTTCTTGGAAGCTTTCTGAATGTGCAAATTCTGTTTTGTTTAGGGAAAAAAAGGCAAACCACGCTTGCCCGGTTGAAAACTGCTCGTGAGAAGGTCTTTGTCAGAAAGACTTAAGAGCCTTGGGCCCTTCTTTTGTTGTCTTAGAAAACAGGAAATGAATTTTAGTTTCTGCAGTTGATTTCTTAAGTGACTTGCTTTCTATGATCACTTCGGGGTTCTGGAGTGCTGCAGAAATGATCTGAGGGCATTTTCAACACTTCAAAATTAAAATCAAATTGCTTGAAATTGTGCCAGCATTTTAATGAAAATTATTTTCTTTAAACAAACACTTGAGGACTTTCAATATTTTTTTTAATCACAAGAGTATTCTTAACCCAAACACCTTTTCTTCGTGGTTTTTTCAAGGACCCAGTCTGCAGTGCTACAACCAGATGTGTCTTAGGATGTAATCAAATTCCAGATCTTTTCAGCTGCAAACTAGACGAGTGAGGAACACTCATTTTCACACAGCACAAAGTCCTAAGTAGGTGTGACTGCAAACACTGTCTCTGCTTCCGTGCCCACAGAAATGTCTGGGCAGAAATACCAGCAGAGGCTTCTGCTCCATGGGGAAGGTCAGGCACAGAGTGAGCACTGGGGCCTGTGCAGCTCCCAGGTTGCTCCCAGGCCATCAACAAATGATTTTTTTCACAAAAAAAGTGCTGTCATTGCTCTGCTGAGAAGAACAGGTGTAAGCAAAAGTGACCATGCAGCACATGGGATCCCAAGGCTTCCATGTTTTTCTCCAACATGTTATATTTTCTGATATTCACTGGGACATTAACCACAGCAGAGCAGGCCGCCTACAAGATAAAGTCCCCATTAAAAATGTTGCAATATCCCCAACCTTCCTGGCCTTTTCCTGCAGCAGTAGAACTCTTTAAAGAGCTGGTAGCAAGGGGAACAGTCTAAATCTTAAGAAACATCTCCTTACGTGTAACCATTAAAGTTACAACACTGCGATCTGGAGATGCTACAAACAAAAAACAGCTACGTAAAACCCTTTCAGCCCTATGGACATGGCAGCCCTTCAGACCATGACTCCAGGATACTCTTCTTTGACACGTAATGTGAAGATAAATGCTGTTACCCTCAGCTTGCTTCTGCTTCTCCATCTGGGCCTGGCTGGGGCTGGAATTGCAGAGACGTGAGTGCAGATAGGACCTCCCAGAGGCTTCTGCTGGCCAGGAAAATGCTGGCTGGGAAAATGATGTGGAGCGTGTCCGAATAAGAAGAGTCTGGAAGGAGTTTGTGATGGTCTGTTTTTTCACTATTAGCTAGGAGATGTGAAATTTCCTTTTCCGGATGAGCACATTTCGTGTTTTGCATAAGAGAGCAATTGCTTCTTGTAAGACTTAGCATTTCTGCTAATTTAATGAGCTGTCCATACAAATGGACTGCATTAGATGTTGGAAAGGCCTTTTACAAGTTCCACAAGCATGTTTTAGACCTCTCCATAAAGCCAATAGCATGCTGGACTTTCACAAGCAGAAAGACCTCCCAAAGTATGCAAGTTATTCCTGGCATGTTGTATTCTCAACATGTCAAGGAAACATGGATTATTTTTACACAAACAGGCAAATCAAAATGGTTCCTTAGCAAGCTCTCATGAACATTCTTGGGCCCTGAGAAGGAAAAGAAAAAAGAAAAGTGAGAAAAATAATTGCTTCTGAATTAGGTTTCTTAGATGGATTGTGTTGTCACACATTCAGAACTTCATTTGCACCACTTTGGACCTCTGATGAATGATGGAGGGAGTGAAGGATAAAACAGAAAGAACAAACAAGGACCATGAATTAATCTGGATATTTTATACTTGAGTGGATTTTTTTTTCGTACTGTGAATTTATCTTCAAATGTAGGCCGTGAAGAACCGCAAGCATTTTTGGAAGTTCTTTTCAATAGCCATTGATTGAAAGGTGATGTGAAGGTGTGGGGAGGGAAAGGATCTCTGGAGCTGAGCAGGCCAGTGTGGAAAGGACACACCAACATCTTGCTGGAAACCACAAAGCAGCACAGCAGCAAAAACCCTGGAGTGTCCTCAGCTCCCCTGACACTGCCGCACACAAATTCGACCGTAGGTTTCACAAACATTGGAGGCTGCTTTGAAACTCCCTGTTATGGATTAAAAATGCTGACTGCAGTTTCTAGGCAAAGGCAATTAGATATCACAGCTCTGGCCTCAGCTCAGTGTTTTATGTCTGAGCTCGTGTTACCGTGTAGGGTCCCCATGCATTGGATTGCCTCAGCCAAACCTAGTTCTGACACCCACCCAAATAATCTTGTGATTTACCATAATCCTGTGATTATGGTGAAACAATAAAAAGTACTGCCTGGCCTCAGCATTTTTTCCATTTCAATGCAGAGAAGTATTTTTCCACACGGTGAAGGGATTTTTAGCAGAAAAGAGGTGTAAAGCACGCATAAATAGTGACACTTAATGTGCATCCTCATCCATAGTTGCTCCTGTGGGTAGTCTTTTACTGGTTCCATGCTCATGTCCAAATTCAGGAACAGCTCTTGCTGCTTGGGCTTGGTGGAGAGTCAGCCAGCTGCCTGAAGCTTCATCTTGGCCCAACTACTGTCATTAATGCTTACATAGATCAGCATCACTAACTATCCATAATGATACCTTCACTCAGTGGGAGGGTGGTTTTATGGCAAATACTTTATCTCAGGAAAAACAAAAAAAGGGGAAGAGGGAACTTTTGTGTAGCCAAAACCTGCAGCAATGGGGTGCTCTTGGGTTTGGTGCTGTGCAGGGCTGGGAGTTGGACTCCATGATCCCTGTGGGTCCCTTCCAACTCAGCTCCTTCTGTGACCTGTCAGTGGCTCCTGCACCACAGGGACTGTGCTGCTGTGTGAGGTGCATTGCGTCTGCATGAAATCAAAGTTCACACTCCCTTCTCTATTTCCCTTTTCTTTTTCTAACCTTGCACCTAAAATTTGCCCTCTCTCGCCTGGCAGGCCTCAAGAAGAAGCTTTGGATGTGGTGCTAGCACAACAGCAGAGAGAGAAAGCAAGATGTAATAAATAGTACTGTTATTTCCTATTGTTCATCTGAATCTCCACTCCTGAGAACATGAGTTAAATCCTAAATTTTCCTTTTATTTTTAGGCAGAACATCCAGCAAGTTAAAAAACAGCATCACAAGGAGGTCCTAAGATGGGGCTTGCTCCAGTTTTCCTGCTGAGCATGTGTTTAGGAATTGCTGCTAAAAAAAGTCAGAGAGGATGGTAGTTGCTGTGCTGTCACATGGCCTGATACAGCACAGAATCTGCTTAGCATTCTTGAAGGGAAATTATCCAGTGCTGCAACTCACAATTTATAATTGGTTGCGTATTAATATCTAAAAAAGGCAATAAAATCCACTGTGTGTTTAAAAAAAAATAGTAAGTAGGAGTATTACAAGCTGAGCAGTGAAAATCTGGAAGACTTCTTGGCTAGAGCAAGGCTGTGTGCAGTGTTGTTTCTCCCGTATTAATTACAAGCAATTTTAAATCATCTCCTTCCTTCAAGGAAGGATTTTGCTCAGCGTTTGTGTTAATTTTAATCTCGCTAACGTGATACTCTCTTGGAACCTCTCCCTTGTGTCATAACAGTGGGACATGCTGCCTCTTTTGTCCCTGCCCTTTGGGAAACACAGTTACTGCTGCTCGTTGCCTCAACCCTGCTGTCGTGACTATCAGTACACCTCCCTTGAAAGGAAAAGAAACCAAAACCCAACAGCAGCACTGTTCTTCCCCCCCCCCACCCCGAGTTCACTTTCATCTGTAGTATTTAAGCTAGACTGTGCAAGTGCCTCATGAAAATCGGGGGTTTAAAATGTATGGTGCTATATTAGAGTGGAAAGCCTGTTATTCAGCACACTAATTATTTCTGAGTCACTGTATTTATGAAATGTCATGTAATAACTACTTCACCACCACGCAAAATAAATAGTGCAAAAGCAGGCACTTTATGATTTTGACATTTTAGTGTATAAACATATTCCCGAGTCTCTCTGGGGGCTACTGGAAATCAGATAATGTTTTTATGACTTCTAAAAAAATGACATTGAATTTCATAATCTGTAACACTCCATATATATCGTTAATGTTGTGCATTTTATTACAGCCTCAGTGGCTTATACTGCAAGTGTCAGCTGCAAAGAGAAAACCTACAAAGGTGGGGTTGTGGAACTGGGGGGAAACAAGAGGGCAAAGCCTTGCAGCGCACACCTCAAAGCCCTTAGACCCGTAATGGCAGATCCCAGGCCATGCTGGGACACCAGAATTCCCCCTCAGCTTTTTTCATTTCAGGATGGATTATGAAGCCCTTGCTGAAGGAGGCTTTCTGCTCACACTTGTCACTAGAAGATAAATAAGTTTGGGGTTTTGTCAAGCCCTGTGTGAATGACCTGTTAACTCCAGAGTAACTGGGGCACCTTAAATAACACTCTGGGAGTGAGTGCAGAGGGAAGAAGGATGGTTTGCTGCTCCAAGTGGGCTTCTGAGTAGTCCCGCATGGTCCCTGAGAACAATGGGTGGATGCTTACCAGAATTTGTGACTTCAGAAAATGCTGTGCCTAAACCCAGGCCTTTTGTGCTCCCCTGCAAAGCTTGCTTGGTGTTACTGAAGTTGTGGGTCATTTACTTGAATACTGGAAGAAGTATCTTTTGACATATCTATCCAGGAGCTTTTGGGAAAGGGGCAAGGGATGAGGAAGCAGTCACAACTCCAGAAAAGCTCAAATTGTCACTGAAAATGAGAGGAAGCCATGGCCACTGGTGGCCGATGGGGCCAGTCCTCCCCTTTCTGAGATGGGGCAGGCCAGCAGCCTCTTGTCGGAGCTGCCAAGCTGCTCCACATGTACATGAGTACAGAATGGAGCCCTGAAACTGTGGGGGATCTGGCTGGGTCCTGCTTCATCTGAACTTACAGCAGTTGGCAGATGGATGTGACACATCCTCTCCTCAGTGCTTTCTTTACCTGTTGGCATTCAAAAATTACAAGGAGTGTGGAGTGTGATCTACCATACATTTTGCTGGAAGTGGTGAAATGATTTACCCTTTCCACATTAGGATAGCCTGGTTATCCTTAGAACAATCAGACCCCTGAGCTGGTAGACAGGGACAGGGAGCAGAAAAGACCCCCTGTAATCTAGGAGAAGGTAGGCAGCGACCTGCTGTGCCACTTAGATGCTCACAAGTCTATTGGGCAGAATGGAATTCACCTGAGGGCACTGAGGGAGCTGGTGGAAGGGCTCACCATCATTTACCATCAGTCCACGGAGGTCCCAGATGCTGGAGGTTGGACATGCATCCACAAGAAGGGTTGGAAGGAGAATCTGGGGAACTCCAGGCCTGTCAGCCTGCCCTCAGTGCCTGGGAAGGTTATGGAGCAGATCCTGAGTGTGATCATGCAGCACGTACAGGACAGCCAGGGGAACAGGGACAGCCAGGGTGGTTTTAGGGAAGGCAGCTCCTGCCTGACCAACCTGATCTCCTTTTATGGCCAGGTGATAAGTGTCTTATTGAACACAGTAACCAATGAGTGGACGTGGCACTCAGTGCTATGGTTCAGTTGATGAGGTGGTGATCGGTCAAAGGTTGAACTCAATGATCTTGGAGGTCTTTTCCAACCTGAACAATTCTATGATTCTATGATGTATTTCTTTTCTGACTTTGCTATAAATACAAGCAGCTATCAAGAATGCCTCTGACTATTATATCCAAGGATAAGTGTTTGGGATACATGAGAGATACTCGGGGAATTGGTAAGTCTTCAGTAGAAAAAAATGTCCTGAGATCAATTTCCTGATTCAGTAGTGAAGTCCTCATATCACATAAAATGTAATGTGATTGTCCATGGCCCTAATAAAATCTTGACTTTTCCACCAAGCTTTCATCTATAAAAATCAAATTTATCTGGCATTCGTCTGCATTTTGAAAGGGACAGGGACTTTTTGAAATAGATATCATAGTAATCCTTTATGGTACATTAATATAGAAGAACAATAATTTGTTGCATTTTCTTCACACAGAAACAATCAGCTAGGAAATGTGCATAATAATTGTCTTTGTCCTTCATTGTCACAGGCCATTAGCTAATGAATTTAAGCTGTACTTGGCTCTTGCTACAATAAGAAAACTACATTAGAGATCTTGTAGCCTTGGTATTATATAAAACCTTTCAGTGGGTTTTATTTTAGTCTCACTGAGGTGATGCTGCCATGGGCTGAGGAATGCATCTCAATTTTGTGGTGAGCAGTGAGGTCAGCATGGACTGATGTAGTGGGTCAAGCAAGCTGAAGGGCATCTATGCTTATTGAAGCTGCCAGGTGCCAGATCCTCTTTCTTTGGTTTCTTTTACTTTAGCCAAACTTTTCATGCCTGCTCTTGTGACGGTTTCAGGTTCATCCTTTGGGTGGGAAGATTTGCTCAACTAATTCCAGCGGTACCAAGATTCATGCGAGGGAAAATAAGTAATTGGGCAATGCTTTAAATAAATGACAGGCTCACATTAAGTTGTTCAGTTTTACTGCCTATGCAGTTTGCCCTCTCAACAAAGAGGCTGGCAAAAGAAAACCCTGTGATGGAAGAAGTGATCTTCACTGGCCTGAGCAAATAGGAGCTGTTGCTGCTGCATTGGACACCAGGATCTGCAGGCCAGCAGAGGGGCACAGCAGGATTGCTCTTTGGGATGCCAGCCGCTGCAGCCTCCCAAGAGGCACTCCCGCTGCCCAGCCATAGTGGGTCACACCAGTCCCCCAGCTACTCTGTCCTTGTCCCCAGCTGTGACAGCGCTGGGAAGTGACACACCATTCCTGCTGCTTCATGTGTCACTGCCTGGTCCCAGGAAAGAAACAACCCATGAGTTCAGTCGGGTTGCTGCCACCTTTGGGCTGCCAGAATGGTGTGCAGAACAGCCGGAGCATGAGACAAAATCCATACCACTGTCATTTGTGTTTGGCATCTTACAAGTATCAGAAAAAGGACCTGAAACTTCTGGGCATTACTTTGTATCCGAGCTTTTACCTCATGGATGTCTTAGACCTGGGAGGAGAATGGATGGTGAGTGTGTGGTACACATCTGCTGCAGACACTCTCAGTAGGATCATTCTGCGTCTGTTCAGGGATTATTGCTTCTGCACAAGATGCAACATCACAGCAGTAAGGGATGGCTGTGGCAAAACGTGGTCAAGTTTTGTTGTGTCCTGCAGAGAGAGATGGCCCCAGGCAGCCGGCAGTGCAGGGTACTGCACCTGCAAAGTCATGTGAGAAATGGGTTGGGACCGCCACTCCTGTTAAGAGGCACCATTTGCTCCCTTATCTCTCTTCATCTCCAAAATCAGACTCTGGGCTTTCCATGGCCTGCAGACCCCATTTGGCTGTCCCGTCTGCCTCCTTGGGCAAATGTTTCAATGGATAGTGCAGGAGATGTTCTGAATGCCGTGCCCCAAACCACGGTGTAAAACAAGCATTGCTGGCAGCAGAACCAGTGGCTGGAACGCTTTGGTGCTCCGAGGCGTGCCGGGGGCAGGTGCCAGGTAGCAGCCATCACCCATTTTTCTAAACCGGCACTTACAGCCCTACTGACAGAGGTTGACTCACACCAGAAGTAAATTCAATATGCATGAAAGGACTCTTGTTCTTCCTCAGTGGAGAGCATAAAGACATACTGTCAGACAAACTAATCTCTCTCTGATAATTTTCTTTTCAACATCATTGAACTGTCATTTCTCCTGGGCTTTGCCAGAATATTTGACATATCCGTTGTTTCCCAAAACAGACAGATTCTGCTAGCTTGGCTGATACAGGAATTTCTGCCAGGAAGAGAGATGCTGAGACGCCTCTACCAGCCTTGTGCTGTTGTTGTGCAGGTCCTTTGCTGAGCTCTGGAGCTCTGGTTAGGGATGAAAGGAAGGTACGTTGGTGATTGATTAGGGTGCATCTCTTAGTGCAGCAATGGAATCGTTCCCAGCACTTGACCTGGGCTGGGAGCACATTCACTGGGGTTTTGGGATTCTACTTTTTTTTACTGGAAAGAAACCCATCTACACCTCCAGATCTTTAATTTCAAAACCAGTGATTCAAGGTGGCCCCAGGCATTAGTGTGCCACCTAGCTCCACTTAGGAAGTAGCCCCAAATGGAGATTTCCCTTTTTTTTTTTTCAATTGTCCCTCTATATGACTGACAAAGCAGTCGCTCCTCCTAGTGAAGAGTCACGTAAGGCATGTGTGAAGAGTCAGTAAGATTCCTAAAACTAGTCAGAGAAAAAAAAATTGAATTTCCCATCCCAAGACTGTGGATGAAAGATATCTACACTGACCAATCTCCTCCTTCAGCCAGGGGCTCACTGAGGACTCTGCTGTAGGGATACATGGTCCTTGAGGCTGCATGTTCTCAGTAGCTCTCGCAGAGGAATTTAACAGAAATAACAGAAATAAAATTGTGAACCGGGGGAAACAGGAGGAGCCCAAACATGACCATGATCTGGCAAAATAAGTGCTACATACCATTTGTCAGCCCTTTTATTTTTTGGAAGATAACTGTCCCCATGTTTTCTGACAGTGTGACTTTAATATATACAGCCTAAAAAGTATAGAGGGAGATTAGTGATAACTCAGTTAAAAATAACTTGCAACACCATTTAAATCCCTGTGGGTTAATCTGGGCATAATGAAGAACAGTTTCTGAGTCTGGAATTATCTAACTTGGCTGTGATTATCTAGTTTAATTTCCAGATTAACTGGAGATATTTATCTAAACTGAGTGGCTGCCGAGGTATTAAAAATAAGAGAAGGAAACTTTGTAGTCATTTTTACAACACAGTTAATTGCTTGCCCTCTCAAAGCCAAGTCTCTCCACACCATTTCATGCCTGCCCAACACCATTACTGCAAACTCTTGTCCACTTGAATGTCTTGCATACTTGAGCAGGTCCTTGGGGCTCGTTTTCATGAGCTGTAACTGTGATAATTGTACCTCTTCTCCAGCATGAAGGCCACACCACACAGACATATTTCCACTCTGTGCTTTGAGATACTTTTCCTCAAGCACCAATGTCCTATTGTGTGATGTTTGGGATTCTGGTTGTACAAGCAGTTAGCTACAAATTTCCCCCTAGTCTGCTAGGAACACCTTTTTGTGTAATAGATTGTCTTATCACATCTGTAAGGTAATTGCTTCTCCACTGGCTTCCAAGAAAGCCTCAGATTTGATCTATGATGGCCTGTGCATTCCTAATGCCTGTGCTCCAAGGAAATGTACCCCGATCCTGATGAACTGCGTGGATGACTGATGGTGTAGATCCAAAGTTAACTAGGCATTCTCTTGAAAGATGACATATATTATATTTGGGCAAAAAGGAGTTTCCTGCATAATCTTCAGAGACAGCTGTGTTACATTTTATGGCTTCTCTGGTAGTTACAGAAATGCAGATAAAAGACTTTACATTTCTCCAGCTTATTATTCCGATTGCATGTCCAGCTACTGATTCTCTGATAAACAGGTTCACAGTAGAAAAAAATGCATGGGGCTGTACAACCTTCACTCCTTGACCTTCCCACCACTGAATCTGCAGTTTCCTTAGACGCCACCATGAAGCATCTACAGCTGATTAATCAGAGATTCGTCATAGCCAGGATCATGTAAAATGGGTATGGGAGCCAGGAAACAAGTCTGCCTCTGAACTTGCTCCATGTCTTATTTTCTTCCATAGCTCTTAGAAAGAGCTCCACCTGGCTTCACGCTCCTGTCAGGGAGTTGTAGAGAGGGATACGGTCCCTCCTGAGCCTCCTTTTCTCCAGGCTGAGCACCCCCAGCTCCCTCAGCTGCTCCGCACAGGACTTGTGCTCCAGACTCTCCCCCTGCCGTTCTCTGGACATGCTCCAGCACTTCAATGTCTTTTTTGTCCTGGGGGGGCCCAAACTGAACACAGGGCTCAAGTTGTGGCCTCACCAGTGCCCAGGACAGGGAGTGATCACTGCCCTGGTCCTTCTGGCCACATTATGAGCTGTTTTTTCTACAAAGAGAGGGAGGAAGGCATTCTTTGCCTCATTAGTACTGCAGGATGTCGTGTACAAGCATAATTATACTCTGCAAAAAGGCTAGGGAGACCACACAGGAAGGGTATTGAAGAATTGGAAAGGGTACAGGATACACCAAGCATGATAAAAAATTGAAAGCTGTTATTTATGGACAAAGTACAGGCTGCCCTTTTATTTTTTCTTTCTTTCTTTCTTTTTGAGAAGAGAGAAGCAAGATATCAGAAGGTAATGACAAAACTCATTCAGACCATTGTTGATAATAAACTTGGAGAAACCAACACTAATCCAGGGTGTTCTGATCCAGGGCAGGGAAATGCTGTCTGTAGGATGGGGTCTCCACTGTCAGTGCCCCATCTTTGCCCTTGCCTCCACAAGCTGAACTGCATTGCAACTTCTGCGTTTCAGGAATGTGACTCCTGTCCTTGACCTCCTCTGCAGATAAATACGTGCCCCTTACTGCTGAGTGGTTTGGGGAGAATGTCAGCCAGACAAGAGAGGGGAGATAAAGGCAAGACAGGTGAGGATGTTTTTCATCTGCTCTGGTTTGAACCCTCCTGCTTCACTTTGCCTACAAGACTTGGGGCAGTGGGGTTTAGAGGGGCAGGCCAGGGGGCAGCTGGTGCCTCTGGGGTGGCACAATGAAGCTGGTCACAGGAGAGCAAAGGGGCTGTGACGTGAGGCTGCCACTGGGGGAACTGGCATTTTGGGTACCCCTTGTGGCACAGAGCCTGGAGGGGAGGCACGACAGGGTGTCACCACATACAAGTGCAGGCTCCAGCCACACGAAAGGAGTGGGAGAACAAACAATCCATAAGAAAGAGCCGCTGTCTCTGCAGATTCCTTTTGGCAGCAGGGCTCTCCAGGGGGCAGGCTCTGGATTAGGAGGTTTCAGAGGGTGAGTGCCTGTGCACAGCTCTGCTGGGACCTGGCCTGGGCTGGGAATGCTGCACAGGTAAGCTGGTCCATAGGCAAGAGCCTGCCTTGGCCTGGGCCAGAGCAGTAACAAAACACAAGCCCACCAGAGTGCAACCCAAAAGCTACTTCTTTTGCTGGCAAGGTAAGAACAAATGGTGATGTTTCTATGCCTTGTGCCTTAAGCACAGCTGGGAGTATTGCTGAAATGATCTGCTTTTGTTCCAGGCTGTGATAGGAGCTGGGCTGTCTGATTCTGCAATGTGGGAATTGCCTTTCCCAGCCACCAGTCTCAAAGTTGAGCTTTCAGAGCACAAATAAAAGGGGATATTCCACACACACATATCCACACACCCTTTCAGCTGTCACTGATATTTACCAGAGGGAATATTCAAAACGTTATTCCCTCCAATACAGAATGGTTGTTGGGTGTTACCAGATCACATGGAAAGACATCTGAGCGGAATTTTATCAGCAACCAGCAAGAAACAAATGAAGAAGGGAGGACTAAAAAATTCTTTTTTTTTTGCTATCTATATTATGATTAGTTATGTGTGTGTGTGTATATATATATATATGTATTTTTTTTAATTACTATTGGGATGTGAGGAAACAAAGAAAAAGAGCAGACAACGTAGCATTACTTGTTACAGAACAGAATGTTACGGTGTCAAGTACCAGTTAGGGACATGTTGGGGAGGAGGAGGATGGTAATTTACAAATATTACTGAGGTCAGTGCAAATTCTCCACTACTTTAACAGAGGATCAAAGGTTTGATGGGACCTAGAAATACAAGGAGGTTAAAACGTGGCAGGTGTAGGTAACCTCATCTACACAGCCCATTGCCTCAGAAAGCAGAATGTTCTTGCAAATTTGACATAATCCAATTCCTTGATTTCCTCAGTGACATTTCTGCAGGCTCGTGTACAGAAGGACAGGGAAATGGAGATTTATGACAGCTATTCCTAGCAAAGGTCATTTCTTTATTGGTGAACAACCTGTCCTTAGTCATGCTGATGACGAGGCATTGAAGGATAAGGGAGAGGCTGGAGAGCTTTAAAACTTGACAGGGAGTAGCAGAAATAGAGCACAGATCATCTCTCTACTTGGAACAGGAGGGTTGAAATCTCCCACCATCAGTCAAAGCCAGGGAGCAGGAGGCAAAATCCAGAAAAAAAAACTACAGAGGGATTTCTGTGGAGATTGTGAGGGAGTCTGAGTGTCGAGATAGGAAGGGGAAAAGAGGAGGCACAGAGCATGAGCTTTTGGATAGTAAGGGTGTCCTCAGTGGAACCAGCTGCTTATAAGGAACAGGGTCAGGTTGCTCTGGGGCCTCACTGGTCAGCCCCACCAACTTCCCAGCTTGAGCTGCTCTCAGCATCCTGTCCCATGCCACTACCAGAACAACACAGACAAGAGTGTGCTCAAATATACACGGATACATTTCCTCAGCTGTCCTTCCATAGGCAGCAGGAAGGCAGATTTGACACTAATATGGTTTAAACAGATTGTGTCACACACATTATGTATCTTTATATAATAAAACAGTATTTGCCTATTCATCACAGGACTACTTTTCCTGCTTGTAGAAGAGATTTGACACTGTACATAAAATGATGCATCATTTTTTTTATAATCAGGACCCTTCTGGGAGTCACATGAGAGTCATTCGCTCAGCTACTGACCTTAAAAGAGAGCACTGAGTACTTTGGTGTAACCAGCTTTGCTTGTTTTCACCATCAAGCTCATAATATTGGATTAAGTAAATATGTGACCATTTCCCCAAAGCTTGGCTCAGATCCTGAGCTGAACTATGGTTTGAGCTGGGTCACTGTCACAAACCAGGCTTGTGGCCAGCAGGACCAGTCAAGAGATGTTTGCAATATGGAAATGAAGTCAACACGGGGGTTCCTGGCTGACCCATCTGAGTGCCTGACCCAAGGAGGACGTATGGGGCTCCTCATCCATGCCGTTGCTAATCCCTTTTTGCCATTTATTGGTTCCTCTGGGCTGTGAGCTGCCAACAGAAGTCACAACAGCTTTTGAGTTGGTCTGGTGTAAGAGTCAGTCCAGTAACCTGAGAACGCCGTGATGGCCTCTAGCTTCCAATCTGCAGCTGAAGATCTCACCCTTCCTCCCACAGTAATTCCTCCAAGCCTTTGAAATCTCCTAAGACTTTCCCCAAAATTGCAAGAACTGAGGATGGCTGCTCTTAAAAACTGTAAAATAGATAATTTGTAGGATAATTGCCAGTGTCGTATTTCTCCCCACACAATGAAGGCAAAAGCAGCCTTATGCTGTGTACCTCCCAGGCCTGGTGTAACTTGAATCCAAAAGCTATGAAGGAAATGGAAAATGTTAATAAATAATGATGTTTGAAACACAAGTCACTGAACAAACCGCCAGACCTTCTGTGTTTATTCCACTGGACAGAAAATGTCCATCTCAGTTTGAGGAAAGTAAGACCTTGGTCATAGATGTGTCTTAGGAATTAGCCTGGGTGCTGCAGGTTATTCAGGAGATAAATCAGAGAAGTTCATGGATTAACTTTTGGTACTCAGAATAAAGGCAACTTTTGAAAAAAAATCATCACAACTGATTACTTGATATTTCTCTGGTATGAGGAACCAAGCATCTCCTCAGGGCCACTGGAATTTTAAATTGCCTTGTTTGATGCACTTTACAGCTGCCAGTTTTCCATCTGGTATTTTCCAAGTCAAAACCAAGCATTTGTGTGCTCCATACAGCATGTTCTCAATCTGATGTGCTCTGGAAATCCTGGCCTCATTTCCCAAATCCTAAGCAGGTGATCTGCACTTAAAACGCCCAGTGATGCCTCCCTCAAGTGTGTTGGAATTACTCTGTGTGTATAAACCAGCTGCAAAACTGGGACAGATATGTTAAGACAAATGTGCAAAATCTTCAAATTTTAACTCCAAAAATACGCAGGGAAAAAAAAAAAAGGATTTTCCAAGAAAATCTGTATGAGTAATACAACTGTCTGCAACATTTCAGTGTAACACTTCAAAAAAAGGACAATCACTGCCTCTTCCAGGACAGCTCCAAGTACATACCCTCTGGCAGCTGGGGTAAGGGCTGAAGAGTAACAGGTTATAAGCAAAGGGCTGACCTTTTCAATAGCCCAAATATTCAACCTCTCCAAAGTAACTCAGCTCAGCTTAGGCCTGTGGCCATCCACACAGTCATTCTTTCTCTCCTTTCACTCCAGCCACTGAATGCTGGCAGCCTCTGCGATATGCCAGCACAGCGAGAGGCAGCTTAGGGGAAAGGAGGAAAACACTGGGATAAGGAGCTTCCCAGACTGTGGATCAGGCTTGCACTCCATTTGGTTTGTCGTGGGAAAGAACATAGAGGACTGCAAAGCCCTGAGGCTTCAATTTTACAGCTGCTCTCAGAGCTCCACTGCATTATCTTCCCTATTTCTCTGTGCTTGCACTTGATAGCTGGCTTAGTTTCTGACTTGGCTGGCTGATAGGTTTAGGATTAGCTCCCAGAGAGCAGGCAACCACGTTATCCTGACTCTGGAATTCACCTACGGCAAATGGCGCTTTGGGATCCCAAACTTAAGCACACCTGTAGGGGCGTCCAGAGGGCACGTGGGCAACAGGCAGCGTGAAGCGGAGTAGCCACAGGTTAATTTTAGATTAATGCTGGAATCCAGCACCGAGAGTTTACACCCGGGTCCCGACACATCATTCATGGCACTGCAGTGTAGGAGAAGCTTTCATCCAGAGTGACTACGGGGAATTCACCGCCACATCCCACATCACCCCCCTCACTGCTCCGTTCTCCCTTGCAGATACTTTAGCATCAAACTGCGCACAACATCCAGCCCCCGCCGCCTGGGGGCCGTTCCCAGAGCACGCAGGTTAAACCAGCAAAGAAACATCGTCCCGCCTGCGGTATTTAATGTCCATCAGTTTCCCATCCGCACCCGAACTCCGGAGCCCCTAAAGGACCGGGGCCTGTGCGGCAGGACTTCGGTCAGGCCTGGCGTTTGACTGACCCCTCCTCAAGGCGGGCCCAGCGCGGGGACTGTCCCTCGCCGCGGTTCCTCCCCTCCCGCCGCCTCGATCCGGAGCCGCTCGCCACTTCAGCCGCCCCGTGCCCACCTCACGGAAGGCATCTGTGGTTCCCGCCCCGGCTCCCTCCCTCCGTCCCTGCCCTGCCCTGCCCTGCCCCGGCCCGACCCTTCCCTTCCCGCCGCTCCCCGGCCCTGAGGCGGCGGCGAGTCCCGGGGGCGGCGGCGGAGCCACACCCCTGCCCTGACCGCGGCTTTAGGAAGCACCGCAGCCAATAGCCGGGCGTCTTCGTGCTGACAGACGGCAGCTCCGTCCTATCGCGTGGCCCATCCTCAGAACAAGCCCCGCCTCCTCGGGCTCAGTGACCAATCAGAGCAGAGGTGGAGCTGGAGACGGAGGTGAGGCTCTGGAACCCGTCTTCCCCCACCCCTCCGCTGCGCGAATGATTGACAGCCGCAACATCCAATGGACTGCGGAGGGCCCGCGGCGGGGCCAATGGCGCGGCGGGGGCGGGGGTGCGGCGGGCGGCGGGGGCGGGGGCGCGGCGGGCCGGGTGAGGCGCGGCGCTGCGCCGGTAGGAGGGCGATGGTGGCGGCGTGAGGCGCGCTGCGACCTGCGCTGTCTGCCCGGCCGGCGCGGAGAGCGGCGGGGGAGCGGTGCTCGCCATGAGGCTGTGGGAGGATGGGGACAGCCGCAGGGCGCTGCCGGCGGCGGGGCTGCTGCAGTAATGGGAAGCGGCAGCGCTGACTCTCGCCTGCCGTGTGGTGCCAGCGCGCCCGCCCGGCGGGACCGCCCGCGAGGAGCCGGCGGCAGGTGAGTGCCGCGCACGGGGAGCTGCCCGTCCCCTCCCGCGGTCCCGGAGCCGCCGCTCCCCGCCTTGCTCCCTGCCGGTGGCGTTTTAATCTTTAAACCGCTCCGGCTCCCGGCCAAGGGCGGGCGGCGCTGCCCCGGCGGGCTGGGCGCGGAGGTGACACGGGCTGCTGAGGCGGAGCGGGGCGCTCCTCGCCCCGGGGCTCCGGGGGGACCCCCCCTCCCAGGGGCGATTCTACTTCAGGTAGCCTCCTCGCCAGATTTGATGCCATCCTACCCTGACTTCTCGCCAGCTGCGGCTAGCTTGTGCTTCCCCATATTCCTAATGAAGAGGCTCTTTTCCCCACACCCAGCGGAGATGCTGCTTTCCTTTCGACGGAGGAGACCCACCTGGGTTTCTCCTCTCCCTTTTCACCTCCCCGATGATCATTTCTCGGTGCAGGATGGAGAGACGTTTCCATTTCAATGTGATGCAGCGAGGAAGATGGGGAATCCTGGGTAGCCTGCACTCGGGAAATGCCCCTTCCTCTCTCGTCCTCCTCCTCACCCTGGCACAGGCATTTGAGTAGCAACACTCCCTTTCTGTCTTCTTGGCTGATCCTTCTCCTTGCACAGAGAAACGAAGGCGGGAGGTGTGTTAGAGGAAACAACTGTTACACCTTTTGTCATCAAGACAAAGAACTTCATCTCCCCGTGTCCCTCCCTCTGGGTGTATATTGGCAGCACCTCAGCCACTTTGCGTTGCTTCCCGGAGATGCTTCACAAGGATTCGGTGTGGCCCTGACCTGCCCTTTTTTGTTGTTGTTGCCAATTACGATGCTTCTGATAATAGGATATGTTGATATGTTTCTGAACAGTCTCGTGGTTTGAATTCCTGAAATTGCTGCAGTATTCTTATTTATTTATTTATTTATTGGGGGGGCGGCGTGTGTGGATGACAACAGGAAGGGGGTATGTTCTTGTAGTTGTTTGAAAGGTACGAGATCACGTGCAATTGCAGCACTTAGTATGAAGTGTATTAACCAGCGCTTTCTCTCCCTATCTTATTTGTCTTCCAGTCCTGCAGTCTTCCCTTCATCTACTGTGTGAAGAATGATGATTCCATGAGAGAACTTCCTTTCCATTACCTGTCTACTGCTACTGCATGCTGCTCCTGGCCAGTGATGAGCCATTCCGCTAGACTGGGATTTACCCTGAGGAGGGGAGAGGCAGAATATGAATTGTAGACATCCCGTCAAGTTCCTCACACACTCTTTTTACTGTGTCTGTATATAAATCTGCTAGTATCAAGCACACAAGCTCTTTGAAACCTACATTGGTATTCACACAGCTTCTGCTAAGAGGACTGGTATTTCTTGCCATCATGGCTTCAGTTTGGAAAAGACTGCAGCGTGTTGGGAAACATGCATCCAAGTTCCAGTTTGTGGCCTCTTACCAGGAATTGATGGTGGAGTGCACGAAAAAATGGTAAGAAGCGGCTCATGTTGCTGTAAAAATGATGGAGTAAGTTGCTGGTGCTGAAATAGGAAGGATGTTGCTCATTGTGTATTGTTTGGTATGTGCATTGCTCTTGCATCCCCTTACCTTGTCTTGCCAGCCCCTTGCAGAAGCAGCTGCATGAGCTGCTTGTCTTTCTCAGTGAGTGCTGGCTGTGCTCCATGGTTACCCTGGACGTGCTGGTTTTGGTTTGTGCTATTGATTTTCTAGGCTGGCGTTGTTTTTACCTTGCAGAGGAGGGTATGTTTGTTAGCTCGCATCTGTGACTTGGTGTGGCTTTCGTTGTCGGTTTTGGGGTTTTGGTGTTGTTTGTTTTTTTTTTTTAAATATTTCCCATGAGCTATTTTCCATCTGCCCATTCAACTTGGTGGTGCTGAATGTTATCTACTGACACTCATGTTGGTTGTCGGAGGCATTGGAGATCAGTCCTGGACATGGTGGTCGTGAGATATATGGGTTGGATGCCCATTTTGATTTTTGACTTCCTTACCTGAAGAGATGATGTTTCTTCTTCTTCTTTTCCTTTTTCCTTTCCATCTTTTAGCAGGAAGGGGCAAGAGGCAGGTCCTTGGGAACTGCCTTAAGGTGTTTGTTTAGTCAGACAAGAATTTTGTGCGATGGTGGTCCAGTTGGATGGCTTTGGGGCTGACTGGACAGCAGTTAATGGTGTGGGTCTGGCACATCATCTTTCCTGTGCAAAATGAGCTTAAATAGATCTGCTAGGCAAGACTAGAATCAGCTTTTAAATAGTCAGGGAAAGATCTCTATTATATAAATACTTAACTGCTGTTTTATATGTTTGGAATATTGATGTTACTGACATAATTCCTCATGTTAGTGTGAGCATGTAGTGTCAGGGGATGAAGAAAATGCTTTCCAGACCTTGTGGACTAAGATGTTCAAATTGCCTTGTAATAAACTGCAGCCTCCTTTCTAATACTTGGCCTTTCTTCTTCTTGGCAAGTTTGGCACTTGCATTGGCTGCTTTCACTGGTTATGAGTAATTGCCTCTACAAATTTAAATTCTATCTCGTGGAGTAGGAAATCTCTGTCAAAACTTCTGGAAGGCTGTGCACTGCTCTGCCTTAAAGGAACACTGTCAGGTTAAACGTTTTGGATTTTTTTAGCAAGCTGTCTTCATGCCTAGAATGTTTAAGAAACAGAATTGTTTCGGAAGTTGAACTTGCTTTCACAGAGTAAACTGCAAATGGGAATGTTGTAGAAGTTGAAAGAGGCTGTCCTGACTATCTCATGGGATCTACTGTCCCAAAGAGGCCAAGGAGTTTTCCACAGTAATTTTGGTTGATCAGGTTTATTTCAGCAGTTGGGTTTCTTATTATGTTCTGTTTGTATTAACTCGGCTGTTTTAGGTTTCATTTTCATTTTGATTCACTCATTGCTGAGAATTTGCAGAGTGCTTCAGCATACTACTAAAGTATAAATCCTGCAGGGGAATGTTTGCATTGGAATTGCAGCTGACTTTTCCTTGGTTTAAGAAAAAGTCATACACAAAAGTTCTCTTGTGAAGTATCTTATTATTTTAGAAACAGGTAGCTTATTGGTTAATCATAACTGAGAGTGCCCACCTAGCAGAATGTCTGTCTATGCAGTAGTGAGAGAGCCATTCAAAACCTTAGATATGCAACTAATTTTTTGCAAAAAGGTCATCCTTCTGAACTTCATTTTACATTCTTGAGTTTAAATGTAGGCAAGATCAGTGCTTGTGTTGGTTATGACAAAGGAACAGTATGGTGGTGAAATGTGGATGAATTGTAGGAAAAATCACAATAGGGAAGAACATAACTCACAAAGTCCTTTGATTGTAAGCTTTTTGATTCTGCTTCCTGTTATTTCAAGAACCTTAATAAAAATGTTCTTTAAGCACACAACCTAAAACACATTATTTCTGCCATAAATCAAACTTCCTAAGTCAAAATTCTATAGAAACGAAGGGTTAAATATTTATGTATTTTGAGAGCCTTCAACTAAATCTTTCCGTAACTTTGGAGAAGATACAGCTTCTGTGCATGCCGACAGGATCACTGCTTCATCCAAGTCTTGTCTCTGAGTTTGGCCCATGTGAGAACAAAACAGAAGAAGTGAGCTCCATATGCTGATCTTGCTGAAAGCACTCAATATATATTAAGTGTCAGTGCTGTAGTCTGTAGTTTGTTTGATTGAAATGTAGAAAGCAGTAAGTTATTTTAATGTACTGGCATTTTAACAATGCAGTGTTTCTGGAGGAAAAGAATGCTCCATTCATATTTTAAAATAAATGACAACACAGTCATAAACACACTGGAACTGAGAAGTGTCTGTGAGCAGGGACTGTGCATGACCAAAACAGGCTGTGTGCCTCTTTGTGAAGTGCTATCTTCTGTTAGGTTTGTATTTGTATGACTCTTCAGAAAATGACTTGTGTGTTAGAGTATTTTTGTACTGATGGTGTATGGTTTGCAAGGTTGGGTGAATTTCTGGTTGGCTTTAATACTCTTTGTTTCCTCTGGACTTGTATTGATTGGAGTTGTTTTTTTGTTTTTTTTTTTTTAACTTAGCATTTAAAATAGCTCCTGCTCTTTTTTTTCTGGAGTTTTCCTGGCACTGTGGGAAGTTGCCACTGCTGTGGTGTTGCTGCTTCAGTTTTTTATAG
Organism: Lycocorax pyrrhopterus obiensis; assembly: GCA_014706295.1. Taxonomy (NCBI): domain Eukaryota; kingdom Metazoa; phylum Chordata; class Aves; order Passeriformes; family Paradisaeidae; genus Lycocorax; species Lycocorax pyrrhopterus. Next base: position 2,119,250 of record JACSVZ010000004.1, read on the forward strand.
GATTATCTCTACGTACAGCAGCATTTGGCCAGATTAGGCTGAAACCTTTGCTTGCTTTTTCTCCTGTCTATAATTTCTGTCCTGAATAATGGTTACAGACAGCCACTCTCAAGTGATTGCTTTTCGTTGGTGGTGTGTTTGGGGGAGATAGGTCGTGATGGAGTGTCCAGTGTTGTCACTGTTCCTTATTTTTCAGATAATTAACAGGACTGAGTCACTTCTGTGGCATTCTGGCAGCTCCCACTGACCCAGACCTAATTATTGTGGCTGCTCAGTACCTTTGAAAAATTGAACAGTTGGTTTATTTAGAACCTTTCATTAAAAAGAAATAAATAAACTGATGTAGTCTTGGTCTTTAATATGGATTAGTGACTCCTGCTACTGCAAAAACGTAGTACTTTGCATTAATCATATAAGCAGTTGATTTTTTTCGAAAGGTGCTTGCTTGGAAGTGCTGGAGTGTGTCATCTTCCATTTACCCTTGGACTAAGCTGGGGCAGCTCAGGATTTTCCACATAGCCTCACCAGTGAACTGCAGCCCTGGCCTGAAAGGACCACGTGTGATGCGAGAGAGTTAATTCAGTGCTTATCCTCAGTGCAGAGTCATTGGATAAAACCATAAATCAGTCTCATTCATTTTGCTTCGGCATCTACAGAAACAGCTGTATTTCCTGCTCTGTGCTGTCAGAGCAGAGGGTTGCTGTGTGAGGCAGGAATGTGCTGGGCATCCCTGGCAGATGTAAAGCTGTGACTTGTGCAGGGGACCCAGTCCAGTTGCCTGAACATTGGTGTCAGGCCCTGTTTGGGGTGCCTTTGTGTTTACTGCCAGTCCCAGCTGCCAGTTTGGAGAAGCCCAGGTCTCCTGTTGATCCTGGTTCAAGCTGCCAGCCCAGCATGAATCTCTTGTGTACCCTGGGGCTTCTCAGCTGCTGGAGACCTCTGTTCAGGCAGCTGAGTCGAGGCTTGTCCGAGATACAGGCTCAGCAGAGGAGGGAACTTCTCCTTTGGACCAGAGATCAGTTCCTGTACTTGGACCTGAAGCTCTGATAGCAGTTTTATAGAGCTGCTGAAACATCTACTGCTGAACACACGAGCTCTTTAGGGTGGCTTTTTTGTTTCCTTATTGTTGTGTGATATCCCACAAGTCAAGGATTCAATAGAGGCTTCAAATGTAATATTGACTGGTTTCCACAGAGAATGGCTGATCTTAGAGAGTTGAGGTTGCCAAGTTCCTAACTTGTCATTGTTCATTGGTTGCTTTTATGAGCAAGAAAGCTGCTCACCTGAATATAGGTGCTAACTGCTTGCAAAGGTTGGAAAAGAGTAAACATAAAGGCTTTTACATGGGTTTTGTGTTCAGGAGTTGCTTTAGAGATAAATACGTTATTTTTGTACGTGTGTAATGTCTGTCATCTCCTACATGAACTGCTTTGCTTTTAAATCCTGCTTAAAAATACAGTGAGCCACGATGTTCTAAAAGGGTTAAACTTTTATGTTCAGAAGCTTTAACTGAAGACAGGCTTCATGTCCATGAGGCAAGTTGCCTATTTTTCTATCGATTAGGTATGGTCTGAAGCAGGTTCTCTCTTTTCAAATACACATATTTCTCTTTTGGAAAGGAAGTAAGGCTTAATATTTTTTTTTTTGTCAAAAGGCTTTAGCCATCTGTTTTCCTCTTCTATTGTAGTTTCATAACTGGATGCTGCAGGAATCTTAAGATTTGGCATGCATTGTGCATGGGAGAGAAATGAGCTTTTTGAGATTCCACGGTTCACACTGATCTGCTTGCCTTCTGCTTGCTGCTTTCCAGCAAACACGTCAGTGCTGAAGGCCACCAGAAGAACTGGGCTTAACTGGTTGCCGTAGAATCCTTGGCTGCCTGCATGGGGTCAGGCTGTCACATTGCTCAATTAATTGTCTTGCTTTGCATGGTTGTTAGAGGGGATTTCGTGAGTACCTAAGTGCTTTTAACTATAAAGGATGATCATATTGAATCTCTTTGAATTAGTTTTGCTGTGCACCGTGCTGTTGTGTCATGAGCTTGCTCTGCAGAGTTTTTGATCAGATTGGGGTGTTGGTGGTGTAGGTGTACTGTAACATGTACAATTTGTGCAAGGAAAGCACTATGCAATTTCTCCTGTGTTTTATCTTCTGTTCTTCTCAATGAAATTGTACTCTGTCCTTATACTCTTTATTGAGTTCTGATTCCACACTAAATAATCTCCATTTGCAAATACACTTCAGCATTTTCTTTGCCATTCATTTCTGATTTTGGCTGAGGATTTTTTGAGGGCTTAAATTGTGTGTCAAACATACTCTTTCCAAATAATCACCACCAGCTGCTTTACAGCTGTCTCCCCCCTTTCTTTCTGCAGTCAATTAAAACACACTTACTGTCCACACACAAAAGCAATTCTCCTCTGTCACTTCGCATCTCTCTTCTTTGTAATCAAAAAGAAAATCCTTCGTTGCAGAAACCTAGATTTGCTCCTATGGACACTCTGCCTGACTTCTGCCAGTAGGTTGTCTACCTATCCTGACTCCTTAATGCCAGCTGCTTTCCTTCCCTGCCTTGCCAAGCTGCCCTCCTAACCCCTTTTACAGCCTCGGGTTTGTTTTTGGACCACAAGTTAGGGATTTCTCATCAAAATTGCTGGCTGCATATTGGCAACAAAGGAATTTTGGTAGGAAAGGTACGGGTGTTTGTGGAGTCTTTCTTGCTGCTGCCCTTTTAGGTTGTCAGTGCTGCACACTTAAACCCATTTTCTATTTGCAAAATGTTTTAAGAGTGCTTGTGACTCTGTGTCCAGTTTTTAAAAGACTGCATGGATAGATGCAGGCACAAAGTTTAGTGTCTGTAGGGTAGAAGGATTTGGCATAAATACTTGTTCTGAATTCTGTTTGTCTCTGAGAGACAGATTTCTTTTCAGGAGTTCCTTGACATTGTTTCCTGTCCTAGCAGTAACAAAAACAATTAGCAAAAGCAGAAAACGTTAGATGATATCCTGGTGTAGATAAATTTCATTTTAATTAATGGTCAGTTAGAGTGGTGAAGATGTCTCCTTGAATGAATAAAATACACTAACTTGTGTTCTAACACAGCTTTATTTTTTGAGAGAGAAGCTGTGTGTGTGTGTAACTTCCTCACGGAGCTTTTGGAACAAATAAAACCTTGCTGTGTTCCTGCAGGCACTGCGGTGCACACATGCAGTAAAGAACGCGTACTGTTCATTTGAACCCAGTGGACTTGAACTGCAATAAAGATTTAAGATTTTTTCTTAGGATTGGATCCTTGTGAATACTCTTTTCAGCTCTTTGTGCTATGAGGTTAAATAAAATGAAATATTATGACATTGTGTAGGCCTCATATGAGCTGAGTCTGCCATCTCTTAGACTGCTCAGGCTGTATAGTGCCAGTCTGTTGCTTCAATTAGTTTTTAATTGGTTGGAGAGAGCTGAAGTCCCTTTCACAGTTTAGTGTGAATAAGGAGAGGAGGAGGAGGAGGAGGCTGGTAAGGTTGACTAAATCTGAGGAAACTCTTCTTATAAAACAAACCCTTCAGTTACGGTAGTAAAAGCATTCTGCTTGGGTGGCTTTCTGAGAATATGGGGGCGGGTGTGTGTGTGTTTATTTACTTCTAAAAGCTTTCCCAGTTTACTCTGGGGAGAGTGTGTGAAGTGTGTGTTTGTTTCCCTTGCCCCTCTCTCTCCTTTCGCTCCTTGGGGTAGAAGCTGGCCCTGGCAGGCTGTTTGCTACCTTGTGGGACGCTCCTGAGCTACCCTCTGCACAAAGTCTGTCTTGTGTGTCCTGGGCTGGACTCCGAAACACAGGAACTGTGCAGATGAACTTTTGTTCCTTGTTTTAAGATATGCGCAGAGCAGTAGGGTAAATAAAGCTGTCCTTGTTTTCTTCCTCTTGTCTTTATTTGAAAAATGTCTTTCTGCAGCGTACAGTTTCTGTAAGTGCACCAGAGCCTCTCATCTGGAAGCTGTGTGTTTTGGCAGTTGAGGTACAGGGTAGCTGTGGCTTTTGGCACCTGGAGAGGCATTGCAGGGATTTGGGAACTGTGGGTTGAGCACGAGCTAAAATTAGCAGAACCATAACTAACATTGCTGTTGTCGAGGCTCTGACTCACGAGGTTTTTTGGATTCAGGAGTGGAGCGGGATGTCAGTGTCCCTAAGTAGCAGTGGTATTCTGCCCTGAAGCAGAGGCAGGGTGACAGTAAGGCTGCGGGGTGTGTTAGTATTAAGTGCCATCAACTTCAGCTCCCATTTGTGAGGCGAGTGTGAACTGCAGCAGTTGAGGAGCGGGCACACCTCCCTTATGCTGCCCTGATGCAATGGGGAGGAAAATCTGCCAGAGCGGTGAGATGAGCCACAGCTGCAGGCAAGAGCATCTCAGAGTGCTTCAGCTAAATCACCCAGATCCTGAGTCAGTGCCCTGTGCTGTCACTGTAGGACTTCAAAGTGCACAAGCTTTTGAGATGAATCAGAAGTGCATGCCCTTCTGAACTACAGTTTCTAGCTGCCTGCAAACCTGTAAAGATGATCAGTGCAGAAGTAATTCTTTGCCTGTTGAGGCTCTCTTTGTAGTGGAGAGTCATTGGGGGTTCTTTTTGTTTCTAATTTATTATTATTTAAGGAGACTTTCTTGAGGATTACTCCAAAGCTATGGTCAGGCTCTGCAGCTGCTTAACTGTCTGCAGCTGCTGAGCTGCAGTTCTGTGGCTCTGTGTATTTATTTTAGCACAAACTGGTTTCGGGTTTTATTTCATGTGCACGCTCCTGCAGTCGTTCTGTGGGCTTTGTTTTGGGTGAGCTGCTGTATCAGCTTAACAGCCTGAAAGCAGGTCTGACCTTTCATTTCTAATGGATCTGTTTTGAAAAATGACTCTGGTGCTGACCAAACATCACAAAGGCAAAATAATTTGTGCTTCCAGGAAGAACTGAATTAAAGCAATCCAGGGTATTTTAAGACTCTCTCACATCACATCAGTTTTGGCTCCTGTATTACTGCCACTCATTTCCTATGTGTCACCTCCACAAGCACCTGTAATGAACAGTTGCCCTTCATGTTCAGTGGCTTCTTTTCTCCCCCAAGAAGTGCTGTTTGGTGCCTTGGTGCTGTAGGACGGGTCAGAGCTGTCTGGGGCTGCCGGATGGGTGGCACTGGCTGTTGCGGTGGGAGATGTGGATTCCGATGGGTGTGCAGCTTTGCTGGGAGCGTATATTCATCTCCTCCTGTTGGGACAAGCCCCATCACCTTTTGCCTAGGCCAGGCAGACAAAAGACATTCCCAAAGTCAGCTCTTCCATTAGGTATGTTGCTGCCTGATGCCCTAGGATGATAGCTGTCCTGACCTTTCTTTAGGGCTAAGATTGATGCAGTGATGCCTCCCTCTGCTTTTACATCCGGTGTCATAAACTAACTTTCCTCTCCCAGCTGTGCTTGGGAAGAGTATTTGCATAGCCAGTACTGTTAATACCGAAAGCTGTGTTGAATGAAGTAGCTGGAGAATCTGGATCATTGAACCCAGTTGGCAGCACATTGTACTCTGCCACTCAGCAAGTACTGTGAATTTTCTTGACTTTCAGTGTCTGCTCATTGAGTAAACTCTGACTCCCTTTGTTTATGTCAGTACATAGGAAGAGATTTAAAAGAACAAAAAAGAGCTGTCAGAACTTCTGTTTTCCAGAAAAGATCTAACTCAGCTCTGTAAGTTTCCAAACCAACCTCTTGCTGATTTATCTTTGGTTTATTAGCAGAGGATTTAGCCTTGACAGCTCCTGGTGACACCTGACATGGTTATAGCTCTGGAGTTTCAGCTCTGGCTGTGCTGACAGGTGGGCAAATCTATTTGGCTATGTTTTCTAGCTGTACCTGTCTTTTATCTAGTTATGTCTCTTGGAAAACTGATTTAGTGGTTTGTCATTTCCTGTAGGTAACTTGAGCAATAGTTGTATAAAGCTGTGAAATATTTCAAGAGAACAAGATTTTTAAACTTCTTTTTCTCTTCAAGAGCAGATCTTAACTGGATAGAGTACTTGGAATAAGTGTCTCTTGAGTGAGAGAATTCCCCTTGCATTCCTTCATCTTTGACATGTAAGAAAATTTTAAGAATGAGAAAGGCCTGACCCGTTTTTTACCACTTCCTGTCATACCACAAAAATTGAAAGAATTTATAACAGTTTTACTTGGTTTTAAGGCATATTTAGGATGGCTTTTGTTTACTGTTAACACTTTTTGAAAGATACTTTTAAAAAATACAATGGTGTTTTCACCCCCACCCCACTCCCCCCCCTTTTTGGGATTTGTGCATGTGGAGCAGGGAATTGTGGGTCGTAAGCTCTGCTTTAATTTTTTTGTTTGTTGGTGGGGTTTTTTCGTCTTTATTGCTAAAATTGTTTCTTTCTTCCTTGTAGATGGCTACTCTGAGCTCCAGTGTCTACTTATCTGTTCAGGATACCGAGACAGACAATCTTAAAGCAGCAAAGGAATTATTTCCTTTCCCGTAGATTCCTTTCTTCCCCATACTAAATGGGATTTGATTTTTTAAAATTTTTAACTGAAAGATCACCAAGAGTAATCTTAACACCCTGAATTCTCGTAGCCGCTGATGTAATCAAGGGATGTTGTGATGGAGGGTGGAGGTAGTGTGTGATCACCCGTAGTGCTAGAATTACAATCATGCAGTGCTTGAGACGTGGCGCCTCCTTTAGTCTGTGACTGTAAGACTGTCCTGTCGACTGGGGGGTGGGGAGGAAAAAGGCAGCTCTGCTTTCCTGCCCCCACACATCCTTCCCTCTTTCCTGGGGTAAATGCTGTGCCAGCTGAAAGCCTGTAGCTGCTGCCAGGAGAGCGCTGGAGTACGGCCCTGCGGAGAGCTCGGTGTGAGGGGACTGTCCCTGACACATCACCTGCTACCTGTGGGGCTGTGCGAGCCCCCTGTGCCAGCCCCCTGTGCCAGCCCCCTGTGCCACACTGCCTTGTCAGAGCCTGCCACAGCTCCACACCAACACCGCTGTCGCTTTTCTAGAGAGCCAGGACAGCCCTTTTCTCTGGGCTACAACACTGTTGTGGTTGATGGGTCCATGCTGTCGGTGGTTATGACAAGTTTTCTGCTGCGTTGTTGTTTTTGAACCTTGGGCCTCTCCCTTATTTTCAGCTTTGCTTCATAGAGGGAACGTTCTTTTGTGATGTTAAAACACGCCTGAGTTTTCTGTCTGGCCAGCAAGTTCAGCGTTGCATCGGAAAGTTTCAGCAGACAATTTCAACTAAGGTTTGCAGGGGTGGAAACCTCCAGCTGTTATTTCCATGGGTTGTGTGACACAGGGCCTCTGGATAGAAGAGAGGAGTCTTGGTCAGACCCTCTGGCTGCAGGTAAAAAGCCAGTACCTTCACCTTTTATTAGACACTGGAGGATCTGCAAGGGCAAAAGCTGCTGGCAGCCCAGCCTTTTTCCCTGTGCCTGGAACTACGGGTTTGTGTCAGTTTGTGCTTCCACGTGGCCATTTGTGCAGTGTATTTTTGGAGCAGGGAGCTGCTAGATACATTTCTGTGTTTCTCTGCTCTCCCATCTGTTCCTGGAGCCACCTCCTGCTCTAGCTGCCTCGGGAGAAGCTGTATTGCAAGGGAAAATGGCAGTAAAACCAGGCATTACCTGTGTTTTCAGTGTGTGGGTTACCCAGTCCTGGTGCTGGGTGTTCATCTGACCCATCAGCAGTCACTTCAGTACTGCTGGTAGTGGCTAGTGTTGTAGTACAGTGGCAGGTGACAGTGCAGTCCCTTGTCTCCTTTCCTTTTGCTGTACTGGAATCAAGAATATGGACATTTTTGCCTATAGATTCAGTCTTGCTGTCTGGAGTGGACCCTAATAAAGCATTTACAGTGCACAAAGCCTGCTTCCTCCTGGGGAAAAAAAGTGCTGACTTCAGTAAATAAATTTATTTCAGACAAACTTGTTCTTAGGGAACTAGATCATGTGCTGCAGGGGGAAGAATAATACTACTGCTTCTTTTAACAACAGCTGTTAAAAGGAGGATGCTTACTTGACTTGCAGTTAATGGTGAAGTCAAGGAACTGTAATTTACAAAAAAAAGAAAATAATCTCGAGCTGTTCCTGACTATAGGAAGACTGCAATTTATCCTGATTTGTTTGTGTTCACCTCATTGTGAGAACTGTCAGTACCTCTTACGGCTGACAACCCCATTAAGACCTAGAGAAGCAGAAACCTGCTGCCTTGTTAACCTCACAGAATGAGTGTTCTGCCCTCATCTTCCTCCTGTGCTGTGCCATAGATGGGCTTAGAGAAGCGTTGGTACGTCTTCTATGGGGTTAATTTCTCCTTTGCTGCCCTAGGAAGCCTTTTAAAATGGTCATCCTTGCAGCTTTTTCATGGCATATTCACCTGTCTTGTTTCAGCATTGCATAGAGATGGGTAGGATGGGCTGTGGAGTGATCTGAGCTGGTGGGGAAGCAGCAGGGGAGTGGGGGAGTGAGGAGCAGAACGTGAGGCTTTTCTCTCTGAATGTCTTTTGGTCTGCGTGTACAGGGTATACAAGGCAGATCCTGAAGGGTTTGGAGATACAAAACCAGAGACTTAAATATGAGCAACCAGTGTGTGAAGCAAAAATAATTTCAGAGAACAGCCAGGGAGCCTTCTTGTATTTCTGCCAACATAATCTCTTTGATTAGCTTGGGTTTTCTTGGGGGGATCTTAACTCCTTACGCTGAACATCCCTTCCAGCAGAGAAGTTAAGGTGGGGAGACATTTCTGGAAGCTGGTAACACGTGACAAAGAAGTGTCACCTGTGCATAGTAAGTACAAATATATAGTTCAAGATGCAATGTGTATGTATAAAATCAATGTATGTAATGGAACCATCTTAAGGGGATGGAAAGCCTGGATGCTGATGGCGAATAGCAAAAGGACTGGCTGTTGCTAGTAAGGGACGAATCTTGTCCACCCTTGGTTACTCTGGGAGACTCCCAGGTGTGCTGTGGTGCACATGGGCTGAGCAGGGCCAGAAATCTCACTTTCCTTACAACCTCAAGCCAACTTGCTGGTAAATTAAGTAACTTTGAAATGGTGAAGCTTTTTATGTTACTGAAATACTCAAAATTGTAGCAGGCCCCCAGGCCTTTGTTCTTCCATTGAATACAATTCCCATAATCAGCTGCAATCAGATTTTTGTGTTTTATTCAGGCAGATGTTTGCTGACCCAGGCCATGGAAAATTCTTATGACAAAGCGTGCCCTCTTTAAAATGGGAACTCAGGGTGTCACGTTGAGCTTTCAGGCTTGGTTTTGCTGAACAAGCAATGTGCACATATATGTGCTTGGACCTTGTCTATAGGCAGCAGCTCCACTGTTCTACCGTGCCTGAGCAATCATTCATGTCATACAACACCTATCCTTCCCTTTGGCTTTGCCAAACAGATAGGAGCGCTTCACTTTCATAATTCATGATAATCACAGTTCTTTCGGAAACTATTTTAAAAGGGAGGTTCCATCTTCTCTTGGTGAATGCTAATTAGGATTTCACCTCTTTTTGAGTGAGTGTGATAGTAACAATCATACAGTGAACGAAGAAATCTAAATTTAAAGTGTTCCGGGTATTCTTTTTTGTGCTGAATGAAAACAAACTGCTTTATTTAAATATTTCTACCTTTAAGGCACTGATAGAGAAAGTCTGGCTGTTGATATCATACAATATCAAAAAATTCTGAGTATTCTTTTTATAACATTTTCTAGGACTTACAGCTTTGCAAATAAAACTGCAGTATGTGTCAAGCCTTCCCCCATGCAGTTTTACTCAGTTCAAATTGATGTCTCAATATCTTCAACCTGATGCATCCTTTTATTGTCATCACGTGGTATTTTCTTCACTGTGTCTGTGTAAGTGGTTTTCCATAGTGGTGCCACATTCCAGTTTCCAGGTGCTTGATGTGAAAAGGGGAGGAATAATGCAGCATACACAATATACATGTGTGCTTTGGGAATTTAATTTTTTTCTCTCCCAATGCAAGTTCCCAGTCACAGCAAAGAATTGCACACAGTCTTCTCTGTCTGTCTTCAGATGTAGCCAGAAGCAGCAGAATGGTTTTTTGAGAATACTGAAACTAGAAGAGCTTGCGAAGCTATACAGGCTTACTAAAAGTGGTAGTAGAAGTTATTTTTGTTCCTTATGTAAATAGTTCTGCGTCAGTCAGTTTAGCACCTTCTTTTGTTCAGAGCAGACTTGATAAATTTTGTGCATTTTTTTCTATTTAGGTGTTTTTTACTTGGAGGGTGGAATGAAGTCTTTGCTTCTCCTTCTCCTAGAGTGTGGTCTAATGGTAGAAACAACAAAAGTCAGAAAATCTTGGTTCCACACTAGACTTCCTTTCAACTTCCCTTGTAACTGTGCAGAAAAGGCATCTTTTCTATCACTCCCTAATTTGTGTGCACAAATCATCTTTCATCAACTTTTCTATATTTTACATCCACAGTTACTTATAAGCAGGATTTATATCTCCTGTTAAAGGCCAGATGGTAGCAGCTCTCTGTTCAGTGGTAATGGTGTAAAACTACAAAATGACACTTTGCTGTGTGGAAATAAAGTGCTAACAATTTCTCTGCGCAAAAATTCTGCAGCCACACAGCTCCATTATTAATCCACTCTTACAAGACTGCTGTGTGATAGAGAAAAATGATCCCTGTTTTATGTCTCTGAAACTGAGATACAGAAAAATTGTGCAGAAGGTGCAAGAAACACTCTCTGTGCTGATAGGGGTTGTATGAGTGCAGATTTATGATAGCAAGATATTACATAACTGAGGAAAAAACTGCAAGTTGCACTTTACAAACTTTAAAAAGTGGCCCCTCCTTTTCTCTTTTTTCAATATGAGTCATGTTAATAATGAGCTTCTTTACAAGTGTGTTTGGTCAGAGTGGAAACTGTTGCAGAGCACAGTACTGAGGTAGAGCAGGACCAGTGAAGCAGAGTATATGAGGAAAATGGGACAGATAACTCTGGAGGGGAGATGATCATTGATCTACACTTACTGGTTTTTGGAAGGTTTTTGTTGTGGTGAAGGTTTTTTGTTAGTTCTCTATTTGCTTTTCTCTGAGCGATGTGTAATTAGGAGTATGTGTAATGGATAAATGTCAGATTGTGGAGATGGAAGTAATTTGTACCAGGCTCTAAGTACATCCTTTCAGGATTGATGTTTCTGAAATTTTTTATCCAGTGGTGGCAATACTAGAAAATGTCCATAAGAGCCAAGCTCCTCTTCAGCAGAGGTGATGAATTCCTGAAGCTTTTGAAAGCCTCCATGTTGATCACTGCAGCACCAAAAGTTCAGGGGACCCACCCTGTGTCACATTCACTTGCAAATGGTTGTTACAGTCTGTCCGAAGTTCAAACCAAAGTATTTTAAAAAAGGTGTTTGTGGAGAAACTCTAGCACTAAATGAAGGAAGAGAGCTTGTTAAGCTCTGAAGACTTTGGGGAATAAAGCTGATAGGTTCAGTTATAACTCCAGCAAAGCTGTGGCTGCACAGCAGCATGTAGCCTTATCATTACTGAGATATCATCAGAACTGTTGGAATATTCTGGTTAAGCTTGTTGACTTTTATATATATATATATATATACATACATACACTGTCTGGATTAGACTTGCTGATCTCTTTTTCCCTCTCCTCTACACTGCTGTAGAATTTATTCTGTAATTTACTTTCTGCTTGGACTTTGCATTGTAGCTTTTTCTTTCGTAAAATCAGTCCCAAAATGTAATGCTTGTGGAAGAGAGAATGTGAATATCATGGGGTTGGGAGGAGAGAGACATTTTATTTCCTACCCTTAAAAAAATGCCAAGAAATCCATGCAGTGTGTCTGTTGCTATTATTTTACTTGTTTGTTGCTCCAGCATATCTGTCCTGTGACTTAGTGGAGGATGAGATAGGGTAGCACATGAGACATTTGAAATATTTACGAGGTTAAACTGCCAGAACGGCTCTGAGTTTGGTCAGAGACAGAATACATTTTTGCCTCTTGACTCTCTAGAGAGGAGCAAACTCCCATCACCATTCAGAATCGCCAGCCTGGTTTGTGGCTGATTCTTGAAGACCAGGATTGTACAGAAATCAAGTACTTCAAAGGCAGAAGTAAAATGTAGGTCCTTGTTGTATGTTTAGTGCTGTTAGTAATGTGATGAAGCTGGCCATGTGACATCTTTATTTTCCTGTCTTTTTTCTCTTTGATTGACCCCTTTTTCTTTGCATTGTTAGATTTCTTTGCATTGTTTCAGCAATGCGTGGTGATGTTGCAAAAGCCAGTGTCTGCCTCTGGTTTACACTTGGACTTAATAATTTTCTCCAAAACACTTATTTCCATTGGCTTTGAACTTTGAGGGTTTCAGTGGCCCAAAACATCTTTCTTTGCCCATTAGCTGCATTGAAGTGAGTGAGTAAATTCACACCTCATTTGGTGCTGTATTGCTTGTCTGGCTGCGGAACAAACACACACAAATCCTGTATATGTCAAAGCTGACCACGAGCTGAACAGCCAGAGCAGGGAGAAATAAACCTCCTCACTTGCCTGCAATGCAAAGGGCTAAAAGCTTTGGCCTGCCAGGTCTCCTGTCTGCCTTTGTCCTGGTTGGGTCCAGCTGAAGCTGCAGTGCTGAGCACAGAAGTTTCACTTCCTCAGATGGACAGCTTTGGGGAAGGAAAGTGGCTGAGAAGGTGTTGGTGCTGCATGGGGTAATGAGTGAAACAGCAAGAACTCGCTGTGCCGTTGCCCATCTGTCAAAGCTGAAGGGACAAGGTTGAATTAACAGATCAAGCTGAGATAAATGTTCTGTGTAAGGTCTTGTCTATGCTCAGAAAGTGGAAAAGTTAAGGAGAGCTGACTTAAAGCATGAAGTGCATAAATAAAGCCTTGCTGAACACACTCAGTTCAAGAGATCTGCTCATCACTGTGGTAGCCTTAATTTTCCTGGGTGCTGCTCTGTGGGCCTGCCCTGGGTCTCTGAAGCTCTCGTGGTGCTGCAGTGGGGGTGTGCACACACGTGTGCAGTACTGGCCCCAAGGCTGGGCTTCCATCTGAGTGCTCCAGAGGGAAATATGTAAAAATTTTGCAGGCTTCAACTTTTGAGCCTTGTTTGTTTTAAAGATGAAAAGTGCATTTTGTATAAAATACGCTGAAATATGTGGAAAATCTTATTTTGTGGAATCCAAGGAGTTTGTGTGCCCACGCATCTCTATTGTCCGTGTTGATGATTCTGCACATAGCTGGTTTTCCCCCCAGTGCTCTGTGTGAACTCTGCACAGCTAAAATTGATTCTCATTCCCTTGATGGTTAGTTTGCAGAGTAGATTTTATTCGTTTGGCTTCTTTGACCTTAACTAGACAAATGTATTAAAATTCCTATTTGAAACGGAATAATTTACAGCAACTTATCATAATTTCATTTACTGTAATACTCTTCTAAAAGCTTGAAATTAAAATTTTTCCTCCTGTTTATCCTCACTTAGTACTAGATTCTGCAGCCCTTAATCTGGTAGGAGGTGTGTGCCTTTCACTGTAAGGACACTGTTCCTCACTTGGCACAACAAGGTGTTGCAGTAGGTTTGAGAGGCTTTGTCTTTTCGTTTCAGTGGATGGCTCTCATCCCTTTGCTAGATTAAGAGTATAATTTGCTCCAGAAACCAGTCTAGCTTCCCTTTTTATTCACCTTTCTGCTTCCAAGGAGAACTGCTTTACACACCAGACACGTTTGTATTTACAGATAAAAAATTTTTGAATTAGAGTAAAATTGAAATCTAGGGTGAGACGAAATACTTAATCTTTTAAGCTGTATGCACTATGGGATAGAGGGGCTCTGTCTCTTTATCCCTTTGCCTCATTTAATGGTGCAAGACTGGAATCCAGCCTGCAAGACATCAAATCCACATAATGAAAAATCTGGCCAGCACCCAGGTGTCTCTTCTGTGGCTGAAGATGTTGCTTTGCAGCTGCCCCGTGGTACAATCCTTCAGCTGTGTAAAGAAGCCAACAGGCTAAAACACAACCAGGCATTTCACAATAGCATGGAAAAGGTGTGGGTTCTTGTCTGTTTTAAGCTGAGATAAAATACCAACCATGACAGCACAGAAAGAAGAGAGAGGGCAACACAATAGCCAAGGTAGTGGCTGTCTTTAGTCTTAGTCTCCAGTTACAAATTTGACTTTGAAGGAGTTGGTACTTGTGTCTATGTGTCTTCATTGGGAATGTAAGTAAGGAAAGGATGGTGTTCATTTTTAGCAGCTTAAATCTCAACAATTCTGGGTATATAAAGGACCTTGAGGAGTGTCCTCCTGGTGGTTGTTAGTAACCAGAGTGGGTACAGCCTGGTGTACTGAAAGAAATGTGAAGGTCCACTACTCTGAGTTCCTTCTGTAGTGGTGCTGAGACAAAGGGCTGCCAGGCTGTGTTGGTGGGAGTGCCTGACTGAAGTAGAAGCTAGTTGTAACAGAAAAATATTTTATAGGAAGATTATTTTAAAAAATACCAACAGAAAAACCTGTCTGGCTGAACGATTTTATTTCTTTGTGTGTTTTCAGCATCAGCATGAATTCAGCTGTAATGTAGGTACTGTATGTTTGCTTTTTTAACTAAAAACCATGCTTAGAGCAGTCAGAATAAATATGCTGTTGCTTTCCAGTTTAGCTGATCTTGAAATGATTAGTTAAAATCTAGTTCAGACTGCTGCTAGGCATCTTACAAGCAGCAGTTATTGGCAAAATCTGTCTAGGTGCTTAGTTATTGCTGTTCTTAGGGGTTTTTTGGATTTTGGAACAGCAGTGTTTCATCAATTGTATTTGCGAACTATGAAGTTTGTATTTCAAAATACTTTCCAGTTTTTAAAAGCTGTAAGTTTATTTTTGTTTTGCATTTCAAAATAGAAATAGAGGTCTTTCAGTTAGGTTTTTTTGGGGGGGGTTTTTTGCCTTTTTTTGTTTTTGGTTTATTTTTTACCATATCAAGCCCCTAATGTTGGCAGGAGGTTTTGCTTTGTCTGAAGTATTCATGAGTAAACGTACTTTTTCTTAGCCAATACTTGCTTCTGGATATGAGCCATGGGTGTTACTTTGAGGGCATTAATTAAAAGGCTTGGTCAGTTTTAACTTCCTAAAAATGGTACAAATTTTTAGACTGTGGGTGTACAAAGGGCTGTTGAGCTGTAAATGGAAATAACCTATGTTGTTTTTGAGATTGATTTGTGTAATCAGAAGTGGCAACTTTTGTTTCAGAAGGCAGCTTGGAAGCAGTGTAACAACTTAATTAAACAGACTGAGCTAGAGGAGGAAGAATCATTCTAATTCTGCAGTCTTTGGAATAGTTATTTAGCTGCAAATACTGATCAAATAATTTTACTTCTTATGTCCATACCTCCATCCTAAAACAGCTCTTGAAAGGTCACCAACATGAAATAGGGCATTTCATGGGAAATGATCATGGCAGTTTCCAGTTCCCTGGAAACCGCATACAAAAATTTTGTAAATCTAGTAATGTTTTCATTAACATGCAAGAAAACCATAGCTTTGATGTTGACAACTATCTACATATAGCTTACTGCTGCTAAATTTGCCACGTTGGCTCATTCTCAATTTTTACATTTTGACAGTCTCGCTAAGCTTGGAGAAGATGAGGTCAGTCAAGGCTCTGGGGTTTTTTGTTTTGCTTGGTGTGTAAATGTGTGACTTTGGTTGGGACCCAAGTTTCAGTGCAAGGTTCTTGTGTTTCTGTGTCGTGTTTTGAGGCTGTGGCTGCTTCAGAGATTCGCAGTAGCTGCTGCATTATTGCAGTTGCTAAAATGTTCTGGGTTTGTGCCTCTGGAGGGTGGCAGAAGGGTGTGTTGCTTCCACTGGTGCCCCAGCTGTCGAGGAGTGTTCCTTCCAGGAACTGGGTGCTTTGCTCCAAGCAGGTGATTCAGTCCTGGTTGGTCATACAGGCTAGGGGATGCCAGAATCAGAGCAGAGCAAGCAGTTCAAGATCTCGTCCTTCAACACCTCCCTTCCCTGAAAGTGAGTTCTTAATGTTTGATGCCATGTCTGTTGTGGCTGTGGCTGAGAGCACCTGGCAATATTTGCAAAGTCTGGTCTCCTGGGCAGCGACAGGGGAAAGGAGCTAGCACAGCATGCCATGGTTTCACTAGGCCCTCTCCACTCCCCCTTTTTTTTTTTTCCTCCTTGTGATATTAATTTGCAAAAGCAGAAGGAGGCTGCTGACAGATGAGGAAGCTTTAACTGGGGAACTCACTCTGCATGAGCCAGGAGTGCCTGCGTCTCAAAATAAATATGGATTAATTTAAGGCTCAGTAGAGTGATCATTTGGAAAACTAAATATGAGTTTGTATCACACCAGCCCTTCCACACTGCTCCTGTGGCACAGACACAGCATACCATGGACCTGCCCCTCAGCTTACTGAATGCTTGTGTTAGGGTACAATCTTCTGTGGGGTGTAACTCCAGAGTTTGCACTGTCTTTATGTCTTCAAGCATTCATTCAAGCTTTTCAACCTTACAAGCATCAGAGGCAGACTGCCGTGTGTCTTAGCACTCATTTGTTTTTTTGTAGGTACAGCCTTTTTTTTTCTAGCTTGTATAACCATCTCAGTTCCACAATCTGGGCACCTGAGATGGAGATAGGAATTTTTTCTTCCAGACAAACCCTATGAACTGGTACCATTCCACCCATGCTGCCCACTCAGAAGCTTTTAGTATGTTCACAACTTCTATGCGTCTTCAAATGGTAGAAGTTGCTTTGTGTAAGCTAAACCATGCTTTTAAGTAACAAAACCAAACAAAACCCTGGTGCTGTTGGTTTGGAAGGGAGCTTTAAAAGACACGTGGTGCCAGATTGTTCTACTCCTGCCTTTGCAGAACTGTAATCTTCTTTGGGATGTGTCCCTGGATAGCGAGGAGAGGAGGAGGATGGAGGCATCAATGCACTGTAGCTTCTGAAACTTGCTTTGTCTGAGTCCTAATGTGGACATCGGGATTTCTGTGGAACAGGAGTATAAACCTTTGTTCTTGTATGTGTGTGTAAATGTCAAACTTGCTCACGCAGTAGGAACAGCAGAGATCGTCGTTCTCCTTAATTGCTCATGGTAGGCTAGGCAGAATTTCTTAAATCTGTTTCAGACAAATTGGAAGAGGAACTTTCTGTTGTGAATAGTTCATTTTCCTGAAACTGTGGTTTTGGCGCAAGATACAATTTTCTGTTCTGCAGGAATGGCAGAAATACAATTTCTAATCTCTGGTGTTTGCGGACTGAAAACCAGAAAGGCTTCTGTTTGAATGCTATTTGACACAGAAATAAATTGTGCTAAAGGGAACAGGGTCTGATTAAAACCGACAGTGGTGTGCCAAAAAGTCTCTTGTATATTTTTTAGTACAAAAAGGTATCGTTTATGTGGGCATTTGTTTTTCGTGGGTTGAAGCTATGTTTCAGGCAGGATTTGTCAGTCAAAGAATTTTATTTTAGTTATTTTTAAAATACTTTTTATCATGAGAATGCACCTAATAATTATACTTTTAGTACTTCAAAATAAGAAGGGATAATTGGGCATCCTCAGTAGTGCACATACGTTATTGTATAGAGATTATATTTGGTCTATAGGTAGAGGTATGAGTAGGACTAAAATCAAAGGGAGGGTTGATGTTGCTCATTGTCTGTCTCGAAATTTTCTGAATGCTGTGTAGTCAGTGAGGACAGGAGACGGAATTTGAATTCAAAATTCCCTGCTCGGTGTGCTAAAACTGCTTCTGGACTCTTGTTACCGATCTGTTCTGTTGTCTCACAGCGGCGCAGTGAGCGCGGAGCGGGGCAGGTGACGCCGCTCGCTGGTGTCGGCTGAGGAGGGGCGGGATGCCGAGGTGCCTGGGGGGCTGCGTTTGGCTTCCGGAGCAGAGAGATGGTCAGGCACTTCACCTTCTCAGACCAGCTTTGAAACGCGCTGTTACGCCTGAGGTGAACTAGAGGGGTGTTTTTTCCGGCTGTTTCGTGTTTATTCCCGTGGCGGTTGTCAGGCCCCAGCTCCGCAGGGAAAGGGGATGGGAGCAGCGAGTTCAGCGGGTTCACGGCAGGTCAGGCCCCGGCGGGCTGTGCAGGCAGGCTTGTGTAGTTCCTCCTCCTGCTCTGCTCTGCTCTGCTCTGCTCAGGAGGAGCAACCTACCAACTTGAAACAGAAAGCTTTTTTGTTGTTGTTGTTGTTTTAAAAAACATCGGTTTTTTGATTGTTAAAATGTAGACTAAATATTCTGGCAAAAAAGCATAAAAAGGAAAATCGGGCATCTGAGAAAGATCTGGCTCATGGCAGCTTCTTCCTGTGAACTTTCCACTGTAAAGCAACACTTTCCATTCAAGGTTCGCCTGAATGGCCCTGTTAGCCTGTGCTCCTCCCTGCCAGTCAGCCCGAGCGGAACTGGCTGGGGAGCTTGGCACCACAAGCAAGCTTTCCTGAAGCAGCTCCTGGTTTTTTTTAGGCATCGTTTGTTACAGAGCGCTGGGTGGTGTTTGTGAGCTCTGGCGTGGTAGGCTGTGTAGGGTAAACGTGTGGACTGAGCACTGCTGGAGTACATGTCTGCCTAAGGAGGAGTGTCTGTGATTATGGGAGATGAGATAAGGAATCCACGTGGCCCTTCCTGGGCGGTACTCGACCCCTCCTTGTGTCAGCGGGGCTAAACTGGACCAGGCAAAGAAAGCTTCCCCATGGAGGGCAGCTGGATGGGACCTAAAGTTCAGGGACTAGTCAAGGCATCTTTGTGTTACTGTCAAAAGGATGTTAAAGAACACAATTTCTGAAGACTAGGGTCAGTTTGTGTACTCTGCAATGTAAAATTCTGTTGCAAAAAGCTGTTAAGACAAGACTTTGCTAGGTAGTTCTGTAGGGGTTTTTTTGCAGCAATAACTCTTAGAAAAATGAAGTAAAATCTGCCCTTGTCACTTTTTTTCTGAATTATAGATGAACTTGGGTTTTGTTTAATTCAGCTCATCCTGCAAACTTCGTGTTTGGTTTGAGAAAATCAAGTAATCAGCAGTACATACTACACATTCCACTCTCAGCCTTGCAAATAGACTCAGTAGGTCTGACTGCGCTTGTAAAATAGGTCACAGCGTCTTGCTTTTTCCCTATTTTGTGTAAACCAAGCAAAGCCAGACTAGAGCTTCTTTTGAAAAGCAAAGCATAATCTTGAGATGTAAGTCTTGTAGAGGCCAGTCTGTTTAGCAGCAGATATATTAAAAAATCTAAAATTCGCTTCACAGGGGAAATTCTGGTCTTTCAATGGGCTTGTGTAGTCTTGAAAAAATCTGTAGAGACCTCTGGTGGGAAGAAGTGGAGGAATTTTCTGTGTTAGGAAGTAAAGAAGTAGAAGTGGGTGGATCTCAGCTGTGATGTCCTCTTGCTTTCCCTGTTTTAATGATTTCTCTTTTGAAATTTCCCAGGCTTGCTAAAACTACTGAATGGTTTTAATGATGGAAGAACAAACTTTGCTGTATTTTAGGGGCTTGATGCATAATCCACAATAAGTTGTACTGAGAAACTGCTCCGATAGTCTGACATAACTCTGTGAGATGGCACAGGCCTTACCCCGGAGTCTTTAACTTCCACCATGGAAGTTAAGGTGAGACGGGGAAGAAGACCCCAAACCCCTTCCTGAAATGCACAACTTTCTCCTGTAATGTACTTCATCTTATAGTTATCTCAGAGGGGTTTTACCTGCGCTGCGTTTTATTCTCCTCTTAATGTGCCTGGCTTTTGCAATCAGTGCTGTACCTGCACTCAGCAAGAGGGCTCGTTTGGCAAGTGCATCAATGCATGACATCATTCCTAGGATGTCTCTAGGCCTGTTTAAAGCATTGGCAGTATTTGACTGCACTTCCTGCAGTTGTAGGCAGCTGTGAAATTTCACTGATGGCGACCAACAGGAAATTCTGAAGGAAAAAACCCTCAGTACAAGGCTCGTGAAAGGCTGTGGCCTGATTAGTTCCTTGGCTAGTGGTAATACACGGCAATAGTGCCGGACTTGGTGCAGAAGACTGCACTGCAAAGAGTGCTTTTCAAAGTAATTAGCTGTAAAATGAGGAAAAGCAGCGTTCATCCCAAATTTATGGTGGTATAGAACCAACCACATTTATTTTTAAGAGACCATTAGGGAGCCTTGCTGGCGTTTCAGCAGTCATGTAGAAAGCTGTGTGCTGGTGGGGCGGGAGGATTGCTTCCTAATGGAAATCTCGCATGGCATGCTGGGATGCACAATGCAGAGGGGACAAAAGGTTATTAAAAAAAATTCTTATCAGAAGTACTTTGACATTAGTCCTCAAGTAATTATTTTTATCCTTCAATAGGTGCATCTGCATGCTATTGTGCTAACACTGCTGCTTCTCTTATTAATTATACTCTTTTAAGCTTGCTTCACAAGAGTAATCTAGCAGCCTGTACTAATTAATGCGGTTCAAATCAAACATAGTAAAAATAAAATAGCTCAGCTGAAAAAGAAAAAGAAAAGGAGAGGGGAAGGCAAAAGCCAGCACTTAGACAGATGCCAAAACAAACATGCAAGGCTGTGCCGTGTGGGGTACATAAAAAAAGGTATCTTCTACATTTCAGGCATTTACAATTATTGAGTGTTATTGAATGTAATGGTGCCTTGCTACTAGAAATCCTATTACCAGCTTTCCCACCCTTCTCCAAAAGGTTGTTAGTCATTGGCCTTGCTCTTGGCTTCAGTGGTCTGAATTAAAGTTAAGTGCGTTTGCAATTCTTTCCAACAACAGATTCTAACCCCGGCTTTTTGTTACAGAACAGTAAGTTTAGTGGAGAAATATGTCCTGGGTAATGTTATCAGCTTCTGCTAAAAGGTTTACAAAACAGGAGTTAACAGGAGACTGATGCCTTTCATGTCCTTCTTTTACAAGTCATGTTTGGAGAGTTCTGTACTCAAAATATTGTGCCAAAAACCTCCTAGAATGGTGAAATCAACCCGCAGAAGACCTTGAATCTCGCACAACCTCCTTTCAATCGGTAAAATTTGTGGCATATGTGGTGATGATCAGATGACAGGTTTTTCCAGTATGCAGAATATTTTTGTTACTTTATTTCATATTTGTGGATATGGCAAAGTTTGATTTTTTTTTTTTTTTTTAAATTGGTTGTTTCAATGGGAAAACGGAAGGTAGCAGAATCATGTCTTCCATTTGATAGGAAAAGCAGGCATGGTTTTGAATTATAGGTGTTTTGTAAATCTGTAATTTGAATCCCATTTTAATTGCTTAGTATGCAGGGATGAATCTCTTTTTCTGAGCCACAAACTTTGAAATCATAATCTTCCCTGCTTCTTTGCTAAGTTTCACTTGTGAATAATAAAATAAGTTTACTACTATGAATTGCCTTTCTTCAGGAATAGTTTCTTGTGAACCACACAATAATGAATAAATACCAGATACAGGTTAATGGTAAGTTTTATAAAATGTGGTCTTTTGGATCCAAGCTAGATCCTTCAACCCCTGCCACTGGATCCATGCTTTTCCCAGTGGCAGTGCCTGATGTCCCAGTGCTGCTGGTTTCCTTTGGCTCCCCCTCCCAGGGAAGTGCTGCTGCTTTGGCAATGCTGCCCTGGTAGGAAATGCATAGCACCGCCAAGGCAATCGTGGTAGGTTCCAGTACAGTATTAAATACTCCTGCTGAAGGGTCAGTGGTGTTGAACTGATAGATCGATGCAGTTACGTGGTGGGGAAATGTAGTGTCCAGCTAAAACCCAGTTCTTTTCCCCCGCTCCAAATCCATTGTCTTAAAGTTATTAATTGTCTTAATGTTATTCCTTGCTTTAGGCATAATGGCTTTGCTGAATAAGTGACTGACTAAAAGCTGGTGATTTTAAAGAAATGAGGAATGTCGTTTGTGCCGCACAGGAAATTGATTTTTAATTTTTTTTTTTATTGCTAACCATTAGCATTTGTTCCGCTTGCATCATTGTGTATTTTGTATTTGGAATGATATCCAAGTTTAATAAGTAAACATATAAAGGATACTAAAACTGGTCTCCAGCCTAATTCTTCAGAGGTGATTTTATTTGCTTTGATTATTGACTAATGAGCAGCTGAGGTTTATGATATTAAAGGAGGGGAGAAGTCTGAAGTAGGAAACACTACCTAATGCTTTCAATGAACAACATGCATTATGTGATATTGGCCATTTCCTAGCACTGAGACATCATTAATAACCTTGAATGCAAATTTGCTGATTAAAATATGAGCTGGGTTTCTTCTAGAAGTATACTGGCATAGGAGAGCAATGAACAGATTGTGGAAGGAAAGGTCTCTCGTGGTTTTGTTAGTCAAGCAATTTTATGAAGATATTTTAGAATTGTTGGATTTGTGACTTTCTTGAAGAAAATCCCTTAGAAAAGCTGCTGTGCTTTCTCTGTGGTTTCAGTGGAGCTTGTGGTATACAGAATGGGGACGCTCATCCTTTGGGATATTTTCTTCCCTTCTCTTCCCATTCCATTTTGCTAAATTTTCTGTCTCCATATTGTGATGACCTTCCTTTTTTTTTTTTTTTGGTAAAGTACCTCTGGGTGTGGATTTCTCTCATACTTGAAGCTGAATGAGTAAATTGTGCTCAGTACTTAACAAAATAAATATACTGGTGAGAGAAGTGAGGAGAGCAAATGCTGCTCCTGCTCTCCCATCAGCATGGCTTGGTCCTCTCAGTCTGAATTAAAACTTCAATTTCCTTCTTCATGTTGGTGCATTTCTTTATGTTCCTGGCAGAGGGAGTTCTTCAGAACTGGGAAATGTTGCTGGCATGGGTTTGAATTGCTTTGCTTGGGGGTGTGTTGTTTTTTCCTGGTGGCACAAGTACAGTTCCCATCAAAGGGAATGGACTGGTGCTGGTGTAAGCCAAAGATGAGAACCCAGCACCAAGTAGCAAAGAGTTCTGAAGTACGAGAGGATGACCTCATTTCCAAGGAAGATTTTGCAGAAGCTGCAAACGGCGTCAACCTGCAATTTTAAGTCACCCAAACAAGCCATGAGACTGAATTTACAGTTTAAGACACAGCAGATTATTTCACTTTCAATTTATAAAAAAAAAAAAAAAAAAGAAAAGCTTGTGTCCTCATTTCATTTTTAGGATCTGGCTTTAGCTCAGTTTTTTGGGAGAGCTTTAGTTCTGGTGGGGTTTAAATGTGAATCATGGGTGAGGTATTGTTTTTATTGTAATGTGCAGAAATGATCAACAGCTCAATGGAAAAGTATGTATGAAAGGAAATATGGCCAGCACTTCGGTGCCTGAAATGATTATTAAACCAGCTGGGGTTTCATTTGAAAAGTCAGTTATTAAGTAGGTAGTCTCACTGTCATAAAATGCCAGGCAGGATAGCAGTGGGAACACTGCCTTCACTCAGAATATTTGTGTGGGGCATCTTGGATGCATCTTTTAATCATGATTTGAATGTATTGTATCTTGACTTTGTCTTGGTTAGACCCATTTTTCCCACTATGATTTGTTTTGCTGTTGGCTTTAGGAATGCAAGGATTCTTACACTGGTGTGTCAAAAATCTGAGTAGCAATTTTTTTCCCGGCAGAGTTGCATGCAGGTTTGGTACTTTTAAGTGGAGATGTGATCTCCATTGAAAACCATTTGTGGGTGGATTTGCAGCTGGGCTTCAAGATGGAATTCAGGTCATCAGCCAGAAAACAAAGCTGGAATGGAGTCAGGAGTCTGCACAAGAGGGTTGTAGGTCTGGAAGTGGGACCAGAAGTGTGGTCGTCATACAACGGGAAGTGTATCGTGGGGGGTGGGTGGGAAGTCTGGAAGTTAAGTCAGTATCAAAAATCACTCAGACACAAATGTAAAACTAATAAGGTAAATAAAATAAGGGTAAACTGTTAACCAAGAAATAACTCCTAGTAAATTTAAAGAGAAAATAATTGGTACTGGAAGTGTTGTCTATTGAGGTTTCCATCTATATTCATTGCAAATACCAAATAAACAATTGCTTGGGAAACTACACTGATTTTCAGTATGTTTGTCCTTTGGAGTATAAGTTGAGGAAGTGCTGATTTACCTGTCTCGTCATCCAGGGAGGTTTTGAGGAGTAACACAGAACTTGATTCTCCTGTTCCTTGAGTTATTCAAGTAGAAAAATAATCCTTTGTGTAAGAAAAAGTGAAATGACCTGCTTTCTTTGCTACTTAGCAGTAACTTTTCAATATGTCTGTGTAGAAATTCAAGCTAGAATTTGCATTGGTGTTCATTTTGGGTACTGGAGTGTTTCCAAGGTGTCTTTTTAGAGTCTGGATCCTGTTCTCTGTCCCATGGAAGTTTTTCTGCTCAGGTATGCTGCTGGCTGTGGGGTGATGTCCACAGGCAAGGAGAGCAGGAGGACAGTGATGACATTACTGTGTGGACTGGAGGACAACCTTTCTCTATAAATGCACGTTATTTTTTCTGTTAAATGATGCTGAGAGAGGTTTTTAGATGAGCTGTTTTTAAGAGAGCGTGTTATCCACTAAGGATGTCGTTACGTGTTGCAAGAGTTTTAATACAAACTGTTTACATATTGATCTTGTTGTATATTAAGCTGTTTCTTCCTTATCTTCAACAGGCAGCCAGATAAACTAGTGGTGGTTTGGACAAGAAGAAGCAGAAGAAAATCCTCTAAGGTTAGTTGATTCCTTAATAACTCCCAGCTTCAGTGACAAGCAGGGTCAGTGGTTTGAGGGACTGTTTTTTTGAACATGGGGAGCAGCCAAATAAATAAATGAGAAATATTTTAGTTGTTGACTTTTCTTTTTAACTCAGTTTATCCATAAAGTTCAGAATAAACTGCTGTTGATGTCAGTGCTAATTTATGGGAACTCTTAACTCTGATTTCAGCTTTGGTTATTTGTTTAGCAGAACTGTATCACCATCAGTTCAATTCAGTTATTAATTGCTAGACCTAATTAGAAAGGAGAATTAGTTTCTTTATTAGAAGTTATTAAAAAAGTAGTTAATTAAAAAAAAGAAATGAAGAATCTGACATCCCAGCAATAGGCAGATAAAGCCTGAATAAGAGGCTGTTTCACAACTTGAAATGCTACAAATGAAAAAGAATAAAAAGCAGGGTCTTTCAGCCCAGCAGTGTATCTTTGAAGTGAATTTTTACATTTTACTTCTACAAACACTGTGGGCAGACCTGTGAGATTGTGTTTCCTGACTAATAACTTGGTAGCCTGAGGAATGGGAAGCTCTGAGTGAAGTCTATCCAGTGTATGGACATTGATAAAGTTTGTCTTGCATGCGGGCAGGACTGCTCTTTTCCTCCCTTCCCAGGAGCATCTCCTCTTTGAGATGACTTAGTCTTGCTCGTTCTCTTTCCCCATGCTGTGGCCTCTTAGCCCGTTTGGGTTTATGGCAAATGGTCTTGTCAGAGAGGAAATTTTGGAAGTTATAATAATTCTTTGACACTTCAGTTAAAAAATAGATGGTCTAAGCTTCTTTTTCTTTTTTGTGTGTGCACTGGTGTAACACAAAATGATGTTTTGAAGAACTCTGTGATAGTGGAGAGAGGGCAACCATGATAGAGAAGATATCTTGAAATAATTGTGTTGAAGAACTTAAATATTTAGAAAATGTGATACACAGTTTTCTACCCTGCTCAGGAGATACTTTGGGTTTATGTTTTTCTGGTACTCCTCTTTTTCTCACTTCTTTTTCTGATTGTCACGCGTATTTGTTGTATTTTGTCTTTTGACTTGAGGTATAAGCTGTTCTAAGCTGGTTTAGATAAAGACTGGTTCCTGACTGCACAACTAAATGTTGTGCATCCAGAATTCTGCTCCAGGTTATGAAAACCCAAAGATGCTACCTGATGAGTAAACAAGGGTGTGAATTCAGTCTGGTACCTGTTCCATGTTCCATACTCTTCAGCAAAGCCAGTCAGACTGTTCCTGTTTCATTGAAGGATCAACTGGCTCAAGTTCCTTTGAATTTGTAGCACGGTGTGTATCCAGGCAGTAACTGCTGATGTCAGTAACTGGTGTCTGATGTGGCTCACCCTGTGGTAACTTCTCTATATTAGTTTCATTTAGTTTCTGTTCCTGTTCTATCAAACAGTAAGTGCAGTGCTTACACAAGTGTTGTAACCTTGAAAAGCTTGGTGAAAAACAAGGTGTTTGCCCATAAATGACTGCTTTGTTGGGGTTCAGAATATGTTCAGAAACAGAAGCCCTAACAAAAGTCTAGCAGGGCTTTGTAAAATGATGGGTTTCTGCCTGTCATTTTATAGGATCCAATGACAGCATATCCCTGAGACAACAGGATTTTCTGGCATTAGCTCAGCCTTTTGGGCTTGAGGTTTTTCTCAGCTGGGCCACAGAGTTCTGTGATATGTCCTCCCTTTTGGTCACCAGGCAGCAGAAGCAACTCTTGGATAAACTGGCAGATTTAAACCCGAGACTCAGAAAAGTATTTGGCTGACTAAGTTATATTTAGTAAGATCCCACAAAGGTGCTTTGAAAGAGGTTGAGTGGCCCTAAAACCTGGGCAGAGCATAGAGTTAATTTTAAAGCTTAGGTAGTTGATGTGACGTGAGCTGTTTAGGTCAAAAACTGCAGATCAATAAATGTTCTTGATCTCATAGTCATCCTGCCAGTAAAATACTTTATTCAACATACTTGTTTCATCTAATTGCTTTATTGGAAGCAAGTCAAATGAATATTTCCTCTTATTTTATTTTTGATGGATGCTGGGTTCAGTGAGTACAAAGCATTAATAATTGTCTATGTTCTTCAGCTTCTTGAGAGGGAGGAAGGGAGGGATGAGGTTTTAACTTACTGTAAAGATGTTGGGAAGACTTTTTTGGAGGTTGCCTTTTCTGAACTTTTCAGATCATTAGGGTTAATGAGGGCTATCACGAGCAGATAGTTCACAGACTCACAAGCATGGCCCTTTGGATGCTCTCCAGTAGTTCTGTGTCTCTTTTGTACTGGGAAAGTACAAGAGATGTATTAAGCAAAAATGTTGTGCAGCTGGAAGATGGAGCTATGGATGTACACTGGGATGCCTGCTCTAACTGATATAATCTTAAGATGCCATTGAGCTGAAAGCTGAGTTCTTGATGTCCTTTGAAGCCCTCATTTTTGTGAGTTTCCATGATTTTGATATGCCTCCTGGCCCACATACTCTCTTTCCAAGTAAATTACAGCGGTCCCTTTATTAAAAGAAATAATGAGAGACATCATGTGCAAGAGTCTGAATATTTTACTTGTTACTGTGGGAAACACAGAATAGGAGCTGTAGATATGTTAAATTACAGTAAGTCTCAAAGTGTTGCAAATGAAAAGCAAATACTTGTTTTGAAAGAGCATATAAATAGCAGTCTGATGGGTGGATGGATACAGGACCATAAATATATCCAGCAGTTACTGACCTTAATGCAGATTTAAGTTACTTACAGTTCTATTTTGGGACCTGCTCTCCACGGGCAAGTCTAATTTCAATGTATTTCATGAGGTGTGTCAAGACAAGGTGGCTCTGTGTGGTTAGGCATCTCCATTGTGTGTGCCAGGAGTTTACATAAAATGGTGATTTGCAGTTTTGCTGTACTTGACAGAATTACTGTGCAGTCCTAGAACCAAAGTGAGCTTTCAGCTTGGGGAGGGTGGGAGTCACCTGTTCCCTGGTGCAAATGTTGTCTGTTTGCAAAATCAGGTAGACTCTTCAAGCTTTATTTAGATGCTGTTCAGCATCCGTAGTTTACAGAAGGTGCAGCTTGTAGCAGTGGACTTGTTTAACTCTTCTTCTTCAGTACCCTGGCACACTGGCAAGTTGTCCGCCCAGGTTTTCAGGCCCCAGGCTTTTGGACCTGTCTTTTTCAGGTTTTTTTTGAGCGGTGGAAGAATGTCTTTGTTCTAGTGTAGAGCAAGTGAAAAATGTGTTAAAAATACATTTAACTTCATTTCACTGAGATGCTCTCGAATTTCCAGGCTTTGAACTAGGAAATTTCAATTTGAAAACAGATGTTGCCATGATGTCAAGGAGGTACTTTCTACTATTCCTGTGAACATACACAGGCTTATAGTTGAATTATACACCTCTGAAGAATCAAATTTGCACTTGCTTCTGAGAGCCTGACGGAATTATTCTTCAAAGATTCTTTCTGTATCAAAGCTGAAGGAGGGTGCCTTGTCTGTGATTTCAGCACTTCTCTTGCAGGTTTATCAAAAACTGTTCAAGCACAAAGGAGAAGGAACAATGCTGAGAACAGGGAAAGAACTTGAGCAGTGACAAGTAAGAGCCAAGAAAGGCAAAGGGGCAGGGAGCAAGAAGAAGCCCTTGTACACAACAGCAGCCTGGCCAGCATTTTTTCAAGATTCTGCCATCAATAAAGCAGCAGTTGGGTCACCTGTTTTGCTGTCCTTGGCAATCTGTTGCCTTTTCTGGCTACCTTATTGCCCAGTGCTAGCCCTGCCTGTCCCTGCCGGGCTGGAGTTCTGAAGGCATGCTGTGACCCTGACGTGCTGATGACTGTCTGGGCCCAGCACAGTTCAATAATGCCACTCCTGGGGCTTCTCAGTTTTTTAGTAAAGTTACAAAATCATACTGTGATTGTAATCCCTGATTGTAGATTGGGGGTCATTAATACCCTTCTTTTTTCCAGGAGTCCCATAAAGTTGACTTGTGGTGACGTTCTGAGATGCAGTGGTGGCTGCCCTAGAAAATTATGAGAAAAATAACTCTGCATTCAGGTTTTTTTGTTTGTCTGAGTTTTGATTTTTTGTTTATTTGGTTGGTTTTTTTTCTAATAAGAAACCCTATAGATGCTGTGGGAAACTGATTCAAGAGAAGGGGAAGAGGCTCTTTATCTGAGCATCATCTGTTGTGGACAGTGAATGAGGCAAGATTTGATGAATGAAATAGCTTGAATCGTGTATTTAAGGAGTATGTCATGAATGTGTGTGTGTGTGAAATTAGGCTTGAAGAGGCAGCCCAGTGCTAGAGGACCTGTGGTGGAGATGAGTTTTTGCTCATTTCCCGAGCTTGGCAGTCTTTCTGTAGCTTTTTAGCAGTAATACACATACACATAATGACAGTTGTAACACATGTGCACGCCGATGAATTGAAGACATTCATGGGAAGACCTGTGGGAACCTGCTGGTTTCCTTGTTTGCTCTAAAGGGGCACTGACAGCAATGTGTTGATCAAAGGCTGCCTGGAGTTTCCAGGGCTTTGAACTTCCTTCTTTGGCACGTGCTGGGTTTTTTGGACTGCATCCCAGGGCAGGAGTGTGACTGGAGTGTTGTTCTGGTGCCCAGCCTCTTTAACTGGTGGGCCAAGCACAGTGATTTCAAGATGATCATGGGGGGATGCAGGCTGTAGTCTGGAGTATGGTCTTTAATTTGTCTGCCTTTGTGACACTGAACTGTGGTACAGAAGAAAAAGGAGAAGCCATTCACAAACTGCTGGTTTCCTCTGGTGTGAGGGAATTGGCAGCTTTTCCCAGTCCATTCTTTTTCCAGTAGGTCTATTAACAGCCATGTACAACCCTGGCTGTCCTGGATGGTGAATGGCTTCGGTGGGACGCATCACACGGAGCAAATCCTTGGTGTTCCAAAACCTCACTGCTGGCATGGAGGCACCAGATGGAGGATCTGGCTGCTTAATGTCAGCTCTTCCTTTTGAGTTTGGGTTTTTTTTTTTCATTTTCTGTCTAAGTGTTCTGCCTGGATAACACTGAAGAAGAGGGATTATCCTTACAAGCTGGGCTGCCCTAAGCACTACTGGAGCCAGTTGAGCTCCTGCTTGCTTCTTGTGCCCTGAACAGCCTGTCACACAGACAAGTAGCAGAGCTGGCCTGATCACAGGCAGCTGGCAAAAATTTTATAAGGAAAAGAAAATCAGCAGTTTGCTGGCTCACAATAAAGCCCCTTTTGTGGCTGCAGGTGAGGAATAATCATAGGTCTGTTTCTGATGAGTTTTGCTTTTAAAACTCAATATTGACAGCTTGGCAATAAGAACATATTTTTTATTCATAATATAAACTGTTCCATAATTTGCAGCAGGCTCAAAATATTATGGTCAGCTCTAGGATCTTACAGAAAAGTAACATGAAATTATCCTGCACAACAGAGGCAGGATGAGGCAAGGTGGTAGTGAAGAAAGCAGAAAGGAGATGAAATATCTGAAAGGGTAGGTTCCTGAAATAATGTAGTATCAAGTCTGTCTTTCCAGTTCAAGCACAGCAAAAGAGCAGTGATGTTCACATCACAGGTGGTGGATTGCAAAGCTGGCTGCCTGGATTGGAACTGTTGTTTTAAAGAGAGAAACAAATCTCAAAACTGGATAGCCTGAAGTGCCCATGCAAGTTTGTAGGCTCATCTCCATGGCCATTCTTTTAGAGTTTTCTGTGTCTCCCAGTCATCAGTTTTGTGCCAGAGCAATGCCGTAGGTTGGACAATGTCATTCACAGCCCTACTCTATTTATAGGGTATTTCAGCAGCCCCTCCTGTAGCTCCTGATTTAAAAGAGCTTTCATGCTATGTTGCCTTTGCTCATTCTCTACTGGCAGAAAAAGGGAAGAGTTGCCTTTTGCTTTGAAACGCAGCAGAGCACTTCTGCTTCTCTTTCCAGACCATGGCTCCCATCCCTGAGATTTGGAGACAAGTCAGGCAAGGGCAGGGCTGTGGGTGAGGCACCTGCTGCTGGCAGTCACTTCTGCTTAGCTGCCCTTGCCTTGACTTCCAAGACAGTGGGAGATGGCTGGTGAAGACCAGTGGCAAATGAGGAAAAAGTGGGTCTAAAGGCACAACCACCTGATGGAAAATGGAGTTGGAGGAGGGTTAGGGTGGAAATGTGCTGTGCAGGTGCAGCACCTCGCCTTGGCTGGCAGCAAGTCCTTGTCTCCTGCAGAGGTGGCCTGATCCAGCTCCAAGTCAAGGCTTATAACTTGGGAGTTGAAAAGGTTTTTTGATATAGGCCAGATGTAACTTGGAGAAACTGCAGCATAGAGGTGCCTGGCATGAGAAATGTTGCAGTAGCATAACACTCTGCATCTTAATTTTAAATTACTGTCATTTGCCGGTCCTGTGTGTTTCTCCTGCTTTGCTTTCCCCTTTCTCCTTCCCAACAACCCAGACAGTCCTTTTGATGTTATCTTTTTCTGTCATGCTGTTTGTGTGATACGGTGTTTATTTTTCAAAGTGAGAGGAGGACTTAAAAACATACATGATCACAGAACAGCTTTGCTTTAAAAGCTCATTAGTTAGAGCTTGTCTCCTGGTTGTTGCTTTCAGTGACAGAAAAACATAAAATACATCCCTGTGTGTTTATTGTGTCTCACTGACTTTCCTGGTGGGAGGAAATGCTGATAAAGGGCTTGAAGTGAAGCGTTGACCGCACCAGTGAATGCTCATTTTCTAGGCTTATTTAATAGATGGAACAAGTGATCCTCAACTGAGCAGTGCCTGGACCTTGGAGAGCAAAAGTTTGACATAATTGTCTGTATTGGCCAAACGCAGCAGGAAGGTGCAGGTTTCGGACACACCGTGAGCTCCAATTAGTTTTGTGCAAACTGGTACCTGGGAAGAGGATGGACTGCCCCTATGGAGGAGAAGTTATTTATCTTATGAGATGCTTCCAGAGGACATGGCAGATGAGCTTGTGCCTGGCTCTGGATCACTGCCTTGTGTCTGCTGAAGGTCTCCGTGGGCAAGCTGGGAGTGATGCAGGGGGTTCTGTGGGACAGAGACACACAAACTGCAGTTCCGGTGGCTGTGGTAGTAATGACATCTACTGTGGAGTGTTTTGCTGCTCACAAAATACCTTTTTCTTGTAAAATACATGGGTTTTGTTTGTGTTGTTTGGTGTTGTTTGCTCAGTTATTCAGAAAATACATCCAGGCCTTCTTTAGAATTACGAGATTAGACTGAAATTTGTGGAGTAAAAATAGTAGAAATTGGATTCTTTCAAGTTGCTCTTATTTTAAAATTCCAAGTTGCTACTCTGCAAGCACAAAGCATAGACACTCACTGAAAAATCTGGTCTAATTAGGCATCTTTGAGAGCTGCAGTTTCAAGCAGAGCACCAAAGATTGAAAAATTTGTGATAAAACCACAGGAGAGCTGGCAATGTTTGGCACTCCCTACTGTATATGGCAGCAAAGAGCTGCTGCCTCTATAGGGATGGGACTGCTTCTCCAGCTTTGTCTTTCCCGCTTTGGTACAGCAAAGTCATCCTTAAAGTTGCCCAGGTTGCCTTACGGCACCTTGAGAACCCAAGTCACAAGTCCTGCTAACCTTACTAAAGCAAAAATATGTTCTAATAGACAGCCTGAATCTGAAGTTCTGAGTGTTGGAAGGAGTATAAAATTGCAATGAGTGATGCTCTAGAATTAAAAAAAAGAAAAAAGCCAAGTTAATTGGCTTCAGATAACAGTAAATAGATTGTACAGTCTTTCCTGATAAAACTTCCACAGGTTTCTGATAACACCATGGCTCTGTAGCTGTCACTTCTGCAGCAGCATCCTTCCCTCATTTGTCTTACAGCATCACAAAATAGATTAGGCTGAGCTTGGAAAAAGGCATACTTACTGCAAACCAGAGCAGAAATGCTCACACACAGTGTTTTTTAAGGGCTAGCTGTTAAAATGTAAATACAGGCCATACACCAATCCAAACTGATGCTCAAAGGTAGACAGGTTCTCAGCCTATTTAACTGTTGGGCTTTTTGTTATCTTGTCTAGGTGTAGGTACCACAGCATATTAATTCTTATAAACTTAAATGTTTTAGTAGCATTATAAATTGTTGTTTCCACTTTTCTTTCCTGAAGTAAAACTTCTTGCTCTGTTTAGGTGTAAATGTGATTAAACCTGCGCTATGTGTTGTACACAAAATAAAGCTCAGCTTGCTGCAGAAGTTCTGACCTTACAGCCTTTATTTTTGCAAGGCTCTAGGTATCCTGACCCATGCTATGTAATGAAAAAGCAGAGCTTAGGGCCTTGTGAGGAACAGCTTTAGTTCAATGGAAAAGTCTGCTAGTGGTCTGAGGGTCCTTACTGTCATTCTTAATTACGTCCTTTGAAATGTTCAGCAGAGGCATGGGTTGAAGAATGTGACCTTTTTGGAGTCAGTGATATGTTACTTTTACCTACATGCCCTGGGTCCTGTGGGAGTCAAGTCAGCACTTTTATAATGGCTTTAAACAGCTGGGTTTTTTTCTTCCTTTAGGCACACAGCTGGCAGCCTGGAATCAAGAACCCATACCGTGGGGTGGTGGTATGGCCTGTACCTGAAAATGTTGAAATTACTGTGACTCTCTTCAAGGTATGTTTTTTTTTAAAGCATAATCTGTACTATTTCCTAAACAATACATGAAAAATTCTATCTGGAAATGCCAGATTATAGTCACAAGGTCTAATCTTGCTGGTTTTAAGTTGCTAACTGCACGACCTTATGTCCTCAGTTCAAATCTGGGGGAGAGGGATGGTCTGTTCCCTGTCAAAGCTGACTTTTGTGGTTTAGTTAACACACTGAAATACCCATTGAGCTGATTATGGCCGGGCATTGGCACAGAGTTCAGCACATGTGTAGCTGTGCACGTAGTACATGTGTAAGG
The DNA here is from genome assembly GCA_014706295.1 of Lycocorax pyrrhopterus obiensis. NCBI lineage: Eukaryota > Metazoa > Chordata > Aves > Passeriformes > Paradisaeidae > Lycocorax > Lycocorax pyrrhopterus. The sequence continues at coordinate 2,152,883 of JACSVZ010000004.1, forward strand.
ACTTGGCATGGGTTACAGCCTGGTAGGTTCTCTTTAAATCCTGGAAGGCAGAAGTTGTCACAAGAGTCATTTCTAGACTTCCTTCTTCAGTTGCAGTGCACACTCTTGGCTGCAACAGAATCCAGCTCCTCACTTCCCATCATTTACAAGGCTACACAAACATCACGGCACCGATGTGATCGCAGCTGTAAGGTTGGATGTGGAGGATTCGAGTGCTATAGAGAATTGCAAGATTTTACAGGGATTTTTTTTCTTAACTGCATTTGTTCTGCTAAAAAGGAAGCTTATTTGTGTGGCTGTGAAGCAGCAGGAGGAAGTGATAGTTATGCTAGAACTTGTTTCCCAAATATCATTGGGCAAGGCCCCTTCTGCATAAAGAGAAACAGTGCAGCTTTGCATGTGTGACAGTGTAGGAGGCTGAAGATTTCTGGGATTTTCATTCCGTAGTTTTTCCTCGTTCTTTACTCTGGTGCCTTCATCTACATTCTGGCTGTTCTTATTTCTAACTGCTCCCTTTGCAGCTTAGGGCAACAGTAACATACTTCTTTCTAATTAGTGATATTTGTATTTCTTTGTCTTGGGGACTCTTCTGAGTAACTGCTTGGATGTGGCTTCTCATTAGCCTTAGAATGGGAATTTTTTACTTGGTTCATTAAACCTAAAAAAAGGGGGTTGTCTTTTTTTTCCCCCCCCTTTATTTTTTTCTTCCTGCCTTTGGGATTACCGATGAACACAAACTTCTCAGGTTGGCAGTGATGCTAACTATCATAAATTTGTCTCTCTTCTTAACAAACACATAGTCTTCAACTGAGCTTCAAAAGTTCACTACCAAAAATTGTTTGCTTCGAGGAGCTCTACTTGGACTAAGAAACTTTGTCAGCATTATGTGGCAACGCTACATGTCTGTACAGTCTGAATATGGTTATGCAACACTGTAAATGTTGCTTATATTTTCAACATTTAAAGTGAAGCAGAAATGTACACGAATCTTGATTGTGATTACAATGTTATGTGAAGAATGAAAAATAAAGTTTCTTTTGGGTGCAGCTCTGTGATACTGTAGCTTTGTAATGAAGGTGGCTTCCAGCCTTCTCTTGCCATCCCATCTTTTTATTTGCACTTCACTGCTTCAGGGTTCTGTTACGTAGAACAGCACAGCAGTCTCGTTAGTTGTGTAACTAAGACTGAGGGTAGGACCATCTAGTGAGGGACAGAAGGGCCTCTGGAGCCAGTGTCAGGTATTACAAAAGCTTAATTCTACCCAGCACTAATTCTGCAAGGCAGATCTGTTCACTGGACTTCTTCCTCTCCCCCCAAAATGAGCCTGCCTGTCACAAGAATTGGTCTGGGAGGGGAGGTAGGAGCGTGAATAACCCCAGCAGCTGTGCCTTCTGTAAATGGTACCCACTGGTCTCTGGGGGAATGAGCACTGGATTTATAATCAAGATATTGAGAACCATCACACTGTCAGGCAGCTCTTACTGTAAAATCTGCTCTAATTGATCCTCTGGCTCTTCTAACAAGAGTGTCTGTAAGTGGCCAAACGCCCTTTGTTCTCTGTAAGGGGATGCAGGTGTGGCACAGAGCAGCTGTTTGAGCGAGCCGTGTGATGCCCCAGGAGCGCTGTACCTGTGTGAGACCAGCAGCCTGCCTGAGTGAGCTGTGAGGGGCAGGCGATTGCAGGCAGGAGATGGTGTTAGCCCAGTTCAGGCTGTGCCCAGCCCCCTGATGGCTTTGTTGGCTCTGTGGTGCTTCAGCCGCAGCACAGGACATGTCCCAGCACCCACAGAGCTCGCATTTCTGTAGCTGGTAGGTTCTGGGAAAAGGCAGTCGAAAAGAACTGGCTGTTTCTCACACAGCTGATGCATTGTCTGGGCAGCACTGGAGCAATGGGAAGGGAAGTGTGTGATGGCACACTGCAGCCACCGTTCTGGGAGCTGACTTGGAAGTTGGGTATTTATATTGTTCCTTCCTCATGAAGAAAGGGGACAGAAAGACTGAAAACAGTAAAGCTCAGAAAAAGAGGCTGCTCATCTTGCAGTTCTGTAAAAATCCTTTTTGGAGCCAATCCCCTGCGAAGGAGGGTGATTATTGAAGGTTTGGCACTTTGCAGTACATGCACTCAGCCTGGCCTCATTTAACAAACAAGAGTTGTTCGCTTTCCCCACCGCCTGAGAAGCTCAGGGAGCTGCTGCCTCCGTGTCCACCCTGGCAGAGCCCACAGCTGGGAGCTGGCTGCTCCAACAGAGCTGTGTAGCAATCACAGATAACAAATGAGTGCCGTGGTGCTGTTGGGAAGGGAAGGGGTGGGCTCCAGACAGACAGCTATGTGTTGTGGGAAATGATTCACACAGCAGTGGCAGTGCATTCGTAAGTGGCTGTTGAAATGTGTTGCCGGTAGGATTAGGAGATAAGTCAAGGTTTCAAGTGCTGATGAGAATGTGGAGAGTCTCCTCTCCACTAGTCAGCCGTGGACACTTGAGAGCTGGCTAAGCAAAGTGCCTGTGATCAGTCAACAGATGAGATATTCTGCATTATCTGCACAGCCCTACTTTGGGTGTTAGCTTGTTTACGACAGCATATTTGTCATTCTTACACAAGCAAAGTACTAAAGAGACTACAACCTTCATTTAGAAAACTTTAATTTCAAGTAAATGTAAGCTTGTTTGTTTGTTTCAATTAATTCTGGGCTGCTGGTAAAATTTCATAATGCCCTGAAGTCATGTGGGGAAAAGCATCATATGGATATATTGATTCAGCTTCCCTTGACTAGCTGTAGCTCCTGCCCCTCCAGCCACTGAAGTGCTAATTACATAAAAAGTTCCATCTGTTCTGAAAGTTTAACTTCTTCCTTTGCTGAGCTCCACACTGATGTTTAGTTATGCCTTGGATTTTTCAACCAAACTGGGGAGAAGGAAACACTGTGAAACAATAAGCCTATTGTGCATTTAAAATCCATAATTTGTAGTGCTTTCATGGAAAGATTCACAAATGCCAGAAAAGCCAGGGCTGAATTCCTGCTTTTTTTTTTTTTTTGCTACCATGGTTGTGCTCCAGAAGTTAATTTTTTAGAGTCCCTGCATTAGCAAAGTTTAACTACCACATATGAAAACTTATATACTTTTCTGGGGGTTTATATACAAACACAGATCTTTATCAGCTGAGAGAGCTTGTAAACCAGAAATTTTCACTGCCAAGCAAGCCCAGTGCTTTTAGTAAAGCTAAATGAACATCAAGTGTGCTATGAAGATTTAAATTGCAACATCATTATTTTCTATCTTAAAAGCAAAGTGACTTCCCAAGCAAAAGTGTTTGTTCTTCTGGAGTAAACGTGGACTTTGCTTCATTGGATTACACAAACCACTTGTTTTGTCAGTAATGTATGTGGTTTATCACACCAATGTACCATTGCAACAACAGGGACCATTACCAACTCTTAATTCCAAGGTTTGAAAAAGACATTTTTAAAAGCATAGCTTTCTAAGCACACCAAAGGTATTTATGAGTAAAATAAGAATGAAATAGATGATCAAGGGTTACTTGTATGGTTGAAAGTATTCCTGTCCCTGCATATTACTCAGAAAAAATCCCTATCAGTCTTCGTGAAAGCCCAAGTCAATTGTGCTTTGATTTTACAGAGTAGTAACTGGCCGTGCTGTAGCAGGAGCACTGCAGCAAAGCCAATGCATTATCTCAGAGGAGGAAAAAAAGAACCCAAATCAGCCCAAAACTTCTTCATAAAGCCATTTCTTATAAGTAAAGACCAAGTTCAGGTTCAGAACATGCTTGTTTCAGTTTAGGAGGGACCAGGGGCTTGACCAGATACTGTTGGAGAATACTCCATAGGAGGGAAAACCAGTTCCATAGGCAAGGTGTTGTGTTTCAGATACAAAAATCATAAGCTCAGGGAAGGGAGCACATTTCAAAAAATTAAATGGTTGAAAACTTAAAGGATTAGTGGGGCACTAATTGTAAAATAATTTTTTTTTTTTAAAAAAAGGACAGTCAGTGCTTGTCACCTTTCTTGCCCAGAGGCTTTTCAGGAAAGCATGAGCTCGCTGTGGTGATGCACAGGGATGTTTCTGCCGGTCTGCTCAGAGCTCCCTGCTTTCTGGCAGCTCTAATTAAAGCTGATCACAGTTATATGTGATTTTCTAGACTAATCAGACCTCTGTAATCAGCATTGAAAGCAACAAGAATTGGGTCAAATTTTGAGTCTCGTGCAGTTTCAAGTAGGCAAGTACAAAAGCTGAGGACAGATGCTGGAGTACCCAGAGCATCTGCTGCAGGTCACTGGTAGAGGGAGATCACACACCCTGTCAGCATTTGATGTGATTCGATATGACAGTCCTTAAGTAGTTATTCCCCAAGAAGAAAGACTGAAGATTAGGGCTGGTATGAAGTGATCTGATTGAAAGACAAGCTTCAAAACCAGGAACGCTTAGGGAGGAGGCATGGGGAAGGAAGGGAGGAAGGGACTAACAGTCTGAAGATCTTCCCTACCCACTCTGGCTGCTGATTAGGAAACGCAGCAGTCCCTTGTTTCCTGATATGTCCTTCGTTCCTATTAACAAGAGATACAAAAGTAAGTCTGAGTATAACCTGAGTTATTGGAGAAGGTTTACCTTTCTTCAGTCTTCTGAAACCACCTTATACTCTGCAGAAAGGATCTAGTCCTTGACAAGAAAGGGTTGATGATGGAGTGATCAACAGAGAACAGAAAAATGTGGCTGACATGTCCATTGCTCTTCCCAAGCCCGAAAGAGTTGACTTTTTGGGTAGTTGGCATGTGGGAGGGCAGAATGGAGTCACAGAGAGAAGGTAAAGGGTGGGATTGCAGAGAAAAGCTGATGTCCTGTCTCTTGCACAGTTCCCTACTATTTGCTTCTCACCTGAGTGTTACTTTTGAACACTAAGGTCAGCTTACCAGAGAAAAAAAAGAGAGGAAAAAAGGGTAGAGAAGAAACGCTCTAAAACTTAGTTGAAGATAGTGAAAGGAACATCAGACTGAGACAGGAAAATGGGACCCGTGTCTTGGTATTAAAAATGTTGTTTCTTTTTTTACGTAGTAAAATGAGGAGGAGCAACAAGCTGTTCAGTCCATTTGCCCTAATGCTTACAGTTTTCAATTCATGGTGACACCATAATGAGTATTGGATGGAGTGTAGTTCTGCATCTGTGGTGTATTGGTGAAGCAAATACGCATTATCAAAAAAATATCTCTTGCCAACACCCTTCACGTTACAGTGAGATGTGAGGCAATTTGTTCCTTGATCTTTTTAGGTAATTTTCATTATCATTTGCTCTTAGGAAGGGGGATGGGAATGAGGTCTGCTTATAACTCTTGACTTCAGGTGTTTCCATCTTGTATCTGGCTTGCAGGTGAGGTGAGGTTTTGTGTGCCCTGTTACCAGAGAGTGCTTTTATACAGTGAGCATTCTAAAGGCTGCTATAACCATTACTCCTGGAGTTGTTCTTCTTTGGAATGGCATTTTTTTTCCTAAAGCATAGTCAGTTGTATAGTCCTCGAATAATAGTTTGCTAGGTAAATCCCATGAGTTTTATGTGGGAAATGAATGGAGAATATGGATTAACCAGTGAGGGAAGTGTGTAGTGTTGTGGCTTTTTTAAATTGGTATTTACTCTCTTCAAAACCCAAATAAGATGAAAGATTAGCCAGATTTATAGAAACGTCACCTGTTGCAGAGACCACATGTGGAAATGTTAGCCCAAAGTGTGACATGTTGTTTGCAATAGAAACTGTGTTATGACTATAATCATACAGGAAACTGTGTTATAACCATAATCATACAAGTATCACGTAACAGAGTTGTAAGTTAATTAGAAATAGGACTCTCTGCTGCTCCTTGGGCTTCTGATAAAAGCATTTTAGTGGAAGAGTGAAGCCACTTACTTGTCTGTTGCGAGGAAATGCTGAGGCTTATGTTTATAAAATTATTCAGGGTTTTCTGTTTCTAGAGACATTTTAAAGCTAACAAGAAACATGGATTTTTTTTTTTTTTTTAAAAAATCTGGATTCACCTTTAAATCTGAAGTATCCTACGCACATGCAAATATCCATATCTCAGCATATTTCATACTCTCTGAACCTTTGGTAAGGTTGTTCATTAGAGAAGTCCTTGAAGCTTTTAAGGGCTGTTTTGGGGCAATACTCTGCATTTATCTTCCTAAAGTGTTCATAACTTGCTTTCAAGTGTGTGTGAAAATGTTGAACATCACAAAGTCTTTGCATTATGCAGTGTTATTTTGCTCTGTCAGATGATCAGAAATACTCAGCAGAGCACCTGGTTCTGTAGCCCTCAGAGGTGTAAGTTAGTTTTATTGCCTCTGACAGAGAGCTTGGTTTGTCTTTATACATTATTGCCTTGCACAAATAAAACAAGGAATGTTTTGTTTGTTACGTGGGATAAAATATTGGACCCTGACTTTAGAAGCAGTTTTAGGTCAGCCTGCAAACTTGTACTAATAGCTTTTGGGGGAGTTAGGGGGAAAAAATTGAGCAGGATGAAATATTTAAGAGTTGAGTCACTTATTATGGAGTAGCTTATTAAAACATAAAGTGGTTAATGATCCCATTAAATCTCATTATGTCATTTCATGCTGTATCAAAGGAAGCAATTAAACAGAGAGGTAATTGCCCCAGGTTAACTCTTAAAAATTTTAAGTATTTAATAGCTGGATTACAGAAAGTTACATCTTTAGAATTTATATAGTATACACCAAACCCTCAGGTATCGTGTACTTTATTTACATAATGCAGAATTCCACAAACCTGATTAATGTGATGGAGATATAATTACATAATCTGGTATTTACAAGACATTAATTGGAACATGGAGATACCTCAGTATAATTTTTTATGTATCTACTTGCCCTTCTGTCCTTTTGGTTACAGCATGTTTTGACACTCATTTGCAGTATTTAAATTATTCTCTTTTTTTAAAATACCTCTTAAAAGATTTATTCATATATAAAAATGAACCATCAGTTTTGACACAAGTTTTTAGCAACATCTTATATTCTTTCGTTGAAAGTGTTTTACAGGGGAGCTGCACAGGGAACCCACTTGGCTGGGATCTAGAGGAAGGATGTGCAGGAGGAGATGGGATGATATCCTCCTTGAAGTGTTATTGTAGTTCATCCAAAGAGGAGGTTTATTTAAGAGCACACTTCCCAAGTTTTTTGTGTACTGGAAAAACTAAAAAAAAATAAATTCTTTTCTCTGTTTGTTGGCACTATAAGCCTGTTACTTACAAAATATTTTATTTTGTGTATTCGAAGAGAACTAGTTAAAAAGTGGTTCAGTACCTCTCCCCACTGTCTGACTTCAAAGCAAAACTGAAGTGAAACAAGGGTTAAAGCAAAGGCTAAGATAAGGTGAGTCAAGAAGATGAAATGTGAGGCTTGTAGCATTCTGTATAGAAAGGAAAGATGGTACTAATGGATATAAGGCAGGAGGAAGATATCTTGATGAGTTTTGTTAATTTAGAGCAGCAAGATGGAATTGCCATGCTTGCTGCAGTGTCAGGACCAGTTGCCAAATAATACCAAGAAAACTGCAAATGCTGAGGGGTCTCACATATGATGTTGGGAAATGCTGATGGTATGGAAGTGTCATTTATCTGCAAGTACCTATAGCGTGCAAGCATGGGGGGCAAAAGAGAATTGAGTGTTTTCCTGTAACTAGAAATAGTAGGATAGAATTGAGGTACAGCAAAAGCAGGTTTCATGTCAAAAGAAAGACTTAAGACACATTATCTTAGTGTGAGAATCTGTTTTGCTAGAGGAGTAGAAGTTCTGTTGCAGTTGTTCAGAACTAGGAGTGGATGATTAATTATGTATTTTTCAAAAGTATTTTGTTTAAAGTAGGATCCTTGATAGAGGCATGAGAGGAATGACTTAGTGTCTTCTCCACTGTTATTTTACTTTCAGACAACAACAATACAGGCCACTCTAGCAGACTGAAAGCTCATTAAATTAAAAAGAAAGCGCCAAATATATGAACTTCATTGTTATTTTTCTTCCTGTTAGCGAAAATGTTTTCTGATCCTCACGTGTGAAACAATAGAAATGTTGTGAACTCAGGATAAATATTTAAGAAATCTGCAGTGGAAGGAGGTGCTGTGCTGAAACTGTGACTGGATCTCTACTTGTGCTCATAGAGTCTGGGCATAAGGAGGTTGGGGTGTGCATCCTCTCACTCCAGGTGAAAGCAAGGGACTCCCTGCACTGTTGTCTGCAAGATTTAGATTTATTGTGTTTATTTGGGAGGTGGAACTCAAGAATTAAAGAGAGATTTATCTTTTTTTTTTTTCCCACTGGATGAAAGGAAACAGAATTACAGGCCTTTATCAGCATCATGTTTGTGTCTGTAGGAGTCTCCATTAAATCCTCACTGGCAGTTTTACCCCAACTTATTCATCATATAATGGACATCCAATAAAGCCTATATCCTAGCTAAAATATTTCCTTCTGGCATCTTCTGTGGGTAAAAATAATTCAGAGTATATGAAAATCTTTGCTGTGTTGCAATCTCTTGCATCCTGGATTCTTTTTAGACTCAAATTGTCTGGTTTGTTTTTCTAGGATCCCCACGCTGAAGAGTTTGAAGACAAGGAATGGATGTTTGTCATAGAGAATGTAAGCTGGGATGTTGTTACTGTTTTTTTTATACTTATAAGACTTAATCATTTAAAAAGATTAAAAGTTGTCCAGATGCTGAAAAAGTCTTGAATAAAATTTGAGCAGCTGAATCACAGTAGATCCTAGCCCTGTAGTAATGAGGGCTTATTAAAATACCTGTTGTTATGTTACAATTAAAATACAGGAGAGGGGAGTGCTGTACTACACTGCTTGTATTCCTTCCCTGTAAGCATCAGTCTGCCTTGCATTAGTTTGCTGTGAGCAATGGAGTAAACAAGTTAGAGCTGGGTTATGACTCACTGTTTTATGGGCTGTGACACATTATTTGTGTATGAGCAGGGCAGGGAACGAGTCAGAGCTGGGTTATGACATCTGTACCTCCCAGATGGCACTGCACCCTTCTGGGGTTGAATGCTGCTCTTTAGGGATGAGCAGAGCTTCATTGCTTGCCTTTGATGGGTAATTTGGGGCAGGATGGGGTCACGCAGTGAGGAGTGCGAGTCACGAGGTGCTCCCTGGGATCCAGTCTCGCCCTCTCCATGTCCTGTGCACCAAGTGAAAACCCAAAGGCTGCTCCTGTGAATCTCCAACTCCTCCAAGTCAGGAGCTCCCAGAACTTCACGGAGAGCTGAGTTCCTGAGGGCTGTACAAACAACAGGCTTTGCCAAACTGCAGTGCTTGACATTGCATAGAGCAAGTGCTTCATGAAGTAGTTTTTTCCTTTCCCTTCTCTGTGCTGGGCAGCAGCTTCCGCTCTGGGGCTGCCTGGGCCGAAAAAAGGGGAAGCTGCTTTACCTGCGGTTTTCTTGAAGAAGAAACTTTGTTTTGAAATACATTTTAAAGGATTGTGGTATCAAAACAGAGTGTTTTTTGCTCATTAATATAGTTTCATTATGGACTGTTTCTCAGTAATATGATTTAATTTTTATGTTGCTTTTAAACAAAAAAGAAAATGCTCTCCTACCAAGTAGGACCGCATAGCACCGAAGTGTGGGGAAGCAATGGATTTTGCATGGTATCTTTTTTGCCTAAAAATGCTTCTTTTTTTTGTCAGTATTGGAAAATGATTTGAATGTCTAAAGCTAAGGTTTATTCTTATTACCAGTAAGTGAACATTTAAAAGGGCTGAAAGCAAAGTGCTTTTTTTATACTTTTGTTTTAAATGTCAAGTTTCTATTTTCACTTATGACACTTGTTAACACAAAACACAGTTTAGTTACTGTTTCCTGGAGTTTCCTTTTCTTTCTCACGTAGTTTATTTTAATCAGGAAAGTCTCCATCCCCAATTGTCACTGAACAAGTAGCTCGGGATAAAACAATGTCAGTGTGTTTCTCACCCAGCCCCTCTGGGTATAGCTGGGTTTCCTGTGACGTTGCAGATGATTTTTTTCAGGATTTTATATGGGGCATGTAGACTGACTTCGTGTCCTGCTTTCTGTACGTGTCAGTGTATTCCATGTAGAGGGGGCAGCCGTGCATCTGCTGCGTGCTGTTCTTGCTCTCTGCCTCACACCTTTGCTGAGCTGTGCAGGGCAATCTTCTGTTATGTGGGAACTTCTTTACAACCTCAGTTGTGCTGTTAGTTCATCTCACAAGACCTGCCAAATATTCACTGGTAGGTAGATGTTCATTCTTTGGAGGATATAGAAATAGTATCCTCAGAATACTAAATTTAATAAAAAGTTACGCTGCAAAAATTATTGAGAGCTAAAGCAACTTTGAAACTGGCTGCTTTCAATCACCTCTTTCTCCCTTTTTTTTTTTTTTTTGATGCTGAAAGAGGTGGAGAAACTCTTTTCCCAGAGTAACAGCTCCACTTAGTGGTGGATGAAAACATGTTCATCGGTTCGAGCAAGTGACAAATGATCCTATGGCTGGCTGGCATTCCAGAGCATGGAGCACCTACCTGTTAGAAACGGGACCCAGGGAGGCAGGAGGTTGGTCTCCTCACTCCTTAAATTATAGGCATTTACCCTCTTCGGGCCTAATGTATGATTTGCCTGGTTTTACAACAATGTATTCATCATGAACCTGACAAGACCAGGTCACCTTTGGGAAGCACAGGGACATTTACAGTCCTTTGGGACTTTTTCCTTTTTGTCCGAGGAAGTTCTCTGCCCTGAGAGGCTGCAGGGTTTCCTTTCCTCTTTCATCAGCAGCACTCAGAACACAAAATACTGAAGTCTGAAGAGCTTAGGGATGTGCTTTAATTGTGAAGCTATCTGAGTTCTGCTAAAATTTTTGAGTTTGTTTCTTTTTTTAACTAGTATTAAAAGTCAGTCTTAAAAATAATTTTTAATGTTTCAGTATGGCTGAGCTAAGACCAGGTAAAAGAGATATTCAATTGCAGTTTGATGCCTCTGCTGGCAGTTACTACCAAATTCCAAACAAGTTTATGCTGCACTTTCAGAGGGATTCTTAAGTAGTGATGAGGTAATTTGTGCAAGAAAGCCATGCTGTAAATGAAAATGAAACAAGATACTTGTTTCTTGTGGTTATTTTCTTGTTTGGGATATATGTACATTACTTCATGGTCCATTACCTTGATTATTGTAGTTTTTTTTTCTAGCTGTATTTTTATTGCCCTAGTCACTCTGTATTTGTATTCTAGTAGGTGAACTTTGTCATCCACTGTGTGTATAATCCATAAATAGTTTGATCGTAGAGCAGTTTCTTTCCAATTAAATCTTGGTATTCATTTTCCATCAGCCTTTTCCGTGTCTTTATCTCCTTCACAGCTGTGTTCTTTGTATATATACTGATAACTTTCTTGTCTCTAATTTCATCTCTCTTTAACCACACTCTGTGTAATTGATTATCTGCTTTTACTTCATGAGGCAGTTCTTGGAATTCTCTTGGGGTTTTTTATGTTCTTCTGAATAATAACGTTGGATGTTCAGGTTGGCTGTTGCAAGTAGGAGAGCAAGAAATTCATAACTGAGAGTAAGACTTTCCCATGTGTGGAGTGGTAATAGGCTTTCAAAACCTTACAGACTGGTGTTAGTGTATTTTGCCTATTCCATTTAGAGAACAAGGACTAGTTGCCTTCCATTTTATAAGCCCCTTGCTCTAGGAAGTGATTTTTCTCTCTCCTTGCTTCTATCGGTAACTTGAATCCATGCTGTTTCCACACGTGGTTCTTTTTACTGAGCTCATCAAGTGTCCCCTCAGAGGTGCCAGGAGGGAGGGCAGTTTTAGTCAACTTGAAACAAAGACTGCACCTCTGAGAAGCATTCAGCTGATGTGAAGTTTGGGCTGTGTTTCTTGGTCTCTGCAGATTGTTTAGCTAATGGAATGAGAAAGGGATAGGAGGGAAGAGAGGAGGTTTAAATTGGTCCAAAGATGTGGAAGCTTTCACTGGCTCTATGTACAAGAACTTTGTCCCAAATAAAGGTATCTGAAGCGATGGAAAAATGTCCTTTTGCTTCCTAGCACGCTCAAAGCATGGAAAAGTACGTAAGAACATCCACTGAGGACAAACCGTAATGTTTACTTGTTTGCTGGCAGTTTTGTAGACAGCTACTTCCTACATTCTTAATGAAACGGAAAGATTCATGGAATGTTTTCCACTTGAAAATGCACAGACTATGAAACAAGTTTTCCGGCTTTTTGTCAAAAAATTTTTTTTTTTGTCAAAAATATTTTTTGAGCCCATGTTTGTGTCTCTAATAGCACAGTAATATATTCCAAAGTTTGTAGTAGGCTTCTCCATCTTCCCACCTGGGCCTTTGTTTCTCCTTTGTCCATAGGTCATTCCCAGGGCTCAGGGCTGTGGTGAGCAAGCCCTTTCCAGCAGGAAATTCCTCTGGCAATAACTGCTGTTATTCCTGACACGAACTGTAGCCCTCTTTTTATGTGGCAGCCCTATTAAAACTCAGTCTTTGCTAACAACAGAAGAGGACAATCCCAGACCTGCTGATTTGGCAGATGAATGCAGGAAAATGCCCCACCTGTTGTTGAAGCTTTGCTCGTAGATTCCTGTAAGCTGGGGCTGGAGGCAGCCTCACCTGACCTGCACTGTTGCCTCAAGGCAGCATAATTCAGACAAACAGTTGCCTAAACAGTTTAAAAAAAAAAATTAAGGTGGACTCTCTGCAGCACTGCCAGTCAGCCTCTTCCAAAGCTCCATTGTCCATATTGGGAATCGTTCTGGCCCAGATCTTTGTTGATAGACTTTAAGGCTGCTCTTTGTTTTCTTAGCAATTGCAGCTCTGGACAACAGATTCTGCTTTCTGTGTGGCTGGAGGCTCCTTCCTTCTGGCCTCTGACTAATCAGCCCCAATAATGTGACAGTGGTTACATGTGGGATTTCACTTCTCATGATTTCATTAGCAGATCATTAGCATTCTCTTTCCACGGATTCATTTATGTGAATGAGTGCTCAGTGTCCTGCTCTGCTCCTGCTGCCCATGGCTTTCAGGGACTGGCAGTGCCCAGCTCTGCTTGCACTCTGTCACCTGCCTGGGGAAGCATTCCAGGCAGAATTTCCAGGCTGTTCTTGTACTGAGATCTAGGAAACTGAACTGACTTCTACATCTGGCCTTTCTAGAGAGTCTTCCAAAATGCTTTGATGCCTTTTTAGACACTGTTTTCTAATGGTGCCTTTTTGAATATGCCCACTGATACTTCTGGAATGAGAGAAAAAAGGAGTCTAGAGTTTGCTGTTCATGCTGGCCTGCAGGGAAGAGTTACAAAGAATAACAAGTTTAAGCTGAAAAAACGAGATCTGACTTTTCCTTCTGTCTGTCACTCTTGTGTGACTTTGGGAACCCTAACCTAGAAAGAGTTCTGAATTGGCCTCCACTCAAATATCAGCAAAGCCTCGAAATGAAAGAAACATTAGAAAACGTTACAGAACATTTGACATAATCCAGCTTCATTTTATTGGTATGTGTGTGTGTTCTTTTGTGGTGGTTGTCATCCCCCAGTCCACCCTTCCCCCCGTCGCCTCTGAAATTCTGGATCATGGTTGCTTATGATGATTTCTCATTTTGAATGCCCTGGAGCATGTTTTATCACTCACAGGTTTGGGGAGATTATTTCTCTCTCTTAAAATGCCTGGCATGACACCACAAATACCGGTGATAAATAAGGTGAAAGTAATGGGAAAGAGAGGGCAAGTGGTGGGATATAGAAATGAATTTGTTTCTAGTCTTAAAGAAGACCATTTTTCAATGTGGTACAATAAACTGAGGTATTAGCAAAAAGTTAAGTTTTCATCAGATACAGCTCTGAATAAGTTGTTTTCCAGATGAAGCTTTTTTGAGAAATAACTCATTTGAATAGGAACAGTAATTAGCCCAGAATTTTGATAAAATCATACTTATTTACTGAGTAGTTGAATATCTTTTTCTACAGTCCTGCTGCAACACTAACTCTGCAAGAGCAAGTTGTGCTTCGCATCTGAATGAAAGCCCAAGTCTAATCTTCCCACCTGTTTCTGGAAATAGATGTTGGGAAGCAAATGCCAGCATAGCGTAGGGAATTGAAATTCTGAGTACTGCTGATGCTGTTTGCTGGAAGAACCTGGGGGAAAAGACTGGCATAGGAATAGGGTGATTCCTTACTTGCTGATCAGTTGCTATACCAGAATTTATTACAAAATCTTGGCTATCTCGTCTAGCACATCTTTGTAGCATGTGGGAGCTTAGGTTTAAATTGGCTATTTCCTTTATTGAAGAAAAAATAGTAAAAACCTCTCTATCCATTTGTTTTGTATTTTTTGCTTGAAGTAATTTTTTAATAAAAAATAGTAATTGATCAGGTTAGCTTTTTTCTGAATTAAATGTCTGCATTTCATGTCTTTAGAATAGCTTATAGTTCAGACATGCTTTCCTGGTCCTTTAATTCCCCTGTCATATTCTGCTGTGTGTGATTATGTGAACTGTGACTGGCTGCCTGTGTAAATTAGGCTGAGTATTCTGGTCTAGATAGAGCTAGGAATTAAATGCTGCTTTGTCAGCTGTCTCACTCTTGTTCTGCTTTAAATGTAATAGGGATTCAGAAAACTTGTTTTACTTTTAGTTTTTGCTTACATTAAATATTTAGCACTTTGTTCTAGTTGAGAAATCTCCGAGATTAGGCCTTTGGAGCAAAACTTGCAGAAATTGTTGTCTTGATTGGCTGCTCTGGCTGTAAGGGAGCCAGGGTAGGAAATCTTTCTCGGAGGCCTGATCCTGTGCTTTTCCAGTAATACATATTTGTTCCTTCAGTGCTCCATGATGGGATTTCTGGGCAATTTTATCTAAAATGGGGATATGATCAGGGGCAGAGTCCTGACTCCGGAAAGGAGCAGGAGAGAGGCTTCTGCACAGAGTGGATCACCCTGGTTTGGGGTGTCTGAGAGTGGGTGATTTCCCTGTGTGTCCACACTGACCCTTTGGGAGTCCCTTACCTAAACAATCCCCTTGGATTTGGCATCTTCTCTGAAAAGTACAGAAGGTAATGGAAGTGGATTGCATACTTGAGATCTGCTGGAGAAATTTTACACCAAGTGCTGTAGGACAAGTAAATGTCCACCTGTATTTAGGGTGAGTGTTACACGAGGAAGGCCTGAAAGGCTGTGGGTGTTTTCCCCTCTAATCGGCCCAGCACAAAGGGGAGGCACCAGCAGCCCTGGTTCCAGGCAGGCACTGTGAGGGCAAAAGCTCCATAAACTTTTCTGAACAGCATTGTCAATTAATTGATATTTTGATCTGCAGCCACCCTGGTATCCCAAAGCAAAGCCTGTTAGTGTTCGCTCAGGGCATAATACGTGCTGTCTCCAATGTCATTTTCCTTCTGACCAAAACAAGACTGTACCCAGATCACCTGGAATTAGGGCCACTGTGAATCCTTTCTGTCATATTAAAGCAGAGCTGAGAGATGACAGAAATCTTATTTAAATAAGAATTTTAGAGAAATTGTTAAAATAACTGCTAATATCTAATTAACCTTTTACACTTCCAATAGCATTTTTAATCTTCAATGAGTGCGAAATGTGAGTCCATCCAACTCTTCTCTACTGTGTTTTTTCAAAAATAGTTATGAAAGTTTTATTTTGTTATTTGATCTTCATCTCCTAAATGAAAGGCAGTGCCCAAACTGTCCTTTAAATAGTGTTGTTTCCGATGCTGTGTTAATAGCTGCACCGAGTGCATCTATATCAAAGATAATGTGGCAGATAATATAGCAGTTTTGAAAACTGTATTACAGCATTTAGGCATAACATTTTCTGGTGAAGGAAACAGCTCATTTTCTGAAATTTATGCTGCAGTTACATGGGAGGGTCTTGCAAGTGGCAGCTGAAAAGAGAAGGCCCCTGGGCTCCGGGCAGAGCATCCTGGGTGTGAGGCTCCAGCTTTGTAGCTCACAAAGTGTGGTACAATAACATACATGGCAACACTTAATTTATGCAGTTATTATTGATTCACAGCAGTAAAGTAGAACTGTTTTCTAAATTGCTTAGAACCATTTTGTGTGGGTTTTTGAGGGGAGGCTATTTCCTGCTAGAAGAATCTGTCTGCTATAGCCGAGTTGTGCAAGACAGCTGATTGGAGTTGCTATCAGTGGTGTCCTTTGCCAGCTGGAGGGGGGAAGCTGATAAACAAGGCAGACAGCTTTGGAAACAAACCTCTAATACCACATTAGGCATGTTTAAAACCAGCAGTGTGTTTCAGCCACTTTTAGCATATGTTTATTCATAGAAAATCAGCAGTAAAATACATTTGCCAGCTCATGCAAGAGCCGGAGTCTGCATGAGGTCCTTTCTCTTTCAGACATCAAATACACAAGAGTGTCTTGGTAATTGTTTTACAGTGGGGTTCTAATCATACTCCAGGCATAAGCTGAGCCAAGCAACTTGCCTTTTAATAGAAAAGTATTTACTTCTTAGCTTGTTCAGCTTGCCACATTTTTTCTGGTTTTTATGTTTCTGAGTGTGTTTTTACATCTCCATACAGTCACGGCTGTGTGTTTGCTCTTGATGTGGTTCAGAATATCATTATGTAAAATACCCCTGTCTGGGGCAGCATTATGATGGATAAATTTCATTTTTGACCTGGTAGCTGTACGGTGTTAAAACAGCACCATATGCTGCTGCCATGTAGTACAAAATATTTAGTGTGGGAAATGGAAAAAATGGCAATGCATTTAATGAAAAATATTTTTGACCTAAGTCACCTTCAAAGGCAGATAATCTGGGAGTCAAATTGAATATTTTGGTTGATTTGAGATAATACCTTGCAATTGCATGTGCTCAAGGTACGGAAATGTGTGTCAAGAAAAGAATTAAAATATCCATTATTGTGTAAAATGTAGCTCTGCATTAAGTAACTGGATAGGATTGTACATGCAAGCAGTTGTAATTTAACTGAGAGCATATTATTTTAAAATAGTGGCCACCAGCAGAACTATAGCCAGCTGACAGGAAAATAAGAGTTCTGGCCTCCTGAAAACCCTTGTTATTAGGAAAACCATCTGGCAGTGTAAGAGCTCTGAGTGTTATTTCTTTCAGCCTCTTATCTTTGCTTGTTAGCTGTCTTAATAGAGTTTAATATAATAGAAATTAATTGACCTCCATAACTTAATTGATGCCATTTCATTCATTTCCCTCCCAGCATATTCTTCATTCTGAATTGATGCTGCACCATCATATTGTGTTTTTCGTGTGAAGTTTCTCCTTTCTCATTGTTTTGCTTTATCTATATCTGAGCCGAATTGCTTCTTGAATCTTGACAGGCAGTAGAAAAGAGCTTTTTTCTGGTTTAGCTTAGGTGTGGTGGCAACCTGATTCTTGATTGGAAAGATTGCCCGAATGAGATGGTATTGAATAAGGTGCCAGAAATGGCATTTTGTAACTTACCAGTATTTTCTCTGTTTCCACCTACTAGCATAAATATAAGATTAAAGCGAATTTTTGCTGAATTTCTGACCCATACAGAGTTGCATCCCTGAACTCAAAGGTTGCTGTTCTGAGCACAGTGGGCTGTATGTCCTGGTTCTGGCCAGGACAAGGATTAATTTTTGCAGTCTAGGAGGGTAACAGAGGAGGATGATTTTTCCCCAGCTTCTCACTCCTTTTTCCTCCTTCAGGCCTGTTACAACAGCTTTTGAGAGTTTTGAATTTCCCTTGGATGCTAAGGAAAGCATTTTCTTGTTGCTGTTTCTGCTATGACTCCTCAGTGCAGTCCACACCTGCTTAGAGTCAGGACAGAGATTTCTGGGAAGGTCGTTCAAAGATCTGCCCCAAGGGTGTATAGTCATGGGTGGCATGGAATGTGGGAGAAAATGGGCCAGTATTTAGGGAAATTCTCTGCTCTGATGGTTTGGAAATTCACCCCTGAACAACTACAGGCAATGTGACAGAATATTTGTAAGGAGAATGCTTTGGCAACTCCAGAGAGGAGCAACTCATTGCAGTGTGCTGGGCCCTGGCTGCTCTTCATTGGACACAGCTCAGTAGTGGACAGCACCCCGAGGGGGAGGAGGAGGAGGAGGAAATCAGACCTGCAGGCACCGTGGCCACTCAAACTGAGCTGAACCAGGGGGACAATTGGTAGCAGCTGGTCTTACACAGAAGGAGAAATCCAAGACAAGATCAGTTTGTGTAGTGAGGGATGAAGAGGAAGCAGGTCTCTCACAACAGGAGGAGGAGGCAGGGCCAGAGATAATCACCTTATCCCTATCCCGGTCTGAGCTGTGAGATTAAGATTTCGGCCGCCAGTCCAGTGAGCCCCTGGACATGCCTGCTCTAATGCTGGGATGTCATGGCCCACGGTATGGAAGCCAGGCACCTGGGATTCCTGTCCTGAGATGTGGGCATTGACAAGGGGATTGGGAAGACGACAGAAACTCTGAGTCTCTGGAGGCAACTCCTGCCAAGTGTGAGGGAAAGGTCTTCTCCCATGGATGATCTAGTAGTGCACACAGGCAGGTGGAATGCCACGGAGAAAGGTATCCCCTACCTGAGACAATCAGTTGTGCTGGAGGTAATCTATAGGGGTTCAAATTGCAAGAGTCCCCTGTAGATCTGGATGAGGTCCAGTTGACACAATCCACGTGGTGGAAGTTTGTAAGGAGCGTGCCATTGTTGTGTGCCGACTCACTGGCATTGGTGTCTATGAAAGGAGAACAAACAGTGCTTCAGGTGACTGCCCGACTCCGGCAATATGAAAGCCATCTCTTTGCCTCCCTACCGACCTGCACCTCGGCTGTGGAAAAACAGTCCAAGACTGTGGAGAGACTGGAAAGACTCAAGCAAATTAGAGAGGAAACGTCCCATGTCCCACCAGTATAGACCAGAGTCTCTGATGCTGGGAGCAAGCACCCCCTGCTCGAGAGAGAGGGTTCACACCCCGAGGTACCCTGGGGTTTTACCTGCATGACCACGTGGAGGACAGGAGGAAGCGGGATGGAAAACCCACCTCTGCCCTGGCAGCATGGGTATGTGAGCTGAGAGGAAGAATGACCACCACAGGAAATTCTTCAAGGGTAAATGCTGCTCCGGTTTCCAGTGGGCAAGTCCTCAGACAGGAGGGAACAGGCAGGGAGCGAGTGGAGCATGGTTTGAAGAGTCTCAGTGGGAACACTAAATTGGGCACTACTGTTCCTAAACCACAGCACTATACTTCAGCGATGTTTCTCACGTTTTCCAGTGGCTTGAAAAATTTTACATATTTATTTGTTTATTTATTTATTTATATGTACACCAAGCATGATTCATGTAAAGTCTGAAGATGGTACACAGTTGTGTGTTACATTGCACTGTTAAATAGCAGTATTTCTGCTTCTGGAGGGTTTTCTCCCTCCGGACTAGAACTGAGAACAAACCAACCTGCCCTTCTTGGCAGAAGTGTGGCAGAATGGCAGACTGAGCAGGATGGGTGCCAGGTTTTCCAAGTCTGTTTTAATACCCTGCGCAACTTAGCCTGAGACAGGAAACAGCTGTGTCTGACTTGGAGGACTTCGCCTGCTAAAAACAAATAAACTTACTAGTTTTCAGAGATTTTCTTTAAAGACTCAGTTTTTATATATAGTTTTAATGATTTATACTATAAGAGTGTTCTGCTCAGCAAGGGATAAGATTAAAGAAACTCTTAAAGCTTTGCTCCCTAAAGCAAAACAGCTCCATGAAACAGCCACCAGTCACAGGAAGGCACAGCACAAAATTCAAAGAACACATACAATATTTACCAAACCAGAAGCGATGTTGGAAATTGTGTGAAGAATTGTGTCGCCTGTTTTTATCTGTAAAGTAGATCCCTGAAATGAAAATTAATTATATTTGCAATTTTTTTTCCTGTTGAAGAGCGAGAAGTTATTTGGAATGTGAGATTTGGTAGTGTTTTCCATGTCTGAGTGCTAAATAAATTCAGAAAAGAATACAAAAAGGACATAGAAATCAACTACCATCAAAATCTCTATCTGACAAAACCCTGTACCTGTTCACCTCCCTTCCCTAGTCCCAGGTTGTTTGGGGTTTTTTTTCCAATCCTACTATTCCAGTATTTCCTTTCCTTTTTTATATCTTTCCTTGAAAATGAGAAGTCCAAGATGCAAGAGATGGCTAATGACAATGGCAAGGGAGACCAAGGGAGACTGGATGGTCAGGCACTACGGGCAGCAGGGAAAAACATGGCTCTTCAGCTTTTTATACTTTGGAGCCAACCACTTTCAGAAATGAAGAGAATTGTGTCTGTCTTCATCAATTACATTCAAATCATATTTTCTTGATATTTTCTTGATATCTTCATTGCAACTGCAAGATGGAAGGTGTTATTTTAAGTGGCAGCTGAATTTCTGGAAGTCATGCGGTGGATGGACATGATCTGGGAAGACATGTCTGGGTGATCTTTAGTCTCATCCCTACCATGCAAAACTTTTCTATGTCCCATGGCCTGTGCAAAACTTTTTTCCTATAGTAGCAAAATTGCCACGATTTTTAGAAAAACACCATTCTTTTTCATTGGAAAAAAGATCTGTCTTGATGCACTGGAAAGTGAGAAGGAAGTTGAGGGAGGGAATTGTGCCCCTCTTCTTAGACCTGGAGAGGCCTCATCTGGAGTGCTGTGTCCAGTTCTGGGTCCCTCTGTACAAGAGAGACCTGGAGCTCCTGGAGTGAATCCACAGGAGGGCTATGGAGATGGTGTGTGGACTGGAACACCTCAGTTATGAGGGCAGGCTGAGGGAGCTGGGCCTGTTCAGGCTGAAGAAGACCGTGAGGGGTTCTAATCAATGTGTATCAGTATTCAAAGGAGGGTGTTCAGAGGATGGAGCCAGGCTCCTCTTGGTGGTGTCGAGCAATAGGATGAGAGGCAACAAGCAGGAACTGGAACAAAGGAAGCCCTACCTGACCATGAGGAGGAAAAACTTTACTGGGATGGGGACGGAGCACTAGAAAGGTTGCCTGGAGAGGTGGTGGAGTCTCCCTCGCTGGGGATGGACATCCATCTGGACAACGTCCTAGGTAATGTGCTCTAGGAGACCCTGCTTGAACAGCGAGGTTGGACTAGATGATCCCAACTATAGTCCATCCCCACCTTGCCCATTTGGTGAATCTGTGTGATTCTTTGAAAGTGGGTTTTACTTTGGTTTTGGCTGGTTGTTTTTCTACCTGTCAGGCAAAGATGAGTTGGAGTAACAGGCTGTGGTTTAGGGCTGATGGTATATGGTGATACAGTTTCTATATGGAAAGGTCAATTGTGTGAGTGGGATTGAATGCTTGTGCTGAAGAATGATTTATCAGGGCATGGTTGCTTCAAATCACTGAGTAATGCTGAAGATACTCATCACTATCACTGCAAGGAAGAGCTCTCATGTTATCTTCAAGTTCAGGATGAGTATAGATTAACAATCTTTAACTTACTTTGGTTTGAAGCTGGGTATGGTGGCACACAAAACTGTGTTTATTCTCCCCATCTTCTTGTGAAACCCCCACCCTGTGACACCCTTCTTGTCCCACTGCTAGCTGGGAAGCTTTTGAGTGTTTATTGAGGCTGTGCTCCACTGGTGCACAGTGATGAACAACATGATGGCAGAAACAATTCTGGAGCCTGCTGATCCAGAATGGCAAGAAACAGGAACATCTTCTGCGTGGTGCTGCCAGCTGTTAGGCTGGACCTTAGAATTTAAAAGGAAGGAAATGAAATGGTGTGGGACCACCCTCTCCTGGCATCTGGATTTCCCCCAAAGCTTTAAATCGGGGCAGAGTTTAATCCAGCCTGCACAGTGTGTCCTGGTGAAAGCCCTTGCAGAACACTAACTTTGCATAGTGCTGGCAGTGTGCTGCAACCACTTGATGGCAGCCTTTGATTTGGTACATGCCTCATTAGCCGGAGCACAGTGCAGTGTGGCTGTAGTATTTGTAATGGAATAACATGTAAGAACTAAAGACTGCAAGGTATCTGGTTAATGTAGAGATGAAATGAATGAAACAGCAAGGCTAAGCTTTCCTGACCCTTCATGAGAGAATAGATGAAAAAAGGAAGAATGAGGTATTGTGCCGAAGGGAGATGATGAAATTCAAGATCCACACACATAATCTCTGGCTCAGCCTCTGAAATGTTAATCCCTGGCTAGAATTATTTGAGCTGTAGATTGCAATTTATCATCAAAATGGCACTGTGTCAAACAATACTTCTTGTATGTGTGATGTTTAGAACTATCCAATTTTAATATAAAATGGTTCACAGAGCACTGTCTAACATTTAAGTAGCAACTCGTTAAGCTCAGGATATTTTTGCTTATTTATGTAGACTTCTGGTAATCATGTAGATTTCTATTCCACAGATCACTCTTCGGGTCTTTTAGCCATAGAGTATGTTTGAGGGAGTGACCTATTTTGATCAGAGGAGTGACAGGTGATGGGACTACTTGATAGTAATTCTAACACAAAGTGGCCAGGATGGTTTTTTTTGAGGTGCTCAGTTAATTCTTACAATGAAGAAATCTGCCAAAAATTTGTTGATGGCTTAAAAATCCCCAAGATTTAAGAATAATGTTTTGCCGAGTTGTGCAAACAATTATTTTGAGGTTACAAAAAATATTTTCTCATTATTTTTTACAAGCTAGAATGCCCTTCAGGTTTTTCTTTACTTGCTTTTAAAGTATGCCAGTAGAGGGAGTAGAAAAATTACCATCCAGTAAGGATAAAATATTCAGCACTAGAATTCAGCCCTTTCTCCTTTAGAAATCTTAGTTTTTCATACTGTAGTCCGTTACTGAAAGTAAAAGAAGATAAGCACAGTTCAGATAGTTTCTGAAATGTAAGGCCATGTGAAAGGGCATAATTATTAGAGAAGAATGTGCAAATCCAAATATATATTTAGAAATATGAATTGCAATTGGGATTTTTCCCCCCTAATAGTTACTGTTTGTTGGAAAATCACAAAGTGATTTTATTGTTACACCAGACCGCAACATGTTTTAGTGCATGCTAATTAATTAATTTCTCTGCATTTATTTTGAGAAGTGGCCTCTATATAAATATATAATTAATTTTGTAAGGCTTCTGCAAGCAGCTTAAAACCGGGGGGGGGAGTTGTTCCATATCTCACATGTTTTTGCTTGGAAAAGGTGAGAGACTGAATGAGGAGAAGGGAGGAAGCGGCATGTGAATCGTGCCAACCTGGCAAATTTGTAATTCCTCTGTGGAAGTTGTTTCACAAAGTGCTGAGATTTGAAGCGGAAACTATTTGGGATCTTCGCGTGTTTAAAAAACTCTGTTTCCCTGTGGTGGTAATTAAAATCTCCTCTAAAAATATGCCAGTATCAACAAGAGATTTTCCAAGTCTTTGGTGTGTTTGGTTAGCAGGTATATGCCCGGCGTTCTGGGATCACAGGCCTGACTGAGCAGTCGTGATGGCTGTGAACTGAACTATGAAGGAGACATTTGTCTTGGAGTGGGACCTTTTGTGTTAATCCTTCCAACCTTTATATCTGAGCATTTCGGGATGATATTTAGTCAACGAATAACTTGTATTGTGCACTTGTGATCCCTCTCCCTCAGAAATGGGTGACTGTGTGGAATAAGTAAGAGTCTTAGATAAGAATTATTATTATTTTGGTTTTTATTTTTCTTGCACTGTGGCCATTTTTCCTCAGAGGCTGGTGCTTTAGTAGCACATAGTGTTTCTAGATTGGGATTTATAAATGGGTACTCAGGAGATGAACATGATTACATTGACTGTAGCTGTTTATTTGTGCATGCAGTTGTTTTCTGTGCACCCAAGATAAACATGTTATCAGAGTATTTCTGAGCACGGATATTCATGTCTTTAAAATACACATACCAGTGAAGCTTCACTGCTGCCTGCACAGCCCAGACACAGTAGGCACAGAGTATATAAACACAGTCACTGGAGTTTTGCTGCTTTACAAAAGGTATTTTTCTCCTCTGGCTGCCTTTTGCATGTCTCTGTGGTGTGAGTTGCTACATAAGATTGCTGGTTTTGGTTTTTGCTGCTGCATCAGCCTTGGTATTTTAGCTGTTTGGGCTTGCACTCACTGCCTTGCTGAGGTTGTGCCTCCGTGTGAGTTCTGTGAGTTACAAGGAGAACAGTCATGCTTTCAGAAATGGGCACGGGACAACATTGCACAAAGGTATATTTTGTGCTGCAGCATCTATTTTTATTAGATGGTTAAAGTTTTTGCAACTTAAAACTGGTCATCCCTTAGTTGAGTCCATGGTTTTGGGTTTCTTTGGGTTAAAAATATGTTCAAAACTTTACATCTTTACTAGAATCCAGAAAGCTGTGCTTCATTCTTTCACACGGCTGTGGAAGATAAGACTTCTGTTTGATAAAAATTCTGTTTGAGTTCAAATTTGGTTTGGTGGTGGCCTTTATACCAGGTATTCTGACCCCTAAATTACCAGTGAATTTGAGGATCAGATTTGATTAATTTAGTAACACTGAGGTATTTAAATGTTTAAACTTCCATTACATTCAAGATGCCTGATTGAAATTCTTGTGTCCCGTTTTGCAGCATGGTGCTAATTAAACGTAAAATCTGTCTTTAAACCTGAAATTGTACAGAAGCAAGTCACAACAAATCTTGATAGCGTTTTGTGTTCTGGCTGGAAATGGTATGAAGAACAGCTTTTAGATTTTTCTGGGATGTGTACATGGATTTCACTGTCGGGGTTTAAAAATTATTTTCTTCTAAGTGCAGATTTCAAATCGCTGTACATACAAGGAACAAAAGAGTTTTTTAACTTCTTGTCTCTGAATTTTTTTCTAAGTAATTCTTCTGTATTTTAGAGCTGCAGATACCAGGAAAGAAAATAAATCCATGTACAGTGTCCGTGGATTTTTTTACTGAAGCAAAGCTAATGGCTGTCAACAAAACTTCTTTCTGAGCTTACTGTGATGTCTGGCTTCTATGTTTCTTTATAAGGAGTGTACTAAAAATAAATAGTGGTAATCAATCTCTGTTATGATTTTAAGTTAAAGTTTATCTTTCAAAGGAACCCCAAATTTAGGTGCCTGAGCAAATTTTGACTGGATAGCATCAAATCCGGACAGATTTTTGCCGTACGTGTTGTGAGCTTCTGCATTCCTGAGCTAATTGGATGTAAAGTGTCACGTAGAATTGTAGTATCTGTTGGTGAACCTGGGCAGACAATAATAATTACTAGGTTGAAGCTTGTTTTCTGTTGAAGCCCAACAGTATACCCTGGTTTTTGTTTAGGATAGGTCTGGTTTAATGCTAGTTTACAATTATTACTCACAGGGCATTATCATTTCAGATCTGTGCATCTACTTTTAAGGTACGCCAATTGCTGTAATTAATTAAAGTGCTGCAGATGCTGCTGGTTAAGCCAATTTAAAGAACAGAGCGTGAATTTCCAGTTATGTGAGCTAGATAATGATAATGCCTTAACGTGGCAGTCGCTCCTGTGAGCCAATTACTGCTCAGATAGCTGAAGCAGGGCTGTGGTTCACTCTCTGCCTCCGTCCATTCCGAGAAGACACATCTCCTTTTTATGCCTTTTGTTGCTGAGTAATCTCAGTTTTCCTCCCTGGTTGTGGGGTGGTCCGACTGACAGCTTTTACTCTTAATAAGCTTAGAGGTAATAATCCCAGTCCTGTAGGTCACATGTACAATATGCCTTTTAGTTTCATTTTTTCCTGCTCTAGTTTTGCCAAAACATCAGGCTCCCTGTAATATTATACGAGTGCTGTTGCTGACTACCTGGGACTGAAGCACTACTTTCTGATAATTGATTAATGCATACCTCTCATAAGTGCTTCTTTGTGACAATAATTATGAGATTAGGTCTGCTTATGTTTGTGGGTGTTTTTAGTTTTGTTTTTTATTTGCTTTTTTTGTGGAATATTTTTAAGTATGGATGGATCAAATATTAAGTTAATTAACACTGAGATTTTTTTCAAATCCATGTTAGGTTAACTTCACAGCCAAGAAGTAGAGAAGAAAATACTTTCATTCGAGATATTCTGTATTTCTTAATTTATTCTTGTATTTGCTTTAGATAGCAACATGGTGTATTAGTAAACAAGCCATCAGGAACATCTCTGCCTTTTGTACACGTGTGATCTCGTTTCTAGGGGAGCTTTAGCTATGTTGACAGTGCTTGTGCCTGTAACACTCCAGGAATGTTCATGGGGTAGCTGGAATGTGGAGAATAACATCCTTTTAGATGAATGTGTAAAAACTGATTATTTGAAACTGGTATTTACTTTGTAGCGCTTTTTTTAATGAGTTATAAATTGTGCAAGTCTAATACTAATGAATTTGGATATTTTTGAAAAGTGGGAAGTGGTGTAATATGTGACATACCTGCTGTTTGGCTTGCCAATGCCCAATTTAAAGTTTCAGGCTTAGCCTGGGGACGACCTGTGCAGTGAAACATTTCTGTATTTTTCAAGGCAGCTCTGCCACTGTGTCAGGTGGGTTTGAGCAGGGCTGTACCAGTGCCCTCAGGAGTGTCAGCCCCTCAGCACCGTGGAGGGGCTGAACCTGAAGGAAATGAGTGCAGCCGAGTTCATATGCAAAGTGGGGAGAGAGTGGAATTTTCCCAGAATCGAAGCAGAAAGAACAGGTTTTCGTCCTGCATCTGTAAAACTAAAGCCTTAAAGGTCTGGGAGGCCTCAGAGAGCCTGGGGTAGATGCATGGAGAATGGGCCCTGGAGAGAAACAGGGGAACATTGTTTTGTAGTGGTTGAAGCTTGGGCCCAGAGAAGGAGGAGGAAATTGGCTGCAAAGGAGAGTCCATAATTTCTGTGAGGGAGTGGAAGAGAACAGAGTGCACTACTTAGATGTCTCTGGCCTTGTTCCAGAGAATGGAAATAAAGACAAGAAAGTGCATGTGAGCATTTATTGCTTTGTCCTTTTGTGTGTTCTTATGTGACCTGAAGCAAAGGAAAAAAAAGTCTTTTTGGAGTTCTTTAAAGAAAAAAAAAATCTTTGTCTCAGTTCAACCATCCTCTGTCTGCAAGGACAGGAGCTGAGTTCACACAGGCTGGAACAGGAAGCGTAAATCTCCACACAATACCGCATAAAAATGCAATCACATGTGATGGCTGAACCATTCTCAGTGTGCTGCTGTCAAAGCAGGTGGTTTCTTGCTCCATCCTCCCTGCTCCCCACTTTGTGTGCAGCAGCCCCTCCATGTGCCCGTGCTGGTGCTCCCCTGGCGTTTGGAGAGCTCAATCTGACCCACTGTGGGGTTTTTTCTGGGTGAGTTTTCTGCTGGTTTAGTGTGAGGAACTGGGTAGTGAAAGAAGAGCCAGTAAAGTGCCGTGGCTGGTGCAAGGCAGGAGCCTGTGGCTGGGAAAGTGGGATGCAGGTAGGAGATGTGTTCGGAGACAGGCGCTGTCTGATGGGCTGCAGGGTCAGGTAGAGGCTGTTCGGTTGTGCCTCTGCTCCGGGTGAGGGCCATGAGGAGGGTGGGTGTTCCTGGGACCCCTCGTGTTCTCATGCCCTGCAGGAGCTCACACCCTGTGCTGCAGCATGGCTGCTCCACATGGGCCTGGCTGCCTTCGCTGGCCCCTTCTTGTCCACTACCTGCACCGTGTTAGAGCTGGAGGGACCTTGCTCCGGATGGGTTATCGGGCTCTTCCGATAGCTGCCAGCTAGCAAACAGCTCCCTTCATGGGGAGCAGAGACCTTTTGCTCAGGGACCATGCAGTAACCTGCTTTGGTCAAATTTCCATCTCTTCTCTCCTGCTGTCCTCTCATCCATCGCTCTGGTATTTCAGGGGCACCCCAAGAAATCACCTTCTTCCGTGTGGAGCACTAGCTGCCCTTTCTAAGCCCAACTTGCATCAAGTTTCCCTTGCTTTGGGCTGTTTCTAGCCTCGTGCTGTGGTAGGACTCTCTCTCCTTGGCAGTGAAATGCAAACTTTTAAGTTCATGCTTTCGTTTTGGTGATGTGTAGGAAAGATAGTGAATAGACTTATTTTTGTGGCATAGGAGCATTAGCAAAGGTTTTGTAAGACCATCAATTGTTGGAAGTTTAGAAGAGATTGAAAGTGTGGCCAGACCTCCTCCTAACCTGAGTAAGAGCTGCCGTTACTCTGTATAGTCACGCTGGAAATAAATCCCCTCTTGCAACAGTATCATAATGCCCTGCATGCGTGTGTGTTCTTGTGTGCCCGTGTTTGTTTTCATGTGCTGTAAACCCCAAGATAGAATCTCCTGGTTTATAAGGGCTAATAATTTGTTCCCGAATTTAACAAGGTTTTTAATCATATGGCTTTCCTTAACTTGATTTAATTACAAGTAGATTGTGTACTTAAAGTTAGGCTTGCACTTAAATACCTTCCTGAACCGAGGTGCATCCTTTTTGGTGTCACTCTGTCACTGTGTTCAATGGACATGGAGAATTTATGGGCCTTACTGAGGAACATTTATGCACATGTGGTCCTGTGATAGCTGGAGTAGGTGACAGCAGATCAGGACTAAGTTCTCAGTTATGACTGGCTGTAAGTTTCCATAAGACTTCTCCAATACTTCTTTATTTTTGTTGAATTTTTGATGTAATAAAAGACAAATTCTATAATTATGATTTGTTGTCTGTCCTACTTAGTTTTGCAGTCTTTTTTAAAAAAAGTTTTATAATGCAAGTTATGTTCAAGAAATCAAATTGTGGGGTAGAACTTGAAAATTCCTTTTTATTATATTCAATTTGAAGTAACTATTGTTGTTTGTTAAGACTACCAGATTGCTTTTGGACACAAAGCTCTCACTGCCCAGTACTTGCTGAGAAGGAAAAAAAAAAGCTGTATCAAGTTTTTTGCAATTAAAAATCTGGAAAAACTTGTTTAAGAAACTATTAGCCCAAGAACATGCATCTTTTGTCAGTATAATATGCAGCTCTGAATACAACTCTCTTTATCAAGAGTGCAGTGTTTCATATTTAATCAACGTAAAATTGAGTGCTTCCCTCACATGAATGTAACACAAATCAAGTCTCAGCCAAAGCAAATAAAAGAATGAATGCTTTGTTAATCATCCATAACTAATTTGTGCATACACAGAAAAAATGAAATCTGTTTTTGACAAGACCTTTTTCATAGGAACAGCAAGGGAGAATTGAACATGTAATGTGCATTAGTAATAGAGAATAGCAATGGGAAGATCTGCGATGTTTGCCTCAGACGACTTCTATTTCTTGATAGTAACAGTATTTAACAGAAACCTAAGATGAGAGAAGGGTGGGTTTTTAAGTTGTTTGCCAGAATGTAATAAGACAAACCTGTGCTGAAGCAGACATAGATGGATTCTTGTATGCCTTGCCATATATTCATGAGTATTGCAGGGAACTGCCACATATCTCTGTGACAAACTCAGCTAATAGATAATACACAGTGAAGAAAATGTTAAATGCATTGCTTCTTTGCACAGGCAGTATGATTGTGTTGCTCTAGTGACAGTGTGGTTATGGTTGATGGGGCAGCTCCATTACAAGCCCCTGTTTTCAGGCTATTGCAGCTTTAACAAAAAAAAATTCACCCATTCGACTGAAATTTTCTATGCTTGTCAGCCTTGAGGTGAATTTTACTTTAAGTACAAAGTTAGAAGAAATCCATTTAGCTGTTTCCCTGATTGAAACAAATTTGGAGCGAGGGAGGGAGGGAGGGATGGATGGGATTTCAAAAACTTGAGGTTTATGTTTATTACTGAGATGCGTTTTGGAATGCTTTGTGTTTATCCTTGCTGTTGTATGCACACTACATTGTTTATAAACATAGATATAAATAAATAACTGCACCTGCGCCACACACTATTCCCACTGCTGTGTGTGCACAGGGTGTGACAGCTGAGATGTCTGACATGTGTGAGCACGTCCCTATTCCAGCTTCGCACAGATGTGAATTTTCAGCTGCCCCCCTTTTGCCCTGGTTCTATTCCCACCCTTTGCCCCCTGCTTCTTCCTGCCTACGTCAGACTCAACCCACCCATCAGCAGGATGACACAGGTGAGATCCACAGATCCTGGTGTTTTTCTCCCTCCTGAACTCTGCAGAGCAGTGTGCTGCTCTCAGGAACCATCCCCTGCCAGCCACACTGCTCTGGCATAAGAGCTGGGAGGAGACTTGCATATTAAAGCTGTATCACCGAGGTTTTGCCCCTGATAGTGAGCTGCAGGTTTGGATAAGAGAAATAGTAATAAAGTGGCACAGGCAAGAGAACTGTCTGTTGGAATGGAGACATTCCAGAATGGTTGTTGTGATGAGGATCACAGCCACGGAGCTGAGGGCAGTGGTGGCCTTGCAGTGTGTCCCCTTGGTGGCAGTGGGAGATACAGGGAGACAGAAGAGCAACAGCAGGTCCAGCAATTTTTTGAGGCACTTTTCCAACTGTGTTGTATCCTGTTGTTGTTATGTACTCTGGTGATTTTGGCACATGCTGTGAAGCTGTGAGCAAGATGCAAGACAATAAAAAAAGCACGGTCATGAATTTAATAATGGAGATACATTCATGTCGCAATAATATTGCTGACATGTTCACTCTGAATAACATTGTGCTGTCTTTTTTGAAGTGGCCTTTTAGCCTAACTCTTAAGATATTCCCAAAGTGATCAGTGATTTGACCTGGAGTCTCTGGTTCTGCCCAGGAGAACGTTCATGGTGTGAGCATCACTGCTCAGCACACAGCCGTCAGGCATTACAGACCGTTCAGCCATTTGCTCTGGGCTTTTGCAGTTAAGGTTCAACTTCCAGTACAGAAAAAATGTGATTTAAGAATCATAATACCTTCCACTGACACTCTTGCAAGTTTTTCTCTGTCATAAGCCTTGCAAATTTTGTCATTTAACGTTTTGCATTCACTCTGGGGAAGTTATCCCCAGATGATAACAACTGGTTGATGACACACTGGTATTTTACAAATCCCATTTAAACAGGTCTTATCTACGCTGAATAACTAAGTTTTTCTCTGGAAAAATGAATTAAAGTATGTAAGGTTGTTGGGGCAGTTAATCTTTGCACCTTGTTTCTTCTTCAAGGAGTTTTACCTCAAACTTGTTTCCTTGTTGGAGATTACAAAGTAGCTGAATAATGTGCTTGTGTTTGCAAGTTTGTTTAAATAATCAAGAGTTAGTTCTGGGTTCTGTATCACATATGCCTTTCTACATGGTATTTGTTTCCTCAGGACAAGGTTTGCAGGTGGGCACGGCCTGAGGTACAGAACTTTAGATCTTTCAATAACTGTTCTTAATATTATATTGAATTTGCATTAAATATTCACTCCTGAGGTTAAGATATTATTTCAAGCCCACCTTTTAAACATTAAGGATTCTGGGTATTTGTCTTGAAGTGACGTCAAGACAGAGTAAGGAAATTTGGAGACTGGAATGGAAAGAGAAAAGAAGCTGTAATCAACGGAAGAGCTTTTCACATCTGAAACCAACAATAAATAGCTAACTAGTTTACCCTTTTTTTTAAAAAAAAATTAGTTTTCCTTTGAAGACTGACTTCTGTTAGTGGACACTAGCTGGACATCTCTCTTGTGTAGCTATTTGAAGCTGCAGCTGCACCATTCATGGGAGACCTCTGCGCACAGCAGAGGATGAATCATAACAATGAAGGCTTCCTGTCAGGCAAAGTAGAGCTGAAGTGCCAGGCATTGGTAGGTGAGCTTAAATGTAAATTTTGTAAGAGGTATTGCCTATTATTTTAAAACAAAAACCAGAGAACAACCTGTGAGTCCTTTTAGTCCGTAAGTGAAAAAATGTGGAGTTATGAGCTGCTAAGCAGTAAATAAAGTCATGGTTATCAAGTCAGCTCACCTGTCCTCCCCCTGGAAAGAGGAGGTCACACAAAGTAAGTGTGTTTCTTACTCCAGTTTCTGTGAAAAGTTTAGGAGCTAACTTTATCATCTGCTGTTTCTCCTTCTCTACCATTAGGTAAATTATCTTTATTTCTACTTTGTGTTGAAGCTAACTCTACAGAAATACTGTACAGTTATACAACAAATCCTTCAAAAGCAGGGAGGAGCATGAACCCGGCCTAGGAGAATGCTGTCTGGAAGTGCCTCAGCTGAGGCAGAGCATGGGAGCTGCTCCCAGAGGCAGAGGGCACACTGTGAGGGATCCAGCGGCACACAGCTCCCCGGAAATGAGGGACTCTTGGGTTTTGCCAAACTGCCAGCCCTGCGTGCAGTGCTTTTCCCAGCAGCCTCACCTGCCACGTGTCAGCAGCAGCTCAAGCCTAGACTTCCTTAAATCTGCTCCTTTGTGAGGAAAGGTTTGAGGGTTTAAACAGCCAGTTGGTGATAATAAGTTTCTCTGCCAGCTTCAGCTTCCACTTCCATGGCAAAATAAAACCGTATGGGAGTTTACAGTAGGAATTACTCTTATAGCTTTTGTTATATAAAAATGATTTCGTCTCAATGGCTTTTGCTTGCTAATGATTACTATGTAGTAGTTCACACAGGCTTGCACACATCTGTACCCTGTACCTTAGCAGATGTGGGAAAGATAGGCACATCCCTGACCGCTGTAGCGTTTGGGGAAAGGAAAGGAACAGGCAGTCCTTAACGTGGAGTGATCCTAAAAAGAGAGAGTGAATGGCCATGAAAGGGAAGCAGAACCATTAGGGCATTAGAGAGCTCAGCATGTAGGGATCTGGACTTTGCAGGAAAGGATATCCTTTTGTTGCTGCTAAGGGAAACACGATAGTCAAGTATTCCAGGGCTCCTGAGCAGTACAGCACAAGCTGTAGCTCTGCAAACACAAGTGAAAATTCATGTACTTTGCAAAGATACAGTAATGCTTGCGTCGAGTGCAAGGACAGTCTGAGTTTAGCTGATGAAAGGCATCTAGCAGTACATTTAAACCTGTCAGTATAGAAGAAGAGAAACTTGCACAGCATCTCTGGAGGAAGTGATCTGAAAGAGCAAAAAAGCTACAAATACTAAAGTGAATGTTTCTCAGATCAGTTATCAATCTCCTGTATCCTTCTGTGGGAGACTGTTCAGGAATTGCTCCTGCTTTACTAACCAGTCCAAGGGAGAAAGCAATTGAGGATGTTAGAATGGACACATAAAGCAGTTATCCGCATCCTGTGCAAGGTTCAGTATTTCAGGGTTCAACAGTTATCTGCTACTTATTAAAATTACCCAGCTCACCTGTAATTTTTTCTCTGTTGTCCTTTGTAAGCAGCAAGCCCACTTTAGAAGGGGGTACCTGTCTCATACACATGGCATATTAATTAATCGCTCAACTAAAATTTTAATCGTGCACCTATTTTGCCTGTCCAGTAGTTGTCAAAGAAGCTTAATAGTATTTTTTGCTATAAAAACAGGACCTCTGAATTTTGGTGTTATTGTGCATGGTGTAGATGAATTGCCTCAATTTATTAGGTATCGTTTCTCTTTCTAAACTTCCTGTCTGATGTTAATCATTGGAGATTTCCAGAGTCTGTGAATGCAGAGGATTAGCCTGTGGAGATGAATGGTTTGTTGTTACCTACAGCAGGTCAGTTGAGCACACCCACGGGTATGATTCTGGTCAGAAAGAACCTTTCACTACATGCCTCAACCTCTCAGGGTGCCAGTGAAATCTCATGGGGCTGTAAGAAGACAGAAGCTGAAGTAGCATATAGTGTTTTCTCTTTGCTTACTGAAATTATTGTCTCTGCTTGTGCTACATAAGAAACAATGTGTGGTGCTTCCAATATAATGATTCATCAATGTAGATGTGCTGTTAAAACCATCATGTTGGTGTTTTTGAAAGAGCCTTTGAGCTTAAACCTGAGATATGACCAGTATGATAAATAGTTTGGTACGAAGGCTTTAGTTCTGACAAGGACAAAGGTCACTTTGTGAGGATAACAAATATATATTTATATAATTAAGGGTAGCTGTTTCAACGTTTAAAAATGTTTTGTTTCATTCTGAGCCCTCATGTCTACGGCTCCAATCTTTCTGGTATGTGCAGAATTTTTTAAACATCAAATTCTCCATTCAAATGCATCATAATTCTTAATAATGTTCTGGATACCTTGAACCATTATTTGCTTTTAAACAAGTTTTCAGCAGAGATCATGCCGCCTTCATTTGGTCCTCCAAATCTCCCATCCGCCTGTCTAAATTATTTTAACTGACATAGTTTCTAATTTACTCTCTCCAGTTGAGAGAGCTCCCTGTAGCTTGTCTATTTTAGCATTTAATTGCTGTATACTCTCCCAAATTAAATTCTGTAGTGATCCATTTTGCTCTGCTGGTGAAGCAGTGATCTTTTCATCTGAGCAAGATGGTGCGTGCGGCTCAGGCGCAGGGCTGGCATCCCACGCCGGGAGAGAGAGAACCTTCCAGCTCCTCTCTGGGGCTGGGTGGGGGCTGCAGGGGCAGTGGGCTTTGTGTCAGGGCCCAGCTTTCCTCCAAACCAGTCTCCTTTAATTCTGAAGCCAAAGGAGAGGGAAACCCATTGTTTCTCTCAATGAGTTTTTAGGGCTAGACGAATTACTTTGTCAATTATTTTCTGCCAAAGTTTGCTCCTCCTTAAAATCTGCCTATCTTTGTGGGCTTTTTAGCATTTGCTTTTGTAAAGGATGAAAAGGCAGCCCCTAAAAATATTGTGCTGTACATTTTCCTTGTCTGTGAGAAAGACAATAAAAATGATTGTTCCTTTTGACAAAATAATATCCAGTAAGGAAACTTGTTGTCTTCCCTAGTTAAGTCTTTTTTGGATAATGTTTGTACAGTGATTATGAATTACTTAATATATTTCTATTAAAGAGGGACCATTTACTATCTAAATAATTAAGAACTTCAGTACTTTTTGATCTGGTTTCTGCTGAATGGAAATGTTCTCCTGTTATTTCTCAATATGTGTGTGTGGAAAGGAGGGCACTGGAGCCTCGGGGGTTACAGACAGCACAGCGGGGTCACAGCTCTGTGTAGGCAAGCTGAGTTCAGGTGTGCAGAGGTAAAACACATCCTGCTGATTTCTCTGGGGGGGACTCTTTCCCCAGCCCAGGTAACCCAGAGGAATATACCCCATGAACAAAACCCAGCCAATATTTTGATTCTGTGTATCTCTAGAAGCTTGGAGGCAGTTTAACAGAAAATACAAAGCTCTTTCTTACTTATTTGCACCTCTTATATTAACCTTGCAGAAGACGTGCCAGTTAGTTGGTAAGTACAGGATACAAGATCATTAAAAATACATTTTTAAGGAAAGAAGACTGCATAAAACTCACATTACAGCGTTATTTGTCTCTCCTATAAATTAAGAATCTGAGTTCAGACCTTTCAGGGGAAGGTGTTATTCTTTTGGCTTGCTTCCTTTGGAACAGAGTTGGGCACTGTTTAATAGTGTGACATGTCTGTCATCTGTGATCATCATCTTCCAAGTAAAAATGAGCTGTTTCTTTTACAGCTGTGGGCCAAGCTCTCTGCTCTTAGTTCCTTAAGAATATTTTAGTCCTGTTTGCTGTGAAAGGACTGCTTTAGTAGGGAAAGATGGGGATGATTCCTAGACAAGGCTCGTGGTACATAGCATTGCTCCACCTTGCTCTCGTTGTAGAAGGAGATCAGGCTGTGGGAATCCCTTATGCCAGGCAGATATTTATAGAAGGGTGGCACTTCCTGTGTAGTAAGTTTTGGGGTGCCTGACACTGCGCAGAGTCAGGAATGTCGTGGCAGGGAATAATGCATGGTTGTGTTACTGCAAAGGAATTTGTGTGATAAATGGGTCTGGCCCTGTATCTGTGACAGTAAATGCAGCTTCGTTGGCTTCATTTATTTGAACTGGCTGCAGTTTGACCAATGTTAGTTTTTCTTTTTCTAGCCTCAAACTTTGTAATATGATGGCCATTTGAGGGTTTGTGGAAGTAACTTAAAATGCTGGGGAGGGATAGTGTTGGGGACTGCTCCTTGAAAAACCATCCACAGCTTTTTGAAACCCTGTTTGCAGTCTGTGTCTCTGTGTGTGCTGTAGGTCCCCAGGCTTTGGCAGAGCTGAGTGCAAGGTGAGAGCTCTGAGGTCTGAG
Organism: Lycocorax pyrrhopterus obiensis; assembly: GCA_014706295.1. Lineage (NCBI taxonomy): Eukaryota > Metazoa > Chordata > Aves > Passeriformes > Paradisaeidae > Lycocorax > Lycocorax pyrrhopterus. Next base: position 2,188,986 of record JACSVZ010000004.1, read on the forward strand.
CCTGGCCCTGCACTTGCACCTTGTGATTCCTGTGGCTTCAGATTGACTGGAATTTGTCTTTCTGATGGCACCAGTGAATTGCACTTCTGTTGGTATCTGAGGTGACAGTGTTTTTAAAGTCTGTGCAAACACAAACAGCGTGCTTAGAAGTTGGGAACTACATAAGTTCATTATTACTAATGTTCTTCTGTACAAAAAAGGAACACAGCTTTAATTGATTTACTGAGTATTGCTTGCTCTACATATTTCTTTGTCTGCATTCAGAAATCAAAGTACTCCAGGGTATTAGAAAATATTTCAGTTTTCCGTATTAATTTTTGTTTTGCTAGCTTCAAGCTCTTCTTCTTATTCCAGGTTTTTAATAATTTGCTCAAATTTTTCCTGAAGTACCAGAATGCACAAGTATCAACTACTCAGTGGGCACAGTGCACAGCCAGCCACATGCTTCATCCTGCTGCTTTGCCAGCTGGGAACAGCTGATACAACTTGATATACTGCCCAGATAGGGTTATTTCACCCAAAATAATGGTGTGTGTTTGAGGCATTTCAGGGACTGTAAGGGAGTAGGAGGAGGAGACTGTCAAGGGGAGTGAAGCTGCTTGTGAGAGAAAAATGTAGAATACAAAAGCAGAAATTCCCCAGCATAGGAGAGAATAATGGAGAAGTATTGCTGTGTGTTTATGTGCAGGTTTTACTCTTCTTAAGTGAATTATAATGATCAGATTTGCAAACAAAGTACTTTTAGAATAATGTACAGGTTGCTCAGAGCCTTTAGTTGACCCAGCACAGCCATTATTCTGTTATGCAAGAAGACAGGCTGCTGTAGTTTCTGCCAACATACCAAGTAGTTATATTTTTAATCATTTATTAATGATTTCTAGCAGAATGGCACTTTTTTTTCCAGTGTGCTGCTTCACTTGCTAGAACTATACAGTAATAAACATGAAACAACAGAAAATAGTTGTTAACCAGTGCTCCTTGTATTCTTTTATGAGTCCAGTGGTGCCCATTCTCAGTCTTAGTAGGATGTTTGAGCTGCAAGATAACATAGAGGTATTTGTATTTCACCGGCATTGTATGTTATCTTCTGTCTTTCTGTGACATTCAGGTATCATAGCTGATTTTATTTGCATAATGCATTGCCTTGCTTAAAAATAAAGGGTTTCCAAACTACTGTTTTCTTACAGAATGTGCTCCATCTTCCCTGTTGAGTGTTGTGTTTTGTCACCTCTCTTTATTATTGCATTGGATTGTTTCCCTCTTGTGACTTCAAAATTGACTTTTCATGCTGCCTTTTCACAAAACAGGATGTGGCAACCCTGGCAGTCACATGTATGTAAAACACCTGGAGGCATAACAGAGCCTTTCACATTTTAAACTTTGATTATATGGGCAAAAGCAGAAAAGTTGAGCAATTAAAACATTTGCATTGGGATTCCTGCTTGACTTTCCACAAAACTCCACATGCTCATATGAGACACAAGTAACATCAGATCAGACTTTTACTGTTAAATGGATGTTGTTTATTCAGTATCCTACCAAAATGTGCTTCTCTTTGGAATAACTCATTCCAGCCTACTGCTCAGCTGGTTCTGTCTACTCTGCTTGTAGGTTTGCTGTTTACTCCATTCTTGGATTATTTTGTCTCTGCTAATTTAAGAATTATTTGTCCTTCTGCAAGAAAATGTCTTTGTGTTTTTGGGGTAACTCAGATTGTATTATATGAAGCATGTGTGTTTTTTTGAAGAAAATGTTAAAATCTTTGTAAGAAGTGGTTATTACTATGTTCTGGCATCCAAGGACAATTTTTTAGGAGTTGATTGTGTGTCAGAGTAGAAGATACAATCTGTTGTGAAATCAGTCATGGACCTAAGCACCTTGAGAATATTCTTTTAAGATGCAAGAAGTTTTTCCCCCTCTACTTACATAGCTAAAACCACATAAGGCCAAACCTGTGAAGCTTAAGAGGAGAAAACATTGCAACACTTGTAACACACTTCACTTTCTGGGAGAGTAGGAGGATATACTTAACCTTGCATGTGAAGCAAAGTAAGACTTGAAAGATCAGGCACTGTCTGTTTTTGTTTGGGTTTTGGGGTTTTGGTTGGGGTTTTTTTGTATGATAAACTTACAAATTTGGATTTTTGTAGGCAATTGGAACCTGGAAGGTCAACTTTTGTTTTTGGCCCACAAAAATGTTATGAGATTTATTCATTTCTTAGGAAGACTGAACTCGATTGCCAAGTGTATCTTATTCTTCACAGCACATCAGGATATGCAGTGATAGGAAAATCTTCTTGCTCGTGGCTGGCTTTTTCCCTTTGTCCTGGCACACAACTGCCTGCATTCTTGTCCCCCTTTTCCTCTACATCAGCTAACCCCAGAAGATTTTATTAGGAATTGCTGATGATCATCTTCACTGGGAGAACTTTGCCTCTTCCATATTCATGTCTCTTATTCACTCTGTGATCCAGATAATCTAAAGGTGCAAATGACAAGATGATAATTTGTACAATAAGTAGAGACTAAGTGAAAATGTAATTTCACATCATTTCAAAATTCTTCTGCCTTGATATCTGCGTCCAGCTTCTGCATGCCTGCAAGTTCAATCTTGTGTTCTTTCTCTTCACTTCAGAACCACCATTGAATTGGAAATTGGGTTGGCTTATCTTGTTTGCTTTGACTTTTTTAGTAAAATCACCTTGATAAAGACAACATGCTTCTGACTTACCAGATAAGATGGTGTGTTTGTAACAAGAGAAAGTAGCCCAAATACCCGTATTTTTTGGAGTCACTGAAGCATCTTGGTGTTTGTTCCCTATGAAGCTTCCCCCCAAGGAACCTTGTGGGAGGTCTGTGTGTTGCTCTCATGGCATTGGGTGCATGTAACAGGTGAGCCAGCACTGAGAAGCCATTTGTAGCTACACAAGGAAATAAATCCAGGTCTTTGTTGAATTGGGGAAATTCACAGCTGCTGAGAAGTGATTTTCAATAGTCAGAGTGAGAGGAGCACATCAGGATACCAGCATGGTGTGGCTCACCGTGATCCATCTGGAAGGCTGCAAGCAAGTACCCACATTCATGGTTTGTTCTGTCTAAGATCTGTTGATCTTGCTAAGATCAACATCTTACTGTCAACATCAACTATTCAAAATCTTCCAAGATGAGTTGTCTAAGATCCTGTTGGGTATAGGTGCCTGAACAGGCGCTGCAGTAAATCTTGCATTAGGCATAATGAGTTGTAATGTTAGTTATTCTAAAGGTGTGATATCATAACAGATTATTGTTGTTCATATCTGTGTAGTAATGGAAACTCCCAGATCGTACTTCTCATTTTACACATTGTCAGAACCTTGGACCTTAATCTTGCTCTTTGATTGACAACTGCAGCCGGGGAAAGAGCACTCCTATTGTTTGTGAGAGTCGCATCTGTTCAACTTGATTCAGCTGAGAGTATTTGCATATTCTTAAGTATTTCTTCTGAGAGGGCCTAAATCCTTCTCAAGTGTTTGATGCATTTTTGAAATTCATTCATAAGGTATCTACATGCACTAATAGTTCTGTATAATATTGCTGTGCATAATCTGTCAGATAAGGCTAGTTTTTTAAACAAGGTATTCTTTGGGGATGACATATTACATTCTGACTTATTCTACTGGGCAGAAATGTCAAGTACTTTGAAAAAGGATGCTTGAATGTTTTGATTGAATTAGTATTCTTTATTCAACACAAATTGTCAACTGCAGTAAATGTAGTCTTATTGTGAGAACATTTTTCAGAAGAATTAATAGCAGCGCTTTTTTGTTTTATTTTTTTTTGTTACAGGAGCTTTATTACATATAATCATTCCTTTCCTGCTGATGCTGAGATTAGACAGAACAAGAAAGTAGATTCTTAGATGCATTTTAGATTAATTAGTCTGAATTGTTAAACCATGAGCAACACTTTTATGTTGAAATACAACTTAGGCTTTTCAAATAAAATTTTGGCTTTTATCTTTTTGTATTTTGCTCTTTATTTTTTCCTTGCAAAATTTTTATCAGTATTTTTGGAAGTATTGTCAACTTCCATTTAAGAAACCTGTCACTCTTGATAGTGCATGTACAACACTAATAAGAAGAACCACTGCTGTGAAAAATATTCAGGTATTATATTTGAGCATGGAACACAAACTAGATGACCTCAAACCATTATGTGAAGAAATACATGCATGGTTGAAACCCGTGTCTTCCATAGGTTGGAAGTTCTAGTCCAGAACTACCCAAGTTTGGACAGAGCGAGTCCAGTTCGCTGTGAAAAGAAATGGAAATATATTTCCAGCAGTTTAACTGGATGTGTGCTGGGGATCTGCTTCAAGCTCAAGCCTTTAAAGACATCCTAGATCTTGTATGGAACACCACTAATCCCAATGGCCAACCCTTTTTTTTTTTCAGTTGCACTAAGAAGGTGTTCACAGCTCCACCACCATTAGGGACTGACGTCGTTTAAGAAATGTTTTTTTTGTAGCTCAACAGGACCACAGTTATTTTTTGAAAAAAACCCAACCCCCCCCTACAGATTTAATAAGTGCATTTTTTGTTTTGTGCACACGCAGGTTTTAGTGTAACAGCGCCTTTTGCATTAGCTTTGTTTTTCTTTTGCTTTCAGGAATCTCCTTCTGGACGTAGAAAAGCGCTTGCCACCAGCAGCATCAACATGAAGCAATATGCCAGCCCCATGCCTACACAGACAGATGTCAGGTTAAAATTCAAGCCTTTGTCTAAGAAAGTGGTATCTGCCACACTACAGTTCTCCTTATCTTGTATTTTCCTGAGGGAAGGAAAAGCCACGTAAGTTGTTGTTTGTCGGGTTTTTTTAAAACCAGATAGCCTGCTTTGTGTTGCTTTTCAAAGAATCCTTTGGATAAAGAGCTCTTTCTGTGTAGAATGGTGGAATTTGAGAGTATCCTTCAGCATACCTATCATTCCTGCCATACTTGGTTTCTTAACTGAGTAAAGGTTGTTTCTTACTCTGATTTCAGCCTTGTGCTCTTCAGAGGCAAATGGCTTGTGCTCTACTCTTACAGACTTTTCGAATAACAACAGCTTAGAAGTATCTACAGGTCTGAAATCAGTGGGAGTGTATGTTTTATGTGCATGTGTGTGTTCATCCAGCAATACCCTTGGCAAACTTCAAGGGAGCCCACTGATACTTCACAAAGAATGCAATAAGGACAAAGCCATTTGGAAGGTGAGGGAGGGTGGAGTCAGAATTAAGATTTTGGATTGAGCACAAGAACATCCTGTGGAAGGAGTTCTCTTGGGCACTGATTACCACTCCCTTGACTCACTCACTTGGTTCTGTCCCTTATTTCAATGGCCTTTGGAGAGCAGAGGATACAGATTATTTTTGCAGATGCTGTAACCTCTCCTGCAATTTCTGTCAGATTTGAGATGTTGGATATTCATGTGGCTGGAGAATGGATTGTTTGTCACAGTCCTGGTTTCAGCTAGGGTCATTTTGTTTTTCCTGTCTGTCTCTAGAATATGGCAATGTGAGAATGGCAGAACAGAAAGAGGTAGATGGAGAAACTCCTGCTTTAATGATTCTTCTACCTCTGCTTAAATTTCTTTTTCTCTCCAAAAGACTAACACTTTACTTCTAGCTTTCAGTATTCTGAATGCATTTGTAGACATTGCCCACTGCAATACAAGTGCCCAAAAAATGATGTATGAACAGCTTTCCAGGCTGCCACGTTAAAACATTTTGACACAAAAAAATCTTTTGTCTGCATTCTTTGAAAGCCACAGATGCATTCATTGCTATTAATTACTATTGCTGTTTCCCCTCTCTGATTAAACTGTTGTGAACCACATCTTGGCATACCCTATAAGAATGATATTTTGAAGTATTTTGCTGCGATTTAACATTGTTAAAATGCAGCTGAAAATGAGAATGGAAGAAGTAGCAGGTAAGCTATTTAACTTGTTTGGAACACCCAGCATCCATGAACTATACAGTAAATAGCTACGTTATGCTGTTTTAGGCCGTAATTCATAAAAACTGATCCATTTAGGTTTGCGTGTACCTTCTTCCCATTGAAATTGATAGGTGTCAGACTGAAGACTGTAAGTCAGATAGGTTGTAAGTTATTGACAGGCCTTTAATAGTGCTGTGAACAAGAGATCTGAAAAAAGCTGCTCTTTGTGAAAGCATTGGTTTCCAGTATGTGTAAATAGACAGTGCCTTACTAACCTTTTTTTTTATCTTGTTAATGATTTCAGATATTTAGAAAAGGGATTTTAATTTCTGTAACGGCATCAGGAGTTACCAATGAATGTAGTGATAGGTGTTGCATGCAGCATGTGGGCAGTAGGCCTGGCCAAGCATTTTCACTTTAACCAAAGCAGACCAGGCAAGCATTTGCCAGCCTTTCTGGGCTGGTTTAAAATTTTTGGAAGCAATCGTTGAGTTAACTCTTGATGCAAAGCAGTATTTTTTTACCCTTTACAGTTTTGTTAATTGAAAACTTTCCCTTCAGAAATTGATACATATTTATGAGTGTATTCATTTTGTTCCTTCACTATATTCAAGATCAGATCTGAGCTCATAGACCTCCCTGAAGAAAACATCAAAACATTTAAAGAATTTTTAAGAATGCAGTAATAGCAGATGTGGTATTAACAAGCTGCGTTTTAATGCCTGATATGCTGTTTGTTATTTAGGGATGAAGACATGCAAAGCCTGGCTAGTTTGATGAGTATGAAACAAGCTGATATTGGTAACCTAGATGATTTTGAGGAAGACAATGAAGAAGATGAAGAAAACAGAGTGAATCAAGAGGAAAAGGCTGCAAAAATTACAGGTTGGTTTTGCCACATGCATGGTGAAATGTAGTTTCCTTTGCTTATTGTCCCATGGTTTTTATCCTTATGCTGTATTTTTATTTCACTTTAAAAAAATCCTAACAACCAAAACAATATTTAGGATAGCTCGACTGAAGAGGAAGCCATCCATAACTCATCGAAGTTGAATATTTGTGAATTCAAGAGTGTTGATTTGCGTCTTTGTGTCCTGTTTTTAGGAGAGAATGCACTAAGCAGGCAGCATTTTAGGGAAGCAAAGAACCAGTGTGAACAGAGGAGCGGAAAAAGCGGAGGGAAAGGGTCAGTGAGCGAGGAGCCAAGAGGAGAGGCTCAGGTGAAATAATGGAGGCAGTTTGTGAGAATAACTGCGAAATGAGTTGTGCCGTGGACAGACGCTGAGGTTCTGCTCAATGACATGGCAATTCCAGGCAGCACATTGCTGCCTTTTGGGTGGGGGTGTCTCATGGAACAGAAATCGGGAGGCTGTTAAAGGACTTTAATGAATTTGATAGTGAGGTTGTTTGAAGTGAGATAGTGTAACCGCATTTGAATTGATGATGAAAATGCTTAGTGTGTCCAGGATAGCTGAACTAATCGAGGCAAGTCAGATCAGGATGAGATGATGTTAAATTGTTGGTGGAGATCAGTATTTAATACTGCTCCAGATGAGTTCTGTAGGAACTCTTTGTGTAAAGAATCAGGAAAAGAAAATGTACTTCTGGTGCCAGACTTCATAACTTCCAGTGCTCTTTTAAAATGTCTGAAATAAAGGGATCCTTCTCCAAAGTGGGGGGAGAGCATCCCAAGTGGAGAAGTGAATTGTCAAATCTGTTCTTGAAAATGCAGAGGAACACTGGTTCAGTGTTATGAAACATTATTTTCATCACTTCTTTTTGAGCTTTCGTTGCAATCAAAAGGTTCAGCCTGAAGCAGTTATTACTTAGTTACATTTAGTGTTGTGAAAGGATGCAAATGTGTTTTCTGTATGCTTTACATATTCAATTAAACATTTTTTACCCTGGCCAAATCTCTGCTTATGCTGTATGTGTCTGGCACTGAGCATATTGGAAAGTCTGGAATGAAATACCTGAGGAACCAAGATAATGTATTCTTGGTCAGGGAGCAGAGATATAGCAGTCTGGTCACACTGAAATCATTCTGCAAGGTCGACTTCTTTCCCAGCGTAACCAGAATAAATCAGATCACAACATCAAAGAAAACCTGACATGTTCACCAGGCCATTGAATAATCACAGAGAAGGCCAAATTAAGGAGAGGTAATGTACAGTCTGTAGAAACTCCTGTGCACAAGGGTTTTATTAAGATCTGCCAGGTACTGCACTGAGGACCACAGAAGACCCATCTGAAGAAGGGCAGCAGTTGAAAAGCATCAGATCTTGCTTCCCAACTCTATTGATTTTGTGGCATTCAACAGGGGTACAAATGATTCCTAAACAAGCAAAACTCTGATGTAGGTTAGACTAGGCTGTCTACTATCCTTTGGGTATGGAGTGAACATCCCTGGAGATAGATGGGAAGGGTGAGCTGGCTGATGTGCAACACAGGATCCTCGCTCACAGTGTTTTAGAGTCATTTCGGCTTTTCCGTCTGCTATTGCAAAGGCCGAAATGATCTGTTCAAAGCTAACAATAACTCCCTGAAAGACAGAAGTAATGAATACTTCTGGAATACACAATTTCTCGGCGTTGCTCAGCCTGCTCTGATACCGTTTGCTAACGATACAAGATGGGAGGGTTGGGTTGGTCTTTTTGTAGATAAATCGTGACATGGGGAAGGTCAGCCTTGGACTTTTTCTTCTTGTGTTGGCTACAACAGCTGAGTTGCTTTGTGAGCCTGGCCAGCTTTTCCCACCTTTGAGAAGGAGAGGGATGGAATGAGTGCATGCAATTTCCCAAGCAAATGGGAGAACATAAAACATAGGGCAGTAAGTAAACATTGATAAATAAGATGTAAAGTATCTATTTCAACATGTGTTCAAGGTTGATTTCATTGGCAGTTGCAATGACTCCTGTAATAAATATAATGAATGGGGAAAGCTAGGAGAAGAGCTGGGGAAGCAGGGGAGAAAAAGGTAAGAATCATTGTAGAAAAACAGGAAAAAATTTAGAAAGAAGGAAATGTAACAAAACTGCTGTAGTGAAGAACGCTTTCAAAAGTAGTGTTCAGAGAATACCATAAAGTTAATTGAGGAAGTTACATAACCCTTTTGAAAGCTTGCTGCTACCAACATTTTCTCTTGTGCCGTGTTGGGTGTTGGCAGCTGAGGAGCTGGAATGCTTCACTGAGTCAGAGCGCCCCGCGGCAAATCCCTCACCTCGGTGCGCCTGTTTTCCCAACTGTAAAACGGGGATACTGCCTGTAACACCTCACGGGAACGATGGGAGCATTGCACTGTTAATGCTTGTAAGTGGGCTTGGAAAAAGTAAAGTGCGAGGAGCAAAGAAGGAGGGATTGTTCTCCTACCTTTGACTCGAGGTTTTCTCCCAGAAGCGAGGGATGAGTTGATGACTGAAAAGTTATCATTCCCGAGGCACAGCTGCAAGAGGTGCTGCAAGTCTTTTATCAGGCACTGTTCCTTTTTGCGGTGTACAACAATTTTTGTTGGTTTTGTTTGTGGGGTTTTTTTTCATTGTGGCCAAAGTTACCGTTTCCTAGACGAACATAGATATCCACTACTGGGAGAACAAGGGAGGTCTGCTGTGTGGGGCTCTAGATGGTGCAGGTGAGTTAGGAAATGCTGCTTCTCTTCCTTGATGTGTTGCCTAACTCTGAGTAGGTATCTGTGCCTCTGTTTCTTCAGCTCTGAAATAGGTGATGCAATACTGACTGACCTCAAAAGCACCGTGGAATTTGGGGTGGTCATCATGGAACCATTGCCATACAACTGACCAGACTGAAAGATGTTTTCCATTCCAAGCTCTACTTTCACTTAAAGAAATCTCCCTCCATCTCAGGCTTTCCTCCTCTTCCTTCCCAGTATTTCTTGCTGAAATTTTTCATGAGTAAAAGCTGTATCTCCCCCAACTGTTCTTTGTGAAGCTGAAAATTGTTTGTTGCCATGAATTAAGTTTCAAATATTTTGTTTCTACACTGTCAATATACATGGATTTGAACCTCCCAGAATTATAATTTCCTTAGTCTTCAGTGGAACACAAGGTATCCCAAAGTACTTGAAGAAAATGTGCCTCATAACTCACAAACAGGGCAGTAATGAATATGTTGTTTCTCTTAATGTTTTAATTGCTTCTTAGAGCCTCATGCTGCAGTTAATAGCTGCCTCCTGCTCCATCTGCCCAGGAGCACAGTGGCTGTCCTGGGGCACCACATGGAATCAGCAACGTGCCCATGTGCTACCTATTGCAGGAGTCAGAATCCCAGCATGTTTCAAGAGCAGGCTTCTGGATAACAATATGTGTAACCCTTTTTTGCAATTTGCAAAACCGTACCTCTCCTGAAAACTTCTGGTACATTTACTCTTTTTTTGTCAGGACCACCAAGCTGCTTGGGAAAAAAAAAAAATAGAGAGAGAGAAAGAGAGAAGAATGAAAAAAACGCCAAAACCCAAGCCAGTGATTTATGTGACATACTTGTAGAACAAGCTAATGTGTGTTTGTAGATAATGAGATTTATAAAAGATAATATAGGATATAAATCTCCAACCTACCATTTCCATACTCCAAAATATGACATAAACCATTTAATATTGTAATGAGAAACATTGTAGTGCATATGGGTGTTTAGGTTGGCAGATAGGACCAGGTGATTCAGACCACATCAAAGAACTCCCTCTTTTTAAAGCTCTGAACTTAATTTGTTATTTTCTGACAATAAAAACTGGATTGTAATTGTTTTGGGGTTTTTTTTCACATGCTGACATAATAAATTGTAAATCATGTCTGCATCTGAGCCTGTTTTAAACTACTAACTCATCAGTACTGCTGTTTTATGAGGTCAGCTCTGTTTTATTTGACTACAGGAAGGTATGTTCCATTGTCTATCTTGAGTCTAAAAAATTCCCAGAAGGTAGTATTATATTACGCAGATTTGTCAGGTGTATGTATGGTTTTATACTGAGAAAGCTAAATTTTGGGGCAGTTTTGGTGTTATTTTTTAGGATAATAGTCTTATTTGTTGGAGCTAAAAATAAGGAAGTGAGGATGGTTACGTTAACTCTCTGTAGACAGATACAAGTGTAATCCCATGTAAGTAGATTTCTGCTTTAAGGTCAGGATCAGTTGGGAGGTGCATTACTGAGGAATTCTGCTGGGGGTTTGTCACTGTCGACATTTAGAATATCCAATAGGTGTTGGCAGAGTCGGTCATTTTACCTGGTAATTTGCAGATTGGCATGTCTTTGCAAAGCAGTTTAAATTTGGCAAAGAAGTTTTTATCCATATGACAGAAATATTATCAGGTTCTGGTCTGTTTTGGGCTTCAGGTTCTTTGTGCTGTCTGTGAAGGCATGAAATTAGGAGTGGTGTCAGCTATGAAAAAGCATGGAAAAGCTCCCCTAACGAGGAAGTTCTGGGTGGCCATGAGCACCAACATGAGCTGAGACAGTCAGGATACTACTCAATTTTTACCTCAGTTTGATATCTTACTCCCTAAAACTAGCTCATTGAATAAAGACAAACTTTTGCTTTCCCGAACAAAAGCCGGATGAGAAAAAGTCAAGTTCAAAACGGCAGTAAACTGAAAGTGTTACTGAGAGGTAACTTCTTGTGTACACAAGAAGTTGAAGTTTAAAGGAAATACAGGAATGACTGGCATGAAGCTTTAACTTCACTGGTGACACCAGAAGACATCATCCATTTATTTCATTGGGAAAAGACAGGAGATGAAAAAGGCTGTCGGTGGGGCAGTGAGATTCAACAAGCAGGAGCATCTCTCCTGCACAGGTTTCTCTTGCCTTTTTGTCACCTGGAAGGATGAGGAAGGCTGTTCCCTCTCCACAGAAACTTATACTGAGGTCTCTCAGAGATGCCCCAGGCTCAATCCCCATTACTACAGAAGCTCCATTTGTCAGATGCTGAGGATGGGGCTGCATTAGGGGGGAGCAGAGAGGAATTTTCCCCCTTGGGCCAGAAGCCACTAAGACCTAGTTGTTTTTTGTTTCTTTCCTTCCAGGATTATGGAGGCATCCCCATCTTGACTAGAATTAAACATTAACAGATTTAAAAAATTACTAGTTCATGGCAGTTCAGAGCTCTCCACTATGGACAGAAGGTGAAATAGGATTTTAACAAACAGCAAGATGTTGCTTACATAACGTGACAGTGAAAATTCAAGTGGTATATACATTCAGTTTGCATTCTCCTGGCACAATACTGATCATGTATGTTAGAACTGTTTAGGTGGATTCAGCTTGTCATAGATCAGAATGGAATGGTGACTAATTGTAAATGTTAAACAACTAGAGTGTGTGTATATAAATAAAAAAATGCAAAAAATGCATGTTGTATAGGTTAGTTTTCTGTAGCCTTGAGGGTTTGAGAGGGAGATAAATTGTTCTGGGGCTGTTTTGTGTTGATTGGCAATATTATACTATTCAGGTTTTCTTCATGAGCCGGAAAAGTCTTTAAATTATATCTAGTACATCTATCTAAATTTTCAACTGATGTGCATACTTGTCCTCATAAAACTAACTGCTGTTGCTGACACCATTAATCTGGCTAGGTTTTGTTTATGTCTTGTTAACTGGGTTTCATGTTAAATTATCACTGAAGCACCTACACGGGTACTTTGCTGTAGTTATATAATTGTAAGGACTCGTTCTAAATCTATTCTTTTACCCTCTCTCCCTCGCTCTCTCTCTCTCTTTCTGGTAACAGTGTTCGTTCCACTTCTGTTTCATTAAATGCCCTTGCCTTACGTTTGTCTTGACTGGCTTCTATTTACAGAAATTGTAAACCAGTTGAATGCTCTGAGCAGCTTAGATGAAGATCAAGATGACTGCATAAAGCGAGCAAATATGCCTTCAGCTAAATCAGCCAGTTCCTCTGAAGGTCTATGAGCTTTCATCCTTTCTTTCTGTTTCTGATTGTATTTACTGTGACCCATTACCTTTTGACTCCTGCCTGTATTCAGCTGTCAGTTTTATCTCTGTGCTTCCACCCAGCATGACTCTCAGTAATTTGTAGTGCATCCAACAGGTAACAACATGATAGAGAAAGAGCCTGTCTCCGCTACAGCTCCGTTGTCATCTGATAATGAACAAGAAAGAAAAAAAAATTAAAAAAAAAAGAAAAAGAAACCATCAGACCCTAAGCTTAAAACATTAGTTGTGTAGTCAGTAATACTTGACCTTTCTAAAGTGACAAAATGTCCCCTCTCTGCTTTTATGTGCACGTTACATCCAAAAATTAAAATTTCCTGCCGATAGTTAACGTGTAGGTGAACAACCAAAATCACCGTATCTAGCTTGTTAGATGTTCTGCGACATTTATTTAATGAAGAAAAGAGAAGGCTTTCTTAGTAGTCGTTTCTGTTACATAATGTTCTGATCAGCAAATAGAAGTTTCATTCATTTCACTTTTTTTTTTCCCTTTGTTGATGTACTTACTGGACTGTGTTAACTTAGTCGTGCAGTTCGTGCCATACCCTGGTGCAGTGTTTCGAGGGACTGTTGACACGGGGCTTTTTGAGCTTCAGATATGTTGGATGAACAGTTTGTATCTATTTTAAAACAATATTCCAATTTGTTTGTAGAGCTTATCAATAAGCTTAATTTTCTGGATGAAGGGGAGCAAGACCTGGCCAACTCTAGCACGAACCCTTTTGGTGATCCTGATGCAGCAGAATTAAATCCATTTGGAGACCCCGATGTAGAAGGTAATGAATTTGTTTTACATAATTCATTGCTAATTGCAAATGCTTAGTGAAACATGATTTTTATTTCTGTAGGGCTACAAATGAAAAATTTTATTTTGATTGAATACTATTATTTCATGCAGCACTGAGGTAGCAATAGCAGTGATCCAGTTGCCACTAGAAAATTGATTTATCCTTTGAGTCACATCCTTTGTGTTGAGGCACGTTCTGTGTATTTGCCACTGGGGGCTACTGGTTGAAGCAGAGACTTTTAGACCTATCAGGTGTTACTAGTACTCACCTCATGTGGTATGAATGAGCAACACATACTGTCAAACAACCCTGCTCCACGTGGGTGATGGTTTATATCATAATTTCCTTCACTGCAATCTTAACTGCATCACAGCTGTTCTTGGTTAGCACTAATCTTCATTATTACAATTTAATTTTCTCTCTTTTATTCTTCCTCTTTTTTTCACTTTTATGGCTTCCTCAGTTAAGCCTTCTGGCATCGTGCCTTGCACCACATGCTAGGTGTTAATCCCTTTTCCAGACTGACATGCCCATTCTTGTTCCATTTGGGTGAGATGTACAACCCCTGTAAATTTTTAATCTGATAAGATTTCGGCCGTAAGGCCAGAAAGGAGCACCAGGACAGCAAACATCTCTGCTGTCCTCAACTCCATGCCCAGATATGCAGGCTCCCATCTGCTGGATGTATCACTTTTAGCTTGCAGCTGCTCAAAAAGCCAATTCATAGTTATTTCCCAAGTTTGAAGCTGTACTTAACCTTTCCTGTTCAAAGCTCCAAGACTTTTCTTCCTACAGAAAACACCAAGTCACTCTGTAACAGCAGTGGAGAAGAACTACACTGAGCGGGAGCAGCCTAGGGTGCAGCTGGGGGATTTCTAAGTCCAGCTCAAAGAGAATGGATTCCCAAGCTGCAGTTTCCTCCTGTGGTCACTCACTTCTTTGGACAAGCTGAATATTTACTCACAACACAGTTTTTCTGCCTTCGGAATCGACGGAGAATGATGTGGGTGGGGATCAAGTCCTGTGATACTTTGGCTGTGGTGTGGCTCACGGCTTGTATTTCTGAAACAGGGACATTGCACTATCTTCTGTATTTGGCCTCTATCCTGGGCACCTTCTCCCTCCTATAAAGTTGTCAGGTTTTTCTACAGTTGCAGAAGTGAGTTGTTTCAGCTTTGTAGATACCAATATATATGGATTAGGTTCTGGTGTCCTAATCTTTGGCTTTGTTTCCTGTCTGTTCCTTGACAGTGAATTCCCTTAGGATCATGGAGGGAAGCAGAATAAGTGGGAATGTATATCTCTCTGATAGTCCATCAATAACTTGCTCTAAGAGACTCAGCTTATATTCCTTTCTTCCTTCTCTGCTCTAGAAAGAAGAGCTCCCTTCTCCATGGAGAAAGCTGTACAAGTCCCATCCTACCTAAACTGCTTCTTCCAAGCCCAGCTTTTCTTTCCTTTCCAGAGAGAACCCATTCTGGAAGAAAGCAGTGGGTGTTCTGGCCACAAAATACAGAGACTCTTTCTCGTCTTGGGAACAGGGAGAAACAGCTGGTGTTGTTTCTTAGTACTGGAGTAGCTTGATACCTCATGGCAAGTTCACTGTGAGCAGCCTGCATCCAAGACATCAGCCTGCTTATGTTCCTAAAACACTCTCAGAGGATCAGGGGCGTGGCTTTTTTCAGTTGATTCTGGTTCTTTTGGTGACATCTGCCTTTACTGTCATGTTCAGTCACAGTTGTGGACGCTTTTCCATTTCGCTGGATCTGTTCTGTGTACCTGGGACAGTCTCTGTGATCAGACTCTTGGGTCCCATCTACAGCTGTGGGCAGCAATGCTGAGTTGTTGGGTGTGTGAATACCAAGTATTCCTCCCACGCACAGTCACTGTCATGCAGCAGTCAACACAGCATAACAGGACAGTGATTGGGATAAACAGGGTGTCACTAGATTCTTCCTACTGTGTCATAAGGTGTTTTTTATCTGGGAGGGTTGGACCTTCTGTAAGGTTCATGTGACAGTGTCTTCCTGGAGCACTAAACCAGGTTGAAAGATCTGAGGAGTTCCAGGCTATCAGACAAAGAGTGGGACATCTGGTGTGGCATTTTTAAAGCTTTTATGTTATGATGAGTGGCTCCTGAGGGATTCTTCTTTTTACCTCAGACACCTCTGAGAAGCACTGACTCGTCCACTCCAGACCTGTCTTGTCCCTATAATGGGAACTGGTTGTGTTCCCCTTACCTTGCTTGGCCTTCTTGACATGTGTTTTTCCTCCAGTCCTCTTCCTCCACAGAAAGTTGAGGGGGAGAAAAAATAGTGCTGAGACAAATTAGAGAAAATGGTTTTGGTCTTCAGAACAGCAGGAGTCTGCTGTGTATTTCTATGGCTAATTGGATCAGTGTCTCTACGTGGGGAGCACCTAGATCCTACCATATTGGGGAGATTTCCCTTTGTTTTGAAATGCATTTTGAAGCTACGCAGTATCGTAGCTGTTCTCATCCTGTTGTCCAGCTGCTGAAGGCTGCCCTGTTTGTGTCCCATTGTTCACTCATGGTTCTATTCTGAGACCTCAGTGGAACTTTTATTACTGCCATCTCTTTCTAGGAAGCTCTTTGAGACCGTGCCTGCTTGTTTGCTTTTGCATCCTGAAGTGAATGTAAGCTTTTTGGTGGCCACCCCAGAAGCTCGAGAGCATGACAGAGGTTCAGGAGTTTAAGGCAGGCTTTCTCCTACAGGCTTAAAGAGTCACATTACCTGTTTCACTTGTCTTGTGATCTGCTTAAATCAAGAGATTAACTTTTTATGTGTGCGGGGATGAAGTATTTTTCTGTTCACTTACATGTTAGTCTCTTTATCTTTTTATCTGGACAAGGCGTAATCTGGAACTTAGACTTTGCGAAAGTTCAGAGTCTTCTGTAGAATTTGTTTCTTAATTTCCCCAAGACGTGCAGAGCAGCCAGCTGGAGCCTCCTTTCCTGAGTACTTTGCCATCAGATGTGAGGAGGCATGATATGCCATTTGGCAGAGGTATTCCGAGGATATTCCTATCAAGCCTGTGTGTGCTCAGAGTCACCCAGAGTATGAATATGTATGTATTGACAGTCACTCAAAGAGAAAGGAGGATTACTTACCAGTAGATACTTGTTTCCTAGACA
This sequence comes from Lycocorax pyrrhopterus obiensis, assembly GCA_014706295.1. Classification (NCBI taxonomy): domain Eukaryota; kingdom Metazoa; phylum Chordata; class Aves; order Passeriformes; family Paradisaeidae; genus Lycocorax; species Lycocorax pyrrhopterus. The sequence continues at coordinate 2,205,848 of JACSVZ010000004.1, forward strand.
GATATTTCTTGTGCCTGTTCACAAACCAGCTACTTTCCCTCTATCTTCCTAATCCCATAATCGCTTAACCCTGGGAATGTGGGGTGGAGAGAAACTAAAGGCGTGAGTGCTTCCAGCATCCGTGTGCACGCTGTGGGTGTGGTGCATGGCAGAGGGTCAGCAGCAAGCTGGCTCCGGATGCTGCTGGGATTTAAAACGTCCTCAGTGTCAATGATCTTACACGCACAGCGGAGTGAATGTGCATATGGACAACTCACCTCAAAAAAATCTTCAGATGTGTTTCTTGGTTGACATGTCAAATTGAGGCTTATTCCCTCTGTATCTACTAGGTCAGCTAGACATTAGAAATCTGGGGAAATCAAAAATAATCTCTTTGAACAGCATATCACTACAGCTTTATACTAGACAACCTTTACATGATCAGATGAGGACTGCCTTTTGGATTTTTAGTCACAGTGCAACAGAATTATAAAATCAGTTAATTTCTGTGCGAAATATTTACTTGGAGAAGTCAACACATACAACAAATGAAAGTAGAAAAATCACAGCACGCTTTCATCACTCCAGATATTTTTTTATTAGGTGGGGAATACGAATTTTTAAGTTGCATATGACATATACAACACACAGAAGACGTGAGGGTAACTCTTTGCTGGCATTCCCTGTCATTTAGAACACCATTTACTTCAGCAGGGTATTTCATTACCTTGTGTGTGGACTTCTGAGCTCCCTGCAGCACGTTTTACACTGAAAATGAAAACAGTGTTACGATGCAGCACCAAACCCCAAATCGTTCCAGGACAGTCCTACACACAGAGCAGCACAGGAACTAATTGAGAGGAAAATGGTGACTTTGTCCCTTCTATTTCTTCATGAAAAGCAGTGTGTTGCGAGTGTATGAATAAAAGGCTCAGAAAATCACCAGTGGTGTATGGGGATGCCAGTCATTACTCTTTCTAGAAGCGCTGAGCAGTTTCATTTTTACTCTGTGCTCTTTGCTGGGTGCTCACATCCCACCGTGCCTGTGTGCCTGCCTGCCAGCCAGGCAGCCAGTGGCGTAACCGAGTATCTCTCACATGTGGCTCGTTCTTTCATCCTCTGCCAAGGGGAAAGTGGTATGTGCGATGTTTTGGTGGAGGCTTTGTTTGGTTTTAAGGGATGTGTCACAATATGTTTGTGTTACAAAAGGCAAGTGGGTTGAAGGGCAGGGTGATTTCTGGAGATACTCTGGCTGATTGTACAGATAGGTAGTGCCAGAATGATTATTATCACAAACAGGGTTTCTCAGTGGAGTTAGGGCAAGTAATGTTTCCAGAATCTGGCACAAGAGCAGCTGGTGCTTCTGCTGTAGTAATACTTCTACCTCTCTTGTTGTCACTCCTACCCCTGTGGCTTTATTACTTAATCATGCAAAATTATTTTGTGTTTGACCCTTGAAGTGCCAAACTGCAAGCATCTTTTTTTTTTTTTTTTTAATTTATATCAATGTAGAGACTGAAGTCCTGTGTGAAGCTGTGATGAATAATGAGCAGGGGAATCTGTGTTGCCTTCTAAATGTAACAGCAGCTTTGAGAGGGAAATAGACCCCTTCTAAGCTGTTGTATGTTTGGCCTGCCAAAGTGCACTTCTCAGCATCATTAGCTCTTTGAGAAAATGAGTCTGTTACAGGAAAGTGACAGGTGACAGTGGTGTGGCTTTAAGAGCAGTGCTGTTGAGTCATCATCGTAACAACTTAATTGGTTATAGAGAGGCTTGTGATGAGCAACATCTGACACAAAGCTAGTTCTAAAGGGTTTCAGAGACCCCATGGGAGAGACCTGTTTGGGTTCAGGTGGGGACCCTTGTGGGAACCCTCCCTCCCTGTGGGGACATTGAAGGTGGCAGAAGGAGGAGGAGGAAAATAGTATCCTGGAGGGCAAGAGTAGAGAGAATGAGCAGCCAAGTTAAGTGGGTTCTAGCTGAGCCTCTACAAAATTCTGCCTGTAAAAGTGTCATGAGGATGACATTTTTAGATACCTTTTTAATTTCAGCCTGCGTGTAGAATTTTGTGAAATATTTTAGTTAATAACAAGCCAGAGGTGTCTAAGCACTGATACGTAACACTGTGTGTGTAAGGCCAAACATGTAGTTACTGTTGAGCCAATGAAAAAGAGGAAGAATTTTGTCATAGTAAGGGTTACAGCACTTGATCCAGTGTCGAAATAGAAAGAATTGCAAAAACCATTTGCATTGCCCCTTAAAATGTATCAGATTTAAACAAGCATTTAACTCATTGTTTCCAGGAGACACTTTAAAGCAAATACAAATAAAAGCTTACGCTGTAGTTTTAAGAGATTGTTTCCCTCAATGTTTTTAACTGCAGGGTCTATTACTGACTTTCCTTCTTGTGTGTTATCAGAAAGTTTCCCTCAGATATGATAATGTGTGTTTATCAACAGATTCATGTGCAGGTGGAGTGATCCATCATATGGAGTTGCAGAAGCAGCTATTTGTAGTTGTCCACTTTCTTGATAAAATATTCTAATATCTGAGCAAAGTTTAAAGGAGTAAAAAGTTTGGTTAAAGCTTTTTTTTTGCTTTTTGCATGGAACTGTCTTCTAAGGGCACATCTCCAAAGCACTTCTGCTTGGTCTAGTTCATCAAATCACTAAACGTGTGGGTAACACTTGAGTAGTATTCTGACTAACATGAGCTTCAAGGCATGGTATGTCCAGTATATACTGTATATACAGTAAGGGTGGGATTTGACTCCCCTGACTTTAAAAACAGTTTGGACATATGCCTGTAAGCTTTGAGTGCAAAGGAGTCAGCTCAACTGCAGATACCCACGGTGAGGACACCTCAGCGCAAACAAAGCGAAGCTGTTGCTTGCCATGACCACCTGCAATGGACACTAGAATGACCAAAGTCTATATAGAACCACTTTTACAGTTTAGGTTAAAATAAACGAAAAGGTGTATTTTAAATATTGGGCTCTGCTCTGATATATTTCATCTATAGTACTCTAAAGGATTCTTGCTTGATTTGATCATATTTTTAAGAATTTCTGCCTTAAATGCTTTGTTTCCACTTGCCAGTTAAGCTATAGACCTTCAATATTATTTCACTGTGGCTTTCTCTGAAACAGCTTTCTCAAAAGGATGTGGGCTTATGATCACTTCACCACATAACCTAGAGTTAATGCACATCACCTGCTGTGCAGTAACTACGTTTTCTCCCAGGATAAGTTCCCAGTAGTTTATTCCCTTTTCTTAAGGAATAAACATTTACTGTGGGGTAGGAGTGAACACGTGCACTACAGCTGACATACTGCAAATACACACCCTGACTTTTTCCTGCAGTTGTTTGTCTGCATGTTCATGCTCCAGCATGGGTCTCCTCCACAGGCTGCAGGTGGATCTCTATTGTCTTGAGAAGAGTTAAAGCCTTTCCTGCTCCGAGCCTTTGCCCTGATCTAGTGACTAGTCCAGTGCATAGATAGGTGAAGTTGCTACCTGCAGCTAGGGATCATGTTCCTATCCAACTAGGAATGGCTCTGGTTCACACTGTAAGTTAGAGTTGGTCACACTACGTGGGGTAGGGCTTTCCATCACCTTGGTTATGCTGATGGCTGGATTCAGGGTGAGCTGGATGTTTACTGTCAGGGTAGAGAACACTCACATTTTCCAGCAGTTCACCAGGATTAGCAGCTTTGGTACATCATCCATCCAAACTCATGTAAACACAGTGCTTCCCTTTGTTGGTTGTGTGACTAGAGATTTTGTCTTCCCAAATATTTCTTCAGTGAAAAGTCCACTTGGAACTCCATCTTTTTATTTTTTAGACTCTTGTTACAAATAACTTTTAGAGTTGCTCTGTTAAACCTTAAAGGTATGTTTAGTTCACTTTAGTAACCATACCTCTGAAAAACACTTTTTGTTAAGAATGATGTGGATGTAGTTATTGAAAGTTCGGTTTTAATGACACTACACTGAAGTTCCTATTTGCCTAGATTTTGAAGTACATCACATCCAGTATTGAACAGAACTTCTGATTATTTGATGCTGCAAGAAGAGTAAGATTAACATTACTAAGTGTCTTTATAATAAATGTTATATTGCTGAATGGGGATTTGCATTACTCAGTATCCAGAAGCCATTCACTTTAGAGTAACAGACACCACAGAAAGGACATTACACAGAGAACAGCATGCAGCTCCAGCTTGCCGATAACTTTTTGTTGTACAGCCCAAATAAAAGACGAGTGATTTGATTATCTGTCTCTTCATGGTTAAATTAAATTAGTTTTTACTGTGAGATTGTGCATTGTTACCAGGGGCACACGTGTGTTTTGAAGTGTAATTACTGGTCATACTTAATAACTGATTTTTAGTTCAGTAATTTTAAGAAATGAAAAGGCCACCTACTTACTGTCACAGTTTTTAAATCCAGTAATATTATAAAATACAGGATGTCTTTTTTCTTTATTAAAAGCTCAAATAAATAATTAAGAACATTTTGCTAGGACACAAATTGGCTTATACTTTGTGAAAATGTTTTAATATCTGTTGTGATACCATTTATATGACAAATAAGAAAACTAATAACTGATTATGTTGAAAGAGCTGTAGTAAGTGAGAAAACGACACCTATTCAATATAGTCTAAATGAAACGACCTTTTGAAAGACCTGTTTTTGAATAAACAAGCATGGAAGTTCACCTAAGGCTATGGCTTTATGTATTGAGAGTTAAGAAGCAGACCTTTTCATATGCCTTTAAAATATAAAGATCTGATAAAATGGTTTCAAATGTTTGATTCGTTAAATCTGTTTAATGTTTTTTTATTATTTGGTAGAGCTTCACACTGAAATAGCTTCATCTTCAAAGGCAGAAGAAAGTTTCTATGCTGACAGTTACAATCCCTTCAAGGATGAAGATGCCCCAGAGTACTTAAACCCATTCGGTGAGCCGGATCACGTGCCTGAAGCACCTGGAAGTGTAAGAGATTCTCCTCCACAACCTGCAAAAAGGAAAAACGTCAGGCCAGTGGATATGAGCAAATACCTCTATGCAGATACCTCTAAAGCTGAGGAGGAAGAGCTGGATGAGTAAGTATGATTCTCCACCTTTCAGCAGCTTTGCAAGCATTAGTAGTGGGATCCGTGGCTTAATCTTGAGGTGTACTGGGTTGAACCGTAGTGATCTTTAATCACCTCCTTAGGACAGACTCATCCTTGGGCAGCTCAGCAGCAGGAAATACCATACCCCCAGGTCATGCTATTCAGCTGAACGTGATCAGTGAGGAAACTTTCCTTTGCCTTATTGATAGCAAACAACTTGATAGGGAACAAGTCTGTGGACCTTTCTGGCACTTCATGCCCTGACAATTGCAAATGAGCCAGAAATTAAGGAGCAGCAGAGCTTGGTCCTTCCTCTCCTTTTTGCCATTATTTTTACTACATAAAATGTTAATTTTTTGCTGATGATAACAGAGAGTTTGTTTTATCTTGATGGTCTATGTAAAAAGGAAGAGCATTTTGCAATCTTGATAGCACATTTTTGACGATCTCATAAACTGAATGTATGGGAGAGATAACACCCTATGCACTTACTTAGGTTATTTCTTTCAGCATGACCACACACGAAGCTTCTATAAACTCACACCGACTGCCTTGTATTACAGTATAGAAACTATCAGGAAGGGAGAGCTTTTTGCGATTGCTGCACAGCTTGGGAGGTTGGAAGGTGTATCCTTAATCCTTGCTTGTGGTCATTAGTCACCAACCACACCACTCATGAGACAGTTTATGGTGATTACATCTGAGCAATTTTACAGACAACAATTCTAATTAACATTTAATTTTACATTATTTAATGAGATTTATCATGGCATGACATTTGCATTACTTTAATATTAACAGAGATATACTATCATAATCTTTCTGTTTCTCTGTCTATAGCTGTGGTCTAGGAAATGGAAGGATTCCCAGGCACTCTAAGAGAAACATATGAAGGGCTCTGCAGAGTTTTTTCCTTTTAAAGCTCTGTGGCCATGGATTTAATGTTGTTGTTTGGTCTGTGAAGAATAAAAGAAACAAATAAATCAAGGGCATTGGGAATGATGCTTCTGCCCGCTCCATTGACCAGTGCAGTGCCTGAACAAACAGCACTGGCTGCTGTGTCTTCAGAGCACAGTGTGATCACACTGACAGCCACACCAGGCATTCCTGGTCATTCACTGGTCACCAGAATCTGTAGGGAATAAAAGTGTGTGTATTTTACACCCACCAAGATACAGGTAATAGAGGACAGCAAAGATTGAGAAAAAGCCGCATGGATAAGCAAGTGAAGAATTTTCTGTTTTCTGTCTATACTCCCATTTCCACCCTAAGCACATCTGTGCCAAAGGGGCTTGTGGCAGGGTTGTAACCCTTCCTTTTGCTGTGTACTGGACTTTAGCCCTTGGTTTACAACAGCCTCCTTCTTGTTTTAATGGCTCCATTTGCTTCATTGTTGTTTTTCCCCAAAGATAAAAATAAATTCCCTATAGGTGGATTCTACTTGAACATAAAGCTGGTCTGTATTTTCATGATAAAGCAATGTCCCATGGGAAGATGGAAGGATAAGGAGTCAATAAACACTGTAAAATCAATTTTTCACATCTTTTACATAAGTTTTTTATGTCCTGACCCCCAAAGTAACCTTCCTCTCCACATTTTCCTCTGAAGTTACAGGAGCAATACATCATACAAAAAGACCTGGAGACCCATTTGTTGAATGCATTGGGTGGAGGTGTGTGAAGGAGAACCTTTGGATCTTTATACTGAAACACTCTGGAGGAATGAGTGTAATGATAAAAGCCCAGTCTAGAAACACAGGGCATATGATATTAGCTCACATCTACAAACGCTATTTTGCCTTACCTCATGTCATTAATTTTCAAATTTTCAAGTAGAAAGCTCCTGCTAAGGCATGGTCTGGTGAGCACCAAAGGCAAAATTTTCACAGGCAGTGCCAGCTAGTGGTTTTTGGGTGCCCTACGTCATGAGGGTTTATGTCCAGATGTGTATTGTTTTTTATCTACTGTGAATATTGATGCTTTTATTATCTACATGAGTGGGTAATCTTCTTCCAAGCCTATTGAAGTCTAGATTTCAGTGTCAATTTGTGGCAGAGTTTTCCACAAGAAAACAAGATCTTTAATGAAATGCGTTTCTTTTGCTGATTGTAACTAAATTCCCTTTCCAGTCCCATACTATCTCTTCTGCTGGCTTATCAAAACAACAATTAGTAGTATTGGATTTACCTGCCGTAAACATTTGTTGTGGTGTCTATGTCTAGCATGTTCACCTTTCCTTGTCACTTGTCTGAGTGCTAACTTTTTCAATCTCTCTTCATACAGAAGTCTCTTCATCTCTCTAATCATTTCCACCGCCCGTCTCTGGATCCTGTTATTTCTTCTGCTATGTGTCTATTTTAAGATGTGTTGACTTGGCCTGAGCAGTGTATTCAAGACAAGGCTGAACAACCGAGTCATATCATGAGAATAGAAAACTTTGCATGTTATTTTCAACCTCTCTCATAACATCTTGTCTTTCATTTTTTTAAAAATTCTGTTTCATTTTTGACTATCACTGGTCAAGGGCTTTCTCCAGGTGTCCTTTTGAACCTGTAGGTGGAAGGCGTGAAATGGAAGAAACAGAAGGCTCCTGATTTACTGTTGGTCAGGAAATACGATGTATTTTTACCCCCATGTCTTAAATGTTTAATTGGAGTTCACCTAATGTACTGCTTGGCATTTTCCTCTTATATTTTGTGTGAAATGCAGTGATGTGTCCTGAGAACATGGACACACCAGTTAGCATCAGAACCCTTGTCCCACTCTGCCCTGGCAGATCCCTAGTTCTGATTCTGGACTCGGAGCTTACACCAAGTGCTCCAAGAGCTGAACTCTGACTCCAGTTTTGTGAGAGACTCTCACTGTAATCCTGTAAAAGGTACTTGGCCTCAGTGCACCTCTGTGAAGGATTTACCTTGGGTAACTTGCTTCATTGAAATGTATTTGACTAATGTTTATGAAGAGAGCTAATACTTCATAACACACACAAAGCAGAGTCACGAGCATAAGCATTGTGAGGCACTGAGTGGCACAGAGGGACTTGGGCGAGCCAGTACATTTACTCTGCTGCAAAACTGTGCTCTCAAGACATACTTCCTCTGGCTAAATTCTCATACCTAGCTAAAGATAAGGAACACATTTTCCTTTTCTTAGTCTGGACATTTCAGTGTCAGTGGAAAATTCTGCTTTTGCCTTTTTGAATTTTATACATTAAAGTCCGCCTGTTAGTGAAGGACAGCCCACCTTGTGAAGTTAATTATTTGAAAACAGCACAGCTCACAACTGCTTCATGTATAATGCTTTCAACCTTACTAAGCTTAGTACTTCTGATTGGCAATATTGCCTGACCTTTTAGCCCTGCCACACTCACAGCTTCGGATTTCCTCCTCAGTAAAATGTTTATTTATTTTTTGTTTTCAGCTAACTGGTAAGACTGATCAAAATAATTTTTAAATTGGTTAGAATAAAACTTGCTTTCCAATATCATTTGGCTCTGTGGCTTCTTATCTCATTAATCATTGTATGGCTTAGAATTATGCTGTGTAATTGGCAAGGCTATCGAGTTGCCATCTGCTGAAGTTGCCTGTTGCACAAGAAGCCACAAGCCACCACGTTGTCAGTGACAGTTTAATGCCGGGTATCTTGTCAGGTCTGGGATTTTTTAATTTTGTGGAGGACAGTCTAGTGGCTCTTTGGACAAATAATTTTATGTGGATCAATTAAATAACTTCACAGAAGCAGTAAATATGGGGCTGACCTCAGAGAAAAGTGCTTTAATATTTTCCAGCTAAGGCTCTTTTCAACCAGACTTTTCAGATGCTTAATTTCTTGTAGAGGCATGTGGAAGCTGTTGGACCAAACTCTGCTATGTATATCAGATCCTCCTGACTTTAAACTTTATAGCTTGTTCAGGAAAGAACCATTTTGGTCTTTTTTTTCCTGTTTTAATGTTAATGTTTCAAAAATCTTGCTCAGTATTTGTAAGACCAATTAAAAGTAGTGCTGAGAGGAAGGTAGAAGGTAGCATGTGTGCATGTCTGTTTCTGTGACCAAAATGTGAGGGTTTAGTCTGGCTTTCAAGCACGTTCTTCTCTACAGAAAAAGAGCAGTGGCTTCTCTCCTTTTAGCACTTCCTTCTGGTGGGTACAGAGGGTACATTTCTTCAGGATGACGCCTGTAGCACAGGCAGTTCTGGAGCTTAAAAATTCAGAAGATGGTTCTTCCAAACCTGTTTACTCTCATTGATAAGGTGTTGGGTTTTTTCTCACACCAAAATAATTTTAACACCTTACAAATACACCGTTCTAATTCAGAGGTAAATTCCTGCCAAACATGCTGTGCCTGTTGGCTGTTCCAAAGGCTGACTTGTTGAACTAAATAAAACCTTGTGCTGTCCCATACAATGCATTGTTCTTTAGCCTTTATCTCTTTTATCTTCATTTTCACCTCTCTTTGAACTCTCTGGTGTCTGAAGGCAGCTGAGCTGGGCTGTCAGCTAAATTAGAGCTACTGACAGCTGGATGCTTTCTCCATTCCAGCCTGAATTCCTCCTTTTCCTACTGCCTCCCAAGGAAAACACCCTTCTGTTTCCATTTAACTTGTTATTTTGGTTGCCTTTAGTTTTGATTGTGCTGGTGGCTTTGCACTTGATGGGCAGCAGAGTGGGAACACCTGAAAGTTGCCTTCAGTCAACAAATGAGTTTAGTGTTAGTCTTTCCTTTTGCTTCAGGAGCTGGATGTCTTTTTCTGTAAGGAGCAGAAGCAGCAGATTCTTAGAAAGGCCTGGAGATTTTATGCCTGATTTTCACTTACGTGCTTTGGTAAACTTTGCCTTTCAAAAGTAGACTTCTTTTCTGTGGTGTGGGTTATTAATTGCTCGCTTTTCTCAGTGAAAATAGGATGGCTGTAAATTGCATTAAAATAAACTAAAGTTTGTCTATGAGACCGAAAGACATTTTCATACTAAAAGTACAAACGAAGGAGAGAAATTTGATGTTGTGTGGAAGGCAACTGCATGAATAGTTGTTTTTTCACTGCTGTTGTAGTTCTTAAAAAATAGTGTGTACTAGCTCCTGACTCTTATCCTGAGAGGGGATTTGTGAATGGATCTAGCTAGGTAGACTCTTATCTAATGCGTTAATGTTTCCATCCAGAGTTGAATTCTAATGGACTTCAAGGGAATGAGGTTATTTGTTGTGCTTGGTTACACTGCATATAATGACTGTATGCAGGTAGATTGTTGGGAATCTTATGAGATATAAGATAAATATGTCTTGCAGGGGAAAGAGGGAGACTAAATTAATGTATCCATTTCATAACTAACTGTCCTGTTTTGGATTACAAAATATGAAAAGCAGATAGTATTAATAATGAAATAATTCAGTGCAAAAAAGATTCCCCTGAGTATCCTTAGCAGGATACAAAACTGCTGGCTTAACTCAGTGTGTAGAAGAAGCCATTATTTGATGTATTATTGATTGATTGATATTTGATGTATCAAGCTAACATAAAATTTGGCTGTGGAGGTATTTACTTAGGGTGGTACAAATGCAGAGTTGGAGTATGGACATCCAACTTATGGGTAATTCTTTGGACTGCATATACTTGGTGGAAGATGTTTCCTCTGTAACATTCTCAAGTAGGGTTTAGTTATAAAAAACACTTTCAAAATAGACAGGTGATGCCTGCTGGTGTCTGCAGAGAGAGATGTGCAAGCCAGATGGGGTTTTCTTACACTGTTCTCTTATCCAAAGAGGAAATGGTGTGGTGCCTGTAAAGTACAGTTTGAAATACACTCAAGGTTGATTGTGTGCCCATGGAGGCCAAAACTTTCAAGCCTGGACAGCCAAGAGTGAGGCCTCTAAAGCCCTGTGGGAGCACAACTGAACCAGTGGCCTGATTCTTAATTGTTCTAATCAAGCTTTCTTTATTCTGTTCATTAGAGTGTTAAACATCCAGCAGCTTCACTCAGATTTTTTGCTATTGATCTTGTCATAAAATTAGATCACTCTTTGATAGATAGCAAAGTATAATTGAAGAGTTAGCTTTATGCAGTTGATAAAATTTCTGCAATTTACAGGACTTTATAAAAATTACGGAAATTATGACCAAATAATGCTGCTCTAGCTGTTGTAACTCACTTTTCAATTGTATGAAAAAGTGGTATTTAAAAGCATATAAAGGTAAAATATATTCTTATGTGGGATAATAAAAGCGTTTTAGTCATTGGCTTTCCTAAACAGGTCTTATTTTTGGTTTTATTTCCAAGGAGATAGCAAAGAAATGTGTTTCCCTTCTTTTAATTAGATCAAATCCATTTTATGAACCAAAATCAAGCCCTGCTTTAATTAAAGTTGCTCGGCAAGAACCAGAGAAGAAGGTGAAAAGAAAGGCTCCTGAACCCCCAAACCTCTTGCCAAAGACAGAGATGGGCATGGGTGAGAACATGTCAGCAATTCCTGCATCGAGGGAGCTTTCCTCCTCTCCCAAGGTAAGCTTTTCATACCAAAATTTCGTCTTTGTTCGTAACAGTACCTTTCTGTGCATTGCAATCATCCTGTTTATTTCTGCAGGCGTCTCAGAAGCTTTGCCTGTACTCGATAAGGTGTTGGCTTGTCTCTATTCACTTGGTTCACAGGGAGGGTGCCCCAGTAGGAGCTTGTATTTTTACTTTAAGGATTTAATGACAACAGTATCAGCAACTGCAGTTTCAAAGAAAAGAGTCTTCCAGTAACCAATGTTACAGGACAGCTGGGTATGCCATCGAGAAGGAAGAAAATCATGTTGAACAGTGCTTTGTCCTGATCTATTTTAATGCTGCTAAGCCTTGCCCCTGTTGAAGAGTCTGTCTCCACATTTCTGTCATAAATCTGGGTTTTAAAAGCTTAGTACTGGATACTGTTTATTTGTATTGGGATTTATGTATGTCCAATTCTGTAGCTATGTTGAAGTAATTAAGAAAAAGACAGTCTAGTTTAAATCAGGTTAACTGTTTACTGAGAATGTCCAGACTAAGCATACTTACATATGCACATCCATTTATGTTTTCACGGGAAAATCAGAGTTCATTTCATTGGAAGAGGTAATTTGAGGGGTGGGTGTTTTATTAATACAACAGCCAAGTTCTGTCAGTGTGGATTTCAACTCCAGTGTTTCAGCAGTTAGCACCACTTGTGCTTTTCCTTTAAACAAAATAAGCATTTATTAGTATGAGTTAATGGACCTTTCTTAGAAATGAATGTCATACATTGTTTTAAAGGTAGGAAGATGAGGACAGAATGCCTCCCTTCCAGTGTGTCTTGCCCAGGGTATGCACATTATCATCTGGTTTGCCTTGAATCGGAGCTGCTGTACTTTAATTTCAGAATTGAGGGAAGCTACTTGTCATACCTATCATTTCATTGCGTGATTACTCAGGCAGATTGCTCACATGTCCTTGTCCACTCAGGCTCTGATCTTGTTGTCATTTTACCACTCACTCAGGCTAAAGAGTATGAGACCAGAAATCTAATTGTGTCTGCTCATGGCAAAAGAAAACAGCCGAGTAAGACCACAAGTACACTTCACAAGTTATTCTTTATATGCAAAACCACAACTGGGGGTATATGAAATCAAAGCACAGCAGTTTTATAATGCTCTGAAATGAGATTCAGTCCTGTTAGCTGGAGTTTCTGCATGAGTTTCTGCATGAAATACGACCCATTACTTGATTTCTGGTGGAGTCTGGCCCTTGGGTCAAAGCAAAATGGCCAAAGCAAAGCTTTCTGGTACTACCAGGGTGTGAAAAGACATCTGTGGAGATTTTTATCAGGTTGCTTGGTGGAAATTGTGCCCCCCTTGCTCATTGTTTGAGAGGTGTTTTTTCACAGATATGCATCTGAGGAAATAATGTCTCTCTTCTTCATGCATGTCTTCGCTGTGCTGAAATAACATGTTACTGCTGAGTTTGGTTGTTGTAGTTTTTGTCTGCCCTAGATGAAGCTTTAGAGTGTCTGAAAGGTGGAGCTGATTAAGAAAAGATTCAGGATTGAACTCACTGAGGAGATTGTGCTGTTATGGGCAGTCAGGTAGTTCCTGCTTTTGTGCATGGTGTTACTTGGTGAATGTTCTGGTTCCTGCCTGCTTGCTGCCCACCTTTCTGACCTTGAGGCACAGCTGAGATCAGCAGAGGTCTATGTACTGAAACTCTGATTTTCATTAGGGCTGGGAGGGAAGGTGGAGCTCTGTGCTCACATGCTCTTTTATAGGAAAGCTTTAATTAATTTTTTTAGCAGGACTTTGGAGGATAGGAGACATTAGGGAATGCTCCAAAGCAGATGCAGTGTCCTGGTTCATTGTATTACAGTGGAAAGTTTTGCTGAGTGGGTGTGTTAAAATATTGTACGGTCACTTGCAATGCAGAAAGATTTCTGTAAGCAGAGTCTTTCTTCTGTGCTTGAATTGTTTTGCACTCAGATCAAAAGCACTTTACTTGGAATGCTTTTTGAAATTTGGAAAAGTACTGGCATTTAAAAGAAAAGAAACTGTTTTCTCACAGCACAGTACAAAATAGTGCCCGGGTGGGATTTGGAGTGTTGGCACAAATGACTTGTCTCAATTATTGAGCAATAAACAATGTTTAGCAACTCCGGAAAAACTTCCATCCAAAGGTATAGGCACTATACAAACATGAACTTAGTACATGCCCTTATGTAGGGGAATAGTCCTATAGAGGTAAACCTAGGTAAAGGGAGGTTGAATCATGTATCTCATTCAGTGTTTTGTCCAAGTTTGCTGTGCACAGAAAGTTTTGGGAGTTAAACCGGAGGCTAAGTGGTTTCAGCAGGTTCAGTTCCCTGTCTTGGTTGTTGTCGTAGGAAGTGTCTGTGGAGCAGAAATGCTAATCTTTAAACTACACAAACACAGCATTAATATTAGGACTTCAGAGTTTAAGGAAAAAGATTCCAAAAGCTCCTCTGCAAATCTTTGACAGAATATTTGGTGTTCATTTTTTGTTCATGTGCTAGTGGCGTTCATCACGTTGGCTGAATCCAAAAAACACAAATGCTGTCATTGCCATCTACACACCAGCAAGTTTATTACATGATGAGCAGTCAGTTACCTGTAGTAGCAAACCCTTTCCAAGCTTCTTCAGTGTTGTGCCCTTGAGCAGGCCCTTTTGATCACTTGGAGATCCCCTGTCAGCTGTATTGGTGAGGAAGGGTCAGTTATCTGTCTTAGATAAGGTAGGGTCTAACTCTCCATAAAGGTCCAGCCCTTCAGCCCACAGTATTAGCTCAGTATTTGCCATGTCTGAGTTTGGAGGAAGTTTCACTTTCAAGTTTTTTTATCTATTCACACTTCCTAAAGGAATATCTTAATTCTCTCCTGTCTTGCATATCTCCTCCAAACTAATCTGAGTCATCAGAGAGAGCTTAAAATGCAAAGTCTGAGATCTGGAGTTACCCCACAGTTAATCATCTCAAATGACTTGAAAACTGTGGTATGCTGACTCTATTTAGGTGAGTCTGACAGAGTGCAAAGCTGTAATTAAGCTCTTCAGTCATCAAACTGCTACAGTGCTGTCAAGCCCACCTGAAGCCTTGTTGGGCTTGTTACTGTCATACATGTGTTACTGTTCTTTACATGGTTTGCATAACCAGGTTCTGCCTTTCACAGAGGTGATAGAGACTTTTTAAATTTCCCCCACTTGTTGACTTCGTGGAACAAAAAAGTGGTCTCAGGCTCAAAATGTGGTATCAGACCAATATGTAGCATGCATATCAGTGCTCATCGTTGCTTTAGCTGATTACAGAATATACATATGAACTTCAGCAGGGTCAAGTCTCAGCCAGTTTCGGCATTTCTTCTCTTCCCTGCCTTGTGTTGAATTTATTTGAAGGAAGATCAGTCCCAGAGCTGGCAACTATGTCCCGTGGTAGAGAAGCTAAAGCAATGTGTCTCTGCACAATCAAGGATTTTATTGGCTTTGTGAGAATGAGGGGGCAGGAATGCTACTGAATTTATGTAGGAGGTAAAGAATTATTTACTAGGGAACTGGAGGAAACAGGTAAGCATTCTCAACCACAGAGTTATTTTTAAATGTTAAAAGGAATAGTTCTTGCTCTGGATTGCCATTACTCATTGACTCCTTTGAAGGGTAGCATATGCCCTTCACTTTCAGGAAACAATTCTGACAGAGGCTTTTCCTGTGATTTGGTGTATTCAGTTTATTGCCAGACTTTAGCCAAAGCTCCTGTTGATGCCTCACGAATCCATCAGGTTTCTGCCATTGCCGTTAACCTACTGAAAGTAAACAGGTATGTTATATTTGGTGAATCCAGCTTGGTCTCATGTCCTTTCTCCCCTCTTCAGGGTCTGGAAGCCTGTGTTGGTTAAACACATGCCTTACAGAGTAACTGCTGCAGGCTGACGAGCTGCCAGCCTGGGATTTGGGAGCTCTCAGAGCTCTATCTCACAGTTGCCTGCCCAGAATCTCTCAGTAAATGAAACTCCTGCACTCCATCCTGGGGATAGATGTTTCTCTGGCAATACATAACTATATGAACAGACATAAAATTGATATCAGACCACAAGATACTTTTTGAACTTTACCTTGAATGGATTTTTAGTTATGCCTTGCAACTGATGAAAGTGTATGGCACCAGGACAGGATGATAAATCAGCTTAAGACTATCATTATTGCATACACCATTCTTGCCTTTATGAAGGTCATGGTGTTGCTGGTAGTCATGAAAACACAGGAATTGGTTTTGGTGCTTTTAGACAACAACTTTTGATGGCCCTTTTAAGTTGGTGGGAGAGGAGAATACACATTCACATAATAGTCCAAAGCCAATAGTAGCATCTCTGTTTGTCACCATCATTGTCTAAGCTCTCTCTGTCTCTCATTTTAAAAGTAAAATTAATTGTTTTGCAGGCCAGGTAGTAATCTGCTCTCTCATGCCAGACAAGCTAGCTGATTTAAGCTCTAATGAAACATTTATAGGAAATACAGAATCCTGTTTCTGCATGACATGTAATAACCCATCTCCATCCAGTATCCTTGGTAATCTGCTGTGTATCTGCAATGCTTCAGGATGTTCAGGCTGTCCAGAAAGATTTCTGCCTGATAGACAGTTTGTCCTTCCAGCAGCAAAGGAGGTACAAATTACTTCCTTATGAAAGAAGAGAAATTCTCAGATACTTCTCAAGGGAACAAGAAGAAACCTGTAATTTTTGTTTCTCCTTCTTATTTATTCTAAGTCAGAATAAATGCTAGAGCACAAAACACTCAGGTAGGTTTAGTGGAAGGGGGGGAAGTGACATTCCATATAGCACTAGGCACAGCTCCCGAGGTATCAGAGATCCTAAAATCTCCACTTGTTTGTTTTCTCCACTTTTATTTACCTCAAGATTATCAACCTTATGTGACCAAACAGAAGGAAAATTTCATCCTAAAACACAGGTGTATAATGGAACCAAGTGGAGGAATGGCAGTAAACTCCAAGGGGAGATAAAGATCACTCTCTGTCTCTTGGTATCAAAAGTATCTCCAGTTGTCCATTCAAATAAGGACTTCCCAGCTCTCTGGAACATCTTCAATGATTTTACTCCTTTTCAGCTTCACATTTGCTGCAAAGGAATTGTACAGCTCCTTTTCATGAGGTCTTTGTCACTCCCTATGTGGACAGGTGGTTCACACCCAAGGAAGACCTGGAAGGTACTGGATAGAATTGGTAGATGTCTACTATTATGAACTTAAGCAAAAGAAAAATGCACTCTGAGAAGATCTGCCTTTGCATGCAGCCCAAAGACATTTTTTTTCTTTTAATAGGAAGAAAGACAAGCTGCACACATAATATGAACAGAGAGGTAGTGAGATAATCATATGGAAGCCCAGACAAGTCATTCAACTTGCAGCTTTTCAAGTGTTAAAGAATAAAAGAGGCTCCATTTTTTTAATCCAATACTTAAGCAATTACTTATTACTGTTTTCGTGAGTTTTAAAAGGTGTTTGTGAACTTGACGATGTTGCCTTCATATTATTCCCATGATTGGTGCCAACAGGAACCCACTGTTGGACATCAAGACTATAGATGAAACCCAGCCCTTCCATGTTCTTTGTGTGGCTTTCTGCCCTTCTGACTGAAGTATCTTGTGCCCATGCTGTTAGAAAGGTGTCGGTCCTGCTCTATAGTCACGTTATCTCTATGACAGATGCTTCCTTCAGAATTTGAGGGTTAAAACCTTCACCAATTTGCCCAAGTGTTCTTGTAGCAGGAATTCTGCCCAGGACTGGAGGCAGAGCTGAGCTGTTTCCATCCTCAGCCCATTACTTCTCTCCTTGTCCCAGAAGCTGGGGTTTTACCTAGATGGAAACACGTCATCACATGGTGGCTCACGCCGCACTGTAGTGCTGTTCTGCAGGGAGCCAGCCCAGGCAGTGTGCTGAGCCAAGGGCCAGCAAAAGGCTCTGCTTCCTGTGGCAATTGAGTGCTGTCCAGGAGCAGTGAATGAATCCTTCCCTCTGTCATGAATTCCTTATGTGTGGTGCTAAGCTAATCTCTTGAACCAGATTTTGGACTGTGGTGGTTTGTTGGTTGTTTGGTTTTTTTTTTCTCAAGTTCACAGCTGCATCCAGCCCGGATAAATTAGCAGAGCTATTGGTTTGACTGTAGTGCCATGCAGCTGAGAGAATGCTGTTTTGTGTCCCATGAACTATCATAAAACAAACAGTTCTCTGTAAGGTCAGGTCTTAGGTGACTCACACTGAGGACTCAAAAGCATTAGCTTACAGTAATTTGGAGGTGGGTTTTTTTGTGGACCTCAGTTTTTATTCAAAAACATATTTATGCTACTATGCAAATGGTATTAATAAAAATGTATTTGTAGCCGTAATCTTTGAACACTTGATTTGGCAACTTTAAGTGCTGCTACTTAAGTGCTTGACTGTTTCTTCTTTAGGCCCTTATTAGTAGTGGGGATGCAGATAACAGGTCTCCAGAGCTGTCCTGGAAAAATATTTTTCATTGCAAATTAATGTACATAGTGTTCAGGTTGATAAATGCTTGATTGCTTCTGTCATTTTCATAACTGCTCTTTAAGGCATTTGTGCATTATTGGAGCAATGTAGCTCCTACTGAAATGGATGGAAACTTTGTCAATGCCTGCAGCGGTTCTGGGTTGCACCAGTTACCACTTCTGCAAAATGTCTGCGCACGTAAGCTTTGGTAGCTGCACCAGTGTTGTGACATTCCAGACCTCGCTCTTCATATTTTAAATTTAACTTACGTTTACAAATTATAGAACTCAGATGTGTTGTCATAAAATATAACTTCAGTTGTTGTGGAAAAATACGCTCTTTAGATATGTAATTTCAGTAATTTCATATGTTTTATTTCATCTTGGAGGTTTAAGATTGTGCACTATTCTGTGAGAAGAAAATCCATCTCTGGCAGGAACTGGAAAAGCCAACAGATATGTTGTGTGACGTAGTGTTGCTCTGTGCCATTAAAATGCCAGCACCCACCATTGTCTGTAGGCAAACTGTAACAAAAAAATACTTATTTCATATTTTATCAAAAATGACACCAGCATGAGAATTTCTTTAATTTTCCCCATATAAATATATGTGATGATTTATGTAAAACTTTCCTGTTGGGGTGCACTATGTGCTGGAAGAGAGATAGGCCCTGAGGGCCGGAGAGAGAGCCTCTTTCCTGGACCCAGAGGTGACCCTGGGAGTGCATCCAGGTCACCGGGGATGGGCTGAGAGAGGATTGTGGGTTTGTGGACAGTGTTGGGCCTATGAGACGTAATAATTGTAGTTTGTGACCTTATAGGGTATTGTTTACCTGTTACCATAATAGGTAATATCTGTGCAATACCCCAGGTGATTGGGGGACACTGTGGTGAACATCTTTCCTGTTTATATGATGTGATATCCTGTTAGGTGCTGGTATTTAAGGGAATTCCGGGTGGCCAATAAAGGCTTTGCACTTTCCATCTTGTGTGAGAAGTCCATGCCCTTGTGTGATTACTGCACTTTCCTTTTCTTTGAATGAAGTGCTCAACAGTCCATCTTACCCACATGTGCAACGCTGGTCAAATAAGACTCCTCTCCTGATTCTGGAACAACTTTAAGGCTGCTGAGATCAGGGGAGAGGAGAAGGCCTTTGGATTATGGGAACAGTTGATGGGAACACCCATGCTGCCTTTTCTGGCCTCTAACTTCCCCCATTATGAGGTGAATGAAATGCTTAAAGTCCCAGGAGAGAGGGAGTTGGGGATAATGGCAGTGGGGGATCTCCAGAGGGGAGAGCAGGGCATGTGAACCAAGTTCTGTGCTGCTGTTGAGACAAGTCTCTTGTTGCACCCATTTCTGCAGGATGGAGAGGGGACTCATCTCCTCATGGAGATGCCAAAGACATTTGCCTGAAACCTATCCTTAAAATATCCCTGAGATGCATAAATGCAAGGAAGAAGTTAGGAGCTGGCAGAGGCATTGAGGTTTCTGGAGTGCTGTGGTTCTTAAATATCAAGGCTTCCGTGGCAGTGTTTGGTTTCTCTCCCAGAGGACAAGAGGATTAGGCACAGCCACCGGCTGGACAGACAGAGCAGTCCTGGCCTGCCCAAACATCTGAATGACAACTGCATTGGGTCAGCTCTGGTGAGATCTAGGCCAGCTTCTGGGAGATGTCATCTGAAAATCCTTATCCCCGATGAGGGCCTTTTATTTTATTCTATTTCCTGTAAGTTATTTGCCTTCGCTTCTCTGGCAGAGGGGAGCTGAGGGGAGTCAGGCAGATGGCACAAGGCCATGGGCTCCTGATGTAGGGGCTGGGGGGCCACCTTCCTGTGGTTTGTGACCTGGAGGGCTTTGATTCTCATGCTGGGCTTCACAGACTCATGTTTAGTTCAAGCTTTGCTCTTTAAAAGGTAGAAGAAAGAAGGAACACTTCTCCTTTCCTAAGACTTTTTTAAACCATTGTCAAAACAAAAATCCTCAAAATCTTGCAACAAAAACCTGATAAAATCTATCCTTTTTCTGTACAGTTTTGATACCTTATTATCAGGTTCCTTAACATGACCCACACAGGCAGAGTACAGGACAGCTTTTAAATTGAAAACTTGATTCTTTCAAGTGTTCCCTCGGCACCTAACAAGGACCTCAACACAATTTGTAGAAGCTGACCTTGTAGCATTTAACTTTTAGCTGTTACCTCGAGGTTTATGCTGGGGCTGGTTTAGATAAAGTCCTGGGTGCTCTCTCCACCATCCAAGGCTCATCCATGGCCCCTGGTGCAGCGCTCAGTGAGAGGAGCACATTAACAATGTGCCTGGTTCTCTGCTTGCCTGAGGGGTGGGTTTGGTTCATTGTGGTTGGCAAGCACCTCAAATTGGAAATAAGTGTGCATGAATAAATATTCCTTTGCTTCTGTCATGATGAGTTATGGACGTGTTACAAAAATAATTATCTTCCCTTCATAAATCAGTCTGATAGTTAACTTTGGTTTGCTTACTAATTCACTGTTCCTGCTAAATGTTCTTTGGTTTGGGTCAGATACTTAAGCATAGGAATAAATCAGGTCTAAGCCAGAATGCTTTTTGTTGCTGGGAAAGAAAAATAAGTCTAAAACCAGAATAGATGGCATTTGTAAGCAAATCTGCAGTGCAGTGATGGCCCTAAAATGAGGTATTTGTATTAGCTGTTCTACCCTGCTTTGTGGAAGTATTTTTAGGTAGAATTTTGGCTAATTTATTTAAAATAGTGATCACCATTAGTTTTAGGTGGGCAGGTTAGCAAAATAGATTTGTGAAGCTAGATATACTTAGAGGTAAAATCCAGGAGAAAAAGGGAAGCCATAGGTGCCAGAAGCCAAACCTTAATTCTATGTGTATGTTGCAGTCATACACACCAGCAGAAGCAAGTTAAGCACAAACCTTCTTAAAGGAGAGAGAATCAAGCCAGTTAGAAGGAAAATGTTGTATTCCTGAGTTGCAAGGAGAAATATGTTGCCAATTCATACTGCAACAGAGCTATGGTGACAAGAGGCTGCATAATAAAGCGAGCACTTGTGCGATAGTGCCGGCACACTAGCTGCATGTTCTACAACAGCATTTTTTAGCCATGTTCAACAGTGTGCCTGCTATCGCTCCTCCATTTGTTGAATTCAGGATGACCTTTGCATGAATAAAGTCAAATAGGATTAAGGCAGGAATTTTCAACAATGGGAAAGAGCAACAGATGTAGCCGACTTTGAACGTGGGAGGATTGTTGATGCACGGTTGCCTAAAGGGAGTGTCTGTGGTGACAAAAAAAGGGGGGGGAAAAACCCAACAATTTCCTAAAATATTAACCGCATAAAAGAAAAGAAAATAAATAGAAAACAATCCAAAGGAACTGAGTGATTCTGGTTTTTGTTGGCATCAAGCTGAAGGCAGGGTTTTTTGATTCACTGCCTCCTTTTAAATCTATTTCTCTCTATTCTTTCAGCAGAACTCTGTTCTCTGCAACTGTCACTATATGAGCTGTCTGAGGGGTTTGTGGCATGTACCATATTTTTAGATTTACGTTTTTTCTGAGTTGTTTTAAGGAAAACAAAAATGGAGTATGAAGGAAAAAAGAGATGTTTTGCTGGAGAATCGGCCATTTGCATACAAAATCCAGATCCTGCTAATATTTTTGGGTTTGATTTATCCTGTGCAGAAGCATATAGATGGATCTCGAATACAGCGCAAGCACTCTATAAAGAGACTGTTACAGAATAAAGAGGGGAAAAAAGGCTAAAATATATATTTAAAGCAAGAACTCTTTCTGATATAGCTTAAGTAGTTTTATGTCTCATTAGATATACCAAATTTGTTTTTATCTCAATAAAAAGAGGACATGCAAATGTATTTTACTTTACTTAGTTTCATTATTGACAAGAGCTGTTCTGCAGTTTAGCAGATAATTGTGTTAACCCCTGAATGATCTTCGTAGTTTGTAGTAATGAGTAATGCACAAAATTTAGATATCGTTCACGTGTCTAATTCAGACAAATCAGCTTTGAAAAGCATGCATAGGAAAAGCTTTTAAAGTGTGAATGAAATCATGTGCTCTAGCTCAATGAAAGGGCTTTAAAGGGGCTAGCTAGAAACTAAAGTCATTAAGGAAATCACACTGCAAATGTTATGAAAAATATTGGTGAGCTTAATATATTAGTTCAGCTTTATTTAAAAGCTTGATTAAACACTCACTGATTAAATGCTTACACCACTTTGAAGAGAGCTGTGGTGTTGAGAGGGCAGCCTCTCACAGGGGGAAGATCATTTGGATTCAGGGGATGTAGCATGGTGAAACATCTTCTAATACATCTTATCCTGCCTCTTCTCATTCTGCTTTAGAGCAGAGCTTGCTGGGGTGAGCTCTGGGTTCCCACTAGCTGATGCCATGCCACAGGATACTCAGCAGTTGTAACATGTCTATCATCCCCAAAATAAGGAGTGTTTCAACAGACAAAAACAAACAAACAAAACCCCCAAACAAAACCAAAACCAAAAATTACCCCCAAAACCCTTGTTGTTACCTGGGATGGAATATCTTGAAGAGCACAGCTCTCTGGGTACTGGAGGCTTCATTACTTATTTTTGTTACCTTGGTAAAGGTCCTGTGATGTTTAATTTTGAGACTAGGAGCAACTTTATATGCATGCCTGGCATCTTTAGCACCAGGAGCACATAACTGTTGCTTGCCTGGCGTGGATTAATGCCCACTGTGGCTGTGGAAAGTCGCCTTTATTTCCCTGTGGGCTCAGTGTGGGGACCAACATTAAGCTCACAGATGTGTACATAACTGCTCAAACTGTGCCTGCACAACTGGGGCAGAGGCTGTCATAGGCACACAGCAGAACCAGATAAATACAGTTTGAAAGAGCGTTTGGAGGCTGGCTATTACACACCTGGATTTTTGTAAGCGTTCTTGAGACTTAATGCAGAGTCCACTGAAGGCAGGGAGAAGTTGAGGTCCTTTAGTTGCCCCTCAGTTGTATTCCAGAGCAATAAAATCTTTCCACCCAAGGTTCCGTGAGTGTGAACTGGGGCAGGTTAGAGCTGTTTGTAACCCCTTAGTTGTCTTTTGTATGTTGGAAGGGTGATCCACAAGGAAGAGTATGGTCTCTTTTTTCTTTGGTAGGCTAGCTAAAATCTTTATTCACCCTCACTTCAAACACCTTTGAGACAAGGAACTGTTATCTTAAAGCCTTGCAAGGGTCATGTTTCTTGGCTTGCTTCAATGTAAATACATCTTTAGAATCCAAGTCAGCCAAACAAGCTTTAAAAGTATCCTAAAATGTTATACCACTGTAAATAATTATAAATAAAAAGAATGTTCTTTTTTGTTTTCTTTCTTTTTTTCTGATTAGCTGCCTTGTATTTTATGCTTCTGGAGCATAATGAAAGTAATTTTTACTTAAACACATAGTCAGAATGTGTTTCTGTTACTTCAAGTAAACTTGGGGTATTTTTTATATATTGAGATATATACAAACTTATATCTTAGTATATTTACTACTATGGTTATATAAAAAGGTGTATATATATATATATATATATATATATAAATATATAATATATACCTTTATCTATAACAATATATAAATACTGTATATATATATACACCTTTATCTATAATAAATATACATTTATTATCTGCATGCAAACTTTCTAGAAAGTGAATTCAGACAGCAATTTGATACAGATGGCTTAACAGATCGTAATTCAAGTGTTTTGTCCTAGAATCTGCTTCATAACTCAACCATATTCCATAACACCGTGAGCCCTTTTCTTAACGTTGCCAAAGTGCTCTTAGGAACTCTGTGAAAAGCTTTGTTTTTATCGCTGTAAAGCGATGCTGCAGAATTGATGCTTTTCTAAAGTGCTCTTCTGGCCCTCTGTGCTATTGGTAAGTAGTCTGTCATGATTGTCATTGACAGCAATGACTCAGTAACATAATGTGATTCAATCTTTTATTGTGAGACGTGGGTGTGGAGATCAGAACCCAGTCAATAGGCTTACATATAAAAAACTATGGCAAACCAAATATTGTTGCAATGCTCAGTGTGGTTATAACTGTAACCACAACTTTTCCACTCTACCTAAAATGCTAATGGAATATTACCACTATGATTTAAAAAAAAGAAAAAAAAAGTAAGAAGAAAAATTGCTTTTGAGGGGTTTTCACAGAAGGAGTTTTCTCTGCAAATGTGTTTAACTGTTTCTACATTTCTTTATAGCAACAAGATTAGGCTTTTATAAAAAAATATGTTTGGGGTTTTACCTGCTAGAATTAGGTTTTCTTTTAGGACAGTGTCTTATTTTTATGCTTACATACTTACCATTGTTTTCAAACGTAGGACCAGAATGTGGCATAGGTATGAGTAATAGGGAATAACTAGAAGATAATTCCGATGAGAGCCTCCACATTTTTGAAATGTTCTTCCATTTCTGGTCTCCTTGGATATACAAGTGGTTGATTTAAAATCACTATCTGTCCTTTTTTGCAAGCATTTAAAGAGCCGTAGAACCCATGCAACACATGGGACACTAAGGGGTTTGCTTCAGAGCAGTTTCATCTCTTTTGGAAAAGTGTTTCCTTCCTTTTTCCTTCCGTGACTAGTCCCCAGGCAAATGAAATGTATTGCTCTGGATTTTGGGTCTTGTGTGGGTTTGTGTGTTTTGGGATTTTTTTTGAGCACAGATGAGCTGTAATTGGTCCTTCATCACCTCAGTCTCACTTTCTCTGACAGTTGCTCTGCCAGTTATTTCATGCCCAATGCAGAAGAAAATGAGTAAAGAAAGCAAGATCATGCAGTGGGCCTATTTTCTCACCAGATTTTAGCAATTTCACATCCTTAAACTCCTTAACATTGTCCTTGCTGCTATCCCTGCATGAGTAATGGACTCTGTGTGGATCCTCAACCAGGTGATCTAAATGACACTGGAAAATGCATATCTGCTTGCAACTATTTAAGAAATAGATTCACATTTAAAAAAAATCAAAATGGAATATTATCATATTTATTGAGTAAAAAGAGAGTAAGATACAGGTCAAATCCTATTCTAGTCTGATTCTGTTTTGTCCTTCTCAGAGGATTCTTTTAAAAGCTGGTTGATGAGTTTGGCTATGAGTTGTAGGTTTAGATTCCATAAGAACTGACCTCTTTTTGTAGTGAAGTTAGTTACAAATATATATTGCTTCTGTCTGATTTAGGACATAAAATGCCTCTGTAGTGTTCTATAACTTAGGGACAGACATAGTGTTCCTTAAGGCTGCTTGGAGCATCTTGGTAGACTTCTGCTCTGAAGAGTCTTCTAAACAGCCAGGCTCTACCAGCTGCAAAAGAGGTTTTGGGAGATCAGTGAGACCAGTCTTGCCTACCTAAACTCCTCTTTTGACAGTCCAGTGCCCTCCCCTTCCTGCTTCCTCCCACCCACCCCCAAACTTGCAGAAGGGTTTGTTAAGTACCAGCACCTAACACTGCTAAGGTTTTAAGAAAATAAAAATCATTGCTAAATGATGTTCAAGTATTTACATGTGGCAAAAAACAACTTATGTGAATTTATTGAGAACCTAAACTATGACTAAAGCAGCATGCACCCTATATGTTTATCAACTTGTCATTCTCCCACTAGATCTTCAGCACTTCTGTTTGAGTGCTCTGTAAGTTTTATTGTAACTGTAGGAAAAACTGCTCTTTGAACTCCCCTCCTGCCCAGCTTTAAAGGTAAGGTAGGTGTTAATCAAATGATGTTGCTGTACTTGTTTCCCAGTCATGTCTTGGCTGATGCTTCTGCTGCTGAGTGTTGCCTAGAAGTGTGAACAATTTATGTGTTTGAGATGATGGGTCCTTCACCTTTAAATAATTTTTGGAAGGTCATGTAACTTGAAACTAACTCAGAACAAGCTTTGTAGATTCCACTGGAAGCTTATTTAGAGCAGCTGGCTTTTATAAATTTATCAAAGTTTTGAAATTGCAGCTAGTTTGCTGTGTTACCAGAACTCTCCCTTACATTAACTTTCTCTTCTCTTTATTCTCCTCATTTCAAAGGCTGTCATAATCATTTAATCTCTCATTATGCAATTAGATATGTTGCTACACATTTATTAGCAAACTTACTGTCAGACTAGTAGTAATGCTCTAATTTACACTTCCCAAAGCATGGAAATTCCTGTGTAGGAATGAAGGCTCCCTTCTTTTCCCTCCTCCACCTATCCCGAGGTGCTTGTGCAGTGAAAAGTATTGCAGGAGACTGAGATGTGTGAGTGGTAAGTGCTCTACATGTTGTAACAGCTGGACATGATCAGACATGTTAAAGATGATGTATGAGGCTCAACTGTGAGTTTTCTGCATTTGTGCTGGCTGAAGATTTACCCTGTGTAGCTCCTTGGGCTTCTCTGATAAATCTCATCTCATCCCCAACACAAGACAGAGCAATTGATGCCTTCCCCCGACGCTCCTTCTAATAAGTGATTGAAAGACTGAAGTCTTGTGGTGCAGCCCTTCTATCCAGGTGTTTCCTAGTTCTGTCTGCAGATGAGTGTTTGGAATCACAAGCGGCTCACACCCAACACATTAATCATCGCATCATCTGGGGACCAATGGAGAACCTGGCAGGAATGCTTAATTTTATTTAACATACCATGTAAATTCAGCCCAAAAGGCACTTGAAATGTAATGCTTTCTTCCATTTGTGGAAGCTCAGAGGCATAATTCCTCTTAAGGATTTTAATCCAATGGACAGTAATGTATTGGGGATCCAGTGATGTCATCTGCCTGTCACTGGGAGTTAGTGACAATTAATGCGTGGATTCATGATTGGAACAGTGTTGAAAGACCAGGGAGTCATGAATCTGTGTCTCTGGTACTGCCTTGGAAATACAGACTCCAATCAGAAATGCCTATGGAGTTACCTGTTCAGGAAAACCCACCAGGCCAGTGTCTGGATCCGATGCTCACGAGTATAGTGCACACTACAGGTGTAATAGTGCATGCTAAAAACCCTGTCTAGTCCCTCACATCTCCCTGTTGTAGCAGTACCCTTCTTTTCTTTCTCAGCTTGGAATAATCCTTGTACATATGATCTGCAAAATTTGTTCCTCAAAGTCGAAATCAGCATTTTGTCTCAAAGCTTTTAACATTACGATATTTGCCGTGTAATGTTTTGCTCAGAGTGTTTATTTTTTATTTATCGCACAGAATATGTTTTTTCTTTAGGGAATTTAAACCAAGAAAAAAACCCAAAAACTGCTGAACAAATTCTGTAGTTCCAAATATCAAGCTAATTTTTAGTATGTTAATATAAGTACTATATCGAATTAAAGAAAAAAGCTATCTCTGTGGACAATGTACTAATATTCAATTCAAAATTTTATGGAATAGGTCCTAGGGATCATTTAGGAGTTTTACATGTGTTAAAAAAAATGAAACCCAGAAGATCTGACTGCTGTGCATTGCTGTAACACCCCTGGAACGTGGCTAACGCCCAATTACTGCATGCTTAGACTTGGATGGGAATTACAATTGAGCTGTAAAATATTTTGACAGTTTCCAACTGTTGTGTGGTTATTAGCCAGGCATCATAAGAGAATGAAATACAGTGATTTGATGAGGTTTGTATCACGATCTGCTTAAACAAGGACTTTCAACGTAAACATGTAGTGTAAAGTGTTAATCAGAGGCAGTATTTAATTATTAGCAGCTTTTCTTGAGTTCTGCAGGAGAGAATTCCTCTCTCCCAAAGATTTTGATTCCTTAAATGAGACTTGCCATACCTTTATGCTTCAGCTTTTCGTTTACAAGCTTTTACTTGTTGAGTGCTAAAAGCATAACCACACCAAATTTAATTTGTCGCATGAAAATTATGTGTGTTTTTTTTGAAGAGGATAGATTTGACAGTGTTGAAGCTAGAAAAGCTTGTGTTAATTACATATTATAAAACAAAAAGGATATTTTCATTTAACATGTATTTCTCCTTTTAGCTGAACAAGTCCTAGCAATTAGCAAATTTGAATAGTGTAAGAATTCCTGGAAAAATATATGTTAAGCCAAGTGGCACTTGAATTGCTGTTACTTTTACATGTATTTTTATTTTGAGATGAAACTAATAAAGCAAAAATATTCAAACTGCATGCAAATTAAGCTCCAGATTGTGCCAGTCTTGTTATGTTCATTAAGCTATTGAATCCTTGAGTAGTGGCTGTTATTCCATGGGGACTATTCACAGAATAAGGTACTATTCAGAGAGGTAAAGATAACAATCTGCCTTCACACTGCTTAAATAATGCTCATTCTGTTGGGCAACTAAAGCAAGAATATTCAAGCCTGTCATTCCTTAATTTTTCACTTGCTTTATTATGTAATGCTTTTTTGTTTTCTGTGTTGTTTATAAATGGTGCTTGAGAGTGAAGCATTCTGTTTCTGGTAGAGAAGGCTTTTTCAAGTGTTATCATCCTGTTTTTTCTTTAAAAAACTCTCTAAGGTAATCTTTGTTTCTCGGTTCAGTCTGTGACATCTCTGCTGTGGGTGAGCTGAATCCAGCTGATTTGGTTTCCAGTGTTGCTTATGTGTTACTGTTTGCCTAAATACCTCATTTCACCCAGCTGTAATCGGTGGGATTTTTTCTGACTGTTGTCCTGGGTTTGACCTGAACTCTTTCCTCGCAGATGACAAAACCTTTCTAATGTATCCCAGATTTTAGAGTGGCTTTGTGACTGTGGAAATGTGCTGACTGGGAGAGAGCCTTCCTCTCTGGTAGTCCTCACGAGGAGCAGTTGAAGCGGTGGGGCTGTACTCAATAACAGTCTCCTAAACAACTGAAAGAGCTGTAAACTGTACAGTTTTTCATTTGGAGAGTTGTTAGTGGTTATTGAACTTCCTGTGTATTCAGATAGCTGTGTGCCAGGAAAAAAAAGCACAGTGTGCTGTGCTTTGCAAGGAGATCTGATTAACATAGGGGAATTGGTGCATGAGTTGCTTGTGGAACGAATAATACCAGGACCTCCACACTAGGGTTAGTTTTTGAAATGGGAAGTGGGGGTTTTTTTGGTGAGTCATGTGAACCGAGAGGCCAGTGTGAAGTGTTGCTTGGTGGGATTAGGGGGTTTCCAGCTTGCTTCCCGTGCTGCCAGAGCATGGAAGGAAGCTCTGCCGGGCTCCTGCTCCCTGATGGCAGCAGCCCATCGTGTGACCTGTAGGCTCTGGAGGTAAGAGACACAGAGAATGTCGATCTGAAGCACATCCAAAAGATCACTTGGTCACTCTACTTGCACAAAGCCCAAGTTCTCCTTTACAAAATGAGAGATTTCTGCAACCTGTTGTTAAAGACCTCCAGTAATGAAACATCCATGGCTTTCCCAGGCAGTCTTGAGTGTTTCATTATACTGCATTATAGGTTGCTCCTTCTGGTGTCTGACCTGTTGCACCTAAAGCCTGTAACTTCGTTTTGGTAAACACTGGTATGGGGGTCAAGGAGTTTTCTTTCTTCTTTGGAATTTTGTATGCTTGAAGACTTACCATGTTACTTTTTCTTTATAATTTTTTCATAACCTTAATGACCTAAATGTGCTCCAGCTTTCTTCATGCTTTTTTTTTCCCCCGATCTTTCTTTGGGCTCATCTTCCTTACACTCTGCATCAGGGAAAACTGAACATAAATTTTTTGTTGTGGTTTTATTGATGCTGAGTGGAGTGGGAGAAGCAATATGTGCCTTGCAAGCTTTATTCCTGTCTGTACATCTCAGTACAATGTTTGTCTTTTTCACAACAACCTGATGTTGTTGACTTTATGTTCAGCTTGAATAGACTGTTTCCCCCACATCTTTTTGTGAAGAACTGTTACCTAACCAGTTCTTCCTCATCCTGCATTTATGTAAATGATTACTCCTTCCTATGTTTCACTTGCACCTATTGAATTTCATACTGTTTTTTTCAGAATTTTACTCCTTTTTATGTGGAGTTCTAGTGCATTCAGTGTTCATACCAGCTTCTTGTCTAGTGCATCATTCACCTTCCTAATTCAGACTTTCACTGAACCTAAGAAATACTCTTGCAGAACCCCTTTTAATGCATAATTCCAATAATCTTTTTAAACTAGTCTTGGATATAGTTTTCCTGCCTGTTTTGCACCTATGTGAGTCTCATTAAGGCTCTGTTTTCCATGCTTCCTTATGAGAGCATCTTGAAAGACAATTAAAAGAGCTCAGCTACATCTGTAATCTGTTATTTGATGCTTCTCTGCTCCCTGCTTCCCTCTTGTAGAAGGAACTTGGACTGCTAGTCATGATTTGTTGATGACAAATTAATGTTTGTTGCTTGTCTTCTTTTAACTTTCATATGCTAAGAAGGACCTTAATTATTTGTTCCCCCTCTTTTTCATTTGCTTGTCTGCATTCTTGCTATTTATTCTTCTTATGCATTTAAAGACTAGAAGGAAATGTAGTCTTTTCCTACTCTTCTAATATTCTCCCCTGTGTTCAAGTTTCCAAACTGACCATTCATTTCAGATGTTGTTTCATATTGGTTCTTCCAGTACCTTAGGATTACAGTAAATGTGTTCAGCTGATCTGAAAGCATCTGGCTTATCTGAGCTGTTTCCACATGGGGCTGAAATCTGACCTTTCTGTGTCTGTGTGAGTAATGCAAGTCTCCAACCTCTGTCTGATTTGTAGAATAAAGACAGATGTAGAAAAAAGTACTAAGCATTTCAGATGTCTCCCCATCATCTATGGACAGCTGCTCCTTACCAGTGAGAGGGGGAAGCAATACTTTTGTTCATCTCCATTTTGTGATTGTTTACACAGAGTCAGCTGCCGATGCAGTAGTTTATCAAGGCAAAAACTTGTTTCCATTAAATTCTCATTTATCTATAGCTGTCCTAAGGAGCTTTAAGAATATCCATCTTTATGCCTGCTGCAGGCTTATGGATACCAGCACCTCATGCAGGATTGTAAAATATACTGATTTTATTTCCACTGTCACCCAAGAGGTGTACTATGGCCTTCAGAGGTACTATGACATCAATACCAGGCTTAAAAATACCGGCTGCCCTAAGCACACCCAGAGATTGTTTTCCTTTTGTTACTGCAATACCTGCACAAATCTGGCATCTCTGTTGTGTTCTCAAGTATTTAAAACAAAGATTTCTCATAGGTAAAGGCTAATGCTTCCATAAATCTGCCTATGGTTGGGCATTAATATAAATGATGCAGTAGATTTACAAAAGAGGTGACTATAAAGTTCTGAGCAATGTCACCTTAGTGAGCCAACGTCAGAAGGTTGCCCGAAAAAACCATGTCCGTTGAAATGTTCAGAAGAGTGGGATAATGACTTGTGTTTATTTAATGGCTCTGTCAAAAGAAATTCCTGCAAAAGCAACAAGAGTTCACTGTTTTTAGGAAGAATTGGCAGTGACTCTCATTTTTAGTTTGCCTTGTGCTTTCTTTTAGAAGAGATTCTTGTGACCTTTTCTGACAAGCTCTAACACTTCCATTGTTTGCTGCAGGCCTTTGAAATGTGGCAGAGATAGCCTTGGGCCCAGGGAGGTGCGTTTTGCTAGTTCAGTTCACATTTAACAAAGTTAAAAGCTTTGAAAATTGCTATTCCTCATCTGTGGTTTAAGTTGCTTAATTCTGGCAACCTGCCCAAAACCCTGAACGTTCCCATCGTGGCAGAGAGCCAGGGATTGTGAACCAGCAGCATCCTGGTAGGTCATCTGGGCTTCCAGCACAGATTACATGAGAGCAGAGCCTTCAGCCCACATGCCACCGGGACAACTGGAGGAAGGAAGGTGGACACAAGGAAACTGCCTGTCTTCTGAGAGCAGAAAAATGAGGCCCCATCCCTGCATGTCATCTGTTCATACTGTTACATTACAAATACGTGTCATCATCAGAGACTGAGCTCCGCGTTCGTTTCTGCTTAATGGTATGAGTTACATACCTTTTCTTGGGTTTTTTTAATTGAAAACACGGCGTTCAAGACAATTATGTGACCTCAGGGAAGAGAAGCTAGGTGAGCCTCAGCCAATCCCTTTTTAATAGTTCAATCTGAGAAGGAGATCACTGTAACTTTTTTCCTGGCTGTGCTGACCATCAGGTGAAATTACTTCCGCATAAGTAACCGATTCATTATGTTGTCTCAGCTTCGTTTCTCTTTTACCAGTTCATTAACATAATCTTCTCCTTGCAATTAGCTAATAAATTTAGGGCTTCTCAGTCTGGTGAGGTAGCTGCCCACACTCCTGTGCGGTCCTGTTCTTCTGTGCTAAGAACATCCACGGGGGAGGTTGTCATCTGGAAATAAATTGTCTGTCTTGCTCTTAATTGATTGCCATGAGCAGACAGCCTTGTGTCCTGTTGCGCAAGCGAGGCAATTGTCCAGCAGTTGATGTGTTGTGACTTTTGGTTCTGAAGGTTTAGAGTTTAGTTCTGAATTCTTGGGTTCTTTCATCCTTTTAATCCCTGACAATGAAAACCAAACCAAAACCCTGAAAGACTCAGCTAAGAAAATGTTACTTCATTAGTAGACAAAGTAAAAGGCAAAAGGAGGCTACCAGATAATTACAAAAATTACAAAATGAAGTACTTAGCAGTAGCCTTTTTTGCTGCAATCTCTCCCATCTCTGTGCACTGGATGCCTGTATGTTATATACATGTGCACATTTCAATTGTACGATCACAATCTGTAATTTTCTACCAGACCACTTCCTTGGTGCTCAGAGTAAAAGTAACCAGAGGCAGCCATCTGCAGGCTTGCTTTCCTTTCTTTGCCCGGGCATGGTTTGGAAAAGCTCTTTCCAGACTCCTGGCCATCAAAATATATACCAGGCAACTGAAACCCCTTTTGCATGAAATAATTAGACCTACTTGACCAACTGCTAACTTGAGGTGTGGCCCAAGGATTTCACCTTCCTTCTTCACCTTGCCGCGTTCAAACATGAGAGCATCGTGTCAGCTCAGGCAGGTGTCTAAGTGTTGGGTTGTGATTGAACATGGACTGGTCTGGTTGTGCCAAAATTAAACCTGTAAAATGATAAGCAATTAAAAGCTTATGCCTAAGGCTTTTGAGATAAAAGTTTGTATTTTATTGCAAATCCACATTAGCTGTAGGCACAATCAGAAGAGTGAGGAAGGCTAAGTTTTAAGATGTCTGCTGCTGCTGAAACCTGGAGGTTACCTAAATGCTTGTTATTAATCATATGTAGGAAATAAATTCAGTGAACCTATAGCTTGTGTCCAGCAGCTGGGTTTTCATATCTCCTTCATTTTTAGGGACAGTAGGAACCAGAGACATTTTGCACCGTGCAGATAGAGAGCGCAAAGTTAAAGAATGTACTCCTAAACTGCTAAGTTTGTGTATCAGAGTAACAGAGCAGCAGAACTAACATTTCTTTCTAGGAAATGTGTATTTTCTAATACATACATGGACTTCCCTTACTAGAAGCAAAGAGCAATGCCACTTGTAATTTGATATGTCACTAAATTGCACTTTTATGGTGACCTGCTATGTAAAAAATGCCTAACTATCCTAAGTAAAGAACATCTCAGCACAACTGGGTCATGAGGATGTTTTTTCTATTTTTGGAATAAACAAGAAAGCTCTTCTACCCTGTCTTTGCAGACTCTTTCCATATTGTATTTGATATTCCTGATACTAGTAAAAACCATCCTTTTACTTATGCCCAGACTGTTCCACAGCCCAGAATAAATAAAATTGAATGCAATGTTGGACATACACAGACCTTGCCAAAGGCACAAGTTCTATTAAATGAGCCATATTCAATTTCTAATGCTCCCAGGCTAATGGGACATTCTTGTGGGTTAAGTTCTGTGTTGTTTGAAAAATAAAATTCTAGAGTATCATTTTGAGGATATAAAATTATCCATTTTCTGAAATGTATTTGGTGTCTTGTTTCTATTGCATCTTTATACGGCTTTTCAGACTGTTCAGTTCAGCTGAGTTTCCTATGCTGCTTCTACATCCAGCCACACGCTGCACATTTCCACTCACCTACTTGTGTCTTACTTTCATTTACCTTATCGTGCACTTCAATGGTTGCACAATTTCGAGTGAGCTCAGACAGCGTCGTGGTTTTGATAGGGGTACAGGAAAATCCCTTTTATTTTGCTCAGTCAAATAAGTTAGAGGCCAGTGTCTGTACTTGCCTCTTGAGGGGAAAAAAACTTGTTTGTTCATTGTTTGTAGGTCTTCCCTATTCTGACTTCCAGCCCTATCTCAGTCTTAGCTTCCTCTCCTGCAGTTAATTATCAATCCTGCGTTGTTGTCTCAGCTCCTTTCCTCTTGGAGTTGCGTTCATTAATATAAAACTCAAACCACATAAGTCTTCCACCTAGATTACAAAATTTTTTTTTCACCCTTCCTCCTCTCAGCATCTTTCTCTTCTGGGCTTCAACACTGCCTCTTGCTTTCTTTAAACACCTCTACCTCCATGCAACCCATCTACCAGCCCTTCGGGTCCTCAGACTGAGCCCCTACAGTCTTCATTCTGGCTGCTCTCTGTGTCCCTGTCCCATAGCCCCATGTTCTCATCGCAGTTCCAGTCCTGATTTTCTTCTCCTGAGTGTTGGGCTGTGTGTCAGAGATGCAGCTGGACCCTCGCTCTGTGAGCCTTCACTGTGCCTGGTGCTGGGTTCCTCGGAGCAGCAGAACAACTATTTGAATATTTTCAAGCGTGGGGATGCAGCCTAATACTTAAAGCTGTTGTCCCCTTGTTAGCGTAGAGTAATGGTCTGATGGGATAATCTCCCAAGAGAAAAAATGCATTTACTATGAAACATTTTAACTGAGCTTCCAGGATGTGTAAAAAGAAGAATAGAGACTTCAGTGCTTTTGTTGCGTGTGAAACGAAGATATCCTGAAGCCAGTGCTGACTCCAGCTGATAAATGCATCCACATGATGCTGCATTTAGATCAGAGCTACCATGTGAGGGACCAGCCCTGGAACCTCTGCGCTTGCCCTGCGGTTGCTCCACAGCTGGACAGAAGCCAGTTGTGTTAGATTCCATAACCTGTTGATCAGTGAGCAGCTCTGGCAATCTGGCGTGGGTATCTTGGGCTTTTTAGTGGCATTTCCAGCTGAGTTTGCAGGGACTTCGGCTTTTGAGCTCAAAAAAGCAAGTCATGACTGCTGGGTCGTTTAGAAGAATTGTGTAGTCAGTACTTAAAAGAATGATATAAGAAAAAGGTTATTAAATTTTCATTTCATCTGATTAGTTCCCACCAATCATGTAGAGCAAATACATGCTAGAATTGGCGCTTGGTAGTAATTGTGTTTGCACCAAGCCAGTAATTAATATGTCCAACATACAAATATCGAAAGAAAATGTTTTGCCTAATGATTTTTCACACACGCACAAAAAAGAAACTCAAAACTAACATTTGTTAGCTCCTCTGAAGGCATGGCAAGTGCTCACACACAGTTCTGCCTTTACTCATGTATTTCCATTGTGTCTGGAGTTGAATGCTTTTATCGTAGATTAAATAATGAAAGCTTTGACGCAGGTGGTGATTAGGAGCATAACATTGTCATAGTATTAGCTTCACCTTTTTCAAAAAAACCGTGGACTAATAAGTGTGGAAAGAAAACCTTATACAATTTCTGCTTTATCAGGTAAGAGAAGAGAAAATTGTGCGTGTTATGCACATTATGCACGTCCTAAATCTTCTGTATTCTGGATGAAGTGCTTTTAGAAAATCTAACATAAGTGGAAAGACAAATACGGAAAAAACCTCCAGCGTAAATACAGATTTTCGAGGAAGTGTAGTCCATCTTTTTAAACATTGATAATTTTTAAATAAAATGTAAAATTCTGCTAAATTTATTGTTTTAATACCTTTGGATTTCCTTTTGGAAAGCCTGGTTTTAAATTCAGTTACATCTTCAGTTTGTTAGCTAAGTAATTAAAGCATTTAAATGGCAATATTGCCTAAGGCAATGTCAGAGTTAACCAGAAAGCGTTTAGGTGGTGACTGGAAAATTTGGTATTTTTGTAGAGAGTTTCAGCAGCAAGTATTAAGACTTTATAATTAGCATTTAATATATCTGGTAAGTAGTGCTCTGTGATTTGGAGAAATAGCTTTGTGCATTAAAAATTTGTTAAAATATCATCTTTCCACAATTTGCTATTTTAGTTATTTTCTCTCAGTAGTGTTATTTCCACATGTATACCTTACAATAGAAAATGTATTTTAAGTAATGTAGCACCTTAAATTTGAGGTCAATGGTTAGTTACTGGGTTTCGCTTCAAGTTGTAAAAAAAACAAGAGAAAAACATCATCTTAATTACTTCAGTGAATCTGGAGTAACTGTCTGGCAGCTCCTATGCAATATTTGTTTCTCTGATTAAAATCTTGTGCATGGCAAAGTTTATAGTTTATTGCTGCTTTTCCTTCCCTATTCTGTATATCCCTGTTAAAGCTGTTAATTCAGTGTATTTAGAGGTGTTTGTCTCGTCGTTAATGGATTTGTTCATGCCGATTTGAATCGTTGACAGGATTACAAAACGTAAGCACTTTATAACAAGTTGTTTTGTACGTATGATGTAGTATTAAAAAAAAAATTCTCAGCAAGGTATGCCTTCTGTACTTTCTAAATGAGTTAGCAGTGCTTCTGCCTGGTGAGGAGGTAGTGTGTTTATACAACAACTTTTTAGGGCTGATTGTGACAGTACATGAAAAATTACTTCCCTGGCTCTGTACGGGCTTTTTTTCCCCTAGAAGCAGTGAAAACAAATGAGTTGATAGCAGCTAATTGCTGAGCACTGACAGGCTTCAGTCAAGGGGGGGCATCGTTGGTCTTTCACAAATAGACAATAACAAGTAAATCCATTTGACCGTAAACTTAAGTGGCTGTGATATAGTAAATTACTTGCTCCTAATTTGTCTTAATTTGGGAACTCTCTAGCTCTAAAGTGTATCAAGAGCTTGTTTGTTGTGTATATATATGCTTTTAATTCTATTACATTGAAAAAATAGGTGATCTCAGTTCTGTCAGTATAATTCAGATGTAGGATTTGCATCAGTCACATTCTGCCTGTTTGATTAGATCTAAGAAGTTTTTAAAGTGACAGTATTTTTCTAGGGAAATAAGTGTGTATGTCTTGAAAACATCAGTATGCTGAATTTGAGGAACAGCGGATAGTCTGACAAATGCCAAATGCCTGAAGTGTTCTGTTTTATTTCTTGGTTTATGCCCACAAAAATACTACTGAAAGGGTCAAAATAACTTTTTTTGTAATGGTCGTTGTTAGCTAATGATGGTCTAATGGTCATTAGCTAATGTCACTTGTTAGAAACCACCCTCTGATAACAATTTTCATCCGAAATTCCTTTTCCACATAGAAAAGCGAAAGCCTGGAAGAGGCCGCTCTTTCGGGTATGGTTGGAAGTGGGTGTTCAGAAACACAGTGCCATAATTACCTTTATGCAATTGCTCACTGGCACAGAAAGAGCACCAAAAACTGTCCTCTGGAGCCTGTACCAGAGGAATCCATCAGTCCTATATCGTGACTTTGATCGTGAAAGGGCTCGTGGGGATGCTTTTCCATGGCTGCGTTTTGGGAAGTGTTTTCAAGGCTGTGTATCACGGGCTGTGCAGGACTGTGCTGTAAGTGTTTCAGCACGGGTGTTTTCACTGGTACAATTCTTGGCCTCTTCTCCTGCGTAGATCTGGAATCCTGTATATCTGCATCCTTGGGAGACAAGTGCCTAGGGCAACAACTGCAGATA
Organism: Lycocorax pyrrhopterus obiensis; assembly: GCA_014706295.1. NCBI lineage: Eukaryota > Metazoa > Chordata > Aves > Passeriformes > Paradisaeidae > Lycocorax > Lycocorax pyrrhopterus. The sequence continues at coordinate 2,243,713 of JACSVZ010000004.1, forward strand.
ATAACTTGCGATTTGTGTCTTTTGCAAGTTACAGTCATTGTAAACTGACAGCTGTGAAGGACCCAAACTCACATCAAAGGATACAGATCATCTAGTTAGGTCAATTAATGTTAATTCTCATCTTCCATTAAATTCTTTTATCTCCTCTCTTTTTCTTTTCTTTTTTTTTTTCCAGCCAAGCCCAATACCAAGTCCTGTTTTGGGGAGAAAGCCAAACGCTAGTCAGTCATTGCTCGTGTGGTGCAAAGAAGTTACAAAAAACTATAGGGGAGTGAAAATCACCAATTTTACAACGTCGTGGAGAAACGGCTTATCCTTTTGTGCAATATTACATCACTTTAGACCAGACCTAATGTAAGTTGTATACTCTTTGCCTGCATGAGCTAACTCTCATAGGAATACCGAACAATTTTTTAACTTAAAAATCAAATGCCGGTGCGTTTCAGTGTTGAACTGTTTTCACCCTTGGCTTTCAAGCAGGGAACCATCCTTTCTAAGAAACCAGGTTTATGAATGCTCAAACTTTGTGACCTCTTTGCTCTCCCTTGTTGCATAAACAATTATTTCTCCCCTCTCTGTGATTTGTTTTTCTTCTTCTTAATCTTATACAAAGAACTGACTTCAAGATGATTATGAGAATTGCGCCAGTGTTGAAATGAGATGAGAGGAATAAGCTCTTTGTATGCTGACAAGGACGGATTACCTCCTGGTAAATTTGGTTGTCAAGGCTGGCCTCTAGTCCCTGCCTTAACTTCTTTTTTAGATGGAGAGCTTCAGGCAATGAAACATGTAGTCGGTGTTTATTTATTTATTTATTTATTTATTCCTTTAATTTTCCACACTATTAGTTTTGTTGATTGAATTGCTGTGAAATTGCTAGTTACTGTATGATATTATTGTATGTCAAATTTTTAGATTTAGTTTGTTTTAAAACTGCTGCTTTTATCAAATACTGTATATACCCACTGTGCCATTTTCCCCCTCAGTGACTACAAGTCCCTGAATCCTCAAGATATTAAAGAGAACAACAAAAAGGTAAGAACTGCCAGGCAAAAAAAAAAAAAAAAAAAAAAAAAAAAAAAAACATAGCCTCAATTTTGACTTCACTGCAGGTTTTTATTAATTTTGGGGACGTGCGGTTGTTTTGTAAGGTCATAACTGCGGCTCACAGAAGGTATTCGGCCTCCTGCGGCTCAAATCGGATGCATTATTGACTGGAGTTTGTCATGGTTTTAACATTCACAACAAGTGCGAGGCTGGCATTGGAGTTTAATATCTGTATGGCCTACGTTAACTGTGAAGGCAGAGGAAGGGCCTGGCCAGCCTTCTGTGAGCACTGCTCTGTTTTTTCCAATCAGCCACGTAATTAAAGAAGTGAAAAACGTAACTGCTCTTGGACTGTGGTACACAAAGCCTCTCTTGCTGTTGCTTTAACAAGACTCTGGGAAGTGGGCATGGCTCATGCTGCTTTGATGGTGATGGTTATATTTTTAAAGTTGAAATTTTACACCTACTCTTGCACTGCATCAGCTGAATGAAGTGGTGTGCACAACATGGGAGGTTTAGGATAAAAGGTGTTGAGATATTACTTTACAAATAAATTAAATGCTAGCAGCATAGTTAATAGCCTTGTGGTGTGCAACTGTTTTAAACCACTCTTTGTAGGTGCAAGATGTAAAAAGTTTCTCTGGAAGAAGCAGGAATTCAGTTTGGGAATCACCGGAAGACTTTTTATTTCTGCTCACTATTTCAGACAAGTTACAAGCTTCAGTTGGGCCCTAGGGACATGCTTAGAAATTACAATTTTCATGTGAGTCACTGATAATAAAATTGTTCCTGAAGATCATCTGAAAATTGTTTTTAAGTATCTGCCTTCTTAATGCCGTGATTTTATTTTTATACTGCTTTAAAAGGCATTAAATTTAACTGGTATGAAGGTATAAAAATATACTTTGAATAAATTAACCAAGTTCAGTATTATATAGCAAACAAATCTACAATCTAGTATTATTTACTTATGTGGAATTTCTGAAAGGGCTTTATTAAAATTCATTTTGTTTATATTTTAATGTGCCTGCACACTTATGTGTTAGGCAGGAAGTTACTTGTCTTTAATTTAGTACTTAAGTATTATAAATAATGAAATATCTCTGAGCTGCTCCTATCTAATGAGTATTTGGCTGATGATATTTTTTTTTAATTATAAATTGAGGACTTAACCTGACCTAAGTGGATTATCTGTGACATCACAGTATTTTCTGTGGCCATATGTTTTTTGTACTTCAAGTTTTGTTGAGCGTCTGGCCTAATTAAGCCGGATTATAAAAAAGAAGGAATAGATTATTAATTAAAAATGTTAGCAGTATGATCGGTCGTCTTTTCTTTGTGAAACTGTGATGGCAAACAGTGAACTTTTTAGCCTGTCTTTCTGAAAGGATATAGTTCCCAGAATTGAAGAAATAATGATTGTTGTTATTGTGCAGTTTTTTTCTTTCATCACTTTGCCGGCCTTTGCCTGACAGCTACACTGAGTATCTCAGTTGCTTCCTGCAGATTTATTTCCTGGTCTCACACAGTTCTGCCAGATAACCCCATGTGCCCTTGGCTGGAGTGAATGCAGCACTGCCAACAATGGCTGCCTAGAAATTCCATGCAGATATGTAACACATTTGACAATGATTCCTCCTAACCAATTAAAATAACATCTTTGGATGAATAGGATGATTTTCTTTGTCTGAAGCAGCTCTTTTTTTCCCCCCTTTTTTTTCTTTTTTTTTATTTTTAACGTTTTTCTGCCTCCCCCCCTCTCCCCAGAAGGGAGACCATAGATTAAAGGTTAACCCATAAGAGTATATCTTCCAGAAGTGCATGACCATGTTTGTATTTTAATAAAGAAAAGAAGAAATCTTTAGAGACAACTGTTTCAGTGCAAATACTGAGTATAATTACAGATGGAAATGCACTCTTACAAAAGGCACATCATTGGAGGTTCTTTATAACACACACTCACCACTTGCCAGTTTGGTGCTGCCCCTGATGCTGAATAAAAAAGGGTATTTACCTGTGACATCTGATCTTGGCCAATATGTCAGTGTGTTACAGAGTTGGGAAATGACTGGAATACTGCCTGTGGTGCTTGTGCTGATGGATCCCAATTGATGTCTGTCAATCAGCTTGTCAGTAAATTTAAAAAAAAGAAAAAACTTCATTGGGAGATAGGTAAATAGGCTTAGTGCCCTGAATATACATACATATAAAAAAAATCCCAAACAACTACTACATTGGCATCAGTCTGAATTGGAAGGTATTTTTGGTGCACATTGCAAATTCAAATTTCTGTCAGGAACAAAAGAGAAACCAGGATTATCTTTGAGAAAATTACAAACACTACAGGGATACTTGCCCAGCTGGTCGAAAGAGTTGTGCTTCTACTTAAATCTCAGATATAGCTAGCTATCCATATTGCCTTCCCAGTAGCGTTAAACAGCTAATTTGATTTAATATGTCCATTTGATTATTATTAAATAATAATGAAATTAAAAATAATGAAACATTCATTAAAAACACAGCGTACTGGCACTATCCTTCCTTATCAACAATAGAAATATTTCATGTTGCTACTAACGTGTCCTGCACTTTAAAAATATAAATTACTAAACAAGACTTGGGCTGGATCTTTGACAGGATGAAGGAATGAGAAGTAGATGGGCACAAAAGTATGGTTCTAATAGTGAATTTCTGGTTTTAATTATTGTTTAGAGAAGCTTGTTTCGTTTGAGAGATTATCTTGTGGGAATACCTTTTGGGTATTCAAGGCACTTTCAATTTTTATGATGCTTTTTTTCCCCCAGTTCTTTGCCATTTCTAACGAATTCCTTGGTACATTTGAACTTGAGTGATCATCTTAATAAAATATTCCATTTTTGAAAGGAATCCTTTTAAATTATACATTTAAATACAAGAATTCAGAATTCAGGCGTAGTATTGAGTCAAAATGGAAAATATTCCTTACCTTGAAGCTGGAGTCATGTTTTTATAATGAGTGTTCATGCTCACCTCTACAATTTGATTCCACAAAGTCATAAGCACATGTCTAATTGCATGTGTAGGAGGTGCTTGTTGGCATCAGTAGGATCATGTAGAAGCAGAGTTAAACATGCAGAGAAATAAACATTTGCAGAAATCGAGGCTGTTACGCCTCTGTTTAACAGAAATAGTTTGACTTGGAAAATTTACTCTGTTAATACCATGTTACAAACTGTTAGAAATATGATGCATTTAGAAATATGCTGGAATATCAAGAAGCTCCCTTCTTTTCTAGTAGTGAAGGAAAACCCATCACATACTGCTGTATGGGCACATCCAGAACACACAATTGCTACTTCTAGAGCTACTGTCTGTAGAACATTGGCGTGCCAGGGTACTTTGAAAAGAGAGAAGCAAAAATGTGTATGAGAATGAGAGGGGATGGGAAATAGGTATCAGGCATCAGCAAAAAATAACCGTGTTTAATCCCAGGCATCACCAGAAGAACTGAGCAGCCAACAAAAGTGATTGCAGCTGTACTGAGAATATCCATCATTCCAAATTCAATCCTGCTGTAGGGTTCCTTTTAAGCAAGTACCTTTCCTGGCAGTCCTGAAACACTGTCCCCGCCTTCATTTTATAGACCCTGGGAGATACTCATAGAATTTAGTTTTATTAGCATATAAATAAGAAATTGAGAGTATAAAAGGAGTTTAGGTCAAGTCATGTCTATGGGCTTTGGCTGCCCTGGACTGCTGTGCCTGTCCTTAAGCCCTTTCATTCTTCAGATGGTAACTCCCAGTACCTGCAGTGTGGGGTAACAAGTTATTTGTGCCACTGAATCAGCACTGGCCCACTTAGCAAACAACACATCCTGGCATTACCTTTAGTCCACAGACAACACGGGTGGCTTGCTACACGTTCATGCCCAGCCCGGTTTCTGCTGTTGTATGAGCATTCATCATTCCTGGTATCTGCCATGCCTTAGGCTGCCCACCCAAATCCCTGCACTGCTCTCCCTTAACTCACTGTTCTCTGTGCTCCTCGTGTCTATTCAGTTCCACCCATCTTGTCTCCCTCTCCTCCACAGCCAGCCTGATCCTGCTCCTCCAGCTCTGTTTCCCAAGACCATGTAAATGACAGCTGTCCCTCTTCTGCCATCCGAGTTGCTTCTGTTCCCTCCCACCTATCATTTTGCTGCTGTTCTGCTCCATCTGGAGTTTTGTATCAGCAAATACATCAGTCATGTTTGCCACTGCTACTCCTATGTCTAAGCACAGCTCTGTATTTATAAATGGCGTAACAATCTGTCATCATAATAAACCGTCCCAAGAAATACCACACCAAAGACCATCAGTGATTTTAGGCCCAATCATTTTGCATGGGGAGAGCCAGAAGAGCCTAAAAATAAATTATTCATGCCATTTCTATGTCTGGATAAACTCTGTGAATCATTTGTTATTATGGCATAAAAATACTTCACCTAAAATGCTTTGGGAAGTTATACCTCAGCATGAGGGGAAACATACAGAATTTCAGGAAGATAAATTCCAGCTTTTGGAAGCAGAGTTTGAAAAGCAGCTGAAATGAAAACTATTTGACCCTTGAGTAGGGAATGACATTGCAAGGAGAAGGAGAGAGCCTCCTTTTCTCAAAGCAAACAAAATATCCAGGTCTGCCAGGAGTTGCCCAGCCCAGCCCCACGTTCTGTCTCACTGTTGAATACCTACTAATATGAAAACTAAGAGGATTAAAAAAAACCCATAATTGATTTCTTTCCTTTTTTCCCCTATTCTTTAAAAACTAAAGAAATTAAGGAAAAAATGTAAAGTTGAAGAGTTGAAGCCAGAAGCCAGTGATGTGTGTTACTCTTTCCTTGTGAAAGGACAGTCTTCTCATCCATGTCTTAAATTTAGCATCTGCTTTTGTTCAAAATAGTGTAGGATCAACTGTGAACATTGTAAGCCTCTTCAGGAGACAGTGAAAAGGAGCTGCAGGATTCCTGGGGGAGGAGAAGCCCACATGCTTTAACTGAGTGCATCTACGCTAACAGGAGGCCTTTTAAAGGCTTCCTTGAAACACAATATTGTCTTCCAAGGTTAATCCAGGATAGTAATAATTAATTGTAAATTGAGAAACGGCTTTAATTCTTCAAAACTAGAAAAACCTGATGCACCAAGCCCACTCACTTAAAGGGCCAGCAGTAAGAAGACAATGTGGCCTCACAAAGTGGGAGGCTTGCATCTGTTGGGCTTTTAGAAATGAAAGTGAAATGGGAATGATTTTCACTCTCTCTTTCTTACAAATTTAGCATCAACAAATGTTTTTAAAATGCATTTGCTTGATGGATTAATGTGATTTATGTCTGGTGTCAAGTAATCTGTGGTGGTGTTCTTTTTGGCTATCTGGACATAGTTTTTCATCAGTAGAAATCACTGCAATTACATGACCAACAGAAGGCACAAGGTTGATCATCAGTGATAAAGCTCAAGGTGGATTAGTGTCATGTTTCTTATATCTTTGTTCCTTATCTTAAAAAGCCATCCCGAGTTCCTTTTTTTTCTCTTAGACTTTTTTTGTTTGCTTGTTTCCTGCTACTTGAGTGAGAACCATTCAAAATATTGGTAGGTTTTCTTAGTGCAAAAAGAAAGGCTTTCAAGCTGCAGTTTCGTGAATAGCTGTTTACTCATAGAAGTGTCATCATTTTGAGTAACCAAAGATTTTAGTATAGTATGGCATTGAAGTATGTTAAAAATATTTAAAACAATGCCATTTGAGTGTTTTTGCTGGTTACCTTCTCTCAATTTGCTTTGCTGTGAAGATGCCCTGGGAGATATGTAGATGCCATCAGGAAAAATCAACGAGCTGGATGTTGGATGGTGCACCAAAAAGTAGTAATGACTAAAATTGAGCCAAAAGAATAATAAGTAATGGAGTCAGAGCCATATTCTTCCTGTAATATTGGATGTGTTTTAGGCTTGCTTATTTTGACTGAAACTTCCACTTGCATTCTTGAGATGCTATGATATGTAAGAAGCTGCCACACCGTGATCTTTATTTTGTCTGTCTTTAAAGGCGTACGACGGGTTTGCCAGTTTGGGAATATCACGATTGCTGGAGCCTTCGGACATGGTTTTGTTAGCCATCCCTGACAAACTGACTGTTATGACCTATCTCTATCAGATAAGGGCACATTTCAGCGGCCAGGAACTGAACGTGGTTCAGATAGAGGAGAACAGCAGTAAAAGCACGTACAAAGTGGGGAACTATGAAACGGACACAAACAGCTCTGTCGACCAGGAAAAGTTCTACGCGGAGCTGAGCGACCTGAACCGGGAGCCCGAGCTGCACCCACCAGACAGTGGTTTGGCAGACTTCGCCTCTCAGGACGACTCCGTGTTCGTGAACGACAGCGGTGTTGGCGAATCTGAGAGCGAGCATCAGACTCCCGATGACCATTTGAGCCCAAGCACAGCTTCCCCTTCTTCGCGCAGGACTCGAAGTGACACGGATCCGCAGAAATCCCAGCAGAGCTCTGGAAGGACTTCTGCGTCTGAAGAAATTGGGAAGTGTAGCAGTACAGACACAACACAAGTGCAGCCTGTGTTGGGAAGGAAGAAATTGCTGATAACTGACACTTTAGACTTCAGTGACTTAGCACATGTCAGTGATCAAAAAGAGGATATGTCTCCCACAGTTGCTTGTGAAGATAACAACAAGAAGAGACACCAGAGCTTAGACAGTACCCCTGGTTTCTCAGAGCAAGAAAAGCTGGGATGTATAGGATCCACAGAGAGCACAAGAGCAAATCCCAGTTCACCTGTCACAAAACCAAGTTTATCTCCTACTTCTAAGCCTGGATACTCCTATAATATGGATACAGATCTTGCGAAGAAACCACATGCTTCTCCGAGGCAAACAGAATCTGATTCTGACAGTGATGCCAGAACAGCTTTAAATCATGCAGATCAAACTGCAAAAACAGCCCAGGTAAGACATTTATGTCTGTGAGTTAGGATGGAGGTGCTGTTCAAGTTCTTTCTCTGTGTTTGTAACTTACACCAAGTCTTCAGCGTAAATGGCGAGGTGAGCAGTGTATTTTTTTTTTTTGGGCAATAAATATTTTGCCTGAGAAGTAGGTGGTGCTGAAAAACAGTCATTACGTGAAAAACTAATTTATAGAAATTGTCCCACTGTTGATCTTTTCAATCTCACTCCCATTAAAGAAAGTTCTCAGCTATCTCAAAGATGGCTCCAAAACTTTTGCCACTGTCTGTGGCAACACGTTTCCTCTGAGTGTTGCATACTGAAGCAAAAACTGGAAAAACATATCAATTCGTTAGGAAATGTAAAGCTTTGAATACCTGAAAATTTGCTAATGATATTTCAAAATCTTGTCTGGGAAACCACAGAGTCTTGTGAACATAGCCAGGATGGTGAGGTAGAAACTCCAGACTGTTAAATTAAGCTGCTTTCCATTGAGTGGCCTAAGGCATGTTACTTCACCACAATATCATTTTCCTTTCTATAAAGATAACACTGTATGCCCACCTACCTTGCAGATTTATTGTGAGAATGAAAGTTGAGTATTATATGTATTCTGAGTATTATCAATAAATCATATCATCATAAAAATATGTGAAACATGTTATCACCCCCATTTAAAAAAAGTGCCAATTATAATTTTACTCCTGTGAAGAGTTCTCTTGAGTTTGGGCTTTGTGCCATTAGCTCTGGTAAGAAAAGAATATATCCAGTCTTCTGGTAGTGTGAATTGCTTCAAATATTTTTATGGGTTTTTTTCTGAGTAAGCACCATAAAGATTCATTTTATTGCAAGAGAAGCAGTCTGTAGATGGGTGATAATGGCCAAATATTGGTTCCAGAGCCAGCTAATTTCTTTCCTTTAATCATTGAAGTCTTGTGAGGTTTCTCTTCTTCATCATCATATCATCATCATCTTTGTGTACTGGATGAGAAAGGAACAGCTTGGCCCATACAGAACGGAAGGGCAGGAGGAGACAGGATTTGTTCTCTGTGAAGATTTTCATGGGCAAGGGTGTAACAGGTCAAGAAAAAGCAAGAGTTGGCTTTAAAGGCAGTTTTTTGTTGTTAATTATCTGTGCATTTGCACATGCTAGTAAAATCTCAGATGTGAGGCTCCCTCTGAACCTACACTCAGTTGTTGGTTGGAGTAAACCACCTCCATTTCCACATGGTTGTTGCAGTAGCACAACAGGCAACAGCTCTGGCTCGTGTAAAGGCCTAGAGATGCATTTTCCCAGTCTTCACAGTTGACCTTGGCTAAGAAGCCAGCCTTTGGAAGTGTGTCTGTCTGGGAGCTGCTCATGTTCTCGTGTTGCCTGTGCAGAACCCCCTTTTGCAATTTCTGCTCTGCAAATATACTCAGTCCTGTGTATGAAGAAGGGACTTTCTTGTGGATATTCATAAATTCAGTAGAAGCAGATATTTTTGCAGGGTTTTTTTGCCTTGTACCCAGCCTCTTTGTGTTCAGTTTAAGTTATAAGTGAGTGGTACCCATATAAGTAGCCATCAAAGCATTTTTGTTGTAGCCGTATTTGCATACATATTAAAGTAAATAAGTAAACGCATAGCATGTTTGACATGGCTTCTATGAAGCCAGTTGGGTTTTTCCACAGTTGCAGTTTAAAGGCATTAAATGTTGATAGAAATTAAGTTTTAAGGGGAAGGAAGAGAACTCCTATTTACATTATAAAGGCCTATGCCTTTTTTTTTTTTTTACATTTTGATCATCTTTTCATTTCTATAGAATGCTCTGTCACCTCATGAAGACATAATTCATGTGGCTCCTGACCTTTATTGTATAGGAAGGCCGCTGGCTATTAACTACTGTATAAACCTTCAGTACCCTGAGGCTGCCTTGCTGTTAATTATATTTCTTTATTTTTAAGCAACGTATGTTGTCAAGACAGGAAGAACTTAAAGAACGAGCAAGAGTTCTGCTTGAGCAAGCAAGAAGAGATGCAGCATTAAAGGCAGGGAATAAACAACTAAGCAGTACCCTCATCCCAGCCCGCAATAAGCAGCTGAACGATGTAAGAAACATTGGCCAGTCTTGCAGTTTACAGAGTTAAAATTCATTGTATGTGCTGTTGGGGGGGGCATGTCCTTGCAGAACATTTCTTCTCTGTGTTTGATGTGCCGTGTGTCCTTCGTTCACTTTTAAAGCCCGTTTCTCTTGATGTTGTGGCCAATAGAAAGGTGTCTCCCACTTCCCTGGAAGTGGAAGTCTGGGAGCACCTTCTTTGGTTGGCACTATAGTTTCTGGTGGGAAGAAACTCAAAAGTTACTTGTTACATGATAGTGAAGTAATTTGTGCTATTTTTGAGTACTTCTCTTTCAGTTAATGTAAATCATTTCCTTGAGCCCCTGATGTGAGCTGCTTGCTGCTTTAGAAGTGTTGTTGCAGTGGATGGAGCTGCTTGCATCAGTCTTGTAAAAGAGTTGATGGAACAATTCCACATAATCACCAAAGTTGATTATGCTGGTGAGGGGGGAAGTGGAGCTGGGGAATGAGCTCCAGTGTTGAAGCAGCTGTGGTTGCATCTCCAGTGGCTTCCGTGGTGACCTGGAAGGATCCCTACTCTCTGGAGATGAAAGCTAATTAATTTTTGTGCAAACCTTTGCAATGCTGGTTTTGTGATTCTAACTATTGCACATTAGAGACTGTACTGGCAACTGAGAACGTAAATGTAACTGTAAATGAAAAATAATGATACAGAGAAGGAAAATCTTTACAGATTCCCACCTTTCAGAGCTCAGTCCTGAGGGGCAGATTCTGCTCTTTACAAAAATGGGATCATGCAATCAAAAATGAAGACAGTGATTTACATGTCTCATTTCATTCTCTTAATTCTCTTGGATCCATGCTGGTTTTTCTTTTTTGTAGAAATTCCTCTCTGTAGACTGACACTTCATTTTACTTTGAAATATATTCATATACGCAGACAAGTCTTATTTGTATCATGATATATAAACAATTTTTTTCTTTTTTTTCTAAAAGTTTTTCCTAGATATGTATATTTTAGTATAAATTTCACTTCAGACTTTTTTTTTAAATTACCTTTTCATAAGGAAAATGGCATTAGAGGAGAGTTACTATAGGCAACTACTCAGGCAGAAACAACTGTAATTAAAGTTGCCTAACATTTTTTATTACAAGCTCCTATTTTCAAAGGTTTTACAACTTTGCTAGTATTTCATTGTTTGAGCTGAAATCTTCCCTGTCAGCTCTTCTGCCTCAGGGTAATATTTTTAATTTTTTTTTAACTTAAAAACCTGTTCAGCTATTTCTCTGTATTTGGTTGGATAAAGCATTGTTTTACCCATATTAAAAATAGATAAAATTTGGGAAGAAGGTTCGATTCCCTTGAAAAATCTGTTCAAAACAGTCAAAGTTGTGTTAATACCACAGTCTTGTCAGAGAGCCTTGAAGTTCAGAAAAGTTCCTAAGTGTCAGTAAAAATTGTCTGTATGGACACTGCTCAGCAAGAGCGTCTTTTACCATTGCTCTCCTGAGGATCGGGGCTCATTCTGATGCAGGTCATAGGACTGGGAAGCAAAACTTTCTCCCTCAGACTCAAACTCCTGGTAATGAAATCCAAACAGGAGTAAAAGGAGCTGCCCCACTGGTATACAGAGAAGAGGTGCCCTGGGTAGGTGGCAACGTGAGGTTAGACAATAATGAAGATGGTGTCCAGGCCATGAAAACCAGCTGAAGGGTAGGAGATGCTGAAGGGTTTTCAGGGTGAGAGTCAGGACTGTGTAGTTCAGGCAGCCAGGTTACCCACGGGACCTTATTTCATTTGTTACGGAAGCTGAAAAATTAATTAGAAGCCTGCAGGAAAGGGAAGGGCAGTCTTTTAGGGCAGCTTGGCAGAGCCAAAGTTTGTTGCTGCCTCCATCAGAAGCTCAGGGAGAACTGTCCTGGAACAAATGGTCCTGGCCCATGTGGAATCTGGGCACTCTGAGCAAACTGTAGTGGGCCCTCCTGACTTGAGTTGATTGTCACGTAAAAATGACAAAAGCTCCTCAGTTCTGAAGTGCGTTGTGGAGATGTGATTTGGAGACTCTCATATTAGTATATAAAGTTGGTATGTAGTAATATACATTATATAAAGCTGTGTGTAACATGTATGTATATGTTATATACATATCCATATGTGTGCATTTTCTGAAAGAGGATGCATGTGTACATAACATATATAGGTGTAAGATAAAACACATTGATTTCTGTTTTCCTTTAACATGTTTGGTATTAGTAGAGGTGAGGCATTTCCGTCTGATGTAGTTCTGCCAGTTTTCTACAAGTCATTGCTCATTTGATAGTTAGCATATAGTACAGACTTATTTCTATTCATGGTTTTTTGGTCATTGAGGTTAATAATAAGAACTTTGACTCAAAGCAGTGTTGTATGTGTCAGTGTGCAGTAATATGTAGTAGTGTGTTATCCAAATGAGAGTTGTGATAATGAGAATCAGCATTTAGTAGTGGAAATTGGACGAGGCTCATTTTCGGGATGGATTGAGATTCAAAAGAAAATGGTTTAAAACAGGAAGATCTAATTTTAAATAAGAAACCTTTGAAGAGATAGTTCAGGGGCAATACTTTTGAAAGTAACTCTTGAAGTTTGCAATTGCACCTTTTTTGATACCTTCTCAGAAAGAGCTTTAAGCACCCTAGTCTTTCAGACTATGCTCTGACTGTCAGTCACCCCAGCTAAGCGAAGCCTACGGAGTCATTAGTTACTTTAGAAAAGTCTCATCTCCTGGGCCTTGCTGTTACCACTTTCCCTGTGTCATATGAGAACCAGGAATTGCTGCTTTCTCAGCGATCAGGTGAGAGCAGTGTTCAGTGCGTGGGGTTGGACAATGTGCACGCTGAGGATGGGTTGTGTCGCTGCTTGGGGTGAGGAACAGAGAGGAAATTTCCGAATCTGTACTATGGCCATAAATACAGGTTTACTTAGTGTGTGCCCGCCTGATTTGTTTTGGTAAAAGTCCATTTTGAAAAAAACAGTGTTCCTGTTTCTCCTCTAAGCACAGAGCATCGCCTCATTTCTCCCATTTCTTCCCTCCTTGCAGCATGGTGGAAGTTTTTTCAGTGTTATGTATGCTTATGTGGTGCTTCTCAGAAGCCTTCAATCTCAAGCTGTATGCATGCCAGACAGCATGTGGAGGTATGCATGCGGGTATTTGAAGTCTAAGAGGAGGCTGCATTGATCAGAACCTCCTTGAAATCATGCTCGTGGTTTGGGAGGATCATAGCTGTGTCATTAAAATTGATGCAGTCCTTTGGAGACTGGAAGAATTAGCTTAAGAGCTCTGTGAACTGAGTTACTGATCCCCTCGTGGATCCCTTTCTCTATGGTAGATTTATAAACAGCTCAGCCTTTCTGCTTGCTTTCTTGATGTATGAGTGCATGTGGTGACTCTTTTACGAGATGCTTCTGTCATTTGCAATCTGATATAGCAGCTGTAATCACTTAGCTTTTAACCAGGAGAGCCTTTTTATTAGCTTACTCATTTTTATTTAACCTGCCTTTTCTCATGGTGAATGTCACAGGGCTAGAAGGGACATATCTGCTCCCACCAGATGCTGTAAAATATCAACCTGTAGTGATGGTTGTTAGCAGCGGCAGCTTGGCTGGAATGTGATGTTGGAAAGGTGAGGAGACTGGAGCTGGGCTGTGTGACCTGTCTGGCAAAGTGACAGGCTAGAGGGGACCACAATGAGTGGGAAATATTCAGAAGTCATGGGCCTAAAAGGCCTTTCCAGGAGGGGAACCCTCATCTGCAGAACATGGAGTGGAATCCTTAATTCCCGAATCTCCGTATAACTCTGCTGTCAGCAAATATCTGCAAAGGCCGTTGGCAAAATCTTCTTATTTTCTTTTAGTGACTGGTCCACATAAAGAATGGAAATTTACTGCAGCTGTCATTTACTCTCTAAACTCAAATGGCTATGGTTATGGAGTCAGCATGATTACAGAGAATGGAATTAGGAGTTAAGAAATGCACAGGCAACTTTAATTAACCTCCTTTGTGTATATGCATTATGATGTAGTCTTTAATTATGTGATCACATACTATTTTCCCCAAAGCAATTGTGTCTCATTTTCCTCAGAGGATAGAGGTGATGTAGAAGGCTGTTTGTCCAGAGGACCTCTGTGCTTTTGATTGCAGAAATTGGAAGGTGTACGACAAACGAAGCAGGGACTGTGAGGAGTGAAAAGATGAGGTCATGGTTAAGGTGCTTGAAAGAATTAAATGTACTTCTGCCTTTACCTGAGTTCCTGATCAGTGCCACTAAGTCTTTTGAGCCAAACGTCTTCCCGGTGGTCGCTATTTGTTTATCCTTCCTTTCTGGATTGCTTTTAGGCAAAAGTTTGATTTGCAGATACATTGAGCATCCAGGTCTGTCAGGGAAATCAGTTGGAGCTGTGCTTGAGACATGTAAAGGGCTGTATAAAGCTTAGTATACTGAAAAAAACCCCAGGTAATAGGCTTCCCAGAGCAAGCACCCAGCAACAGATCCTTTTAGCTGGATCTCTCCGTCTCAGTTCTCATCAGAAGAGCAGGGTAATAACTCTTCCACGGCGTATTGTGAGAAGGGAATGTGATTAATGCTTTTGAGGCTCTTAAATACCATAGCAGTGGGCAGTGTAGAAAGAAATCAAGAAATTAACAATTCTGTCTTCAGAGCAAGATTTTAATATTGTGGTGTAAAGAATAATGCCGCGTATTGATGGGCCTGCATATTGAGCAGTGAGAATAAACCAAAGTATTGAACACCACTGGGGAGAGCTCAGGTCTGGGCTGAAGACCAGGAGATAGTGAAAGTAAAAGGTGGTGCCACCACAAGGCTCTGTTTTAGAGGATACAGAGCAGGATGAAAATTAAGATCATGTCCGCTAGTTTTATTTCTGGCATCTCCTAAATCCTGTGTCAAATTCTTTTAACCTGCTTTTGTAAGGTGGACAGTTTTAGCAGGGAAAGCTGTATCTAATGGAATTCATGAAAAATAGTGTTCATCTGGTAAAGGATGTGTTTTTCTCCCTACCATGGGCCACAGATCGTTTCTGAAGTTATTTGCATTTTGCATGAGCTAAGGATTCCTCCTTGGTGAATTTAGGTGCAGGAGTGGGCCACCTATATATGGATTTGGCCGAAAATTTTGCATATTTAGGATCTGGCATAGATTCTGGGATGCAGGAGTTCAATAGCGTGATACCTGGAGGGAATCACTCTGTCTTCTGCCTTTTGTGAAAGAGGAAAATAGTAATTGTTTCTTCACAACAGCATTCGAGTATAACTACGCTAAAAATTGTGAGGGACTCCATTTGGAGAATAAGTATTTAAATCCAGATTAATGTAAACTGATGTGGAGGGGTTCAGAGAGTAATCCTGATGCTGCTGCTGTGCTTAAGTGCAACTGTTGCTACTCTGCTTTCTGTACAGAGAAAGATTTGGGTTTAATTATCTCTGCTACCGTTATTTTATATTTATTCAAGCTGGATGACAGCAATAGCTGCCTCAATATGTATATATTGAAAAAAAAGAAGGATTCGAAAGAGCAGTGGCGACTGTGTTCAAATCTTTTAGAAGATTTTGCAGATACAAAGTACTTCATCAGAAAGCCGTCTCCTCCAAACACACGAACACTGCATGCAGAGGGCAGAGGGACGGGCTGTGCCGTGAGATTGTTTCTCTTTGCTCAGAATACTGCTTTTTATTAGTCCCTTGCTCAAAGGACTTGTTGCAGCTGTATCTAATTCATTTTTAATAAGCTCTTTCTACTTCAGGTGTCAATCTGTTGTGCCCATTACTTTTCATTTTCATAAATACTTGAGTGCAAAATGATAACTTTTCTTTTTTCCATGCACTGGACTAGTGGAAATGGAAGTTCTGTTTAGAAAGGCTTCGGAAAGTGACAGAATCTGGAAGGAGATGAGTCTTTATGATCTTTAATTTTGGTTGCATACATTTGCACAGATATAGGACATGCTGACTGCAATAAAATAAAAACAAAGCATTATTTTAAATGCTCAGAAAAAAAGTTTTAATAAATGATCCCATTTATTGAGCATGTCCTGCAATAATCTGCTGCCCCTCTGAACTAATAAGCTCCAAACTGTCCGAACTTTTCTCCAATAAGTAAACTGTAGCCAACATGAACAGAAGTGGTACCGAAAGCAAATTCGGAGTTGACAGCAAAAATAGAGTATTTTAATTTGATTGAAAGATGCCTTAAACTCAAGGTAGCGATGCAAGTGTTCTTTCCTCCAGTTATATTTGCAGGTTCTTGAGAATGAGTACAAAATAGCTTCATTCAGTATTTTTTTTTCTGTGTCAAACCAGAATCCCTACTTCTGTTACATTAGGAAAGGCACCCAGTTCACTGCTGGCTTTTTTGTAGTCTCCTCAGTTGAAAAATAAATGTCTGTGATTGAGGCAGTGATATGAATTCATTTAAGGAAGCACTCCCAAGTTATTCCTGTCTTGTTTTTCTTTTTAAAAAAATAGATTAAAAACCTGGTATTTGTTAATTAAACATCTTGCATGAATTTATTGAGGTGTAGGACTTTGCAGGTGGCAACCTTGGTCTTTTAATATTAATTGGAAAATATTGATTGAAAAAAGACTAGTCTGTCATGCTGATAATTGCAACCAGATTTAGATATGATCACTAGATCTTCCTGAGATTACAAAGAAGCAGTTACCATCTAATTGGTAAAAAGATTGAACATTATTTTGGTAATCCCTGAGCTTTGGTAACTTATTCCCTGTTGTTCATTTATATGTCTTGTCTGTATGCCACTATAAAGTGGTTAAATATGGTGTTAGCTGATAAGACTATGCTGTAGAGTATTTACATTTCATGAGCATTCCAAGTTTTCTAGTTGTTTTAACAATATACTTTTCTTTAACTGGAGGTTGGACCTGCTGACTGAACACTTCAAACCCACAACTGACCTGATATTTACTTCTTTATAGCGACACACTAAGGTTGAGATAGTCTGATCTCAATTCCTTGATGGCAAGAACAAGCAACTTGTTTTATTTAGCGTTCCTCAATACATGAAAAATAAAAATAATCTGTAACTTTCCAAAAAGATCCTACATCTTTTGACTTTGTATTTGATCTGTTTAAGCACTTTCTTACTATGAAGTTGTGATATTTCACTGTACAAAAATATTGCTGTAGACAAGTCCCTGATGTAGCTGGGAAAATAAATCAATTAGTGCAAGTAAACTAATTTTGAAGAAGAATTAGTATGCACTGTCAGTTTTATAGCAGGAAGGATTTCCAGAATAAAGCATAACCTTTGATAATGCACGACAAATGCTAGCAGTTTCAGTTTTAGATACAAATGCTTGAGTTTCTCAGCTGATTTTTATTGCTGTTATTTCCATAAGATGTGTCTGTTTACACCACTTAAGGATCTGGCCTAAATATAAAAATTTATTTATTATGTGGCTGTAAATTCAAGGTGCTGCACAGTCTGCAGCCATACCATTAACTCGCACGCTGACAGAAAGTAGGCTGGCAGTTTATTAATGGAATTTTAAGATCATCTGATCAAAATTAGTTCCAAAATTTTAGTGTCTTCCATCCATTTATAAATATTAGCCAAAAAAAAAAAGTCTCTGTTTCAGAGCTATCCCTTTGTGTGCAGAGTGAGACCCGGGTTTCTCAGCCCCTGGAATGCTCTTTTTCTATCGCTGCTAATAGCTGTGGACGTTTTCCGTGTGGATGTTCAGTACACGCTGTTGCGAATCCCAGGATGATATCGCCATTACTTAGAGCTGTATTTTGCATTGCCTAGTCTGTTATTGCTCAGCATGCACAAGGGTAGAGTTAAAATCTTTATTCATTTCATTTAAAAATGTTTCTTTTGTTCTCCTTATCGTGTTCTGGCTTTCCCAAGGATATATGCCTTGAACGAAAAGTCACATGTGCATTACTAATTGTGTGCCATTGTATTTACAGTTCCTAGTGGTGGCACTGTGAAGCTACTAATTCTTTTGCTTCACTTGATGTCAAATAATCTGAGTGTCTTTGATAGCAGTGAAACAGTATTAATTGTTTTGTACATTTCTTGGTCACTCTTCTTAGGTGGTCTTCATAATCTATTAGAACTTTCAGCCAGATTTTTGTAATGTCATGCCTCCAGCAGTGATTAAATTGGTAATTAATGAACAGTCCTTGGCAACATAAACCACATCCCGTTAATTTTCCCTTTTGAGTTTTTCGAAGTTGTCGTCTCTGTCAGAAAGCATTGCGCCACCTTGCTACGGCCCCTTGGCATGGAACCACAGCGACGGGATTTTTTGCAGCCATTAGTAGATCAGAGCAGTAATTTCACAGTATTTTGGTCAGGGTAATTATAGTACCAAGTACCGAGTAGAGTTGGGAATTCACACAAGAAGTCCAGAAATACCAGGTGAGCTTCCTTGTGTTCACTGGGACGTTATGATTAGTTTAATTGGGCTTTGTTTGATTTCAGCCGCGGAGACTCTTTGTGCCATGGCACTGCAGCCACTTTCCACTTTAGTGTTTCTGACCTGCATTGACAGGAACTGGTGCAAAAATGAACTCTTTGAAGTGGGACTCTTTGGAGAGGGCAACTAAAAAAGGGGAAGAGTGATGTGTAAGTAGTGTACTGTAGCAAAGCGCGACACCAGCCTGAACACCCTGCGTTTTGCGGGTGATGTGATTCAAATTCTTTCATATTTTCAACTGGAACAGATAATATTTCTGCTACATTTGTGCAAATCTCGAGTAAATTACTGCATTTAAAAACACAATCTGTTTTTAATCGGTGGCTTTTACATAGCACCTGCTGTTCTACCTTCCTTTGAAGATACAGTTGTTTCTCTCACCAGAAATTCTGTGAATCGTCTATTTAGTCCTGCAAACAAATCTGGGCAAATGCATTAATGAGACTGCAGCTGCACTTAGCAGTTCACATGTCACAAAATAGTAGGTAAAGGCATTCATACTTGAGTGACTGACTATAGGTGTAGTGGCCTTCAGCAGTACATTGTGCACATTAAAGTTTAAATAGTCACTTGCCTGTTGGCTTCTGAATGAAAGGACTGTCACTGGTCACTTCTCCTAAAGCCTTAATGAAACCAAATAGTTTGCTACGAGTTTGGGCCTAACCATTGGGGTGTTTCATGCAGTCTTGTCAGTTGATGTTCATGAATTGACTTGAACGAAGATCAAAGTGTTTCTCAAAATGGAGAAGCGGGGAGAGAGACAGCTCCTTCAATTGCACCACAAGAGCTAATCAAGCCATCAGTTCTTTATGCACTCTGCGTGCCTTTAGAATTTAATACCCAATGGTTTGTCAGGACAAATTGAAATTCGGGGGTTGGCGGGGAGCGGGGGGGGAGGTGGAGAGTGTCCCTCCTCAGCCTGCTGAAAATAAAATAAGCGGTTCACTCTTCTGGAGAATCGTTTTGATAAATTTTATCATTTAATGTAAAACTGCAATGTTGATTAAATGTTTGGGGTTGAAAAAAGAAGTTACGGTGAAGGATTCAATGGGCATTATGCACCTTAGCGCTGGGTAAAGATTCAGGTTTAAAGTGAAAGAGAAACTAAACTCGGGGTGATTTTTTTGTTTCTTTGATTGCTGATGAACTTTTTTTTCTGAAACATTTTAAATTGGATTCAGAAGATAGATTTTTGAGTGTCAGTTAAAACAAAGTCATGTGAAAATGCCTCTCTCTCTCCCTCCCTCCCCTTCTCTCTTTTTAATTGATATGATTTAGGCAGAGGAAAATGGTAAGGGGGATTTTTCTATTGCAGAAGCAATTTTTAAGGGATTTAGTCTTATTTAGCCTGAAGGTCTTCGCACTAATGAGAGCACTTAAGTTACGTCCAGGCGTTGATTAGACAGCTCATCTATCAACTGGAGCATGAGAATTTGTATTTTAGGTACTTTTTATACATTATAAATTTTTTTTTATTACTCTAGACTTTATTTTCCACAAATTTTTAATTGCCTTCTTTCACATCCAAGGTGTCTATAACGCAGCTGACAGAGCACAAACGCGAACAGGGAAATACTCTGCGTTTGATGTTGAGTACATTTCGATACGTTTCAATAATACCGAAATTTTGACAGTATCGAAACTGCATCTGTAAAAATTGGCGTGCTGGATACAAATTGCTGCCACGATACATTCCTTAAACCACCACAAGCTCCCCTCGAAGTCTAAATGGATTTATTCAGGAAACACAGAATTTTATATATATTTTTAAATGCCCAACTGCTCCCTCCACCCCCAAATTGTGAATGCTCTCTCTACCTGTAGGTTTTTTGCCACGTTTAAAACACAATGGCATCTTAATTATTTTCTGAACCATTCTGAAAAGTACAGCTTTTGTAACTTTTTGACATTTCAGGTTTAAAAAAAATTAAAACGTTGCCACCAGCTTGCACTATGAGCAGCCTGTAATAACAGTTAAAAAAGCTTTCTGAACTATTTGACAAGATTTCTTAGTGCTGAGGCCATATGCTGTAGCCTTTAAGCTATTTCTTCCTATCAGTTTCATTATCACCTGCCTCTGAGTCTCCAATATCATCAGTAAGCACATGCAGAATCATAATTATGCCATGTACAAGTTCTTTGATAACATGTACAGTTTTCTTCTTAATTCTTTATCAAATGCATTGATCGTGGCATGTGTGCATTGATCCAGGTCCACCATCTGGCTGTGTGTGATAAGCACAGTGGCATCTTTGCATTTCCACTGTCATTCATTGCGCTACAATTTGGCTGCAGGGGAGTAGTGGCTGGGATTAGCCCTGTTCTGCTACTTACTTGCATTTTAAGTTGACACCTCTACAGCGGCTCAGACCACATTACAAACTGAAACACATACGCACGACTTAGTGATGTGACACTCCTCAATAAGCTTACTCCACTAGCTACTCAACAATCTGTAATTGGATTTGTAGGAATAACAGCAAAAGATTTCCTAAGAATTGCTGGGGACAGAAGGTGAAGTTTTCTCATTATTGGCAAAAGGCTAGGTATAGATCTTAGGCGATTGGTATTTTCCATTAAAAAAACCTGCCAGCAGTTTGCAGGACTTTTTCAAAAAAAAAAAAAAAAAACCCAGCAAAATAGGGTCCAGGGAGATGTAGGGTTTGCACTTGTTCTTTTCATTCTCATCACATAGAAGCAGACAGGGATCTCGTTACCCTCCCCCAAAAATTGAGAGAAGGGGGGGAGGAAAACCAACTTTCGGAGGCCCCCTGCAGCCCGCTGGCTTTGTTCGGCTGGGAGTGACCCGGGAGCATTCCTCAGGAGGGCACGTCCCCTCCCTTGGCGCGGGGCTGCCCGCCTGAGGAGGAAGCTTCCCAGGATGGCAGCCTGAGAGATGCTGCTCTCCAGCTTACGCATCCCATACACTTGCCAAAAGCCTTTGTTTCATAACACCCCTTTTTTTTTTCCTTTTTTTTTTTTTTTTTTAAATTATAAAGTCAAGTTTACACAAGAGAAAATCCCTTAAGTGGAGCTCGACGAATGTTGACTCCTACAATGAGTAAGCAGCTTTCTTAACTTGTGTCTGTAACTCAGCTGCGGAAAGGCACAGAAAGCACCATCTTTAGCCTTCCCATGTCGGATCGGACGTTCTGCCCTCTCTGGATGATGGCACTATTTTAGGATATTTCTGAGCCTGCACGCTGGAGCCCCTGTTTGTGGGTCATGCCAATAGCATTGACAGTCACGATGACAGGCAGGACAAGCTCATGGATCCCAGCACCTTAGGTGATTGTTGACCTTAATTATACTTCCTGGATGGGGGAGAGCACAAACTTGTCTAAGCAGGGAAAATTCCAGGGAAGAAGTTAGTGGAGGCCTTTGTCTGTGCTTTTGGTTTAGGTCAACTTTCTCGGTTGTTTCCTGGGAGCTCTGTGGGTTGGCAGGGCTGCCCTCCCAGGGTTCTCTGGGAGAGCACCTCGCTCTCTGCATCAGCGCAAGCGAGCGAGGGCAGAAGGAAAACACAACGTGTTTTTGGAATTGGGTATTTCAGCCTGTCCCTAAAACTTGCCGTAGAGCCAAGTGCAGTGGGAAACAGATGAGATCACCTCTGTCACAGAGATGTGCAGCTCCCAAACAGTTAAATGGGTTAAATCTTATTTATCTGAATAGAACTTGGGGTCTGTTTAGCAGAATGCTCCAGCACAAATACCTGTGGTTCACTTTGACGTTACAATTTTTTTGTTGGTTTCTTTACTTATAAATACTTGAACTGTTAGACCTTTTACTTTTTTCTCTGAGAAAGATGTATTTGTACCAGATTAGAAAAGCTAAACTGTTTCTTTACATTGAATAATCAGCCTGTCATGACAAATCTATCTACTTCTGCATGAGTAGGTGCCAGTTTGACTAGCTTCTTTTAGGCTCACACTGGGTTTTAAGCTGGATCCGTGTGCATGACTGGCAGTGCATTTGTTGGACCAGATCTAAGGAGCCAGAGAGCGTTCAGCTCCTTTTTGCCTACAAAAGAGCAGCCAGACAACCAGCAAGAGGCCTTGGATGTAGCACAAGGTGATACTTACTTAGTCAGCCATTCTTTTTTTCAAATTTTTTTTCCATTCAGTAAACTAAGAGTTTTTCAGTTTCACAATGACACAAGGAATTAAATTATCAGTGGATTGTTTTTCTACAGCCACCATTCTTCACACAGAAATACTGTACCAAGTGAATTGTACATTTTCCAGAACAACATAAAATTATTTTAAAAATTAAAAAATAAAAATAAAAGAAATTGCTGGCTACTTCTTTAAAAATACCTCCTTGGTTTAAGGAGATGTTTTCCATTTTACAGCCACTCAACCCCATTTTATTGTGAGTTTTGGGAGCTTTTTTTTTCTTAAGGGGGACAGCTTTGTTAAGATATTGTTTGTGATTCTTCCAGTTTTAGACTTTGAGCTACTTCTGTGTTCGTTGTGTCTTGTCTCATCGGTGTATCGGTGCCATAGCTCCTAAGCCAATAGCTACTTAAGACAAGCAATTTGATACTTTTTGTGATAGGCATTCATGAAAAAATATTTTCAAGCTACATTCAGTGTGTGGATAGTGAGGTAGCTGATGAAGACACCAGGCAGAAGGCAGAAAATACCCAAGATGTTTATGTCTGTTTTTGCTTACTACCTCCTAGGATCTGAATAGCCACAGAAATGCAAAGCCACTTTTGTTTATGCCGAGTGTTTCTTGCTTAGCAATCCATATTTTGCTCACTACCTGTGTATTTTGAGCTGTTCTGAAGCAGTGCTAGAGACCAAACATAAATGTGGTCCCCAGGGTGATCAAAGATTTAATCTGACCAGATGGGACAAACTTGAGAAAGATTTTGACTTTCCACTCTGTTTTGCAACAAGAAAGGCTGATTTTTTTTTCTCCCGTCCTTTCTTTGTTAGCAAAGGCAGAGATCAGGCCATCCCCAGAGGAATGAGCAGGTGTGGCCATTTACAAGCATGTCTGGTTATATTATATACCAACATAAGAAAAGTTTGAAATGGTTTGAAAAGATCTGCTAAACAGTTTTAATGTTTCATCCCAAATCCTATTTACTCAAACAAGAGCCAATCAAGGTCACAGTACAACCCAGCCTGCTCAAACCTTTAAAGCTCATGTAATTTTATTTTTTTTCTTATTTTTTTTTTATTCTGTCTTCTCTCCTAACTGAATAGGTACATTTTGGTAATCCTGAATAGGTACATTTTGGTAATCCTTGCCTCTGGACAAGCACAGAAGTCTTTTTCTTTCTGAATGGCTAATAACAGAGCCGTTCTTCCTGTCTAATGATGAAAGAGGTGGCAGTCAAGTTCTTTCTCTTAGATGTACTGTGCACTCACGGCTGACCACGAACCATTTTGAAACCTACAGCTTCAGGAATCGCTCCCTCTCATAGGTACAATTCTGTTTTGATTTTGTTGCTGTGGATTATAAGTAATTTACCACATTTTTTTAGATTTTACTTTTGTCCCCCAGTCTATGGGCACGGTAAAGAATTTACTTTTTAAACGTCAAATAAATGCGGTTCACCAGATTATATTTTTTTTTATAGTGAGAGGATGATACATTATCAGAATTCCGGTGTAAACTCAGTTTGGATCCTCCCAAAATTCTGCCAAAGGAGGACTGAAAATCCCTGGCAAAGGTTTTGTGGTTTATTTTCTTTTTCTTTTTAATGTGAGAAGATTGCAAAATTTTTGGTCATTTAAGAAGATGGTTTTTAAGGGGGTGTTTGGAGGTTTTTTCCCCCTGAAAGCCTCCACCACTCTCAATGTTTTCCTGAGTTGGGCAGCTCTCAGCTGGCTGGGTAATGATCTCGGAAACTGCCCCGCCAGTGTTTCACATTCGAATTCACCTTCCCAAATCCACGGCATAATTTTTGGCCAAAGTAATGTCAGTCATTGCCGTCTGCGGCGAGTACAAACAGGACCCCCTAATGGCAGCCATTTTTATTTGTTTCTTAAGATCCAAAGGCTGCTGAAAGAACAATTGGATAAAGTTGAGGATTGGAGAAGCTTGATTTTCTTGTTCCAGTGAAATGAAACTCCCGTCCTTTTTTTTCTTCCCCTTTCCCTTAAAAGCCGGAGTCAGCTAGGGGGTTGTAGCTGTGTCAAAGCCGTTGGGATGCCACTGCTGATCACTTTAATTACTAGGACTAAGGAGGATAAAATTAAAAGTAGCACCATTGAAGCAGTGGAAGAAAGCTTGCCGAGATGTCAGTGAACTGTGAAATATAAAAATTGCATACCAATACATTTTTATAGGAGGGAAACAAGGAATTACATTACTTATTCTTGAAGAGTTTGTCCTTAAATAGTGAAGTTTTCCTCACTGTGCGTCTGCATGGCAGATCTTTAAACCATTACAAAATAGTTGGGGGAAAATAACAAAGAAAACTGTAATGTCTCTTTGGCATGTCAGATTCATGTCAGAGGGTGGAAGATTTTACTGAGTTTTCTCTTCAACTGTACAGGAAAAAAAAATCACTGTATATGTGTTTGCTTGGTCCTTTCTTGGTGCAGTGCTTCTTTTTGTGTCTCCTGGGGTTTTTTTTAAATATTTTTATTCACGCCTCCGTACCTCTCCCGAGTGCTTTCCTTTCCGAATTCTAGCTTGATACGCTGTTTAACAATTTTTCTGTACCTCAAAACTTAATCTATCTACTTTTTCTGCTCTCAGTTTCATTTCTCCTTCCACCAGTGTTTCTTCTGCCAAGCTCAGTAACCGAGGGTTCAAATACCTGAATTGAATTTAAGCACGAACTAGGCTGGTTTTTCCCTTATCCGCTGGTGATGATTGGCTTAATCAGCACAAACACAAGCCACCATAATCTGTGTTTGCTTGGAGATCCCCGGGATGTTAATGACTATGCTAATAATTCAGGAGACAAGTTCTCCTTCAGGAGGAGGGGAGGAAAGGAAGAGGAGAGAAATCAGCCAGCTCAGTTTAGGGCATTTTTGTCACAAACACGTAACTGGCCCTATTTTAAATTACACATGCTGAAGTAGATTAAATTGTTTGACGTTAAACCACATGGGAATCTTAATTTTGTACATTCGTTGTTAAAAGTCATTTAAGTTAAGCCCGCAAGTTCCTATATCCAAGGAATTAGGAATATTAGAGATTTGAGCAGTTTTATTTCAAGTAAAATTCAATGTAATTAATGTTACCAAATACTGTGGGTCGAAATAAAACCATTTGCTGTGTCAGTCGGCTGGCTAGAAATTAAATTAAATTGATCTATTATAGCGCATAGGAGGAGGGGGGGAAGCTTTCCAGTTGTCTTTCTAATGTGTACTTTACCAAATAAATTTTTGATAGAACTGTTGCTCTGTGCCTTCTGGGAAGTTAAAGGGTGAGAAAGCAAACAAAGCCCATGTGCCATCTCTCTGCCTCGCAGGGCCCAGGCAGAATTGTCTTTCCAGGGAAGGACATTAGGAGAAAAGTAAATCAAGGCAATCTGATAGGGAATCGGGACTCTGTCACTCAGAGGCGAGATATTGTGCTGTGTCCATATACTTTGTTTACTGTAGGGTTTTATGAGTTGTAACCTGCCCATGCAAGCTGTTAATGAGGCTAAATCTTTCTGCTTGAGGATTGAATTACAGCACACCTCTGGGCTAATGGTTATAAACAGAAAGTCCCATTAGGGCTGCATTCTGATTCAGTCATTTGCATTTTTTCTATTGTGCCGAGAACAATGCTGAGTAAATAGCTACAAACAAACAATTTACATGGAAATGGATAAAATGTACCTAATTAGTATTTTGCGCTTGTTTTTTTAATGATTGCTTAAACTAAATAGCACTTAGCAACAGCTCTCACCAGCCTCTGCAGGTGTGGGATGCTCAAGTTTCTGGGTTGGTGGGAAGGCTGCCAGAATGGCTCTCCAAAATTAGGCAGTTTGTTATATTCCGCTTAGTTCAGGTCAACAGCCTGTACCTGGGATTTATCCAGGTCATTATGTCAGTAATACAGACTTATTGGCAGGTTAGATTTAAGCCAAGCACTGACTTTGTTGCACTTATGAGCATTTCTGATATTGAGGGGAGGGGAAAAACAGTCCTAACGTTGCAAAAATCCCATGTTTAAAGTAAAAACTGAAACGATTTCCCTTATGGAAACTGTAGAGTCTTATAGATACGTTTAAACACATCTTTTTATGAAGATGTTTTTATCATGGTGGGCTAGTCTTTTACAAAATTTCATGCTGCAGAACTTTGTTTATTTATGTAACTGAAATATTATCATGCTTCTAAGTGAAGAGCTTTAGTGGGACAGCACTATCTGGCATGGTTCCAGTATGATTCCTTTAATTATTGACCAAAGCCCCATTAATAGGATATTTTAAAGGGATGCAAAGCCTTTTCTGCTGTGAGAGCATCTATTGTTCTTTCAGTAATTTTCATTAGTTTATTTTTTTTAAAGATAAATATCCATTGAAGTCGAAGAACATGCGTCAGATTTGATGCCACTTTACACTTTGAAGTCAGCTTGGTGCTTGGAGTAACCAAGAGCAACATCTGGCTTCTCAGTTCAGTTCTGTGACAGAATACTACTCAAATGAGTAATTCAATTTCGTAAAACCATTTTATAGCCATGGTAAAACTTCGCTCAAATCACTCATTGGGTGTGATTACTTTGAGACTAAAGTGTCTGAAAATTTTCATCAAGGTGTTTTTACAGAACATAATTTATAAAAGCTTTACATTGCAAATCATCAGGTTTCTAATGCAGTAATAATTTGGGGAATGCTTAGAAAAATAAATCTGACGCATGGATGTCTTTAAAAATTGTGGTGTGACACCCAACTGATATCGAGCGTCCTATTTATAATGTGGGCCAAGCACCATGCTGTAAACCAGTTCCTATCATGATGATCAGATTGAGAATGAAATTGCATTTCTGTCAATTACTGAGTTGGCAACTGTTCAATATATCTTAGCAGCAAGATGAAGAGCGGCGTCGGCAGCTGAGAGAGAGAGCTCGTCAGCTAATAGCAGAAGCTCGATCTGGAGTGAAGATGTCAGAACTTCCCAGCTACACTGAAATGGCTGCAGAAAAGTTGAAAGAAAGGTCAAAGGCATCTGGAGGTGAGCTGAGGAACCTTGTATCTAATTCCTATGGCAACCTAGAAACCAGAGACCTTTTTGGGTACCACTTTTATTCACACTTCAAAACGTTGTTGTTCATCAGGTGAATGTATCAAAAGGCCTGGCTGTAGATGTGTTTCCTAAATCAGCGATTTGTCACCGAATTTCCAACAGTTAAAAGAAAAGCAACCATGTGATTGAAAGAAAAATATGTTCTGTGAACAAGTAGCTCACTTGGCCCATTATTTACAGATTTCTTATTACCCACAGTTTTTTAGAATTTCATGGTTGGTTCTCTTCAATACATGTTTTTATGTAGGAACGTGGACATAATTTTGGGGGAAAACAACATTTGAAATATTTAAGAAATGTTATTTTGTATTAAATGTGTTCAAAAGAAGAGAATTTTAAATGTGGCCTGTGAGAGGTGGAGGCAACAACCTTTTGATTTTAAATGGCAGTCTTTTGACAGACCACTTGCTTTTACAGGTTTTGAGTTGTAATATTGCTATAATGTTATTAAACTGACTTTGAAATAGCATTAAAATTCATATACCTGCCAGTGCTATGAGCTGGAGTAATGTAGTGTCACTCAAACTCAAATGGGTGCTGAGCACACGTTTCAGGGCAGACTTCTTGCTCTTTTAATGTCTTCTACATATTCTAAGGGAAATAGTGTTTCTCTAACTCATAATCATAAGCCAAAGTGTAAGGAAAATCCAGCTTGATATTCACAATGCATGTAGATTCAACAAAAATATTTATTTCTTCTCTACTACATGTATTTTATATGCATAAATATTTAAATATAGTCTTACTGCACCCTAAGCCCTACACTTCTGTTCCATTTAACACCAAAGAGAAAGCAGTGAGTTGTGGTTCTCCCTTTGGGTCTGGTCTTCAGGTTTACTCTCTTTGCCCAGTAAACCGAGCTTGCCAACATAACTCTCTTTTGTGATAGATAGAGAAATTAGATCCTTGATGGCAGTAAGGCTGAGCCAAATGACACATTACATAGGCTGTGGTGTTCCTCATCTCTCTTCACAGTGTATGACTCCCCATCCTACATTATTTCATTACTTCCTCCTCACTGTTTCATCGTGCCTGTACGTAGCTGCTCCTGCCATACCTTCCCTCAAAGTAAGATCTTGCCTGGTTGTATCCTGGGTGCTCAGCTGGATAGCAGTGACCCTGTTTTGTTGCAGTGACTCACTTGTAGTGTTGCTAAAGATCCCAGTGTGCTGCTTTCTGGGATGTAGTCTTCCTGTTTCATATTTTGCTCTGTATTTTGCCATTGGTCGTCCTGCCCTTCTTTCAGTTTGTAAACAGTCTCAGAGGTAGCTGTGCATATATATTAAAAGAGATCTGCATTTATAGAGGGAGATTGCACATGCACCCAGAGAGTTTAGTGTTATTAAAAGAGCAGACAGTATCAGAACTGGTGACAGCTCATTTATAAAGTTATCACCACTCTACCTGTTGGGTTTTATCCAGTGTAACAATTTCACAGCTTTCTACTTTTGCATTGATTTATACTTCCTACTTTGATTTCTCTTCATTCATACAGTAGTTTGGCCAATCTATTTGAACTTCTCTTGGACTTAAAGTTTTCATTCTCTGTCTTGTTTTATCCCTCTTTGCTCTTTTCATGTCAATGTGCATTTTATAGTGTTTTCTTCTGCTTCCTCCTTCTCAAAAAGCTTTCCGTATGGCACATCTTCCACAAGATTCTACCACGCCACTGGTATTTTCAGGTGCCACACCAGAGCTCCACTCAAGAAATTCATTCTACTAAAATGTAGTAGTTCTGTGAAATGGCATCAACACTTAACAAACCAAATTAATTGGAATTATTTCTGGGTTTAACCTTTTTTGTTTTTCAATTTCCACCAAAAATTAGGATTTAATAGACAGTCTCCTTATTACTACTGGACTCTGAATGTTTCCCCTAACTGCATTCACATTTTTATTGTGTAGAGTCCTGTATTCCCTACACAATACCCAAGACAAGCTTATTATCTTATGTCTTCCAAGCTGTCTTGCCCATTATACATCATTAATCTCTTCTTCTGCATTGATTGCAATTACTTTTTGATTTACAAAAAGGGAATGTACCAAATAATTTTACTTTCAATTCAATTATTTCAGAAAAAAGTGACTTTTCAGCTCTGGGATTTTGGAGTTTTTAAAGACTATCTTCTTCCTTACAACTGTAGGTAAAAACACGATCTCTTTCATTGTTTCTGTATGCTCATTAAGAATTTCATGCTTTGGCAGTGATGCAATAGTCTCTGTTAAAAGGCTTTATTTAATCAAGGTCTGAAAAACTCAAATGCCTATGGCAAGTTGAAACTTTCCTGGATAAGCAGCATCCCTAGCTATGAAATTCAGTCTTTTTTCGTAAGTTATTTGGCATGTGAGACAGAAAATACTTCTTCCTGCCAACTGCCAGAGGGTTTGGGATGGCAGCTTCAAATTTATTAGATGTCCTACTAGCTTCAGGCCGATAAGCGGATGCCTCGAGATGGATCCAAGGACAGTATCAAGATAGAGATCCAAATATCTCCCCTTTTCCTAGCAGCAACAGGACAAAGGAATTGGCATATTATCTAGGAATTGTCCCTGTGCAGTGGAACACCCGTCTACTCTTCTGGGGTTTGGGTGGTGTGTTTTCTTTAGTCTCTGGCACATCTCCATCCTTTATTTGAGCTGGCATTGGTGTGAGGAAGTGGCTCGGACCCGGGGGTGGTGAGGACAGGGTATGTTCAGGATTTCACTTCTGAGGCAGTGATTTTTAGGCAATGTATGTGGTGGCACAGCCTTACTCATCGTGCTTAGTCTCCAACTCATGAAACCAGTGTTCAGTCCTCAATATTTTTAGCAGGCAGCATTTCTATCTGCCGGCAGTTACTGCTGTAATTTCTTGTCCTGACATCAGATTTCTTGTACACGGAACCAGTATTTCAACTCTGCATTTCTTCCATTCCCCACCTTTGCTGCCTTTATTGCTGTGCAGAGGCTCCTGTCACATCCTGTAGCCTTAAAGCGAACTCTGTACCTGAAAGTAAATAAACTAAATATCTCACCGTCCACAAGCCTGAAGGACTTCCCAGAGACAATGCTGAAGGCTGGAGACATCTTCCCTGAAGAGCGAGTGCTGTTTGTGCAGCTTCTCCCAGTAACGTGATCCAGCCCCCATCAATGCTTTTGCTTCACTATGGAAATTATTCCTTTTTCATTTCATCTAGAAATCGATGCAGTCAGCTGCAGCTCCTTCACATGTGGACAAGCTTAAACCAAGTCAAGAGAATATCAGTTTAACCACAAATTAGGCCTGACCTTAATCTGAATAGTATGACGTAAAAGCTATTAAATGCCTCTGGGTCCTTTTCCACCAACATTCTGGCATTTCCATGTGGTTCCAAAAGATACTTATTTTTCTCTCTCCAGTCCAGACTGCAGTCCATGCTGTGTAGGTGATGGTCAGTGCTGTTTAGTTGTTGACTCAATCCTTTATCTTTTATTTTGTTCATTCCTTCATGACATAGTAAAGCTTTGCTGTCTTTCTAGGATTCAAATTTACATACTTTGCAAGGAAGCAGTTCTTCAGTCCTTTTCTAAATGTCTGCCCTGGTTCTAGACCAAGTGCTTTAAGTTTTTCACACTAGCAATTTGTTCTTTTCATAAAAGATATCTGTTATCTCTTCGTCATGTTGTTCCTTTTATCATTTATAATTGCAAAATCTTGTTGTAACATGCTCCCTAAACACATTTCCCTTTTAATACACTGGAAGAACATTGAACTGGAAAAAACCCTAGAGTAATTTAAATCAAGGAATCTAGATTTTTAAAGGTACTCGAAAAATTCTGAAATTACTTCAAATTACTGCTTTTAATTGATTTTTTTTTAAATAAAGTGTAAATGTCGTGATAATCATGTTCAGTCAAAATCTGCCAACTTTAAATTGAATACGAGGTCAGGTCATTATCTGATACTAGAAACTGGTGTCTTCCACATTCCCATCTCTTTTGTTTCCTGAAATGGTGGTGTCAAAGGCGGTGCCTCTGATCTCATCTTGCCATATGAAATTAAAGAAAATCAAATAATCTAATCTAAGCATTCCCTTAGTATGCAGGAGTCTTAAACCCTGTCATCTTGTTTAGATTGTTTTGACACATCCAGCATCTGGTGGGGTGACTAGTAGCTGTGAGCCGACCTTGTGAGCTGACTCCTTTGGGTGATTCCAGAAGTCATTGCCTGCTTCTAGGCTCCAAGTGGATTTGGTTCCCCTCTGCCATGACAGTGTCCTTCTTTCTTCCCTTCTACCTCTTCCAAATGTCCACAGTAGCCCAGTCATGTTTTCAGTGTGCCCCTGTGAACTCCAGGATGTATTTGAGAGTACCATGGTCTGAGTGCCACTGAATTTCTCCAACATCATCGTGAGGGAATATATAAATTATAAATAATGGTGTGCAAAGTCCACCTCCTCATCAGAAACAGTAGAGCAGCTTTGAAGGAAATTCAAAACCATCAGAATTGCTGCTGCTTGCTGCTTTACCATTCTGTTTTCTCTTCAGTCTGCTGCTTACCCCTTTACTTTTTATCCTTTTTTCCACTTCATGAAGGTCATGCTGTGCCCCTCCGCTTTGTTCACTTACCTCTGCACTTCCTGAAACAACAGGAGTCCAGATCCCAGGATCACCTGTGTGAGTTTCAGTGGGAACAGAAAGGTGTCTCAGAGAGTTGGGAGTGTTTCTGCCCACCCGCTTCCACACCTGAAGCACAATCTGTCAGGTCCCAGGTCTGGTCACACATCTTGGATTGGTTGGAAAGAGATGTTCTTCTCCATCACTCTGACTCAATCTGGGGCAGCATGGAAGAAAGCTGAGTCTTCCAGAGACTAAGGAGAACTCATGGAGGGGAGCCCAGGGAAGTCATGGTGCTCAGCTGAAGCACAGGACTCTTACTTCACAGGCTGCTGCTCCATCACACGCACAACCAATGTTGGATAAGACACTGAAGTGGGAACTTCTTTGCTCCTGTCTGTGCAGCAAGAGCCTTACCCAATATCAGCAGAGGTCTGTGGAAGATGTTGATTAGTTACAGGGTAATTGAGGGAGCAGCTGGTTAGAAAAAAGTAGTAGACATAAAAAAATTAACAAGCTCCTAAAATGAGAATTATAGGTGCTGTGGAGATAAAGGGATAAAGTAAAGATACAGCTGTAGGACCTTCGTGACAGCAGTGTGGGCCTGAAGTGCAAGCTTCGGGTCTGGGAATGAGGTTGAGTGTGTTTCCAAGACAGGTGATGAGTGATCAGCACCAATCCTGGTCCAAACTTCTGGTTTTCAGAATTATGGCATCTTGGTACTATATTTAGGATCCTTTTGGTTTGTATGATATTTGAATGTACCCATGTCCTGTATTTGTGGTTTTTTCCTCTCTTAGATGTTTTAAAGTTCCTTTAGTTACTCTATGTCTTGTTTCTTCAGACACACTTTAGCCTACTCTTTTTTATCATTTTTACACACGTGATGCATACATAGGAAAAAAATGCTAGTGTAAGTCTGAACAAGTGTAGATAGCATTTGATATGAGATTTAAAAGTGAGTAAATACAATGCATCTACTTACTTTGAAAGTACTAATCTAGCTTTTATGGACTTTAATTTCATTATATATTTGTATTGAAAATGTGAGTCAGGATTTTTTCTGGGATCTGCTTCACAATTCAGAACTTGCTATTTGATCTTCCTCAAGTAACTTACTCTTTCTATGCCATAATTTACCTACATCATCATCATAATTGTAATTATAATAATCGCCTACTTCATAAAACATTATGGGGCTCATTTATGAGTGATATTCATAAGCTGCTCTGAGAAACTTGGTAGAAAGATCCCATAAAAAATAATTACAATTATTATTTTATTTAAAATGTATGTAGCTTACAAACAATGCTGATGAAAAGTAGTGCAGTAAAGCACTTTTAACTGATTCATCGATGACTTGGATGAAGGGGCAGATGCCAGCTCAGCAAGTTCCCTGGTGACACAAAGCTGGGAGCAGAGGCCGATACCCCAGAGTGCTGTGAGCCCTTCAGAGGGACCTCGACAGGCTGGAGAGATGGGCAGGGAAGAACCTCCTGAAGTTCAGCAAGGGCAAGTGCAGGGTCCTGCACCTGGGGAGGAACAACCCCAGGCACCAGCACAGGCTGGGGGTGACCTGCTGGGAAGCAGCTCTGGGGAGGAGGACCTGGGGGTGCTGGTGGACACCAAGCTGTCCATGGGCCAGCAGTGCCCTTGTGGCACATTCCCAATGGGATCCTGGGCTGCATTAGGAACTGCATTGCCAGCAGGTCAGGGAGGTGATCCTGCCCCTCTGCCCAGCCCTGGTGAGGCACATCTGGAGTGCTGTGTCCAGTTCTGGGCTCCTCAAGCAAGAGAGACATGGAGCTCCTGGAGAGGGTCCAGCAGAGGGTGACAAATGGTGAAGGGCCTGGAGCACCTCCCTTCTGAGGAAAGGCTGAGGGAGCTGGGCCTGTTGAGGCTGGAGAAGAGACACTGAGAGGGAACCTCATCCCTGTCTGTCAGTGTCTGCAGGGAGGGGTCAGAGGATGGACCAGGCTCTGCTCGGCGGTGCCGGGCAATGGGACAAGAGGCAATGGGCAGGAACTGAGGCACAGGAAGTTCCACCTGACCATGAGGAAGAGGTTCCTTACTGTCTGGTGACCATGCATGGAACAGGTTTCCCAGAAAGGCTTTGGAGTCTCTCTCACTGGGAATATCCAAGAACCATCTGGACACACTCCTGTGCCATGTGTTCTGGGGTGACCCTGCTTGAGCAGGGAGGTTGGACCAGTTGACCCACGGTGGTCCCTTCCAACCTGACCCATCCTGTAGTTTTGGGAAAGCAGCAATTCATGAGTGTTCTCTCACTGCACCTGACATAGGTGCTTACTGAGCATGATATTCCAGGTGGTAGCTTTCCTCCTTCTACCAGAAGGAGACTTCAACACCTAGGCAAGGTACAGTGATCTCAGCTCTAGGATGTATTGTGCAAGGTGAGAAGTAGCAAGTCTCACCAGGCTGGGAACTCCACTGGAAACCTGGAGCCTTTCTCAGGAGACAGCAGCTCAAGATCCTCTGCTGCCCAGACTCATCTGAACCTGCCACATGGCAGCTTTGGCACCCATTCTGCAATATGGAGAACTGGGAGCCTGGGGGAAACCATTTTGACTCGAGTTACGCAGAGGTTCGGTGCAGAGAACAGCCACTGCTGAGGCCAGACTCTGCCTTTATTGGAGCAGGAGTTTCCAGCAGAGACCCCCATATGTTTAATGAATTGCCTCAGTTTAAGGATAAATCCGTAAGTGGATAGAATGTAGTGTCCTTCCAGACTTATTTAATTATTTGCATTTTTATCATAACTCAGCTGGCTCTCTAAAGCATTCATTTTTTTTGAGTGATGTGTTGCATGTACATATGAAAATACTAACCTTAATGCTGTGTGTTCCTACAGATGAGGATGAGGATGATGATAATATTGAGATAGATACTAATGAGGAGGCTCCTGAATGCTCTGTTACTGGAGGTGGAGATGAACTTACTAACCTAGAAAATGACCTTGATTCAACGGGTAATTTAAATAATGGCTATTTTGTGTATTTTGCATGACTAACACTCCATCATCATATAAATACTGATGTGCTGCTTGTCTCTCGGTCAGCTTTATTCCCATGTGCCTTTTCAGGTCTTTTAAACCCTAATGTTTGATACCCTGCACTCATGTTTAGTTGAAATTTGAAATCAACGAAATCATAATTTCCAGCAATGTCAGATTTAAATGTCTCTTGCTCTTTTGATGGGGAAGGGGACCCCAGGCCACATTGGTAAAGCAGAGCCACCTGAAAGCACCCTGCCTGGATTGTGCCAGGTAGGCAGAGGGATGAGCAATGGCGTGGGTGAATACAGCTGCCACTCTGCACTGCCATCCTGGCCCATCTGCTCAGGGGAGAGGAGCAGATGTGTCTTTCTGTGTTCATACAGACTTGGTGTCTCTCTCTGGTTCCTTCCCGAGGACCGGTTCTTGTGTTTACACCTTGTTGCCCCAGTGGGGGCATGGAGGTATAAATATGAGCAGAAATAGTCCTATTTACTTAACAGTGTTCATATGACAGGGGTTTTATAAACACATGAAGCCACAGGAGTGGTATTCCCCCCTTTCAGAAATCTTCAAGCCAAACTGGAGTTTAAGTGATAGGTATGGTGCTGAATGCATTGGGATCTTACAAGGGAGATGCTTATTTCCAAAGGAGCTGGATCTTCAAAGCTATGCAAAAGGAGCTGCCCACCCAGGAGAGGCTCCTCTGCTTGCAGAGGGCTGCTGAAGGAGTTTGGTCTCTGTACAAGTCTGCCTGTTCCACTCAGCCCCGAGGAGTGCCTGGGGTCTCTGTTTGTGGTGGACTTCTCTGCCAGAGCCTTTCTGCTCACTGCAAGTTAGTTCAGGCCTGGAGTAGCTTGGCCAGCATAGGACTGTGTCTTGAAACAGGCAGTACAAGAGAGAACATCCTCAGCATCTTCTGGCTTGATTCTGCCCATGCCAGCTGGAACCAAATGTGTAGTCCATAATATGTTAAATCAGAACTTAATTTAGTGTTTTTTCTTTGTAAATTAAACCAACAGTGATGTGTATATAGCACTTTCTAGTGTTGCTTGCATGCAAAAGATTTGAGTCATGTCCTTTATTTTTTTCTATTTGAGGATTTCCAGACACATAAGAAAATATATTTAGTGTTTCCAGCACTTGAATTTAGCTTACTTAAAGCAGAACCCTGTCAAATAATTTTCCAATAAAAACTGGTTAATTTTAGGAAGAATAGAAAATGAGTATGTGAATATTCCTGTCACATTGCCCCAATGACTTGCTTTCTGTGGGCTTTTTTTGTGAGAGGTACCTTTTCAGAGATGCAAACCCACTGCCCAGTGCTCCATGTGTACCATGGGGAGACATTCTGAAAAAAACCTGGGACATCATTTTGCAGTTCTGTAGTAGCCAAAGGTACAGACAAGTAAGAAAGAGGATGGGCAGTAGTACAGAAAGCAGTCTAGTGCTGTGGTAGAAATCAGAGTACATGGATTTTGGTGTAAATCTGCCAATTCATACCAAGTTCTAATGAAGGCTCAATCTCCTGGGAACACCTAAAAGTGCAACTATGAGGGACATTTCACATTTGGGATCATTATGGCCTTCCTTAATTACTCCCCTACTGAATCCTTGTCCCTCCCGTCTCTCTCAAGAAGAGAAAACTTTGTATTTTCTGTTTCTTGGTTTTAAGTATCGCTTCTGTCTGTATTTGTCAGTACTTCTACTTGTTGTGAACCTCTTATATCATAGTTATTACATGATGTTTATGTATAAGCCCACAAGAACGTGCATGTACTTACATGTGAGCCTCAATTAAGGACACCCTGACTGGGTGTGCCAGAGGAAAGGGAAACTATCCTTCTTCATAATCCAGCCCAGCCCATTGCTGCTGGAGACAGGCAGCATTTGACTGCCCGCATGCCAAAAATGTTTTGGCTAATATGCATTGGAGCGCTCCAAACCTTGGAAGGAGCTGTGTGGCTTAACAGTCACGACTCCACTTTCCACCCCAGCTAGAACTCACCAGCCTGCAGTGAAGAACTCAGGCTGTGCACGTGGGAAAACACAGGAGCTGCTCTTTCCTCTGCCTGTGGCCCAAGGCCCAGGTGCAAGTGCATCCCGTGTGCAGGTGATGCTCTGCTGGCTCCAGCGCAGGGGCGATTCCTCACGTGGGGCTGCATGTAGAGTGTGTGTCTGGGGGCTTCTGGGCCAGTGTTCCTCTGCTTCCCTGCCCAGGGACAGCTCCACAGTCCTGTGCTGCAGCTTGTTATTAACACCTTCCTCCTTCTTACGTGTGTGGGTGTGTGTGTAGGTAACTACGTGTGTAGGTGTGTTACAAATTCATACAGTCAACATTCACATACAGAATGGGCATTAGTGGGAGGTAAAGTGCTCAACTGCTATTTATTTGGGCTCTGATCCAAGTTGCTAAAATTGATTAAAATTTTGGGGGCTTCAGCAGACTTCGAGTCTGTCCTTTTGATGCAGTTGTGAAGCATTTTATGACTCGCAGTTTCTACATATTCTATAAATCATAGTAAATTATTACTAGAAAGTAGTCTTTTTTGATACTGAAATTTTATGAGGAGCTGTGCCAAGAAGCCTTAGGATGAATTAGTAGTTCATACACTTGAGGGGTTATCAGTATGTAAATTATATGATAAATTGTCATCTTTAAATAAATGGCTTTTTAAGTGTGTTTTTATACCAAAGTATATGTGTGTTCCCATTCGGAGTAACTTAAACATTATCTACTTTCTGTGTTTTTCGTCTGCTGTCTGCAAGCATGTTTACTTGTTCTGCTTAGTGTCATGTATGTTTTCCAAGAAAAAAATCTATGTACGTTACACAAACCTGCACCAATCCCAAGCACAAAAACAATTCCTTCTATTTTAAGTTCAAAATGACAGCAAAGTGAATTAAATCTACCTTTTAAGTTGCTACATTGTTGTAGCGAGTCTGCATTGAAATGCATCTCACTCTGTTGTATGTGGTATTTGCATATTTAGCAGAACAAAACAGTAAGTTGGTGGATTTGAAGCTGAAGAAGCTCCTAGAAGCTCAGCCACAGGTGGCAAATTCACTCTCCAGTGCTGCTCAGAAAACTGTAACAGATAGCTCAGAGCAAGACATTAAGGTAAGTTTTGCTTAATGCTTTTGTTTTGATACCTGTGTGTTATGATCGAGGGTTTGTATTTTGTGAGATGGAAAACAATTTCTTACCAAATCCTTCAGAGTCAGAAACACAGAAAATCTTCGTGGCAGTGCACTTACATAGTTTGCAATGCACTGAGTTTTTTCCTGTAGATTGATCAACACATTTTCCTTTTTTTTTTTTTTAAATCTTGATACTTGTCATTGGCAGAACACTAACAGATATAAGAATTCTGCCTGCTCAGGTTGTTACTGATACCAGCAATGCAGCACGGGCTCCATCCTGCTGCTGGTGCAATCAGCAGCCAGACTACCTGACTTGAATGGGAATGGGGTTGGGCTCTCAGAGATTTGCTTCCCTCCCAGTCCTGGTCCTCTGTTTTTCCTACATTAAAATTAAACTGTGGTACACTTTAAAGGCTTACGTACTTTGGGCGCTCGATGAGTGCTTCTGGGAAAAACAGGCATGAGTATGTGGTGTATATGGGCACTCTGCCTATTCTTAATGTTCACCACTTCAGCATAAAGTGCTCACCAATCAATTTTCTATTTCATTTTATTAATTAGACCCCTTGTGTTCTTGCTATTCTATTTTTTAAAAATAGTCCCTGTATGTCATTAATATCCCTGTGGCTCTGGGGCACTTCCAGTTGGGTATAACTTTTCACCCACCTGCAGTCTGTGGGGAGAGCACTGCTGACTGAAAGGATTTCCTTCCCCAGATACAGAGATGCTTTGAAGTCCCAAAACAATGACTTTCATTGCTTTTCCCTTACACTGTCGGTTCCTATAAATTGGTGATGAAAGTGTGTGGCAGCAGCAGAGGACTTTCGGTCTCTATCTTTGAACAAAAGGAAGCCTGGATCAAGTCTGATTTTTGCGTTCAATTTAGCTTTCTGCAGTGGATTTAATGCAAAATGAAGCTGGCCCAAGAATAATACAATGGATTGAAAAGGCTAACTGAATTAGTGGGCTTAGAGGAATACATTTGTAAAGTGGCAGAAGTCCCCAGTCATAAAAAGGTTTCTTAAAATGGGATTTGCTAGCTAATCACACTGATATTTTAGCATGTTGCCAGGCCTAAAAAATTAGCCATGTTTGTTTATTTTGGTAAAGACTCTGGTTTAGGCTGTCAGATGGTTATTAAACTAATAACAGGAAACCACCTTTTATTTAACCAGAATCTTATAACCACCTGATTAGTGCAGCTGAAAAGTCATCCAGAGGTATAAGCAATACTTGTTTAACCTTAATTCTGTGAAATGACACACAGGCTGCCTCTTAGGGTAATTTGGTATCACCTAACCTGACAAAAATGGTATTTCTCTTTATAAAAAGCATTTGTGAAGGAGTTGATTCTTTTTAAGGTACTCCCACAAAAAGGTGCAACTTAACAGTTTATCTCTGCGTGCGTCTTTTCTAAGGAAGACTTGAAAGGCGGCGTTATAAGGAATATATGGTGTCCATCTGTTCTCATGGAGCTCTTGGCATTGAGGTGGATTTGTTTTTTAATAAAATGCAGTTTACAGGTTTCTAAATGAGGCATTCTGTGTTTGTGGAAAAGGATAAACTGTTACCTTCCCTTGGGGATTGTGTATCCCCGGCCTCCTTGAGGCGAGAGAATAGGCCGTTGGAGAACTCCCTCATTACCGATTGTCTCAATGCAGAGGAAGGGCAAAGTCTTGGTAGCTTTTGATAACCAGTTTCAGCATTCAGCAGGCTTAGCTATTAGTCATGCATCTTAGCCTTTCCCTATTTACTTTCAAAACACTTAATAAAAATAATAAAAGATTAGGTATAAAATGAAATATTTGTTTGGTACACAGCACCTCGGTATCTGCAGCTTCCACACACCACAGTGGTTCAGTCTTCTGGGATATTTCGTGTTGATAGAATCATTTGAATTTGTTACCAGTATTAACATAGGAGGCCCTGGAAAAGATAATTGTAGTTTCCTTAGCTGTAAAGGGCTTACTTACAAATCTGGCTTTGGAAAGTTATAGCTGATGAAATGCAGTTCAGTGGGGTAGCATTATAATCCTACCTTTTAGACTTCATCCAGCATTAGTGGTTTATCTCAATGGGCATAAAATTAGAAACTAGTTCTTCTTGTCATACAAGTCTGTGGGACTACAGAAAACGACAGATTTCTGTACCGGGCAGGGAGAGAGGCTAAAGGCAACACGCTTTAAAATGATACAGATCGTGTTCGGGGGCAGAGACGCCGCGACTTGGCAGCAGCACACGCGGGGCTTGGCACAGCAAAGGTGCAAAGGAGCGATTTTTTGTTTAAAATCGGCATTGCTGGCAAATGCCGGTCACAATGAAGAGGTCTGGTTGGTAAAGAAGTAGAGAGTTCTGCAGGAGGGTGCCCACAGAGCAAAAAGCCAGTCGTTGCCACCACATACTAAACAAAAAAAAAAGCAAAAGCAAAAGTTAATCACTCTTCTACTTTTTCCCCCGCAGCTGATACTTCCATCCAATATAAACCACAGCCCGAGCTGTGAAATCCACTTTGTAAAAGCTGTGTCCTGTCCCCTCACAAAAACGTACCTTTCAAATTAATGTCTTCCCGCTTGTAAACAAAAGGAACTGTTGTGTGTCTGTTTTTTTCCCAGCAGAATGGAACAGAGGAACATCGTGCTGAGCGATCACAAAAAGCAGCAGAACGGTTTAGAAATCCCGTTGTGTTCAGCAAGGACTCGACCGTCAGGAAAACTCAGCTCCAGTCTTTCAGTCAATACGTGGAGAGCAGACCAGGTAGGAGAAAATATAAAACCTGTTTTCCCATCTTATGATTTAATAATATTTAACAATAAATATATGAAAACCCGATAATGTAAGTCCACATTTCAATACATAAATATCAAGCTTTATAATAATTTTACATGTCTTTTCCCTTTTTTCAAGAGATGAAAAGGCAGAGATCAATACAGGAAGATACAAAGAGAGGAAATGAGGAGAAGGCTGCGATAGCTGAGACTCAGAGGAAGCCATCAGAAGATGAAGTGCTTAATGTATATTAATTTTTTGTCTGGTTTCATGATTGCTGATAATTCCAAACTGTATGTGGAAATAGTGCCTTTATTTGTTAAAATGAGATGTTAGGGTTTTTTAGATGTCAATCTCCAGTGCATTCAAAGCAGAGTGAGAGGGGTGCACTGTTGAATTAGTCTGCAGTGTGGTGATAATTGTCAGATAAAAAAAATGAATTTTTCAGAGTTCCACAGCCCCAGCTTCCTTGAGACATTTCCATCAGGGCACTTCCCATAAAGAGATTCCAGTATTGATCTACCGGGAGGATTTTAATTATTACAATAGCAGATACCGCAGAGCTGCAGTTAGAGGGAAGAGTCACATGAGACCTGCTAGAATTTCTCAGCCAACCCATTTTGTTGGCTTGGGTTAATGGGTGTTCAACCTTTCCATTATCCAGATCAGCCGTGAATTACTAGCTGAATGATGTTTGCATTAATATAATATATATGGTAATTTCTTCACTTAATTAACGGGGAGGTTCAGCTCAGTAGGGGTATGGGCTGATCATGTGTAAAATTGATTTGTGAGGGAAATATTTGATAGACCGCAGGGAGAAAGCTGGTTTTGATGGACAGCTGCGGGACAGAAGCAGGAAGAACCAAGTTTTAACCTGAATTTTTTTTTGTCTGAAAGCGCAACACAGCCTTTGAGGGTGGTTGTTTGTTGCTCTCCACAGTTTATCTGAACACATTTGTCGTTTTTGCTGAGGCAATCTGGAGCTGAGTAGCAATTTTGTACCGCTGTCATATCTACACCAAAACATCGAACTTTTTACGAGCCGGAGTTATTTTTAGCCCAGTTGTACTTTTGCAGAGCTGAAAAGGTCTGGCACAGTGAGTTCACATTATATATGCAGATGATACACATGAACTCTTGGGATATTACAGCCTGACGCAGCATTTCTTTTCATCTTCTAATAGCAATTGTTAACAATTATGCATGCTGACATTAGGGAAGTTTTCATACTATTTTCAATTAATTATAGTTGATGAAAGGCAATATATTGCACATCACTTCAACTCCCCAGACCGATTTTTTTTCTTTCTTCAGGGTCTGCTCTCAGGGAGTTTTGTTTTTGTTGTTGCTGTTTTTCTGGCTATACAACAGGTAGAAAAGGGTTTTACATTAGGGATGATACCGTTGGCTATTGTGTAGGAAGAGAGGGGCCAAATTAATGGGGGAATAATGTCCTTAAATTTGGATATCCCAAATTTCAAAGTTCTTAGCTCGTTACTGGTCCTGGGAGCTCAGCCATGCTGTTAACTTTCACTTTGAACATGTCCTTATTTGAAATGGTATGCTGATGTGTTTATTATGCCTGTTGCCTGAATATGAAGCAGAATTGATTATTTCAGACACATTTACAGAAAAACAATTGAAAACATTCAGTGAAAGTATCTGAGACCCTTATGCAGCAACAAGTTAGCCTCTAGTAGGGAGATAAGTCTCAAAAAAAAAAAAGAAAAAAAGCCTGTGTATTTTTCTGTTGCCAAAGGACAGTGATTTTTGCTTCGTCCTTTACAGGGTGTAGATGAAACATGAAATAATTTTGTCAGGGTTTTTTTTTTCACTATTTAAAACATTCACCAAGGCTCTGGGTCAGGCATAGGAGGAAAAAAGTGCATGGAAGGTTACTTGGAAGGAGTAACATGTTTTTCCTAACTTATGCAAAAACATGCTTCAGGAATGACATTTCAGCCTTATGTACAGCCACAACACTGTGTGAAAGTTGTTGAGCCACATGAGAACAACTTGGAGGTACTGAATGCCTTTGCCTGGGCTCCTTCAAGACAGGCAAACAGCTTTGGAAACACTTGGAGATCTGTGTGGTCGTCTGCAGGGCAGTGCTGAGGAGTTACAGGGTACACGAGGCAAACTTGGCTTGTTAGTGTTCCCACAGCTTTCTTGGTAAGGTTCAGTAGGATTTATCAACTTGACATCCCTGGGCTGCCTCCTGGCCAGGTGTGATCAGCACAGAGGCAGGACAGCTCAGGTTAGTTCCTGTGCACCTGAGTGCCTGCCCAGGGCCTTGTCACCACTTTCCAGGGTAAGAATTGCAGTTAATTAGTGGTGTTTTTATGGATCACCCTGCAGCAGGCCAGTTCTTTCAGTCAGAGAAACCCAGAGGGGCAGGATGGCCCAGACTGGGGGGCCTCAGCGCTACAGTTGCCTCAGAGGAGCTAAACAGGCCAGGGATCTTGTTTCGGGTTTGGTTTTAATCTTAAAAGCCCACTTTTTAATTGTCATTAGAGACTCTTGTGCTGGTTCTTCTAGCCCCTAAAGTTAACATTTTAAAGCTGAATCAGGCCTGAATGGAGTGGAAATGGCACATTAAATAGTGCTTTATTTGGATTACCTTTCTTTTCATGGCACTTTGTTACAGCAGCTTTTATGTACTTAGAAATAAAATAGAGGAATTTCAAAATAACTGCCAGCTAGTAAAAAACTGCAAAATCAAATGTTCCCTAAAGAAAAAAAACAGGGTATTTTAATAAACAAATAAGGACATTTGGCA
The DNA here is from genome assembly GCA_014706295.1 of Lycocorax pyrrhopterus obiensis. Taxonomy (NCBI): domain Eukaryota; kingdom Metazoa; phylum Chordata; class Aves; order Passeriformes; family Paradisaeidae; genus Lycocorax; species Lycocorax pyrrhopterus. The sequence continues at coordinate 2,287,771 of JACSVZ010000004.1, forward strand.
AAATCATAAAGTTTATGAAATGTGTTAGCCTTTTGGTAGTGAGCATGATATTTGGTTGTTTAGGTAAGTGCCTTACTAAGTGTTTGTGGAAAGGAAAAATGCAACTTACAAGTGATGTTTTTTCTTCTTGTTTGTTCTCTTTAACAGAAAGGGTTCAAAGACACCAGTCAGTATGTTGTAGGAGAATTGGCAGCACTAGAGAATGAGCAAAAGCAAATTGACACCCGTGCCGCGCTGGTGGAGAAGCGCCTTCGCTATCTCATGGACACAGGTACGGTGCCCAATTACACTGTAAACAGTTTTGGCAAATTGAGCGTTCACAAACTCTTATAGAGTTTTGGAAGTGTGAATCTTTGAAGCCTGAATGTTCAGCAAAACTGCCTTGAAAATAAAAAGGCTGCGATTTGCAGCCACCTCTCTGGGCCCTGGTGATAAGAGTGCCTTCATGGGAAGTGATAACTTGCCCTGATACCGTGTGAGCCAGCACTATTGAACAGTGTGCTCATCCATGCAGAGTTGGAATACACATCTGTGCCTCATTGATATGCCACTGCTTAAAAAAAAAAAAAGGGGGGGAAAAAAAAAGAAAAAAAAGTAAGATCTTCACTGTTCTACTGATTCAGTGGGAAAAAAAATTTGGCCAGCTAAAGCCATGTACTGCATGAAACAGCACAGTACATGGAGGAAGGCTCCATTGACTAGATCACTGAAATTTAAGAATACTATCTGGTTACTGATGCTCCACAATTATTTTATTTGTTTATTTTCGGGAGGATGGGTTTTAAAAGTCTGTAATACTTGGTGTTGTAGGTGCCATTGAAAGGATTAAAATTTATGGGCAATTTTTTGTTAAAAGCATAATGGTTGTGGCTTCAATGATGAACTTTAGATGGGTATTAAGTGCTGGTGGTCATCAGAGATGGAGAGGTTAAACCACATCAGTTGGAAACAAATGTGATTTGATATTTCAAAAATAAATAGTGTTGTAGGTCCAAAAAGTGTTCTTCCTGTCCAGGGGGAAAAAAGTTAGTTGGTCCAAATTACTTCGTGGGTAAATTGTTTTTGTAAGTTATATGGATATCTGGTGTTACAAACTTGAAGCCTGTCTTTAACTGAAATATTAGGTTTTAAAGCAAATTTGAATCCAGTCTTATGTTTTGAAATACGGATGAATTGACTTTAGTTAAACTTCAATGCTTTGAAATGAGCCTGCCACTTGTATCCAAATATTAGGGTGTTTTTTTCAATGTATTTACTTTCTCATGTGCTGAGGTTGTTTGAATTTTTAAACTGATTTTACAAAAACATGTAATTCAGAAACTATTTCCATGCTGAATGGATGCTTATTTAGCAGGACTTTTACCTATTATGGGCTTTTGAAGTACTTTTTCAAATGCATTGCATCTTGATCTTTAGTTATTTAGCTAGAAAAAAATCTATGTGTATTATCCTGCACTTTCTTGTGTACTTTTTTATATTTGTGAAATGTATGTTCTGCACAAAAGAGCCAGTACAGTATTTCACAAGTCTTACATGTAATCCACATACCACCCATAAATACATATGGAGTCAACAGCATAGCACTTGGGGATTTTTAAAACTCTAATAACCATCTTATTATTTTATTTATGTCATTTAGTCCATTTTAAAAGAGATTTCTTATTGATTTTAATTTCTTGTGTTTTGAAATATGTCAGAAGTTGTTCTTTCTATCAGACCCATGATGAGGTTATTTTTTTTTAAGTATCCTGCATGAAATAGGCAGTCTAGCAAACAGCTGGAGAGTAAGAGTGTAGTTTAGAAGTTTGTAACTGGAATGCTGATAAATATCCATCACTTCTTTTACTGGGGAGAAGGGGACGAGTGGTGCAGCCATAATAAAAAAATTACTTTTGTTTTTTAACATTTCGTGAGCATTCAGGATTTTACTTAAAGCGATTGATTTGACAAGTAATTTATAAACATCCTATTTATGTTGTCAGCTAAAAAATGCAATTTAGGAGAAAACATGTGAAAACCAGAGTTTTTAACCTATAGTTAACTTCATAGCCTTGAAAGCAGGGATTCTCAAACTTCTCTAGCTGTGGTTAACGTCTTACCAGAGAGCCTTCAGAGGATCTGCTGTATCTCATCTCGTTGGTGGCTTTCTTTGTCAGGGTGGCACTTGGTTTTCTTCCGTACCTGTCTTTGGGAAATAATTCCTTAAGCAGACAAATCAGGAGCTTGTACCCACGTCTGAGCCCCAGCTTCTTCTGCCAGAGTCTGGGTGGCTTCGCCTCAGTGTCTGACGGAGAGAGGGATCTGGAAACAAAAATGATGAGTCAACACCATATGACCTGCCAGCTTGCCACGGACCACCAAGTGATCTGTAAAGCCAAGTGTGAAGGAAGAAAGTAACCACAGCATGGTAGCTAGAAAAGCCCTGAAGGGCTGTTGATGGTGATCTCGGGGTTTTGCAAATACTCCCTTAGGTGTTGGTACATACCGGAAAGATTAGAAACGTGAAATGCTGCCAGCTCTCAAGAGTTCTTCTGAAAAAGTCTTTTGATATTTGGTTTTTCTGAAAATGTAGGCTTTAGGAACAAGGAAGCCACTTGGGCATGTGTAGCCAAAAGATCCTGAAAACTCAACGTGAAGGACAAGAACAACAAATGAATTGGTGTAATAATTAACACTCTTCTTTAAACACATCTCTTTCTTAATTTTGTAGTGCTTGGGGTTGTAATACCGGAGAACCTCAGACAAGTAAAGGTCTCTGCTGACCTTATTTCTCAGCAGCTGAAGCAGGGTACCATGTTTGTACATTTGTGTCAGGAAGGGCTTACACTGAATGATCCTAACAACTGTTTGCAGGGTGATAGTCCCCATCAGTGTGGGAGCACATTTGGTATTGGGATTTTCAGCGTGGTTTCTATGTGTGCCAAAACCATGCAAGATAAATTAAACAACTGAGAAATTCCCATCATGATTCAGACATTTGCCTTGAAATTAAATTCAAGAAGAAGGTAGAGCATGGTCTGCTCAACCCTGTCATGTCTGCTGGGGACTAGACCATCTTTTCCTTCTCCACTGTGCTTGGCCTGGTTCTTTATTAGGACTTAGTAGGAAGAAAGCACTCTCTCTTCCTTCTCATCCTTCTCCAGCACAGAACTGGGGGTGTTTATTTTTAGTGGGGAGACTCTTGCCACCTGGCAGCTCTTCATCCTTATGACTTCGAGAGTCCTTTTTGTTGCTTAGCCAGGAGGGATTTTTTCAGGCTGCAGCTTGAACATCTATTCTGTATCATCATACATTCAATTCACAGGAAAAGATTTTTGTATCCTCTTCCCATGTATCAAAACATTTGTTTTAATGTTCCACCTGTCTTGGTGGGAATTTCCTTGCTGTGGGCTAGTGGTAAGAACAGAAGGATATCGTGACTAACCCTTGGACACTGCAGGCTTTGATAAATGCGGAAGAAATCATACTTTTTCACCAAAAGAGAAGCAACTGTAAGTATAAATAATGTATGTTCTTGGTTAGATCCCAGCTCATGGCAGTTTGACTTTGTTAGATATTTCGCTTACATTTTAGAGAAGGTTTCTAGCACTTAATGTTGCGAGTAAAAGTTTGAAAATGCCACCCTGGCTTTACTAGGGGTGCAGTGGCTGTGGGTAGCTGGGAGAAGTGGATCCTGGAGGTTCTCAGTGCCCCACTCCCTTTCTGGCATGAACAAGGAGGAGAGGAGTCCTTGACACAACTGCTCTCTGGTCCATTCCCTAGGATGCAGCCTGGGTTGCAAAGTGTCCATTCCACCACTGCCCTAGGAACTGCTGCCCTCCATTAGGGAAAGGCATCTAATGGAAATGGGACTGTAGGAAGACAGCCTAGGTCCTTGTCTGCACATGCATTGCCATTTTCCTGCTCAGCTAGGGAGCTTTTTTGGCTGCGGAAGACAAGTTTCTGGCTCCTGGCCAGAAGGGAGCTGATACTTTCAAAGTTCGTCAGCTAGGCACAGAGTTTGGAACTGGCTGAAGCTTTGCATTTCCGGTGCCAGCTGCTCATGATTTGACTAGAAACACTTTCCTAAGATGTGTGAAAAAAGAAAAGTTATTAAAATTCCTGGGTTGCTGATTTCCATTTGAATCTGATAGTCACACTTTTGTTAATATCTGGTAATTTATGTCAGCGGTGGCGTAACCTCAGTCCTCGGTCTTTGCACTTGTAATGAAAATGTAACCTCACCTTGTTCCAGCGCAGTGTGGTTACTGCTCCATTGCAAAGCTGTGGGGGGAGTCAGTGCTTCAGTGCCCTGAGCTCCCTGGAATAACCTCATGGCACATTTGCTGTTGCTGTTGGGATATATGTAAGAGTTTATAGGAGGGATTTTGCAACATCCACCATATGAAGCACAACATCATGAAAAACTTGGTGGGTGCAAGCTTTTAGAGAAAAGGCAGCCCAGAGGTTCAAGTAAGAGGAATGAGTTGGATGATTGAGTATAAAAATCATGATCTAATATCATTGGTTTTTCTTCTTCCTCTGTTACCATGGCTTGAAACTAAACGATGGCAGAGGTAGGATTATCTTGCTTTCCTCAGGATTGTACTTACCCATGTTGTGCCTGACCTGTTATGGGTAAAATAGTTTTGTCTCTGCTTCTGACAGTGTCTTTCTCCGTTGCAAATTCTTCTGTCATTGTATTTTAAGGTGTCCGTCATCTTGATATCCAAGTGCCAATTAAAATGCAGAATTATCACATAGCACAATTAAAATAAAAGTCAAAGAATCCTGGTTTACAAATCTCTAATCTAAATTTATCTCTTTTTCAGTCACTGTTTCTTCACTAATTGCAAAAACAAGTATTTGAAAAAAAATTGTAGCTATCAGATATTTTGTTATCTGACCACAGGGTATGAAGTGTTTTTAATTGTTTTTCTGATTAACTTCAGGCTCCCAAATTCAAGTAGAAGCATATTTGTGTTTTCCATGTGAGATCCTGTACCTTACTAATGGATGAGTATGTTTGTGGTACTGTACAAGGATTAATGAAATAAAAAAAACCCTCTGCTGCTGCTGATTGACCACTGATGGTAAATGTAATTGAATTAGCAGTGCACTAAAATAAATGTAGACAAAATAAATATAGACAAGAAAATCTGGTGAAAGCTTCTGTAATGTTTTAGATTAATAGGCATACAGAATTCTTCACATTTTTTATTACGTTGTCCCTAGATGAATTCAAAGTAATTGGGGTGGTTAATTTTATTTACACAGAGCCGTTCACAGCGCATTAAATAATAGAGATAATTGAACAAGAATTGTCAAGTGTGTACTGATATCAGACATATTACAGAAGGGAATGTGCATAAAACTTCATTTCTATGC